>CAJZCY010000001.1:12850416-14105000 GCA_914969975.1 Anopheles atroparvus
AAACAACAGGAACGAGTGCATCACCGTCAGAGAACTGCTCACTGTGACCTACGGCCTGGGTCCCTCGCCGTTCCAGGCAACCATGGTTCTCAAACAAGCTGCAATCGATAACCAGGAAGAGTTTCCGATGGCCGCCGAAGTGGTTGACAAGGCAACGTATATGGACGACATCCTAACCGGTGCCGACACCTTGGCTGAGGCATGCCAACTCCAACGGGAAGTGAGCGGACTGCTATCAAGGTCCCACTTCGGTGCCCATAAATGGTGCGCGAACCATCCCAGCATAGTGCAAGGCATCGCAGAAGAACTACGCGGAAACTCGTTCGAGGTCACTAACGACAGTACGAAGACGATCGTGAAGACGTTGGGAGTGACCTGGAATCCCTTTGAAGACTGGTTCTCTGTCTCAGTTCCTGATTTCGACGACGTAGAAGAAATCACTCGGAGGAAGCTTCTGAGTCAACTGGCCAAGATCTTCGACCCGCTTGGATTCTTTGGGCCAGTGCTCACGTACGCTAAGCTCATTCTACGGGAAGTTGGGGAACTGCAGATTGAGTGGGACGACCCGGTTCCTAAGGACGTCGGCGAGAAGTGGCGAAGCTTCCGCCTCGAAATGTCTGGCCTAAAGGAAGTAAAACTGCCAAGATGGATCTCCGGGAAGGGGGCTCTAAGACTGGAACTGCACGGGTACGCAGACGCATCTGACCTTGCTTATGGAGCGTGCTTGTACGTGCGGAGCATCTTCTCCGATGAGCAGACGGAGATGCGACTGATTTGCAGCAAGTCTCGAATCCTGCCTAAGAAACGGAAGCCCAATGAGAAGGCCATCACGACACCCCGAGCCGAACTGCTGGCGGCACTGCTGCTTGCCAAACTGGTCGACAAGTTCTTATACGCCACGGAGCTCCAGTTTGTTTCAGTTCATCTCTGGAGTGATTCGAAAATCGTTCTAGCCTGGCTCAAGAAACTTCCACAGCAGCTGCAGACTTACGTCTCAAATCGCACTAGTGAAATCCAGAATTTAACAAAAACATTCCACTGGCAGTACGTTGCTACGGACGAGAACCCGGCAGATTTGATTTCACGAGGAGTTACACCGAAGAAGCTGATTAACTCCAAGAAGTGGTGGCGAGTTCAACCTCTCACCTTACGGAACGAAGCCGCGGACGACCAGGAAATCCCAGACGACGAACTACCGGAAATGCGGACTGGTGTGGTGCTAGCCGTGACTGCTACTGTAGATCGGTTGCCAATCTTTGACCAGCTAAACAGATTCACGAAGATTGTAAGAAGCATGGCTTACTTGGTGCGTCTGGCCAGGTTCGTCAAATCTCGAAAGAGGGAGGTAGTGAAGGGTCGACTCACTGCCAAAGAAGTGCGCACTGCTACGCTCTTGATTGTACGGTTGGTTCAACGCGAAGCCTTCCAACCAGAAATCCTTGCACTGATGGACGGTAAAGACGCAAACCATCGACTCAACGGACTGAAGGCGTTTCTGGATCCCGATGATGGCATTCTACGAGTTGGTGGGCGGATCAAGCGAGCATTTATACCCTACGATAGCCGTCATCAGATGCTGTTGCCGGCTAAGCACCCAATTACCGAAGCACTTGTCCGCGAACTGCATCTCGACAACCTGCACATCGGACAGAGAGGCCTGCTTGCAGTTGTACGTCAACGATACTGGCCACTGAACGTGAAAAGTACAATCCGCAAGGTAATACGGAAATGTATAGTATGTTTCAAAGCGAACCCATTGAAGACGACCCAACTGATGGGTGATTTACCGTCGTATCGTGTACAGCCAGCACCCGTTTTCTCAAACACCGGCGTGGACTACGCTGGTCCATTTTGGATCAAGTCGTCGTCGGCTACTCGCAAGCCACACGTCACGAAGGGTTATGTGTGCTTGTTTGTGTGTTTGCAGACTCGCGCCTTGAACTTACAATTGGTCTCGGACCTGACAACGGACGCCTTCCTTGCAAGCTTGAAACGATTCGTTAGCCGACGCGGTTGTCCGAAAACAATACACTCCGACAACGCAACTAACTTCGCTGGAGCCAAAACGGAGCTGCATGAGCTTTGGAAGTTGTTCCAAAACGAATGCGCCACGAAGGAGATCACCAACTACTGTGTCAACAAGGGAATCGAGTGGTCATTTATTCCGCCGCAGAGCCCGCACTTTGGCGGCATTTGGGAGGCAGGCGTAAAACAGGTCAAGCATCACCTGAGACGGATCGTTGGTGACCGAAGGCTGTCCTACGAGGAGCTCTACACTACCCTGACCCAGATAGAAGCTGTTTTGAACTATCGACCTCTGGTACCAAGCTCGGAAGACCCATCAGACTACACCGCTATCACGCCAGCGCACTTCCTGATTGGACGAGAGATGCAAGCCATTCCAGAACCAGATTACTCGCACCTGAAAGAGAACCGACTCTCACGATGGCAGCTGGTGCAGGCTATGTCGCAGCATTTCTGGAAGCGATGGACCGCGGAGTATCTCCCAGAGCTTCAGAACCGTTCAAAGTGGAGGAAGATGAAGAAGATCAAGGAAGGTGCACTTGTGCTCCTCGTGGACCAGAACGCGCCGCCACTGCATTGGCCACTCGGAAGAATTATAGCCGCGCACCCAGGAGACGACGGTGTAACACGCGTCGTTACAGTGAGGATGGCGAATGGAGCGAAGTTCAAGCGTGCGGTAACCCAGCTCTGCCTACTGCCGTTGGATGAAGACGAGGATTGAAATACGATTTCAACGCCGGGGAGGATGTTGCGCTACTTGCGCATTGGAAAGTGGCGTTGACAGTAGATGCCGGGTGCGAGCAAGCCACCTACCGCGCTGGACGACTTTTACTCGCAGTGTCCAGTGCTGTAGGGGGGCACGCACGATCCAAAGAGCGCCCCCATACGTCCGTGTGTACAACTAACATCGAAGCCACGCGAACGGCTTGAAAATGAAATAAAGTAGTAGCAAGAGTAGTAACTTAGCAAACAGACGTGTAGCTCCCGAAATTATTACTCCGCCGCTCAAAGGAAAGAAAACCCCCAAAAATATACAGTCCACTGACGAAGGAACATATACTTTACCGAAATCGACTTCATCGATTCTATTTTCAGCTTTCGTCGATTGTACTGAAAGCTTATTCAAAAAGGATATTTAGTTGAAAGCTATGCATCGTAATCCTGAGCTTTTAAACTGAATCCAAAGCTTCCACCTGGATCCTGGTAGCTTTCCTTAAGCTTCCATTTATTTTTTTATACTTAAAACGGTCTCTACAACATCCACAGTGAAAATAAATCACTCAATGAACAAATGTCTGTTTTTTGTGAACCCAAGTCGCGATTGGATTTGAGAGAAAAAAATGCAGTATCACGAAAAACTGTTCTACTTTACCCTTCAATTTGTAGCTCCCTTTAGACGAAAGGTTTTTTATTGCCTTTTTTGAATCAGGATGTTCTCTAAAAAGGAAAAGGAAGCGCGCATTGATTATTGATCTCCCGTTTTAACGAGGGATCTGGTTTCGGAGTGCCGCCTCGGGAACAGGAAAAATGGAGCACGCTTCCTTTTTTTTTCGCCAGTAATGCGTTCTACAGGCAGCGCAAAATGGTCCATTGATGAGCCAGATGTTGCATTACGTGGAATAAGTGCGATGGTTTCAAAGAGCCTGCCCAGAAGCTGAATCACGTAACGACGGTCGCCCACTTTTCTCTGGCTCACGCGCACGGGCCAAAAAAGGTTCGAGAATGTACCACATTTTCTTATCGAAACTGGCTCCAGTCTATTCACTGCGACCGGTTGAACGGTTGTAGGCCAACAGATGTGTGACTTGCTCCTCAAAAACACGTGCTTGAAAATAACATCACACACACACACACACACGCGGGCACACACACAACGTTAGGCAGATGAAAGCATCCTCTCCATCCGTTTGACGGTCGAAAAGGAAAACTTTCCTTCCTCAATGAGCTAATTTGCCGGACGATGAATGGCCAGCGTGGCTAGCTACAGTTGGGACTGCTGCGAGGGGACTGCTTCTTGGAACTACATGTGAAGGCAAGAGGAATATGGGGTGGGGGGCGTTGCGGCACATGGGATTTTCAGCACATTTCCCCCGGGGTTTCCCTCGGGCAACAGCGGGGGAAACGCCGGCAGCGCCGAACGGCTGGCAGATGGCGGGAAAACACGATGGTTTGTTTGTTTGTTTGTTTGTTTATTTGCGTGCTGGTCGGGCGGAAAAAATCCATCCCCCACCGAAAACAGTGCGGTCGGGGAGGCTGCTTGGGAAATGGAAAATCCTGCTTTGTAGTGACGACCGCCGGCTCCGTCGTTCCGCTCCAATACATCCCGTCGCTCGTTTCGCTTTGAACTTCTTTGCTGGGGCATGTTTGAAAATAATTGTCGGGACAATGTTAGTGTTGCCGCTCGCTTTCATCAACCCCCCCCCCCCCTCAACTCCCACCCCCTCACTCCGACAGCGCCTAGATATCCCCTGCCTTTCTCGACTTTTCCTTCCTTCGTACAACTTTTTCGGTTCGGCAACTTCTCCCACATCCCATCGCAACATTTAATGGCAGCTGGAAACGTTACTCAACTCCTGTGCCAAATGGAAATGGCCCCACTATTTTTGCGCCACTTGTGGGATTGAACTACTTTGGACGTAAAATAAATTTCTCTCGATTGCTTCCCCTTTTCTTTTCGCGCACACTCCAGTAGGAAACTAGCAATTCGGACCCTTGCGTACAATGTGCCAGAATGAACGTAAAAGTTCTGATTCACTGCAACAGTGCAAGGTGCTATAGGCTGCCGGCGTGCGAATTTGTTGCTATTTTATGTATCGTTATCGACACAGCGGCAACGGGTTGAAATGTCACGAAGTCAACGCTACACAAGATACATTGAAGTAACGGCAAACGGTCCATTTTCAAACTTCCGGCCATTATGAGTAGGACCAAGTTTTTCAAAACTAATTTGAAACGCTTGAATTTGTTTTATAAAATTCAAACCAACAAGTTCCAACGCTTTAGACTCGCCACATTTCCTCATATAGGCAAACGAGTTATATGTTGCAATTGCAGAAACCTTTTACGCAACTTGTCGTTAAGTGGATTTTTTTTTCAGGAGGAAGAACCAGTTGATAAGTTAATTACGCTTTACACGCTAACAGCAATGTCGTTTCACACTCAATGAACTTCTCGGCGCTGGGGTTTTGAGCTTATGCCCAGACAATCTTCTCTGAAAATGTAAATTAAAAAAGAATCCCATTAAAATTATTTTCTTCTCTCCACATTCAAAGAAAATGTTTGAAAGAAAAAACCTTAACCACTTTGTGCTACAACCAACGGTACACTGTAGTAGTCGTGGAACGGCAAAATGAGTCAGTTTTCCCTTACCCACCGGACGCGTACGGTCAGAACCGAACGAGTCTGTAAAAAGAAAAAAAAATAAAAAAAAAAAAAAATAATTACCTCGAGCCACCAAACCGGGAAAGATTTTAAAAAGTTATCACGAGGCTGAATGGAATGCGCCCGGACGCAGCGTCGTCGAGCGAAAATGGGCTCCAGATACTCTTACAGATAAGAGTAGGTCACACTGAGCGCAAAAGGGAAGAAGAAAGGGTGGGTAAACACCTCGGAACTCGGGAAAGCCGTACCCACACGGAAGCCCGTAAATATGAAAAGGATTTTGCCGGTCAAGGATGAACAGGGGAGGGGAACGAAGTCCGTTGTTAAGGTCCAGCCTTTTGCAGCTGGCGAGGTGTTTCCCTTTGGTACATTGCCTTTTTTTTGTGAGTGCCATTTGTGTGACTGTGTAACTTTTTCCGAGTGAAACCGATACCCATGAAAAGCTTCATTGGTAGCGGCACAAATTTCGCTCGGTTTTTATGCTTTTACGATGCATTCAAAACACTGTCAAGATCGTCCTAGTTTCCCCAGAGCTATTACTTTTCCGCTTTTTTTTTTAAGAATGTTCTGACAGAAATGTCACGAAATTGCCAAGCGTCTATAAATATAACACAAATCCAAAGTGTGTGCCTTCGTCTTCATCCAAATTTAAATTTAATCCAGAGAAATTTTCGGTGCATCTACTAAATCAAACGGAGCACCTTCCGTTTCGCTGGATTTCCCTAAGCCGTAACTGTTTGCGTTGAAGTAAGCGATGCTGTTGCAAGTGTTATTGCTCGAACTAAGTAGTACGCTTGATTGTTTTCCCAGCAGATTTCCAACCGGCTGAGCGTTACCTCAGGCGTGACATATGCGCTATAAAACATCACCTTAATCGGGGCGATCCCACGTGGCAGTTAACTCAATAAGCAAGTTGACACCACCGCCGGTGTTAACTATATAGCAGCGTCAGAGCGACCATTGTTTGTGTTTTAAAAGGCGAGCACGGTATGGGGATTTGCTACCTTTCCGCTTTCCGCTCCTCCTTCCGTCGAAAGGAAATTGATAAATTATTCATCGTGCTTTCGAGTACGCCATGACTCGCGGCAGTCAGTGCTTCATTGACAATATTTGTGCCGAGTGGCTGGCCAGCCTGCCTCCTTGAGAAAGTTCAGCCTCAGCCAGCCGCGTAATCTCCCACCGGCTCGCCCGGGGCTGAGTGTCAAACGCATGTTAGCCAAACAGCTCCTGACAGCGCGGAATGGAACACATATTTGCCCACACTGCGTACGACGTGCCGTGTGGTTCGACGAGCAGGAAAGTGGTTTTGTTTACTGCTAGACCGCACGGTGAATTTGGGGCCGCCTGGTCGGGTCCGGGGACACAACGTCGCGTTTTCTTCGTCTTCACTACTTCGGGTAAGCCCGTCGTGTTTCTAATCATTCACCTGAAGGCTGGGCCTCCAGAGCCTCTAGAAAACATCATCATACTTATGCTAACCATCTTTGACAGATTAAGAAAACCACAGCTTCGTCCTGTGCTTATTGACGAAAATCATCAAATTCACTCTTTCCAGTAAATAATATGAGCATATTTTCACGTCTGCGGCGATCTATTTTTCTTCTAATGTGAATTTGTAATTTTCTTCGAATGTCTTTCTTTTCAAAATGTGAAAGAAAGAAACAAAACTGACTAAAAATTTCGCCCGATTCGAAATTTGAAAAGTTTCAGTGCTGCAAGAAATTTTCTTAAAACCCAATGGACCAACAAAAAATCAACTAAAAAAGAACCTTGTTTTACCCGTATGAAATCTATGATTTGAAAATAGTCCACATGATATACTCACACAAACACGCTATATGCGCCTCACCGTCCACATATGCGCTCAATACTTCGTCGGGAATTAATGAATCTGTAAATGTGCCACCTATGCACAGACGCCTTTCGTACACTCTTCGTTTCCGCGCTGCAACGGTGTTCAACATTGTCACAACTGAATGCTCCAGAATAAAATTTGACTTTCACCTCGAGATCCAACGCCACAAGGACAAGAAGGAAGAAGGGAATAAGTAAGAGTAAAATCAAATATAATGCTCGGTTTAGGCGAAAAACCAGGCGCAAGATATTGCTGCCACTAGTGTGTTGCAGATATTGCATTCTCTATCAGGGTCACATCCTATCATCCCCCGGGCCGTAGATACTGAACGGCCGAACCCACGATCGATGCGATGTATGTACAACATCAGCGTGGAAAGGTGGAGGAGTGGGGGGGGGGGGGGGGACAGAATATTCCAAGCACTCCGCTGGATGTGGTTAAAATAGGGTTTTAATGAGTTTCATGAATTTCTTATCTGCTCCACTTGCAAATGTGTGTCATGGGCGCCATCCCGAGCACCTTGACACTTTGGAATACCATAAACTCTGGCATCCTGG
Organism: Anopheles atroparvus; assembly: GCA_914969975.1. Classification (NCBI taxonomy): domain Eukaryota; kingdom Metazoa; phylum Arthropoda; class Insecta; order Diptera; family Culicidae; genus Anopheles; species Anopheles atroparvus. The sequence goes on from CAJZCY010000001.1 coordinate 12,858,235, forward strand.
CATCGGACATGTGTGTTGAAAAAAAAATGGAACTACAGCCAAGGTTCGCTGTGAATGCCTGCGACGGACGAGTATTGAATTTTTCTTTGCTCAATGTGTGCTTCAAGAGAAACCGTTCCTATGCAAGTGCTGCCTGGGATCGCTCGTCCACCATTGCAAAGGTCAGGCAGTTACTCATATCTTTTATAAAAAAAAAAAAAAACCAGAGCTTTCAATCTAGTCCTCATCGACTTAGTAGAGCTATAAGCAAGAGATTCAGTTTTGACAAGTCGAAATATTTTACAAGATCTGCAGAACTACGCACGCTAGCAATCTATTTAAAAAACAGAATAGTTTACGCGCTCTTTTAACAATTTGTTTGTTTTATTTTTTTTATTTTCAGGTGTGATAGGATTGTTGAAGAAAAGCCAACAAAAAGATGCAAAACAAATCAATGTGCATCGGTAAACATGGCTTCATTTCATCCCACAGAGACGCAAAATGTTTCATCGATTTCTGCGATCGACACTGCACGTTCGTCCTTCGTCGACATTCTTTCGAAAGAGCACCGCGTTTTGCTTCGGGTTTGAGTTACCGAAAGCCGGCGCGCTACAGCCGAACCGCCGTGAGATCTCTGGTGAGTGCTGCTAGGCTCGATTATACCACTGAAATTCGTATGGATTTCACTCCAGCATCCTACAGCAGTACGGGGTAGAATATGATTTTGATTGGACATGTTGTACCACTGCTGAATTTGCTGGCAAAGTGATTGTTGAGTAAGCAGCTTGAGTAAAACACTTGCAGTCAAAAAAAGTAAAATAAGTTCAAGCCAACCCGTATCCTTACTGGAGCAAATGGGAAATTGAATAAATTGGTTGCTCTGCAATTTTTATGAACAAAACCGAATTAAAAGTGGTTCATCCCTGTAATTCACAATCATATTTCATGGCGCATAGCTCGTACATGAGGTCCGATGTTTCGATTATCTCCATCCGCGTCGGTGTCACAGGAGTCATAAATAAAGTTAAGAGTTTTCGCTGATCAGCACCAAATGGTGGAACGTGAAAACGTTTTGCAATAACTGATGGTTTTGCACGATCGAGTTTGCATATTGGACACCGTCGGCCGGGGCTCGTTGAAGCCACCGAGGACTGCTGACTGGTGTAATTATTTACGATGCACGCCAATGGAACCGCAGGCATTCGTTCCATGCTCGAAAAAGCAGAACGCTCCTCGAAATGAGCAGTACGAGAAGGATTCGGAAGAATGTGAACATTCCGCACTGCATGAAAAGCGCAAAGAAACCACACGGTCCTCGCTTATTGCACGTTTCGATTCGAATCCGTTTCGCTGCCATTAAACATTACGACTGCCAATATATAATACAAACGCACCGAACGCGCGTTGTCCATAGGGGAGGAAGCCCAACAAAAAACAAAAACACTTCCCCCACCCCCCGAAGGCTGCGCAAATTGATGACACTTCATCGAAGGCATATAGATGTGGCGCGCGTTTACGAGCGGACATTTTCGGGCGTCCGGAACCGGGAGGAAAAAGCAGATGAACGCAGTCGGTGAACCCATTATTTCCGTGCACGAGTCGGTGCGACCCGGGGCGAAACTATTCAGATTACCATCATTACGGGAAGCACGGCTCCGGAAATCGGGTGACTCCTCCTTGGTACCGGCTGCAGGGGAGTAGTTGGGAGTAGCCGGTCGCCGTTTAGCCGACAATCAACGCACACCGAAACACCGAAACACCGGAAAATGGGTCGATCCGGTTTGGCAGAACCATTCGTTTAACGTTTGTTATAACGAACTGCAGCTCCCCATGCGCTCCACCCGAACACGGCGCATCGGTGAGGATGGGAACGTTGCTCCATCCGGATGCCAGGACCTGCTCTCGGCCGTAACGACCTGCCGAATTCCTCTGTCGGTCTCGCAGCGGATGGAGGGGTTTCGATGATCCATTAGGAGTCTATTAAGGGGTCCGCCAAGGGGTCCAATGAAGGTCGTTATGACACGATACTACCCGGAATCGAACACGTTAAAAGTGACTAGATACAATCAAGTAAAATTACCCACGGACACCGAGGAAACCCTTCTCTCTTTTGGTTCACCCATACCGAATGGCGGCCATGGTCATGGTCACCAGTTAAACGCCTGCTCCACCGTGCACCAACTCGTTCCCCGGGCGGGCGGAAGGAAGGATACACGAAATATAAATATCGAATCCAAGTACCAAGACCGGCCGGATCCCGAACTAATGGACTTGGTTGGCCGAACCGTAACTCGATCATCCCACTGGTCGTCGTCTCACCCGGAGCCCTTCCCTTCCACACCAGAAATCCATCGTGCGACGCGTACATTTCGATCGCGAAAACTCCCGCAGCGTTAACAAAATGCGGATAAATGCGAAATGCACGACGTAACTGAGTTACGCCGTTCTGGCCATCTGGCTGCTAGGTGCGCTCAAGTAAAACTTTTAGAATCCATTTAGTTGTGCGTAATGGATCGGTGAACGGCGTCTGTCCACCTCTTGCTCCTCCTTGCTCCTCGTTGTTCCGGTATTTGCATTCGGCTACTCGCCTCATCCATCGGAAGAAAGCGAAAACGGTTCCTTTCGATCGAGGGTGGCGACTCCCAGCGTCCCGGCGGGTCAATGGCCACCCGGTTAATGGGTGCGCGCCCACTAAAAGCATTATTTATGTTGCTCCGTCCCCCCCTTCCCCCCACTTTTCGTTGGCCAACCACGGAGACCACCGATTGCCATCGATTTATCGGATTCAATCAGCGAATGTGTGAATCCGGTGGCCGAAAATGTGCCGACACAGCAGCTCGAGCTCGACCGTGGACCAGAGCGTGTCGCTCCGATTTGTTTCTCCCGTGTTCCGCTGGTTTCTACCTTCCGATCTCCGTTTCGTTTTCCCGTAGCGAAACAACCGCACTTATTAAAAGGACGTGCCATCCATGGTCCATGGACCAGCCCGCAAGCCGGCAAGCAGCAATTTATGCCTGGAGGCAACCGGGTCCGATGTGCTTCACCGATGATGATCCTATCAACTTAAAGTGTCCGCATGCCGGCGCAGCATAATTTCCCATCGCTTGCGCCTTTTTCCTTCTCCCTCTTCTTGGTTGGAGGTTGGCAAAAAACTTTTCTCCCCTCGGTCGCATTATTTTTGTTTCAGTTTTCCACGATGCCGCTACGCCTGGAAATCCATCCAGCTTTCCCGAGGGCCATTTCAGCGATGGTTAAAAACTCGCCTCAAATGAGCGAAAGCGACAACCACACAACGAGCGGTGGAAATGGATTGCACGCAAGGATTGTACGGCAGGAGGGAGCAAAAGCGCCAGGGATACCAAATGAAGTTAGGAAACGAGGCGAATATAAATGGAAAGGTAAACAAGTAAACCGAAGCAAGTGGCGACACCGTTGGACAAATACATCGATTATCGGAGGCACGGCGTGGGGAACTCCGAACCCGAACGGTGAATGTGGCCTGCGGGAGGAAGACTGTGTCGGTGCCATTCCGTATCCGCTTTGGGGCTATCCGTTTTCCGGTTCCGAATATAGAAATGTTGGTACCCCTCCGGACCACCATGCCGCTTGGAACAGCCATTTTTTTTTTATTCGTTTCACTTCCCGGGCAAATTTCCCAACGCGTTGATATCCGTTGCGGATGACGAAAATTGAGTTATATCTTCATTTTCTATCTATTAGAAAACTGTGGCTCTTGTGGTTTGTTTCAACTTCCCTCAGCCCGGCGAGGCCGGTATCGGTCACATGATGGGACCCCGATCGGCACAATGATGTTGATGATGATGATGATGGTGATGATGATGGTGATGGTGATTGGGAGAACGAGTGGAAATGTTGAGAGCTTTGTGCGTGGAGAAGCGCACACTTGCTGTACGGTGTTTTAGGTTTTCCGCAATTTGTTCATTTATCATATTCGCCTCGTCAGCCTTTGCCCTGCAAAAAAAAAAAAAAAGGAAACTGGAAGAAATCTAAACGGTCGTTAGTTTCATCACGGGCCAGAATGGAAATACTGATTACAGAAATGCAATAACCTTCTCATTCGGTGTGGATTCATTCGCCTTAATGGAACGGCTGGAACGTATGCAAGCGTTGTTACTAACCACCAAACCGCTGGATTGAAATTTAACCAACCGATTTAAATTTAAACTCCTTCATGTTTCTGCTGCTAGGCGAATGGTTGATCTTGTCTCTGTATATGACAGTGAACAGTGTCCATCTGTCTGATGTTATACATGTGTTCTCACGCTCCTTTACCGCTCTTGTGCAAACATGCGGCACATGGAGAAGAAACGTCGTTTACTTGAATTCGAGTAAACATTTGAATTTTAAAATGGTACTTTAATTTTGCTTACACACTGATATCCTTAGCAATATGAACAGGGGATATAGGAAAAAATGCTTCATAAACGTTCATGTAGAGGAAACATACTCTTCCGTGAATGGTTCAAGTTCCTAATGAAAGGAAACTAATCTCTACTTGTTACGACCGTGTAAAATGTGTTTCCAACATACGGGTTTTAGGAAACAATATGGTTCCTTGATTTTCTTGCACAAGACAGAATTTATCAAAAAACACTTCCACTATTCGATATAATTCTCCTCTATCTTCACCTCCGATGTGGTAACTTTTGTTCGGAGCAGAGGTCAGTACCTTAATTAAAACGTTGCCCCTAACCATAGCTATCATGCCCAACCACTGCGCTATGCATCCGCTACAAACGAACTGTTTCTTCGGGAAACCGCTCGGAACCTATCCGATAATCTAATGAATCCTCTAGCGCATCCGGTTTCGGGAAGGTGTGCTATACCTTCCGGTTGAGGTTCGGGAAGGTAGGTCCAACCTACGGAACATATCCAAAAAGCGCTTCTACCTTTTCTTCTTCTATCTCGCAACGGGCAAATGGTGTGTAGAAAATTACATGACGTGGTTTGTAAGTTGAAACGGTAAGATAAGTTCAATCTGTATATCTCCCGCAATAAAAGACGTTGTGTGAAAAATGTACTTAGAACTTCAAAACGTGACACCTGTAACTTATCCGTACTCATTCGTTTACAATAAACAGGATCGGAGATTCAAGAAGAGTAATTATTACTTAGCTATAGAATCAATATGCCTAATTTATGTCCGATACGATACATGGAATTATGACTCGCTCGTGAAATCATGGCTCGGTCCTCATTTTGTTTGCTCTATGATTAGCATGCCTCCGTCATGTGGATTGGATAAATTGGTGATTTTTTTCTCAAATAAATCTTATCAGGCCAGGAAATTTAACGAGAGGCTTCAGTGTTCGCAGTACAAGCTTTATTACTTTTACCAGGGAATTTGGCATGCCGGCATTCTTTTCCTGCTATGCGAAAGCGAACAGTAATGTCCGTTCGGAGATATTGTGAAATATTTGAACGGTGAAGAAAAAACTTCACCAACATTCAAAGTTCATATAATTTCCATCGCATTCATCGTGCCCTGAAAATATTGCTATGCCATCGAGATGTTAGAGCTCGTTGACTTTACAACACAAATTCATCTTAACCACGATAAACCATTGAAATTATAGAAATGTTGATTTTATTTGTAAATTTGTTGAATGAATAAGCTTGCTGATCAAATAAAATGAGCTGATAGAGTTAGATTTTTACGTTAATTTTTTTAAAGTCTGGAATAATATCCATAAAATACTCTTTTCTTTCAGCAACACCAAAGATTCCCACCATTATGCTGGCTTTGCAGTGAGTTCATAACCCCCTCATTGGTCAGTTGGTTTCGCAAAGCTTCCAAAATAAGTGTAGTTCTTCTGTAGTTCGGCAGCAGAGACCCCAACTACACCCCTGGACCCCTGGCCCCACGATCGGTCACTTCGTCCATCGGTCATCGTGAGTGACGGTTAAGTGAAAACTGAAGCATATGATTTATAGGATTATGTGTCAAGCAGTCTGTTGACTCCCATCACGCATATATTTGCTCGCCAAACACTCCCAACAGCGGTTCCTCGGTCGCTTCCAGTTGCCCTGTGAAAAGAAGCATCCATTGGAAGTAGGACAATATAAAAGAAAAATATACAAGGCACAGCCACCCGGTCTCCAAGCGTGAATGGGATGAGCTGGACAGGACATGTCCACCGAAGATCCATGCTTGGCAGTATCAAGAGCAACACTTGTGCTCCAACCGGAAAGCTTATTACCGTCCCATGTCCGTACTCATCTGGCCACGTTTCCGTTTCCTTCATCAATCATTCGCCTGGCAAAGTCACGCCGAAGCCGATCCAGATCCGTCTTGTGCAGGACACGAACGAGAACAGCTCGAGCCTTTCGCTGCTGTGCACCAGCAACTCTGCACATACGTCCCCCCCACCATGTGGATCGGCCTCCTCGGCTAGGCTGTGGTTATGACAGGCTCGGCAGCGCGGGGTACACCTTCTTCTTCCCCCACCGAACGGTGCGCGCCAAGCAGGAGGCGTTTGCTTTTCATAAGCACAACCGGTACGGATTAAGAGCATCATTTAATGGAACGTTATTACGACACCTCACCATGTGGTTGCGTCTATTGGATGTAAATCCGGCCAGCCGACAATCCCAACCGTACGATGGGGGTAGGCGGGCCCTTTCGTCTGAAATGCCATTGTTGGTCGGCGTTGCAGGTGGCTGAAGAGCAGAGAATGCTTACTCATTGGGGGTTTGAAATATGTTTGCAAGCAAAGTCCCAGGCAAAGATGCACAGCTAAGCCATAAACCGGAATGCGAGCGGGTGGAAAATCCTTGAAAATAAAGTTTCTGCCTCAAACCACTCTGCACGATCTACAAATACGTTCCCTGCGTTACCTCTGGTATGTTCTTCTCTCTTGTTAAAATACATTTCATACACTTAGAAAAGTGTTGCCATTAGAATTTCGAAGACGGTCGAATGATTTAAAACCCAGCAGAACGTGATATCTTTGTCTGTAAAACATCAGCTGTGAGGCACAAAGCAACGGATTTAAATTGATGCGAGATTTTTGAATGATTGAAATTATCGTTTCAGAGGAAATGCTTGCAGCAAAAAGGGTTCTTGGTAAGGGAATGTTACGAGTTTATTTCCCCCGATACGATTGTTGATTTGAACTTTCGTCGATCATTATTATTTGCTACAATATATGACAAAATGAATTATTGCTTGTGACGATTGACTGATTCTTTTCTCAAATGCCATCATATGAAACCACAATAGTTTTTGAAAGACAAGCAGCATTCATTGCCCAAAAGATGACTGGAATAGGAAAAACATTACTTCCTCTATTCCCATATTATTCTCCCTTGTTCTCATATCATAGAAGCATGCATAGAGGCATTGATCAAACGCTATAAATTATAACTTACGCGCAAAAATACTCTTTTAACGGTATTACGGCTGGCAATGTAATATTTGGCGATTTATCCTAGGTTCCAGTCCAAAATGTCACTTAGAATCCATTGAACAAATCTTTACAGGTCAGTTTCGTCATGGTACATTATTAAAACAGAGTCCCTACCATCCCATTACGGACGAATGGAGTGTAGAAACTGAAATGCAATGGTTTGCAAGTTGCAAGAATGGAAGTAACTGGTCCTGTGGTTACGAAATGAAACATAAGACCATAAACAGGCTTGCCAGCCTCCAGGGTGACCACATGGACACAAGTCCGTTACACTGTTAGCAATTTGACTGTTTCCACTTCCCGCAAGGATGATCGATTTTGCTGCATACATTTAGATAAATTGATAAATTGTGTTTAAATTGCGCGCATGTATCTAGAACTGTCTTCGTGGTGTAAGTATCATCGAAGAACCTAACGGATAAATGGTATGTGCTCATTCCCCACAACCCCTCTTGTTGGTGTAGTTTCTTCCGCAACGACGGATAAAGTCGCCAATCATCGTTGCCCTTTCGTTCCCCACACCTTTCGACGGAAGAAATAGTGGTGTAATTATTGTTATGACAATCGATTGCTGAAGGAGGATGATTACTCTTGGGTTTCAGTTTTGTTTTGTTTCGCCCAATGTTTCAACAGCTGCTGGATGTTCGACACAGAAAATATGATAATAATGGCACTGAAGGCAAACAAAAACACCCGCGAAATGCAAATTAAATTGAACGCGTACGGTCAGCAGAAACCCATTCTTTGTCGGTGCCGGGTTGAGATTGGTTTTCTGGAGTCGCTCGTACACACAAAAACACGGTTACGTTCACGGCGCGATAACTCCAAACCCGGTACTGGGCGAAGCCCTGCGGAACAGGTAACAACGGCCAGTGATTTTTTGCCGCACGGCCACAATTACCATTAGTTTGGTATTGTGAGGCAGGTGAAACCACAACAACGGCAACAACAAAAAGACAGAACCCTCGACTTTGCTCCTAAAGAAACGCTAAACCCTAAACGTTTCGGTGAAGCTTGCCACTCGAGTGGCAAAAAGTAAAACTGTAAGAAAAATAAATAAAGGAGCCTCGCGGACGATCGGAGTTCGATGGTTTTGCATGGCCGTTGTTGAATCAGCTTCACTATTCCCACCGAAAAATGGTTCGGTTCGAACGGCGCAACGTGGTGCACAGCCTATGGCCGACGAGTATCTGTGATTTGCGTTCCCTCCGGAGCGATCCAATATAGTGTTGCACTTGGGCGATGGTCGCGAAACCGATGCCAGTTGACAGTCGAAGTTGTTCGATCAAGCAACAACACACTTCGCAGCATCCGGCCATTCCTTCCTGCTGACCCATCAGAGTCCGAGGCTTCGGTACCAGATAGTTATTTCTTTTCTGTTTTTGACCCTCAGCTCAGCTCAGGGGGCTGTTGTGTGTTGGCCCCCTTCCGTCCAGAAACAAATCGACTCTGGCGGCCGGAACGAATCTCGTAATGTGCTCCAATGACGCTCCAACGAGTCGTGCCGTCCCATAAACTCCACCTCCGTCTCCCTCTGACACTCGCACGCTGCGACGGAAGTGACAGCAGACGCCACATTGCTTCCGTGCTGACCGAGCGCCTCTGGACGACCGTTGGTCATACGCGCATAACGTTATGGTTACTGATGTGTTCGATTGCGTTTCCTTTTTTTTTTCTTCTTCGTTTCATTGGTTTCGTTGTTCTCGTTTGCTGGACAAGACGCGTTGCCTCCGTACCAGCTCCTCCCTGACGATTGAAGCCTTCGTGGAGGTAGCGGGAAAGAACGGGAGGAAGATGGAGAGAGAAAAACGCACAACACGTGGAACGTATCTCTGATTTCATCGTTTTTCGTTTTTGCTCGCGCGCGCGATTTGCTGCCCTTACTCAAACGGCTACGTTGTTTTGCGTTCGCTGCTTCGGTTTCGTATTGTTTTTGCTACCGTTTGAAAAACTTTTCAGCAAAGTCTATTGCCTTCCATCCTACCGCCAGGGTCGACTCCAGCACCACCGTCTCAGATTGATTGATTTGGCAGTTGTTTTGAGCGCCGTTGTATCGGCGTTCACCAAGTGCTCTTCACCTTCACCTTCAAGGGGAGCGCACGCCACTGGGGGCAAACCATGAACGGCAAAGGAAAAAGAAATAACCAAGTGGAAGACATACTACAACAAAATACACAACACACAAACTCTGTGTTGCTGTTTGTTTGGCGCCCTTCGTTCGAGCATTCAAAGACCACAACCAACGAATGCTTTCATGCTCCACCGGTCCTGTGCTGTTCACCCGGGAAATCGGGGAAATAGGCACCCCCGGTGGACCCGCAGTCAAACAAAGAGATCACTGCGGCGTCGTTAGCAGCAGATCCGAGCGGAAGAAAAACGTTTCGCCGCTTCCTTCCTTTTTCCACCGGGGGGCGGCCAAACCGTGACGCAAACGCACGGCAACCACTTCCGGATGGTGTACGTCTCCCCAGCGGGAGCGTCGGGGAGGGGTGCAAGGGAACGCCGGCCCGGCTGAGTCGAGTTTTCTATTGAACGAAACATCACAGGCGCGATAACCCCACAGGGCACCGGCAGTACTGTGCCAACCATACGGCACCACGTTCTCGAAGGAGGGCTTATCAGGTGTCCCTACAGGATGTGTGAACTGCTGCCGTACCGTATGTGTGCTTTCTTACCTTGTCCTTGCCCCACAGCATCGAGCGGGAGTTTGCCTATTGGAGTGGCAGTAATCGCAGCGGCACCCCATTAGCGAATCGTGCAATCTGCCGAGTCGGAGCGTGCGGAGCACGGGTTTGGGAATTAGCGGAGGGAAAGGTGTTAAAATTAACCTCAACAGCCGCCGTCGCCACAGCCCCGGGTGACATAATACCGCTTTCATCTTTTCTGCTAAATAAGACACATCCACCTACCGCAGGACTTCTCGCTTTCCATCCGCACCATCCGTGCCCGGGCCGATGGGTTTCATTTGATGTTGGTTGATTGCGAAAAAATAAGCTCTTGAGTAACGCCAGGTACGATGCCGTTGATTAAACAGCTCGCTTCTATTTCTTAACGCAATCACCTTAAACCGGCTTAGCTCATCGTGGGTTCTGGTGGAAATAAGACACATCTCTCGATTGTCGGTGGAGTTCTTTTTCCCGAAATAAATCACAGGAACGAGATCTTCTGATGATTCTTGAACCGTCCTTACCTATTACCTTCAGTCGTTTATGTTGAACACGTCGACATAATCCTGCCTTCAATTGAGTTAGGAAGAAAGCCAGACCTATATAAGGTTGTTTTTTTTTTTGACTTCACATCATAAGCTTCCTGTGTGTGTTGTTCTGATTATGTTTTATTTTTCTTTTCCCAACATTTACGGAACGATCCTTTTTTTCTAATGGATCATGGATGGTTTTTGCTTGGTGTCTCACCATTACTTGCTGACTCCTGCCACGAAGTTATGCACCAAAAACGGAGCCATTTTTTTACAATACAAGGCATGTTTTTTCTTACCATCAGCAAACACTCTTTCTTGGAATTCAATCCATCAAAAATTATTGTCTGCCCGCGTCAAAAGTTAAGGCTGCTGCTAAAAAATTGTTTATCAACAAGTTCCTTTGAATGGGGAAAACTTTTCGTCGCCTCAATGCTGCCAAGCACGAAATTGAAAGTAATAAAAAAAGTGCCTGCGTTAAACTTGAAAATGATGCTTTGTGTCCTTCGTGGAGAATACTTTTCATCCACGAGTTGAAGAATACTCCAATCTACCTTTTGGAATTGTCCCTTGGTGAAACAAAAAATGGGGATGCTAACGGTGCTTCATAATGAAGTGCAAAATATGTTAAAATAGACATTTTTGCTCCACATCAGACCATCACATTTTGTTAATCTTGTAAACTGTACCGTTTCCTATCGATCACCGATTATTGTCGGGAACTTTTTGGCTGAACATGAAGCGGCAAACACTGCCAATTGAACATCGAGGGTTTCTTTAAATGGCCAACAATTTCATCGGCTGCTAGCGTTGAAAGCTGCTTCGAGAGCAGCCACTTCTTAAGGAGCGAAATAGCCAGGCGGAAGTGCGCCGTTGCGCAAGAGTAGTACTTTCGAAGGCAATCACGTTCCAAGAACTCGAGAAGAGGATGCGAAATGTTGATGGCCTGGCAGGCAAAGAACAACGCTGCTCCCTCCCACGCAGCCATAGCGTGTCGAACTCTCAGGCGTCGAGGCGAGTTCGAACGACTGCAAGTTGAGCACAAACTTTATCCGCCATCGAACTTTTATCCTAACTCCGCCCGCTCCGCCCAGCCTCGTATCTCCCCATGCCTTTGCTGGTGCTTTGCGCTGGTGTTTTATGCTGCGACTGGGACAAGCAAACCGCCGACCTTGGCCCGGCGGTCTGGTGCCGTGCGGAACATATCTCTACTTCGCCGGATCCTTTGCATCCCGCTCGGCGAACGCTGGCATTTTTCTCGGTTCGGCAAAAGGCACGTTTCAAAGATTTGCGCTTTCGGCGGGCACATAAATCAAACGCCAACAATGCGGCTGGTGGAAGGTTGACCATTTGTGGATTTCTGTGAACGATGTGCCAATGTGTGTCACGAGCGGACCACTACGTTCGATTTTGTTCGCCACTGCGCTCGGAGGCATTAAGAAACGGATCGGTTTAATTGAATTTCCGGCGAGCCGCATTATCCATCGCATTCTTACCGTGAATCGTAATTCCGCTAGCTAGTGAGGCCAGGGGGGAAGGCGACTGCTACAGGAGGAAAACAAAAGGACGAACAAACCGAACGATGAAAAGCTGCCACTACCAAACGGCCGCAACGATTGGGCAACTGGAAAACTCATCTAGATTTGATGGTTAATACATTCTGACAAATGGTCTCCTTCGCGCAGAGCCTTTGCATGAATGGCCCCCCTTTAACGCGAAGCCAGGGATGCCGTAACCTATTTTCCAGCCCATGACCTCCCGAAGCACGGACCAAACAGGGGTGCTAGGCGACGGGGTTGGCATCAGCAGGGCCATCACGACCAGCAGACCGCGGCCTAGTCCTAGTAATGATGTGCTTGTTTGATAGCGCGTTCCTCATTACGCGAATATCGTTTCCGGTTGGAGGCTGGATTAAAGAAGTAAAAAAAAAACTCATAAATTACGGCTGGATTTATAATTTTAACGAACCGATATCGATTGATGGAAAGCCCGCGGACGGCCGGAAAACGAACCTTGGCGAGATGGGCAAATGGAGTCGTTATGGCAATCTGACACGAGGCAATTTGCTCGGCGTTTTCGTTTCGGCGTCAGCCTTTGCATCATTCGAGTGCGACCAGGCGTACAATATTCCTAACGAGCAGGGGAGTGCACCACCAATGCGCGACTGAAAGCACAGAATGTATATTAAAATAATCTGTTAGATTTCGAATGCTAGAGGATTTAAAATAGATAATAAAACGCTGAATAATCAGTTGGTAGAATTATCCTCTTAAAAAATAATAATTTGAGATTAGAGATAATTGGTATTTTCAAAAGATTGCCAGGCATAGGGTCAATTATTTGCGGAAAAGTATACTTTTATCATTAAAGGATAATGAATTTAGTTAAACAACAACTTTAAAGCGTTTTCTAAGCTCTTTAAAAGAACACACTGAAAATATTCTATTGCATCCGTCAATTCTATTGATTCCCCTATAAACTAAATTAAATTTAAAGTGTAATAAGACTCTCTCATAGCACCTAAAGTACAAAACTCTATTAACAGCAACAGGAAACGCACGTCCCATGGAACGATGCAATGGATCATCTTTGCCATTTAGTTGAACAAACAAATAAAATCGCTACATTTACACCCACGCCGGGGCGGCAAGATCGTTGGCAGGGAAATACTTTGTGCTAAACGATCTGCACCAGTGCCGAGCTACATGCATTACTAAGATGGCAATTAATCAACTCCCGGACCGGAGGAGCGAGCTCGATTATCTGCACTTCCAGGGCGCGAGCTATTTCCGTATCACCATTCCACCGACCTGCCAGCGTATGGACGAACCGGGTAAATGCTTTAGTGCGCTGCATCGGATGAGTAATCACACATGCCACTGTAACTTGCACCGAATGCACCTCGGGTCTTCTCCATATGAAACTGAATGGGATGACGGGGGAGGGGGGGGATTTGGTGGCTGAAAGGCAACGTATGGTGGCAGTTGTAACCTTAACGAAGCGAATGAACACCTTTTGTCAAACAGAACAAGTCATTTGAAATGTTTGAGATGTTTCTAAAATTAACTTTGGTAATTAAACTAAACTTGGCCGTTTGGTGCGTGAGAAGATGGAAGTTGCATTGGTGCAACTCGAGGCAAAATCAATTGTTGACAGGCATTATCAGTGCTTTTACTAAATATAATTTACCTTACTTTTGGAAATCATAGCCGATTTTTAAAAATCTTCATATTTTCATTCGTTAAGCCAATAGTCTAAATTCAATGGAGAAAACCCATAACATTAAAAAAGTACTTGTTAAATTTCTTCTCATCGTTATTTTTACTAATGGAAGCTGAATGAAATACTCTTGATAATTTTGCTTCATAAATTTTTTAGGTAATAATTATTTTGTCTAAACAGTAACAAATACGTTTAGGCACTCGGGCCATAATGAATAGAATTTTATGTTTTTTTATCTGTATAAAAGCAAATACTCTCCAACAGCTTTAAACCATACGGTTGCAAGCTCTCAGATCGCTATACGTAAAATACATTGCATCAATTGAATTTTACTGCTTCGCTTCATTAATTTGATGCCCCAAAGTAGAGTAAAGTTTTACGATACCCATTGCTCACCTGCATCCCATAGTGGATTTTCGTTCGTCACGCACATGTGCTTGCGAGGATACGAGAAGGTAAAATAAAAAAAAAAAAAGATAGCTACTTTCACAACTACCAGTGCGATCATCTTCAATGCTAAAATTTCACCATGCAGAGAACATTCCACCGACAGAGGCGAACCACATTTTTCGACCGTTCGCTCGTTTAATGTAGATATTCTACAGCTTTAATCGATAGCTGCTCGCCACGAGATGGCTGGTGGTAGGTGAAACCGAACGTTTTCTTGCCATCCAGCATCTAAACCGAAATCCGGTTCGCCCGACTAGTCTTCGCAACCTTCGCAAGCCTACGGTTTTGAGAGACACGAAGCCAGAGAGGAAGAAAAAAGACGTCACCCAGATGCTGGTGCGGAACGTTTCGTGCCAGGCAGCCATCGAACAGCCGTCGAACGGTGTCGGAACAGATTGGAAAAGTCCTTCGGATGAAATGAAATAAAATGGCAGCAAAGAATGAGGCAAAAACCCCACTCGAAAAAAAGTACACATTTTACTCAAAAAGCCTTCCGAAGCATTTATCTTTGTCAGTTCGCAGGGCTTTTCTTCGGCTCCGGTTTTTCGTTCTCCCATCCCGCCCCGGCTAGGGTGCCCCAGTGCGGGTGCCGGTTTTCGGCAGTGGCCATAAAGGAAAAGCTTCACCGAGCGGTATCGTGATCACCGTGAAGCCGAGCTAGTTACGCTAGATGGAAAACCCATCCTTTGACCGCCCAGTTCTAGAGAAGGCTACAAATCACCGAGCCTGGATTGTGCCTTTCCCGTTTGCCCGGTGGGGAAGTGCACGGTGAGGGATGGGCAAGACGCGAGGAGGTCGATACATATAGAAACAAAAACCCGCTCCCCCATAGGCTCACACACTCACACCAAGTGTTCTGGTGCGGATCGTTCAAGTGGTAATAAGCGGCCGAAATTGATCCAGATTTGAGCACCAACCGCCCCAGCCCATTTCACAGCGAAGCTCCAATCCAAGCCCTGCCCCTGCACGGTTCATCAGCAACCTTCTAGACCGCAAAACCACACAGGCTTCTTGTACATTTGCCTCCCGCCAACCACTCCACATGCACACCGCCTTACACGGGCATGCAGCAAAGAAAGGATAGCACATCCTCCACATCTGCGGAACAATAAATCGCAGTTTAAACTTTTATTGGCCCGCGTTTGGCACCGTGAACATCTGTTGTTCCGGTAGATTTACGCCCTCGCCGATGATATCGGATTTCTTCCGTGCACCGAACGGGCAAGATGCTCGGCGCAGCGGCGTTAACGATCCGGCCGACCGAGGTGTGCACTCACACATCGATCGCATTCGCGAAAAAAGGAGCATCGGATATCCCCGGCCCCGGTGAAGCATCGGTAGCGCTGGCTGGTAATATGATTTTCCAATCGCTCCACCGCACTCTCGACGAGCTAATCCACTTACCGCCTCCGCGACTGGCTAATCCGGCTTCGCAAACAGTGGTCACCACGAGCAGCACCTATCGGGGAGATGAAATTCAATTGTTAGTTTAGTTGTAAATCACCGTACGCGAGAAGTGGTAAACGGTTTGTTGATATTGCGGCGGATTCGACCGGGGCAGGGACCGCCGCAGGGATGGAGTTGACTTCGGTCCATCGCACAATGGGAATGAGGTTACCTTTTTGTTCACTCATCACGTATATTGTGGTCGCAGATTGTCATGGAGGAACGACAGGCCTCGCAAGTCCAGTATCGCACATCGCCCTCGATCAGGATGTGCCGGATGCGGTATTCGACTTCACCTGTCTTGGGTCCTGGGTATCATGTAACAATGATACCACCCAGAAGATTTAAAGACGTTCCAAGGATTCATGAGGTCAGGCAAAATCTCGGGACACAGCAAGGTGGCTTACCACCTCGGTCAGGCCCTTTGACCTCAGCCTACACGAGATGTAGGCACAGCCCGTCTGCGACTCTAACTACATATAGAAGCGAGATGTAGATTGTGGCAAACCAAAATCCTTTCTCCATGGCCTCTACGAACAGGTTCTAATAACATAGATAATAATGCGAAAAATTGTTGCTGTAGCGCTCATACGACGTTTCTAATTTAAATGATCCTTCGGTTTATCGGGTTTTAATCTTCGGCAAATTATATTTTCAATTTCCTCCAGTATGGTTCTTTGGTACATTTCTAAACTTGCGTACGCTTTCTAGATTGGAATGTTGCTGATGTTGAGGAGCTCACACTAAACCAAAAATGAACTTTTATTTAACAATCGAGTCATTGAAAGCCACATCGTAGGATGCTATGATCTTCCTTAACATCGAATGCTTTATTGATAGGAATATCTCACCGTTATACGGCCATGCTTGTAGATTTCGGACTCGAAATGCCTGAAAAAACGTTTAAAAGGAACATTAACATCTGTTCGTTGTGTAATTCGTTCGTTACACACGCTGCATATCAGACATTATGTTACGCAAATTTCTTCCTGAAAAATATCTTCCATTTTTTTTAACTCCGTTTATAATGTATGTGTGCTAAAATTGTATACGTACTTGTTTATATAAATAAATATCTCCTTCGTTCATGGCGACCAATAAGGTCATTTCTACCCATTTTAGTCAGTCCTTCGTTCCGGGAACCCATGCCATCGTGGGTCATGTTAAAGCCGGCGTACGCGCTCGGTTATCCCGTACCTCGGACATAACGTCCTCGGAAACAGGTATGTTCATGATGAAAAAGTCGAACGTGTGTTGATTATTTTCTCCAGCTTCTTTCGAAGATTTCTCCAGCTATGGAGCACATACTTTATTATACCGTGTTTCAATCGGTCAGATTGAAGCCGATCACTCCTAACCACTGGTGTGAGACGAACGGTTGGTTTTTTTTTTATTAAACAATTAATGGCCACTGCTCAAACCACAGTGCGGGCAGTTCGAAGCTTGTGATGAATTTTCTACTCCACCTAGCATTCGTCCATCCTGCTAGCCAGAAGAAGTGCTTTCTACTCACTCGACCGCCCATTCGGGGTCAGTAGCAAGGGATTTTTTGTAGACATTTGCGAGAGATGAGACTAATTATTATACCCTCCTCCTGACCACGCAAGGGAGTCTGACTGTCCGAGAAACCGAGCAACCACAAGGGGACAATACGAACACAAATGGAACGCGAGCCCCAGACCGGCAATCAGTTCAAGCATGTTTGTAATGCTGTTGACAACGCGCACCGCACCGTTACGGCTGCTTGCGTGGTCGTTGCGTAGCGTTACGGTGTGTACGCGGTGTTTGAACGACGACGACGACGAACGACGGCCGACGAAGGGGGCTGGACTGGCGCGGTTGCCAACACGACGGGGACGCAGCGCGCCATGTGAGAAGTCATTAGAAGGCATTAATGGGTGAAGAAGCACGGCGGGCTCTGGCGTGGCGATGCGAAGATTTCGTTTGCTTTTTTGTTTGTGCGGGGCTGACGAGTTGATTGCGCCGTTAAGATGAGCCCTCCAGCAATCCGCCCGCGGTGACTCTTCGAAAGCTGCTTGCGAGCTGCGGCTCGGAAGACTCCAGCGGAATGACTTTGGAGTCTAATGTGCTCCATCTCGAGGGGTTTATTTTTTTTTTGCTACCTTGTTACATTCGATTAAGCGTGCTCACGCCACCTTGCACGAGGGCTGGCCGATTCTCGCATATGTCGGGCCAAGCATACGCACACACACACACACACGCACTCGCGGGCTCTACACGGAAGCAACTGCGGCCAGACGATGCCGAACCGCCGTCATCGATTCGATTCGCCACCCGGTTTCAACCCCACGGAGGCGACGGGTGGTATTTCCGAAAACACAGTGAACAGAACAAGCCCAACAGAGAAGAGGCAAAGAAAAAACCTCATCTCCCCACAAACACACTTGGCATCACTTCTACCGGTACGGTATCATCCCAGAAATGGACAGCCCCCATACGGGAGAAGAACAATTCTGGGGATTGTTTGGGCTGGTTTTGTTCCGGCTGGTTGAGGGAAATTTCCGGACGAATTTCGCCCACCCTCGGAGGATTATTTTCCTACGCTCGGGGCCACCATGGGGCCACACGAAATTACCTGGTGGTCGTTTGTGGAGAAGAGAAACTCCGGAGCATGCTTGCACATAATTTGATGTGCCCTTCACCGACTGCTCCGCTTCTACAATGGCACGGTGGCAGAATCAGCGGACAAGACGTGTACGTACAATGCGGGGAAGGAAAACTCGATTGCAATGATTCGTGGGCGAGCAATCGTTTGAAATTGGGGCTTGAACTAGATGCTTGAGATTTTATTGACGAGTAAAGTTCGCAAGCCGTTGCCGGGGACACGATTTCTCACAATGAGTTTGTCAAACTTGAACGCAGCAACCTGCTAAGAATGTTTGCAGCTTTTCAGCAGCAGCAGCAGTCTCGCGTACCGTTTCCGCGAACAGTCGCGCGCGCTTATAGAACACGCGGCCGGCACTCTTCGTCGACATTTTTGCGGCGTCCGTGTGAGTGGCCGTGAGAACCACACGCGACCAGGGCCTACGCGTGCGGCCGGGCAAGTGAGTGCACTTAGTCTAACGTTGGCGCCGGAACCGTTCGGACGTGCGTGCGTGTGCCAACCGCGATCGTTTTCACAGCGGGCTCATGCCGGAAGCCGTGCCGAACCAGTCAGTCAGTCAGTCAGTCAGTCAGTCGGTCGGTCGGTCGCGTCATAGTCGCGTGAAGCAGTTAAGTGAGTTGAACGTATCCGTGTCCCTCCGCCGGCGGCAAGCAGAAATAGTCAGCTGTAGGAAAGCAGAAACTCGAAGCGCTCCATCCAACCCTGGCACGGATACAGCCGCGTTCGGTGGTGCTTTGATGCAATTTGTCGCAACCGGTGGGGCAACCGTCCTCTCCTGCTCGTGGATGCAGTAGTGCTGTTTGCATTTCGAGTGCATTCCTAATTCGTTCGCCCCGGGGCATCCATCCGCGGTGCATCGCTAGCGCCGGTTACGGGGGTTTTCCGCTCGCACGAGTTGTTCCCGGCGATATAGTGCACCCGGTCCCGGTCGAAGACGTCGCTCGCGAAACTGCTTCACTGTCCCCAGCAAAGAAAGGGCGGGTAGGCAGGCGGACGGGCGGGCGGCGGTTTGAAAAGTTGCCGAACGAACGTGCAGTGGGTGTGAAGTGGGTGAAAGCCGCCGGCGATCTGTACCGCCGAACCGTTGCTCTTCTCCGGGGGAAGGTAAGAATCGGGCGGTACACGGGATTTGGGAGTGCATTGCAACATCGGTTCATCAGTCTGTTCCCGGCCCGCTTCCGGTCCCCCATTTGCTTCCTCCCGTGTACACCGCGAGTGCAGCAGCATCGTCTGGCATGAGTCGGGAAAAATATGGTGACACGTCGTGAATGCACCTTGCAGCATCACACAAGTGATCTTCGTCGTTAGCGGATGTATCCGTGAATGTTCGGTTTATCTGCCACCGTTTGTGCATATACGTGAGTGTGTTTGTGCAGCGGTGTACTAAACCCACCAGGATGCATACGTACGCGTCCGTGTGCTCGCGCTTGAGATGATTTCCCACCAGAGACGGGCGCCGTGCGATCGAAGCCCGTCCCTCGGGAATCTTCGAGTGCACAAAGTTGTCGTTGCTGGCTTTGCACTCCAGCGTCTCCAGGTCGGAAGTATACTTGCTGGTGCAGTGGCAACAAAAGTTCTGTAACACAACAGCTGTAACGCTCGGGTCGGTGTGTAGGTGCATCTTTCCGCCGGTGTGACTGATTGTGAGCCAGCTTTTTGCCAACAGTGGGTGGGTGGGAGATGGTGAAAATCGTCTGGTGAATTGAACGGCTGTCGACGGCAACAGCTTGATTAATGGCAACTCATCCGTTCCGACGACGGTAAGTGCACCGGCTCGTCAAGTCAACGGTAGATCCTTACCGTGCACACGTCGGTTGAAACGCGGAACAAAACGCTGTGAAGTGGCAGAACCGGCAGCTTAAATGTAGCCACCCCACCCCACATCAGTGAAACGAGGCAGCGAATTTGCTTGCAACATGGTGTTTGCTCCAGCCATTGACGAAAGTTAAATCGATCGTGTCCGACCAAGTGAAACAGAGTGCGTGAAACTGACCATCGGGGAGAGGCGTGCGCCAAAGGAGTGATTCAAATTGAAAATAAAACATAATTTACATTGCCCCATCGACCACATCGGATGCTGCTGGGAGCAGAAAGTGTAAGTGTTATCCGTTACCCTTCAAGTGGCCGCTCGAATGCCCTCCGGATTGGCAGGTTTTTGTGTCGTCCGGACTGCTCCAGCAAGCGATACCATGTGTTTTTACGAGCGTCCGCGACACAACAAGCGCACCTTGCATCGACGCCCAACTCCCACCATTTCCTGCTCGGCTTATCGTTTGCGATCGCTGCGATACGTTTCCGCGGTCACTTGTGGATACAGTTTGTTTGTGTGGACAGTTGCCCAAGCGCACGCTCGCCCGGTTAGGGGTGACCCGGTCAGTGTTGTTGGGTGTGGAGGGAGGGAGGGAAAGCATGCCGTTGCCAGCGCCAGCAATGGTGGTGTGAATGCGCGAAATGCGAATGGAGCCGATACGGTGTTAACAGCTCCTATCACCGGATGCAGCATCGGCTGAAGGTGCACAGAACGATTGCTCCCATCGTTCCAGCACCTTTCCCCTAAACGAGGCGAGTGGCATCGGCATGTGTAGAGTACATCCTCAAGCCACACTTCATCACAAACAGGGCCCAGCTTCCGATGCACGCGCTGTTGGTCCGTAAATTTGATTGCATTTCCATTTCAAATTGGCATTTCGAACTAGTTCCGAGTGGCCGACCCCACCATTAGTTTGTTCCGCTTTCGGTAAATAACTCTTGATTCCGTGGACATTTTTTAAACGTTTCCAACACGAATCACTACGGACCAGCTTTGCATGCTTACCCTTCGGTGCGGGAAATTGTTTGATTTTGTTCCATTCGTAATGGTACATGGTAAGAACAGTTGTTGTAACAAGCGTCGAACAAGGTCCAATTTGTAGAAGGACTTCTTGTTCCCATTTGCTCTTGGTTCCCAACATCTCGTCCGCCTCATTCCCAGAGTACCAAGTATCGCCTCCGTCTTGCGGAAATCCTGATCGAACGCTTCGGGGAGCCAGTTCTTTCTGCAGATGTTGGTGCTGGTGTTGACGGAAGACCGAACATGTCAAAGAGAATATTCAGTGGTGCACTAGGTACCGGACGAATGTTGAGTGCTGTCCATTTCACGACGTTTCAGCTGATTTGCATGGCATTAGTTCAGCTTGCGCCTGCCAGATGCGCCTACAAGCAATACGTTGTTATTTGTAATTAGTTCAAATGCTTCTGGAGCTCCACATCCGCGTAGCCTTGGCGTAGACACCCTGGAATGTACGGACGACTGTTCAATGTGTTTTTTGTGGTCCTGCTTGCTTTGATGTAGATTCACGACACCCAGGTTTTCATGCAATGGCTGAAATAGATTGAGAGTTGTGCGCATTGGTGCAGATTGGGGTTGATCAATGTTTGGAAAGAAATCTGCAGTGTGCTGCCCATTTTCTCCATCTCCTTGATTTTCAAGGAACGCATCAACAAACCTTCACGTTTGGCCATTCGATTTGATTGAGGAGGAAGCAGTGCTCAGCAGGGTTACTGTTTTCCGTCGATCCGAGTTGAACTGTGATCCATTTTGCAATACTATAGGTTGTTGAAACTCCGAATCCTGAAAACAGTTCGTAATAGAATGCTCTTGACTTGTTGTCATTTTGAATTTCCATTTTTAATGTACAACAAATAGGAAAAATTGGTCGAAAACCAATCCGATGAAATCAATGTGAATTTGTTTCGTTGAGTTCCGCGTCCATAATTTGCGGTACTTTGGCACTTGATCGGGAATCTCTTCGAACGTGCAGCACAATTGTTGCATTTTATAGGCTTTTGGAATCTCCGAACCCTGAACGTGAAAGACGAGTAAACTTAATTAAAAGAAAAGGGATGGAAGAGTTGGGGTATTTTTTTTAGTACAGAACCGAATCAAATTAATCATAAATGGTAAATGACAACAAAAATCATTAGAAACCATTTTTTTGCAGAAATATACGTTCCAGAAATTTATAAAACGAAATTTTGATATCCTTCATCTCTCTTTACTTTTTTCAACTATGTTTTGTTTCAGTTTTAATCAACTTTATCGTATCGAGCGAAGCAAACAAGACTGGAAACAAAATTTATCCGTACGTTTAGCTTGCCTTAATAATAGCATCATTTCTCTCACGAACCGTTTTCATTGGCAAGCAGTTTCAATCGATTTAATTAAAAATACTAATACAAACGAGTTTCCCATGCGTAGCATACACTCGTTAGGGTGCATACGAACGGCGATGCTATACGGCCCTCATGATGGAGTGTGGATAAAAGGATGGTTTTTAAATCAAAAAGCCACATTTCATTTTCACGGTATGTACATTCAGAACATGACACAAAATTCTGTCGGTCGTAAAATAAATTGATGTCCAGCGAGTTTACGCAGAAATTGGTTCGATTTTCGTTCGTCCAACCACTTTCAATTCACCGCTCTCAGGACACACCGGTAATGCACTTCTTTGATTGGGGTTTATTTTATTTTCCGTTCTGGCTTCGTTTTGCAACCAATCACGTCCCCATCCCCAGCCGGGGGAAAATATGGGGTGTTTTCCGGTAGGCCAACGTGTTATCCTTTTATTTTATTCGCATCCTCGCGTTAGGCAGCTGCGAAACCCTATTTTCTGCGCAATTAACTCTGATTATTGCCGCCGGTAATGGGTGACAAGGATTTCGTTGTCTGCACGATCCTTGCCGGGAGTGCTGTTAACTCTTCCCGCTTGAATCGCACAAGCGATTTCGGGACGACCTTACCTTGGATTCATTCGATACGACGGATGCCACGGAACCGGTAGCAAGCGGATCGGAATCGATTGACCCTGC
The DNA here is from genome assembly GCA_914969975.1 of Anopheles atroparvus. Taxonomy (NCBI): domain Eukaryota; kingdom Metazoa; phylum Arthropoda; class Insecta; order Diptera; family Culicidae; genus Anopheles; species Anopheles atroparvus. The sequence continues at coordinate 12,881,435 of CAJZCY010000001.1, forward strand.
GCTGACCCTGTGTTCAAACGTGTCCGTGGTGTTTGGTTGTAATTTTGCCCTCTGGTTTCAGCGCATGAGAAAGGAAGGATTCACGGTGAAATGTTAAAATTCTTGAGCGAATAGAGAACCCCCTGTGACCCTGTGCTGTCTCTGATGGGTCATAGGGCGAAAGGCTACACCGCCCCATAATTCTTCTCGAGAAGCCCTTCACCTGCATTGATAAGATGTTCTTTATTCTTCTGTTTGTCGAACCCGAACCCGGCCGGGTGACCGACGTCGGTTAACAGGATTTGGCAGATTTTTAATGAAAAATACGCGCCCACTTGCGCTTCGTTGAGGTACGCCATCCGAGCCATTCGAGTGAAGAGTATTCCCCGTTTGCTGTTTTCCGCTACCCCGTTGGAAAAGAGGAACGTTCTGCGTTAAGGGTCCAGCCGGGCCGAGGGCTGGAAGGAAACCCGGGCGCACAGATAAGAAGTTTGCACGGAGCAAGCATAAAACATCCTCCCGCCCGCTACGAGCCGTGGATTATGTCGGATTATGTCTGAGTAACAACGATACTCCGTAAGCTACACTGGCGGGCTCTCGAGGCGCCATGTTCGATGAGATTTTAATCAACGGACAAGGGTGCTGCCGAAAAGTCGAACGGCCGTCAAACTAAACCGGCACCGGTTTTGTTCCACTAGCAGTCCAGTGTTTCCAGCAGCGACGGTGGGTTTACGTGAAGCCGCCGGAATCCCCTCGCGGGACGCAAAAATGACGAATATCTGATTGGATCGGGAATCTATCAAAACCAATCAAAGTTATAGTAAGACAAAGCAAATCGAAGCATCTTAGGCGGTTCTGGACGAGGAACAATACATCTATCTTTCCTACGGTTACCTGCACTACACAATGTTTTGGCCCGAAAAGATTCTTTCGGTACGATTTTCACTGATTCATAACACATTGCAACAATCATCCTTGTGGGTTGTAAGTTGCAACTTTTTCATGATAACGATACCGCCTGTTCAATGGTCCTAGAAATACTCGACAAGTTTATTAAATCTTATTAAAAATTATTAAGGAAAAAATTCACTAAAATTTAAGGATTAATCTTCTAAATTGAAGTATTCAAATCCTAAAGTTTTAAGCATGTACTAAGACACGCTTGACGTAGGATTGCATATGATGTTGAGCAGGGCAGCACAAGCACAAGGATGAAAAGTATATGTTTTCTGGCTCTCTTTATCCTGGCATACAGTGAACTAAATATATCACAAGAGTTTTAAGAATCGAGCATTTCTACTTTAAAAAACCCAACGGATACAAGCATGCGCTGCGGTAAAACACCAACAAAAGTAACACACTCGATTCCCGGATTTTTCCTTTCTGGCCAGTGCTACTTTCGTCGACGTCGATTGATTGTGTGGGCAATTTTGCTAACGACTATTAGTTACCAATCAGGTTAGACAGTGGAAATGGGTGTGCAATTATTTACAGTACTTTTAGTGCCTGAACTGTATGAGAGCAAAGTAAACTTGGAACTCTTGCCATTCTGTTGCTGATGAAAGTTTTCGTTTGATCGTTTGAAAAAAAAAAACAGTTTGATTCTTGGGTCATCCACTGCTAGCCAAGACCATGTGAACCGGTTAACCGATTTCTAGCAAAGGACACACCCTCAGTTGAATTTTTCATTGGAAAAGTGAGCACACTTCAAATAGAATCATCGAAGAAGATGTGTTTTGCTCGGTGGCCTTAACTCTTAACTTAATCAGCTTTCATCTGCCTTCAAACGCACATGTTGCTTCCTGTGCAGATCGACGGATGGATTCTGTAAAAAAAATCACACAGCGCAAGACAATGCCGTTCATATTGAACTAGAACTTGAAAGATTTAAAATTCGATCATGCAGAACACAAACAGCATGGATGGATCCAAGCTTTCTCTTCCAAATACCGATGATTCTAGAACATGTTGTCCAATCGTAGCTTGAAGAGAGTTTGATAACAGCATAATGGGATACAAGAAAACGCTTCGTGCTAGAAACATTTTAAAGCCTTTCGTTCTATACTTCTCGTAGTGAAAATTTACATATAAAAACTGTAAAACTTTTTAGTGCCTACATATTTATTGAATAATTGTGCATGCATCCCTTTTCAATGACAATTCTGCTTACACATACTACGGCGACAAAAAATACATCTCAAGCGAATAATGTGATGAAAAGAAAGTTACTTGCCTGAAACAAAAACACCTCAGGTTTTGATACACAAATTAAAATGAATAGTATGCAAATATGTTCTAAAAAGTTATTTAGTTGATCCCTTAAAGCACATGGGGAAGAAACAGTGGTCACATTTTCTTTTGGATGTTTTGAAATTTCTTATTAACATGCATCCTGCACATCGTCCATTTTTCGAAACAGAATGAAATACCACACTCCGGATGCTTCGAGTGCGATCTTCGTCGGAACGGCTATTATTAGAGGTGCGTCAATTTTACACATTAACGCTGATTCACGAGCGAAATTCAACGTTCCTGTATTGAGTCCCGTCATCCCGCATCGACGGGAAGTATTTTCGTTTTTTTTTTCTCCCTCTTTTTTATGGCAGCACGTTCGAGAAAATGTCGAACCGCTATTCAAGGAAACCTCATTTCCTCAGCTCGACCTTGAGGCCGGTGTGTGCTAGCCAACAAACAAATATTGATTTTGCTGAATTTTCTCGCCACTTACAGTGATCATTAAGAAAAAGGGCTCGTGAAAGAAGGTCCCGCCTCCAAGGATCATATTTTTCGGCGGTTTATGTTCACCGACGTTGCGAGGCGCAAACAACGGACCGCCGTCTGAATGGACATTCCATTGAAACAAGGCCACGCTGAGAAGGGACAAATATTTTAATGAATATATACACACAAACAAAACTCCAAAGGAACAGATATTACGGCTTTCCCGCAAGCAATCGCAAATGCACGCCAACCGTTTTGGCTTCTTTAACACGTTTCCAATTTATTTTACAATTTCAACAATATTTTAACCATTTTCTCACATAAAAAAACAAAACCCAGATTCTGGATGCCAAAAATAAGCTTCCGTAGGTGACCATAAGGTTTGGGTCAAGTATTTTCTTAGGCCGAACTTTGTTTTTCGCTTACGATGTTCGTGCCAGAGCCGTTGGCGTGTATTTGATATTGCTTGCGGGAAAGCCGCAATGGGAACTGGATTTCAGTCTGTTTTTTGGATTCATTTACAAAAAAAGAACCATGTAACAAAAATAAATTTATCTTAGAAGAATATCCAATTTAAAAAAACACCTGTCATAATAAATTAAAAAATGATAAATAAATTACTGGTTTCTTGATCATCAAAATCAAATCACAACAATCGAAAACCAGCCGCAATTGGGAGTGTAATTATTAGTGTAAGTTTTAAACTCAACGCGGCATTTATGTGAGAATTAAAGATGCTCGCTTGCATGTTAAAAACCTTGTTCACACAAACACACAAACAGCTTTAAACCACAAGTTGACAAGTGATTATATAATAATTACTACACGTTGCGCCTATGATGTTGATAGACACTATGATGTTGTTAGACCGAATGAGTACAAAATCCAATCAACATAACAGCCCAACATGTAGGAGGAGGGAAGGGAACATCCCGGCTTATTTTCCCAAATGAATTGGATTCATTTAAAACACATCGATTCAACAACACAAAAATAAATACCATCGTTGGCACAAAAGGAATTGATAGATTTTATACCGCAAATTTATGGTTACCTTCAGTGGACGACCGATTGTAATTGTGGTGCAGAGAACCAACGTCACGCATCCTCCAGCTTGACCATGGTGAATCGGGAACATACTTCGGTGCCCAGGGAGAACCTTTCACGTGCGTGGTGGGACGGCATGCCGTGGGCTTTACTGTTAAGAAAAAGAAATTGCTGGGATAATCTACAATAAACGCGCACTCCATCCGACGGTACTCTAGGTACCTGAGCCGTCACTTAATAGATGTCGGAACCCATCGTCATCGCCCGTGGTTGCACTTTGGCGGCCGGGAATCCTTCCGCCCGATGCTCGCATGGCCCTCGTTCGCCCTCCAAGACTTCCATGGCTCCGTACGCCTGGGTACTGAAACCTAAACGGTACATTATACAATCCGCCAGACACATCATCACCAGCAGCATCATTTGGCATGAGTACGGCGAAAGCGATACGAGCCCGGTACGCTACGCGGCTCCGGTGGTTGCGGCTCCAGTTACCGAGCCGGAGGTCGAGCACGCAGTTAGATATGGTGATAGGCCGGACCGGCAGCCGTCGTCAACAGCTTGAACGCCTGAGTCGGCTCGTTCGCGGCCACCGGTGTTAGCAGTGTAGATAATCTGCGGTTATGTTACCGCTTTGTACCTCGTTGAAAGCGCAGATTAGGGGCTCCGAGGGTGTACACGCAGTCCGCAGTGCACTCTGCCGATGGTCGTTTGACTTCAAAGGGGGGGGGGGGGGGTGGAGGTAGGGTGGAGGTTAGGATAAAGCAGGGATGGGTGGGATAGACCAACCGCCACACGAAGATTGAAATGCAAACCGCGCGGTTTTGGGCTACAAGGTGGCAGTGAACGACTGCGAGCTGGTCTTATGTTACACGCAACAAGCAAAGTCTGGATAAGCGAGAGAGAAGGAGAGAGAGCGAGAGGGAGGGGACGTAGAGAGTGGGCAGGAGGGACCAGGGCAGAATCGTTCTGAGAGTGTTGATATTGCGTTCACCCATTTTTCGGCGTCCGGATGCACCGCTACGAAATGCGGGATCGGGTGGAGTACGGTGGACATGTCATCGATTTGAACCGGTTGGGCGAATGTGCCTCAGCGGAATTGTTTGCGGTTGACGGGCCTACGGGAATGAGGGGTGGGTTGGCCGACGTTTGTAAGGGAGCTCGTTTACATCATGTCGTATGGTGGTTTCCGCTTGGTGAATGCCGTCGACACCAGGCTGCGGGTGGACAGATCCGCTACGCAAGGGCAGCGAGCTAGCAAGATGAAATACCCCGTGCTCTTTCATGTTTTGATGCGGCATAGAAGTGTCACAAGCCTGCTTTAGGCCGCACAAGAGCTGATGGGCAGTACAAAAGGATCGCAATTAATTTCCAAAAGCTCTAACCTGCTTCACAAAGATTCAAGACAAAGGGAAGAAGCACGCATCGAGTATATACCAAGACAGCGGTTAAAAGCTATTCCAGCAAAAGACAGCATTACTCCCTCGCCATCCTTATAACGGATCACCTATTTTATTGTGGCTCAGGATTTTTACCTAGCATGTGTTGACAAACCGTTGACCGTTGAAAAATAGAATATTACTGCACTGTTCATTTTTGTTAAAGATACAGTTATTTGGATATGTTTCCGTTTTGACCACATTTTGTTGTTGCTCAAACTGATTACATTGCATTTTTGCATAATCCAGCGTTTACACATTTTTGCGATTTTTGCCACGCGACTGCGAAAGCGATTCGCGCTGGTTAGCAATAAACTGTTTGCAACAACAATAAAACCATGTTGACTTCGCACTGTGTCTATTTAGTACGCAACTTTGGTAAGCCTTTGGTTTCCTGCATGATCTGTCATTTGGCGGCAAGTTATATTTATTTCATCGTTGGTCGGATACACGACTGCAAGATTGCTACAAATGTTCATGGAATAGGAGCTTGTTAGTGTTGGCTATTTTTACGAGAATTTTATGAATTTTTGCTTTTCCATAGCGATGATTGGCCACAAAATACAAAATACTCGGTATTCATGACGAAAAAAGGCACTGTACAATATAACGAAAAGGTAAAACACCTAAACATTACGAAAACAAAAACCATCATCTCGATTCGCCTACTGTTAACATCCTATGGGTCAGTGACATTCGGAGCTGTCATTGCTATATTTCATTGTCTTTACCAACAGGCTCGGTAAAGAAAAATCTTGTAGCGCAATGAAAGAATTACGTGCTTGGATTGCTAGTACACGATAGCAACGCAATGAAATGTGCGTTTGACAGATCTTTACGGTAAAGATTGCATTCGTCTACCCTCACCAATATATATTTATCAGCAAACAAGTAAAGGAAGTCCTGTTCAAAAACAAAACGGTTAGCAATTCCGTCAATTTTCCAGATTTTTATGCAGTGCTCGATGTGTCCACATAGTGGCAGCGTTTTTTGAACGGCATTGTACACTTTTGATAGCTAGTCGTCGCCAACGCTCTTGGGACGCGAAGAGTATATGTTATTGATTTCGTTTTGCTAAAGCGTGTGAACGGGGAAAATTTATTGGTGCACTCGTTTTTATTTGCTGATTGGCTTTACGGTGGCCAGCGCGGGCAGTCGACCAGGAATGGGTCGAATATTGTCACCCGGCGTTGTTTCATAACACATCCATCAGTTACCAGTAACGAGCTTGTAAAATTCACCCACCCACACACACATGGTTTGCGCTGCTTCATGCGTAATGCAGAAGGAAAGGCCCATGCCAAAGGAAACCGAAGGGTTCTGGGGCACGAGCATTGGAAGTCCGGGGGGCTGGTGGGCATGGTAATGAATATGGTTAGCCCGGTGCCTCCTCGTGGTGCTGACAGCAAATCTAGGCGACTCACAGCACCGAGCGGATGCACGTGGATGACGGTGCACCGGCAGAAGACGGCGCGCAGTGGTGCGGTTTGCAGGTGCGATTTCAATTTAAATATTTATTAGGGCCATTTCCTTGCCTTCTCAGAATTCGGTGCCGCCAACGCCGGCAGCTACCTGGAGTTGAGTTAGGATGGATCCGCATCGTCGTCAGCACGTCGTCGTCCTCCCAGTGTTGGGCAGCAGCAGAGTCAAGTGCGGCAACGCTTCGCCGAACCTCGCCTAGCTCACGGAACGCGCGTGCGTTTCGACGATGGGCGACGGCGGGACGTCCGGGCTGGGGTGCGACCAGTGGCGCACGTTCCGCTACCTCGTCTCCTGCGCCAGCTACAGCAACAGCTCCAGCTCGCTCCTCTGGGGCCCGGACGTGCACTGCCGGTTCGGGGATGGGCACGTGCGCTCGGAACCACCCTCCGCACCGGAGCTCCGCACAGTGAACGGTCCGGCCGCGGCTGCTCCCGTGCCGACTCGGCTCTACCGGGCCGTCACCGAATGCTACCACACCTTCCAGTGCGGCCTCCACTCGCTGGGGACGCCCTACGATGACCGGCCGGCGGACGCGGTGCGGTGGAGCGATGCACTGTACGCGTGCGCTCCGGAACCGAGCACCCTCCTCGACAGCTGGCAGGCGGCCGCGAACTCCTGCAACGCCACGGCCACGCACAACGTAACGCTGGTCGCGCGCCACGTGCTCCAGCCGGTGTCGGAGTTGATCGTGAAGCTGCCCAAGCTCCTGCTGCTGCCCTCTCCCCTGACAGACGAAGCGCCCGGCCACGATCGGTTGCTCTGGAACGAGGGCAGCGAGTCGCGCTATCGGCTCGTCTGCGGCAACGCGTCCACCGCAAAGGGCTCGTTCTTCGAGAACGACGCATTCGAGCTGGTGAACGCCACCCTGCTCGAGCCGATCCAGTGCTGGATGGACGTCCAGCTGCAGTCGGCACTCGTGGACCAGTGGCAGAACGGCGTGGAGCGCGCGGTGGCGGCGTTTGCCGGCTGGAACCAGACGCTGCTCGTCGACGAGCTGCACGAGTTGGGGGCGGCGGTGGGAGGTGCCGCGGGCGGTAACGCCGCCGGGCGCTACGACTGGAGCTTCCTGTTTGTCATCCTGTTCATCTTTGCCGGCGGGCTGGGCAACATTCTCGTCTGCCTGGCGGTGGCGCTGGACCGGAAGCTGCAGAACGTCACCAACTACTTCCTGCTGTCGCTCGCCATCGCCGATCTGCTCGTCAGCCTGTTCGTGATGCCGCTCGGGGCCATTCCCGGGTTTCTAGGTGAGTGAAAAACAGTAAATAAACCCAAAACGCACATTTCGTCTCTGACGCTTCGGGGCGCATTCATGCGGTACGGGTGAACGGCGGGACAGTTTGACAAATGGCAGTAACAGATGCAAGTACAACGAGAAGTCGCATTTTGCAATTCTGGAGTGACGCGTTTAAGAAAACTGTCCGGCAGGCCAGGAGCATTAGGAGCAAAAGCTTGTGTCGGTGAGAATCTTGGGAGCTACTTTGTTCGCTTCAGAAGTACTTTACGACCAAAGTACTTATGACCAAATACGTAGTACGACCAAAATTAGTACGATATGACCAAATAATGATAGTTAACACAAAACTGAAAACGTTGAAAAAAACAAAACCTTGTACCAACTATTTATTGTAGCCTCAGTAGTGACATCAGTTCAAATGCTATGTTTTGAAAATTTACCCCAAGACGTATGTTTCAATTACATTTCTAGCGCACATTCTTTTTTGGTTTACAATATTTTGTTCAAAAGTTTTATGATGTTTTCTTCGCAAACGGTGGTAAAGAGGAAATGTTAAAAAAAAAAACATCGAAACAAATGAGCACAAATTTACGTCCCAAATATCATTTGCATAGCGTGGATATGTTTTGAAAAGACAAAGTTTTAGCGTTTTGAAAAGTAGAGACGAAAATGACCGCTGATTAGTGAAATCGACATACGCTGCAGCTCGAGTGTTTGATTGTTAAATTCATGAAACAATTGAATTCGATTGATCAAAAACATATAATTAGTCATTATTTAATAAAAATCCTAAAACTTCTTTCCTTCCAACTCTCTCTCCTCACTGCAAAAGGAAATAAATATTTAAATGATTTTATCACAATCATAATGTTAGCAAGTTACCAAGAAGATAGTCGATCACGTGATTACGGCACGTTTTCCAAAATCAAAGATGTATTTGGTGCAAATCAGTAAGCACGAGTGCGTACGTTGTAGATCATCTAATAAGTGTATGTGTTTCTCATTTCGCAAATGATATTTTCCACAGTGCTTACAAAAAAATGTAAATCGTAGTTTTACCATTCATTAACCCAAAAAAAAGACATGCAGTACATTTTCCTTATAGAAAGATTTTTAATAACTACTTTACTACTACTACTTTCGTAGTTATTTGCAACGCTCGTGGGTTATAATATTCTAACCCCGTCGCTCCGAATCCTAGCAAGAAAATTGGAGGACCAGCTCTACTTTATCTGGTTTTGTTGTTACACTTTGTTTCAAGGGTATTTTGCAATGCGTAATTCGTTCCACTTTTTGTAATTTATAGAGGTGCGTCCGGGCATAAATCGTGTAGATTTATACTCCCATGGGATTTTTATATTTCTTCTTAGACTGTTACACGCCAATGGAGGATCCTTGGGGGAGGATGGCTCAACGAACTTCACGAACGATGTCCGAAAATAGCGATCAAACCCAGAAATAATACTTCCGTTAAACATATCAGCGTCCTGCCAGATAAATACAAATCATCGTTAGTGTCGACGTTTTGATGTGGGCGCTTCAATCATGTTGTGTTCTAGCGGAACTCGCTTGGGACGGTAAATCATTCACACATCCTCCCGCTTCCGCAATCGGTTCTGTGCTTCCCCAACGCCTCACTCCGTCCGGTAGGACCATTCGTTCAATTCATGCACCATTTAAAACGAAAATCAATCATTCCTTCAGCTGTATCGATTGGCATATCGGGTTGTTCCACGTCCAATGAGCATTCGTTTCCGTACGTATGCATGCATGTGATTTGTCCTCCCATTTCCGGCTTTCCCCGGTCGTGTAGTAGTGAGCCGTGAAAAAAATTAATCAGAGAGTCCTTCTGAAACAGATTCATGGAAAAAGATATTCAGGAATCCAGAAACGGGGTTTCGTTGCATCAAACACGATCGGCACAAGGAGAAAAAAAATAGACTAAACCATAACAAAGTGAAAGCGTGTTTTGCATAGCATCGTGTTTTTTTTTCCTGCAAACGCCCAGCCGACTTGCAGCACGTGACAGAAAAACACACTGGTTCATCGCATTCGAACGAGTCCGCCCTGGGCCGTGGAGATTCGGAGCAACAACAAAAAACGGTGTCCTGCATTCCGCCGTTCAATGCGCATCCAATGATAGAATTTGGGCCATTCGGAGCAAAACATTCTGAAGCGTCGTGGCGGGAAACGTACCATGCCATCCATTCAAAATGGTGGGCTAAACGTAATAACATAGCCTAACGATAGGAAGCTGGGAAGGCGCCAAGATAGAAGGCAAACAAAAACAAAACAAAAAAGCCAAGCGAACAAAGTGACGAACCCCGAACCCCATTGCCGATGATAGGGAGTGAATGGGAATTGAATTGTAAATCCTGTCGGTCGAAGTGGACTTTTTGCCCCGCTGCCGCCCGGTAGCGCGTCGGCTGCGAGTAACAAGCACAACGCACGAATGGAGGCGCCTGGTGGCGCACGCTCGCGCCAAGCTTGAGCATCCGTTTGAAGCCGCAGTCACCATCGACGACCGGTGGAGGGGGTTGGAGGTTACACAGCTTCATCCAGCATGCGATCCAACCCGGTCGCACCTACCTACAACCGGCGTTCCTGGCCATTTGGTAAGCCTCTGCTAGCGGTTGCTGTTGCTGCTGCCGACGAAAGATTTATTGCGTCATGTGGCATCCTCTCACATGTGCCATTATTTATATCACGTTTGTGGGGATTGTGGAATCTGCCCACCTCGGTCCCTCCCGCGGGCGTCCGCGCGTCGCAACATATGACCAGACGTTAACGCGCTTTCCACACACACACACACCCATGCACTGCTGCCAACACAATCGTACCGCAGCTTTTAGCGCTTCGTTACGGCAAAAGATTGCTCTTCAAACGAGCTGGTTACGAGGATGTTACGTAGGAATCCACCTTGATTGTTCGTCCCCTTGTAAACGTATAGACTGCAAAGTTTCACTAAGCAAAAAATCTGGCACCCGTCCGAGGTCTGAGATTTATACGAGAGAATTAACATTTGAAAAAGAGAAAAAAATCAACCCGAACGCTGCTCAAAACCGGTTACTTTTGCCTTCAGCAAAATTCATCCTCACTTGGACGAGCTGTTAGCTTAGCTAAGCCAAGCAGCGTACCGAGACCAACGCAGCTCCGTGTCATCCGAACTTCCGGCCAAAAACCCCGGGGGAGCACTTTGCAATCCAAAAGTCTGGCCGAAAACAATTTGACAAACCTTTTTCCCTTCCGGTAGCACGGAAGGTGCGTCATGCAAACGCCGTTTGGCTGTAGGTGTGTGTGTGTGTGAGTGTGCGCTAGCCTGAAAGAGGGCATGAATCACAAAGTATGCAGCCATTTCCTGGCATCTCTACGGTGTGATTTTGTGCCAGCCGGGGCGTGAGATGTGGGTTTTGAGAAAGTTGTGCCACTCGGGCAGGTTATGAGATCCATTAATCAACTCGCCCGAGGGCCCGTGGCGCTGAGTGGTGCTAATACGTTTTGCTACGTGTTGCCATACGTACCTGGCCGCTTCGTGGTTCCCTTCCCTTCCCGCTGAGGTGCCATCCATGTTTTCTGCTTAACCTTCTAGCACTCCCGCATGGCTCGACGAATATTATTTGGGTCAGTGAATGCAGATTACAGTGCATTAGTCACGCACAAAGTTTGATTGCATTCATTCATTCATTCGTGTGATTTTATAGCAGCTGGTTTAGTTTTTCCCTATAGTTTGTATTATAAAGTGTGCCTTTCTACTCATAATCAATTTATGTGGTCGATCCATTCGAGTCACCCAAAGTACTCTCCAACGTTGTGCAGTCGTAGGTTCGTTTCGAATCCCTTCAAAACCGACGCTGCTGATGGGCCCGACATTGTGCTTGCTCAGGTTTGCTGTTTGCTTATGCTGCCGGGAGACAAGCTCGTCCAACTGCCCAAACCTCGAAGCTGCATGAAGCTACACAGAATCCAGCGGTTCTTCGTCAACCAGTCGCAATGACGGATTTGTTTGTATTTTAAACCGGCACCGACAGGACTCCGACTTCGGCTCCCGCAAAACAAACGACCGAGCGCGCGTACTGACCGTTCAAATGTTTGAGTTTCTCATTGTGCCAAACAGTTAACATGCAAGAGTTTTATTTTTAAAAGTTAATTTGCGCTCCATGGTAAAGAATAAAACAGCAACCGTCGTTATAAGCAAGCAGGCGACCGACGGACAGGAAATAAATTAAATAAGATTCCTTCCAGTACGAAACGTTATTTGATTTCAGCGCCATCGGCAACCACGGAGCGGTTTCGAGGAAAAATATCCATTAGGTTAGGATTAAAATACAGCTGAGTGGTACAGGAATGTCCGGTTGCAGCATGAATGTCACGAATTGTTCGCCACAGTACAGCAAAATGAAGCGAAAATAATGATACAGATTCCACGGCACATTGAAGATTAACAGTTTCAACGTGGAACAGGAACCCCGCAACCACTGCTGCACCGCAACGCATACACTATATCTAATTTCAATTTTCGTTAAATGAAGGTATACCAGGATTCAAGCAAAGTATTCCTTTGAAGATGGCATCAATATGAATACCAGAGTGTATGGATTTTTTTTTCATTTTTTTCTATTTTTCTTTGTACACCTTGGAAAAGCATATAGGTTTTTTTCACTTTTATATACAGGATTTTTTTATGGAGAAAGCAACTATGAAAACCAAAATGAACCGGCCTCCAATCTGACATCCGCTAATGAAGCTGACGGTTTTTACGCTATTCGAGGTTATAGACCCGCTAACGAAGTTCCGCGATGGGCGCGATGGGTTCACTTATGCCTTGTTCAGGTTTCAACTTATTTGGTCCTAGTTTAAAGTGGCACCGAACACGTTTGTCTTTGTTCTATCCATAGAAAAAACCTTTAAAAGTGTGAAGGATTGTTATAATATCGATTTCTAAACCATTTTTTTTTTTTTATTATACCCTTATGGGTTCTCTTTGCATTTCGTTCAAGCTGACAAAGTTCAACCCGCGTATCGCATGGTGTGCATGTTGTATACTTGGTTATTCCATATTTTCTCTAGCATCTCTGTTTGTCTACTCTCATTTTTCACGCTCATCTGGACAACCACCGGCAAAAAATGGCATCCATCATCAGGCTACTGGCCGTTCGGCGTAACGTGGTGCAACATCTACGTTACATGTGACGTGCTGGCCTGCTCCGCGAGCATCCTGCACATGTGCTTCATCAGTCTCGGGCGCTACCTGGGCATCCGGAACCCGCTCGGCAGCCGGCATCACTCAACCAAACGGCTGACGGGCATCAAGATAGCGCTGGTCTGGCTGCTGGCGATGCTCGTCTCGAGCTCCATCACGGTCCTCGGTACGGCGGTCGGCTGGTGCGCCGTTAATCAATTCTAATCGACAGCCTTCCTCCCTCTCCTTCCCTCCCGCCGCGCAGGTATGATCAACCGGAACAACATCATGCCCGGCCCGAACGAGTGCGTCATCAACAATCGAGCGTTCTTCGTTTTCGGCTCGCTGGTGGCTTTCTACATCCCCATGGTGATGATGGTCGTCACGTACGCCCTGACCGTGCAGCTGCTGCGAAAGAAGGCGCGCTTCCTCGAGCAACACCCGGAAGGGGAAGTGTTCCGAAGGTACGGCGCAAAGCGGGAGAATACTCCGCCAAGTCATCCCAACCATCGCTATCTATGTGGATACATCCTCCAGCTGGCATTCAGATTCAATCAAACGACACGCCATGTCTTCTGGGTCTATTCGCACTTGAGCTGCCGCGGTCCGTTTGAATGCAGCAACACGGTCAATAGATCCAAAACGCCACAAGTGTTTTTATGTGTACATCTCAATTCGATGTATTTCTTTTTCGGAAAAACAATTACCAAAAAAAAAACTTCCAAGTCTCTAAGACTCTACTTTCATGCTGCTGTTCTAGGGCGAACCAATTTGATTGTTTTTTACGAGTATAGGAAAGATCAAGAACGCCCACTCGAACCTTTCACATAAAGTTTGTCCTATGTCCAAAGAATCATATGTTTTCGGTAAAGCATGCAAGCTAGAATTGGCAGGTGTGTTTGGAATGTGCTTGTTTCCCATTACTGTCTTTTAATTTGTGCTACAAACTCCGCTTTGGAAAAACAGCCAATGTTCCAAGCTTTGAACTGACCAACACATTTTTGGATATCTCCTAGCTGCAGAAGCGATGCCCTACTAGAGACGCAATTTTCCGGGCCAGGAAATGGTCTGTTGAAAAGAGTTGAATTGTAATATTTTAATGACAAAAAATAGACCATTTCAAATCATAACTCAGAAGCGCATTTGCATAAGACCCGGTGAAACACTTGGACTAACCCCTCTTATTTCTTTCGCTTCGTGGCGCAGACTGGGAGGACGGTTAGCATCCTCTAAGCACTCCAACAACTCTCAAAGCGATGGCTCGTCGACTTCCAACAAGGCGGTCGAAATGAAGAAGTTCACCGTCAACAACAACAAGCAGCAGGCGTATGGACAGCAGCACGACTCCTCGCCGCCGCCATCGCTGTCCTCCGGGGCTGCAGCGCACAGCGCCCTCCCGTGGCGATGGCACGGTAATACTAGCAGCAAAATGGACAGGTTCGTAGAAGGCTCGGAAACGGATGTTCATTCTCAGTCAATATGAAACCGGTGTTGAGGACAAAATGTTTGTGCATATTACGTTTACTTTGACGGTCAATTCTGCTTTAAGGATTGAATTTCCATGTTGCCAACCATGTTGTACGCAAACTTGTCCCCTTTCCAACAACACCCTCACAAATTGATAGCGTTGTAACTTTAGCAGGGGTTCTATTATGGGCCTTCATTGTTAAGATATCGATTGCGTAAGGCCGGACTCAGTCATATACATGAAGATATTTAGAACTTAGGTGCACAACTTATAATTGAAGAATAGATACTACCATTTCTATGATTGACCCGTTTTAAACCAACCTGTACAACATGCAGCCGGTCTTTTCAGTCTCATTTGCGTACTAGAATTTCCATTTATCCACCAATTTCTTCGTACTTTGTTTTTCGGCCGATTCGGTGGTCAACATTCAACTATATCACTTTGTTATGGTGTCGTTGGAAAGAGAGGAAGTCTACAATTGACCGACAAAAAGAACGCTAAATATAAACAAATTTTTTTTAAAGATTGTTGACATTTTATGTACCAAACTTTATTTCACGCTATTGCAACGCATCGTTAACGCACAGCAATAAAATAAAGCTTGCTAAAACAAACTTTTACATCTTATCAGTTTTCTTTCTCTGCGGAGCCCATCGTTTCTCATCCAGGCCAAAGTACTTGCCTGCTACTTAATTGCCTTTCGTGGGAACCGCGTGCCCAGCAATTCGATTTGAAATCGAATCAAATCACTCCCGCTCAACTGTAACCCACATTCATCTTGCAGTCAGGCTCCTTTTTTTCTGAAGTCAAGAGCATTCTTTCCCTGTCGTCGCTGGGCTCGGCGAAAATAGGAAGCATGCAACTTCCTTGCCTGGTTCACAAGAATAAAACTAAAATCACCACAACTCGACGGTATTGTGCAACGGTGGACGGCAGAAGAAATTACCAGATACTCGTCATCCGTCGGCACCGCTATTGTGCATAGCAATTCGATTTAATTTTTTTTATTCGATTTTGTAAGAAGATTTCTGAAACCACTGCCGCTGGAGTGCAACCCACATTGTTCCTGCATTCATCTTCCATTTTCCCGCGGTCGAGACGATTCTTTGCTTCTCGCTATTTGGTCCGGGAAAGGGACTCCGCTGCGCGCCTCTCAAGCATCCATTCTGTCCAATCCGAATACAATGTCCAATGGCGGGCCGGTTGGTTCAATCATTTCTCTCCTCCGCAAAATGTGGGAAAGGTCGCACATGGCAGACCGCCATCACAGCCTGGCGCCAGCTCAAGGACCAGACGGCCAGCGCCGCAGCATCGATCTGCTTGTCCTGGCCGTTTTTTAACCACCACATTCCATTTTAACCGCCATCGTGGACTGGGTGGGTCACAAGCTGATGGCGGTTCTCCCGTAGTGACCGCCCCTTGGTCCTCTGCTGTCGCAATGTTTCTTGTAAATCGCCCAACTCGGATCGGTTGACTGATTCACTGCTCTGTACATCCATTTACGAACGATGACAAGTGGACAGACTTTTTTCACCTTTCCCGATACAATATGTATGACGAGGGACGCCAGAAAAGTTCCCGGCCCAAACATTCAAGAGGGACTTTTTTGCATAAAATTTATTTTTAACGTAACACATCTTCCAGTGGCACAAACACTTCTTCTAGTGGAAACACTCGACATACCTCTTGTTATAGAAGTATAGTTATAGAATTCTCAAAACATGCCATCACACAAATTTGCTAAACTTGCCCTTTTTACTAACGATCAAAGTTTATCATTTTTTTCGTCACAGTTTCAGATTATACCCTCTATCATAGAGACAGTTAAACGTATTTCAAATTAATAGGGGCCACATCTGGTGCATAAGTTCCGACAGTTACATTTCAGTTCATTGATATTAAAATTCGCCAGTCACGGGTTTGGTCTAACGTGAGCGAACGAGAGTAAACTTGTCATAACTAACGAATGTTCCTGTAAAAAAAATCATAACAGAAGCATGTAAGAAATTAAAAAAAAAATCTTAAAACAGTTTAGTACTTATTTTTATTTACAAGTTCACAAAACCACAAACCGAGGTTTTATAAAACAGACAATACAAATCCTATGTCACACAAAAATTACACAACGTTCGGCCTCAATCTCTACATGGTAAGGCCAGCTCCTTTTCTGAGCACCCTCATACATGTGCGGCGAAAGCTCTCTGAAGATGCAATTAGAGTTTCGGATTACTTTCTACCACCACTTTCATTATTGTCTCCCGCTTTGGCAAGTGTTTGATGCAGCAATCGGACCATTGTATCTCGCATGCCAATGTAAAATAGAATTAAAAAAAAGAAATAGAAAAAAGGTTGAACCACGAACGAATAGCTTTTCTATTCCAATGGGGCTTTCAACATGGTGACGTTGGAAAGGTGTTAGAATTGGAATTGTTAAAGTCCAATATCCTGACAAGAATGAGTCCCGATACAGAGCACAACATTCTTGAGAGTCTGCACCGATCCGGATGCTGGCAAAGTGGAAGGCATTTATGGAAAACAGTCAACCGACTGTAGCTGTTTTTTTTTTAACTAAAGCGGGCGATTGAAACAATATTTGAGACCTTTATTGTTTAAAACTTTAAAAAGGTGCGATATTGTTTTGGCTAATTAGTTCTCTGATTACCCACAAAATAAAAGCAGACCAACGGTTTTAATGAACCATCAGAACAAAGTCTATAAAAAAAAAATCTCGGAGTTCCGCAAAGTAGTGTACTCAAGAAGCAGGGTACGGTCCCGGGCCTAACGGTTAGTAGTCTTGTAAGAAGCATCACATTGCAAACGAATGGAACTAATTTGCCTCACGTATTACGGAAAGTGGCAAGTCGATACCAAATTAGAGATCTGTGATGTACCTTCTCGGTAAAGTGATGGTGAATGTAGAAAGGAGGGTAGAGAATTTATCCGCTTGTCATCTCCCGCTTATTTTGGAAAAAATCAATAGATGGGTACGAAAATCATTATCGTTCGAGTTGGTATGTGTTTGTTTTTTAAACTCAATTTCCATAGGTTCCTTGAAAACCCACTGGCAGCTAAAATGTGCTAAGAAGGACATAGTGACTTTTTTTTTCTTTTTTCCCACCTTTAACAACCACCATGCGCCTCCACCACCGAACGGTTCGGTTCGGGTCGCAGCCCGCGAGAGTGTCAGAAAAGAGCGCGCTAGCACTAATTTATGACTTCCACCTATTTGCCGCCCCTTTGTGTGCGCTAATTACGTTTACATTCTCCGAATCATGAGATTTCTTTTGCTCTTGCCCGTCCATCCCTTTCGCCCGGCGTAGAATGAGCTCCATCAAGGGCAGCATGTCGCATCCGCACCTCGGCTACACGAACGGTGGCGGAACCCGGTCCCTGGGCGGTGGGGGAGGAGGCGGAGGCGGTGGCAAACGCGGCCGAGCAAACGTCTGCGACCAGGGCACCCAGACGCCGGACAGCATCGAGCGGGAAACGAGACGCCAGAAGTTCTGCTCCTTCCGGATACACCTGAACAGCGTGCCGACGCCAGCGATAAATTTCAATTTGAAATTTCTCGGCAACAAAAAGCGCAACAACCTATCGGCGAACGCGGTCGCGACCGAGCAGAAGGCCACCAAGGTAGGTTTAAACGGGCAAGGGCGACCGCTACGGGCGAACTACGTACAAAATCAATTTACACTACCGACTATAATTGATTTATCGTCCCGTTTTACGCTGTGGTCGAGGCGCAAACGTTTGATGAGCAAAATTAAAAGATGACACACTGGTTAAATATTGCATTAAAGTGGCAATTTAAATCCATTAACATCACTGACCATGATTTGGTCCTCCGTCACTTTGCTCGCTCCACTGCCCTTGGCAAAAAGGGGAACATAACATAGAAAATCATAATGTGAAATTGTGCAGAATAGATCACTATAAAATGAACTCCGTACGTAATTGAGTTGCAAATTTCGAGCTTATAATGCTGGACAAGAGGGCATAAATATTGTTTTAGTGATATTTCGGATCATTTAAAAAATTATCTTACACAAAGCAACGAGCCAACCAAGGACCGTTAAAAATTTTACGATGACTGGCGCAATTTTAAACCATATCAAAAATGAATGTAGATATTTTTCTATTTTGGTTCTAGAAAAATATGAGATGGAACTCTGCCACCCTTGTAAGGAGAAAAAATCGAATCAGAAGCGATCCTTCCTAGGCAGCAGACATCAACCTGGGCGTAAAGCTCCTGCAGCCCCTGGGGTCCCTTACTGACATTTATGTTACTAAATTTGACTTCATTGATCCGACTGTATTTGAGAACATCATAAGTACTATCAGTTTGGATTCTAATACACTCCGGTCAGTTAATAGAAACCAATTTGAAGCTTTCACATCGCTCAACCGTCCCCATTCATTCAACCAATCCCCAATTCAGCAGGGTTTGTTTTTATTACGAATCAAACAGTAATGAAAACGGTTTCGGCTTGCTTGTGCGCGGAAAAAAGTTTTCTTCCACTTCCCGAGGCGAGTGAAACACTGAAATTCAAATTGGAAGCGTTGATGATGCTTCCAGGCAAAGTAAGTTCCCCACCTGGGGGAACGTTTCGGGCAATGAATGATCGTCCGTTTGCCATCATCTGCACACCTTCGGTTTCGTTTTTGCATCCATCCCTTTTGTAACCTTTTTCGATCCGACACCATTTTAGTTAAAAGCCCCAGTGCGCCAGCACAGTGCCTTCTCTTCGCCGTGACTCCGTCAGCCGTGGGCGAGAGAAAAGAAAATCTTCCATAATTAATGGAATGTTGAATGGAGCAACCGCCATTCCGGCACTGTGGCGCGAAACAATCCCAATCAACCAGCATACCAGCTGTCCATTAATGGTGTCAAAAACAAAGAAAAAAAAAAGACTGGCAATGAGCAGTCCCGGCGGACTGTCTTCCGGTTTTGTTAAAATTCAAAAAGTGACGCCCATTCGGGGAATCGTGAAAATGAAGTGCCAGTGGACTGTTGGGAGTTGCTGCTACCAAGAGGGATAGCGAAGCGTACAGGGCAAACAACAAAAAGATCCATTTTCTTTTGAATCCATCAGGGCGCCGTTACCTTGGCCTTCCTTTTACATCCACTGTTCTTTAAATCTCTCAAAACTTTTTTTTCAATTTTCCTCATGCAACGATGCAATATGAATTTACCTTTGCCAAGGAATGGAAAAATATGAAGTACGAAAAACAGTTGCCACAAAAAATGATATAAAACTTACTCAGAAACCCTTCCAAGTTCTCCAGCTTGAGGGATCAGACCAAACGTTGCAATGGAATTGTGTGATGTGGAATGAATAGGATTTATTCTAAATGTGGATTTTAGTTAGTAGAAATAAATTAAATTAATACCACAGTCTCTCCCAAGTTCCCTATTCACAGTATTCGGCTCAGATTAGTGTCCACTGTATGTTGTTTCCTTGCTTGCTTGTAAATTTCAGCGCTGGGCTGCAAAACAGCTTTCCCAAGGATATGCATGTCACATGTTTAACCTTTGGCGGACGCTCAGACGCTTTGATCTCAAATGCTGCAGGCAGCTTCGTGAGACAAACAAAGCAAACCTCCACGCCATCTATCACCTGTGCCCTGGTGGAAGAAGGGACGGGAAGGGCTTTGGAGTCTCCTTCGACAATTGTACGACTTGGACCGCGTCTACAAGCGCAAAGTATTGGGGTGTTATGCGGCCCCAATTGGCCCCAAGCGCCATGTTTCACTTCCGCTGTGTCGTACCAACACTCGTGTCAAAATGGCATGTTGTGTGTGTGTGTGTGCGTATATGGTGCTGGAAATGAAATTAGAAAGTAATTTAAAAGTTTTGCTCCACCGTTCAACGTGCCGGGATTGACGCTGTGGCTGTTCGCCGAACTCAATGTTTTGGATGAGCTGGGTGAAAGTGCGCGGCGCAAGAAGTTTGCCAAAGAGCAATAATATACGCGTTACGAGTTGTACGGTTCAAAGTTACTTGATAAAGACTTTCGCCCCGGGGTTCAGCATTAATTTAGCCCAGCACGATATCCCATTCATCCTGCAGGAGGATGTGGGTTGGGAGAAGATTTGTGCACTTAGTCGCCACCGTGGCATATCTTGATTCATTCGCAAGAGTAAACATGTTACGATAGACAGACACACACACACAAAAACTGGAACTGGAACGGATATCATCTATCCATTTAAGATATTTCGTAACCATGAACCTGGTAATACTTTGTCAAGCGAAATCATGAAGACAAATTTAATCGAGTTTAACATTTTGGCAATTCTTTTTTCATTGAAACTTAATGCTTTCAATAAAAGCTATTTTTGATCAGATCGTTCAGTGAGTCAGCTCATCTTCTTGTTCTTTCCTGGTGTAACGACCAATTTAGTCATGCTTACTCATTTTGAGGGCTTTCGAGACTTTTTTTTTCCTTTAATGTGTACGTGAATGGTCAATGCTTTGTAAGCCATCATGGGTCATGTTGGAGCCGGCGTATGCACTCGGCTATCCCAGACCTCCATAGTCCATAGAACATATGATACATGTTCTTATTATCGCCACACCATGTTTGGAGAATAAAATAATAGAGAAGGTTTATTCAATTCTTTTGAAAATGTGCGTCCATTGTTTAACATTTCTTTGATAGAAAACCTCTAAAAGTGTTGGCAATCAGTTTCTTCGCTAAAACAAAAATGTACACATCCGCATAAACGAAACCGAAACATAATTTAACTGCCAAATCCCGGAGGAAAGATGACGCCAATTTTTTTTTTTTGGCTACCACCGGAAAGGAAAATAAACACATTCATCGTCAAACATTCAAGGCCACTTCTAACCTACGCTTTCCTGCCGGATTGTGCCTCTCTTTCTCTCTCCTTTCCTTTTTCTTTCTCACATACCCGCAGGTGCTTGGCCTGGTGTTCTTCACGTTCGTCTTCTGCTGGGCGCCGTTCTTCATACTGAACATCATCTTCGCCGCGTGGCCCGAGGCGAAAGTACCTGAGCGCATCGTCAGCATCTGTCTCTGGCTGGGCTACGTGTCGTCGACGATAAACCCCATCATCTACACGATCTTCAACAAAACGTTCCGGGCGGCCTTCATCCGGTTGCTGCGCTGCAAATGCGAACGGTACGGACGATCCACGTTTCGTGCTGACAAACGCACCGATGCACATCGGGATCATCAGCTTGACAGTCGTTTCATATCGCTCTTCTTCTTGGTTTTCTCGATTCGGGGATCCTTGCCTTTCCTCTGATCTCAATACTCCCGTCGCACGCTAGAAGAACTAAAGCTCACCGAAACACTTTTCTCTCTATCTCTCTTTCTCTCCGTAGCTCCGGACGACCACCACGATATCGTTCGGTCACCGACAGCCGCGGTGCCATCAGCCTCTGCACGCCGTCTGCCCTGCCGCTGGCCATCTCGCTGCAGGGTTCGTCGCTGCTGACCCCTTCCACCACGCAGGCGACCCCGCTCAGCGACTACCGCGGGAGCTACGAAATCACGGACGACGACTGCTGAAGCCCTTAGTATCTTAGTACTTAGTGTATTTGGCGCTTGTAGCGCCCGGCACGCCACCTCGTACAAACGTGCACACATCCCCGCACTTTCCCAACGCACCCGTCCCCGACGATGCGCCGAAGCGCCATCCATCCTACCGAAGGCAGGCCCGAACGCGACTCAAGCGGACACCGGATCAATCGATAGTGAAGTGAAAATGACAGTATTTTGTAAGGCAATTGCGGCGATTAGCGATGTTGAAACTGTGCACAAACTTAAATGTGATTTTATAAATATATTGCAAAAACGATAGCCGCTGCTTCGGGTTGTAGCTCATTGCATCCGAATATCGCTGCAGGTGGAGGGAAAGAAGTGGAGATGTTCTTTTTTTCTCACACTACTAGAAGACGTTTTCATAGGATAGGATGTTGGTTGATTTTGAAGAACTGTGATTTCAACACAATAAAATGAACGCTGAACGCTGCTCACGGAAGATAGAAGAAGCATGTCTTTAAGCACAGAGGTGCACAACAAGCCAGAACCAAGCGAGGCTGAGCCTACGGAAGATCGGATGTCACCGAGGATGGAGAGCGGCAACCATGGACCAAGCGACCAGGAAAACGAATGGTGACCATTGGCCCTGGCAGCACGTCTTGCTTATTTATAAACAAAAAAATTAATAATCCATAAATGTTGACTTACGCCACGAGAAATCCTAAACATATCTTTTGGGAAATGACTGATACTGTTTGAGAAGCACAGTGCAACTTCGTTTAACCATTTCCCTTTCATCCGAAAGTTTCTATAACCGTCATTGGTGCCAACCAATTTGTTGATCACCTCAGATTATTTTTAAATCATATTATTACAATCGTAATTAATTTCCTTTCATGCCACAAATATATCACATTACTCTCATCTGTGTAGAATATAAATTATTGAGGTTATGTTTTAGAGGAATTGTACAATGTTTCTGAAATAAAGGAAATAATTGTTTCACCACAAATGTTTAAAAAAATATATGTTCTTTATTCACTTAATGGGTTAATGTTAAAGCTGATCAGATGGAACCTAGCTTTAGACTAACTTATTGTTTCTGCCAGACCTGCTTTGTCGTTGCCGTTGCTGCTTCTGCTGCAACGATGTCAGCGTCGTTGGGTTGCATCCTCGCGTCGATGGGCATCAGCTGCTTTGCACGTGTCGGTGGTCGTCCGCTTGCGATCGCCGTCTCGAGTGTCTGTCTAGACAGTAGATTGGCGATCGTGGTAGAATCGCCCGCGTCAGCAGATTCCGTGTCGTAACGTATATATATTCGGCTATATTCGGCCAACCGTCACGACCATGGCCCCAACACTGACGGTTACTTGATTTTCTACTGTACCACCAAATTGCAACGCAACCAAGCATTTTCTGCAATCACGTTAAATGCGGTAAATTCACTCAAGATAACTGAAGACAAATACTCCTCTCCACCAGATCAATGCAAGTGGTTTGAGTCCTGGATAACAACAAAAATCCTGAAAGCTTTCGAACAGATTGAAAGCTTTCGAGTGTTTGAGAAAGCTTTCTTTCCTTCACACAAGGGTAAACAGGAAGTTTGTTTTGGCCAAAATTATAATTTCATTTCATCCATGGTCGGACGTGTTAATTTCCTTTTGTTTAATTTATGTCGATTATTAAGAAATATCCATAAAAAGATTCTATTTCTACAGGCCCAAAATCATGTAAACAAATTGGGGATTTGTTTCAGAACACATTTTTTCTTTTTGTTTTTTAACACCCGGCTTAGCTCGGGAAAAGTGTGTTTCTTTGCGATGCATACGACTTTCGCTTGAGGCTCTTCTGCAGAGACCTGTTCGGCTCCGGCCCTTGGCTCTTTCCCTGTAAGTCCCATGCAATTACGATGAACTTCAGGGCTTGTAGGCCTTCCTAGGACCTTTTCCTTTAAATGATTTCCCTTCAGCTCAGAGCCTGGTCCTTTTTCTTTTTTGTGTATTCTTATGCAAAGAAAACGCGCCCAATTATGCAGCCAAGATTCGCTACAGGTTTCAAATCGAGAGAACGCTCGAAAAAAAAACCCCTTATTATTTGAAATCCCGTGAATCAATTGCTCATCAGTGAAGGTTACATGCATTCCGCAAGCGGCTTGCCAAAGAGCCTCCCCCTTGACTTTTCTCCGTTGCACCTCTTCGAAGGCACCGGCACCGCTCCCTCTCATTGAAGGATGTTTTTCTCGGATGTAATCCGGAAGCAGGTGAAGCAGCACTGTTGATTTCATGCTGATACGTTTCAAGTGGGACCGCGTTGAAGGCACCAGCTACTTTTCTGAACCGTGTCCTATCGATCTCTAATCTTGATACACAACATTGAACGTAATGCTGCTTGGAAACTCGCAGCTGCTAGAGCGCACCAATTAAATGTATGTATTTTGTTTCCCCCTTTTCGTGGTTTGAGCGCATGTAGAAACGATAAAACAAATCGAACCCTCTCCGAGCAATCGATGAGGTTTGATGTGACCCAAACGCACCAAGAACGTTTCCGGGTGGCATTTTTTTTAAGAATGAAACGAGCTACCCGAACCACAAAGCACCAGGCGGCTCCATCAGTGCGTTTTTTGTTTCAATCCATTCTCCCCTCTCACTCACTCACCCCATCCCGATCGCCACGTCCGCGGTCGACACTTATGACAGTGCACTTCCTCTCAAATTCACTCCAAGAACTCGGCGAGTCTCGAGAGAGAGAAAGAGCGATATCTAAGCGTGAGGGTGGAAAACGCGAACCCCAGATCGCGATTGCTCGCGGGTTGGCTTCGGGTGTGCTCGGTTCCGACCCGAACCCGAAGCTACTGTGTGTGTGTCCTGACGACGATGGTTCGCCTACCCGATCGTTGGACGCCAGTTCGATAGAAATGCTCCAGTTCTAGTGGCTGACAGGCTTTCCCCCGATACGGTTGACGTGCCGCACGATCCGTATCCGCTGTTAGTTGGCGCGTTTGGTTGGTTTTACACTGCTGCTACAACGGAGGATTTTACCGAAAGCTTGGCTGGAGCAAGTCCGACCCATCTTGGACCATTTGGCCATTACCCGGTGAAAGCAGGGATGTTCACATCTATCACAGTCAAGCACGGATCCCGGTCCACAAGGGTTTAGCAATTGCCAGTAAAAGCTCCTCACCGATGATACTATAAATAAAGAAAAGAAAGGCATTCGAGCTATTTGGTTAAAATTGAACCATTTTTTCCGGCCCGACCGAATTGATGTAGGTTCCTTCTTTTTTTATTGCTGCCTTCTTTTTTTTTTGCGTTTACAGTTTCGTGTGTGCGTTAGTGTATGTGTGTGTGTGTGAGAGGGACTTACTCCACCGGAATACGGAAATGACACCCATAACGATCATCCCGCACCTGTTCGGATTTATCTCCCTTTATACGCGTGCACGCCGCCCGTGGCACAACGGAGCAGGAATGTGGCCAAAATGGGTTTTCCTTTTCGTGTCGGGCAAATATATGTACACGCTGTCGTATTGCCAAACAACGACCGAGCACAGCGTTGGAAACAGATTCAAACGCTCCCTGATAGGAATATTAATTAAGACGGCAGCCTCCCCCACACTTTTCGTGGGACGCGGGACGCGTGTTTTTTTCCTATGCGTTCTTGCGCTTTCCTTCGTTCGCTCAGCATCGTTAAACGGTCCTAAAATGGGCCTTCCCGGAGACCTGTTGGATGTGTTCAAACAGCTCAGCAACCCGTTGCGTTCCCTTTGCTTGTGTGTGGGTGTATGTGTATGTGCGTAGGGGGGGGACAAGCTAGCTTGTCGTCCCACTGCTAGCCTCCTTCATCTCTTCCCCTTTCGCGACGACCAAGCGGTTCGCAAACAAACCGTCCACCCTTTTCCCCGGCCAACCTCGCCATGACGGCGTGCTGTTCCTTGGTGGCGTGCTTGCGGTCCTGCTCCCGTCCCGTGGGTAGGAAGTATATTATCAAACTTGTTGGATCGCTCTAGACAACAACCGCTGCGTACGGTGAACGATGCGGAACGAGACGACCGTACGCCGGATCTCGCTGGTAACGCCATGCCCGGGCTCCTTCTGCTCCGGTGACGCTCCGAGGACGTGCGCACGCTTTACCCGGCACACAGTTGAGCGTATGCAAGGCAGCGTACACTTTCACTTGGTGGTGGTGGCGGTGGCGTCGAGCCCGGCGATCCTTTCGTGGCCGGAGGCGGCGAAACGGGAAACCTCGCCTCGGAAGTGGCCGACAACGTGCTCGCATTCACATGCGGTCGCCCCCCTTTCTTCACCACAGCACCCCTGTTTCCCTCCCATCCAGCCACCCTCACAGCTCTTGCCGAGCGCCGAGAACCCGGGACGGAAACCGAACGGACGAACTTCATCGTCGACAAACTTTGCTCCTTACCGTCACACAAAACTATACGATCGGTTACGGCGGGTTCCCGCCGAGCATCCCTCGCTGAAGACTGCTGATTCCTTCTCCATCGACCCATCGCTTTCCTCCGGGACTTCACCGTACCTTGCAGCCCTTACCAAAGGAACCGACGAAACCTTTTGCCCCGGAGCCTCAATCAGTCTCCGGGGGACGAAGGCGTCGGTGAGCGGTTGGAGGCTGGAACCCTCTCCAACCCGCAGCACACAGGGAAAAGTTTTTCGCCCTAAATGGATTTCGCCTTTTTTTATGACACTACCCTCGCAAACTCCCCCGCCACCCACCGCCTCGGGGCGGGCCGCGCATCTCAGATCAGTCATCAATTTTCCATTTCAAGTGGGACATCGCCGTTAGGCAGCGGATGGATATTGAATATCGAATGCGTCAAAATGACGTACTTGATGCTGCCTTCCTCCGTCCGTCTTCCCACTGTCCACAGCCTCCTTCTGGTCACATCCCTCCACGTCCGCCCGTCATTTCGGATTTTCGCTATGTTTTCATCCGAAGCGTCGAGCGAAAAAAAAAAGAAAGAGCGGCTGCCATCCTTCGAGCCGCTCGAGGCAGTCCGTGTCCAGGCACACATACAAGCGCGCGCGGAAGCGTTTGTTTGCACAGAGTGAGCGCAGCGTTCGCATTGGGGTCGTTTGCTTGGGAAAACATATCGAGCATCCGGTGATCGGAGGGAGGGGATAATAAAGCTAGCATAAAAATCATTGACCAGCCCTGCGCTCCCTCCCGGCTGATGCGGTGGAGTGTGGCAGGTTTTACCGTGCGGGGAGGTACAACACACCCAGCGCCACGATCGATGCAACCTGATAGCGCGCGGCTTCGCATTTCCCCGAACGACCCGGAAAGCCAACGTAACCCTTCCAGCGATAGCGCGACTTTCGGCACCCCCGAAGGGTAGGGAGGGGGGAGGGTAGCCTATAGCTTTCCGGTCTCATTAATTATTGAAACCATCGCTTCGTTTCCGGCTGCGGTCGCCATTTCGGGTGACTGGTTCGGCGACGGCAGGCAGTAATCGACCGTGCAGTAAGGTTCACGAGGCTTCGCTTTGAGTCGCTTAAATATTTGAGACAATTACTGTTAATTACAACACTAAACCCCGTGCCGACCTGGGGAAAGTCGCAACCGCGCACAATGTTTGGCCAGCACGTTGATTTTGGAGCGGCCCTGTTCGAAAATGGTTTGCGTGCAGCCCTCTAATTAGCGTCCGCTAATTCTCTCCATGATTGCGCGCGATGAGTGCATTACCAACTGGAACACACATTTTCGATGCAACTTTTCACTGTTCCGTTTTTCGTTGAATTGTATCCTACAATCCTGTATGTTTTTTACGGTCACACTTGCACTTTGACCAGGCCTTGCTCGAGAAAAAGGTAGTGCCTGCGATAAATGCGGCTTTCGATTGTGGTTCCTCTGTTGAAAGATGAAAGCCTTTTTTTCCCTGTAAGTTCGCTGGAAATATGATGATTTTCAGGATTTCGTACCTACCCTGTAGGAGCTTGCGTTAATTGGTGGTGATTTTTCATCGCACTAACGCTGCTCACAGAGAAGAAGGATATTTTAACAAGCAAGGGCCTAGGGTTGTTCAAACTCCCAGAAAGTGAACGTAATTGCAGGAAACTTACGTGGAAAAAAATATAAGAAGAGGTGTATAAAATTGATTCAATTTTCATCGAAATAAATCTTTAATTCAAAAGACACTTTTATCGAAAAATCCCTCACTTTTCCCGGCTAGTTTTTAAAAAATTCCAGGAAGGCGAACTCAATGACAAAAGCGAACGAAAAGACAAAACATATTAACAAAATTGACTTTCGATTTTCCGTTTAAGCGACAGTGCGATCTGCCTATTGCCTCGCCGATTATGGTGCTGCATTATTTGTCATCGTCATCGTCTGGATAGTACGATCGAAAGCTTCAACACTTTTTCGATACAATCGTATATTGAGTTGAAAAAATTTAGTTTGGGATACTTTGCTTCGTGAGTTTGAGCCGTTAGTAAAAAAATAACGCTTTAGCGATTGGATATCACAGTAACTACCGCATTTTATCTTGTGCAATTCATGGAAATAGGAAATACATCATGCGTTTCTGTTTGCCTTTTCTTTTGTATTTCCACAATATCGGCGATTAAACGTTTTTTTTTTTGTGTTTGGTTCCACGAACATCCACCTTCTAGACCTTTCGCTTATACTTTGTAAAAAAACTGGGCCCTCAATTTTTCATTCCACCATTTGAGATTTTTATTTAAACCACCAACTACCAAGTTCCAAAGATCGCGCGTTTCGATATCTTTCCTGTCTCAAGAATATTCGATTCGAAAGATTTCCTGTCTCGTTCCTGTCGGGAAAATAAGACACACAAAAAACAATATAAAATGTATGCCGCCTTTTTTGGAAACTTATCGGCTTGGATGGTAAACCAACCTTCACGGCGAACGTATGGTGCACGTGGATATTTTATGGCGCAACTGTCTGCTCCTTTTTCGCTGGTGCTATGTGAGATTGCTGAAAAGCATAAATCACCAGCACAGCTGGTGCGGTAGCAATAATTTCAATTTCATCCACCAATTACGGTTGTTTTTAAAACCCATTATTACCGGTGATCCATCAGAAATTTTGCAACGGACCGACCAGCGCCAGAAACGGCCAGATTCACCACAACGCCACCAAACAACCCGCGAGCAGCTAGTGTTTGCGCGCGTCTGCTGAAAACACCCGACCCGATTTTTCGCCGCATGTTACAAAACACCACCACCGTCGGCGGTTTCACCCGTCGGGCGAGCCTTCGCCATAACCGGGGTGGAAATTTCGACCATTTCGGAAGCGACTCTCTACCAGCTCGTCCGAGCCGCGCACTGATACTTCATTGTTCATCGTGTTCTGTCGCTAGCAAAAAAGAAACTCACGAGCTCCATTCGTTCGCCATCCCAGCGTCGATCAAGATAGCTAACAGTAATGGGCTAGGGAGCCGAGACTCGTCAATCACAATATCTTTTCCAAGTTAATTGAATCGGACTGATGGGGGCTAACCGTGCCCCGGGGTCAAGTCGTGAGAAGACGACGGTGGCGCTTCTACTTCCTTGTGCACGATCTGAACCCTCACCAACGTGTCTCATTATCTACGAGAATCAAATTTTAACGCAGCACGTAATAAAACACATCCAGACGCATAATCGTATGCCTTTTGCTACAGTCAATCATCATCTCGTGGGACGGAGAGGACCCACTTGGGGGCCAAGTATCCCTCGCCGCTCGCCATGCAGGACACGAACTTATGCTACTTCCCATCGTCGTCAGCCACTCGACGCGGCCCTCGGGTATGCTTTTATGGTCCCTCGGATCGTCCATTTGGGCTTTCGTTGGTCGGAAGGCAACGCTCTATTTCACAAATTGCCAACTTACGTGTAGTCATGCGAAAACTAACTTTTGCAACCGTCTTCTTGCTTGCCGTGGCCAGGTTTACTGCCTCAAACAGTTCGATTCGAAATCCAAAAATCCGGATGAAATTGTTGATACGTTTCTACAAACCTTCAGTATCGGCTTTTGTGATTGCGACAGTGTTATGTCCCGATCTGCCGTTCCGAGCACTTTCAAGTATTAAAAAAAAAAAACAAAATCACAACCCAACATTGTTAAGTACGATTTGTCCGGTTAGGAATGAAAAGAGTTGCACATATAACGGAAACTGTAAATACAACCCCCTAGGTTGTAACTTGGAGAGCCCACCACACTCGAGTACAATGAAGGAGAGCATGGAAGCAAAGAAGCAGGAACAAATTACCTCCCTCAGTCACCACATGCATTCGCCTCAAACCTAACCCTTTAGTCTCTTCCCTGCGTCAACCCACGGATTAACGAAGCACGAATGGAGAATAATAAAGCCCGCAAATCTGGCCAGCTCACCAGCGCACACTAGGAGTGCTCCGGTGGACCAGCTACAATGGCGCTTTTGCGATGGTGCCATGGCTATGATCCATCATCCGGCAGCCAGAGTAGTGGAGCGTCCGGATTTTCGTCGACCAGAAGATGAACGACCATCGCCGCACGCGAACGCCCCTGGTAAAAGGCAGGAGAATGAAAGGATAGAGGAATCCCCCAGGAGCCGAAAGCCGAACGACGAGCGACGAGACACCGAACACCGTGCCGCACCCCGTCTTCCGCCATCCGGTGATCACGTTTCGGCACAGCAAAGATCCAATTCGCCACGTTAGTCATGGCGTACCCGTAGAAGCGCCTGAATGTATACGCCAAGTGCGAGTGAATGGCTGGATTTAGGAGGCTTCTGTTTCGAAGGAGGGCACGAGTTGGCAGGAGAAACATTCGGGGTGGTTTCGAATTAGCAGAATGTAATAAAAATGAAAGGAACGTTCGCTTCTGTTTGGAATGTTGAAACGCAGGAAGCAAATAAAATGGAAGTGCAAGCTTTTTTCCCTCTTCTGCGGCGTGCCTTTCTCGGAGTTGCTCGCACCGTTGCTTAGTTTCGACTCCACGTACTTCGGAATCCGTTTGGGGGTGGAAAAAAAACAAACCACGCACCGACACAGTAAAGAAAACTTGTTTCCAACATTCCAACTGTTGCGGTCGAAATTTCGCCATATCGACAGCGAGCCATGCGGTCCCATCACCATGGCAGTCTCACCAAAATTCATAAACCATCACACTGCATTTGAAATATGCACAAAAAGTATTTGTCTACATGAAAAAATATGCCAACGTACAATACGCTACTGGAACAAAACAATCCAATAAAACATCAGTTAAGCAGTTTATTCTTGTCATTGGCACTGTTATGCAATTTAAAAGTCCACACCACCCAAAATGGTAAAGTTTCGAACCCTGGAACAGAGAAAACAAACCTCGCGACTCTTCACTCAGTGAAAATCATCTTACGGGATCGCAATACGCAATGAGTAGTCCTTGTTCTATCAAATACTATCGATAAGCGATCTTGCCCTTTTAATAACAGACCTGAAAAATGCTGAGAAACAGGCCTAATTTCTAATCTGTGGCTCCCTTAAAAACTCCAAAATAACCAAATTCGCCCCTCAAAGGCCAGGTACTCGGTTGCACATCTGCAGTAGATACTGGTTGAAGCAATCAGAAAGAAAGGAAAAAGAATTTCGAGCAGGAATGAATTGAACATAGCTTCGCGATAGGAATTGTCTCGGTTATTTTGTCCAGATTTATGCCAGGAAGGTTGAAAGCAGTCATGGATATCAAGGGGCTCTTCTGAACCCCCAAACCGATCCAACCTGGTAGGGAAATTGGCCCATACTGACATACGAGAGTAAGTATTTGCAAGGGCCATCTCTCCAAGAGAACCAGCTTGGCCAGCAACAAAACAGAACTTCTTCACGGCATACGACCACTCATGGAGATGTACGGAACATGCTCCACGTGTACACGTTTTTTTTATGGGAAATGGCTACGTATGTGCGTCGCTTTGCTAATACATAACTCCCGACATTTCCTCTGATGGCGCAGGCAAATATGTTTGAAAGAATAATATTATCCCTATATCCAAAATGCCAATCAAATGTTGTGTAGTGCCATCAATGCGGCTACACAATATTTTAGCATTCAAGTAAATTGCAAATAAAATAAACTTTCTATTCCACTTCCAACACCTTCCAACAAGTGTCTTCGGCCCAGACATAAATGGGCCTTATCTGGATGCGGTAGATAGTAAGCCAGTTCGGTACGCCTGGAGATTTGGTTTAACCTCGGATAGTCGGAACTCAATGGAAGTTTCGTTATCGCCTTACACCAGGAACCCGAGAAAAACAATAACCAGTACGCAGACTGACTGTCCCTCTGGCGAAGATCGCCGCGGGAGGTAAATGGCGTCGCTAAAGTACGCAATACGTCACATTCATCAAAGATTGATGAGCGTGGTCAGTTTAGCAGCAGAGTAAATTTCCTGCAGTTTTGCAAAATAAACGGAAACGGAAACATTAAAAAAAACTTCACCACGAGCGCTTTTCTTAGAATGTGAAACCGCAGCTTTTAAATAGTTTTGGAAATCTTTCGATCCAATCAATTTGTAATGTGCAAACTGTGTTAGGTAGGATTTTATTTTGTTTTTCTTTTTCGAAGGAAACTTCGTTCGAAAAAGTGATAGAGGACGGAGAAAGCGAGCAAATGTAAAAACACCAAAACGCCTTCGAAATGTCGCTCGCAGATCGTGATTATGGTTAAAAACTAAAATAGCGCTGAAAGGTTAAGGTTAAGGTTAACCCCAGTACAATGACCGCTTTTGGTTGGAATATGCATGCACCAAAACTCGGTTAACGAAGTTTGAGTTTAGTGGGGAATTAAATGGGTTCAAAATGAACAATTCTATCCATGCAAACATGTTTTCCAAAAGCATTCAATGGTGCAAAAATAATCTTTTGTAAAATCATCAAAAGAGCAAACCGCGTGCCTATTAACGTCATGAGTCAATGCTGTGAGCGCTTACTAATTCCAGGAGAATCTGTTGACCTAGTTATAAAGCACTCAATTAGACGGTGTGCTCAGTTCAGCATAACCTGAAAAAAAAACATAAATGAAACGAAACCGTAATTAACTTTAGACCATGGTGCTAGTGAAGAAAAGTATACTTTGCGTCGCTACGCCAAACAAGAGGGGCTCGTCAACTTTGCATGAAAATACATGAAGCCAACGGCTTGCCACCGCTACATTGCACCCTCCAGGCATGCGGTCGTATGGTCCTTCTTTGTACATCCGTACGTTAAACGGAAGGAAAAACTTTAAATTAACTTCCGAATCCTTTTGCAAGCATCTTCCTGTAGCTTACTGGTGCCACCAACAAAGCGGATGCGGTACTTTTTCGGCATACACTTTGGTCGTGGCCCAACGCTCCTATACATACGACCGTACGCAATGGGAACTATGTTGCAACACAAAATAAAAAAAAATATATGTAAAAAAAAATTTATAAAAAATAAAAAGAAATTGTTTGCGGGAGATGGCGAAAAGCGAACAACTCGGCGGTAGTTTGCATGAAAATGTTCATTCAACGGGTCCTATAATGGCCCGGTGTCTCCTTGTGCACCGCGCATCCCGAGTTTGGCTCGGTGAAGCCGTGGAGACGCCCCCCATTCGCCTGCAAGCGAAGGTACTGTGCAGGAAAATGCCAACCAGCACTGCCATCATCCGAAATGGTGGTGTGCGTTTGTGTGGCCGGTAAGTGCATGCAAATAGCAGGAACCGCTTGCAAGAAGTGTAGCATTGAGTTATGACAGTACCATGTAGAAATAAATTATTAAAACTGACAGCACCCGCAGAAGAAGAGCCCGCCCATGTGCCCCGTCCCGTCCCGGTACTGTTCGGTCGATTCATTTTCAGGGTGGCGACCCTCGTCGGCAGCAACGCCGTCACTTGCCAAGCACCGGAAGAGTGACGTGCGGGGTGTGCTTTCTGGAGCGTAAGCGTTTCCCTACTCAGCTTTTTTTTTTGCGGTCACTTTTCTCAGGTAGAACACCTAGCAAAGAATATAGGGAGGAAAACACCGTTAATGTCGCCACATCAGTTATTCCTGGGGCTCGCCAGGTAGGGCGCGGCCACAGGACGGAGAAAACGGGGCACACGGAGAGTGTGCGAGGGATGGAAAGCTACACAGTGCCATGCACATTTTCCTTAAACCACATAGTCCGCGTGGTCTTGTTCGGTCGGTTGAGTTTCGATGCTTTCGCACGCACCATCCGGAAAATCTCGAGTCCTCAGCCACTACAGTCTCGCCCAGTGCGCCGGGACGCTTCCACTTGGGCGGAGCTTTGGAGGTTTTGTTCTACTTTCCTTTACAGAATTCTCGTCGTCATAGCGCGATGGTAATACCGTCACTATCGCACGCACCATTGAACCGGCACCGGGGACGGTTGCGCGGGTCCAGGGAAGTGCTCTAAAATCGGTTTCGCTGGTGTACCGGCGCCTGATCGGTTTGCCGGGAGCTGAGCGGATGGCTGAGCGCAACGAGCAGAGGGTAAGAAAGTGTAGAGAAAGTCGCTTCGAGCGAATGATAAATCAATTAAACCGTTTTTGATTACCTTTGTTCTGACTTTTCCAACACAATTAGCCTCGGAACGCCATGTTCCGGCCGAAGTGGTAAACGGGACGGAAAAGAGTGTCCGGAAGAAACTGGGAACTGGTTTTTTTTTTATACCCAACGCCTTCCTGATTCACCTAACGCCGCCTCCTTCAACATCGTTACGCAATTAGTACGGCGAAAGCGTAAACGCCGCCAGTGGGAAATTGTGATTTCATGAGTTTCCGAAATGGAACCCACCATTCCTCGTCACTCGGATGCCCCTCGGACTACAGCGTGTGATCAGCAGTTCCACTCCCGAGCGATGCCCCGAATCGGATATTTTAGGTTCACTTCCTTCCTTCCTTCCTTCCTTCCTTCCTGCCTTGCTTTCTTTCAATACCATTTTCTTCCTCAGCTTCAGCACACTATTTCCAATTTTACGAAGGGCAATCCTGTCCTTAAAGAGCCTGTTTGTGAATGATTTCTGTAGACCGAGATAGGGGTTTTTTTTTCCAATTGTCTTTCCAACACCGTCCCATGAAGTGTCTTATAAATTAAACTTTCTTACTGACGCCCGCGGCGAGGATAGCTAAAAAGCTATAATGTTGTTGGGAATCTAATTGTGCAAAAATGCTACCCTACCGAGAAGCGTACGGTACCATGTTCCGCTTCGCCGATAAAATTGAAAAAGGTGTTCAATGATGATGGGACAAAAAAAAGGTTTAACAAAATCAACTACAGCGAAGTGAAAATTAAAAAAAACACACACACGCATTTATTTCTACCATAGAGGACGACATACTTACCACGCAATGGTTTACGTGATCGTTTTAGCTGAAAATCTTAAACCAGATACAGCCAGAAATATTAATGCCTAACAAGGTTCATTTCAAATGTTCATAGAAAATTCACATCCATCACAAGGTTGAGACGGTGCGATAAAAATACTGGTTTTGAGACGTTTAAGTTCTCATTTTAAGTTCATAAATAGATCGTTACAAAACAAACCAGCTTTCAGCTTCTATGGTGACTGGGGAAAGAAAATTGTAAATACCCATATGTATGCAAGCGACCAAGACGTATGTCCTGGATTGTTCCTTTTTCATTAAAAAAAAAAAAAAAAAAAAAAAAACAGCCACACACATTGTTATTGTGCGTGTCTAGAATTTCCTGGTGCTGTAAAAAAACCGTACCAAGTTAACGACGGTAATCGCATACGTTTGTTGGGCGTTGCGAATGCATAACACCTTTTTGGCACGTGGCTGTGGTACGCAAGGTCGACGGAAAAGCCCGTCGGCAAATCGCAGAGTTTTGTCGAGAAGTAAAATTATGTTCATCCCTCACCCCGCAGCGTGGGGTGTGCTGTGTGTGAAGCTCCGTGCCTATGAAAGTAAAAATCCACCAGGTCATTCTATTGTCGTTAGCGTTAATCGATACGGCGCGATCCTGTCGGCGGCGCTTTTCCTCCGTTTTTCATTAATTACACCTGAACGGCGGATCGGCGGTCGAAGACGGAAGAAGAAACAAGCAACCATGCCAGCCCGGCCAGAGAAAATGGTCCCGCGTCGGCATATGATTAATTGAAAGCTTTTCCTCGCATCAGGCACCATTTCCCGAAGAAAGGCTTCGGTGATGCAAAAAAAAAAACGCGCACCAACCCCGCCGACACCAAAAATACGCGAGCGCCAGGGAATAAAACCAGCGGCCCTAGAAGAAAAATAAACAGAGTGTAAAGAGAGACGGACCTAAATGGTTTCGCAGCGATATTTTTCGCCCGTGGGATAAAGAAGTGTAAAATCGATATATCCTTGCTTGCCACGGTTCTGGGTTTCTTCTCTTTTTCCCTTCCTTGGTGTGCGCCCAGTTTTTGACGATGGAAGTTACGCTTGGTCCTGTAGCACCTTGCTCCAGGCTAAACTATAGCGCTGGTCGGGACGGGCAAAGCTAACTTTATCCGCGGAAACCCTTTTTCAGCCGGAAACATCCTTATCTCCGGTATTCGCCATTCAGTTTGAAGCAGATAAACGGAGAAAAGCGCCAGAATGAAGGCGGCAAAAAATACATGAGATGGCATCTTAATGCAATTATTTGGTGGCCATTCCATTGCGCGATGGAAGAGATCTTGCCGTTCCGTGCTACGGGTGACTGCCTATCGACGAACCATCCATATCATGGACAATGACGGCTGCAATCAATATCCAATTGTGTCCCGATTAGCGTACAAACAGTTTAATTAAATTCGTATGTAAGTACATTTTTCCAGCGTCCGGAGCGAGGAAATCTTCAAGGATAAGCCTGTTTTCCAAAACAAAAACATACTTACCAGGATCGTGCGGAAGCTTCTCATGCGACCTTTTCCCCTTAAACCTTCTTCTTAGTCAACTCCTCGCTATGAGGAAGATAGGTGCTTTAAATCTAAAAATGATTCTTTTAAAGGTCATGTTTTTAATTGATTTCACTATCTGGCTATGGACATCATCGGACGTTCAGTCCTCCGCCACGGAGTAGTCCCCATAAAATGCATTCGCTGGCATCCACACAGCTGAAACAGAGCGGATGTGCACACGTCCACTGCGGGAAACACGTCATACCTTTGCCCAACCCGGGAACGGGGCGCCATCGTGACGGCTGCAATGTCTGCAGTCCAGGAAATGAATGGGTTTTCAGGTTGCCAAGAAACTGCTTCATGGGAGAGAAAAAAAAAACAAACAATATACAGACAATCAATGTAGCATTGCCAATATCTATCACAGGCTAGTTCACGACTGTACACTTTACGGGCTTTGAAAAAGCATGTTTACCGTGCCAATTACTCACCATGTGAAAAATAAAATTGTTCATGTGAAACAAAACAAACGGGGAACATTTATGCGAAATCATTTTTAAGCCTTTTTTAGCTTCAATTGCGGAACAAAGAAACGATTGGGAGGACACGTTTTGGATAAATGTATCTACTTGCCAAAGGAAGGTATGCTTTATTTAACATATTGTAATTGAACATAGTGCTTAAAGAAGAGGTAGAGCTTACATAATACAGAGCGTTGTATTTTCTTTTGTTCGCTCTAAACTGTCTGCGGTAACACCCGCACGTTAGAACTTATGAATTTACTCGTACTACCCTCGCTTGGTCTGCCTCTCTCACTCAGCCGGGTGGGTTGACTAACTTCCATCAAAGTTACCCGTCGCTGCGGGGTAAGTCTGCCATCTTTGGTTGCATCGTACGCGCTACGTTCTACTACGCTACCCTCGCACGCGGGCCACTCCAAGCGCTGTCGTTTGCAACCGTTTGCCTCTTGCAGGCAACCACTGGTTCTTTTTCTACATTTGCTGATGGTCCTCCCATTATTGGTTGGCGATCGCGTGTGCAGCAATCGTGCCCTGCCCTTGGGGGTGCATTTGTATGGCTCGAGTTGGTGGGAAAACCCATCACCAAGTGGCGATGAGTCCGTTCGCCTGTCGTTTCCGCC
The DNA here is from genome assembly GCA_914969975.1 of Anopheles atroparvus. Classification (NCBI taxonomy): domain Eukaryota; kingdom Metazoa; phylum Arthropoda; class Insecta; order Diptera; family Culicidae; genus Anopheles; species Anopheles atroparvus. Next base: position 12,919,443 of record CAJZCY010000001.1, read on the forward strand.
GGACTGATGACGAAAGGGTGCGATCGGTGTGAATCCATGGGCCGGGTTGCCGGGCGGCGACTTTTGCAGCTCACTCTTCGGTGTCCCCATAAACGCTTCGACACTATCCAGCGAGATCTCCTCGTCCGTACCGGTTGTGATGGGGACCCGAGAATGCCCGTCAACAATCGCCTGATTGGTTGCCATGGGAACGATCGGAAATTTTACGTCGGCAACAGAGGTGCTCGAATCTTTGGATTCCGCAGGGGAGGCCGATTTCTTAGGACGGTTCGATTTCGGTGTCCCTGTGGTAAGTGAAAGCGACAGATCGTATAAGGCTTCACTGTACTTTCTGGACCGTGACCGCTTCCTTCCGGTGCTTGTTCTAGCAACAAAGCCCTCTTCGGCTGAATATTCCGTATCTTTGCTGTTCTCCTCCAAAGGGCTGCGTTCTACGATTGGCTTCTCCTCTTTCTCAGGAGGACTGGTTGCCTTGGTCATCGATTTCATGAAATTATCTGCTTTCTCGTGCTCTTCCTCTGACTTAATCGATGATAAAATCTTCAAATCAATTCCTGTTACGTCGTCGGCGATTGAAATATTATTTAAGTTCAACGTGCTAGATGTATGTTCCATTAGGTCGGGATTGTCAACGCCAATGTGTCCGGCAAAGGAAACTGCACGCAAGTTGGGTATCCAGCGAAGGCACATTTCCTGAAGCTTAATGAGTTTTGCAGACCGGTTCATCCGACTGCAATGTTCGTGTACGAGGCGCCAGTCAATGCATATGATCGGTCGATTGGCGCGAATGCAGCCCATTTTTTCCACCCGGTACTTGATGAAGTGCAACTTTCTTAGTGCCGTTACAATGTCACCCACGATCATACCGGTATCGCGGGATATACTTTCCAGGGTAAGGGGCCCATAGCGGTTGAAGTACAGATACGACAGTAATTCAGAGCACCAGTATTGATGATAGGATAGGCGGCCCAAATCCGACAGCGGTCGTTCGGGTGTTCCGGGCCTTTGCTCCACGCGACTCAACAGATAACTGAATTCGATCAAAAATCGCCCATAGCCCTGCCGTTGATACTGGGGCATCGTCAGAATGCAGGACACGTTGTAGCGCAGTTGGTTGCTCTTTTCCTTCGAAAAGTATCCCACGATGTGGTGGCCCAGGTTATCCCGTTTGGTCAGGATGTAGAACAGGAACGGCTCTACGTCAAAGTACAGCGTTTTGTGGTCCAAAAAGAGCTTCGCCAATAGGCACAAGCTTTGGCAGTAGAGTTTCTGTCTGTTACCGTCCACCTCGAACACCGATAAATTGCCGTCGCGATAAATTTCACTTCCCGGGGGATATCGCCAGGAACACTTGTGCTGGTGGCGACGCAGTTCGTCGCCCGTCTTCATGTACTTCAGACAGAATTCACAGATAAACAGCACCTTCAGTTTGGCGTATTCCTGGGGGAAAGGACTTGAGTACCATGTTTCGATTTCATGCCTTCCGAAACGTATTGCGGCCGGGGTACGTTCAAGATTTTCCTCTTGCAGTGAGCATCTCTGCAGTAGTACTTGCCGGAAGATGTCCAGATCGTCATCAGTAACCTTTCCCGCCAACTTTATCTTCATCGCCTGAACACGACCCTCGATCAGATCGGCCTCCGTTGGTTGCGTTCGGTAATCGTTCGAGCTTTTTTCACTAAACTTATTCAGAACCACGGTAATCTTTAGGTTCTTTATGTCCGTTTCCGGCGAAGTTGATCGGTTGCGATTCTGCAAGTGCTTTCCATAACGTTCTCCAGCACTACGCTCATTGGGTTGTGCACAATCAACGCAACGCCATGGCAACCTGATCTTTTTCAACCCATTCACTGATGGTACCATGCACTGAAAGTGAAACTTTCTTCCACAGCCAACACATTCAACCAGGCAGCAATGTGCACGGCTAAGACTTTCGTTCATGGAATTGCAAACATCACAAGATTTGCACTCTTCACAGTACCAATGATTCCCGGCCGATACTAACTGGGACAGCGGTACCGAGGTTTTATGATCATTGGATTTGTTGGAACAACTGTCGTGCAGCGATATGCCGCACCGTTCGCAAGAGCTCATCGGTTCCGGTTCACGATTGGGGCCGCTGAGACTGGTCTTCAGGCATTCGATGCATAGCACGTTCGGGACTGGGCCCGATTTTCGGGAAGGACGCTCGTAACGGATTTGTTTATTTACATTATGCACCAGCCGGTATGTAAGTTCGCCGCGCAGAAACACCGCCTCAATGAGACCACTTTTTTCCGCTTCTTTTAGTTTCGCGGCAATCGTTTCTTCGTGAAAAATGTGGCGCTTGCGTAGTGCTTGGCAAACTCGGCCAAATGTTGGACGCTGTCTACTCATTTTTATCTTGACGATGGCATCCATTATCCACCCGCACCACGATGGATTGCTCAGTAGGTTTTTCCTGGTTGGCATTATCACACCGATAGTGGACCACTTGCTAGCCACATCCAATTGATGACGAAGTTTGAACGAAACTAAACAAGAGCATCCAATCCAAACGAGTTTAAATGTCTATTTGACACATGCCTACCTGACATCAGGTTTTTCAGGCCATTTTTTCATATTGACCATCTGTCAAACCATCATCACAAAACAAAAGTAAATAAAACAATATGACACAGCAAAGTGTGTGCAAAATACTGAAACAAGCGTAAAATTAGCAATACGAAAGCAGTGATATCCGTGTAGATCCGTGAAGAATTTGCGACTTATCATACCAAATAGTACGGACCGAAATTGGTGCAAAATGTGCTGTCTGTTCTCAGGTTAGGTCTACTACGAAAATGTTGTCCACCACGGAGCTGATTTCGATATCGGCAGAAAATATTCTTTACTTACCGATAGCACCGTGTATCAAACCGCGTTTTCGTCTTGTGCATTGCCTGATGTGTTGGCCACAGGTAAGTGGAACTGAATTATCTTATCGAGCACACGTAGTATTTTACGGTTTATGTCCATGAGCAGTTTGTGAAAAGCGCAACAACCTTATGTTCTGGGGTATTACTTAAACACTGAGTTAAGCATCCTCTGGTTCTATTTTCTACTACACCGTGATTGGTCCATATTGTTCCGTTTCAGGTGTCTTCCGATAAAACTCATCCATTAACTAGCGCTGGTTGCTTATCATGTTTCAGCGGAGAAAACACTCCATGGTTGCTTAGATTCTGAGTACGGAGAGGCACCAAACCTGCTGAAAATAAATCTCTCCATTCGACCATTCGAATTTTGTTCTTCCCATGATTATTGAAGATCAACTGTTCACTTAAAAATATCATGTTATTCAGGAGAAACAAAGAATTGCTTGTTTAACATAGATCGAGTAACACCCAGCTGTCTACATCGATTTTTACGTGGTTAAATTGTTATTCCATGTTTCTTAAAGCAAGCTGTATTCTCTACTGAAGTCTAGTCTAGAAGAGTTTCGCTGGAATACAAGACCTAAGTGGTATCGATAATCCATTGTTTTGTAGCTTATCATCCTGCATTAAGGCACTTAATGAAAACCACAATTTTCGATGTGGTCAACACTGTGTTATGGATATTTATCACTAATTCCGCAACGTTAAATCTATTACATCTCCTCCATCATCGCGGTTACGTAATCGCTGGTCTGGTGCCCTGCCCAATTTTCATTGAGTGTTCTGTTGGACCAACAACTCTCGCCACCTTCTGGCATGTCTATGCATCAAAGCTGGCGGTCGCTATTAGAAATATCCACGGTTGATCTGGCAGAAGTAAGTGAACTCTAGCGTCGCTCCAGTAACGCCATCAGGACGCCATCCAATCGGAACGGATTTGAATATTGAATGAGAAAATAATTACTCAGGCTCAGTAAAGGTATCCGTTCATTCATAACCGTGCCCGAAAAAAAAAATCGCAGCTGCTATGCTCCCGTTGGGCAGCGGGAGCATCGTATTTGTCGGACTTCGGACTGTCGCTTTCAGGCCGCACAGCCGCAGTCTTCGTACGGTCGCGAAAATACTTTCCCCATCTGGTCACCACCACCGCCATGAACCTCTTGTCGCTGGACTAGCAGAAAAACGCGCAGGATGAACGGAAAGCGGACAAGAAACAATAATCCCTGTCAAAACAGCAGCTCCATCTTAGCGATAGTCGGAGATGATACCATTGTGTAATTTTACTTAGTTGAACTCATCCGTAGGAATTGGTAGCAGACATTTTTCTCCTCTGATTCCTGTTTTCATCTCGCCGCTACTGCTTCGTCGTTTGCTCTACAGTGTGCTTCGAACAGATTCCAGATTTTCAGGTCTGTTTCAACCTTCAACGTCCTTGTAGCATATTCGGCTTCCATGACGCCATGAATCATTTTCATATTTTCCAGACGTTTAATTTAGGCGTAAGCCGATTCTAAGTTTTCCCTCTTTTGTTTTACTTGCAACATCGCAGCTGCAAAAGTCAAACACTTTGTTCGGAAAGTTCACCTTTTTTCTAGACCCTTCCTCTGGCTGTAACCGTAACCCTCAAACAAGAAATTGATTTCTTGTCGAACGGTTCGCCAAAGATTCCTGTGCAAAATTGAATCCATAAGAAAGATTCGATGGAAAAGGCCATCGTGTTCTTTCTTGTGACCCAATTTACGTGCCAATGCAAAAGGGAAAAGGGCTTTCCCAGCATCCCCTGCAGCTACCTATTCTTTCCAATGCCGTACTTATTGCTTGAGCCAATCGATGGTGACCGATCGGGTTACATCTGCGATCCGTGACTGGAACCGGATGGGGCAAGCACGACGAAATTAATCGGTAATAATCACCACCACCAGCTGATTGAGTTTTAATTACGTTCCGCTTGTGGCCCATTCATTTTGTTCACTAGACAGAAACGAGGAAACGACAGGAATTTCAGTGTCCACACTATTAAGTCTCTTTTGCAATATTGTTAGGATGACGCGGCGGTTCAATCATTTTTTTAAATTATAATTACAAGTTTGAATTATTCTATCAACTTATCTCCTCTTACCTTAAGGTGAAACTATTTTGCTGGAGTATCTTAATTAATTGAAAAATTACATTTTGTTATTATAATGTTACGCTTCCAAAGCATCTATTCACAAAAACGCATCGTTGACAAACCTGGTTTAATGTAAAAGTTCCTTAAATCTTTGGTCTTCATCTCCAACTATGCGAATAAGGTCATGTCCTCCTAACATTATGTTAAGTTAAACTTTTGTTCTCTTACTCGTTTTCAGATGCCCACTAATGGATCCACCTTCGACTTTGTAAGTCATTTCAACCCTCTGCGGCAGCAGGCGAAGGTAACAACTTGCGTCATCCTCGTACCCCGTCACCAAAGGTCGCACCCTTGACACACCAGCTGCTTCAAAATCTTCATCGTACATCTACTTCCTGGTCTGCAGATGTGCATATGCACATTCACCCTCGAAACATAATGATGACCCAGTGAACAAGCAACGAAGCTGATGTGGTGCCTCTCTGAGCAAAGGAAGCCTTCAGAAAAGGTTTGTGAAACAAAACTCTGTTGCACTTTGCACATTTGCGACCGTGTTACGTTCCCACAGTCTCTGTTATGCTGCGGCAAACCACTTCGAACTTTCTAAAGTCAGCCAAGTCCTTTCGTCGTTACGGTACTCATTCAAATGGTGTTATATGAGGGGCATCTACCTGGATGGTGCCGACCCGTTGAAATTCTTTTAACTCAATAACATTATAATTGCATCTTCTGCGACAGCGCCCATGTCTCACTTTGCCAACTGGTAAACAGATAATGTGGTTCTTGATGGTGATGCTAATAGTGACGATGAAGTTTTTGCTGCTATTTCTATGGAACTCGCACTAGACATTTAAATTCCATAACTGAATTTGGCCAAGTGAGTTGTCAACTTTCGAAGCTACACCCCTTACTTACAATCTACTGGCTCGTTCTATGGACCCGGACGGGTGGTGTTAGCCCCGCGGCAATGCAGTGCGAGACACTTTATCTCAATTGAAGGCAACGCGTCGTATCGTAGGAGGAGCTGTAACGTTATTTCCCTGGATACAAACGATGAAGGACGTTAGATACGGCGAGTGTCTGCTGTCTTACCTGGTAGGCAACTGTGTCACTTCAAAACTCGGTTCATTCTGCTTGGACATTTGAACGCATCCAAGAGCATGAAATCGGCCGGAGCAGCATTTTCGTACAACAACATAGATACGTGCACAGAGCAAACAACATCGTTACCTAACTTTATAAAACACAGCTCCCTAGCGGAGAGTGTTCAGTGGAATCACAATTTCTTCCTCAACTCATCCTCCAAGGGTGTACTTATATGAGGAATTACTAAACAGAACCTTATCAGAAAAGTGTAAAATTAAGACTATGGGACGTGTATGTTACTAAAAGTTTCAATTTCATTTATGCTCTTGCAAATTTGATGTCTATGTTGGGTAAATCCTAAGTAAAATGATTATGGATTGCAGTAAAAAAAATAGGACAACATTTTTATGCAAGCTTCTTTAAACTTTATGACTATCATGAACGCTTGTAGTACACGCATAATATAAACATTTAAAGTGTTATATGATGACTGCTGGGGTTAAACACATTCACAATGTAAATTATCACCATAATTTACATAATATGTTTTTAACAGGTTGTAGTTTTTTTTAACAAGGTCAACTTCAAATTACAAGACTACATACACCCCATGGTGCAGTGGGTACAAGGTTTTATTCACTCTGACAAATGATCATTTTCTTGATCTCTTGTGAACACGCACCCGGCCTTTTTGCCAACTAGGCAAAAGGGTAATTTTGTTTCACCTTTTTTTCTCAATTAGAGATTATTATTTACCGCCAACAACAGTGTGTCAGCGTAGAACACGCCAACACCGCATTTATTTTGCATACGATATTATCGGTTAACTAGTTAAACGTTACGTGACCATAAAGTGGAACCATGAAACATCATAGGTAGGACACACACAATCTACTCACATCCATCGATCAACAGCCATCTGTGCATCTTCCTGGGCGCTCGAACAAAACTTAACGCATGAATTATTGACATTTCTACGGATGGTATTGATGGTGCAAATCTTTCGTGAAAGTGATGAGAATCAACGAGCTGGCGTTTAGGCGACCAACTGGATGGAAAATATCTATTTTACAGTGAATCATCAATAGACGGTTGTAAAAGGAAACCTTGGTTTTTGCTCTCTCGTCGCCTTGCTGTACCGCAAAGCATCCCTTGTACGAAACTCGGCTACGGTCACGTCCTTTTTTGCTTTGCCCTCATCCGATAGCAACGGTTTGCCCGCAACGTCCCGAGTGTGCAAGGTACATGCGCAAGCGAAACGTGCATGGTTTCAGTCGACGGAAAACGACCGGTCTGATGGTTGATGGCGAACACGAGAAGAAATCGTAAAGGCGAGCTTAAACCGGGAGGGTGTGAGGAGGGAGCATCAAATTACGGTTCGTTGATTGATGTGATGCCTTTCTTTCCTTTTTTTCTCCACATTTGTGTGTTGTCCACCCTTTTCAAACGGCAAGCACTATCGGAGCATCGGTACTATTTCAGATGGAGCGAAAATATCCTGCTTTATTGTAAGCTGATCAGTCGTCGATAGGAAAAAAGGCGTATCGCTAAACCTCCCTGTTAAAAACCAATGGGGCAAATGACATAGATTGGAATACTGCACATCCTTGCAGTTGCCTTTTAAAACAGTCAAATGAAGGTAACGCTTGCGGGTATGTGAATATATTTCATTGCGTTTCATTGCAATCAATTAGTACTAGTTGTGCCATTGTTTATAAAGTAAACACTCATACTCTGAGGGAAAATGCATCAATCGTTTGTCGATTTCCCTATTGACCAGCACGATGTACCAATCATAGTAACGACACACAATCCAATACTATCAGTTCATGTTGACTTAACTGTTTATTTGTGGCGCAATGGATGTCATTTCTTTCAATGAAGTATATTATGCAAAACAAGCAAAACGGCAAGAGTAATGTTCAATGGTAAAATGCAAGAATGCAGGCCTCAAAGCAGGGGAAAGCACTCAAAAGCGTCACCAGGAAACTTGTTACACGAGCGATGGAAGGGAGGCAAATTGTACCGGACTAGAAACAGAAAAATATACCAAGAGTTGCTGCGAAGAGAATATAAAACATTTATTTGCTAAGTAACACTACATACACCGTACACGCTACAGGTTTGACGTTGCAGCCAGGGGCAAGGAAGGCCAGTCTCGCCGGGATGTCACTACCGGCCGGTCGCAAAGTATCAAAACTACTGTGTTCATTCCTGTGCAGAGTTCCTCCCTCTCACTGGCGGGGACGGCAAAGTGGGAACGTTGGCTCACCTCGTGGCGCAAGAGGGGACTAGAGCGGCTCGCTGTTCACGAGCCGCGAGACCACCGCGTACTAGCTGGTCGGTTGCCAGTGGCGTGCCTTGAGACCATAGCGGCAGAGCAGCACCTTTCTGAACGCGTCCCGGAACGCCTTGTTGAAGATGGTGTAGAAGATCGGGTTGACTAGACTGCTGGCGTAGCCGAGCCAGGTGACGAACTCGAACACCCACTGGTCGATATTGTCCTCACACTCCTGGCACACGCTCGGCAGCAGGTTGAGCACGAAGAACGGTGCCCACAGGATGACGAAGGTAAAGAACACCACTCCCAGCACCTTGGTGGCCTTCTGCTCGAGCCGAATGATGCGCCCGTGGCGCGAAGAGTTGCGCGAAATCATGCTCGAGTTGCGCGAGTGGTGCGATCGGACGGCGTTGGTTGTCGTCGTGGTCGTACCGGCGGTCGTAGCGACGGTGGCCACCAGTGAGGCGGCCCCAGCCGCTCCCCCACCCGTTTGATGCTGGATGAGGCACGGTGAGGAGATGTTCTTCTTAGGGCTGCGACAACTGCGAAACACGGCGGGGTCCGCACTGTGTCCGGACGACACGCTCGAGCCGGTATCGAGTGTGGAGTGTCGCTGGTTGATCGACCGCCGCAGAGAAACGCTCGACGGGCTGGCCCTGGTGGGGGTGAGCAGCAGCGAAGTACGCGCCCCGCCGAAGCTAGAGCCGCGCCGCTGGTGGCGACGCTGATCCCAGGTCACAACCGAGATGCCCTTTGGGGCGCTGCCCTTGCGGCACGGGGATGCCAGTGCCGAGGCGGGCAATGTCGAAAGACTGCTCGAGATCGACCGTGTCTGCTGGGGGGTGACGTTCGAGCTGGATGAAATAGAGATCGTGCTGTACACCAGACTGTCGCCGGTCGTCATCGTGCTGAAGTCGGAACTCGTCTTAACGATTTTTATTTCCGCCGGGCGCAAAAACTGCTGCCGGTTGGCTGCGCCCTCACCGAAGAACGGACACTTGCACGGTGGTGGCAGCTTTAGGGTTTGCCCTGGGCTACCCGAGGCACCACCGGGAGGATGAGGGCTGACCGCTGTTCCGGAGCTCCCGCCTTCGCTGCACGATTCACTATTGCTTCGACTGGTGCTGTCTTCGTTTTCCGCACGGGTCACTTCGTCCTCCTGTGTGGTGGCTTGCGGAGGGCGACGGTGCCGATCCTTCGTAACATTTGCTTCCCTCTCCCGCAACCCCGATAGGACGCACTCCATGAACTGTTCGTCCACCTCGATTTCGTCCGCTTCCGAGGGTGGAATTGCGTGCGGCAGGCTCTTGAAGCGCTTCCGGACAAGTCGGACCGGGGGCGGCGTGCCAGAGTTCCGGCGGTTGATCCATGTGGAGGTGGAGCTGCGGCGCTTTTTCACCAGCACCGGCGAACGTAGTGTCGCCATCGTCCCCACCACGCCCTTGTGAGCAGTCTTCTTTCTGTTGGAAAAAAGTTAAGCAAATGGTAAGGAAGAAGAGAAAACAAATGACACATCAACAAGCAGGAACTCCCCATTATGCGTCATCACATTCATTAGCGAGCCCGCTGGCGGAGTGACAGGATGGTCGGAAACATTATCACGGCTCTGTAGTATCTACCAAATAATATTTTGAGTATATAATTCACACTAACATTTGCTTCATTTCGCAGTTTTATGCCATTTTGTCCTGTCAACAAGAAACACGACAGCGCGTTTCGGCGAAGCACGTATCATTTGATATAGCAAGGATTTCATTCACAACCATTCTCTACCAATTAGTAAAAAAAATCCCCAACCATGCTTCGACGGCGTGCATTGTGTCAGTACATTGTCCATGTGTTGTGGGTAGAACTTGGACAGAAAATGAATGCTCGGTTATTGCAGGTTCACATTAGATTAGTCCATTCACTACATATTACTACGAATATGCTAAGCTGGTAGCGTAGAAATACGTTGAACACCTTTTTAACACACCGCTGCTGCTAGAATAGAATGCTGGAATATATTCTACACCAGGGTTCCGTCGCTTCATGGCGAAAAGCATCTGTTTGGGAACGAAGAATACAAACTCGCCTTTGAAGTATTCGTAAAAATAACACACAACATACCGCCGCTGTGCAGGTAATTAATATTCTTATCTGTTTTACATCTTTCGCAACTGCCACGAAAAAATATATCCGATACAATTTCATTGTGCTCTTTTTATTTCAGAGGTATGAAATGCTAGAGGAAGCACACTCGAAACTGGAAACATGGCACCATTTCTGCGACAAATACGAATCAAATTGTCGAAATACAATAACCGCCTCGTAGCGTTTGCACTTCATCTCTCGCAATCCCTCTGGGCGCCGACGACGCTGACTTATGTCGGCGGACGATGACGAATCGGTAAGTGAAATAGCAAATTTGTCACGTTAGAGCCGTTGTAATGAGGTTATCGTTCTGAGAAGAAACTTCAGAAGCGCGCCCAGCAAGCGTACGACGTTTCGATGGATCATGATCTGCTTCAGAATGTGGGTATCCGACCGAACGCCGGCACCCACCAACCGGCCGGCATGTGGATGGGAAGATACTGGGTGAGTGTTCCTATCGTATGTCAGCGTACCCGTCAAACTTGATGTTTCCTCGAATGTCCTCGATGCCTAAAAGCAAACAGAATCTATGACACAGAATGTTCGCAAACCAATTGATCCAGTAGTATCGCTACACGGGGACGCGTTTTCTTGGAACATTTCAAGGGACCAATCGAAGGCATCGGTCAACCCTATTCGTGCCGTAGCACTACCAGAGCCCCCCTAGTTTCACATTTTTTATCTGGCATTAGTGAGCTTAGATGGCACAATGGAGTATCGTTTCCCATGGTATCGGCAGTTGCCGCATTTTCACGTCCATTCCACTCCAGTGGTCAATCTACTCGCACACCAGTGCTCCTCGTAGCCCAAGACGCCAGTCGGCGGCGCTGCCACGCGGGGATAAGTGATGACATACGTAAAAGATTGCTGAAATTTTGCTGCCTTCAGCATTAATCTTGTGTCATCAGTCAACCATCGGCAAGCGCACGATAAGACGTTGACTTCGATGGTTTTGTGTCTTGTCTTTTTTTTTTTGTTTTTGTTTTTTTTTTTTTAAAGTACCATCTTTCCAAACGGCAATTCCAGAGAGGAATGAGAAGAACGATGTGTGCAAACAATAAGATAAAACAGAGATAGATTCTCCACTCTTTTCGCTGGCTGATGCCGCATACAATACCACGATGGTAGTAGATATATAACGTGCCAAACGACAGTTTAAAACGTAGTATCTCTCCCAACAACATCTGTATGTTCGCGTACCACAGGTCACAAAAAGCCGTTTATACATAAGCTTTAAATGTCTCAAAATTCAATTCTTCCATAGTTCACATTTGGAAAAAAAACCATCACAAAAGAACAGGTTCTGGAACAAATAAAAATCCTTTTGGGTTTCTGTTTCTGTTACTATCCACATTACGATGCTATATCGTGCAGCGATTGGTTTTTGTTTTCGCTTTTTGGATCCGGTAGGTGAATCACAGGAACATAAAAATGTCATTTTGTTGTGTACATGGGCATGATTTATTTAATTTCAAAATACTTTGTGCAGGAATCCGTAGGTATAATGTTTTAATCAACAACATGGCATAATCAACACAATCCATATCCCCAGTTTTTAAAACTGGGTTTTTGTCACTGTTGCGAAGCTAAATCGTTTTGTTGGCAATGGCGAATGCATCCTTTATTTATCGTTGTGTTTAATCGACAAATTGTTGAGAAAAGAAAGCGTTTTCCTCGCGATCCTGTATTTATATATGGCCCGTTGCCCTTTCGTATTGCGAGCCAAGTGCCGAGATCACTCGCACATCCTTTGCCTTACTGCAGGTAACTACTGTAGCAGCAACATGAACCCGAATAATTATAATTATTTCGAACAGACACATTGAAAAATTTGTTTGCCATCCCTACTGCTCCAGCGATTCCTGTGTAAAACCAATGATCACGGCAAAAAGACATTGCCTTTTTCCGATTCTTCTTTCGTTAAATCATGGCGGTGTTGTTTATTCCCGTTAATTATTTGCAAATGTTGGGTTTACAGGAAGCAAAATCTTGGTTGACCTAATGTAAATCTGAAGTAAAATGGGACCAGTTTCATCTTTGCTTACCATTAGTTGCATCGCATGCGTTACGAAAAACGGATGATGTATTTTCAGCCGACCGGAACCTCCCAATCCACCTTCGGTCCGTCGGGCGGGCCTTATGGCCCAATTCGTCGGGCGGGCTTATGGTCAATTTTACAGTAGAACAACTTTGATGCAACCCTTGCTAAATCAATTTTCCCATGTTATTACACTGTGGGACAAACCATATTAAAAGCACGTAGTAACACGCAACAGGCAAGCATCCGAGAGCCTGTCCTGCACTGTAGGTGTGTTTAAAGTTTAAAATTTGCCTTCCTACGTCCATCGTATCAGTACGCGTATGTTACCCGCTTCCTCAAATTCAAGCACAATTTCATCACGAACTTGTCAGCATTCTTGTCACGTTTTTGGGCTGCCACGGTGGGTGGTATCTATAAAACTGCAACTATCTTCCAACAAGACGCCACCTCTACTACTGCAAGCATTTTAGTCCGCTCACTCATGCACGTAAAATGTACGATTCAGTTTGAGGGGCCATGAGCATAGTACGAACCCTTTTTAACGAATTAGGCAACGAGGTTTTTATTAGATGTTCTATAACATCCCTTAGTATCCAGGAAAATGTGTTGGTCTTCTCGTTAGTTTATTTATTTTCGATATGCTTGCATCCACCGCAAGAACACTGTTTTTGTTTCCATACAAAATGTGTGTGATTGATAATAGCTAACAGCAATGGTAGAAAAGATATTGTTATGGTAAAAGGAGCATGTACAGCACCATTTACTATGTAACTTTTCTTTTTACCCAAGACACTTCCCATGTACATACTGTCACACCATCACAAATGTGATTTAAAAAAAAAAGATAATGGAAGTAATTTCACATAGATCAACCATTGCACATACCTTAACGATTCTTTCTCGTTCCCGGATGCGGTCGGTCGCGTTGCCTCTTTTATTGCCCGATTGCTGTCGCTATGTTGCGCCACGGATTCCAAACCCTGGGAAAGCTTCAACATTTCTTCGCCAAATTTCTGCATAGCCGTCATCGTAATCGAGCTCGGCTCCGGAATGCTGTAGGGTGTAATTTGACGTATGAATGCGGTAGAAACGTTGTGTAGAGCGGTATGTTATAACGTACAACTTTTGTACATATATATGTATATGTTTAACAATATATATTGTTAACAACACTGAGTGAGGATGAGTGTGAGGAAATGAAATGAGTTGCCATTCTTTAGCTGGGAAAGGGAAAGCTGAAGTCCGATTGGTTGCTTCCGGGGTTATTAAATAAGCGTATTGCTTGCCTTGACCCGGGTTCAAAGGCATTACATTGCAAGAATTCAAATAAAAATGTGTTGTACTTCTGAATCGTACTGTGGCAAACCCAGAAAAACGTTTTACTTTATGCCACTCGTACCTCGTACCGTACCTTCTCGTGCAATGTGAAAAGCAAACCGCTCCCGGGGGTGTGGGTCACGAAATGGCTTATAAAACACAAACTGTGGAGACACCTACCTGGACTCTAGTAGCCACAGATCGTGATTGTCCAAGGTGGAGAGCTCCGTGTCGGTGGACGCAGCCGAGTGCGCATGCTGAGGCTGGCCGGTCGGTAGGCTGAGCTTGATGATGCGCTTCCAGGTGTTCCGCCGGTCGAAGGCCGGTGCCTGCCCGAGCCACCCGCTGGACCATCCTCCGCCGCTGCCCGGACCGCCCAGGTTTTCGCTCTGCTGCGCCAGCAACCGTACCGTCAGCGTGTAGGTGATCAACATCACGCAGAGCGGTATGTAGAAGCACACGATCGACCCGACCAGCTTATACACCGGGTCCGGTATCTGACATGTCCCGTTCACCAGCACCGATGCGTGATTCTGAAAAGGGAATGGATTGCAGATTGTCCTTTAACTTTGGTTCACCCCATAGATGCGCCTCACTTACCTTCGAGTACATCAGGCTCAGCGGGAGACTCATCGCTATCGAGAGCAGCCACACGAAGCTGATCTTCAGCACCACACGTCGGCGCGTCTTGTTGCGGCCGAACTTCATCGGGTAGCGCAGTGACAGGTACCGATCGACAGATATGGTGCAGAGGTGCATTATGCTGGCGGTGCAGAACAGGACATCTAGGCAGATCCACACGAGACAGTACTCGGAGTCCAATGGGAAGCGCCCTAAGTAAAGGAATATAGCAAGTGAAAAAAAAAAAAAACATATTAAAAGTAGCTTTGAAAAAACCGTGTGCTAAGTTACTCTACTAAACGAATATTTGTAACGCACAAGCGGCGTACCTAAAAAAAGGCGTACCTACGAATCAATGTGCAATCATGTTTGGGTCGTTGCTATAATTATTCGGGTCAACGAGGTCAATTCTTAATGGTACCGTCTTTCTGACAAGCAAAAGGAAATTTTCACTTGCCCTAGTTTCCACGTGAAAGTTCTTCTGTGTCTAACGTAGAATAGGAGCAAACAAGTTTAACGCAGATATTTAAGTTATGGCTTCAGTGTTGCCATATATGTACTATTCATGGATAAAGACTGCACTGAGACCTTTTTCTCTCAGACCATCTATTCGCAATATTCTATTCTGATAATTTTGAGACCGACAATCATTACCAAATTCTAAAATGATAAGTCTGCAGAATTGGTAATGGAACTATGTAACTGTTACGAGGGAGGTGTAAAAAACTATTATTGAGACATATTTAACAAACCGCAAGTATAAACGCATGGCTCAGCATTGGAAATTGCGAAATCGAAGCGATCTTTCAAGATTTATTTTAGCTCTTACTGAAATCTCAAACTGTTGCAGATGGTTGTGTAGAGATACCCGAATGTATTGAAGACTTTTTCTTCGCACCAAGCACAACATAACATTTATCAACAATTCGATCGTATGGTTAACCGAGGACCGTTTGTTGGAATTCGGAACACGATGTTAAAAACTTACAGGCTCAAAAACGTATTTCATTGGGGCAAATATTCGTCTGATGTAGATTTATAAAAATTAGGTCCAGGGCTCAGTGCAACGCCTGGCGGAAAAGCATTTTAGGTATGCACAAATCACCATAATCTCCTTCACACAATTTTTTGTAACTATTGTATAGAGATGCTGGGAATAACAATTTCAATTGCAGTTGAATTTAGCCACGAAGTTTATCATGGTTTCAGTTTCAGCAAAAGGTATACCTGCTAAACCGAGCATTGCACTGTCATTTACAGTGAAGTAACTCGTTCATTTTGTTTGTGAAAGCCACGGTGCTGAGATGACGCCCTTCAAACTGACGACGTCGAAAGAGCAGACAAAATGTGTTCACTTGCCCGTGAAAATGAATGGAACAGCCAATGTTTCGTTGAATTGTAGTTTGCCATATTTGTTCATAGTTCTACGTTGCTTCTTCGACAAGCGGTTTAAGAGAGGACCATTCCACACCGGATGGGAATATTTTGTGAAACCTTCTAGACATAAACATCACATCCAGAATTTTGGTTCTCATTTGCGCGATGCGATGCGACGAAGAGGTTGCTTTGCTAATTATGCAACAGCAATTTGTGAACCATAAACATTGTACGTACAGGAAGAAAGCGTCGGTCGTAGTTCGCGTTTATTTTGTTGTTGTTGAACCCAGTAAAGGTTATGTGAGAAAAAAGTATCAAATGTTCCTCATTTGCACATTTTCCACCTGTTACCGAATGGAGTGGGTCTTCAAATATGACGTTTTTCACGAGTATCAAAACACGAGACCAAGCCTCGTTACATTGCCCTTATCGGGATGCCCGCTCGGATCTAATGAAACCATAGCGATGTTTTTCCATCAGGGCAAGTTGATTTCCCATCCACCTATGTTCAGTATATCACCCTGTGCGGCAGAAAGAAACCTACCGCGGATGTGATGTGTAAAAACCGGTGAACCATATGAGGTACAGATTTTCCCCAGCGCACGTTTTGCTGTTATCGACGGTCGTAATAGAGCGGTGGTTCACTCAATCATTGTTAGCACATTTATAACCCTAATGGGGTATAACTCCAGCCGTATTCGAGGGGCGTTGCTGGTACGTACCATTCGTGCTATAACACGCCACACTTAATGTTTGCGTAGAGGGTAGATGATCCGTTTTCCTTTTTTTTTTTAATCGAAATAGATTCGTCTCCTGTCGCGTTTAATTGCGAATCTTTAAATACCGTTTTATACGATTTCTATACGTATGATATGCATTGACGATAAATACCGAACGCGTTTAGATTGGTGTTTCATCGGCAATAAGGCAATTTGGTATTTGGTATTTTGGTATTTGCTATTTGGTAAGGCATGTTTATTGTCGGTTATATATAACTACAAGCTGCAAATGTGGTTCGAGATTTATACAATATTACTGGGTTTGGAAATCAAATGGCAAAATATGTTTTAATACACTTATAGTAATTAATAGAACAAAATTTCGGTTATTCCGATGACCCTGGGGAATGTGTTGATTAGTGGCAACATACTGTCAACCATTAATGGTAACCAGATGTCTGATAGAACTGGAGCGTAGTACCTCGTTGCCATTTGAGCTTAAATGTACCTTTTTTGGTCAAGTGATCGCGACCGTTGTACGAAAGGAGATTTGTTTGTTTCGCATTATCTCCAAATGTAACCAGAAGGTATCTTGCTTGGCGTTCGTATCGATTCGGAAGCTAACTTTAGCTAAACGTGGATCTTATGTATAGTTGGAAACTTATTTATGCATCATTATTACTCACTGAAATAGTATCAGCCTGAATCAGTTGCAGAATGTTAAAACAAAACGCATTCAATAGCCTTATTATGAGTAAATAGGAAAACTTCTCCGTTCCCCTGCGGACCGTCTATCGATGTTGAAATCTCATCTGCTCGCGGATAGATAATTCAATCGGAGCATAAAATTGTTTCATCAAACTCTATCCTGTGCTACTACCCTCATCCTGTGCTTCCCGCACAAATGCAAATCCCGGAAGTGCCCGGTGCTTTCCCGGTGAAGTGATCGATCGGAATCGGATCCGACCAAGGAGGGCGGTAATGAAGTTATTCCTCTGTGATTGAAAATCCTTCACACCGGCGAAGACGGAAAGAAAAAAAAATGTGGAAAACGCAGTGAAACAGAGCGGGAGACGCTGGATGAAGGGTTTGTTATTGTTTTCTCAACATGACCGGCAACATCATTAATTAAACCGGGGCAACGCGAAAACAATTGCTCGTATAAATGATTTTCAGGCCATAGCTGTCTGCGCCCGAAGCGAAACTATCAATGAACGCATAACGGGAGCCTGGTATCGGGGGATTTTCTTCGCGCGAAAGCCAGGAAAATAGGCGTGAACTGGGTTGGGTGTGCGTGTTCTTTTTTTTTTTAATTATAGGTTCGCTTCCGGGCACAAGCTTCCTGCCCGCTTGCCAAGCCTGCACCCGACTGAACGAGTGAATCATTTTTCATCCGCGCGCCTTTCGTCGTCGTTACTTCGAGTAGAGCTTTCAGCGCCTGGGTAACCACCCCCTCATCGGTTCGTCCTTGGTCAGCAAAGTGAAACGAAGCAACCGGGTGGTGAGTGAGGGTGGGAGTTGGAGGGAACATAGATGTGCCTGAATAACACCCTGGGGCCTTTCGCACCACCGACTACGGGAATGATCCGCCGGAATGTTGGACGCGGTGCGATAAACAACGTTAACAGACAGCGCGGCAAGATTTGTGTGCTTCGTGTCAGTCAGCGTTTGACAGATTTTTGCCTGCCCGCCGGCGCAAGGTGTCTGCGGTGGCCCTCACGATAGGGGAGTGTTGCGGTTGTGATTTCTGCCGATGTTTTTCTTTTCGTTCACCTCCAGTCACTTTGTTTTAAGCCTACGCTTTACGGTTGTTTTTGCCGAAGCTGCCTTCGGCTTGTGCGGCTCGCGTTCGACCGTCACTGGGAGTGTGAAGGGGCGTAGTGTCCCCGGTTGACATTCCGTTTGGTAGGCTCAGGCGCAGGCCAACGTACGGCGGGACGAGATGCCTCGAGCTGGGCTGAGCAGTACGACGCCTGTTGACTGCTGGGGCGCAAAGAAGCATTCGGGATTTGCAGGCCGTTTCGAACGCCTTCGGTCTCAAGGCGACAGGGCGGAACCGAGGTATAAATATTTCATGATTTGAATTTACATAATATTATTCGTAATGCTTTCCCCATACATGATGATCCCGAGTACTTCGCACCCCAAACCGAGGAACGGAGAGGAGGACGAAGGGAAGGCGATCGACAGGGGAGGCCAGGCGACTCAGGCAGCAACTCTGCGACAGCGTGTGAATAGGTTTTTAAACAACATACTGAAAATTGTTTAAAACCATTCGATGGCATGTGGTGGCTTCCGGATCCTTCCGGTGGTTTGCTTCCTTTCTTTTTCGAGCACCCAACACAACATGGCCTGTGCGACTGTTCCGTGCGAGGGTGCGCGGCACTGTTCGCGGATTCCAATTGTAGCAGGATTGCCTTTTAATTTTGCAGAATTGCTTTAAATGTCTAACGTCGGATGCTTTTACTATATCTTCCGTACTGTTCGTTCATTTTGCTATTGCACTCTAAATGCCCCGCGGACTAGATGCAATCCAATTAAAACCAAAGTTTTCTTTCAAATTAAAATTCTTCAATTTCCCCGGGAAAGTTTGCCTGGAGAAATGTTCGTCTATTCCCAAATGCCCCTTGCAATGGTCCCATATCTAAACAACCCTTGCAGTTCAATGTGTGCGTGTGTATGTTTTTATTATGCTTTTGGTTTTTGAGGGAACGTAAGAGAACGGCTTGAGTGTTGCCGTAGGCACCGGGTGCGGCTCGTTGAATTGCAAGGTAAAGCATATAATTTTTCACAAACAAAATGTGATTTTTTTTTGCCTGGAATACAAATGTCTTTCTTGTTGTGTATTATTTTGTAGCTTGGATTTTGATTTAACGTTCCCAATGAAACAGTTTTTTTGTTGTATTTACCATGCAGGAGTTTTATTTATCAATGCCAATGAGGAAGAGCTGCATTAAAAGTAAGGCAATAACACTTCAATAGACGTTTGGCATTCTCATAGGATTAAAATAACTTCCCACATTCATGCTAACGACGCTGTCAGGGCGTCAAACCGCCCACAGACTCTGCGGATGTTATAAATCGGTTTTTTCCTTCTCCCCCAGATCGGGAGATCAGAATGATGAAAACTGTTTCTCGTCCAAGGTTGGGCCAGCTCGCGGGGTCGACCGTTGCGTCCTATAAAAACATATTACAGGATCCACCAGTCTTCCGACGGAAACACTCGGCTTCAGGCACGGTGAAAAGGTCAACGCTAATAAGGCCAGCCTCTTGGGAGGCTTTGGTCATACTTCTCGGCCAGCGGCGGGAAATGGAAGGGACGGCACGAGCGTTGGGACCGATTGAAAATGTGTGTTTTTATCGCCACTTCACATTTGCACGTTTCGGTGCCCTGGGATCCACGAATGTGTGATGGCATTTGCATGTGAGGTTTTTTTTTGCCAAGTTTTTCATCCCATCGTTAGGGAACGTGTGCGAATACATTAGTGCGGGTGACGGTCGGCTGTTGTGACGGGGAAAATTACATTTTCCCATTAAGGAGGATGCCGGGCTATCTAAGAGAAAACGCTTTTCGACTTTTGCCGACCTGTTTTGCACCACGCCGCCTGATTTTCCCCGGTCGCAACGGTCAACTGGAAAATTGTTTCCGCAACATCTACCGAATGCACCCCCGTAGGGCATTGGTGATGGAAAGGCTGACCTCATCCCTTATCCTGCCGCAAACCGATGTGCAATGTTTCGTCGGTGCTCACAGCTGTTGCAGGAAAGCAAACACACCGACAAAGAGAAACTTCAACTTCTGGTCGACCATTGCAGCGCAGCGCGTACACCCCTTGTTACTAGCAATTCTACTAATTGACCACTCGCAAATAAGTGGCCGAGTTGCCGAGAAACAGCATGGACCCTTCCCCATTGGATTTCATCTAATTGATTAACCATTCGATTTTCGGTCCTTTTTGGAATAATTCAGCTATGTTTTCTTCCACATTTCATGTTTATGTTTCTTCTCCTAAATGCTCACAAAACAGGGCACGGAAAAGCCACATTTCTTGAGAATAATGTAAAACCACCCAGAAGTACGATGAATGGCACCGTTGGAGTGAAATAACATGATTATTTTATTCCAACCATCGAACCATCGCCAGTAGCATCCATTTTGCCAACGGAATTGATCCTACAACTCCTGTGAAACATGCCAGCTACCTGACTGACCCTAACGCCGTTATTAAGCGTTGCCTTTTCTCACAACAGATCCAATCGGGTCAATTATAGCGCAAACCATCGAAGTCAGGAAAATCTTCATCTTTCATTCGGTCATCTTGACCGCTTGCAGATGCATCTAAGCACGAACGAACACAAAACAATCGACATGATGGAAGAGCATAATTTAATGGTTCAACGAAAAGTGGGGGTAAAAGGCATGAAGCCGCTCGTCTCTAGCAACATGAAGTATATGAGGAACATAAAAAAGAGTTTTACAAGTATATTCCTATTTGCGTTGTAAGTAAATTAAGTCTTTTAAAAGTAAAACAGTATTCAACAGTCCATTAAAAACCAAATTCGTTCCTTTCCTCTTTTTAAATATACTACACTCAGCGCTCAGCTCGCAAATAACGTTTGTTTGTTTTACCGACAGTGGTCCGACATGAGGGAGCAACGAGCAACGTTGCGGAAAATGCCTGATTCACTTGTGAGCAGAACTGTACATATAGCCCAACATGGATAAGTTTGAAAAATCGATGTTTTCCTAATTCTTTTTCTTTTAATTTATTGTAACGCAAATGCAATTGAAACAACATCTTGTTTTTTTCATTGAGGGTTAGGATAGGGTCCATTTACGCGGTATACACTACAGAGAGTTTCTGTTATATGTAAATTGGTGTGTGCCAAAATGTTTAGCCAGAAAAAGGCAACATCGCCCAGCTACTTATTCCTGTCTCGGGAACAGGTGTTCACAAAAAACCACATCAGGATAATGGTAACTGATATGATGTGTGCGTGATCCAAATTTAGACCTAATAAAATCCATATGAATTTTGAGATGTGTTATCCTTCAAATGGCATTTCACAAATGTTTGGCTTTGGCACGAAAGCGTTGTGAGCAACGTTACGCTTTTTAATGAGAAAAAAAAAATCAAAAATGCGATGGAACCAGAAAACATAAACACAAGTCCACACTGTGGCTCCATTTGAAATGAATGAACTTTGAATTTGGTTTGTGCGTTTGCCCTCCATCGATGCAAGCCGCTAGCTGCCATGGTTAAATTGCGAAAGTTGCGTTTGGAATGGCTTCCTGCAACTTTTACTCTTAAGAAGAGGTATAATATTAAAATGTATAAACATATACAAACAAAATTTACAATATAATACAAAAAATAGAAATAATTTAAACGAATCGGAAGATTCTTGAGGCATTGTAGACGTTGTAAATTTAGAACAGGTTTTTCAAAATGTTTTTACTTTGGTGGTCTTCCCCCTACGGGCTTACCAGCCGATGTGTTTTGTTGAGCACATGATCTTCCATTCACTTAATCAAAATACCCCTTCGATTATGCGCAATAGGTAATTTCGCATGTCGAGATTTCGTTCGGCTATCCCGCAATAATAGGCGGACACATACGTGACAAAAGACGGTGAAGAGTGAACATTAGAACTTCCGAGCCAAGCCGGCAAACGATGGAAATCAAAACAATAGCTGCACGGACGATGGCTTGCTTACCTTTCACCAGCGTCAGAATGCCGAGCGGCATCACGGACAGCGCGACCATCAGGTCGGTGATGGCCAGCGACATCAGGAAGTAGTTGGTGACGTTCTGCAGCCGACGCTCCCAGAAGATGGCCAGGCAGACGAGAATGTTGCCGGCGGCCGTCCCGAACACCAGGATGATCGCCAGCAGGGCCCAGTAATTGTGCAGGGCGAGCCGTGCGTCGTCGCCGTCCGTGCTCGCCGGGTCGTCCCGCCGGTCGTCCTCGCTTGGGGCGGAGAAGTTGAGCCGCTGCATGTAGCCAACATAGGCGCCGGACGCTACCGAGCCGGTCGGCTCCGGAAACGGTGCCGACGGCAGTCGAGCGATGTGCACCGCTGGTCTAACCGTGGGCCACAGCCAAACCTCGACTGGATCATCGTAGAACGCTCGGCCCATGGTCTTCCGGGGGCCGTGACTAACGGACCACGCGCACAACCGTATACAACACACTTCCACCAACTCACTCCGGTTGGTTATCGATGCCGATGGCCAATTACGTTGCCTTTCGCTGCCTAGTTCGTCTCCGATTGCTGCCGTCCCGCACTATCGAAGGGACCAGCTGTTGAATGATGCGCTTGCCGGGTCGGGTGCTTCAGTGCTAGCCTTCTTGGGCTTTCTGTTCATTCCTGCAAGCACACAGCAAAAGGCAAAATAATGCACAAGTTGTGGTCATCCTCGTAGTCAATACCGTAGCGCATCCCCCCGGTCAACGGGAACGATACAGCGTTGATGGTAACGATGTTCCGCACGGTACGGTCGACGTATAGGCCCTATTCGTCCTATACTCTTATGATTGCGGCCTTTTTTGTTGTTGGTAATGTAACGTGTTTGTCGCCAGCCGCGTTGCTTATAAAATGCAATTAATACATTAATCGGATTTGATTCAAGGTGACTGATATTTATGATTTCATGCGAGTAGTATGATTTCGTTCGTGTGCATCCCTTTTGCCTGCCTATTCCTTATGATTTAATTGGAAGTACCAAGGGTAACACTTAACCACAACAAAATCCAACGCTACCTGTAATACAAGAACGTTGAACGTGCAATTTGATCACATACAATTAGCTCCATCTCCCGAAGTCGGCACACTTGGCCAATGGACAATATGGGTCGGAAGCTTGTTGTACAACAAAGTACCTCTTCCATGTGTTGTACCCCTTGTTGAATGTATGGTGGTAAGAAAGTAATTATATTGTTATCCAGTATTGCACAGCACTCGACGCCTAGAAGCTCACTTTGTCCATGGACAATATTAGTCGGAAGATTTTCTCTCACGCAAAATATCGCTTCCATGTGTTGTGATTCCTGTTGAAAATATGTTGATTGGAGTTATCAAGTATTGCACTGTACACGACGACTTGATGTTGAGCATGATCCGCAAAGGATTGTCACCAAAGGCCATGAACAGACCTGTTAACTGAGATGTTATAATGATAAAAAAAAATTGTCCTGCTGTACTCTTTCTCAAAGGGTATAAAAGAACAGAGGTGTGCCTTCGCCGAAGACCAAGAGGATCAATATGAGCTTAGTGCGCTGCAAAATGTAGTTCTTATCATGGTTATTATTAACATATCTGTAATCCGGTCCTAACGTGACGGTCTGTTCGTATATCTACCAATCGCATTGATTGGGGACCTCACAGATGATTTAAACTGCATCTGCGTCATTGAAGAAGATTTACTGGAATTTAAATCCTCAAATCAGGCCAGCGGGGACTCGAAAACAGTCTATAAAGGCGTACTTCGTTTGTTTGAAACGCACAAGAGTTCGTCCACTTTCACCGACAGACAATCTACAAGTTCCGTTGAAAGGACTTCCAATCGAGTTTAGTTACATTACTATCGATTGAATTGGTTCGAACCGTACGCATTTACGACCATTCAGCAAAGCGTTCCAATCTATTCAGCAATTTTTAGTATCCGTCCGGAAGTTCCTACCTCCGATGATGAAAACATTCTCGCGAACGCTTTTCGCGTCCATTTCCATTCGCCGTTACATCCGACGATTTCCACTGACGAGAAAGTTTGTTCGTGTAATCCCGCTTACACGGTGTAATCCGAGCGTCACACTGAAACGTGCAATTAATTTGCAGAGATCACTCGCACCACACCGGGCGATGTAAACTCCACTTAATACCAGCTGCTGATCAATATCCGGCAAAAGTTTCATCCCACCCCTCGATGCTATTTGATCCGCTCTCGTGGGGAGAGTGGGGGAGGGTGAGAGTGCTATTAGCGATTAATTTGGTGCTTGAATCCCCTCCGACCGGTCGTTTCCCCGCAAAGGTGAACCGGCCATGAAATATGACACCACACGATGGGACGCCGGGAAAGCCGGAACAAAAAGGTCGCCGGTCGATTATTCGATACCTCAGTTTATGGCCTCCCACCCGATCTGCCGTAAACCGTAGCATTAGGCACCGGCACGTAGCGCGCACTGGGGTTGCCGGATCTTGGCTGAGATGCACTCGTCGATATAACACATTTGGGTACGTCCCCGTCCGGCGCGGGTGCCCCTTGGGTCCTTAACATGCCCAGGTTAGCAAAACGTCGGTCGAATCGTGTTAACGATGGTTGCCCAAATATCTGGAATTGAGCAAGCTAAGTGAGGAGTCCAACTCCTTGTGCTACACTTCGCATAACCACGATCAAAGGCGCTAGGCTGCAACTGGTGTAATGGGAGTTGTACAGTGGGCTCAGCATTTGGAACATCCTTGACTCGCGCTGCTTGTGGAATCACTGACACAAAGTGGACATTTCTCTCTGGTTGGCGAAAAGAATATTCTGCTGTCATTTTTATTTTCCCCTGGTTAATACAATGAATGTTATGGTAACATTTTATCTATTTCTTTATCTTTTAAATAGCAGCGCGGCGCTTGATTGTGAGAATTCTGTTAAATTGTGAACGACTTTTCTCCCGTCGTTCCTGAATCCCTGTTTGTTCCCTGCAATTCCCTCCCTCATTATGATTTGCAGGGATGTTGAGCTTCCCAAGGAGCTTGCGCTAATTCACCTTTCTTCTCCGTGCGCTCGGTAGCATTTTCTCTGTCGGTGCTTCTAACGTCCGGAGTAGAAATTCGCCAGTAATACATATGTTCAAATTTCATGGAATTTGACTCCCTCAGGTATTGTTGCAACCTTTAAATGGTTAAATACCTGGATACTGAAATTTAAACTTTAGCCCGTTGCTAAAGCTGCTTTTTTCGCTTGACGCTTAGCAGGTCTCTTGCCTTGAACTAGATATAGAAAATATCCCCTAAGAACCATTAGTACTTGCAATTTCTATCCACAAAGGCTTAAAGGCACCGCTATGCGCTTTCGCTTTGGGCAGTTTTATTAAAGATGCCCTCGTAACAATGAATGGGTTGGAGTTTGTAAACCGTGTAAATAAACGCGTTAGTTAGGTAAACCCTTTAAAGCGGAACGTTAACCTAACTCATTTCTTGTTGAGTAAAGAGACAAAACTGCCAATGGAGATATTTACCATTGCTCGTTTTCTGTGCGAAGCGGAATTATTTCGTCTCAACGATTGTTTACTCGGAGTACACTTGAGAAATTTAGATTTTCAACTCGAAAAGACAAAACTTTCTTGGTACAAATAAGTACTGCCCCTGTAGGTTCACTAATTATACACATTAAGCAAAGTACCTTAGTATGGCACCCGAGTACGAGTTGGAACGTCCTAGGCCACGACACTCGAGCCCCGTACGCTCTACTTTCCTGTACGCCGGTACATGCGAGAGAGTGCATCTGCGAGTGGGTGTGTTCGTGCAAGTGCATTCACCAATGCATCAGGCGAGCGAGCTTCTCCAGAACGCACTGTTTTGTTTCCGGAACGCACTGCATTGTCAGGTACGTACCTCTCTATTTCCCCTTTTCTCTCGTTGCTCACGTAGGAGAAGGGTCCCTGGAGGAATGATCTCCTCGGATATCACCCCCGTGGGACGTCACTTTCGCGAGTGCCAATTTCCGTGGCACGTTTTTTCCTGGTTTTCGGTTTTCCAAATCCTGCTGCCGTGGCGCCCCGACTCCACTGCGGCCGTGCAGGACGTTTCGCTCTATTCACATCTCTTCGATCGCCAAACCGTTAAAAACCAATCCAGCGCGCTTGTGTGCTACTCGCGGAGTCCCACACACACACACAACGGAACGGTGCATCAACACGTTGAATCCACTTGCAATTCTTCACAATGATTCTCGTCGCATCGTGCACTTCGGGCTGCAGGCAGTCGATGAACACTTAACTGCACCTCTCCGCGCGGGACAGCTGGGGGTTTGTTTTCCGCAGCGATTGCAAAGCACTTCTCACTGTACAATGAACGGCTTTCACACACAGAAATACAAGTGCGCCAAGTCACGGTGCCCCATACCAACACGGTTTGCACGAGGTTTCGTGTACTCTACGCTCACACATGCAAAGTGCACACACCGTGTCCCTGCTGGAAGCACTGGTGCAGCAATGTAAACAGCGATGGACGGCAGGGCACCTGACGACAACGCCACACGGCAACGGTGGCCCAGCGATACCGACAGCACGGCGCCTCGAACACAACTGTTCCATTATCCGCTGGGAGTCCGTGTGCTAACTTTTCGCCACAACCGAAGCGGACGAACGCGACACGACGCACGTTTCGTGAATCGGGCGACCAGTTCCGGGGACGACCGGAAAACACGACTGACGCCGAACAAATGAACACCAGCGCGCCCTGTGTGGGATAAGCTTTCCACGCGGTGGAGACGCTTGGTGTTTTGTTTTTTGTCTCGCTGCCACGTTCTTTCTTTCTTTAACCTTTCCCTACTTGTTTCGCTTTTTGTTTCTTCTTCTTGAGGCCAAATACTCCCTTCCGCTTCAGGGCAGTAAGTGCGGTTGAAAGCTTGCAACACGAGCCTTGTGCCAATAACGTTGTCTAGTGGATAGAAGACTCCAACTGTGGGGGCGAAACTGACGCTCGCTGCACTAGTTGCCCTGCACACATCTGCAATGCCAAGGACCCCTAATGAAGTGATGGATCGAATGTGGCAACTGTCGACACTATTGTTGAGAATGTAATCGTCGAGAATATTAAGTTGGAGAGCAGGTTGGCGTGCGACCGTGAGCAGTCCACCTCGGCTAAGCCTGAGTTAATAGCTATGTACAGGGGAAACATTTACATTTTCGTCCTTGTAGGCGATTATAAGGATGGTCCTGCCACGATGGCGTAGGCTCGACCGGACCTCACCAGGTACGAAGGATTGACTAAACCAAACCATAACCAAATTGGTCGTTACGTCAGGAAAGAAGGAAAGGGGATGGTCCTGTCATGATCTCCGTGTACTAGTTACACGGTTACACGGGTCATCCAATGGATCGCAAAGCTAAAGCTAAGAAACCATTCAACTCTACATCCAAGTCTACATTCCCAAATGGTATCTTACCTGTTATTGGGAATGAAACATTGCCGTTGACCTTAAAAACGACCTCGGATGTATCGAATATTAGTTACTAGTTCTAAATCAACTTGTAGGTTTTTGATTTGCATACTTATTTCACAACCTGTTTTAGTTGTTTGATGCTAGAAGCGAGTTGTGTTATATTCGATTGCACGGACAAAACCGTGTTTCGCGTATTATTTCTTGGCGCCAAGCGCTCCACGCGTTGATGGTAATACATGCCATGTTGTAGCTGACACACGAAGCATACCGCTGATAACATTTAAATATAACAGTTTGAGGGCATAGACGTACTTTGATTTGAATTCCAGCAGAAACATAAATTAGCAATTAGAACCTACAAATAGCGGAGAACCATATAAAACATCGAATTCCAACCTCGTTAATATACTTAAAGAAACAAGGAACTTCTTCCAGTGTAGGCTTGTGGGAAATTGATGAGCTCAAGCCGAATTATAGCTTTATTTGTTCCTTTAAAGAATCCACAGCTTCCAAATCATCAATACATTGTGCTCTCTATCTTATATTCCACATCGAAATCGGACATGATTCTATGAAATTAGTTAAATACGGCTTAACTAGCGATTTATGCCGGTAGCACAGAAATGTACTATGCACAGAAATGCATTAAATTGTTAGTATATTAGTTACGCTTGAATGCTTTGATGTTCCTTAAATTGGTACAATTTTTGCGTTCCTTTTTGACATTTTATTCATCCATGAAGTGTTTCTTTCTATTGAGGTTCCCGTGTCCTGTGTAAGCAGTGGAAAAAAAAAGAAATAAAAATTGTGTTTTCCTGTTGTAACGTTCGGCATACGGTAGAATGGTCAACACTGCAAACTTTATGTTAATCGTGAATGACGTCTCCCCGGGGGCGCACGCCTGCCTACTGCAGCACCTCGAAAGGCGTTCCACGGGAAACGGGCAGCGCAGCAGGATACTGGACGTAGTTATCCACCCACTCTTGCAAGTTTTCATCGTCCCGGCGAAACGGGTACGTCCCGAGAGTGATCGGAATCCGTATGGCTTCCTGCCGCTCCATGAGGTTCGGTTCTATCAGCACCTGCGGCAATGTGTAGGAAAAGGGATCAAATTGTATATTATTACCAGCCGCTCCCACGCTCGCCTTAATAGTCCTGTCCGTCCATCTGTCTGTCCGGTCGGTGCTTGAGGACCACCCCCACAGCCACAAGGTGTCGATAGCTGCACACGGTATGTGCAACAACTTACACAAACACTGTACTGCACTTTGATCAGATGGCAGCCGAGCAGATTGGTGGGCGGCAAGGGTGGAACCGTCAGGTGGCCGTTCTGCAGAATGTCTCGTCCGCCGGACTTGATTTTATCCCGCACGATTGCGTCCAGCTCACGTCGCTCCTGGTGAACCAGCTTGGCGTGCACAAAGTATTTTACCGTCTTTACCGGTGGATGTGCGAGGAAAGAAATTGAAACAAACAAAAAACTAACTTAATCCTGCGACTTTAGCAGCTGTAATCCAATAGTAAACGATGATCAGCTCATCCATTACAATTAAACATTATTTTGCCTCCGTTGTTCCACCTTTTGGTTTGTTCTGTTTAATGTAATATTTAGTGTATGTCGTTTATTCCTAGACTAACGCCAAATGTCCTACCAAAATGCGTCTTGCAACTGTCGATTTATGTTGGCTAACCTTGATCTACCAAACCAGTATGGAATCCAACTCTGGTGAAAGATGGAATGGGGTTTTTCTTATCTTTTTCTTAAAACAAGATCTCAAAGAAGAAGCGAAGAAGAGAGAAGATGAGGTTCGCCACTAAAGATTCGTATCGTCTGCCGGCACCTTATGTATCATAATTTCTTGGATTTAGATTAAAATACTATTAATTTTAGTTGAACACTACAGTTTTAATAAGGTTGTGTTCCTGTTAGCTTGCGCTTCGTCTAAAGCAAGTCGGATGATTTCGCATCACCGAGAAACCTCAACCTGCCTCAAAAGTCGAAGGAAAGAATAATTTCTATGCACATGGAAAGTTCATCTTTCGGGATTTTTTAAGTAAAAAATGAATTATGCTTCCTTTTTCAATCGTATTAGGAAAGTAATTTTAGAAGCTGTAACGTGCAAAATTGTTTTTTTTTTTCTTTTCTTCTAAATTATTTTTTAAGGTTCTATGTACATAGCAGACCTCAGAAATGACGTGGCGAGGATGGACTTGTGTTTTTTTTAACTTTTTAAATTAACACAACTCTCATCGCTCGGTTGCATGGTTTGTTTCCCCTCTAGGAGGGTCGACTCAAAGCGAAGCACTCCGTATATGGCGCAAACTTGGCGCGTGGGATGGTTCTTACCTCGATGAGGGCATACTTCAGCAGCTTCACGGTCACATTCGTACGGTTGTGCACCTCGCCAGTGAGCAGAATGCTCTCGCCCGGCACGTAGGCCCGCTTGTCCAGTCCCACGTTGCAGCGCACCGTGCCACCGATGTAGCCGACGCCCACACGATGGTCTACGTTCACCTCCAGCGGAGTCTGCGGAGCGGTGACACCGAAATTAACACACTCCTTCGTCCCAACCATCCCGCACGCTACGTCACCACAGGCAGCACCCCCGGCTGGGGCCGCGTTAAAACTTACGCTCATGATCGGCACTTCTAGGTTCAAATCGATGGGATTCAGCACGATGAACACCTGCTGGTTTTTGTGCGTGATGCCAGAAGTTTCCTGCAGGCTCGTCTTGCAATAGTACTGCACCCAGCCGTGCCGCCCGAGAAAGGTGGACGGCAGCGACACCGGCAGTCCCAGCTTGAACGGGAAGCAGTGGATGCCGGGCGACAGCAGGATCGGCTTGTTGTCGAAGTCGTCCAGCAGCTTCATGCGGAAGTCGATGTAGTTCTCCCGGTCGTGCGACCTGTCTCGGCGCCCCTTCGGCACGTGCACGGTACACTCGCCCAGGACGTGAAAGTGGAGCCCCAGGACGGCCGTGTTGCCCTGCGTTTCCAGCAGCACGCGCCCGGATAGCACCTGCCCGGGCAGGTACAGCAGGGCGCCCCGATCGAGGATGATTTGAAATTTGGTTAACTTTTTCGACATGGCGTACCTGGCCTGGTGGTCGTCACTAAACACAGAACGAA
The DNA here is from genome assembly GCA_914969975.1 of Anopheles atroparvus. Lineage (NCBI taxonomy): Eukaryota > Metazoa > Arthropoda > Insecta > Diptera > Culicidae > Anopheles > Anopheles atroparvus. The sequence continues at coordinate 12,950,313 of CAJZCY010000001.1, forward strand.
CGCCAGCGCGTCAACGATTGCTTTGAAGCTCGGCCCGTCCCCTGCGACGACGTCTCTCGTGGACGAGTCCGAAACCACACTGAATCGACGGACTTTGCTGCGCCGTGCCCGTGCCGCCGTGCGACGCTGCGAGATGAGAATTACGCAGGTGGTGTGGGCGTCGTACCGTTTGGTTTCGCTTTACTTCATCCATCGCCGCGAGTCCGTTCGGTTGGAAATAATGTAAATGAGAAAATCTCATGAGACAGAGGTAAACATTTTTTTTTCACGGTGCCGCAGCCAGAGTAGCACCTCTAATAAGGTATAGTAATTAAAAAGCTACCGGGAATGGAAAAATACTTTGAGTGGATTTCATTTCTGCACCGATTCGATTACAATCAACGTCCGATTGACTCGCAGCAGTGCGATCTCGAATGCTAGCTAAAAGAATACAGAGGATAAGAAAACAGTCATAATCTCAATCCATGATTTTGATGATCGTTAGTAAAGCGCATCGTTTCCTCAATGATAAAAAAGTTGTGCAAATTAAGGCGAGAACGAGCATTAAAAACTATACACAGAATGAAAACAACTAAAATGATGGGTATTCTGAAAACGAACATGCATTGCTTTGCAACTACTGCTGATGTTTACCACAACAATATTTTGGGTAACAGCACGATATTCAATTTATCGTAAACTTCCAGGCTGCGTTAAGTAATAAAAATGTCATCTACGTTAACGGAAGAAAATAAAATTTAAAAATTTAAACAAACATATTTTTTTACACATCGTTGCAGTTAAAGGACTCAGCTTATTGCTAGTAAGGTGCATAAAAATAAAAGTAATGGAAACAGAAATGCTAGGCATTTTAAAAAGGCCATTTAAAAAACAATGCTCTTCAAATGTAAATTATTCGAGGCAATAATGTAAACAAGTATAACAGTAGAACAGTTTGTCCGGTTGTTTACAAATTGCCTAAAAACGTCAAATAGCTACTAATAGTGATGACAAATTATCATTTGTTTGGATCAATCCGGAGCGGATACCTTTGCTCAAGGAACGGATTCAGATAGCTCGGTATGCTAGGTTCAGCAGTTCAGTAATCGAACGGTGTCAGTATGCAAAATGGAGTAAATAAATTATTCATAATCCTTCGAATCGCTCGGTAAAATTTACGATTGAGACAAGACTTCATGAGACTGGCTCTTTTGGGTTGCGATAAATCGAAACATGATTCAGGTACTTGTGAGCAGACGGATGGGATTAGTGAGTAATTTATCTAGTAGGAACGGATTACTCGTGCCGGTGCCGCAGCGAGCTGCCAACACTAAACAGTTACGGTTGATACGCGGGCCTCAGTGGTGGTGTTTTGTGATATTTATGAGATTAAACTTTTTAAGAAGAATGTCTTTCGTAGATCTTGCCTGTGAGTACACAACTTGCTTTGTTTTGAGTTTCAGCAATAGTTTGTAATCTTTATTCACCCGTTTGCAGCGTTAAGAATAAAATATAAATCAGAGAAGGAGATCTTTCTGGAATCAAGCATCGACCGCAAGGAACCGATAAGCCTATTTCGCAAGTGGTTGCAAGAGGCATGCGATACTCCGGAGATAATTGAACCGAACGCGATGTGCTTGGCAACCGCAACAAAGTAAGGGAGCTGTTTGCAGACCAAAACACGCCGCAGCTTATCTGGAAGGTAACGGGAAGAGTATTGATAACAATATCTGCTAACCACCCCCATTCAGGGATGCTGTGCCATCTGCTCGGTTCGTACTCCTGAAAGACGTGACAGATGAAGGGTTCACCTTTTTCACCAACTATGAAAGCCGCAAAGCGGACGAGCTGGCGCAGAATCCCAACGTTGCGCTCGCATTCTATTGGCTACCGCTCAGGCGATCCGTGCGCATTGAGGGCTCGGCGGAGCGCATTTCGCGAGACGCATCGGAAGCGTACTTCCACCAGCGGCCCCGGGCCAGCCAGATCGGTGCCCTAGTGAGCCCTCAGAGCAAACCGATTCCGAACCGAGAGTTTCTGGATAAAAAGGAAAAAGCAATCAAAGAGGAACTCGGTCCCGACCGGGAAGTGCCCCTACCCAACTGGGGTGGCTATCTGGTGCGCCCGAAGGCGATCGAGTTTTGGCAGGGGCAAACGAACCGACTGCACGATCGCATTCGCTTCCGCAAGGAGCTCCAGGTGGGCGACAGTGTCGACGGGGAGCTTTTGCACCAGGGCGACGGTGGCTGGGTGTACGAGCGGTTGGCCCCATAAATAGAGCCCAGTCCATTTCGGAACGCACCGAACGAGTCTTCCAATGCAATCGATGAGTGTACAGTAAAGATTTTGTTTCTGACCTGTTTCTCTTCATTTCGGATGTTAAGTTGAAATCTGTAATTTCTTTTGTTGGTTTCCTTTTCTTTATTTCAACGGATCTTTTTAATCTGTCAGCCGCACGAAGAAAAGGACTCTTCTCCAACATATTGTTATAATAAAATTGTGTAATGCTAAATGGAATGAATCGTGCTGTGCAGGGTTATCCTATTTACTCTCATGTGTTCTTTAGGTTAAATTTGGTGGGAACGCATTGGGAAAATGAGTCCGAACTATCTGAAACTACAATAGTTTTGGTCTGGTACTTTGTATAGCAATTGTCCCTTCTTCCGGGGGTTTCCTGTTATGACGTGTTTTCTCTGAATTGTGAACATCCACCTTCTTAGAATAGTTTCAGGGCATTTATCTCAATTTTGCTTTGTATAAGAGTGCATTCGTTTACACAGCTCGTACGCATGTACGCTTTCATTTCGTTAAGTTAACGGTTCCAAAACAGTGTTAGATTTGAGACTTTTTGAACTTTTTAGTTGTCAAGTATTATGCTTAAAGAATACAAAATATCACAGAATACAATTGCGAAATATGCGCGTAACAGTTGCAGTAGATAAAATTAAAGCAGTATTGATTGTTCGTATTGAAGTTAAGAAGAGAGAAATTTAAAACAAACTGAAAATTGTTTTTTAACCCTTTCAAAAGAGAGAAATTTTTCGTCTGTATCTATATAGTATAGTAAATTATGTTATGTATGCTCTCTACACATCTCTAACATTGTGTTATCATGCTTTGCAATTCAGCTGATACTACCTTTTGCGAAGACATTTTAAAAATTATTCGATTGGTTGTGTGCTTTGCGTTCAACGGTCAAATGGAGCTGGTTAAAACACAGGTTTAAATTATTCTGCGCTTCTGATCAATGTTGTTATTACATAGTCGTTGCTATTGCACTTGATTGTACTGCAGTCGTAAAACAGTGGTATTGGACGTCCAATTAAATTAAGCACACAGGACCAAATTTAAAATAACTATCATCAAGTGTTTCCCTTGAAAACGTTGCCGTTAAGAGATATTCTTACGTCATACCTCTAACAATTTTCGATGTTTCCAACTGTCGGTTGCCAGTAAAACAACTCTCCAATCCGTATCCTTTTTCCTTCTTTACAACATTTAATGTTACACAAGTTTTGAAGTTATAATGATCTGCACGAATGCCTTTTCTTTCTTGTCAGTATTGTATTACCCGTAGTACTCGACTGCGTGTTTGTTTGCGTTTTACAATCAGACGAAACGTAACAAATGAAGGTGATTTCAACCATTGCTTCTTTTGGTTACAGCTTCCCCTTTTGGTTCTTGCTTGTAAGTTCCTGTGTGTACTCGAACGTGTGTAAAGTTTATCCTACGCTAACGTTGTGCTGAGAAAAGCGCAGGTTGTACTGTACATAAGGTTGTTGTGTATATGACATGGTCTTCTTCCGGGCTGGTTATTTTAGCTTGTTTAGTTCCGCCGTAGCACGGTAGTGAACGAGATATTTTGTATAATCGATCGTACGTGCGCCACTATGAGTGCACGCTTGCAGTTTGGTTTTTGGTCCTCGGTGAGTTTTGTTTAAGGAATGCTATGGCTGGATGGTACGTTGCTCATACAGTGCCGGCAGAGAGCAAGAGTTTGTTGCAGAAATAAACCGAAATATTTCTCCTAGAAAAATCTTCCCAATAGGCGTATGATTAGACACGTTCTCAAACTATATATTCTTTGGAAAAGCTCAACAGCCAAACATCGTTCGATTTTGTTCACGTTTTGTGTTGATTCTTTCTATTCTATTCTTTCCACCAATGCGGCCCCTTGCCTATCTGCCTGTTCATTTCACTCTGTATAGCAACATCTTAATTTGAACGAAGACGACTTCCATCGGCTTCCCACACTATCCGATAACGTTACATCGTGGCTGGACAAGGTGGACTAAACACAAAACACTTACCAACACCGGTCCACCACAATTCGCTTCAAACAATCTCCAACTCCCGCTCTACGTCTCGAAAACAGGCATGCTGATAGTCACTACTTACAGACATCAAACAGACATTACAGGGAACACGTTTAAAGATATCTCCGCCACCATTTACCACCTTCTCCTTTCGCTCGCTTTCATCTGTTTGTCCGCAATATTCTACTTCACGTATAGCTATAGCTAGGATAATACAATTAATGCCTCCAGGGCCAGTTTCTAGTTGATTTGCTCGTCAATTTCATTTAACCCAGTATTTCGGTATTTGCGTAAAGTGTTCCAATGCCATACTCCTTAATACTCCTTGATAAACAGTAATCCTTTGAATCTGCTTTGATAGCAGCAGTATTTGAACATAAATTATTTGAATGTTTCTTTACCATTTGCATCCTGTAAGATGTATACGGCTACCAACTAGTGCGTCTCTGAATTTTTTCATGCCAACATGCCGAAAAAAGCAGCAGCTTTTTTGTTCGAACTAATGCAATAAATCACATTACGCAGTGAATTAATTTCGTTTTCCGCTAATGGTAATTGTTTGGCCTCATCCGATGTAACATAAACTGCAACCTGGACACGCACTTCGCTTTTCTTTGAAGTAGACAAACAAACAAATAAACCTGGCTGGCTTATATTTGATTATTATTGCATCGTATTTGCTTTACTTGTTCACCTCTCGTGTTTTTTTTTTCTTCTTCTCATTTCTTATGCTCTAATCGCATAGGCGCGCATTACAAGGTTATAAGAAGCATTGCAGTGTAATTGGCCAAATTTAAGTAAACCACAAACTTGATTGTTCTTGCTTTTCGTTATTCTTCAATGTCTCGAGGACAAAATTGCATAAAATGGTATCGTGGATTATTTCCAACTTATCTTACTACTAGCAGCACTCTAAGCTTCAACTTATTCGGTGCAAAAATTACAATTATCAGTTAGGTAGTTGTTCTCTTTCGGTTGGGTGTACGCTGCAGTTTTAGTGTGGCGTTAGGGTAAACTTGTACAGAATAGTGTTTGTTGGATGCTGGGGGGGTTCTACCTGCCCCTTACTGGCTCTAACTCTAAGAAACTTATGCGAAACAGTCAATGATCAACATTTACCTGTCCCTTTGCCTAACACATGTTTCGATATATGTATGTTGTTGCTTCAGTAGTTTATATATGCCCATTAGTTTTTAGCTTGTTTCTTTTTCTTCCTCTTCATATAATTGAAACGTTCGTTACCCTCACTTGTGGGGCGTGCCGTCAGCACCCAGCCGTACAGCCGGTCCATGCATACATACGCTAGGTTCCCGCTAGGACCACCGTTCCCTACAGAGCTTTAATGTTCTAGATTACAAATTGCTTTGTAAAGATAGCTTAGTTTCCACAGTGGAAGTCTTGTGTAAATTTCGATTTGAGAAGAAAATACTTTAGAAAAAAAGGCGTCCATCGGATTTCACTTGTTTTGACCACAGCTCTAGCCTCACAGGCGTCGTACGTCGTAATTTCGAAACTGAAGCGCTCCGAGGATGAGAGAGAGCTTACTACCATCAATTACACATATGTATTTTCATTCGGTCGTCCCAATCCCTTTTTCGTTTTTTTTTTTGCCGCATTTTGTTAGAACTATTCTGTTCGGGGTTTAAGATAACAACACATTATATATCTATGAATGATCGCATAAACGCTCGCTACTCGCTAAAGGTTCGAATTTTGGTTTTAAATTGTTCGTTAAGTTTAGAGTTTTCTTTTTTTTGCTTTTAAGTTCAATTGTCAACTACACATACAACGATTGTCTTTTCAAATGGAAAACATCCCGATTGCGGAAAGCGTATTTTTGTTTCAATTGAGATTTTTTATACTTGATAGCACGCCGTTCTTTTGTTTGTTCTTGTATTTAATTTTTTTAAATATTTAACGTATTTTACTTAACAGGTGTAGCGGTAGGAAATGTTTGATTATTTTTCATTCAGCCATGTGGTGGTCTCGAAAGGTTATTTTTTCTTTCTTCTCTTGTTTAGATTCGTATTTGCATTTCTTTTTTCCCCCCCAAAATGTTGTTTCCGTGCTCCTCTTGCGAATAGTGTTTACGCGAGCTTGTCGTTAGATAAAAATTTACTGTAATCTTGAGTTAGTGTTTCTACAGCTCTCACCTAGACGAACCAGAGACGAACCTCTTAAATGGGGGTTTCCTTACACGCAATTGATAAATTTAAGGGAACAAGTACAAACGGTGGCGGGCTCGTTAGAATGTAAAAGGATTCTTCGTTTGATAATTTTCATCTTCCGACCTTTCACCCTTTCGTTAGTTCTGTTACAGCTCATCTTGTTGTCTGGTTTGATCTAAAGAGTCCATTGTATTAGTTTTTTAGCTGGGTTTGTGACTGATATTTTGTTGTATATAGCTGTTTATTCTTTGTGGAATCTTTCCGTTTCCTTTTTCCGTTTTGCCTTTTTACTTGTGTATATGTATACTCTAGTATATATATCTATAAGACGTAGTATATCCTTACAATATGTATATTTAATAATGTAAAGTGTATATAAGTAGCATGCTTTGATCTGTTTTGTTTTCATTCGATGAGATAACGTTCCTTCTTTCCCTTCCCTATTGCCTGTCCTTCGTTTTCATACCCGCTTTCTACTCATCATCCTCGACCAATCCATCCAATACCCACTAATCCTAGGGCCAGCTTTCGCCAGCTTTTATCGCACTCCTCGTGTGTTAGCACAACTAAGTGCCAACAAGAATCATTTTTGAAACATGCTGCTGCATACTTGCTTACCGCCATTTTCCCCCTCGGCAATCATATATATGAACAGTCACAAACACGGCACGAAACATGTATACATCTAAGTACATACACACTAAACATTCAACAGTACTAAACAGGAACATAAAAGGCAAAGAGAGAAGAAGGGAGAGAAGGAGAGAGAAAGAGAGAGAGTGGATGTGTGAGAGATAGTGATAGATTACCACATTAAGTTCTCTTACGTCAATAGATAAAGTTTCGATGTGTTTAAGTCTATCCCGGAGCCTCGCCTCCCTTTCGAGATCAATGAACGGTTCGTTCGTTCCCTTCGGTGGGCTCCGAAAGCGTATTGGAATGAAGTTCCCACTCGTCTCTTCTATTTCGATAGGTGGCTACGGCACGTGGTTTTCGATGACCGTTATTACAAGGAGGGGGGGAGATCAGATCCACCGCAGCAATTGCACATACCAATCTTGGTTCACTCACGCACCAATCACTTAAGCGACGATTAAAGGGAGGAAACTGAAACACACACAATCAACAGTGCCTGATCTTGCACGCTTAAAACTAGACGTTGTAAAATGTTATCCTTATCGAGAATCCTAGCGATTGAATGTGTGATATATGCGGTAGGCTCTTGCTTACGTCTCGTTATTCGAAGAATTTGCTCAAGTGTCAAGTGTCGTCTACCCTTCGCTTGTTCACAGCTATATTATTCTCTTTCCTCTACTATTTCCTATGGATTGAAATAGCTAGTTAATAATGTATGTATAGTACTGTTATGTATTATCTATATGTTCAACGGAGCATAAGATAGTTTTCTTCTCTGTGAATGCAATTTTCCTGTCTTTTGTTTTATGATCCGCCACTGTCCCATTCTCGACAACGCCCTCCCTTCGCTCTATTGATATCTGAACATCCGTCGCGGTCGGGGCCCCATCGCCTGACATGACAGCTCGTTCCATTATCGCGTAAAAGTTTCGGGATGTAATAAGCTTATTACTAACGGTGACTAAATGCGTTTGCTACTACAGTACGACAGTTAACGAAGTCTTTCAGTTGCTTTTTATCGAAGATTTTTTTTCTCTTTTCATTGTGTTTCGTTCGTGTCAGTATGCTTCCTCCTCTCCGGGCGTGTGCGTTTGCGTTAGCGATCGATAAGCTTGATCGTTCGATTGTTGTTGCCCTCAATGATCGGTAAGTGATCTTCTGGAAAGGTTTAAGGTAGTAGGTTCTGCCAGTCGAGGCTCGTGCCTCCGATTTTTGTTGTTGCTCCGGTTGGGTTATGCCAGGGTGGAACAGTCCACCCCGTAGCTGGCCTATCCGGCCCCGAGATCCTTGATGGCCTGCAGGATGCGCTTCACGTGGCCCACCTTGGTGACGCCGAGATCCTTCAGATCACGGCGCGCCAGCGTCAGCAGCTCCTTGCCGCGGATGTCGTTCTTGATGAAGCTATCGACGTACTCGGCCAGCTGCATCGCCTCCAGCCAGGTGACCACTTCGCCCACGCCCCAATTACTGACCGTCTCGCGGGACGTCGCGGCCGTCTTGGCCACGGTGCCGCTCCCGGTGGGCCCGTGGTGCGAGCTGTGGCCACTGCGGAACCGCAACCAGAACGGTTTCTGCTTCTTGCGGTGGTCGATCTCCTCGTTTGGGGCCAGCACGTTCAGGTAGACCTTCGTCTCGCCCGTCTCCGAGCACTGCTGGAGCGAACATTTGCCCAGCTCCATCTCCATGTTCGCCAGCGACACGCTAAGCTTCGTCTCGAGGTCCTCCCGCAGGATGAGACTGTGGCTGCGCTCTCGCAGTAGCTCGCAGGTGTCTTCGTACAGCTGGCGGGCGCAGCGTACCTGCGTGGAAGAGCGAACACCGTGAGGCCTGCCCGCGTCCGGGATTCTCGCTCCGCTCCGTACACACTTACCAGTTCCGTCAGCTGGCGGCGCAGGTTCGGTCCCTCGATGATCTTGCCACCGGGATGGATGGACTCGAGCGAGTCCGCGGCCCTCGACGCCACGACGTACAGGTTCGGCTGGAGCGACGGGTGCGAAATGATCAGGAACTTCACCCACTTCACCAGCGTGCTGACGCACTCGATGAAGTTCAGCAGCAGGTACGTCTCGCGCTCGGAGAACATGTCCTCCGACGGGGCGAGATGGTGCTCCGACGCCGACGATGGCTGCTCGCGGGCGATGCTGATGCTGTGCTGCCGTTGCTTTTCCTGCCAGCTCTTCAGCGACACCTCCAGGCTGCGATTGCGGCACAGCATCTGCACCCGGTTCTTGTGGATGATCCGTATCATGCCGGGCGGCTGCAGCCAAGCCTCCCCGTCCACCTGTATCGGTACGCACTCTTCCCCTGCGGTGGCAGAGAGAAAGAAAGGGGCGGATTAGGAACCCTCCGGTAAGCAATGCAACCGACGCCTTACCAAGAATGTTAATCTGCACACTCTGACACTGCGCGATCCGGTGGTGCTGCAGGTTGATGAGCCGCGAGGCCGCCATCTGCACAGAGCCGAAGACGGCCACCACCTCCAGGATGCGATCGTCGAAGCTCTGCGCCAGGAAGCAGTCGTCCTCCTTCTTGCTGCCCCAGAAGTTCGTGCCGCCCATGAAGCTCGGAATGTTCAGCACCACGATGCCCTGGAGCGACGGCAGCGGTATGCGCTGGCCGTCGCACTCAAGCTGCACCTTCTGCTCGAGGTTCTTGTACGTCTTCTGCAGCCACTGCTTCGAGCCGAGCACGCCGTACCACATGTAGTTCTTGGCGCGCGACCGACACTTCTCCGGGTGCTCCTCGCGCTTGTTGTGGAAGTCGAGCGATATCTTCGCGTCGATGCCGATGCCGAAGTAGTTGTTCATCACCGCCTTCTCGAAGTAGCCCTCCAGCAGCGTCTCGTCCGGGTCCATCAGGGGACTGACGGCGGCACAGAGGGTGTCCGCATTCGCTAGCAGACACTTCGAGATGAAGCCCGTCCCAGTGCTCACGTCTGTAATCGAGGAAGAAGAGAAAAAGAAAAACATCAACGGTGATGAGAAATGAAGAGCCAACTAACTTTAGGGCTTTTGTGCTCAGCTTTCGGACACTGTGCACTAACTTGGCCAAGATGGCAACCGCACGAGCGGGTTAATGATGGGCAGCTTCTTCACCCTCTCCTCCTTTTCCTCCTTGCGCTTGTCCTCCTTGCCGTCGGCGTCCTTGTCGACGCCGAACAGCCCCAGGCTGGAGCTGAAGATGTTGCTCTTTGAGCTACCCAGTCCTTCCGGTTTGAACAGCAGGCTGCCGCTGCTGATGCGCCGCGACGCTGCCGGCGAGCAGTTGAGGAAGCGTATGTGCTCCGAGTCGAACCCGAGCAGGTTCGGGTTGTTGTTCGAGTGTCGCCGGTTGATGTCAATCTCGCGCGGTGCAAGTAGATTGGGCGTATGCTCCGAGTGTCGCCGGATCTCCGGGACGCGCAGCGACCGCAGCTCGTCGCTGTGGGCCGGCGACGGTGGTTCCACCACCACGTTGATCGTCGGGATGCCCGGCAGCCGGAAACTTTTCTCGCTCCGGTCGTCCTTGTCCAGCTCGTCCCCGGAGTCCCGCCGTGCGCCACCCTCGTCCTCGTCGTCCTCATTCTCCACCGGTTCATGCTCTTCGTCGTCCTCTTCCTCTTCTTCCTCCTCCTCCTCTTCCTCCTCCTCTTCCTCCTCCTCCTCTTCGTCCTCCTCGCGGTTGGTGTCGTCCCCGTGCTGCTCGTCGTTGTCGCTCGAGGATCGCTCGCCAAGCTCGTCGTCCGGCAGACTGTCCTCCTCGTCCTCGGCGTTCGCCGCCGACACCAGCTTCCGGTACTCGAAGCCGGACGAGCGCACCGTGTCCGTCTCCGACACGGACACGTCCGACGGCGACCCGTGTATCGGCAGGAGGTTGCGCGCGAACGTCTTGATGTTCTCGTACTCGTTTTCCCCCACCGACAGCCGGTTGGTGTATCCGGCGGTGGCGACGGTTCGCCGGCCAGTGCCACGGGCCGGCCGCTTGAAACTTTTGCGCGCAATATCGTTCCCCTCGACGAACTTGGCCAGGCTGCAGAAGCGCGGCTCCTTCACCTTCTGGTCGTCGCACCGGTTGTCGATGTCGAACACGCGGTTCTCGAACCCGCACTGCTCCAGGTCGACGTTGTCGTTGCGTGACTGCGGCCGGTGCTGCTGCTGCTGCTGCTTTCCCTTGAAGCTACGGCGCCTGGTGTGATCGAGCGTGCACAGCGTGGTCGTATCCTCGGTGATCGTGTTGTCCTGCAGGGCACCGAGCAAGTCCTGCCCCAGCACCGAACTGATATCGTCCATCAGGCTCTCCCCGTGAAGCGCCTCCGTCGTGTCGCTCGTTTCCGGCGAGTCGATGTGACTGAATCGATCGTTGTCTAAGTCCTGCCGGTCGAAAGGAAGAAAAACAAACAAAACGTGCTTCAGACATTCCCGCCTGTTAGGCACATGCTTGCTACGGACCTGAATAATATCACCAACGTGAATTTGGGAGTTGTTCTCCGATTGTCTGTCGAGTATTTCCGAGGTAACGCTACACTCTTCGTTGCTTATTGCTGATAGAATATCACTGCCATCGCCCGGTACCTCGTCGGACGACGATCGTTCCTGTGCGTAAAAGGGACAAGAAGACGAAACGTCGAGTGCAAGTTCCCAAGGCGCGCTTTGGCCTGCTTAGTGCTTACCGGCATGTCCGTATCGATGATGGTAATGTTTTCACTGAAGTACATGTTTTCCGGTGGTTTCTCCAGGCTGGGAATACAGATGGTCGGCACCTGCAGCATGTTGAAGCTGCAACTCGGCTTCGAAGTGGTCGGCTCGGCATTGGTTCGCGTCGGCCCAGCGGCCGCACGTTGCAGCTGCGCGTGATTGCGGTAGTAGTTGCGCTCGTACACTTCGATCGGCTGGAACTGCAGGTAGCCGGCACCCTCCGGTCGCTGACCACCCGCGCCCCCGTGCTGCTGCTGCTGGAGCTGCTGCTGGTGATGCTGTTCGATCGTTTTCTTGAATGGCTTAAAGCCCAACCGCTCGAACGCACTGTTCGGGTCGAGATCGAACTTGACCGTCTTGGTGTCGGACTCGAACGAGAAGTCGTACGGGGCCGTCGTCGACTGCGAGTCGGAGGTGGTGGTCGTGGTCGAACGCTGGTTGAGCGTGTCGTCCGCGTCCTTCGTCTGGTTATCGATCGCCTGTTCCGACTCACCGTCGGCACCCGTCGGCTCCGGCGGGACCTTCGGCTCCGTGTGGACGCTGTTCTCCTCCAGCTCCTCGATGCTGGAGATGCGGTACGACTCCGGCACGCCCGAGCTACGCCGGCTACCCCCGTCGGCGAACTGCTTCGGAACCGGCAGGTTCAGTGTGCTGAAGAAGTGCTCGTCCATCGAGTCGCGCCGCATGTCCGGCAGGGGCGAGATGCAGGTCAGCCGCGACGTTGACACCGACGGCGATATGGTGCCGCCCGGGGGCGGCAAAGTGGCCGGCGACGTGTTGGCCGAGTTGTCCGATGAGGAAGCGTTAGCTGCGGAGGTGATTCAAGTTAGTCAACTGAACGGTGGAAAAAAATCCCAACCCCCACACCAATGACCTACCTCGTAGGGTGTTCATGGGCACGGACAGGCGCTTCTGCGGTGCGAACGGCGTCACCTTCTCGCTCATCTCCACGACTTCGTGTATTGCTCGCTTGAGGCTGTTGGCCCGGCATAAAAGTGCTTCCTTTTCCGAACTGCGATCTATTCTACTTATGCGTTCTTTGGAATTCCGTTTATCTTTTTCGTTTTTCTCTATTGTTTTTCTGTTTGTTAGTGAAAAAGGGAAACGGTGTTAGAGACATCTTTGGACAGATGTCCCTTGACAGCGGCTACTTACGTATCTATTGGTCTTTCTGAGGCACTTTTTTGAGCAATTTCTTTCAGTGTTCTAAATAATTCGTCGTCGCCGTGAAGACCAGCTTCCTCATCCTTCAGTGTATCTAATAACATTCCTAACTTTTGTCTGAAACCAAGCAAGTAGTACCACACCATTTTAATGACACCTTTCACCCGAAGCTACCGGGTAGTAGCTGGAGATGCTTACCTTAAAATATCACATTTTATGCTTAATTGCTCCTCGTCCGAGCTCGTCTCCCTTACCCTAGCAATAAAGTCATTGACCGTTTCGCACAGCACCCGCGTCGACTGTATCATCATCTGGGTGTCCTCGTTGTAGACAATTGACTGCAGGTGCCACAGGGCGCTGTCCTCGAACTGCGAAAGCAGCGGATCCGGATAGTGCGAGATCGACATCTTCGGGGTGCGCGTCGTAGCGATGCCAATGTCCCGCTCGAACACCATGACGCTCCATCTGGTACGGATGGGAAAGGAAGCATTAAGCTAGGCTAAGCTAAGCGATCGGCGGTCGACTTTCGATAGGGGGGTGTTTTTGCGTCGAACACACACAATTAATGAAAAATTCCAACAGTCGTCATCCAAACGAGTAATCGCTCTTCGAGTCTCAAGCCGGAAAGCCACAAGCATCAGTGAATTGAGCCCAACCTTAAGCACCCCAGGAAGGTTATTTCATTAGTTGAAGCGCACTTTCATTCCCCGTCGAGCATTTCCCGTTCGTCCTCATTGAAAACACCACCACCATCACCCACCCTGTCCTTACCTGTCAAGCATTTTCGTGCTGGCCTTCTCGTATCGCTCCAGAAGCTGCGGTAGATGTGCGTCATCGTCGCACGAGCTGCCCCAGCCGAGGACCCGCGCCAGATCGTTACCGGTTCCCAATGGAAGCACTGCTATTTGGCATTGTTTCTGGAAAACGTTGGAAGCGGAAGGAAGGTGGTGAAAACAAAAAACTGGTGAACCCTGCCAGCCGCACGGTCGGTCTCCCTCACCACGTCACCGGGAAAGATTGACAAAATGTAAAAAGTTAAATTAGTCAGTACTGCTGAAACTGGGAAAACGGGTGAAGACCCTTATTGCGTGATGTGCGCTTCGGTTTTTTGCCCTTCTTTCACTTGCTCTCACTCGCTTTGTTTCTTATTCATGACGTCAATTTGCAAATGATGAAGCCTGTAAGCGTGCGTGTGGCGTACACCCGAATCTATTTCCTACCCACCGGTTGCCCCGGGGAAACGCGGTTACCGTGAGGGAAACCGCATGCATGCGAGCAAAACAAACTTTTTCGATCAATTTTCTACCGATTTTCACAAATTACACCTGCCAAAAATGTTCATTAAACTTGTTGGCCAGCCGAGAAGTCAATCAACAATGATGCAATATAGCAGCTTGTGCCGACGTGTGTAGAATGTTTTGGTCATAACGGTTGAGATAACTGGGAGGACTATTTACGCCACAAGGAATCTATAAATCCAAGCCTAAAACATAAACCAGTAGGGTTGGTTATCTTTTGAATGCGACTCTGTCAGCTGCGACTGGTGACAGCTTTTGGCATGCTCCAAAGGAACCAGAAAAACTCCGCACCTCCATCAGCTCGGTCGGTTTTGTCGACTTATGAATTGCCGGTTTCAATGAACTTTCAAAAGCAGAATGATCAACGGACATACTGCTTGATGGAGGCAACAAATCAGAATAGATGGCGCAGGGAGGGCGAGGGCGGGGGCTATCAGTGGCAATGCTAAAATATTCTTCGACCAACCGTTCCTCATGATACCACGGTGGATACCGAGCCAAATTCCGCACAGGTCCAACGGAAGCCGCACGATGCCCGAAACGGCAAGACTCCTGGGTCATAAAACAGAATGAAGTTTTAATCCTTTGCTAAGGCCACCCGAAGCGAAACCGCCTGCGAAGGAAGCGGTGGTGACGGAGAGTTACCCCCCGGTGAAGAAGTCAGAAAAGTTTTGATCTACATTGTGAATGTAAAGGTCAAGTGGTGAGCAATGCCTTTTTCCCGGAAGGAGCGAGATCGTTTGCGACGACTCGGTGCTTAATTACCATGAAATGGAAGTTGAAAAGCTTGAGTTTGGAGAAAACTTGTTGTAGCGCGGTCTCCTGGGGCCACCAGACGAAGCGCACCATGTGCCGGTTATGTTGGGTAAGAGTTTTCTTATACGGTTCCCCGAAATCGTTGATCCTCCATTAATAACCCGCGCGAACCGACCGAAGGACATTTCGGCGAAAGCGAAGCTGTAAGAATTGAAAAATCATGACAAATGTCGGCCCCGCGACACGGCCTGCCTTCGGTGCACTTCCACCCACAGTTTCATCGACAAACCACATGGCCTCGAGGTTTCGAAGTGGAGCAAACTTTTGATGTCATTCCCTTACATAACCCCCGAATTTCATGCACACACACACAATCACACACACGTGAATTTCCTCTTTAATCATCGCACAGGACATTGCCTTTCCGCTGTGTAGCCTTGGGGGTAAGACGGGGGTTGAAACATGTCGCCCTCAAAGCGGCCCGCTCCTCTTTAAGTTCCCCTACCCAAGCGAGGTACCGTTCCCGTTCGCACACATCCGTTCATCCGTGGGTTTCGCTGGCTCCCTCATTAGATATTAATCCCGGCGGTGACAAATTCGGATGCTGAACATCTCTCCGCAGTATCGGAGTGTTGCATCTGAACCTTTTGCTATCTTTCCACGCTCTCCCACGCCCCTTTGGGCCGCATCGATACGTAATTTTGCAGAACTCATTTCCTGCAGGGAAAATGGTATCTCATCCAATCATGAGCAGCAACAATAAAAAAGGTAAGGAAAAAAAAATGAAGGAAGACAGACGAATCTGTTCAACCAAAGTTCCCGTGTTCATATTTCGCCCATCGCTTGGGGGGTTTTCATATCCGTTCCGCTATTATTTTTCCAATCCAGCGCACCGTTTCCTTGCTCATACGTTTTTGGGGTGGAAATATAAATCGAAATCAAAGGGCCCCCGGGCTTGTCCCTTCCTGGTGGGCTTATGCCACGACGAGATTGTTTGGCCATAGCCAACATCAACGTGAAGCTAACGAACGGATGTAATAACGGCCGGCTGGAGCTGTAGCTCAAACATTTATTGTGTAAAATTTGGTGAAAAGCAAAAAAACAAAAAAGAACTGGTAAGAAAGGATACCCACGTGGCCTACAAGACACGCTACTGGTATTGCGTTCTTGGTGGCATACAGAAACCTTACACAGGACAGTAATAACAACAACAGAAAAACGATAAAAAGCAAAGACCCGAAAACAGATGTGTTGAGAATGTGTAGAACTCACAAAATGCGAACAGGGAAACCACGGAAAAATGCCACGTTCAAACGTTGGTCGGTGCTGTAATGAATTCTTCTCCCAACCGGAAACTCAATGCGCTAACACCCTCCAAATGGCACGCGTCGTCGAGTTTAAGAGCGACTGCCTTCCGCCATCCCGGATCCGCACCGCTCCAGGCCGTTGATTTTCATAATTTGTGTCCTTGACATTCTCCTGCAGTAGATCCACTCCGCTTTATGGCCGGCGGGGGCCAAACGGACTTGCAGGGCTTTTTCATTTCAGTTTCAATCCAACTCCAAACAGCCGGCAGACACACTTTTGTCTTAGGGAAGTCATTTGGCGTGAGATTGACGGTAGCTGGGGGCCGCTGGATGCCTGGGGCTCGAATTGGACAGCGCTTGAGACGGTGCCGGGCTCAGAACGTACGACAGCATAAAATGGAGCTTCGCTGTATCATTACGCCATGGCAGAACGTTTGAATGGCAGGAGAGGGTCTCATGGCAACAAGGAGTTGGAGTGGACGAATGCTTCATTGCGGTGCCGTCGGGTAAAATTTGTTTTTTTTTTCTCCCAGCACTATAAGACCCTTCTGTCTGTTTGCAGGAGAAGAAAGAATTAAGAAACCCGCACACACACAACGATCCGAAACGGACGGACGGACAGCCAGCAAGCACGCCTTATTAGCATACCATTTCCCGGGCGGCTCCTAATGAGACCAGTTTGCCAGTAGCGTCCCAAAACTAAGTGCCTCATTTGGAACGCAGTCCGTAGCGTTGTCGTTTTTCTGGTCGTACGTGCGTACCATGTCCTTTGGCCCCGAAGGAAATAGCAAAGAAACCACAACCGAGTTCCCAAGCCTCCCGGGAACGTGTACAGTGTACTCACCTGCATGCTGAGATGGTCTATCTCGCTGAGCACCCAGCCGACGGAGCCATCGCCGGAGCAGATCAGTATGCGGAAGGGATCGAAATGGCGGAACAGCCGTAGTCCGAGGCCGGGCCCGCTCGAGATGAGGTCGAACACCTGGGCCGGGTTGAGCAGCTGTTTGAAGCGGCGCAGAAACTTCACGCCCTGATTGTCGCCGGACTTGGAGTTGACGAAGACGAGCAGCGGCGAGAAGCTGCCGTGCGGCTTGCACACGTCCCACGCCTCGTCCAGTCCGATTGAGTGCAGCGAGGTCGGTGGCACCATGGACACTCGGGCTGGGCCGAGCGGGCAGGCGTTGGGGGCCTGCGGTCGGCACGCGGTGTGCACGGTCGAGCGACACCAGATACATCGCCAGTCCTGCAACCGCATCACGGAGCCGCACGTTTTGTCGCATACCATGCACTTGGACGACACGGGCAGGTTGCCCTCCATCCACTGATGTGGCATCACGAGATTCTAGCGAGGGAAGGTAGAGGCGGACGGAAAGGGAGACACACGGGTTAACAAGGGATTAATGTCAGTCGATCAAACAAAGCCTCCCACTGAACCGCAGGATCTCACCACAGGGAACACTTACCCCATCGCTGTCCTCGATGATGTCCTTGCCGACGCTTGCCAGCGTGGTCCATTTGCAGTTTGAGATGGCTTTCGCCGCGCAGCGCTTGTGAACCTTGCACTTGCACACCTCGCAGGACAGCCCGTGGGACGTCACGCCGGACAGTGCCTCGCGGCACACGTTGCAGTACGTCGGGCGTGCGTGGGATGTAGCATACCTGCAGGCGAAAGAAAACGGGCTTCAGTGCAACTCCTGCGCTCTGGTCCTGGACGTCACCTAGAACCTACCAGTGATGGTGTCCAGAAAGGAAATCGTGCTGATCCGGCGGTCCCGGCTCGAAGAACTCGCGCGCTGAGGCGGCCTTCAGGGCCTGCAGCCAGTCCTCCATTTCTCGACGAGATTCGGCGCACAGCACTAGCGAACGGGTGGGTGTAATTAACTGGAAAAAAGATTGTTGGATATACGCACGTCCATTTGGTAGCCTATGTTTTGTTTGTATTTAAAACTCATTTAATTAGTTTTAATTAACGACGTACGGTGGGTCATTAAAAAAGGAAGGTAACTAAACAAAGATTGAATTCGAATAGTTGTTTCGTGCACAGTGCACGTACTCCCCCATATGAAATTAGCCATTTTTTGGCTCGTTTCTGACCCAAATGTTGTGTTCTAAGTGTTTCGTGTACAATTCCTTAGGTTTGGGTTTTGGCCACTTACTCCACCATAGCAAATTTGTCATTCGTTCGTCACCGATTGGGATGGAATATTTTTTTTTTACTTTTGCGTTAAACAATACATATATGTTTACTTGAACTTCCTTTACAAATTAAGATGTAGTCAAATTTGGGAGGTTTCAGGTAACTCAGATCTTAGAATCAGATGGTCAAAGTCTAGATTTGTCCTAAACACCATGAATTTTGGTATTTGGTAGTTTAACATTTTGTGATGAATGGTTCGAAATGGTTTGATAATGCATAATTTGTTTGTTTGCTGTTTCAAATTTGGGGGTTTTCATTTAAAAAATTGAAAGTAATTGTAAATCGAACCCTTGTTTCAACCATCCGCTCAACCCATTAATAATCTAGCATCTCTTCTTACCTAAGTGTTACCACCTAGCCACTTTTAGTTTATCAAATACTGGGCGACTCCATCGTATATCATAACTTTTATACCAAATGAGTCTTGTGATGCATAACGAATTCGTTTTCAAAGCGATTTATGAACCTTGTAACGGCGCAACTGAATATAACGAACTGAGCTCTAGGATGGCTTTTGTCAGTGGAACTCAATGACGGAAGCATATAAAAGGGGGCCACAGACGTGGCAGAATCAGTAGGGGAAAAACAGGAACGAATGAAGGATTAATTTTTTTTTAAGTTTTTTTCCCTTGCGGAATCCTTAATAAATTCCTTGTGTTTTTAATATAATTTCCCTACTCACGTTGTAGTTGAAACATCTTGTTTATGCCAAATATATATAGTGTGACTAATTTCACAAAATTGTTGTTAGATGCTTTGATTCAATCTGCCCGTTGCTCCAGATAAACTTAAAAGGAAAGATTTATCTTTTTTTAAAGTACTGTACTAAGTAGATGAAATCCGTTGGTTTCAGTTAGTAAGTTAGTTAGTAAGCAGTAAGTAGTTCACAAAGAATTGATTTAATGGCCTAAAAATGGTCGCTTTCTAAGTTAACTCGTTACTTGTTATGTGGTGATGGTCGATATTTGTTTCTATCGGCAGGCCAAACTTTTGTCCCGTTCAGGAGAAAGAAGTTTGCCATCGTATTCTGTAATGCTTAAAAAACACTTATGTCTATCAAATTGGTCCATTTGTTCTTGAATGGTAAATTTCTCACACATTTTATGCCTGTCTTCTACCGTCGTACCCCCCAGGGGTATGAAATGGTTCAAAATGGAGGATGAGGGTTCTTGGAGTCAAGTGCTGTATGGTAGCGTCATTTTTCCCCTGGGAAATTAAACATTCTCAAACTGTATGTGAAGCAATGGGCAGTATTTTGACCATATGTAGTAAAATTTAATTAACTGGTTTCTAGGTAATGATTTTTCTTCATCTTTTTGATGCGGGTCATTGAGATACCAGCTTAAAAACTTGAAAGACTGTAACGTTGAACTATTATCAACCTGTGCTATGTTTGGAGCATCTTGGTCCGTTGGTTTTGGCGTTATGTTACGAAAATTGAAATTTACAAATCTTAATATCGTGTCCAGCGGTATAACACACTCACTTGGCACAATTTTACCATGATGACATGATGTCCGTGATTTAGTTTCACAAATTTTTGCATATGTGCTATTTTTTTTTTAATATTTAGTTTATTCTACCTATAGTATCCGATGTCTCGACCGAAATACGATCCAGTTTTTTACAACTATAAAAAGGAACCTCACATGACACATGCACATCGCCTAGTTAAATCTTGGCGTAATATCTCTTAAAATCTAAAAAATATATTAAATACACAATAATGGCGGATTATCGGAAAAACTACAGTAAGTCTTATGCCCGGGGTTTTTAAGCGCATTAAGCTAACGCCTTTAAACGTTATTTGAGAAACAAATGCAAAGCGTGCGATGAAAAAAAGGTTTTTCTAATTACGCTGTACAATCCAAGGACGATAACGACCTGACCTAGTCACTTGGTCCCCGCCCACGTTCCCTCGTCAGCACTGGAATCGTTAACTACAAGCTACTCGCTGATGTCCAGACTGCAACCGAACACTTTCGGACTATCATTGCACATCATTACATCGTTTACAATACCAACGTGTTTCTCCAAATTGACTCCTTTCAGCAACACCAACGCCGGGAGGAAAGTGGGCAGCGGGAAATCAAATCTCTTCGAGAGGCAATTAGAACAACTAACGAAACCGAATCCGAAGCCTGTTCATTAGTTGCATCTTGAAGTCGGACGACTCGCACTCCCTTGCAGATCTTCATGGCTTGCCGAAACGGAAGGCTTTGGATTACCTTTCGTTTCAAATTACCCTGCGCACAGTTTAGTGAAGCTGAAACCGGGCAATTAATGTGGGCAAGGGGATCTGCTTCGTCCGGATAAGGTCGCCCGGATGCCACGCTCACGAATAATCGAGTACCAATCCCTTGCTGCCTGCCTGAAATACCGCTCTCCTCCGTCGGACCTGGCAAGCACGAGGTTCTCCAGAACAGAAGCCTTCCAATTAGCAAAAGCTTCAGAGCTACTCCTAGGAAGCCCTTCGGCACGGGCGGAAGGTGATTGCGGTATCTACCCGTGTGCTTCCTGGAAGCATGGCGAACCGTACGGTTGGGTCGAGGAACAAAGAGCCATCGGATAAAACGTGGGTTGCGGGTGGATAAAGAAGGAAAAAAAATGGAGTGCAAAAACAAGCTGGAAAAATGCCACTTTATCTCGTGCCAGAACCGAGCAAACAAATGGTATAATAGAGGCCTGTGTGGTTTCGTCACCATTTGTAACGCGCAGAACGAACCGGAAGGGCGCCGAACGGGAAGGTTGGGCTAACCCCTTGGGTTCGTCCTTTGCATTCGCAATCTAACCTTCGTTCCGCCGCCACCATCTCGCACCTGATGCGGCTCACTGGAAGTTTGGACGGGAGCGGACCGTTCCGGAACCAAAGTAAACAGCACTCGTTACCCAGCACAGCGAGGTGATTCCTCTGCCGTCGGACGGATGGTTCTCCAGACGCATCGGGGGAACATTGGCTCCATTGGCGACGCCGGCAGCCGTATGCGAGTTCTTATTGTTACACATTGCATTTCCATCTTCTTGTTTGTTATTGTGGCGCACCATTCTAACTCTCTTTCTCTCTTTTTTTCCTCACTCCTTTCGTGGATAAACACTTCACACAAAAAAGCAAAAGCTTTGTTAAGCAAACAGTGCCCTCGTAGCGTTTGAGCATGCCGACAAAGCTACTGCTCCGGATGCGCCGTGTGTCACTACGGCTGCCCTTGCTCTTTGAGGCCTTGAATCTAGCGTCCGTCTACCCTGGCGAACGAAGGATACCGAAAGGACGGATACTACTAGGTATCCCACGGTGACGCTTCGTAGGTCCACGTGGAAAAGTAACGTTGAGTTGCGAATTTAAATTTTCATTCTTTGTTTTACGACCTACCTTTTTTTTTCATTCATTCTTTCTTTTTGGCTATGGCTTTCGTTATCCTGCGCTCCTGTCATTTCGAACACTCCATCCTTCTGCACGGACTGGTGCAAAACAACCGTGCCACAGAAAAACGGGGTCGCCGGGCGTGGAAAACGAAAAACTAAAACACAAACCCGCAATGGGTGTACAATTACCAAAAGGCAGCACCAGGTGGCGAAGCGCGCGGGGACACGGCGTGTGAGTACGTGCGTTGCTCTGCGTTCGACTGACAGTCAACCGGGTAGTCCTGATTGCACGCCACGCTCCGCTGCGTCTGACTCGCCGGCCGAACCCTGGCGGGCCGGGCGCACATCAAGATAAGCGTGGCCAGGTTTTCCAATATTTGCGCTTCGCTGTCTATGCATGATTTACCCAATGTTTGTAAGCTCGGCGCCGTCCCTATTTGCTCCGCTCCCGTGCACCGCCAGCTTGTTACATTTGCTTACGACGGCCAGGACACACGGCACGGGGCTTTCCTGAGTGGCCGTGTTCCTAGCGCTTTGCGGTTCCCTTCGTTCGGGGAGTTCCGAAGTAGCTTTGGGGTTTTGATGTAACACACAACAAGCAATCATCGTGAGATATTGTTCCGGTGAACCGTAACCACTGCTGCCGACATTGCGATTGTTTCCTCGTGCGTTATCGGAATGGCTGATGTGAACGTGTTTTTTTTTTTCATGCGCGAGTAGCGGCAAAATGGACTCATGCTTTTGTTTATTACGATTTAAAACAAAACATAGCTTTGCTAAATGCGTACAAAGGGCAAGTCTAATATGTCAGTTACCCATAAGATTGACAGATGGTTTACGTTTTCTATTTATTCCACGAACAACAAATCCTGACGTGGTTTATTTTCCAGCGGGAATTTAACGATTCTCCACTCATGCATACTTGTGCTTTCTCTCAAGCACCGCAACGATGTTTTAATACCTCTTCAAACACTGTTTAGTTCTTAAAACCAGCAGAAGAGCGGTTGCGTTGTAGTATCTTACACAATGCGAACCGAATGAAACCAAGAATAATTTGTTTTCCATGATTTCGAAGTTTCGGTCTACCCTTGATACACAGTGAAAACATATCCTTATCAAATGTGGTAGCTTTTGCAGAAGCCATTCTTCCCATTTTTGGTAATAAAAGTTGGTTTTCCCGAAATGCTGTGGTGCGTTGATGTTCGCATACGCTTGCCTCAAGCTCGTCGGCCCATCAGCAAAGTTTGAAACCATTTCGTCGATACACATTTCTTGTCCGATCCTTCATTTCTCACGTAGTATAGTCCTTGCCTTACCTAAAGTAGGTGTAGCGCATAAAAATTTTTTTCTTGTTACAACACCTAGTCCACCTATTGATGGCCTTTTGTCGAAAACGAAACTCCCCAACGCATTAAGAGTGTGATAAAAATGTCGTTAACACCATGCAAACATGATGATGGAAAATATATAACGGTTCCATTATTTTTTTCTCCTGCTCCTCGTTTCCTCCAGGCTTTGCCTGTGTGTTGGCATCCGGTGTCAGCGGGAGCAATTCTTACAAAGCGATGATCGAATCGAACACCCCAGAAGCTCTGTCGAATCTGGCCCCGAAGGGTAATAAAGGGCTCGAAGCGTGCGAGAAAACTTTTCGCTCCCATAGTGACAAGCGTGAATGGCTGTGAGTGGTCGCGGGCCTCTAGACACCACGGGTCGGTGGACCGGGGCTTTTGCCGTGTCCTTTTCGCCACGTTCAAACCGACACATGGAACAAACCGGAAGGGCTGGCAGCAGGAGCAAATGGACTCCACGTTTCGTCTCTATTTTCGGTCGCCCAAGCTGATTCCAGGAATTCCATGCTGGCAAAACAAAGCTCCCCGTTAACGGAGTGCGTGCTTGTATGGGGCGTCTTTGATGGTGTGCTTGCAATGAACCGTACTGGAAGTCGCCCTGACGGGTAAGATCAGTTCCAAGGAAAATGCAACGCTTTTATTGCTGCTCTTTTGATGTGCTGCTGTGCGTTTCAAGATGGAATTCGACACGACTATGAAAAAAAGTTCCCAAAAATACACCTTAACCTATTCGTGTTGCTTGTGCAAGGACAGAGCATGAGGGGTTTTCTTAGAGCTAATAACGTACGTTTAACGGCGGAAGATAATTTGAATTCTTTGTTTTTATTTCACCTTAATCATTCATTCAACCAAGTCGTTTTTCGACTCCCCAAGCATTCATGTTCATTTAATGAACTGCGAGTTGTCAGTGTTTATCGTTTTACAAGCACTTTTGTTACGATGGTAAAACTCTTTTAATATAAAGTACAATTTATATTAATCCCGCAGATACTAAGTCTCAAAAGATGGAAAAACACTTCCTCAGGTTGTAGAGTTTACTCGATTTTTACCCCTGTGAAAAAAGTAACCAGCACTGCGCGAAATGACATCGTGTTGAAAAAGGTTGCCCATTTGACTACATTCATTCTGTTGTTGATGAATTATGACGTCAAAGTTGAAATATGCCGCTCAGTTGAAAAATGATGATCGCATTTCAACTTCCTTTGTATCATTGACGAAAATCATTGTTTGACATACGAAGAATGGTGCTGGATTTCGAAGTTGACCTGTAAAACGCTGTATTGCAAATATCTTTTAGTAATACTAATCAAAAACTAAGCAAAATTGAACTGGAAAATTCGAACTTTTATCTTGGAAGGAAAGGTTCTCCTCTTGTTTTCTGGTCGAGTGTGAAAGAGTAAAATTAGATGCTAGAAACAAAGGAAGATGAACTAGAATGTTGAAACTGAAGGAACCTGAACTGAAATTGCAAAAAAAAACCACCCGAAATGCTACCGGGTTTTTTGATGAAATTTTGTAGTAAGTTATAACTTATTTTGTATTTTGAAGTAGAATTAACAAAAACAAATCTGCCGGTTAAACCATAAACTACCCACAATCTTCTCCACTGGAGGGCAAATTTATTTCGGTTAACACTCACCTGGAAGCTATGGTTAGCATTTTTCGTGCTGCACTCTGCAAAGCATAGGTTCGAGAGGTCAATTTCATCGAAGAGATCACACTGTGAGGAAGAAACGGAGCAGAAAGGCAAGAGTTTATGATAAAGTTGGCAGGAACAAATTGCACTGTCAATTAGCATTCAATCGCTGTCGGGGAAAAGCGGCGGCCAACGATTTTTCTTCCGAGCGCCCTGTCAAGAGCACGACTCGCGCACTCGGCACACACACCTGGCCAGCGTCGCGGTGCCGCTCCGGTCTTGCCAACGCTGGCGGTCGCTGGTTTCGGTATGATTTCAAAAACTTAATTTACAAAACATTCCCCGCCCGGCCCTTGATGCTTCCCCGCCAATTGGCGGAGTGCGGCGCGTTGCTGACGCGCTTCGGAAGAAAGTGGAAAAGTGTTCGATACTAACGGCCGTAAATTACGATAAATAAAAACCCCTGCCCGCCGGAAAAACACATAAAATGTCCATTTACGGTTTGTTAATTAGATTTGCTGAGCGATCGTAAAGAATAAAGTTAGTCCGGCGTCGGCCCGCTCTGCGGCCGGGCACTGCGCCGTGGATGTGTCTCCATCGACGAACGGACCGACCGCAGTAGGAGGGCTGAGGGGTTAGAGCTAGAGGGTCGCGAAACGACGGGAAAACTGCTAAATCCTCCGTGCGCCGGCTGGCGGTTGATGGCTTGTGGCGCCGAAGCAGCACTCGAGTCGCTGAAGTGGTTTGCATAGTGGAGCTGCGTGCCTTCGGAAAGGGGTGGAATGGGGGAAACCCGCAACTACAGGGGACTGCGGGGATCTTTTACTCGCAAAAGTTGCTCCCGGCGTACACAGCAGATCAGGACGGATGCCCAACCGCTGCGAGGCACGCGAATGATCCGCGATGATAAATAAACCGCCAGGACGAAGGCAGAGAGCAAGACATACTGCGCACAGGAGCGAGATAGAGCAGGAAGGAAGAGAGTGCGAGAGATAAGTTTTAATTAGCCATACTTATCCGATTGCCTTTTGAATGAATAATCTCGCTGGCGCTTTATTTACTCCGCGGCTGCCAACAAGCTTTTCTATGCTTGCATTATTCCATCCAGGCTTCGAACCCGAGCGTCAGTAAATAAAGATCAACGAGCGGCCGGATGTTGCTGAGCAGGGCAAAATCGCTCCGTCCGAGAGTAAGTGCCCTTGGATGTACCGTTTTAATGAACCGTATGAAGAAGACTCCTCTCTACCCGGCGTTTGCGGTCTCCGTCCCTTTTCGGGACTCCTTGTTTCGATCCTGCTGCTTCCAATACGAGCCAATGGCAACCGCCGCAAGGTGGCTACATTATTGCCGTTCGTTTATGTAAATACTTCGTTTGTTTTGTTTTTGTTTTAACAAAATCGGCCCATTACCTCGTTTATTATCTGAAGATAACTCATCGAATGATCCAACGCAATGCTTTGGAGATAGGCTAAATCTTTCGAATTACTTTGACAAAGGACGGCACCTTCCCATTCTCAATGTATCACAGTACGAGAACATTCCCTGATGGTTCCTCAAACGAAGAGATTATTTATTAACAAAATATATGTGGCTCCAATCTTCCATTTGCAATTATAAATAAAAATGACCACGCACACCAGTTGGCACATTTGAGCTCATTATTGCCTCAAAGCCATGGCCGGCAAATAATCCCGGCGGCGTATGGCGACAGAACGGTCGATAAAAAAAACCACACACACACACACACATCCGAAAATGTCTTCATTACGACATTAATGACACTTGCCATCGCTGACGCACGATACGATTGTAAAAAGGGGAGCACATCTCCGAGCGAGGGACGCAAGACGCGTTTAATCGTTTCTCTGTAGGTCAAATCAGGACAGACTAATCTCGTTCAATTAGAGCCTCCCATCTGCGGCGCTCAAGCCACGGTTCGTCCTGAATTTTCCCATTGGCTGGCAGAACGGGATGGCGTGCCGATTGGCAACTGTCGGCCGAAGCAAAGGGAAGGGCAGATGGTCGAGGACGACCTAGGTTAAAAGCTCACCGTTTCGCGAGGATGCGTGTAGAACAATCAGTGCGAAAGACGCGACAGTCCAATTACGTTGACATTGAGCCGTTGTACAGGCAAAATTGTGCGAAACAAACGATGCTGCGAAATTTAAAGAAAAAAAAATCATTTTAAACCATCAAATGGGTTTCAAATTTTTTATTCCCGTGTTTTAGTGTTAAGCATTGCATATGAAGCCCCCATGATAAAAATTAATTATGACCTGTAAGACGGATAAGAATAACTTGAAAATCTTAAACAAATGTCCCTTTTTTTGGTTATATTATTGATTATAATTCAAAATTAATAAGTTTCGTTAGTAAGTAGTCCATCACTCATATATTATAGAATATAGAATTAAAAAGTTTCGTTAGTATGTAGTCCATCACTCACATACAGAGAAAGTAAGCTTATGCTGCCACATCCTCTTTCCTGGCGTAAGGACCAATTCGGCTCGGCTTTCCCGGGTCCTCTCATGCTGCCACATGTTGCCGATAATTATTGGCCTCGCTAATCGGGGTCAGCTATGGTGTCTATTTTTGTTTTAGTCGTATAGCCGTTTTATTGTAGCCAATCATCTACTAGAGCTGGTGAAAATAAATTAGTTACAGGTGTATCACTCGTTTTACCTCCACTAAGCTTCCACTGACATCAGCTTGTACATTCGACGGAACGCTAAATTGTCCTAAATCATTGACACATAAAGGAAAGACCATAAAGATGTTGTAAATCCTCCGCACTCTCTGCCGACTGCAAGAATTGCGCATTGTCCGCGAGACCGAAAAAGCCGTCACGGCCGGGACACGGGCCGAATATCAACGGGGATCATCCGGTTGGATGACTGCGAACGGTTGGCCCGCCACGAGCCGAATCGTGATGAATTATGCATTAGGTACGGAATAGACACAGGTAGGTAATTTAATTATTCGTAAGCGGTTTAAGGCCTGCGGGGATGATGCCAGCGCCCGAACGGACAAATTAGTTTGCACCGCAACATTCCCGGGTCCCGTGGCCCAAAGGGAAATCTCCACCGATTTCCCAGCTACACGCGGCTAGATGTGCCGCATCGATCGTGTAATTGTGCTCTCCGGAGATGTGCGCACAGGCAAGCAGAGCAAAAAGCAACTTCTGGTGGCAACTCCATGAAAGCAATACCGTGTTCGTTCACATTTCGGTTCATTACCAATTTATATAAATGAAATAATAACTCGTGGCGCAATCACTGCTTTCGCCGTGTTGGGTTTGATATTTGTGAGCGTCTGTGTACGTATGAGTGTACTAAATCATGATGACGATGACGATCGCCATCTCTGGTGAACGGCGGCATTCGCCGTGCGCTTTTGGGCATTCGCACCGACGAAAAACCCGACCCGTGGACGTTTATCTACGTTCATAACAGCGATTGGATTCATTCCGTTCCGAGAAATCCAGCTGTCGGCACGGGAAAAGGATAAAAGAAAGTGTAAACCCCAGCCAGCAGAAGTGGCTTGAATACTCCTGGGCTACACAATGCCATGGAGCAAAAATTCGCCAACATAAGTGTACACTTATTCCGCAGCCGTGCGCAGCACCGTGCAATCTCGTGGCATCGGTTGATTTCGGGCGACTGGTGGAGGGTGAGCTGGAGGCACCAGACCCCTCGGCCACGGATAGACATTTTCCCATCAGGATCGTGTAATTCAATTTTCGTCTCCCGATATTACATTTCACTAATGGTGGCATGAACTTTGAGATGTGTTTTTTTTTTATCTGCGCGACGCAAAGGTAACGCTATTCATTGGAATTATATTTCACCAGCCATCGACTGTCGTCGAAAAGCATGCCGATGTAAGGCTATAAACTGAGAGTTTGCTTCTAAATCTGCCGAAGGGCTGGTACAGAAATCACACTGTCGAACAGCAACGGTTGGAAGGATAAATTTGTGTCAGATGAATTTTTGGATTTTGTACCATGAAACTTGCTATTTCTTTTCCCAACCTGGGCAGTCGCGATTATAAGCACTTGCAACTAGCAAGCACCCGGTAAGTAGGAAGTTATACAGTTTCATCAGAAAAATAATCAAACCGTTGCGCTATTCAGGTCGCAGCGTCGCAGGAAAATTGCATGGAAACAACTGTTAAGCTCTTGCACGAAAGAGTGTCGATAGAAAATTATTTATGCGATTATGGTGTTTTTTCGGATTACGTAGGAAACTTTTACAGCACGTCTTTTGTACTGCCACGGAGAAACTTGGTGTTTATTATCCACTTTTCAAAAATTTTACGGAACGCAGCAGCCAGTTTGATGGATCGATGATATTTGTTCTGTGCTCCATCTTTTCACCCGCCGAAAAAGATGGTAGCTATTATTAGCAGAAATCGATCCGAGTGGAATTAAAATATTCTCTTTCGTATAGTACATAGTTGATAGTGTTCGTTCTTTTTTTTTCAAAGATGTTTAAAAACAAACAAAAAACTGCAATCGAACTCCATTTTGTCCTTACGAATGTCGAGAGAGCCTAGATGAACAATTTTTGTTGACAGTACACAGTGTGATTTCAAACCGTGAGTGCTTCCACTCTATTTCACTTAAACTTGCAAGGTGTGTCGTCATCCAAAGAAATACCGGCAACAAACAAAAAAAACACCGTCTGACCTAGATATTGGTCCAGAAAAGCCGCCATAGCTGTCGGAGTGCTCTGCTATCGTCCAACGGTTGGTAAACTTTCCTATCTACTTCCTCAAATGCTTCCTGTGCAATCCGTTCCAACAGGGCGCAGCTCTAGCAGACACGAACCAGCGGTCCAAGTTGATAGGCAAAGTGTTCTCGAAATGTATATTCCCAGAGCCATGGCCAGGAAATGTATGATGTCAGTGCACTAGCAACCCGATCAACTGAATACACAACAAATATAGTGCCACGGTGACAACCGACCAGCAGATAGGACTATAAAATCAATAGTTTTCCGCCAATCCGCACCACAACGGGAAAGTGCTACAAATGCGAAATTCTAAAGTTAGTGAATGCATGCGGTTTTTTTTTATTTACAACATTATTCTTGCTCCCCCTTCATTGGCTTCACATGTGCCGTCGGATTTGAGTTCTGCATTCTTTCCAGTGCGTACACAAAGAAAAAAGCATGTTTTTACACTTAAGTTAAACAAAGTTCAATTATGTTTACACTTTAATTATGCCGTAATTAAAACAAAGCACAGTATCCAAATTCCCTCGAGGCCTTGAGCAAAATAAAACGCAGTCGAGAAGTATATGGTCGCGCCGGGAAATCGTGGAAATGGTGGCCCAGTTTGCTATCACGTTTCTTGCGGCCGAGTACCTGTGCGAAAAGCCCTCCAGGATACGGCCCATCTTTGACGTCATAGGCTTTTCTTTATCCCTTGAGATGGGCCGCCGTAAATCCTACCCAACTAAGTTCACATGACGCTAACGCCTCCAAGTTCTAGCTGGAATCGGGTTTAACCGGTATGTTATTACTTTCCCTTGCCTTGCAAAATGGTGGATTTTTGGACCAAAAATCAAACGAAAAGCCATCCATAGCACCATCAGAGCATTGCAAAACACCTTAACGAGTCGAACCGTCTGAAGATCGTACCCGCAGCCACGTCTAGTGTATTTACCAAGAATTCTGTTAGCTTTTATTAAATATTTATCATTCTTACTGCGTCACGCAGCTCAATACCACCCTCGATGATTTAAGTCCGAAGACCTTACTTAGGTTTTGTCCGAAATGTTTTTGGATAAACACATTTCGGTCTAACGAGTCGTCCTTCATCCAGAAGTTAGAGCAAACACATTTCGGATTCCGACCCCATTGTGGGCGTTAATTTTTTTCGTTGGCTCAGATAGGTGAAATCGATTCTTTCTAACACAACAAATCCTGCTTAAGTCTACTGCACGGCACCCACTGTACCTCAAACTTTCGGAGATGTATTATACCAGCCTGTTGTGGCGCTCGACTTGAGCAGGCTGTTTCGCATCTTTGTAACCGCCGCACAATGTCAGCAACAGCCAGAAGCTTCATCAATCAGAAACTTCTGGGCCGAGAAAAAAATAAAACATGTTCATGCCCAGGCCCAGCCCAGCCTTTTTGTCACAGAACATTGCAACAAGCAAGGTGCAAAACATTCACATACACTATTTGTGGTTTGTGCGCGTTTTTTTTTTTTTTAATATCTGGTTTGTATGGGTTGAAGGCCTATCGAATTGAAATGCATTCCCAAGACACGCTTTATAAGCTTCTCCTTTCTTCGAGACTACCCGGGAGAAGGAAATCGTACGCCGGCTTCTTTAAAAATGCTCGTCCACTTTCTAACGGAAAAGACCCAACAAATTGAAACCAAATAAACCCACCGAAAACTCACCGCTTTTTGCCAATTGCAGACAACCGCTTTTCATCTTCATATCGCTACAGCGAGCGGACACTTTCTCTCCGGGCGTTCCGCCCGTTGCCAATCGTACCCCGGAAACGGAAGCAGTCCCGGAAGCGAACCTTCCAGAGCCGTAGTTTAATGTCCCGTACGTCGGGGACCCGATAAAGATGCAACGGAACGAAGCATACTATCCGGTCTCTCGCTGTATCGTGAGAAGCGAACACACAAAATACCGATGATAAGATGAAAGACCCGCCTGTTGAGTCCGAATGCGAATCGAATCCCTTTTTTGACCATCGAAATGGAAAACATGCGAAAAAAAAACCTCCGCACGAATTAGGACACGATCCTTTCCCCCTCCCCCGATGTGTCCGTTTCTTCCTCCCCGTCTGCGTTACCATTCCGGCGTACACGTTCAGGTGAAACGCCCGACGATGACAATACATTTTCCCACCTTCCAGTTCCTTATTGATTGGATCATTTATCAAGAGCATGGATTTTGCTAAATTGTCGAATCATAATACGCACCGAGAGAGTGTCATCGGTGTGAGTTTCATGTTTTTTTTTTTTTGCCTGCGTTCGTAGGTCCTTTCCGGTACCGGACATACCATCCACGAAGCTCATCGCAGCGGGCCAACTTTTCGTGCGACGGAAGTTAATTTAAAGCAAACACTTCACTGTTTGCTTTACGTGCCCTTCGGCAATGACAAAACGAAGGATATTTTTCCCTTCCCGTTAACTTCCCCGTCGTGTTCCTTTTCTTCGACGCCTCCAGGCATCGTAAGAAACGGCAGCGAAACAACAAACGGCACGGCGCAATTGCCCCGGTTCACAGAGAAACATAAGTTTTATGGTTTGCTTCGGCTCATTTTAAAAGGAAAACTTTCCCAACTACTACAGCGAGTCACGGAAACATACAACCCGTGCACTAAATGTCTAAGTTTGTTCATTATGGTACATTGTGACAAATTTGCGTCGAAAAATTAGCTGCACATTTCTGCGTTTCACCAAATTTGATTATCCGTTTATTCCTTATTCCTTATCGGCTTATTGTGTACCCTCTCTGTATAACATTTTTGCATTTTAAATTTTTTAAATTATTCCATTTTGGTTTAGGTATTAAGTAAAAATTCAAGCGTGTAAAATGATTATAATTTCTGCCCATTATCTTTGTTTTCCATTTAAAAAAAATATACATTTACGAATCAGTCGAAATTGATTTAAACTAACAATATATTAACGGTTACAGTTTTAGACAAAATTGGCTAACAATAAAAAAAATCTGTTAATTCAAACGCATTTGGTTTGTGAAAATATTAGACTACGTATTAGCTCTTATAGCTTAAACATAAGAGATGATTATTTGTATAGCGTACAACCAGCTCAACGATAGCAGAGGAGTTTAAAGAAAAAAATTAATCAGTTAGGAGAGCCAACACAAAACATTAGCACGTATTTCGAGTTAATGAATAGTAGTCTCTCATCATAATTCTCCCTTTGCGTACTCCCTATTTCCATCCGCCTAAGCGTTCTAATAACGGGTAGCTTTTAACAACCGAAAGATTTCCAAATGAGAGATCAAAGAGTTTATCATCAACTTGCAGAAACCTATTGCGTTTAGCTTAGTCCTGGAAATGTAAAGAAAACATTTCCTTTAGCCGTTTCCAACGTTCCAGTCTCATTTTTGGCTGCGGTGAAACCGTGAAACTTTCGGTGAAGTAGCATCAAATCGAAAGAGATCTTTTGGCCAGCCGCACAAACAAACCGACCTTGCAAAACAGCACCCTTCTTTTCAATACAGATAAAAATCAAAGCTCATTTACTCTCCCGACTTATTAATCAGCGCTAGCGCTGATTCGCTAACCTTTTTCCCAACCACCCACGAACCACACCACCCTACGATCTGCCGAGTGACGAAAATTGAATTAATAATGTTGAAAGCATTCCACCCGAAACGCACCGCTTCGTTCTAATAAGCATACTTTGCACATATTTTTTTTTTGCTTTATGTTCACCCCATGTTCAAGCTTTACTTCTGTTGCCAACGCGTTTTACGGCGTCCTTCGTGGGAAGGCTCAGCGAAGGCTTCGGTTCGTGTGATCTTTCTCAGGAGAAGCAGTAGATTTTGTCATCTAATGATGGGCTTCTTAGAAGCATTAGGGCCGAGATAGGGCTGAAGAGTAATTTATCTAAATATGAACATTAATTCGCAACACCAAACAATTACGAACCCAGGCCACACGGTTTCATCGAACACGCTAACGGTTTCTATTTCATGGAGTGTCGGTTTTAAGCGCAGGACGACTGGTGAAGTTAATAACACAACAATCGTTTACCGCGAAAGAACGGCGTCCCAAAATGTTGCTGAGTTGAAAGATCTTTAAGAGCACGGCTTATCATGCCGATTAAAGAGACGCATCCGACGTGTAGGTTTAGGCACACCCGTAAATATCAAAGTGTGTGTTCGTTGTCTTTTCAAACGCATTTACGCATCTTCCGAAACCCAATGCAGCATACCGTAGCCAGCAACCATCCTTTTTCTAGCCACTTGCAAACCAGCAGATTCCCTGTGTTTGCCCGGACGGGATGGAGAATCCTTCAGGTGACAAACCCGTGAGCTTTTAGACGGAAATGTTTCGCCGAGCTAGGAATTTAGGGACCGCAAGGAAAACAGCTTTGTTTCATTTAGATTATAAAACAAACAAAAAATTACTTGCTGAAACATATTTCCCACGCAGCGAAGGATTTTTCCACCCTGAAAAACGTTTCATGGCAGTCCAAAGAGGAATTTGTATAAAAACGGATGTTCTGATCCGGTGGCTGTTGATCCCAGGTTTTCGACATCAGAAGAAACTCTGCCCCATTCCTTGCGCCTTCCTTGCCCTCGGCATTGTGGAGGAGAACGGCGAATCTGCCAACAATAGCGAAAACACACCCTTCGCCTCTTGCTGGAACGCACGTACGGGGCGCGTGAAAACGCTTGTGCTTTGCAGATAAAACATGAATAATTAAAGCCTTACGGCCCTAGCTCCCACGTTTATCGACACAAAACTAGCCCACACCTGGTCCAACTCAATTTGAGCCCAAGCCAAAGGAGCTCGAATGTTTGCGACAGTATGTCGGTTTTCAAACTATTGAAAGTTTGTCGTCGAACCGAACGAAAGTTCCACGACGTACTCCTGGTTATGTAACAGCAAAGGCAACGCAGCTGTTTGTTCGGCGTCTGGTAGATATTGTAGGGCCCCCTAAAGCATGAAAAAATAGGTTAAACAAACAGAC
This sequence comes from Anopheles atroparvus, assembly GCA_914969975.1. Taxonomy (NCBI): domain Eukaryota; kingdom Metazoa; phylum Arthropoda; class Insecta; order Diptera; family Culicidae; genus Anopheles; species Anopheles atroparvus. The sequence goes on from CAJZCY010000001.1 coordinate 12,984,851, forward strand.
AGTTGAAAATACGCTCCAAGAGAAGCGGAAATTATGTTAGACAGATTGCCGCTTTTTCAAGGATTGACCCAACAAATCGGGTGCATGTTTGATCGTGGCCTTAGTAAACTTGCTACTTTTTGGGCCGTTGATGTTTTTTTTCGCCCCGCCGTATCGGTGTAAATGTAATTTCCTGTGAACACACCAAAAACGGTTATCATCGCTCGTCTATACATTGGATGAAGCAAAAAAAAACGAAGAGATTGGTATGAGACCGATTTCATTTCAAAGAGCGTTCCATACAAAAACTTGTGAAATATGCAGCTAATAACTTTAAAAGTTGTGGAGTAACAACATAAAAATTACCATGTCATCGTTGGTGTAAATGTAAATTAAATGCACATTAAACCTAATCGAAGGGAATATTATTTGCTATTGAATGTTTAATGCTAACAGTTTAAATTTTGCACCATGATAATCGGGAAATACGTGGCTCAAGGCTTAAACTAATTGAAATAACTTAGTGAGTATGTTAAATAATAATACTAATGAATTTCTGAGCATGTTCTTGTTTAAGTAGGAGAGTAGGAAGAACACCAGAGGAATAAAGACGAATTTGTTGGTCTTCCTGCGGGGAGGAGCAAAGAAAGTTTTATTGAAGTCTTACTCTCGTTGCATTGCAACACTATTTATACCAAAACAGCGCATTCGCACAGGCAGCATACAGAAAAATAATCAAATAAAGAACTTTCAGACTTTTCTATAAGGCCATCTTTAAACGCTTGTTTGCAGGTCCGGGATAGCCAAGCGCGTACGCCGGCTCGAACACGACTCACGAATCGTTGGATTCGAACCGAATCCAGATCCGGACCTCCACCGGTACAAACGATTTACTATACACATACATGAAAGGGTGAAAAGTCTCGTAAGCCAAGCCCTAAATGGATAGGCAATAACCATGACCAAATTGATCGTAACGCTAGGAAGAAGCAGAAGAATCACTCGCTTTTTAAATCCCCTTAAACAATGCATTTTATAAAGAAAAAAAAAGGTTATCTTCAGAAGCTCTAGCAAGTCAACAAGCCATCAAACCAATGCATGCGCTGTTCACAAGCGCGATTTGCCTTTGCTCGATGGGTTCTTTATAAAAACAAATTGCATTAACCCTCGTGCACATTATCCTCTCGTTATCCTTGCTAACCGATACACTACCGATGCGACCCGCAACGGTGGCTCGATTGTTTCCGCTCCTGATCGGATGAAATTGAATTTCACATCGTATCCCCGTCGGCAAGACGGAGTGCACCGTAAGTGCATGCGTGTACTCGAGTCGTTCAGCCTCAGCTCGGGCTAATGTGGATGAAAAACAAGCTCTCTGTCGCCCTTTCGCCACAGTTGTCAACGTCAATGGATTGAGCACCAAACTCAACGTGCTAAACTTTGCCATCAGCTTATGTCGCAAGAACGGTCGCCGGTCCAGGCCCCACCAATCCCCGTTAAGGATGGAGTCCGGCGGACGGAAGAGATTTCCTCGTGCGAGCAACAAACAATCCCATTTCCGATCGATAGTCCTCGCTATCGTTTCTGCCCAGTTTGGCACAGCGACTCTGGTGCGCAACCGAGCGAGGCCTGCAACCGTAAGCGGCGGAACTTTCGTTCAAGGACTGATAATGATAATGCTAACAAGTGTTTATGGAAATGAACGGGGCCGCCAGCATCCTTACCTCGTCGTCATGCGGGTGGGCTAATCGGTTGGTCGCTTTTGAGGTCACTAGCGGTACCAATCCGGAAACGGTCCGAAAGACCCGCATCTCACCCATTACGGCCAAGTTAAGATTCGTTCCACCATACTGCAATCATGCTGATTCACAGGATAAAACTTGTATGCCCCCATTCTACCAAAGGGGGGACGATATAGCCGTTCAATCGTCGCAAAATGTATGCTGACCGATGACGATTGTCTTCTCATCGACCTTTCGCTAAGTCCGAGAGTTCGCGGATACCGAGTGCTAAAGTTTGTGAATGTAGAACGAATTATAGTCATTCCAAGTGATACGTTTTCCTTCTGTAATAAAGTGAATGTGAAAAGGTTCAGAAATCAGCATTGTCCCATGTGTTTTCTACCCATTAGTATGAACAATAACCCTCTGAATTAACAAAGGTTCTTAAGGGTTATTTTTCAATATTCTCAGTCATATTTTCATTAAAAGAACAACCAAACTAGCGAACGAACCAACCACATGTTTTTCCGGAAAATATTTACTCCGGCGAAAGTCATGATTTATTGGCGGGAGGCGAAAATGTAATCAAGAAACCCACCACTCCCCCTCCACCTGCACCGGCCACCCGAAAACACTGAATTCCGGAACCAAATTCTGCACCGCGCGACGGAAACATCCGAGCAGGTGTCATCAGCGTACGCTTATCGGCAGTACACCGTCCCAATTATGGCATCATAAAAATATACATGGAACTACAGCATCGATAGCGGTGATCCGGGATGGCTTTTGCCCCCACCGCAGCATGATGACGCAAGGAGTGACATTTGCCACCATCTCCGAGCTGTTTGGTATTTGTTACCTGCCCCAGAGGTCGCTCACTTCCTATGTACGTACGTATTTTTCCATGGGACAAACAACAGCAGAAAAAAAAGGAAACTACTCAACTACATCTTTCCTTCACCTGTTGGTACGGTGATGCCTCCATAACCTCGGGAAACTTTTCCCGGCCATAACCAGGGTTGGCATAGTGAGCGCAGGCCGAGGAAATTGAACGTCGCTTCCACATTTACTGGTGTCATAGAACTTGACGGGACATCGTGGGATGTAAGCAGTACGTGGAAACAGAAAAACCACGATAGCTTCATGTACCACCGTTCCAGGAAATCAGTCAGTCACTTAGAGTCACGGATCGATCTGATTTGGTCAACATTCATTAACTTCTAGCATCTCACCAGAAATAGATTATAAAATGAAAAAAAAGTTTATACATTCATTCGAAGGTGTGGCTGATCGTATACTATACGACTGGAAAAACACTTCGGAGCAAACCAATATCAATAAATATCTGATCGATCACCTATTTTGGGTACTGCTAAGAAATGCATGTCAAACGCCTCACTGTAGTTGTTAAAGGTACCCAACATTTGGATCGTGTCTCGTACACCAAGATTATAACGATGGTCGTCTTTTCCTCTTATTTTTCCTACTTTCCATGAACATCTGACTGTAAAAACCCATCTGGAAAAACATGTTTGAACTTTGCTGCTTTCGGCTAGATTTTTTTGTTCAAAGACCATCACAGTGGATCAAAGCGTTTTCTGTCGTCCCACTTGCAGTCGTTACGTGTGGTGATTAAATTTTGGTATCGTAGCAGTGAATGATAAACGAGCGTTTTCAGTTTTGAAGAACCATTTCATTTTCCAGAGCCATAAATGTGAGGCTAACAATGCATTCGAGCTGAACTTTGGTGTCGAAGCGAACATGTCCGTTGCCTATCAATATATTTCGCTTCACGTTAACGAGTGAGCGGCATGCTTCGGTTTTCAAATCCATCAAACATTATTGTACCGATGCAGCGAGTTTGTACAAGTGGGACAAGAAAATTGAAATGGATTTCCTTTATGGAAGAGCTGGCGCAACTTTTGTTTTAGCCATTTAGCGTCATTTGGTGAATACGTTTCTTCCAGCACTGAAATGTGTGCTTAGATGCTTCCTTTCTTGTACAAGGTCATACGCTTAGCTTGATAAGGAGATAAGCATTGATGAACGGTATTATTTATTTAAACTAACGGCTGTTCAACCCCAAGAGAAGCATGTACATGCAGTCCTTTGTTGGCAGCCGTAAATCATCCTCTCGGGTACGTTCCTTTGTAACCGAAGGTTGCGTTGTCCGAATGCCCTTGACATACGTCCTTGGAAAACATTCAGTGTGTTTGTGCGAGTAATGACAGCGATCTGTTGAATTCATGATGTAATAAAATTGAAGATATAAAAAATTTGAAAGTTCGCTGGATATCACTTAATATTCAGCTGAAAAAGCTCACAAAAATGAAACAAAAGTACTAAATGAACATTTCAAACCACATCGTTACTTTGCACAATATTATTTCCGAGACGTGGTCTATAAGGTATCGCTAGTCTTGTAATCTAACTTTAAATTCATTTTTTCCAAATAGATCAGTCATTCATTCCTACAACATACTTTTCCAACTAATTAGATCGCAACATTGATTTATGTCCAAATGCCAGGTGATGTTTTCGGAGAAAAGCATAATATCACAACGAACGCCCGTTAATCCGATCATCCATTCATGATGGATTCGGTTCGACGGGAAGCACATAAGCTCAAGAACGCTGGGGTGGTGTGAACGGTGAGATAAATATTATATTTTTGCTATCCAATTACTGTTTAGAAGGCTTCGGTTTACCATAGACTTTACTAAGAAAAACCAATCCTGACTCCATACGGAAAGACACAGTAATGCTTTCGAGGAAGACGACGCGTAATGGTCGTTGCCTCTAGCGAATACTTCTATCGATTCCGTGACAACAATATCACCAGAAGAAAAAATGCTGAGTAAAAATAAAAAATAAACTTATTAATAGTAATATCTGTCTCTTCCAGGATTAAAAGGAATAGTTACAGTCTCGGCAAGAGGCACGGGTGACGAATGGATCGAAACTTCCTTGTCCAGCTACCGTATGCTCAAGAAACCCGGCCAGTGGGAAGACAATATTTCTGGCCGATGTGATCCATCACCGTCAGTAAGACGATGGCTAATTGCTTTCATGTTATATAATAAGAACGGGCGAACGCGATCGATCTGCCGGGACAGGATGACTTATCTGCCATCTGATAGAAAATTTTCTCTAGCACAATCTATACCTACTAACTAACTTCCTTCGGCGCCAAACGCCCCCCTTCCACCTTGCTCTATTTCTGACGCAAAATCATTTTTCAACTATTTCTAGACCAGTAAGAAATCCCCATTGTCGTGTTGGCCAGCAGATGGAGCAGATCGAACCGTACACGGAAGATCCATAAAAGCAATTCATTCAATTAATTTCGACCATGCCAGCTCGTCCGAACGATAACTCTCGGGGGGCAGGAGGATCTGGTAGATGAACCGGAAAAATAGCTCCATAAAAGCATAGAAGAAAGTTGATTGATTGAAAGTGCGCGCGGTGACGCATCAGCGGGATGGAATACAGCACAACGCCGTTAAAACATAAACTCATCTCCAGGGCTGTCCCCTGGATCCGTTTATTTTTCGAAGAGAGAAAGAAAGAGAAAAATGGACATCGTGATGGACGTGTCCCTCCACGGATGTGTCATTCGCAATTGAGGTCGACCGGGCACTATTTGGGTCATCCATTTGGACACCTGCGGATCGAGCGTCATCATTGAGGTTTTCCGGGAAGCAGCGAGCGTATTATGCAGCCCTTACGCATTGTTTATTTGTTTTTCTTTCTTTCTCTTCGCCAACTAACTCCCGGGAGCCCCCAGGGAAGGACTACTAACGTATACTCCAACGCAGTCATCGCACTGCCCCCTGGAGAGACGGCGCACGACGGAAAACTGATCGGAAGCATTTTATGGCACACCAGCAGCGCACGGCACTTTTATGTACCGTATGTACGTATAAACTGTCGACCAAAACAAACCGCGAGCCAGCTAATGAAGATGGCTTCGCCTTTCCGTGCCATTGTGTACGCCTTTGTCTCCGGTGCGCAGATTGCCACGACCTCCTCCCCCGGGTGTGCTGGCCTCATCACAATAACCACAAATTTAGCTGCCCCGGCGGACAATAGCCTCCAGGACGGGAGGCGGGAGGCAAACTTGCTTTGGGAATGTGTTTTTCGATCAATTTTCATTACTCTATGCTCGATGCTATTAGCCGCCATTGTTGTTGATACTGTCCAGCGGCGGAAACGGTAATAGCAGCACAGCATCTTCCTTCGACAGCGCGAAACGTATCCCTTACAAAGGCTCGACTATCCTTTCGTCTCTGCCGTGGCTCACCATGAATGTGTAGGGCTATATCTTGCTGGACAATGTGTGAAATCACCGTCGTCGTTAAATGCTGTTTAAACAGCACGTTCTAGCAATCTTCTCCAATAAACAAAGGTAAACATTTTTTAAATGATTCGTTCCATTTTTCCCTTGGACTTTCTCGCTCCACGACATCCTGTTTTTGAAAGGCGTTCTCGAGTTGGCACGTTAAAAAAATAATCCAAATATCGCACACCTACGGGTGCGCAACTAGAGTGGAAATAAATCAATATTCATGCAATATGTAAAACACATTGCTGTTTTGGTTTTGCTTCGCTCAGCATTGCCCACTGGTTTCCAAAAGCTGGCTACGGCAGCAGCAGCGTTCACTCAACTCGTCCACCTCCGGGCACCGCGAATGTTCCCGGGACATTTCCCAGGAAACATACACTCAACCATCGGGTGCATACATTTATGAATGACATGCCCTCCTCACCACTCGGCCCACTCGGGGTACCACTTTTTAACCCATTTTCGGGAAACTCCTTCGATGAGAAGGACAAAGCTTGGGGAAACGGTCACGGGATCGTTGTTTTCGAAATAACGGCTAGTACTGTGCCGTCAATTATGTATTGAACAATTATTCAATGGCCATCATTTCGTTTCCAGGTCAAGTGGGAAAACTGTTTACGGTCGATGGGGCACGCAACCAGCGCTGGAAGTTGATTGTTGTGAAAACGGTATTCAATATTCCGTGCATACGAAAACAATCGTTCCGTAATGGGCCAGACAAACCGATACCGCCCGGAAACGTACCGCATTGGTCATGGTGGTCATGGTTTTTCCTTTCCACGGTCGGGGTGGAAAGATTTGGTACGTCCGATATTCCGAATCGCGGCATAGTTGGTGGTGGCGATTGAAGGAAAGCTTTATTTAGAAAATGTTTTTTCGATCAATTCGAATAACGTTCCGGCCGATAGCACTGCACTTTCGTTTGCTTCCGCCAGGGGGAAAGTGAAGAACACCATTTTCCCCTTCTGCACTACAGCAGTTGGTTTTTAGAGTGTGCTGAACCCGGGTTGGTCAAACTTTACGATTAAATCCGGCCACGTACGCAACGTCCGCCGACCTTTGGATGCAAGTAAAGTCCATTTGGACCCTTTTTTCTGACTGTAGATTGACGAGGGCACGGATCACTTCCTACCCTGGACCGTAAAGCGACATGAAAAGGGTCGAGAAAACGTTTTGAATCGAATAATTTTGTCGTTTTTTTTTTACTGCACTTTGCGGTGGAGGTCCCGCACAGTTATTATCCTTCGCACGGTTCAATGCAACCCATGAAGCGAGCAATGAATGACCAAACACACACACAAAAAAAAGAAATTCACCAGCCAAACCCTCGTCGACGATCGATCTCATGCTTGGTTGGTTTAGCCGTAGACGCTTAAACTAAAATCGATAGTAAGATCCAATTATTTTAGGCCCGCCCATTTTACGGTTTGATAATCTGCAACCAAACGAACGATAACACATAATCGGGAGGATTTTGGGAGGGATGGTAAACTCGTTCACTTTCACCTGATAGTATTTTTTTATGCTTGAAAGTAAAAGTCCATTACGTAACGTCATGCCTACGGATTATTTATGTTGAGGAAAATATTCGATGAGCTCGAAAGTGAATTTCAAATTTGAAATTGGTTGATCAATTTTAACTTTAAATAACTTGTTTTAAACAGAAACAAAACCCTGATAAGCTGATTTTGTCTACCGATATTGACATGTATGAAACATGCCGACAAAATGTTGTCTCTCGATAATAAATTATATTTTGATGCAGGTGAGACCAACCAAAGCGGGATAAATTGTCATGCCGCATCATCAAGTGTTCAATCTTAGAACATTCTAGTTGATCTTCAGTTATAAACCGTTAGCTTACATGAGGCTGCCAATCTTTAAGTGCTTATTGTGTATACTTTTTTTTCCCACAACTCTTCCCTGAGCCACTCACCTTCAAGAAGAATGAATCCCATCCGAAATTCGAACGATCGGGGCACTGCTCCGTTGCTGCGCGTGGTAAAATCGGACTGGTACACCTTTTTCCACTTTGCAACGTGTCACTAAGTTCAACAAGTCAAACTTTGCATCCGGTTATAATGGTAAGGTAGATTGATTGATTACGGTTTCGTCAAGTTTCTCCGTTTTCTTTCCACGTTCTTCACGACTAAAGTTCAGTTGTATTAAAACACTCCTCCAGCATTGAATATGCCATCCCAATCCAATTCATATGAGAATGTTCTTTCTATCAAGTATTTGCAAACCGTTGCTACAACTGAGCAATTCCACGTTAACATTCACAGTTTCTTTTGTTCGACGTTGAAAAACTGTCCTTTCCATTCGGTTCAAGAGTAGTGTTAATAAAAACTTTGCAAACTTTTTTAACACTCTAAATTATTGCTTACTTTATACATCAGAGAAAGTCACTACTTTAGTGGCGGCTAGATCACGTTGTACTATAACACCCAATAACTTATCGGCTACCTTTACTGGCTACGATTGCATAATTCCGGAGGCTTTACTTGAGGAAGGCATTCACGTTTGATGTGTGGTGAGAGTAGTGGTTCTGTGGTTAAGGTGTTGCACCGCGTTCAAAGTTTTGTAAAGATATATTACTATACGTAGTAGGTATATGTTTGTAACAGTAAAAGGAGCTACCGTACTAGCTGGTAGGGTGTTGCTTTTTTATATTGCTTAACTTGCAGTCACTACGCGGCGTGTACACGATTGTAATCTTCACAGTAAGTGTTGCGAATGGCCACTACGGTAGTCTTAACGGTACGTCTAAGAGGAGAATAACGCTACGCGAGTGCGGTTAACTCTAAACTTTGAAAACGTTCGCCCGTAAGGTGCTGAACAATGTGCTCTTCTGCGAATGCAAAACACGTTTCGCGCCGTACTCAGATACGTCTAGTATTTGGTGGTCGTTTGGACTAGTGTATTCCCTTAACTCGCACGGTCCAGGGAGAAGTTCCAATCCAACTATGACACTGACACTTTTTACACTGTTCACTAAAGTGCTCCAAGAAAACACGTTACACGATCCGAGCTGCTGATTGTCCTGTTTGGTCAGAGCACGATATTTTACGATTTTCGGGTCGCGCCACCAGCGGTAATGCGGACACTAACGATGGTCTGGAGCAATGTTGCAACGCGCCCAGTGCAGTGTGTCACGGAAGTCCGGCGGCGTGCCCACGATCCCGGCTAACCTAGCAGCAGTACCGTGCGCGCTAGAACCTAGATCCAATACTGACTCTCCGCTAGGGCGAGCGTTCTGGTTTTGATTCTTTCCGGCACACTGCGGCACCACCGCATCCAGCTAAAGACGGCTCCGGCACGGCTCAGCACGGCAGGACCCGAAGCCCTCTCCGGGAAATCTCATCAGGTGCGAGAGATGTAGAGAGCACGCGCCACCGCGTCCGGAGAAGCCGACGCGATATAGGTCTGTATCCGTCTACGGTTTCAGAACATTGCACGCGTGCCAAACCAACCCGTATCCGTCTTTGGTAGGCGTGGGAATGATAGTCGTCTCGTTTTTCTCGGTTCGGAATCGCTCCGCCAACGGTGACTCTCATTCTCGGCCTTGTCCGCGCTCTCGACATGCTGTTTGCTCTGATCGAGAGAACTGCCAGAGACAAAAGGGGAACCCCGCAAAAGGTGGATGCGGGTTTTCCAAAAAAATTCTCCACCCGCAACCGCGAGTTCGGCGGGAATCGTTAGTCAAGCGCTCGCTTCGGGGACGAGCAGTTCGCGCCCAAAACGACCCTAACACTTGCCCAAAGCATACCTCACAGAGCGTGGGCCAGGAGGTGAAGAAAGAAGAAAAAGAACCACTCCACCCGTGTGATCCTTGGAGCCTGGAGTGAACCTACGTTGTCGTAGGCACCCTGTTGCTTCTGCAGAATATGAGACTCTGCGCCTTACCGAACAAGAATGTTTCTATTACATTGAACTGCTGTTCCTTTTTCAATACAAGTTACACAATGCGTTACCCCACGCCTATCCACCTTTCGCACATCGCTGAGGATACTTTGCCGACATCTGCACGGGCAAATACCTGAGCGGGAAGGAGGGAAAAGGCCCGGTTCGGATAAGAGTTTCATAAATCCGCACGCGTAAATTACGTGTCGCTGCGTGCCTCTGGAGGAAGACTTTTTGCGTTAGCAATTTCATTAAATAACTTTCCCCTGTTCACTGCCTCGGTCTTACATGAGGATTTACGAGAAGGTTACAGGTTAAAGACGCTTGGACGTGCATGGAAGAATTTTCTGCTAGAGGTCTTTCGTTTTGTTCTTAGCGTCTCTAACTGCTGTAATATTATTTTTTTAGTTTTATTTTGCTGCTGCTTATTTTGCTAGTACTTGCTCCAACGCTTCCGTAAACCTATTTTTGCGAAACCTCTGTCACCTTCTACTTAGAAAGGCCACACATATCGGGATTTGATTTTTGTTGTCAAAAGACAACTTATCTTTTACCCGGGAACGCCGCGAAGTAACTTCTAGTACATCCCAGCTACATCTCATAAAAAATGTTAAAAACGAGCACGCACTTAGGGCTGCTCAACAACGTTGTTAAACCCGGACCCTCGATGTCAGAGGGGTAGGAAAATGTCCGTAAATTTGAATAAATTATTGGGTCATTCTGCACAACCGCGCTTCCAGCATCCGCCACGGTCGCCGGCAGCGGACGGTTCCGCTTAACGTGTTGGCTTCTTTGTTTGCTATCACTATTTGAACGGACTAGTAAATCATACAATTTGCGCACTATAGGATGCGCGCTGCACAGTTGGACATAGAAGAAAAGAAGGCAATAAACGGCCCGCAAATTACCGAGTGCTGTTTCGCATTAAATAATTTTATTTGCACCAACAACCGTGACCTTGTTTGCTGCATACGGTCGTTGTGATAAGATGAAATCTTAACATCTCCGCTGCTCAACGGTTCCCCCATCGAAACATGTGCAAATCATTACAGCGTGTCGCTGTGGCTGACATGTTTTTCAGCTCGGTCAACGGGGGTGAACCATTTGGGCAACACATTTTCATATTTGCCATCATCCGCCAGCTTAGCTAAGTGATACATGCTGGGTACTTCCCTCCGCACAGCGCGCACACGCTCCCCCTGATCCCGCTTGACCCGCAATCGATGGGAGCGTTTCCCTCCGACTTTCGGCGCGGAGATGCTGCTTTAAACTTGTACGAGCACGGTACAAAACTGCCTGTCCCTTTATGCTTGCCTCGTCTCGTCACGCACAAGCTTGGTGCACGTTTTCCGGTCTGCTGGCCTCCCAGTTTGAGACTTTTCCTCTCTAAGCGAGCGCACGAACCAACTCGTGGTAGATTTATCCACATTCTCCCATTTACATCCTCTCTTTGATTCTCTCATCTCTGCCTCTTGCTCTCCTTCTCTTGTCGACCAGTTATTCTTCTCGCTCGCCGTTACATCGTGGGAAAAACCTGAACAAATCTCGTGGAAAGCAGCAGAAGAAAGGTACCGACCTAATCGATATACCGCTCCCGGTCGCTCCCTGACCTGTGCCCATAGGTTTTCCCTCTCGTCGGTGCCCTTTTACGATGCGCAACACATGATTACGATGACTTGCTGCTCGTACAACCGAACAGCGATAGTCCGACCCACTGCCACATCCTCCCACCGCCGCACCGGACGTGCAAGGTTCGTTCCACCCGGTCACGAGACTCGCTCTTGCTCAGTCCCTTATTTTTGTCTTGCCGCTTTCGATTTGCACTCGTTTGCGAGCTCCTTTGCTTCTCTGCTCGCCGGTTCGGCTTGTGGCATGGAAGAGGGGAGATTCTGCGCTGCTGCCAAATAGCGCACGTTTTCGTCCGAACAACATTCCCCGGGTTGGAGGTGATTCTTTATTCCAATTCCGTCTGCCTGCAATTTTCACCAACTCCTGCCACCCAAAACCTCCACGTCCACGTCGCGCCCACGTCCGCTCGGTTGTGCCACGGAGTGCGGCGTGGCCTTGCCCCGACCACTGGTGCGTTTACTCACGTGCAGACGATTTTCTTACGCTATCCGTCGCCGAAACACCATGCGCACCGAACGCGGGCACGTCGTAGTAGTAGAAGTAGTTTCACCCCGCTCGACTCTTCGCCGCACGCTGTACGTCCCCGTGCCAGAAGGGCCTGCCCACAAACGGGCGACAAACGAAACGACACCGTCCTCACTGTCGAACCGGTTGCCACATGGGGTTTTGCTTCGTTACGATGGAGACGCATGGTGGCTGACGGCGCGCAACACACTTCCCAGTAGGATGGTACCGTCGTCTATAGTACCTATTTTGTTTTTTTTTTTTTAATTTTTGTTCGTCCGTTTTTAATCAACCACAGTAATCTTTGGCGAGCATCGGGGAGGAACAATCTCTCCGCCAGGGAAATCGGGTTGATGCGTACCGCTAATGGACACACTCGCGGGGCATGTGGCGTGAAAACTCCCGCAAAATTCGCCATCATCACGCGAACGCGGTGTCAGGTGCGCGATTGGAAAAATGATGGATGAACACAGCACACCGCCAGCACCCTCCGTCACTTCAAAGGTCCAACCCGGTTCCAGTGAGTTTGCCGCATTCAATTTTTCGTTTTTTTTTTTTTCTCACTGAACTAATGTTTTCGCCAACCGCTCGTCCAGTGTCCACTTTCACCCGTCCTGTCAACCCTAAGGTCACTTTCGGCACTAGGTCAGGGGCGAAAACGAGCTCATAGCCGTCGGGAATGCAGCAGTTTGTCCGCTCCGGGAAAGTAACGCAGCTGGAAGACGGAGAAAGCAACGACGAATCAATACCCCAGCGTGGCCTCGTGCCGTGATGGTGGAATGTTTATTTTCATATTTACCGCGAAATGAGATTATGATAGGTGTTACTTAGCCGGACGGCACCCACACATTACCGGCACCGGCATGGAACGCACCCGGATTGCGAACGTGTGGATTAAGCAACGCCGCTGCCGGATCATCGCACGTGCATCAATCATTTATTGATATCATTGCTAGTGGCAGGGAGCCTTGCTACATCATAATTATATTAGCACACCGCAATCAGGCAGAGATTATTAGTATTTCCGTGGAAAGACTCATTCACTCAGGGAAACATGAACACATAACATTCTATTTGTAAACCAACCCGCTGGTAGTGAAATTTGTTTTCCACGAAACCCAGTGTGCGACGGTATGAGAAGTTTTGCTTCATGTCGGCGAATAGTTATACTTATTTATGGTTGTACTCTGATTAAAATGAAAGGACGTGTTTTCAATCCAACTTTGTATGATTATTACTTGGTTCCCAGTCAATAGCTCCCTATTTCACCATCGCAATCGATTTTCTTTTGAACTTATTGCGTTTATTGTATGAAGAAAAAAACGTTCACAAGTAGTTTCACTACAAATTCGTCGAATTCTATTTACGACCGATGCAGGCAAATTATTATTAAAAAGGGAACTAGTTGCATAATCGGAATTCCCGCAATGCTTTGTGCTTCAAGTCGAACCTTTCGGGTTCGAGGTCTCGTTAATGCTACCGAGAACCGACACCATCGGCAAATAGAAAGCATATCAATATAAATAAAACTGCCACGCTATACTCTGGCACTTCAGAAGTCATTTCCCTCTTGCGGCGCACACGCTCGTTCTACAGAAAAATTGCTCCGCCGCTGTCTTCACCAATCGGCACGCTAACGATCGCTCATTAGCATCGCGCAAACCCTTTTCGTCTCCGGCGGTCTATTCTTAGACAAAGACTCACCCACCACGCTCGCCGCACCCAAGACACACCGCTGGAAGGCAGAATCGGCCCAGGCCGACACGATGCATGACGCACTCGGGTGCTCGCGCACTCGAACATTGCACATTTGTTGCGAAACGATCATATGGCGTCGATATGATCAATCGGCACATTAAGAGTTCAATCTTTCATTCGCATTCCATTGCTCCCGGCTGTGGCAATAAAACCACCGGGAACGAGTTGTCGATAGTGTTACGGGTTTTCTTTTTTCGAGAAAAACACTTGTTCCATTGTACTGAATTAGAAAAAAATCTCCAAGCTACATGCTTCGTCGCATGATTAAATCACGTTTGAAAGTGATGATGTAGCATATTGCGCATGTATGGCGTGCAAGGAAGAATGAAATGAGCATTACGGGGCATTTTTTTAATGGATCAGGATTCCCCTCGCCAGTCACACGCTATCCAAAACTAAATGTTCGTGCAACCTCAATAAACAAGTAGAAGATATTCAACAATAGACTACAGGATCGATTTATCTTTTTCAACGATCTTATTTTACATTTGTCAAAATTATTAAAAACTATTGTCAGGAATGCATTTCTGTGTGAACATAATTGAAAAGAAATGAACAAACACTCAATCAAGTAGCGTGGATCCTGTCAGGGGAAGAGGTGAGAAAGCTGCACCACCAACATCATTTTTTGTTTGCTCCGATATATTTTAACTGCGCCCTTGATTCATCAAATTAAAAAGAGATATTGCACACATTTTAATGTCTGCAAATGATGAGCCCCAACCGTTACCCCACATTGATTTAAGAATGGTGAAGTTATCGATTGATGTCGTCGCTAATTTGACCACTTGCGCTGATAAAGCGGTTACAAAATACCTGTCAAATCCTAGTTCGAAGTTCTAGTATTAAAGTGACAGTCCCAAAAAACACCAACCACTCTCTCTATTGCTTGCACAAAACGGTAACCAGAATCGTCTACAGGAACAACAATATTATAATATAATTTCTTATTCGATTGATTACTGGTTACATCTCAAAGGGGAACAAATGGCGAAATTCCATCGGGAGACTACAAATAATCAAGTAAAACTGAACAAATAAGATCCTTATTCGTTTATTCAGCAATCAAGATAAGCGAAAGTTTTAGGGTGTTTAATAATTTACGGAGATTTCAACAGAACACAGTTTTCCTGTAATTGTGGTTGATAACACTTGTGCACCTTCTTTTCTAACTGTATATATTGTTTAAATCAGTGTGCATCGCAGATATACGTTATTTAGTGAGGATTTAAATCTACCTTCCTAAAATTATTTCAATCATTCTACACATTATTCATTCACTCGTAAGCTTTTTGTTTAGAATTGATGATTAATGTGAATTTTATTACTTACAATTAGTTTTATAAAACTTTTTTAAATGAGTGGTTCCTTTTCATTATTGTACCTGTATTGTACCGGCCATTGCACACACTGAAAATAACAGTTACAAGCACCAACTGTATATAACGGCAAGCAAAAGTAAAAGTCATGATGTTAAAATCTCTTACATTCAGTCTAACTTATTTCAAGTATGAAATTGTACCAGTTATGTTATGAGCAAATTATACTAGCTTCCTTTCTGAAAAGGAGAGGTTTTTACATAATATGCCCTTCAGCTTAGTCCTTTCAGGCTCGATTTATGCAAATGTCGACCCGCCTAGCGCGCCGGAACAAAGCGTTCATCCACTCATACCCGTAAATGCAACATTAACATTACCGATCCGATAATTACGTACGGCAAGCATCCTTTAACGCCACATTAAATTAAAGTACAGTAGAAAGTCATCACCAAGGAGCTGTTGGCCAACCAGTGCCGAAGAAGGAGTCCTGTGGTAACAACCTAATTTTCCTTTTACGCCAACCCGGTGTGCTTGCATTACTACGACACGGGAAACGTATCCTTCGTCCAGCCGAACTCCTCTTAGACTAACATAATGGACCTCTCTGGTAGCGCAGCAGGAGCGAAAGCGCATGGGAAAATGCTTTCACACGACGCCATGCTGAAGTAGAAACGATATTTTCCGTCACGTAGAATCACTGTACCCAGCCTGGAAAGGTTTTCCATTGTTTTGTGCTACAGCATTGATGCATTTCACCCGCTCCAAATGAACCAGACGCCGTCTTGTTCGACGCACACGCGCACCGTATCGAATGGAGCATTGGGGCGTTTTTTCCCAGTCCGCAAGCAGTAGTCAAGCGATATTTCATCGCACAAAGGCAAAAGGGGCGCAACAATGGTGACTGGGTGTGACCCTCCACGAGGACTGATGGTCTGATGAGTGTGCGGACCACTCGAAAACAGGTCATCATAAACGCTCGTACACTGAACAGCATGTAACCTCCCCCACGGAAGCGAATGGAGTGCCCGAAAAGCGGAACCGTTTTACGAGCGCTTGATGTTGTCGGATACGGTTCGACCGGCTCGATCGTCCTTCCATCGTTTCAACCGCACTGCATACTTCCTTTTATTGCCGTCACAATCCACTTTACATTCTTACGGCCGGATAAGTGGATTCGTGCCGTCGTTGGTCGCCGACGGTACGCCGCTTATCGCTGTCGATGCTATTAATGGTCAGACTTGTAGTAGCGCTTATCGATGCCCAAATATCACGATTTCCGGATTCTTCAAGGATTCTAACCAGTAGGGATATAATCAAACGCTTTCTTTTTCCTTTGTTCCTGCGAACGGACACAGGAATTCATTTTCCCTCATGCTGTATGTGTTAGGTGGGATGAAATGTTCTTTGGAAAGTCAGAGCAAAACCTACGTTCGTTACCGAACGCTGGACAAATCAAAATATATAACAACGAATCGTTAGTTTTTTTTTTACAATAGCAAGCTGGGCTTATTTTCAACACAAATCCACGATCCAGGGCTTTTTTGGCTTTTTTTTCTTTCTCGGTAAGGATTGCTGTGAACAGGGCTAAACGCTATCTTAGCAGCAGCATTTCAGATTAGTTTCAGCGTCGTTCTCAGCACATTTCTCCCGGTCGGTCGTTGACAAGAGGCCATGGAATAACAAAAAACGAATCAACGAACAGCGTTGGCTAGCGGTGTCGAAGGATACGTGAACATGAAATGCAACATGTTGGCTGCCGTCAATCACCACGCTGGACTCGCCGCTCCCAGCCCCAGGGACAACGGGATGCACCGGGAGTTTGTCGGGGCTGGACCGTCATCAATTCGACAGATTAGATGCGACCAGGGCACGCCATCGTGTGCTTGACACGCTAGCTTAGGGCACGTAGCCTTCGCCACGAGCTGGGCCGGAAAATTGGTCAGGGTTGGGTTTGCGGTCGCCAGCCGCGGGCCGACCGGGGCAGATGGCGTGGCCTTTTACGAACGAATGCTATACATACCTTGCTGTCCTTGGCGTAGTACAACTTTTGTCCTTTCAGTCGAAAGTATCTTCGGCGCCAGCGCTGGAACGACCAGGTCTGCTTCATTAGGTAGCCCTCCTTGATGGCGGCCTGCAAATGGTGGAGAAGGAGTGGAATGGAAGATAAAATCAATCATCGGGATCAGAAATCGACGGCGACACCGACGGGTAAAACATGAAATAGCCACGAGTGTGGTGCGCCATGTTCAACAGCCGTGGGAGATTTTTAGCAACTTTGCATAGTTTTGTCTTGTGCCCCTTTGCAAACTCTACGAACAATATTAGGACAGAATGTCTACAAAGTGGGACTCGATCCTTTGAAGATCGATGAAGATTTCCATGGTTTTTGTTTGTTAAGCCCAGCTTTAATATCCTTACCAATGTTATAATATCGTTATTACCTTTAGCTGGTTTCTAACGTTACTAAAAGCACAATGTTGAAACGAAAAAGGTTTAAAAGCATTAAAAATATGTAATACAGTATGAAAACAATCACGTCGATCGACGTGCAGTTGATTTTTCGAATTAAAGTTATAATATTTCATGCATTCAAAATTGGCGTTTTCACACGAATTTTTGAGCCGAAAGTGTCATGATACATGCATACTATCAATAATTTTAAAACATTTGTAACATATTCCACCTATCATTTGTTTTTTCATCTCTAAGTTTTGAACCAACTAATGTAGAAAGAAATTCGCAAATAAATGCAGAATAACAATAAAATCAAAGGGGTTTCCAATAGAACTTCAATTGTTCGAAAATGCTTAACGCTAGTAGCTCTCCTTAAAGTATGATCAAATCAATTATAATTTTTTCAACTTCGCGCAAATAAACCCGATGTATCAAGTATCAAATTAAATGCCAGATAGTTAATTACAGCCCTTTAAATTATTCACATATAATTTCTGAACTGCCAATCAATGCAATGAAAAATGAATAAAACTAATTTAATGGAAGTGAAAAAGACGAAACTAATTCCATTCAAGGAAGGTAAAATGGTTTCTGCGCAATAATCAACCGAAACAGTCATTCATCTGTGCAAACAAAAGGTTAAAAATGGACTACATCCCTCATCGTGTCCGCTGGTCGTTGGCAGTTGTATAATCAACGCAACATTCTGTGTTTCCGACAGCTCACATCATCATTGCCGGCAAGGACCTGGAGGCGGCCGGCGGCGCAGAGTGGAATGGTCGTCCCCAGGCGCTCGCAGACCGGCACGATAGCACGGAATGATGAGCACGGTACGATACTTCCGAAACGTCCGGACGTCCGATCCACGAACATCATGCTTCCCTTCGGCGGCGCTCGAATGCCCGCACGATGTACGCCGCAAAATTCTATCACCGTCGAGTGCGCCAACGCTCGACCACGGAACCCGTCATATCGATTGTTCTGGACAGACCCATTTTAGATACCAAATCAACGGGGATGGGCGTTCCTATGGCAGTAACGTGTTGTAGCCACCGCAACCATCTTCGCTGAACAGCCGTCCCGTTCGCCCGTGTCAGACGGGATGGTGCCACTCGCTGTGGTGTAGGCCAGCATCCACCTTTTCCATTGTGTCGACATTATTGAATGATGACTAAACTGTATTTCTATTCTTCCAACCACCGTGCACCGACCTGACCATAAAACTACCCGTGTAAGACACAGCGGCACCAGCAGCAAACGCGTCATTTGAGTAGTGTTCACGGATCGGCCTGTCTCCTTTTCGCCCAGCACGATGGTCCTCTCGGTGCTGCACGTCATCAGCGTCACTTCCGGGTTGGCAGGAGATGGAAGGGAGTGTCCATTCGGACGGGTAGTGATCGAGCATGGCTACGAAGGCGTACAACGACACAGGCGACGCTCTAATGGGGTCGCCTACGGAGACTGACGGTCCCGCGAGCGAACGAAACCAGGTCAATCACAGGCACCGAAGGCGTCCTGCTATCGACCAGAACACGGCTCCATCCGTCATGGAACGCAACCGTCTCAGCACGACGACCGTTCCGTAACGGACGAAAACAACCACCCGGTCAAAGCACAGCCGCACGGCCAAAGTGCTCGCATTTGTCTTATGCTGTTTGAAAGTTCCTGCAACGGCTGGGGTGAGTGGGTGCACCTGATAAACCATCCGGAAGGTTCACAACCGGGCACATCTAGCCCCCGGCATGCTCTAGATGACATCCGCATGTTTTGAATCTCTTTGGTCAAAAGCGGGTGTAATTATTTTTGCTCCTTCGGCGTGGGAACTAAATACGTACCAGCATCGGGATAATTTCCAACGGCACTGTCCGTAGCGCTGCGTTTTTCTTTTTTCCTTGCCAGCAGGCAGCCCCGGCAGGTAATCCTCGTCCCAAGGATACGAAGGATACAAACACAAGCTATGATACTCTGCCATTATACGCGTTAAACACCTCCGGCTACCATCCTACCACCAATTGCAATCCCGTTTTCGCTTTGATGCATCCACCAGTGGCCGCGTTGGCTGTGGCCAGCTGATCGCAAAGTGTAATTACCGTGTCATTCACAAGTCATTCATCTTCCCACAAGCGGCAAAAATGCGTCCAGCGCCTGGAGGTGCAAGCGTACCGGGAAGCGGAAAGCAACCCTTTTCGTTGGTTGCTCTTTCTGTTGAGAAAACTTTCTACTGGAGTCGAGTTTTATCGCCTTGGTGCAATAAACTTACTGCACCTTGATACAGCAGACATTTATAAGCTTTTATTGAGTGAAGTGAATGATCAAGCTTTACGGGTCCATTTATTGTCATGGTTTACAAGTGTATTATTTTCCGGGCTTAAAAATAAAATCTTTGTTTAAAATACCATCATGTGAATGCCTTTGATGAAATTTTTCCGCTCTAGCAAAATTCTTGGAAAAACATTGCTTGGTGATTCTTGGTCACAATATTCTGGAGAAAATATAAGCTTGCCTAGCGTTATCGCCAGAGCCGCTGTGGAAAAAATTAACTTGATAGTCCTGTCTACTGGAAACATCCATCATTTTAGCAACATTCAATAAATATGTTCATGTTCCATTTGGTACATTTTTATCTGTTAGAAGTATCAACATTTTGATTGAACTATCTTACAATATACCGTTTTATGGCAATGTCATAGGTTTGTTTAAACGATTATCGATAAGGAGTCATTCACTACCCTTAAAGGGGGTCATTCCCTGACCCCTATAGTTTGGGATGGACCTGGAACAGTTTTGCTTTTGGCTCGCGTCCCAACTCATTCCCCAAAATTACTGAATGCTTTATTTTTCTTATAATTAAAACTTTTGTCAAGTTTGTTTATGGTTGGGTAGTTAGCAAAACAAATGTTCAGCATTTCAGCGTTACAATAGAATCCTTAGAAATTAGAGTTATATCGTTATGTTGGCAAATTTCTTGAAGGGTTGATTCAAAATCGAATAGACAAATGTCTATGGCATTTGGTAGAATAACAATTTTCAGTTAAAATAAAAAACAACCTAAACTCTTAGCTAAATTATAGTTGCTTTTATAATTTTTGTGTGTTTTAAGCATCGTATAATTTTAAATCACTGAATTTCCTCTCCTACCTCAACAAAACTGATCAGCGATGCATAAATGAATTTAAACTCACGATGCTTAAAAGAAAAAGCTACAAAATCTAAGGATAAAACATGTATTTATGCTAAACGAGTGCATACATACATGTTTTATCCTGTACTTTTCCTATCTATTATTAGAAACGCTTGTCTGCAGCTCATTTGTTACTTTAAACCAGTTCAGTGACGAATTAATTGATGCAAAATGTCAACGAAATTATGCCACAAAAGTGCTCCACCCAACTACTAGTAGTCCAGCGGAAGCTTTGTGGAACTCCAGTGGCCTAACGAACCAGCAAACGAAGCTTCCCCAGACGACATGCATCCCTGCACCGGAAACGAAGGAAATTTAATCATCTCCCTCTCAACCTCCGCCGCTGGAGGCAACTCCACCGGGAGTCGGAAGCGATCAGAGCGTCATCGGGCAAAATTATTCCACTAGTATGCATACGGTCCCTCACCGCCGCCCTTCGCTTCCCCCAGTGATACGTACCGCTGACTTCACGTCCTTTTTGGTTGACAATTTCCGGTGGAAGATTTTGGCCGGCTCGGTTTCATTCTCGCTCTCCGACGATTCGTCGCCCGTGCGCGGGCTTCCCTGGGCGGCAGCCATTCCGGCGTTTCCGGTGCCGTGGTGCCGGTTGGGGGATTTGGTAAGGAAAACGGGAACAGGGAGCTAGATATCCTGGTGCTAATTGTGTTTACACTGCCGTGCTCTTCGCCCCCGACCAATGCACTGTCACCAGCACCAGCTTGCCCGCCTTTCGTTTTCGTTTCTACTTTTAGTCTAAATGCTGATGCTAGCACTGCTCGTTCGCAGGACACACCTGGGAATATTCGGGCGTCGGGACACCTCACCTCGGCCAACTGCGTGCCGCCACAGTTACTTCACTTCACTGCACGCGGTCTACATTTTTGCGCACCATCGCACGGTAGGTCACCAACAAACCAAAAAACAAAAAACAAAGACACGAAGCGAAAGACGTTCCACGGTGGTCTCGTTTTCTCTCCGCCACGCTTACTTCAGGCGGTCCGTGGAAGCACGTCCGAGCGAACAGCGCGCTGCGTGTTGTGTCCTGGCCGCCCACGGACGCGTACTACACTCTCTGTTTTGACCTACTTTCGGCTCTCGGTGCCTCATTCCTTGGCGTGTTACTGCGCGCGCTTTGCTCCGTTTTGTGGCGGCGCGTAACCTTTTTGGCACACGAGAGCAGCACGCATACCGACAGACGCAGCGGCTCCCGTTCGTACCGTGCGCGTAAACTTACACACACACAGACACCAGGGCACACCGTCAGGATCGTACCAACACTGCCGCACACGGTTTTTCGACCGACAAAAGCGCCAGGAGTTCGCCCGCAACGCGTTCAAAGACGGCTGGCTACTTGCGTTGTTTTACAGCTTTCCAAACCTGCAACCACACTAGGTATAGTCTTCCATTTTCCGTTTTGCATTGCGTTTCCGATGGCCGATGGCCGGAACGGGTAGAGGACTTTGCCTGATCCGCAAGGTGCATCCGGACCTCAAGAGGCCGACAGCCTTCAAATCGCTCCAATCCTGGGCATACCGGTGATAATGTCGTAACTGTTGACAGCCTAGCAGAACGGGACAAGTCTTTTGCACCTTTTTTTTTCCGCCCCGTCCCAGCTGTCAGGTGATCTTGGTTCTTGGCTTCGATCGGCAGGATGAATGGGACATTTTATTTTCTAGATATTTGTAGAACATTCTAGGGTGCAGGGTGCGTTTCGTTGACGGGAACACCGTCTTCTCGCGTTGTGAATCAAAGCCTACTGCTATCCTTTTCGTCTCGCTCATCCGGCTCCATTCGATACACCATGGGAGCCCATTGTTGGAATTTTCGTAAGCGTCAAAAACGGGACATTTTTGCGCCCCCCATCACAGCCACACAGAAGAAGGGAAAAGTCCGGGATGTTGAGTTCCCATGTACAGCCTTTTCGGTTCGTAGGTTTACACCTTACATCTTAGGTTCACTACTCATCGCCGTAAGGGGTCCTGTTTAGCCGAGCGGTAAGGCGCAGGATGAAGTAAAGATATGCGGTTCTGCCTTCTTGGCGCTACTAGGGCTCAGTTGGATCCAAAGTTTGGAGCTTCCATCCGATCCAATCCATCCAGTTGCTGACCAGGATACATATTTGCATTGACCGAGTTTTTTGTCCACTTTCCTTGTATCTTCAAGCGATATATTCGAGTGTTTATGTGTTTGTGTGTGTGTTTGAGCTGCCAAAATGTCCGGTTTTGGTTGTTGTTCGTAAGGCTCTACTCGATAGCCAAAGCGCACCTCAGGGTTTTTTCGTTGCAAAGTTTTCTCACGTTTTTCACACAACACAACATAAAAGGCTGGACCTCAAGCTTCCCGTTCGGGGTTGCCTGGCAGTGTGGCAGCCGTGCCGTTCCAGAGCCCACTACCAGCAAGCGAAAAAACCAATCTCCCAAGCTAAGCACACAGCCACTGTGTCAGTTTGACGTTTCCCAACAGCCATAGAAGGCTATGGAGACTGCGGTTTTCCACGGCAGTTTTCACCCCCATTTCATTGCAAAATGACGCGGGCTACGCTGCAGCGATTCACTACCGGACCGAAACGATACGGAAAGGAAGGGACACTCGTCACTACAGTTCTGCGCTGACCGCACGAGGAAGGTCCGCTAAGCAAACGGCACGGGATTGCTGTCACCGTACGACAGCGCCTACACTACTGCCGAGTAGCGAAACTCGCTCGACCGCGCCATCGTTCGTGCCAGGCTTGGTGCGCCGACTGGCCGTTTCGCTTCGTTTTACTTGTGCCCGCGTTCCCCGCGACTCTTGCCCGCTTCACCGTTGTGCCTGCAGCACACGCAGACACTCTCACGCCAACTGCTGGCACCTCACGAACGGGAAGCAACAGGATAACGGGTGTTGGATTGCCCGGTTTGGCCCGGCAGTTCGTGTGCGTGTGTGCGATGGGGTTGGGGGGGCGAGGCAAAAGAAAGGCGCACCAAGGCACTGAGCACCGATCCAGCCAGGAAATTGCAGGCCAACGCCAGCAATGTGAGTCCCCTAAATGCACAAATTGGCTCGCACTGATCACCACCGAGGAAGAACGCCGCACGCCATATTTGTTCGAACCAAACAACTGACGGGCTGAGGGTCTCTTCTTTCGGGCTCGGGCTTTCCTGGCCCTGCTGCTTTGTTCTGCACCTTCTGCCTTGCGAGTTGGCCAGTCAGTCGGTCGGCAGTCGGTGGCTGACCGTTTCGCTGTGCCCCGTATTCGTGCTCAACCACCAACAACAACAAAGAGCGACGTTACGCTGAAACACGCTCACCAACACAAATTGCGACTGTTTCGCAAAAAATAAATTGGCTTCTTATATCGGCCACTGCTCTCTCCCCGCCGTTCGCTCGCAGGAAGACGGCCCGCAGCGGAAGCTGTGAAATAGCTACACCAGCAACCGTGGCCACCTTTGATATTTCCTTTCGCTTCACTCATTTGTCACCTTTTCTCACCCAACACACAGAGCACAGAGCGCTGACTCTCCCCGTTTGTGGCCGAAATTTGTGATCAACCATGCTTACTTCGACTCACATACCTTCGAAGAACACATCGCCACCACCAAAAAGGGCCAAGCGACAAAAGCTGTAGCAGAAGCGACACCATGCGCCTCCATCTCCTCTGCAGTGCAGTCGCTTTTTGTCCACGGACGGTTTGGGAGATTTAACGGTTTCGCTCTCTTTCTCTCTCTCTCTCTCTCTCTCTCTCTCTCTCTTTCTCTTGCGCGCGCCATTCGTTTTTCAGCTTTTCCGCTCCGCTCTTCACATTCTCGAACAAACACACACACACACACACTAAATGCCGTACGGTGCCAGGAGCATAGCGTCGCATGTCCTGCCATCTGTGCGTCGGTGTGCGTCGGTTGGCGTCCCTTTGTGGCAGAGCAAAACACTGGGTAAATGCCACACACAAGCGCACAGCATCCAGACGGTTGCCCACTAACCGACTGATCCCGATGGCAACAAACCGTAAGCGTAGCCAGCGTTCCAAGCTAGCGCCGAACCGAGGCGCTGCCGGTTAGGTGTTGGTAGGTATTCGCTGGTAGTGGATAAGGCGCGCGTCCTGAGCGTCGCCATCCTGTTTGTACACGTGTTTGTATTCGTACCTTTTATGGACCATTACGAAGGGCTGTAGGTTGCCCGTGATAGTACAAATTTTACGTTTGTTTGGTGTTTGCCTCCACCCCCACACTTCGGCACAAGCCGGCGTGTCTTCTTCGTCCTCTCCGTTAGAAAACGGTTGGCGAGTTTATTCTATCCATTTCTCTTTTTTTTTTTTTTTGGTTTAATACAAAGCATAGACGTCCCATGCCCGGTGGTGGCAAATTCATAGAATTTATCTCACCGATTCCGGAAAAAGTTTAACGATTCGCTTCGAACAATCTTCTCTGCATTATTTTTTACTTAATTATCATATTTCTGGAAACGTTCATTATTCAACCAATAGTGAATAAAAGGCCTACTTATTTCTGCGAAAGTCAGCTGATCGGGTAGAAGCCTAACCATATTTCAGTAAAACACATGTTTCAGTGCGCCTAAAGGTATGCAACATGGATGGTGCATCACGATCAAACTGCGATAGCTTAACAGCTATAATGTCCTTGAATTTTTAAGCAGGAACATGTTGATTTTCAAAGCTCCGCTTTTAAATTATTTCTTAATTTAAGTCTCATTTGACTAAACAAATATTGAGCTATTATAAGCAATGGTGAAAACAGTGCAACGGTTTTCTTTCGGCTAATAACATTACCAGAAAGCTGGAAAGACAAAAAAAATAAATTAACTTTAAATGCATGCAAAGAAACACGCACCGTTACCTGTAACCTTATCAGTTTAATGTGGGCTGATGATTTTGGCTATTCTTGTAGCCATTATTCAACAACTAAGTTTGGCTTCACGAAGAATTTAATCCGATTGAGCGCTATTGAACTGAAAATGATGCGAACATGCGAAAGGTGAGTCTATTTCAAGTATCCACGTCCCACATGAACTCGTCCGTCATTGTATGAAAATCATTCGTCGCATAGTGACTCCGTTTCTCCCCCTCTATCCCCCTCTAAACCCCCTCTAGCGGGTTTCGTTCGTCAATCCCTTCCATTGTAACGCTTTTTGTTGAATGGAGCCGAAAGTGCTTTTGCAGTTCACTCGTATATGGCAATGTAAGTTTTCCTTTCCTTCCAGGTATTAAAAATATCCTGGTCATGCAATGAACAATAGCAAAAGCCATTTTCAACTCAACAGCTTTACGCTTGGACACTTGCCAACACAGCGTTCGAATCCAATTATGATGCACAAATGATGCCACTTTGCTTTATATTCTTTTTCGTGCTGCCTGTGAAAGCTTTGTGTTGAATGCAGCCGAAGCATATGTCTATTGATAGGATGCACAGGAAAGCACTCCCTTACGAACCATGGCTCATGTGAAAAATCGCATGTGGTGAATAGTTGGTGTGTCATTGATTCATTGTGGAGCTGAATCTTTTTTAGTCACTTTCTTTTTCGTAACGTTCAATTAAGCACGCTGCAAAGGCGACTTGTCGTGCTATGCTTGAGGGCTACGATGTTTAACGAACATAATAATACAAGGAGTACCCGGATATGCGAGACACCTCAATGCGGCGGAACTTCCACATAATGCCTCATTGGATTCCTTTCTTAGAGAATTTTCAAACCTATCTATGTTGGCTGTTATCTGTCGCCCGGACTCTGCTATTTGCTTAATGTGCCTCGACTTATTAATTCCAATAGTTTAAGAACATAATTTGGTGGACTGAGGTGAGGCTTAGGCGTCTGATTGTTGTCGAGAGTACGGACATTATTGGCATGTACTGATTACTATTATGTATTTTTGGCAGCTTTCGAGATCACGTTTAAACCAGAAATCCAGAAAATGCCCCTTTAATTGATTAAACATTTTGAAACGCTTCCATCCTTTTTTTCCGATTTCAATCCGTCTGAAAAGAATTCCTAGAACTTATCATGTTATTTTTTCGTTCTATTTAACTCGATCTGAACGCTTCAGTATTCTTTCAGCTTTTGACCTCATAACTAACACGCTGCCTTCAATAGATTATTATTTAGCTTAAATTTACGAATTTCCTTTTATTTTTATTTCATTCTTGTACAGTTTTTCAAATACTATTCAATATGTTTGTTTCTGCTAACGTCTTTGTTATTGCTTCGCAAGCTCTCGTTTGTAGGCTTCAAATCACATACGCAGCTAAACTCTCAATCGCGGGCGCCTGGTGCAATAGCGCACCTACCTTGCTACCTCATAAAAATGACTGGTTGGAATGGCATCAAATGGTTTCATAAATAGCTCCGTACTTCTACGCGTCGCACCTGTGGCGACATTAAAAACAATACTGATACGTTTCCTTCATGCTGACATGCTGGTCAAACTGGTGCTGGTGCTTACGGACGGCTCATCACAGGCCCCCGCCAGGCGGTTTTGGGTCGCGTTTCTGGTCGAACAGATTCGACAGGCTGCTGTGGCGATTGCGCGGACTGCCACCCGGATGCTGTACATCCGGGGCGGCCGACTGGTCCGAGTCGGAGCGAGTCAGCGTCGGCCTCCAGCGGTATTGGCCCGAGCCGGCCACCGTGGCTGAGGGCACGGACAGATGGGCGGACTGGGTGGTGGCCAGTGGGCTCGGGCGCGCCGATAGCCTCCTCTGAAGCGTCGTCGTCGGCAGGTTGTGCAGCGATTGGGACGAAGAGTTGAGTTGGGGCGCCCCCAGTAGATCCGGCCCCACCGCACCCGGGCGCGGACAGTGGCCCGGAGGGTAGGCCAGGTTGGACGGACGGACGCTGAAGCGCCGGCGGATAGGCTTCGGGGAGCTGACGACACCGAGCGTTGGACTACCGCCCCCGGCGGGCGACCCCGACACGGTGGCGGTGTAGGATGGCGGGTTGACCGGTCGGAACGAGGGCCGTCGGACGATCGGGGCCGAGTCGGCGCTTCCAGTGCGCCCCAGCGGAGGCTTCATCGAGCCCCTCCGTGAGCCCGGCTCGATGGGCGGCGTGAAGAGTGTCAACAGCGACGGCACGCCGGTCGTCGGTTTGCCTGACGAGAAGGAGTGCGTGTTGCGACGGCGGCCCATCGACCCATCGCCGAGCGCGAAACTTCCCCGATGGTCCCCGTTGGACGTGACCGTTTCCGTGTGCATCAGCTCCAGCGCTCGCAGCAAATCGCCGATCGTGGTGGTCTCCAGGAGGTGCTCGTCCTGCGGCGGCATCGACAGGATGCTGCCGCGGCCGCGCGACGTCGCCGACAGGTAGGACGAGGTCGGCAGGTTAAACATCGAGCTGCGGCCCTTG
The DNA here is from genome assembly GCA_914969975.1 of Anopheles atroparvus. NCBI lineage: Eukaryota > Metazoa > Arthropoda > Insecta > Diptera > Culicidae > Anopheles > Anopheles atroparvus. The sequence goes on from CAJZCY010000001.1 coordinate 13,012,976, forward strand.
CTGGTGCCCGAGAGGTACGAGTCCAGGCCGGGCGGGCCGGACTCCACGTCCGGTGCCGGCGTCTTGCTGTTGGTACGCTTGCGGAACGGATTCAGCCGGTGCAGCATGCCCCGGTTCACGGCGGCCACTTTGCCCTCCTGGCCCGTCGGTGGCACGTTAATCGTGAGGCTGGAGTCGAAGGTGGCGTTGTTCGAAAGGGCCGCCCGCAGCAGATTGTCCTTCTGCTTCACCTTCTGGCGAATCTGCAGGATCTGCTGGATCTGATTGTTGTCGCCGCCGCTCCACGTCCACTCGTTGGAATCCTGCAAAACAAACACAAGCGAAGGTGTTAGTCCATCCGGTGGTGCGGCATTCATCGAAGGAGCTACCTGTGGGCTGACGTGCGGCGGTAGGCCTATATCCGAGGCAGCCCGTGGCCGCATCGGCGGGGCTGTCAGGTAGGCGCTCTTGTCCGACCCGTTGATCGACCAGCCGGACCAGGTCCGCTCGCTAGCCAGAATCTGCGAGTCCGAGAAGCAGTTCACGCCGGCCGTCAGCGATGCACGCTCGAGGATGCTCTGGTTGTCATCCGGGCTGGCCGTGATGTTCCCGAGCGCCGTCACGACGCGGGCCAACAGTTCGGCCGGTTGCACCAGCGCCTGCACGCCGAACGTCTTCTCTCGATTGATGCGCTGCAGGTCCGTGTCGGACAGCCGTCGCAGGAGCGATCCGGAGTCCATCGTGGAACGCGCGTCCGCAAGTGCACTTTCCGAGTTGGCGCGCTTACGGTGAGTGGTCGGCATCTGTGGCGGCCTGTACAGCGACAGCTCCGGGCAAGAGCTTGACCTACTCTTCGAGGCGCTCTGCCACCGATCCGCGGGCTCATCGTAGACCGGCTACCGGGTTCGGGGAGGGAATGAACAAAGAGCAAACAAAGAACAGAACACTAATGAGTCCAAATGTATAAAGTACACCTTGCGAGCCGAGAGCTGGTCGTGGCCGCGCTGTCCTTACCCTTGTTTCGCAAACGTATCAGTTGGAATGCAGTGGAAAATAATGTTTGATTGAGTTATTTCGCTTATTACCATGCAGCTGCTAAATTAAGGTACCTTAACGCGGTCGTTAAAGTTGTAACAAACACTTCAAACACGCTCCACGTCAATAACGACATGCGAAGCCGAGCGTCATAGGAGCAAAAATCGTCAGAATAAAAACGAACAGCTTCGCAAATGGATGACCCTGTGACTGAGCAGATGTTAGCAGAAGACTTACCTTGAACTTAAGCATATACACCTCGTTTAGAATCTTTCGCAGGTAACTAATATCTTTGGTAACGCCGTTCCACACTCGGTGCTGGGTGTCCTTCAGGTTAGTGGCTACCAGTTTTTCCAACTGTTGAATCTTTTTGTGCGAAATGCCCCTAAGGGTGCGGAAAGAAGAAAAAAAACAGACACAAAGAAACGGTCAGAAGTTGGTGAGTGTAGCGGCTGGTTACACAACCCCGATTGAGGGACGGAAATCTTACTTGGCAATAAATCCTAGTATCATAAAAATGTAACCGATACCGGCGAAGAACCAAAAGATGACGAATATCTTATAGACGGTAAACAGCGATCCGAACTCGTGCTCCTGCGACGGCTGGAAGGTGGACGCGTAGTCGCCAAACCCAATCGTCGTAAGCGTGACGAAGGCGTAGTACACCGACACATCATACGGCCACTTTTCGAAGTACGTGAACACGCACGCCGGTGCAAAAATGAACACGATCACGCCGGGTATGAGGTACAGGATGATCTGCCCGATGAAGCTGATTCGCCGCGGGGCGTACCTCGCGTTCGCAGATAGCTTGTACGCCTTGTACCTCCGGTACAGCCTGACGAACTGATCATAGGAAACGGGTGGAATCATTAGCGGAACATTCGGGGGGACAGTCTCCAGCCAAAGATCAGGTAATCAGGCTTACCCCTCTCGCCCAGAACTCGCCGACGTACGCGAAGAAGAATCCGTTCACCGGCAACCCGATGAGCGCGTAGAATATCATAAATATTCGACCGAACGTATTGTGCGGTGAGATGTTTCCGTAGCCTGAAAAAGAAAACGGTTGACCGATCGTTAATTTAAAAAAGAAAATTAGCGTACATACAGAAAAGTTTGCCATCTCGCCCTCTTACCTACGGTGGAGCACACGATGAACGCGAAGTAAAACGAGTGATAAAAATCCCACACGTACGGTGGCTCATACTCATCCTGGGTGTAGTTTGTCACCTGCTTGCCGCAGTACTCATCCAGCCGGCCTATAAGCTTGTCTTGCAGCACTATATCATCGGGTGATAGATATCTGACAAGCATTTCTGGAAGAAACCATTGAAACCGGGAAGGTAACGACAGGGTTAGAAAACGTTCAGCATGATATCGTACAAATAGTAAACGACATTCAACTGAAATGATATTGTATCAAACCAGTGGAAACGAGACATATCGCAAATTTACACATTTTGTGCTATAAGATACTAACAAACCCTCATGCCCGGTAGCATCCTAGTTTAGATATGTGTGAATTCTGACGCTTTGCGTGATACCATTCAAACAAAATGAAAAATTAACATCAGTTGAAAAATATCTGCGGAGTGATGTCATTAACAAACTTTCATTCTACTGAAATTCGTTATACTTCAATTTTGTAATGCATCAAAAAAGTATATTTAAATTTTAAAATAATGTAATAATTTATGCGTGTGCGCTCGGCTATCCCGAACCCTTAATAAACGGTTAATAAAATGAAATTGTCTAATCCGGAAGCTGATTAAACTTTCTCAAACTCTTCTGAATGGTTCAAGGTGCAAATTTGTTTAGCACATATAACCACCCACCTAGATCTATGACAAACCATTCACGAATTAACACAAACTCAAACGATCCATACTTTCGGTTCGAAAGCATTACTTGAAAAGAGCAAAGGTAAAAAAAAAAAGCAGACTAACTCCACAGCATAACCATAAAGCTGGCAAACACTGGTTTTTCACGTTAACCTCCGATGCGAGTTATGATGGCAATGCTAATAAATCAAAACGATCTATTTCATTTTAGGCACGCGCTCCACCCATCGACCCCTTGCTGCGCTCCTGATCGTCCGTTTAGTCTACAAGGTTTGATTTAAGATGCAAAAAGGCATCCACGATCCACAATCTAGATTTGAATTCACCGAAACACATGACGACACCCGGCAACCGGTGGACTGTGTTCGCTAGGGAGATCTTCTAGATCAACAGGAAATTTGAACGTGTCCGGCCGTGCCCGAGGAAGGGTGATGGTCGTTCGAAACAAGGTGCTAATTGGATGCCATAAATGCGAGCTAGAGTTTTCGATTAATAGTCGATATACACGAATCACGAGCACCCGTGCCGATCGTACATTGTTGTGCGCCCCATTCGGTGCCAACGTGGCGCGACTAGCGTGAAGTTTCGCCGAATTGTGCCAATTGCTCTTCCTACATTAGGTGCAATTATCATACCAGGATTCAAGTAGGCACCTCGTGCATACATCCTTACACCAGTCACCAAAGCAACTAAACGCGTTCCGTGACATTACGTAGGGCAAGGAAGGTAAATTTCATCAAACAGAGTCGTCTGTAGCCGCGGAAAATATGTATGATTGTGTTGATAATGCAATGCAGGAATCAGCTTTCCTTATAGTTCGTAATATTTCGCTGCGTTTGGATATAGTCATAATTCATCTTGCACCGTTTGTCTGGTTTTCGCAGATAAACTGATATTGAATTTTGATTATCGTACTGCAACGTGCCACAGCTCTAAGCTACACACCGTCATAACACATTCCCCAGCAGATTTATAGCTTCACAAGCAGATTTTGCATCTCAGCTTGTAGATTACCTCTGGGCACGCGCCGTTCAAGTAGTTAAAAAAGTGTCCACATAATTCCCCGTACGTGTCCACTTCCCGCCGCTGCAGCGTTGAAGTCTTTCGTTCGTCAATCTCTTTCGCTCCCTCTGTGCGCTACGCCGTTTTCCCCCTCACACGTTCCTCTCTGCTATTCATTCGTATCGATCGCTCTAGCTCGCGTCTGCGCCGTGGGTTGCAAACAAGTTTGCCACGCGCCCGTGGCGGCCACATTGCTGTGCAATATTCAAATCGAGCAATCGTGTGCATCTGTTAGTGCTGATTTTGATTGCGCCTTTGCTGATCTATGCACTTGACACTGACGAGAATGAGCTTCCATTCAGCCGGGCCGTGGTAGATGATTTGCTTAATTGAAATCGCTTCATTAATGTCAACGCGGATCGTGCTGCCTACGATGCGTCAATGAGATAGCGTTGATCTAGTTAAAGCGACCGGAGCACATGGACGTGCGGCAAGACAATGTTGCGCAAGTACGATCGTCTTGTTCAGAAACCGTTTGATAAACGTTGATTTAATGTATTTTCTTGTCTACTGTCTTATGTTTTCAATTTTTTGGCAACTTTAAACAAACGTTTTGTGTGGTGGTGGTTCTAAATGGATTAACAAGCCGCTCGCTAATGTTATCCACTGTTACGGTTATCCACCCGTTCTTGATACTCCCACACAGTTCATTAAGAAAAAAAAACTGTCATCACCATGTGACATATTTGTTTCATAAAAACTTTCTCCGTTTTCTCCGCTTTGTCCGTATAAGTGACTCGCAAAAAATGTTGGTTCGTTTTGAGGTCAAGTTAAATTTTAAATGAGACACTTTATCTCCGCGTTTTTATGTTTCATCGATTTTCGCTCAAATTTGGATTGCATTGCATTGAACGCATTAATATTCGAGGCACTTATTAGGTTACTCGAGTTGAATGAACTATCCATTTTATGATCAAATTAAAATATTTTGCATCAATTTAACGGTGATTCGACTAACGTCAAAGTGTTTTCTGCCGGATGTTGGCGAATGTCCTGCAAACATCTAAAAAGAAGGTGAAAAACATTTACTCCGGTTATCTATGTATGTTTCCAAACGAAAGTTAAACACTCTTGAAGTGGTACAGAGTCAAACGTATACCAGTGAAAAGAAAATCAATTCATATCGGATGTATAATACATTTGTGTGGCCTGCCAACAAACCTAAGACGATGATAAGATGAATAATGTAGTTTCAGTTGTAGCAGAAACGCTGGCCATGTCACTTGTGTTTTCAGTGTTTACCATTTGGCACCATCTTCATGCGCACTTCAAAGAACTGGAGGCAAACAATTGTTTCTAAGACACGATTTGGTCATTACTATAATAGGCTCTAGAGCGGGAAACCCGCCGGTAGCAACCACATGCCAGATCCAGAGGAACGGGCGAGCGAGGAAGACACACACAAAAAAAACTATGAATAAAGAACAAACCACAAACAAAACGCAAGCGTTGCATTTCAAGGGTATATGGAGCGTTTCGAGCGCTGCAGTAGGCGCAGCACGTGCACGCTAAACTGACCCTTTCCGTCGAGCAGCGGAGGCGGCTGATAAGAAATGCAACTCCTGCACAAAACAAAAGGAAAAATTTTGCACCCGACGCCTAGCTCTGGGCCTGGGCAGGCCGATAATTTGCACAGCTAACCATACAACAGGCGCACTCGCTGCGGCGCTGAAGCGCGGCGTAAGGTACGGCAATAACGCTGCAACCCGAGCCTGAACCCGAGCCCCAGCCAGCAGTTCCGCCAGAGTCGCCTCGCCACGGATCGATTTCCTCCGACGGCCACAAAACCTGTGGACGTGTGGGCAGGTCGAGCAGGTCAGGCAGGCTCATTAGAATTTAAATTGTTCTCGAATAAACGGAACCGATAGGCATCGAGATGATCGTGCCGCTGCCCGGCAATTTGATGATTTATGAGAAACCGGAAATTGACTACCGCCCATCTGCGACCGGGGTGTGATGAATGGGTTTGGGATGATGTGATTGAATTAACATAGGTAGGCAGATACGATCGTGGTTAACGTTTTGCTGTTGGTATCACGGTCAGTCCGCTCGGATTCATTTTATCACCCGACTGATGCATATGCATCGCTGACAAGTTCACGGATTGTGTGTCCTTTTGAACTACGGGTCACCAAAAGAAAAAAAAACACAATGCTTTTTAAATGCTATTGTCCACTACAATTGGCATTGATGCGGATGGACGACAGGCTTGTCAAAGAAGAAGAAACAGCTCGTGCTCCAGGCTCGTAAAGATTGCTCAAGGCACAGAGATACGATTAATTAATACGATAGTGAAATATGTATACAGTCTTTAGGACAAAGATAAATTGAAAATCTCACTGTTAAAACACACTAAATCCTTTACGAAGAATTTATTTAGAAGATACCTAAATCAACATACATTATACCAGAGAGGCAACTGATGAATGCTTCCTACTAAATATGAACAAATATTTTCTAAAATACACGAAAATCACATAAAATTTGAAGCCCCTTGAAGCCATTAAAAATCGTTCGAGAATTTCTTTCTTCATCAGAATTTCTGGAAAACATATCTTCGAGATGCGCTTCATTCATCTGACTGATGGAGGAATCTTCCACCGCACACTCACCATTTATCTCGATTCGTTCCGCCAGCTCCTCGGCACGCCGGTCCGTTTCCAGATCGTTCTCGACATGATAGAACACGCTCGCACCCAGGAACAGGTACGCCGCGTAGAACAGGAGCAATGCGAACCACTCCTTGGGCGTCATTCCTGGGCGTACGATCGCCTCAGTTGGCCGCTTTCGTCCTTACACACACGGCACCCGGTTCAAAACCCTTCGTCCAGCCGAACCCTGCGTCGCACACTATTCGGAACTATTCGTACACCCAAACCGCACTCTCAGCCCACCACGAAACGCAACCAGGTTCACGCGGTCCACACGGAAGAGAAAACGCTTCTTGGCTTCGAGGACCACAGGCAGTAAAGACACGCTACACCACATCACTCCACCTGCTCCGGTGGCGGAATAAACTTTGCGGAGGTCTACCGTGTGGGTTCAACCTCCACCGGGACTAGAATTCCATCCTCCTCTCCTTCGTACGCGCACTCGGTCGCAACACGCTTACTGGTTTCTTTTTTCTCTCCTTTTTTTCCCTCGGATTCGCCCCCTTCCTCCTCACCTCCTCGGACCGGTCGGTCGGTATGCCACTTCGAAACGCTTCCCGCTTTGCTCCTGGAGAACCGGTGTGAATTTACGCGATCGCGATCCTGCACGACGTCACCCCGTAACAGGTACACTCACGAACCGGGTGCGTGTCGAGATGCAGTGATAGTGCCGGAGATAGTGCCGTCTGCTAGCCTGTGGCTACCCCGATCTACAGACGCACGATCGCAACCCAACCGGTAGGCGCTCGATCAGATAATCCTTCAGGAGGCGCCCTGCTGGGCCCCGGGGGTAGTCGGAATTTATGGAATGATTCAATTTGACCACCCTATCACAAAAATGCACTTGCACCGCATGCACGGGCTACACTTAGACGCACACACACCGACACTTACGACACACTTGTAACACTCTCGGCACAGGCCTACAGAGAAAACCTGCGAGACAATGCGTGTTCCGTATCTTATTTGATATGTAATCACGTATCACTTGGCAGAAAGCCGTTCACTCGCACAGGTGCGTACAGGTTGATCGATTGAACTCCCTCCCGCCGGGCAGCTTCCGGCTAGTTTCTGCTTCCAATCGGCAAGGAATCAGCGGTATGCACAGGCACGTCGCTGATTAGCAAACTAGCGAACGATTATCCAAATTAACACCCCGCTTCGCACATCTCGGGTTCGTGGTAAAGCGAAGGTAGTCCAATAAATTGTTTTATGATAATTTATCTCGTTTGGGCGGAACTTTTGTTTTATCACACACACATACACACAAAACTTCTTGCTAAAGTTGCCATTCGCGCGGGTGGCTCGCCCCTTCCGGTAGATCTAATCGAAGCAGCAGCAGCAACAGTATGCGCACGTACAGCGGGACGGGAACGGATTTGATCAAATTTTCAGTGCGGTCCATATTACATCGCCCGCTCAAATGCTAGCCGTGTTCGATATCGTGCGGAATATCTGATTCGTTTCGATGCGCACTTCCAGACCAGGCTCCTCGGCCTGGGTGCCTGCAAGGGAAAGGAAAAGATGGAAAAATGTAAGATCGATATTTGATCTTAAACTTGTTGCACAATTGTATGCAAATGCGCAATTCTGTTTGGTTGCGTTAATATCTCGTTAAAAAATTACTTCGAAGCCCATTATTTGCAATAATTTGCTTGCGACTTCATTTGCACCAGATAAAAAAAAATATGAAAGAAGTGAGCTGTATCTCCGGATTTCCGGAGAAGCAAGTACAGGCATGAGTACAATTTTAATTCTGCAACTAACAAATTATGGTTCACAAAGCAAACTTCCTATTGCCATTCCCATTCATTTTTCACTTGACTCAACTGAACTATAAACTGAACTTTCGGAGAAAATCCAAAATCCACTTTCGCGGCACGTGTCACTGTTAACTGGACAGGCAGTAGCGCAGAGTGTGCGCCGCGACTTCATTCATAACTTTTGCCTTGTAAAATAAAAAAATAAAAAACCTTATCGAAAAACTCACGACCGCCGCGGGGAACCAAATTTGCATGACCGCATTATTCAGCGCCACGTTAACCGATACGTGAGCACTGGCGGCAGTTTTCGACGCCTACAAATCATATCAAACCAACTTGCTGGCCTAAAACCGCGCTCCGAAGAGATGCGATCTGCAGGCACAGATCTGCGGCCAATATCTCCCGCAAGGTTTCGCGGTTCTTATACCCTTGTTTGGCGAGTTGGGAACACAAAAAGAAAACATCAAAGCTCGCTTGATAGTTTAGTTATTTATGAGCAATACTTTAAATCCAAATGTTTAGGCATACTTTACATGTGGTCCTATATATACGAGATTTCGGTGGAACGCGCTGTTGGTGGATGACTTCATTTGGTGCCAGCAGATTAACTTAATGCCAATCATTTCCATCTTCCTACTGTCGACGGATGAACAAGAATTAAACTATAATTAACGCAACAGCGCCAAACCACTTTCCACTGGACCGAAGCTGACCGACACTGCGCAGAATCGCGGGCTTGTTAATTATCGTTCTCAGCAAATTAACACTGAAGAAAACGAAGAAGTGCCCACTCAAGGTCCAGTTGGTCGCCTCCGGAGTGCGCTGGTTCGCCTCAATTGCGCCTTCACTTCACAGTACTACAACTCTGGTTGCGTAGAGGAAGGCGGTCGTACAGTCATTAAAACATTTTATGGCAGCCTCTGCGACCGGAGACCTCTTCAAGTGAACTTCAATTCGGGGAGATGGCGATTCCTCGGGGGATTTTCTTCTTGTATCCATTCCGTCGGAGACCGTAACCCAAAGACCAAACGCCAAACACGTCGCCGGAAGTTGCGCCACAAAGTAACGAAGATCCTCCCATAAATTACTCGCCAGAACCGCCAGATCTAATTGCTATCGTTCGAAATCTCAAATGTGATTAAACTGCTGCTACTTTCGTACGCAACCGAAAAGCGACGAGCCACCGAAGTGGGCAGAAGGAACTCATACCTGCCTCGTCATGGACCGGCAGCCCCAACGTCGGTCGGCATTATTCGAAAACTATAATTTTCCGTCTAGAATCCCCCCAAACAAACGGCAGAACGCCCCGACGAGACCCGCGCGAACGAGCCGATTAATTTATTATTTAATGAATGCCCTGCGCATGCGGACCAACATGGAGGGGTGCGCCACTTGCCACAAGTGTTCTGAATGGGTTCTTTGCATGAATTATTGTGCCCCGCGGGGAATGCGAAGAAACTGTCAAGTTATAATTGCAAATTACAAGGAACCCCGAGGGGCACGGAACAGGGCTCCTGAATCGGCTCCAGTCGAAGCCGTCACAAAGGTAGGTGATTGGATTGACGATTCAGGAAATGTCTGACCAGACCATCGGCTGTGCGGACTAATCTCGACTGCTCGTGGCGGTCATAGGCCGTCATCCTATGGCGCTTTCCTCGACGTCCTCCAATTGCTACCCACGCGAAGGTGGCAATAGCAAAGACTTCTTATCGAAGTCCCATCGAATCAAGCGTTGTTGCCCGCGCACCCACGGTTTCCCGCGGCTGCAACTCAAGGGTAAATTACGGTTTATTACCATCATTACTACCGCTGCATCGGTGATTGATTGATATTCAACTTCTTGCGAATCCACCGAACTCGGCCGAGACGGCTGATAAGAATCGTGTCGGAACCCGGTGACGCTATCGCAAAGGTACACAACCGGTGCATTTCTCCGCGCTGTCAGCTGTCGATTGCTTTATTGTCGTCATCGATGCCAACGAATTACAGCTGTTAACGGATAGCGGTTATCATTCGATCGGGGTTTGATTTTATGGACATTACTGTCCTTTCTGATGTCGTAAGAATTGGCAATTTTTTACTTTAAAAAAAAAACAAGACGAAGAAACCATTCAAGGAAACCTTTTGTCCCGGAAAAGAGATTCCGCAAAATTCTTATAGAATCACCCCTTTTCCGGCAATGTTTCTCAACGTGTTAACTAGTACACAACCTAGCTAAGTTCTTGATGCAATTGGTTGCAATGCATGCAACCTGCCTGCCTAAAACAAGTAATAATTTAAGTTTTTACACAGCTTATTCTCTTTTTAACAAATTTCCAACCATTTTTGGAGATCACACAAAAATTCCTCTATAATATAATCCAAACACGTGTATGAAATGGCCTTAAATTGACGGCTGAATTTAATAGTTAGAACCATGGACAAGAATTAAGAATGGTCCATGAACAGTGCGTGCTTATTACACTGAATAAAATTTGAGTTGCCTTAGAATAAGTATGTCACATTTTGTGAGTTAATTTTGTGAAGGCTAAGCATCATATCGCACAAATCAATTAGCATTGACCATTTTCTGATTTCCTATTGTTTTCTTTTCACAGAATTGTTCGATCTTTACAGCAATTACATCTCCACTAAAAATGCTCTCACAAAACGTAACCGACAGCAGGTTACGCGTTTACCCCCCCGCCGGTTCAGCACCTGCCCCTGCAGCATGACATTGAAAGACGCAGCCTTTGCACCACGGCACTCATTTATCACCCCGATAACGCACCGCCAAGCTCAGCGCCAAAACCGTGAGCAATCTTCGGGCAAACTTCATTCATCCGTGAACGTGTTTTCTTGTGCTGGTCAGCCGTTTTTGCTTCGTTCCACGCCGGCGAGGTGATTGGCTACGGAGGTTTTAGGCGCTCCAACAAGGTCCACACCGGAGCCCAAACGGAGCCGTGAACTGACCGATCATGCTGCCTACGAAGGCTTCCCGTACACGAACGCTCGCGCGAACCGTGTGGACGTAATCCGTCAACTCGCGACTCCCATTACGTTCCGGATTCGACCTCCGGATCAGAGCTTTCGGGGCCCCGGGAATGGCCGAAAGCCACCGGGCTGTGCCATTGAAAGAATGGCGCTGTGGCTTTCTTTTTCGACGCCGAATGCCACGGAATCGAAGCCCCGACACGGACAGCTTCGAGCCAAGTTATGTAGGCCAAGGCCGTTGCCACTGCGAGCGCGCGAACGGATCATCCGCGTAGCTGAAAGCAAGACGAAAGCCAACCACGACCTGAGTGGCAAAAAACGAACCGCACGAGCCACGAATCGAAAAACCGGACCACCGGTCGCCTCGCAGCCGGGAGACTGGTGGAGGCTGTGGAGGCTTACCACCAGGAAAAGGCATACAATACCAGAACCGAGGAAAAAGCTCCATTCTCAGCGCAGCGACATTGAACGTGAACTTTCTTAACCTGCCGGTGCAGTCACCGTTTCTTTCCAGATGGACCGGCTCACCTCCTTGACCACCTGCTTGCTGGATCCGCACGCTGGGCTCGTAACGTGATCGCGATCGGTTCAGTTCCACCAGTTGTTGTCGACGATTGTGTCTCACACTCCACTCCAGGCAGAGCGTGTGCAGTCGATGGACAAGAAAACAACATCAACACGATCGTAAAATTAAGCAAAACTTGAACTTGCTACAACTTCCAGATGAACCCAAACGGAGGGCCACCTTGCTGAACGATGCCGTCGCCGCACCGAGACAAGTGCAGCAAAACGTAGCGTATGGTGCACCTTTCAGTTCAGGCTGCCGGGCGTCGTCTTCGGCGACACAATCCGCCTCAAACGAACGGAGATCACGAAGATCGAGACGTTGCAAGATGACGCGCCGCGAGATGGAAACGATTATCAGTGTTCGCGTGTCCGTTGCGCACCGTTCGCGCTGGTCGTTACACTCACGCAGCTCCGGCTTGGCCGAACGAGGGGCATGGAAGGGAGCATGGCGGTTCTCCTACGCGGGAATTAAATGTCCGGTCTCGGGGCAGATGATCCGGGCACAAACGATCGCCTTGTTGATCTCGTTAGTTCGCAAGAAAAAACACCCACCGGACGGTGATGCTAACTATGCTAATCAAAAACTAGACCAGCCATGAAGCTGGCAAATTTATAAACCCTCCCAGTGGTCATGTATTGTTGACGGGGGCTCCCGCCCCATTTTCTTCGTTCCCTAACTGCCACCCCGGTATGCCTGAGGCTTGTTTGCACAAGTGTGTTTACGTAGCAGTTTAGTAGCACGTATTAATATGTTTTTTTTTCTTCTGTTGACTTCCATAACCCACCGTCGCCAAACAGTACCTTCGATTGACTTGACCGTGAACCGTTTCGTGGCGTACGATTCGATCAACCTTTATCGAACGTTCCACAATGTGTCTGAACAACAAACAGAACAGAGCAAGAATAATCCGTGCGAGCCCGGATTCACACAATGCAGGTGCAGTTTCACTAATTTTGTTCAATTACAAGAAGCCAGCACAGCTACTTAAAGCACCCTTTTTGGCCTAATCGGGCCGCCACGCTCTGCACTATATGGTCCACTTGGTGCAACCCGACGTGATAAGCGGGCTGCAGAGTTGTAGGCCGTGAAGGCATCCTACAGATGGTGGCTGTGTGGGGGTGGGGGACTGAGGGGACCAAAAGGAGCTGATTAGAGGCAACTATCAGCCCGGTGGAATAATTTTGAAATACTGTCGCCACTACTGTTCAGAAGCGCAACGTCGAACTAACGAATGGAAGAAACTTTGATAAAGGGCAATAAACGGCTGCATCGTACTTTGTAATTTAGTTTTTGAGGGCCATCGGCAACATTCGGGCTGCATCGTGATATCGAAAGCAAGCATCTTGTGCAAGAAACGGCTCGCGAAACGCATGTATCACCGGCCAACCAGCGGGTTTTTTTTTGGTGTGTGCTGGTTCTTTCTTTCTAATTATCTACCCTGCAATTTTAAATGCCTTGTCAACAACAACAAAAACCACTACCCCTCACCGGAACGGAAGAGCGGGCTCGAACGAGCGAAAATCGGCTCGGGTGTGTGCAACCATTGTTTGACTGTGACACACTTCTTGGGCTTGGGCCCACGGGTGGGTGAACTATAGTGTTCGGGGGTTATTAGTTATTAATCAGCGTATTGACGCAACAAACGGCCTGTTCACCCGTCACGCGGTCGTCGAATGGATTCCACCCTTAAAGGCTCGAGACTCAGGAGGGGAAAAAAAAGGCAAAAAAAGACAAAAATTCCCAAAATCCGCACGACGAGTCCCGCGGCAGGAACGGGTTTTGGGATCGATGGTTGGGGCCAGCTAGGGAATCCCCCATTCATATGAAGGCTGAAAACCGTCGGAACCGTACGGCACGCCGATCGGAGTGTTATCCTTGGCTGATTTTTGGACGACCGCACATCCGTTTGTTCGACTGTCTTAGCCTAGCCCATGCGTAGCCACTTGTGCGGCGCGTATGTCACCGTTGTTCACCCGGGCGAATGTTTGGAAAAAATAAATAATTGATAGCCTTTTTTCGAATGGCTCACTGAAGATAGCGTTCCATTGGGGCAGCGATCAGTCGCTGGAACGTTGAGGAGCATCACTTTCAACCACCAAAAACACTCACTGGCACGATCTGGCTCACTTGGCAAGCACTTGGACACTTGGTGACATTTGTTGACGCTGCTGGGACGTCGAAAACTTTGCACAAAGTGGTTTGAGTTTTTTTTTTTTTTTTCGTTTTCTCCATTTGGCAACCGATCGTTAGAGACGGATCGGGGCACAATCGGACCGTCGGCGAGCTTGCTGCCAGTTGATAAGAACAAACCACTTGCACGCGTTTGTATTTCCGTATCAGCACACGCAACGCAACGGTTCGTACGGGACGTTTGAAAACACACTGCCATACGCTGCCATCCCAGTTCATCTCGTTCGATTCTCTGGGAAACTTCCAACGGTTCGAATACTCACGCTGGACGACGACGACGACGACGGTGCCCTACACTTGAAGTCAGCACGGTGAAGCCTTCCAGGAGCGCGGACGGACTCTTTGCCGAACCACCGAAGCGACCGGCTGCGACTGATCGAGACCGCGAATTCGCCGAGAAGTCCGCACTTGTTCGCTGCTCGCACACACGAGCACCGCAGCGATCGCAAGCGGCGCGAAAACCGCGAGTGAGAACTCGAGGCAACCGAACGCACTGAGACATCGACGCGCGAAAAAGGGCGATAAGTGTGTGTGCGTGCTTGCGGAAATGGTACGCGAGTTGAACTGCAGCGTGCGGAAGAACGCAGGAATCGCCACCGAAGGACCGAAGGAACAAACCGCTACCGCCGTTTTGCCAGGCTTCAGGGATGTCCGGCCGCTACTGGACTTATGGCGCAGCTCCGACCGAGTGATTCCTTGCTTATCACCCGACCGGCAGTATTGTATGTGACCCGATGGATGCAAGCAGATACGCTGCAGCCGATCGGAACGGTTGCAGGGGCGGGCGAAGGTGGAGGCATGCATTTATGCTGCACAGCCCCAGGGTATCGTCAAAGCCACGGTGTCTTTCACACTCGACCGATTGTACGGCTGCCGGTGGCTTATCGTGCGGCGAACACTACACTATCACGCAGCCCGAGGCGCAAATGTGTCGCAGCACGCGCAGCATCGATGCGGTTGGAAAAAAAGGGCTGATTGACCTGCCCAGAAGCCGCCATGACAAAGCCCGCGAGATCGTATTTGTCGGCCTGCGCAAACAACAAAGCGCGGTTATCTCTTCGGCCCGTAGTCTCCACCGCCGCCGACTGTTTGCCGATGGATTGCAAATCGAACCGAACATCACTGACCTTTTGCCGACTGTGAGATAGCGTGTGAAAGAGAGAGAGAGAGAGAGAGATGCCCACAAAGGTTTAACTAATAGGAAACTTTCCCCTGACGAGGAACACCGAGGACGATGGCACCCTGTCGCGCCGCGATGTATCGTAACATATGCATCTCATCCTGACAAAGGATTATACAATGTGACCGTTACACGCGACACGTGGGCCGGCTGAAGAAAAACAAAACGAAGCAAAACGAAACGAGCCGCGCACGACACGTGAGCGAAACTGACAATGCTTTCGAATATTTGAACAAAGAAACAGTTGCTTACAACTCAATGAACGCGGTGCACTCGAGATGACGCCTTTTCTACTTGATCTGTATCAGCTTGTTATGATAAGAATGTTCTTACAAGTGCTATCCATACCTCGACCGGTGGGTTTCACTAATGGGTGGATTTCAGCGTGAATACCAAGGGCTAAAAAAGAAATTTATAATTGTTTATAATTTATAATTTATATTGAAAATTGAATGGATTTTCTTAAGTGATAAAAGGAAAAGGAAAATTACTGTGATTGTAATGGGCATGTTATTTGCTACAATAGTTTTCTAGACAAAAAGACGAACAATTTGAAAGAGACATACGTTAGGAAACAAGCAAAACGAGTAACTCTCCATTTCCGGGAGACGAAAAAAAACTCCGAAAAAAAAGGAAACATTGCCACATTGTGCACGAATGACATCCAAAGCGTTCGTCATTTTTGGCGCACAGTTTTTTTTTTTTTTTCGTTTGATCGAAAAGTGCTCCAAACTTACCAAACGCTTCACTGCGTACAATAATATGGACACAATAGGAGGGCGACTTTTATAACCGTTTCCCTCGACACTGACATTGCGTGGTGCCATTGTGAGTGCTTCAATGCTTCATCCCACAAGTATGGCAATCGGTGCAGAATGTAGGAGCAGGTTGTGATCGGTTTTGCTAGTCTCCAGCATAAACTATTGAATGTCAATGCCCCCTCCCGGTAGTATCGCATGTGCAGCTCCAAATACAATGCCAAAGCAATCGTGATGATGATTGCATTCTTTTATTTTGAGTGACCTTGATCAAGCTTCAATCATAACGATCTTACAGAATATTGGATAATTTAATTTAAATTCATTTCACTACATGTAGTTATTTCGATTTTTATATGAGCTGTGTTAATTGCAATTCTTCGATACATAAAAATTGTGGACAAAACGTTTAAACTTCGGTGGACTGATCTGAGATAGTGTCGTTTTCTAGCCAAATGATCCTCTTGGAGATCATCAACGATGATAACGTGCACATAAGACTCAAGTTGAAGGCCATATAGGAAAAATTGAAATTAAGCAGAAAAATATGCGCACGCAAAAAAGAATTTCAGACAAACGAAATTTAATAGCTGAGAGTTTTCCTAAATTTTTAACTTGTCAGAGGCGATGCTGGTGGGGTTCGGAATAGCTGTGTATTAGCAGTACTATAAAGTGACGTGATCGTCACTCATTTTCAGATTTTATTACAGATCACAATCCACAGATATTTACAACCGACCGTACGCTGCGAACGCTACCGCTTGATCTCCTTCTTCTCTTCGTCTCTCTTTTCGACAAAAGATGTCGAATTGTCGCTCTCTCGCATTTCGTCTTTCTCCTTTCGTATTTCTTTTTCTTCGCTGTCGATCACCGTACCTCTTCCTTCGTTTATTCTTCTTCTCTCTCACTCTCGATCCCTACATAAAGGTATTGTACATGTTTAGGATTCATATCTGGTGGCTTTATAAGGCGAAATATTACGTGTCGTCGTGGGAGATAACATTCGTGTTAAGGGTTAAGGACTCTTTACTTGCTATGATGGTGCTACATCAGCTTATCGGTCTAAGCCGGCCGAAGGTCTATCAAAACCCATCACATGGCATTGACGAAGTCACGAAGAATTGGCAATGAATGAAATTTAACATGACCAAACAGTGAGTCTCAATTTGTATATATACCTCGGAAGGTTTCGTCGCTCTTGAACCAAGTCCATGTCGCAGTGGCCACGCTTCATCATACGCAACATCATCATCATCATCATAGGACGGTCAAGAGCCGTACATTGACTTGTGCCGTAAACAGCATGGCTATTTATAGTGGACCAGTTGCTGCCCCAGACAGATTGCCAATCCGAAGCCCCGATATGAGCCTCGACATGATCCAGCCACCATACTTGCTGCGCCCCTATCCTCCTTGTTCATGGGAGGTTCACCTAGCAGTTCAGCAATTCAACCTGCTTCTTCAGGCGCCATCCGGTTCCCTTTTATCCCCGGTGAATGACCCCAGCTCCTTACGCCCAAAGGTGCCAAGGGCGTCCCTCCAACAGGGAGACCAGTTGCCATGATCATAGAGAAAAACTGGGCTTATAAGGGTTCAGTACAGGGTAAACTTTGTCCGCCTGAAGACTCGGCCATATCGCAGCTTCTGACGCAGTCCAAAGTCCTTTGAATGTCTGTAGCCTGTGAAATTAAATATCGTTGTCATCTTATGTATTGTGTTTTGCTCCATTTTCCTCGATTTTTCGCTTTTTCATTCCTGCGTTACTGCGCATCGATCGTCCAGCTTGATGGAACGGGCGTCTCCACCGGAGATAGAGCATGGCGTAGCGGACGTCATCGCCATGTTGCCCCGGGTTTGGAGGCGCTTGTCCGGTGTATGTGGTTGTGGTCTGACCGGGATGGTTTGCTGGTGCGAATTTTACTGTGTTTATTTTCACCTGTTATTGGAGTAAGAAGCTTTTTTCCCTCCAGAGTATAACCAGATAAACCATGTAGCAGCGTGCGCCAGCCTGGTCACCGACCGGCTCCAAAGCATTCAGCATTCAGATTTGGTTTAGTTTCCCTTTAAAACTGACCACATGCTGCATCAATTACTGAAGCATGAATGTTGCCGACAGAATATATCAGATCATATTAGATGAAGCACTGCAATTGTACACTTTTATTCGCAAATGTAATGTACGTTTGCAACTAATCCTTAACGACAATGCTAAGTTGCAGATGACAACGCTCTCTACAATTGATCGTTTGTAAACGATAAGTATCGGATTTTTCTACTAACCTAGGTTCGTCGCTCCAATGCAAGGAACGGAGCGAACCTGTTGGGTGCAGTTTGGAACTCTAACTAGCTGACACATCAGGAGGAGATCATTTCATTTTCACAAGTTGTTTTTCTTTGCACATCGTACTCCACGAGAGCTAAAAAAGATTCCGAAATGGACGGAGAAAGTCAACAACTTATTTCGGATTGCTTCCTTAGGACGGTGGTAATTCCCAGATCCACGTAAGTACCTTAGCACGAGAGCAACAGAGCGAATATTCTATACGTGCCGCTTTACTATCTGCGCTTAGCAATGCCCCCATAGAACCTCCGCCAACGAAACAACCTGTGAAGGTGGAGCTCCAGGTACTACGGCTAAAAGACGAATCGCAGAATCTAATCATGGAGACGCTACGAGCCGTGCACGGAGAGTCGTTTCAACTAGGCGACATTTCGAAGTACGAGGACAAAGGGGGCAGGATGAAGAAAGGCTTCTGGCAAGACCGTGGCAATCTGGTGATTCAGGGTGGGTTTGATTTCTCAAATGCGCCCCGCACCGGAAACAGCAACGAGGACAAGTTTCGCATGTACGCCATCATGAAGCTTCACAGCTACGGTTTCCATCGAAACCATTGCGAGGAGGCACTGGAACACCACAACGGAGATATAGACCAAGCACTGTCGCTGCTGTTTTCCAAATATTTTCCTCCACCTGCCGACCTGCAGCCCCCTCCGGAGGAGTACAACGAGGATGAGCTTAGCACAATGCGTGCTGACGAGCGGGAAGCCCTGGAATCAATTTACGATAAGCTGTTCGTGGAGAAGGAACGGAACCGGGTATGGCAGCTAAAGTTTAAAATCGATCACCTGCTGGTGCACAGCCCCTCGGAGATGAAGAAGCAAGCGGAACGGGAGCGACAACAGGCGGAGGAAGGGAAGCGCCGCCATATGGAAGCGTTGGCGAAGCAAAAGAAAGCCAAAAAGGAAAAATGTTGGAACTTCGCCAAGGGGAAGTGTCGCTATGGCAATCGCTGCTATTATTCCCACGAAACGGAAGGCACGACGTCGGGGGAGGAGAAGAAAGGGGATAAAAGAGGGGACAAAGCAGCGGACGAGGATCCGAATTGGTTCTTTTTGGAGGTACGCTTCGATCCCGGCAACCGCTACCCTTACGAGCGCCCGGTACTACTGCTGAAAACCACTTGTCCCGACATTCCGGAACAGTTGTGCCTTCGAGTGAACCGACGGTTAGTGCAGGAGTGCGTCGAGCTGACGCGGGACGGGATGCCGTGCATCTACACCGTGGCTGAGTTGCTGCAAAACGACGAAGAAATTGGCCGGTACATCGAGCAAGATCGCTACCAGTTCCCCGATGCGCGAAGATCGCTTTTCTACGAGCCGGACAGGGACGCAGGGGACGAGGCGATGACGGGCGAGCTGTCGACGCATCATCAGCGTGGTACGACCGGCCGGCAAACTGGACCCCGGATGAACGTGGAGCAGATGCAGAAGGAGGACCGAAACATTGTGCGGAAGTTCATGGACAAGCAAACGAATGCCACCTACAAGGAGATGATACGCAACCGGCGGAACCTGCCGGCGTGGGCTAAGATGAGTGAAATCATCGCCCTCATGGAAGCGCATCAGATACTCGTTGTCAGCGGGGAAACGGGCTGTGGAAAGTCTACGCAAGTGCCTCAGTTTCTGCTCGACGACTGGCTGCTGCAGTCGTCGAAGCTGGAACCCAACCAAAAGATGCGCCACGTGGAGATCATCTGCACGCAACCGAGGCGTTTGTCCGCGATCGGCGTGGCGGAACGTGTGGCGGAGGAGCGCAACGAGAAAATTGGAAACACGGTCGGGTACCAGATCCGGCTGGAGAACAAGATATCCTCCTCCACGCGGCTGACTTTCTGCACCACGGGTATCCTTCTGCGTCGTTTGCAGTCTGACCCAACGCTCGCCACCGTGACGCACATCATTGTCGACGAGGTTCACGAACGCAGCGAGGAGTCCGACTTTCTGCTGCTGATACTGAAGGAACTGCTTGCGCAACGGACCGACCTGAAGGTTATTCTTATGTCGGCCACATTGAACTCGAACCTGTTCTCCAGCTACTTTAGCGACGTGCCGGTGCTGGACATCCCCGGTCGCACCTTCCCCGTGGAACAGCTGTTCCTGGAAGATATACTAGACCGGAGCCGGTTCGTGATGGAGCCCGATTCACAGTACTGTAGAAAGTTGAAGAAAGGAGAGATTGAGATGCTTATACAGGAACTGGAGTACTCCGACGTGCAGGCGGCCAATGTAGCCCCGGCGAAAACGATTCGAGACGAAAACCTTAAAATGGCCGATATGTTCGCACGCTACGGAGGTATGTATATCTATCTTCTTTTTTCTATGTATTTATTTGAGCCGTTTTTGTGTTGTTGTGAATCTAAAAAAAAAAAACATAACAGCAAAAAATCTAATATTCCTTTTATCGATTGTAAAAATTAAATTTCTTTTTTAGAGTATTCGAAGCAAACCTGCAAGACACTTTACCTCATGGATCCGCTACGAATCAACCCGGAACTGATCGAGCACGTGCTGACCTACATCGTGGACGATAACTCGCACAGCTGGCCCAAGGAGGGCTCGATACTGATCTTCCTCCCAGGGCTGGCGGAGATCCAGACGGTTCACGAGGCCCTCAGCGAGAGTCGACTGTTCGGTCCACGGGGCGATCGCTTCGTGCTGATTCCGCTTCACTCGATGCTCACGAACGAGGAGCAAGCGCTGGTCTTCCGGAAGCCCCCGAAGGGAAAGCGTAAGATTGTGCTCAGCACCAACATCGCCGAAACGTCAGTCACCATCGACGACTGTGTGTTCGTGATCGACTGCGGTCAGATGAAGGAGAAACGCTTCGACTCCAACCGCAACATGGAGTCGCTCGAGATGGTGTGGGTTTCGCGGGCCAACGCCCTACAGCGGAAGGGTCGTGCCGGTCGTGTGATGCCGGGCGTCTGCATCCATCTGTACACGCGGCCCCGGTTTACGAACCACATTCTGGGCCAGCCCGTACCCGAGATACACCGCATCCCGCTGGAACCGCTGCTGTTACGCATCAAAACACTTCCGACGCTGCAGGACCGCCCGATGGATGCGGTGCTCGGGGCAACCATCGAGCCACCGAGCGTGGAGAACATTCAGTCGGCCAAAAAGCGCCTGATCGATGTGGGCGCGCTCGACCTCGAGGAGCAGCTGACGCCGCTCGGGCACCATCTGGCAGCGCTGCCAGTGGACGTTCGGATAGGCAAGCTGATGCTGTTCGGAGCGATCTTCCAGTGCCTGGATAGCGTGCTTACGATCGCGGCCATTCTCAGCTACAAGAGCCCGTTCGTGTCGCCCTTCAGCAAGCGCGACGAGGCGGATAACCGCAAGCGCCAGTTTGCGATCGCCAACAGCGATCACCTGACGATGCTGAACGCGTACCGCCGGTGGATGGAAGCGGCACAGCGCAGCCGCTACGCCGGACAGTGCTTCGCCGAGGAGAACTACCTCTCCGGCAAAACGCTTTCCACGATCGGCGAGATGAAGTATCAGTTTCTCGAGCTGCTCGTGTCCATCGGGTTCGTACCGATCGACCTGTCGGGGCGCAGTCGAGCGAAACGCCAGCAGCTGGACGATCTGCTGCAGCTGACCGGGGCGGAGCTGAACGTGCACGGGACAAACAATCGGTTGCTGGCGGCGATCCTCTGCGCCGCCCTCTACCCGAACGTGGTGAAAATTCTTACGCCCGAAAAAAGCTTCGTCTCGGGCGGGGGCGGTGCCGTGCCGCGCTTGCCTCAGGCGTCCGATCTGCGCTTCAAAACGCAAGAGGATGGCTACGTCAGTCTGCACCCGTCCTCGATAAATGCGCACGTGGGCTACTTCGGTTCGCCGTTTCTGGTGTACCAGGAAAAGGTGAAGACCTCGCGGATCTTCATCCGTGAGTCCACCATGGTACCGCTGCTGCCGATGGTACTCTTCTCCGGCAGCGATCTGAAGATTGAGCTGCACGGGGGCGACTTTGTCATCCTGCTAGAAAGCGGCTGGCTGATGGTGCAAGCCGCCACCCATCAGATCGCGGAGATGATGAAGTTCCTACGGTTGGAGTTGACGAAAATGTTGGCGCTGAAGATTAGTGACCCATTGCTGAACCTCCTGCACCACGAGCATGGGAAACGGATCATCGAAACTATAGTGCACCTTATAAGCAAGGAGTAAAGTGGACAGTATTCCGATATGATGTTACATCCTGAACCCCCTCATATAAAGTTCCAATGTGCAATCAGTGTGTACAGTTGCTAGTTACTAACGGTTGATAATAAACCCAAAATGTTACATTTTCTATTTATTTGCCGATATTTATATTACATTCACTGATTTCCCCTAATATCTGTGTACCACACAACGTTTTATTTTTCACGAGATTCACTTATCTTGTTTCAGAATAGTTTCTTCCATAATCTGTCTTACCCTTTCCCGAGAGGGTTTTCATATTTTCGACTTAATTTTAGTCTCACCAAAAAAGCACAAAGGCAGGGCAGATAGGTTGTTTTTTTTTATTGAGAATATATTTTTGTTGAATGAGATTGCAATATGTGAATTTAATTAGCTTTTTCACAAGTATCACAATGTGCAATACCATAATCTAGTTCCGTTGAGTTTTGGCGTGCAAAAAGCGAAGGCAAGCAAAACTTAATTCTCAGTTACATACATTTTTTTCTTTTAAACATACATTTCGGTTCGTTCAGGTTTAAACAAATGAAGTATCAGATTGCAGTATTTTGTTTTTAATCGTTTCCTAGTTTTATTGAATCCAAAAAACAAAAACAAAATTTTAAAAAATGCCGCACATAATTATGCCAAACTATCGAAACAAAGATTCAGAAGATCTTCGTTTCCAAAACAAAGTCCTAGGCTTAACTTGAAATTAAAGACAGAAAAGTGCACGTAATTTTGTTATAACAACGAAAAAAAAAAAACAATCAATCTTTCGATTTCGATCCACGATTACCAAAGGCCGTGCTTGGCTGAAGGTCCAATTTCCGTCCAACGTAGCCCTTCGTTTTTTTTTTTTTCAAATATACCACCCAATAGGACAGCTCTGCGTTAACTAACGTTTCAAAAGAAATTCCACCGCCATGGCATGCAACGGTTCGGAAACCAAAGATTTGCATCAACTATACACGCAACGTCCTAGGAAATCAGATAATCCAGTGCTTTATGTTTGTTATTGCCGAACCTCAATAGCGCGTCGGAAATTTTTTCCACCTCAAAGCCCAGATCGAGCAGCTCACTCAAGGGAATTATGTGTTCGATAATCTGCAAAGGAAACAAAAAGGAGAAACTGTTGAGGAGGACTGCATTGTTCTGCGAAACCGTTTATGAAGGTTGCCCTCAACGAACCTTTTTGTCGTCGTTTCCGATCTGCTGCAGCACCCATATTACTCGCGCCAGAGGAAATCCCATGGAACTGATTTGTTTTACCAGATTCTGATCGGCCTGCACGAGCTGATTGTATTTAGTGTAGTCTATTCGGTTTTCTTCAGCCCCACTTGACCCTTTAGAACGGGAAGAAAAAAGGGAACGGTTGTAAGGATTAAAAATGTTCCAGCTCCATGCGGTTCCACCCGCCACGCTTACCGAATTCTTCTCCGCTTCGGCTGGTGGTAGTTTGCCGATCGCTGATGGTTTGACTATTATTTCGCGTCCGTCTGGTGACCGAATCCTGCACCTCGTCGTTCAGCTGGCGCAGAATGTCCGGGACGCTTTTCGATTTCGATTTCAGCCCGGCCGCCGCATCCGAGCCACCGGCGTTGGTTGCTGCGTAGAGCGACTGAGGCACCGATGTCACTCCTACACCACCGCCTCCGCCCGCAGCAGCAGACGTTGACTGGTAGCCATGGTAACCGCCTCCATGGACCAGCTGCATGTTGTAGCCGGCCGACGACGTGGTGTCGGTGGCGGCCGTGTGATATCCATAGTTTGGCGCATAAGCGCTGGCCGCCGATACCGTCGTGCCGGTGCCATCCGCGAGTGTGGTTGATGAGGCGGTAACGTACGGTCCCGCAGGATGTTGATGATATCTATAGGAGTAGTTTGATCCTCCCGACGGATGCTGGTAAGGTTGCTGATGACTCTGGCTGACCGCCACGGGAGGTACATGGTACGTTGAGTTGGCGTAACTATGCATACCGTACCGGTTGTCGGTTGCGTTCGCTGAAGGGTAGCAGGAAGCAGCCATTGCCGAAGAGTCATACTGAGTGCCGTAGTTGCCATAAGGCTGGTAACTGCCGTAGGAAGATGCCACTGTTGTTTGAGTAGCTTGCTGATACTGGCTAGGATACATCGAATACTGTTGATTCGTGCTGTACGCGGTGTTGTAGGGATCTGCAGACTGGGAAGATGGATATTGCTGTTGCTGCTGTTGTTGCTGCTGTTGTTGCTGCTGCTGCTGCTGCTGCTGCTGCTGCTGCTGTTGTTGCTGCTGCTGTTGTTGCTGCTGCTGTTGTTGCTGCTGTTGTTGTGGTGGCATGGGTTGTGAGGAAACAGACTCCGCCGTTGCCAATGGATACGTCGACTGCTCCTTTACTTCCATCGACGGTTCCTGTGACTCGCTCGACGGCACTTGATCGGTACTATTCTTGGCGACATCGCTAGACGGGCTTGTGAGGGTCGTGTTTTGTTTCAATACTTGCGCCAATATATCCAGATCGTTGATCGTTCGCAGCTCCATGTTATCGAAGGGACTCGAGGTATCGTTCTCAAAGTCCGAGTAATTGATTTTGTTATAATTATTGTTGTTATTATTATTGTTGCTCCCGAGAGTGGCCAGCGCCGGTGTAGTCGTACCGGCCAGTGTTTTCTTTGGAATGATACTAGCGTTAGCGGGGACATTGGGGTAGGCTTGCGTGTCCGCAGCACCAGGTACTGCGTCCCGTATCACAGTCGGTACCAGTATCGTGTCGAACTGGCTCATATGATCGAACGGTTTCACATTGCTACGCTCGTCCGACGAGCCGGAAGGTGCAGATTCATCGTTTTCCTCCTCGTATTCGTCCTCGGAGCCGTGCGTCACTCTACCGCCTCCGCCTGCTCCACCGCCACCACCCTCATCCGGCTCGTTCTCGTCGCTGGCGCTGGACAGCTCGTCCGTGTTGGGATACGAAATTTGGTTCAACTTTCTCTTCTGCTCGGCCTCGATGAACCGTAGCTGCTCCTGTTCCCTCGCCTGCAGCCGCACTTGCCGTTCGTACCGTTCGCGCTCCTTGATTGCCTTCCACTCCGTGATCCGCTTAAGTACGGTGTCTTCGAGCTCGCACTCGTAGCAGGTCTCGCGCAATACCTGCCCCACGTCGTACTGATGCAGGCGATTCACTACACCCTGGGGGAGCACAATCTTTGGCGGTGGTTTAAACCGCTCCGATATCTTCACCGGAACTCCGTCCATGTAGCTGGGCGGGCTGTACGACATCCCGGCCACGACGAAACGGTGTGCTACAGAAGAATGCGTACCGCCACACCGAGCCTCATCCGAACAACAAAAGTGTGCGCGTAGCAAATTAAATTATCGCGTATGCTTTGTGCTTCGGTGGACCCCCTTCGCGGCCTTCATAATCCCAACGAGTATCACTGCGGGTCTCGAAGCTTCGTACCTTGGTTATATGCCAACCATTCCTACAACCAACAACGGAAAATAACAACCAAAGTTACTACCGGAAAACATACACCGTAATCCTAACCGAGGCCTGAGTGGAAAAACTGAAATCTGTTCCCCAAACTCAACACACAAATTTACGTTGGTATGACAATATTTTCCTTTCTACTGTACTATCACTGCAATTTGACTGGAGTCACTTTCTGTCAAATGTCAGACACTGCGATGCCACTGTTCTAGTCGTACGAATCGATATCGAAAAAATTCGAAACAATTTCGAATCATGATGCTCACCAGATGTGGCCAGATAGGTGAAATAACTAAATAACTGATGTTGTCGGCATCCCATACGAGTTTTCATTTTTATTTACAATCCATACCGATTTTAAATAACATTCTGAGAATATAAAACGATAATTTCCGAACGTGTTCGAACTTCGGATTCATTTGGCGAATGCCAAACTCACTGTTTGACAATTGAGCTGCAGGGCTGCATAACACCTTCGAACGCCTGATTTCATTCGTCTGATGATTCGCAATGATTCATTGCAAACCAAAACAAAGTGCAGCACAGTCATAGTTGGTTGGATAGAAGAAAAAACAAAACAAGTTGCAAAGAACAAAAATGTTCTCGTTTTTCAAAAGCAAAAAACCCAGTCCGACACAGATCCCGGGAGAACCGATTCCGGGTGCTGCTCCGGTACCGGATGATTTCATCTTCATCGAGCGACGCGATTCCTCGCCAAAGCCTGCTGGGGGTGGTGGTGCTCAGTCGTCGACGGCATCTTCTGGCGATCATGGACTGTACCCAGCCATTCCCGACACCGACACCAAAGATCCGGCCAAAAGTGCCACCACAACCCGTCAGCGCAGCGAAGAGAAGGTTAACCACGCTCTGAGCGGTGTACCATTTAAGCTCGCACCAGAACTTTGCCTAGATACCAGGAACGAGGTGACCCGCATCCAAATAAACGATATTATGTCCTTCGTAGCGCGCACGTTATACACGCCGCAATACGACTTTAGCGTGGAGCGAAGCGTTTTGAACGAATAAGCAGCATACATGGTAGAAAGATATCTCGCAGGGTGTTGAAGGAATCACCGTTATTGAACAGAAACGCGATTTGGCGGTTCATTATTTAATCTTCATTTGTAATCTGTGTAACACTACTAAAAAAAACTATGCTAGGGATAGTTCTATGAATTCACATGATAATAAAATTCGTTTGACTTAACCCACCCCTTTCATTCTTGATAGAATGTGTATTGCGGTGATTTTATTTCCCTAGATAATCCCCAAAAATTTCTTCAGAACAAGATCAGTTAGTTGTTCAGCGTCAAAAATCAGGACAGATGTCAAATCAAATTTCCAGATAACATAATTTAGAACAACAACTAATATACTAAGGAAAGACACAGATATTTTCCAGGGTTATCTGATGACTGAAGATTATTTTTATTAAAGGTTACGGAAAAATAATGAGACCAAACGATCAGCACGTCTATCACCGTATTGCAACTGAGCCATATCGTTTGGGAACCATGGAACTATAGTTCATTTTAACACACAAAAATGGCCATAGCCGGCAGGCGTTTCGTTCCAGAGACTCGGGTGCCACTCAATCTTTAGGAGCGGTACGACGTACCGGCGCTTGGTGCAGGTCCGAGTTAACCACACCACTCCCAATGCTGAGACAAAAAAGGAATTCGCCATTTTAAAAAAGGTCTGATAGACTTTGTGTCAGAGGTGATGCTACTGCTTGAGCTCCCTACGCGGAGCGATAATTTTCCCTTTTCTGCCCGTTTGTGTTCTGCAACATGGTGAAGCGACCTTCGAAACACTAGCAATTGAAAGGCTGACGGCTAAATTATCCGAAACGCATCTGAAATTGCCCGTGTGTGCTGGTCGTCTAGGATCTGCCTGGTTGGTAAATTACCGCTAGTACGACGTCGGACGACGGGCGTTGTACTTCATCATTATCGTCATCAGCATCCTCATCATCATTGAGCAACAAGATCGCCGTCATCACACCAGTGCTCTGTATAGCGAGCAGTGCAAGTGAGAATAAAATTGCAGTAAAATAACAACACCGAAATTACCGCCCCGTGTACGGCCTCGCCAAGTGCGAGCAGCTGAAACGGTGTGTGCGAAAGGAAAGGAGGAAACAGTGTGAGCTCAAATCGCGGTGGGGGTGTGTGTGTTCGGTGCACGCGAGACGACGGGGGAGGCGTTTTGTGAAGTTCATCAAACTTGTTCAGATAAAAAAAAAAACACGCCGCTCTAGGTCCTGCGACAGGACAATCAAACTCAGCAATAATACGCCGAACGACCGCAATCTACCATATTGCGTGAAAAGAAGAAGTGTGCTGTTTTGGGACCTGCTGTATCATCGTACGCCTTTTGCTCGGGTGTTTAGCTGCGCCAAACGAGACAAGTTGCAGCGAAGAATATTCCCTCCGTCTCATTTTGTGGAACCGCGAGCATCGATTCGTCGACGAACGGAACGATGACGGAGTACAAACTAGTAGTAGTAGGCGCAGGAGGTGTTGGCAAGTCGGCACTGACTATACAACTTATTCAGAATCATTTCGTAGATGAGTACGATCCAACAATTGAGGATTCCTACCGGAAGCAAGTAGTTATAGGTAAGTTTGCTAATGTTTTTTTTCTCATCTTCTCACTAGCATTTCTACCGGCGAGTACGCGTTTGACTCGAAATCGAAAGGAAAAGTAAATGAAACGCGTTTCTAAAACATTACTTACACTATGGCCATAACCGGTCAGTTTTCTTTATCTTGATTTCCATGATTGAGTTTAGTCCATAAACTGTTTAGCCTGATGAATATATTTATTAATTAACCACAATGCAAAGAACAGGATGAAGGAAAGGGTTTTCGTAAAATTCTAAAATATATGTTCAATGAAGAGATTAGATATTTTTACTTACTTCGAGTTTTTATATTTCGAAAATAACAATATTTTGCTTAGAGCAAGATCAGCGTCCCATTCATCTTCATAGCTTGCTTGTGTTGGACAATTTCTTGTTATTTTAATTTCCCTGCAAAACCATCCTTTGGGGCTACGAGGAAGAGGAAGTAAACAACAAAGACAACTCGTGCCAACTTCATTATTTTCCGCGATGGTCGATGATGAATCAGTCCCGGCCACTGGTGAACGTATATTATTGGCTCTCCGCGTTGGAGTGCACTGTTGCTTCTCACGCTAATTGAATGTGACTAATTAATTCATTTACATCGGTTAGATGCGTCCTGACGACACATGCTTGCTGGCAGGAGCGCCGCGAACTCGGCGGCTGTGCCACCATTGCATAATAGATTTTTTTTTTTCTTAATAATCTTATCTTTTTGACATATCGAACGCGGCGATCATTTAGCACTATATGATAATGGTCCGTCCCTTCAACTTTTGTTTTTGTTTTTTTTTTTTTTTTGCAGACGGCGAGACGTGTTTGCTCGACATTTTGGACACGGCGGGGCAGGAGGAGTATTCCGCGATGCGCGATCAGTATATGCGAACGGG
Organism: Anopheles atroparvus; assembly: GCA_914969975.1. NCBI lineage: Eukaryota > Metazoa > Arthropoda > Insecta > Diptera > Culicidae > Anopheles > Anopheles atroparvus. Next base: position 13,042,460 of record CAJZCY010000001.1, read on the forward strand.
TGAAGGATTTCTTTTAGTATTCGCTGTTAACAGTGCCAAAAGTTTCGAAGACATAGGTAAGTGTTGCACTGCGTCGGACGACGGTGCTCTTTGAACGCCGGGGAAGGAGGAAAGTCATAACATTTCCTTCGCAATTTGTTTCTACAGGAACGTACCGAGAACAAATCAAACGCGTTAAAGATGCTGAAGAAGTACCGATGGTGCTAGTGGGCAACAAGTGCGACCTGCAGGCATGGGCAGTGGACATGAATCAGGCGAGAGATGTACGAAATTTGCGTTTAGCGCACAGGCGCTCACCGCCGAACCGTGCGCTGATTGAACTCTAATGCTTTCTTTTCCGGCGTTTACAGGTGGCGAAACAGTATGGCGTTCCATTTGTAGAGACCTCTGCCAAAACTCGGATGGGTGTGGATGACGCTTTCTACACCCTCGTGCGTGAAATCCGCAAGGACAAAGAGAGAGGGAAAAAGAACCGGAAGCATCACAAGCTGGTCTCGAGCAGGCGATTCAAGTGTCAGTTGCTATAAGGCTGCTGGAAAAAAGAAAAGAAAGGGAAACGGATCATCGTCATACGCTACCAACCAACCAACCAACCAACCAGCGTGCAGCACAAAAACAAGAAATGCCCCCCTTCATAAACAAATACATAAACACACGCACGCACATGCAGAATGTCCACTCCACAGCCATCGAGCAGGTTTGCATGAGAATGTCACGTGCCTGTGAAAATGGCTCCACATAAGAGAACGATCGCGTAATCCATTGCTGATGCTCCCTTTCCGCGGAAACAGACCCTACCAGGCGTCGACACAGACCCCGGACAGCTTGCTATAAGCACCCCCTGTGGTGTGGTATCGACTACCATCAGCCCCACAAAGCTTCGCATGCCGTGTGGGGCCCAATTGTCATCCGATGTAACGAACACGAGAGCATCAAAGTCAAGATCAGATGTGATGTTTTTGCGCACAAGCTACCGGCGGGGAATCACCCCAAATTCCAGCCCTTTGATATCGTTCGTTTCACATACATTCGCAATTGGCGACAGCAGTAAGGAACTCTTAGTTAAACTAGGTGGCTCATCGCAGAGGCGGCAACAGAACTCGCACAAACTCTCCTTAGTTGCCATGGCACTTTTCGCGCACCACCAAGGTGGCACGTTTGGTAAGTTGTGCAAAACGTTAGGGTACCAAACGACAGTAGCAAAACGGTCAAACATCGGGGTTTGTTTTGGCTGCCTATATTATACACTAACAAGCGATAAACCATAAACACAACAGCTCCATTCGTGCCCGACACTGGGGGAGGGACGAGGGGGTCGATAAAATCTTGAGGATAGCATGCGGTCACAGTCCGTTACCGGAGCGCAACAGAGCGATATCGGAAATCGATATGTGTCGACACACTGTTTGTATCTAATCTTCTTGCTACCCATAAGAAGGGAATAAACGTTCTTCACTCGTCTGCCTGTAAAGATCTAATATAAAGTAATTACGAACTTTAGGTAATTTAGATATCTCTTTTGCTCTTAAAAACTCAATTGTCTACTACCCGAGTGATAAACGTTTTGAAGATTGCTTCAGTAGCAGCAGCAGAAGCCTAGAAAAGAACCGGTCCGTTTCGGTGGGTGATGGGCGAGATGAAACCGACAACTAAACAGCTTTTCCTGTACGATCCAAAGGGCCACGGACGGACGGGACGGATCGTCGGCAGGGGGAGGTATCGTGCGAACACACACACAAAAGAAAAAGAAAAGAAAAACAGCTGGCGCGACGATGAGCATTAGGAAATAACTACCTAGGACCCCGGAATAGTCACACACACACACACTTTCATAAGGCCCCACACACCACACAAAACACTCTGGCGCTCGGGGAAGCGAAATTGTCGTAATATGTCGTGCTCCATATTTTGTCGTAAAATGCCAAGGTTCAAATTACAAACAAATAAGCGTGTTTCGATTGCGATACGTTGGTAGATAAGTAAGATTTCTAAAAGAAACTGCAACAGAGATAGACAGATTGATAGGTAAATGAGCGATATAATAGTAGGAAAGAGCAAGTGTGCGAAACTATCCGTGAATAATCAGATATCTTATTAGTTTTTAAAATTATACGAAAATGACGCGTAAACAAAACAAAAAAAGAGAAGATAAACAAACTGACCCTTACTCCTCCCTCGTATTATTATTATTTTTGGATAGCAAATGTCCTGTTTACCCTTTTTTTTTTTGTAACGTTTGTAATCAATCGGCGGGTTGGATTGTCTCCGGAATAGCTTTAACGTTGAACGTTTACGGTTGTGCAACGGCAAGAAACAAAAAAAAAAACTGAATAGATGTTCGCAATGTGTTCTACGAAAGTATGCGTTCGATTGGTAACGACTCACTTTACCGTACACGTGTATAATAGTTTTCGTATCTTCCACCAATAGTCACGTTTTAAATGTGGTTCCCGCGGGGAGTTCCCCTTCAGGGATTCAGGCTCTTGTTTTCCCGTCTCGTTTGAATTTCTTTTCGGGTACATGCACCGTTTGCAGAGACCGCGTTTAGCTGGAGGAAGTACGGCACAGAGTGTAAATTCCACAACTTAACTGATCGATGGCTTAAAAAAGGGAAAAGGATGTGTGGGTGAGCGTGTCCATTCATGGCAGGTAATGTATTATCGGTAGAAGTGCATACTTTATGTAACCCCCGCCAGCAAAGCATACTAGCAGCCGTGGGGCTATTCAGATCTGGTTCGGCAGGCGCGGAACGGAAACCGAGAACGTAATAATGATATAGATGTTTTTCCCTTTTTGTCAAACTTTGAGAACTTATAATACGAAGGAAAAACAGGAAAGCACCTTGAAAAGGGATATGGCGCGGCCGAGGCATAAATCCGGGGAGGAAATGAATGAGAAAGCAGAAAAGGTTCGATTGCAGAAATCAAAAAGACTCACTCGACGAGTTGAACCAGTCGAACGATATACTAGCGCGCAGTAGAGGAAAGCTATACGCTTAGAGGGAAAGGTTGAACAGGCCGCGGCTACCCGGACCCGGGCGGGTGAATGACTTTAACTAGGAATTGGAACAGAAACAGAATTTAAACCTAATGATTGCGGGAGCGGCCTTTTCCTTTTTAGATGTCGACGGTCCTACGAAACGAACAAACATGAAAAAGCTTTTCTCTAATCAATTACTCTCATATGTTGCTATCAAAAGTGTTCCAATTTAAAATGAGAAAAAAAGAAGATCAACCACGTTGTTGGCATATTAATGGTAGAATGTTTACAGACAGAGAAGTAAGAGGGGAGGAAATCGTAACCTTTTTGCAGCGCGGCTAGCCTAGAAGAACACGCAAAACGCTCGACGACACTCGCAGTCGGTAGTGTAAGGGAGTGCGCAGCCTTTTGCCTTTTCAAGGAGTAACGTGACGTTCGAACCCCGCTTCGAGTCCGCGGTGTTCGGTTGAAACGTGACCACGCGTTTGGAGATGCGGTCACGATCCTAGTTGTGCGTACGCGCGAGACAAACTCGATGAATTGACGATGTTTTATGCCCATTAGGTACCACTATTGCTTTTCGTTCGCGGCATGAAGTGCTGCAGGTGCCAGGTGTTTGTGCGTGTAGAGCTTGGACAAGAAATTGGCGTGAAGTAGCAGACTGATCGCCTTTCGTGCGTGGGAGCAGTGGGTTTTGTAAACAGCAAAGAAAATGCATAGGAAACGCTTGTAACAAAAAAAGGCAGTGCGACGGGTGGACAAATATAAGCATAAATTAACAAATATTAAACAATGCATAAAGAAAAAACAAAACAAGTACATCTACCTACAGTCAGTAACAACAGTATGGTGAGAACCACCGGATGGATGGAGGAAGAAGTGAAATGCTAAGAAATAAAAACAATGTATTCAATACGACCCGACCATGCCCAACGGATTTCTTTCGTTAGATTATAACTCATGCAGCGTTTTGGTACATCCGTAGAATATTTCACTGATGCTTTTATTCACAACTATTGCAATAACATCGACACTCTTTTACGAGTCTTTAGAGGTTGACTGGTTGATACGGATTTTATCCAGTTTGTACAGCTTTTCCACGTCCACCGATGGGAAGCGCTGGGCCAGAGTTTGACGGTCGATGTTGGGGAACCGTCGCAGTAGATGCACCACCTCGTTCCGTTCACGATTGCGCAGCTTTCGCTTCTCGTTGTACAACCTCTCGCGATATAGCCGTAGAAACTTCCACACGGCATAGCCCCCGAAGGTGAACTTGTGCCGTTCGTTCCATTTGCGGTTGGCGAACTTTGGAATCACATGCTCAAACGAACGGTAGAAGAACCGTATACCTAGCTCGTTCGTTTCTAACCGCCCTGGACGTTCACCGGTTTCGCCCGTTTCCAGGAGATAGTATGCGCGGTTACGTTCCCGGACCACTTCCTCCAAATTGTCCATCGATTCCTTTACCTAGAATGAAACATTCAATTGTCAACGCCCTTTATAGCTTGATCGTTGCGTTTGCGAGCAACGGAACAATTGCATACCTTGTCCAACCGTTCGGGGCTCGGGAACAATTCCATTTTTTCTTTGCACTCGTGCTCCATCGTCAGCAGCAGGTTGCGTTCCTTCAGCAGCACAAACCACAGTTTGTGCAAATCACTGTTGGATTTAATTCGAAGATCGTCCTTCGTCCATCCGCGACCATGTTTTACCTCCTGTTCACCCCAGTGTTTCTTATCGTCGAAAAACTCCATCAAATCGTTCCTCGGGGTTGTGGTTGCAATTGCGCGCAGTGGTAGCACCATTTGCCTGCAGGAAGTGACACCCGTATCAGGAACGGACACTTTATTTATGTAACCAAACATGCTGGTGTCCTAAAACATACCTTTGCATGATTGCAGATGCTTGCTGTGAGGTCACTGCTGCTAGACATTTTGTCAATTGCTGGGATATCGGTAAAATCTGCCTGAAAATGTTCATTATGCCCGACGTACCATTCAAGTTTCCCGATACAAAAATGTGTCTTTTCTGCCCGGGCTACCGTCTGTTTACCAATTTGGTTTAGCTGTCAAAACTAGAGTTGTAATTTCCGTGATGCACCTACTGGATTGATCCGTTCCTAGAAGACACACGATGCACCAAGTTCCGGACAGAAAAGACCTACAGGTTCTGATAAAAAAAATCTAACTAAAAACAACGAAGATTCTCACTTACCGTGTTCAACACCGACGATGGACCGACCTCCTAGTGCTCAAGTTTAAAAAAAAAATTCTCAAAAACTGCAACGGTCGAACCTCCTGAACCCATTCCCGTTGGACTGTGCAAAAGAACCCAGCTTGGATCGTTCATGCAAAATGCACAAATTTCCAACGCTAGTCAAAATGCAGGGTTTTATAAACTCCAAATGAGGCAGGGCTGTATCCGCACTGTGGCAGAAACGATCGAAACTTAAAACTTATCGTTTTGCTCGTATCCATTCCGTTTAACATAAACTACAAGTCTACTTACTATATCCAGAAATAGTGATATGAAGAAGGCAAAATTAAATTGCATCAATTGTGTATATTTTCAGTTAAGCATAACAACTATCACATCAAAATTCGTGCTTTCATATTAAACACTAGGAGAATGGCAGCTCTAGAACGACTGCGATGAGCGACTAGAACATTAGTCTCGACCGTTTCTTTGGTATTGTTTCTTAACTTTTACGACGGTTGGTCGATAGGATTTACTACGATGCTCCCGTTCGATGGCGCTAGCTAAAGCCGCTTTAGGATGGATATGTTGTGCCAAACGGAACCGTTTACCAGCGATGTCTATATGATATACAGCATCTTTGTCCATGATAAACTCGGTGGTGATGGTCCGTATGGTGGAACTTTCCGGCCGGCTTATATACCCCAAGCATACGAGTTTTTCCGACGCGAACCCATAGCTGGAATGAAGATGATGGTCAATTGGTCCTGGCGTGTTCTAACCACACTTTATACGCCGCACTTACCCAGCTGAAGTTACCGTACCACAAAACTCATTGTTGCGGTAAAGCGGTTCGCCTCCCCATGGCCACACGTTCTTTTCGATGTCGATATCTTCCACGTGGAACAGCACCAGCCGCTTCTGCAGGCCATCCCGTTTCTGCGCCTCCAGCGCTTGTCGGCCGATAAAATTTTCCTTTTTCTTCAATTGGGAAATCTGTAAACCAACCATTGCTCAGCACACAAAGGACATGCACACACCGTACTTACATCCAATCGTACCGAGTAAAACACGCCCGCCTCGAACGGCGTCGCCATGCTGGTCAGTTCGTCGCCCCAGAACGGAATGAACTTGTCGATGCGTAGAAAGCGTTGCGTAAGTGTTCCAACGTCGCGCGCTCCATAATCCCGCCCAACGGCCATCAGGCGATCGTACACGTGCAACGCGTACTCGGACGGCACATAGAGACAGTAGCCGGGCATGCCGGTGTGCGTAAAGGACATAATCATGACGTCGCTAGCGTAGCCAATGTTGAGCTTCTTGTAGGTGAACGGGGCCAAACGTACGTCCGAGTTCGACAGCTCGCTCATCAGCGGCGTCGACTTTGGGCCAACGACATTTATCACGGTGTACATCGAGGTCACATCGTTCAGCATCACCGAGCAGTCGGTTGGCAGATTCCGGGACATCCATTCGTAGATGCGCGTCTGCTGCGAGGAAGGAGAAATCATAAAATAGCTTTCCTCCGACTGCCTGATGAGCATGCAGTCGTTCTCGTAGCCGCCACGATCGTTCAGCATGCCGGTGTGCACGATGTGGCCGACCGTTACGTTGACATCATTGGCACACATTTTCTGCAGATAGTCCAGTACGGCATTCCGCCCCGGTCCCATCTCCGATTGAACGCCAGGTTTGATTTCTATCTTCGAAAAGGAAGATATGTCGATGATACCGACGTGCTGCGCACATGCTTGATACTCCTTTTCCATGTTGTGGAAGAATTTCGGCTTGTAAAAGCTTCCTTCCGGAAGGGCGGGCAATGGGTCACCTCCTGTGGACGGAATACCGTGATTAAATTGAGCCGAATGAGGATTCGAAGAAGGATTTGGGCATTGGGTCAGTTTACTGACTTACTTCTGTAATCGGCATCGAAGTATAGAGCCCTTTCGTAGCCCATCTTCGTGCCAAACACGGCCCCGCGGGCCTCGAGTACACTGTACAGGGGCGAGCAGCGCAGTTTGCGTGCAAATTTGTACTCGCTCTGGTTCGGATAAAGAATCGCATACTGTCGGCCAACCACCTCCCGGATGCGCTGCTGCAGATACTGCCGGTTGTTGTGCAAATCCAGAAACCGCTGCACATTGAACGGCAGCATATCGATCGTCGGTGTTCCGCTGATGATCCATTCGGCCAGCGCCTTCCCAACGCCACCCGACCCCTGCAGCGGGTTCCCGTTCATGCCGCACGCAACGAAATAGTTCTTCACCTCGGCCGACTCGCCGAAGATCAGGCGCCCGTCCGGAGTGAAGTTGTCCGGGCTGTTGCGCATCGTCGGCATGCTCACGTCACGCAGCACCGGCAAACGATCGACCGCTTTCTCCCACAGGGGCACACAATGGCGATGGTCCTGGTGGAGATGGTCTTGCCACGCTTTCGGGATGTCCTTCGTGTTTTCGAACGCTGGTTTGGCCTCCCTTTCGAACCAGCCGACCAGCAGCGACTGATCGTACTGCCGCACGTACAGATTGGCGTCGTAGTCGCGAACGCACGGCAGCAGGTTATCATCGTCCGTCGGTAGGTTGATGCTGGGCGTCAGCGCATAGTAGTGCTGCGCGGGATAGGCCGGTATTCGCACCGGTGGCTTGCACTTGAGTCCCAGCTCACGGGCCCACATACCGCTGCAATTCACAAAGTATTCGCAGTGGATGATTCCTACATCCGTCTCGACTGCATCCACTCGTCCATTTTTAGTATTTATCTGCGAATTAATCAGTTCAGGTTAGGTGTCATGTAGTTTTGGAATTATGCTAAAGTTATTCAATAACATTTACTTCTTAAAGCGTATCAAATCAAATATCAAATATAAACTCTTCATTATAACAATACCATAGCGGCATATGCGTATTTTAAAATAAATACATTTCATAAATGAAAATGTGGATTTTAGAGCATCGAATAACTGAAAGGATCTTATTATTATTTTGATCGTTTGACCTTTTTTACAGAGCATTTTATCTATTGATCGCAAATAATTGATTCTATCTCGAAATTATTCACATTTTGTTTTTGTAGTATTCAAATTGGTCGGTCTCTGTGATTGGAATATATTTTCGAAATCGCTATAAATCGTGCAGATTAATTGTTTTTCCATCTATCTCTGTAATGTGTAGATGTATAACGTTTCTTTTTTTAACGGTTTTCCGCTTCTGGAAAATCTAATAAATCATGGGCTTAGCGATCTCTTTTGCATTATTGCATGAGACCGACGCTCTCAGTTTAGTATGACGATCGTTCATTCGTGATTCTTTAGTTAGTGTATAGATCGCGCTGTTTTACACCTCTCCATACTTACGTATTGAACCTCGCAGCCTTCGAAATACTTGACACCCATCCGCTTCGCCTCGTTGGCCAGCACCTGCACGACAGCCGCCGGATCTGCGATGCAATCGTCCGGAACGTAGACGGCCCCCTGGAGGTCGTCCGTTTGCAGAAATGGATGCAGCTTCTTCACCGCCTCCGAATCGACCAGTTCGCACTGCAGGCCGGTCGGCAGAATGTACGCGGCCCGCCGTTGCAGCGCGATCATGCGGTCGTGTGTTTGTGCTAAATTAAGACTACCGCAACGTCGCAGGCCAATTTCGTGACCCTGCTGGTGCAGCTTGTGATACAACTTTAAACTTTCCTCCACTATGTGGCGCTCGGGGGTCGGCTTGAACAACCCAATCGTCCCCGAACCGAAGTGCGATGTTCCACTGCCGACCTTGCCCTGATCGAGCACCAGCACATTGCCCCAACCATTGGCTGCCAGATGATACGCGACCGAGTTCCCCAAAAGACCGGCCCCTGCTACCACGACACGTGTTTGGCTGGGGCTGCCGGCACTGCTACTAAAACGCACTTGCTCCAGCGGCTTCGGGAGGGAGGTTGGTCCGATTCTCAATATTTTCAACATCTTGATCAACAGGGCACTGCAAGGCCGACTAGATTGTGACTATAGTGTGGTCTTCCGATTCCGCGTAGTTCGGTGAATTTGGGACTTACATAATTCAATTTAAAACACACCAGATAGATGACGGCGCGCGTCCGATCACACGCGAGCACGCGGTTCGACTCATTCGTAGCGCTGGCAGTGCGTGACACCCGTCGCGAACGTTTTCACACAGCCGATGAAAAACATCACACTGAGCCTGTCGCGATTTTGTGACAGTGATCGATATTCAATATTGTTGACATATTGCTCCCGTGCGAAAAACAGTCGCCGATTCTTGCCTAGCACATGCGCAGACAGTTCGGGATTCCCGCCTACGTTGTTTTTGACAAGAGCCAATCTTTCTAGACATAGTTAGTTGTCGGAGTAGTGCGGAAGACAAGGGTAAAGAGGATGTGGGCACGTGGCACGTGAAAAAAGGTGTTTATAAACAAATATGACCGAACGCAAGTGTTTGACATTGTTGTTCATGCAGCACGTGCTTTTGTCGGAATTCGCGCAAAAGGATGTTCATCCTAAATTTAGTTTCCATTTAGTTTGGTTTCTTTATTCTATACATCCAAAAAGCTCAATTCTATCGTATCAGCAGGCAAAACCAGTTATATGCTAAATTCCTAAAAAAAATCGATAAAAACCCTTCGTTTCACTACATTGAAATATCTCTCCATATTCTGCGAGTAATGTTTTTCTAGTCTATTGGAATCAATTAATTTAAATTACTGGGCCGTGCAAGATGACTCGATGATTTTAAGAATTTCTTTTGCTAATAGGTTCGACCACTAAATTTCCCGCTTTAGAATATCCATGCATAATACAAAAAAAAAACTTTAATGGATTGAATGGGTTGACGGCATGGATAGGCGATAAGTATGAATTTTTGAAGAAAATTAGATCAAGGTTGCTCAAATTTGCCTCCGGTGTGTTATCAGACCACTTGCAATGTTTCATGGAAGGTCCGACTTTAAACATTTCACAAGCCAGTTCATGGCTGCGTTCATGTTGTCTGTTCATCGTTGAATATTTTCGCTCAGCTGATTGTTGTGGTTGATTTTTTTTTTGCCATTGCTTTTATTTGACAGCAGTAAAACAGCTGTTCTCTGTTTAGTTCATCGATCGATTTTGAAAAGCACTCCCGAAAGAAAAGTATACTATAGTTGGCTGTGTGAATTCAATTGTGTATTTTGAGTATATTCAAAATTGATAGCAGCAACTTGTGAATTGAGGAAAATCAAGGACGTTTCCTTATATACGTTTCAGAGAGAAGTAAGCTGCAAAAACATGACATCCGTACTAGCGACAGAAGCAGAAGATGACGGAAAAGATGTTTGGATTTTCGGCTACGGATCGTTGGTGTGGAAGGCTGATTTTCCATTCGCAGAAAAACGAACTGGCTATATAAAAGGATTTCTGCGTCGGTTCTACCAGAATAGTATCGATCATCGTGGCACGGCCGAAAAGGTGAGGATGTGAATCTTTATTTGGATTACAGAGTTAATATAATCATGCGTTTTTGTTTTTCTGCAGCCTGGCCGAGTGGTCACCTTAATACATTCTCATGACGCGGATTCGAAAGTGTGGGGTATGGGCTATCGAATTGCCAGCAAGGAAAAGCATATGGTTCTGCAGCATCTGGATCATCGCGAAAAGAATGGCTACGAACGCCACAGCGTTAATTTCTACCCATACCCGTCGATTCAGCACCAGTTTGACGACCCACAACCGATATTGTTGTATGTAGCCACGCAAGATAATCCTTCGTTTGCCGGTCACGATGATGAGCTGGAGGTAATCGCGGAACAAATTTTGGCTTCGGCCGGCCAGAGCGGAAGAAACCCGGAGTATGTGTACAAGCTAGCCGAAGCAATGCGTCAGCTTTATCCTGGGGAGGAGGACGACCATTTGTTTGAGCTGGAAAAGATACTCCTGAAACGAGATCAACAGGTACTGGTTAAAACAGCCGACGGATCCGTCGAAGGGGACGTAAACCGATCGGAACTCAGTAAAGAAGGATAGCTGCGAAATTTGGAAAATCATGCTGCTGGCGGCACAAACCTTACATAATGGAAAAATCTAGAGGATTCATTTTAATATTGGTTTTATTAGCGGAATTGAACTTTGTATGTTAAGTACTTATGTTTACAATATCTCTTTTAATTGGCCAGATAGTATGTTTAATAAATTCTAGCAAATTTTAATGGCTATTCATATGGCTATTTTGGTTTAAATCAATGTATGCATGAGTAATTGCTTGCGAATTTGTATTGAATATACGTCGTGCAGGGATACTAAAAAGGATTTTAAATAAGCTTCAACACAATTATTTTTCATTTATTAAGCAGCATTAAATTGTCAACAACTAAAGATTTTTAAATATTAAAAGGATTAAAATCGTCGAAAATTAGTCAATGTTTTCATTTCGTCGATAAATTAGACTGATAAAGCTAATTTCACCACCTATGCACGACGAGAATGACGCGTCGCTGCCAAGTGCATGGTGATGGAAAGTCTGCCACGAACGGATTGGAACTGTGTTTTCGACGATAATGAACGGAATATAGGAACTGGATTTTAAAGGACTGCTATCTGCAGATAGCTCGCGAGCTTGAATAAATCACACTGTAATTTATATATTTCATGCAATGTCAACGTTTAGCAGCATGCCATATGCACCAATAAGCTGCTATTTTTATAAAACGGGAAGGTTGGCCAAATAAAAAAACAAGGAGGACAGCATGCCCCGGGGAACTGGGTGCACGATTGATTTACAATTAAAGTTGTGAACCTGATAGGTGCAGCAAGAGGCTCTCCACTCTAGCTTGCAGTTTTCAGCTCAGTTGTTTGGCAAAAAGTAAAAAAGCGACAGTGAACACTGAGTTTTCTCGTTTCGTGCGGAAAAGTGTTGCTAAAATCAGCTGGGCTTAGTGCAAATCATGTCGGAATAGTGCGGAAAGTAAGTGCTTTGGTCAGTGCATTTGCACGCCGCGTGTCCCGTTCGTCATCTTGGGTCTGAGAAAGTGTTTCGATTCGTGTTTCTGGAGTGGAAGTGCTGAAGTTTTTTTTTTTCTTTCTCCACTATCTTTCGCCTCTCTGACCCATTTCTGATGATATCACTTTTTCTTTTACCTTTTTTTTTGCCTGCACCACGGTCGTCGTTTTTTCCTTTACCATCTCCAGGGGAAGGAATATGCAGGGTGTTGGATGGGTATGAATGGAAAGAATGGAGGCATCGAGGGGATTTGATGTTGATTTTATTAAATTCTTTCTGAACTACGCGAAGTGTTATTTCGTTTTCATGACCATGCTGATCGACTAAACGTGGCTCGGTCGATGGCGATTACTCACTTTTCGGATGGTTCGATTGGTTCCATCCGCCACTACCAACATTGTGCGGCATGTGCGCGGTGAACGGCGCCCGGGGAATGCGTGATGTATGACGGTGGCGGAACCCAAATTATCATTGCCACCGTGTTGTTCGCGGATCGTTGGGCAGCTACCGGACGAATGGGCGGAAAAGACTGTGCACGCCCGCCTGTGTGTGTCCATTCCGTTTTGTGAATGTGTGCATCGACGACATTGGAAAGATAGACAGTGCGGTGGAATTTAGCTGCGTACGTCTCCTCCTAGCGCGTAGGTGGTGGGGCCATTTGGCGGAACGTTGGGGCTCAGGTTAATAAAACATGGGAGTACGATGGGGCCAGGAGCCGGGCGGGAAACAGCCCCGTAAAGGAAACACGCAACGGTCAGAGAGGCATCGTCAGCGCAGTTTGATAGACGGGTTGGGTTACTCCAAAAGACACTGCCGGGTGGTAAAAACGTTTTGCTGCTTCTTGTTTTGTAGGAAAACTAGACGAAAAGATCTATCATGAAAAAATCTGTCTGTAACACACACAAAAATCATACGTTTATACAAAAGGTAGGCTTTGGAGTTTCGACTCTGTTGCAGTAAAAAATATTTTTAAATGATAAACACTTTGAGCCTCCTTTAGATTCGTCGCTTCCGGTAATATGTAAGAATATAATTTTACTAGTGTTGTATGCTCTCCTGTTCAGAATTAAACACGCATGAAATACTCATCAAACAAAGAATTTATCCTAAAATATTTTATTTAATAATGTTACTCTTAGTAAACTTTGCTCCTGTGTTAAAGATAGCCGAGGAAATCAGCTTGTAATGCAAAATTGTAGGTGAAGGATAAATCAATTTATTTTATGTACTTCACAAAAAATCTCTTATGTTTATGGTGTGAAATTATGCTTTTTGTGGGTGTGGACCAAAGTAAAACGTCACACATCACAACGTGTGAATAGAAACTATGTACACCAAACGATTATCCTTTAATTAGCTTTTTTGTCCTGTTCAATTGTCTATTATTCAGAAAATTAAACTATTCAAAAAGTTCAAAAGATTAGACAAATTTATTGCGCTGAAACCGATACATGAAGCTGAATTCTATCTGCTGCTGCTTAATATAAGTTATGAGTTTTAACCTGACCCATAAGTTATCCGATTCGCAATGTTATCGTCCAATGCAAAACGCAAAAGAAAAAAAAAACATAACTCTTCTTCATCTAGCACGGCTCCGTGCGGTTGCCAAAAAAGATTTCACTTTTACGGGTGGCTGTGCTCAAACAAACATGCGGGACCGGCGTCAGTCGTCTTTTATGGGCTGCCGGGCAGACAGACAAACGGCAGGAGCAATGATGCCAAAGGATCGTTAAAAGTAGCTCTCCAGCTACTACTCTGTAATCCAGTCTCCGGGGGGTTTTTTTTTTGTGTCCTTTCCTCCAGGCGGTTTCTCTGTGGTCGATGATGCTGCAAAGTATCATCTATGTAGCTTCCCTAGAGGCACTGCGTTCAAAGTGCGTGCGACAGAAAGATTATCCTTCGATTCGCCAGTACCTTAGTTTGGTATTTAGGGGTCAAACGATGTTCGTGTTTGAGTCTCCTTGGCCATAGAAAGTGGCAATTCGGTTGCAATATATTTCCCTTAATTAAGGATCCACCTTCTATCAAGCGTAAGACGTTCCATTAAAAGAGCTAGCAATGACTACTAGATGCTCAAATGGATATGCTGTTTCTAGTGATAGTAGGAATGGACATTGTTGAATAATTTCATATTGCAATTTCAATTTAACTCATTTTCAGATATATATTTCTGCCCTATCATTATGCATTGTAAATTAATCGATATGCAAGTTGGTTTTTACTTCTAAAAGTCAACTTTAAAAAGCGGATAAAGCAGAAACTTGCAACGAATTTATTCGGTGATGTCTCTTCGGACTTTCGTTCGAAGTTATGAAATATCACACCTTGGTATATGCTAGCAGCATAAAACCGCCCAATAAACCCCACCGTGAAGGTGTAAATCGGAACCTTTCGGCATACGGAGGTCTCATTGTAATGTTAATTTAGTTAAATACCGAGGCAAACAGTCGATTCCGGCAACGGTGTGCAGCAAACGGCTCATAATTAATCATATCATTCCGGGGCGGCGCGAACCAACCCGGTCGTTACACAATAAAAAAACGGATGATTATGATAACTTTCCTACGCGGCGCAGCATGGGGAAGAATAAACGCCCGTGGATCGTCGGAAACCGGCCCGGAAGGTGCAAAGCGATGTACGAAATGAGACGAAAGAACTAAAAAAGGTACCTCCAAGGAAACCAAGATGCACGACTTATTGGAGAGGCTCCTCCATTCCGCGCGGCGAAGTCGTCTTGATCGTCGGGTCGATGCCTGGAAAAAAACAGGGATGTGCCCGCCGGTTTTCGAGCCGGCTCTCTGTTGTTTGGTCCCGCGCGGTTCGCGGCAAGAAAAGGCCGTACGACTGCTCACAGTTGCTCTCGTCGGACGTTTCTCTCGGGAGCAGAGAAGAAGGCTTCGTCTGCCATCAGCCATGTAGCCCCAACACGCCGAGAGCGACGAACCGGTAATAATGCATCGTGGTCAGTTTTCCGTCCGTTCCGACGCGCGGGTCGCGTTAGTTTCGTCCGGAACGGTGTCGCGTGACGGCGTGATCGTTCGATGGGAGCATTTCCAACGTTGCATTTTTTATTCGTTTGTTTTGCTGTTGTTGTGCGTGTTCCCTTTTGCTCACGTTTCCTCTTGAACTCCTCGAACTCGGGAGATTAAGTTTATCTTGCCGCATGGAGCGCGCAGGTACCCGCGGACAATCCGTTGCCGACAAACTCTGGAGGAATTCAGTTAGTTTTGTTATCTTGTGTATCACGGTTTGTGTGTGTGTGGACGAAAGTACAAACACGTTTTACTCTCTAGGGCCGCGAACTCCCCGGCCGGTGGTTACGCGGTCGTCCTCGCAAGTGCGCTGCTATGCCGGAGTATCTTGTCTAACGTTCACCGGCGAAATAATACGACCCAACTCTCCGGTTCGCCTTCTTTGATGCTCGTGTTTTCGGCAAGCGTGTGCTAACGATGAACGGTTTGCTGGCAAAAAATTATCCAGCCTACTACCGCGGGATGATGCTGCGAAACGTACCGTGTGCGAAAGTTTCCTCCACCGAGCAACTTGTGCGAAATTTCCGCTTAAACGCATCGCCGTCGTAAATCAATCCACCGGAGTCTTTTCTGGATTCGCTTTCTGTTCTCCCGTTCACACGAGTTTTGAAAACCAGTGTAAAACAAAAACCATAAAAAAGAAACAAAAACGAACCCAATCTGGAATGTTGTTTGTTCCTTTTCTTCCGAAAGCAACGAGTGCACATTTTTTTTAAATAAACACCACCGCACAGAAGGCACTGGTTTGGCTCCACGACGCGCCAATCAAACCCCGCGGATACTACTTCCCTCCCCCCAACCCTTTTGTTATGCTGGTAAATCCATCGGCATTTAAGCGGTTTTGCAAGAATCGAGCAGCGCCAAAGTAGCGAACAAGAAGCGAACGCAACGGACATCCCCATCGCCACATGGTTTACGAAATCGCCCCCGCTGTGCAACGAGGGAAAAATGGGCCACAACAACGAAAATCTGTCACTCTTCCGGTAAATGGGAGCGGGGAACACACTCTGGGAAGAGCCAGCATCGCGGCGGGCAAGTGGTCGCTTCCAGCAGATGGCTTTCCTTTTAAGGGTTTAGATACAGCACCATACCGCCGGACGAGGCAATCGTGCTGCAGCCTGGTTTGATGTTCGTTCGTCCGGCTCACCTTTTGACGCCAATTAGGAAATGTGATATGGTCAGGCATTTCGGTTCCCAACTCCGTGTAGTGTTTCATCGTTCCTTCTCATTTTTTTTACGAATACACTTTTTCACCTGACGGCTCGGTTTCGTTAAGAATTTTCACGGAACATTTGCGTTGAGATTAGATTTGGACACCACACAAATGGAAGCGGTGCTATAAGCTCCAGAATTCCCATCGACCTTCCGTCATGGGACCCCGTGACCATTACCTTGACCAGAACGCCTACATCGGGTATGGCAACATTTTGCTGATGAGGTCACTTTTTGAAGAATGACGCCTGAACACGACCTCCCGCTCGTTGGCTTGGCTCGAGTGGTGTTACTCTAGCGTGTGACATTGGTTCTTGACCACTGGGCAATATAAGGAAAGTTGTTGGACATTAATCGCCCTATATGGCTTCTGTGGCCAAGTGAGATACGGGTGGGAAATAGAGAAGAGAACCGAGACCACGATGGCCATCCGGCTGGAGTCCGATCCATTTGAAGCGTGAACACAAATTTGCGGTTGTTGATTGCAATACGTTTTGAGTCAGATTTCGATGATAAAAGAAAAGTATTTTATCAACATTGATTATTGATTCAATTACATAATTACAACCCTTTTCTAAGTTTGTTTTTTAACGCTATAAAAGAAGCTTAAAAAATGTCCTGAGAAAAGGGTTGTAATCAAGTTAAATTGGAATTCTTTGATTGAACTTTCTGCTACACCCTATGCCTTTTTCCAAAACTAGGCATTTTTCAATCGCAATGGCAGTTTTCATGTTTTCTGGACCCATTGCGGCAAACTAGCCTTCAAGTATTTTGAAAAATTTGTTTTTTGATGGTCGTTTTGAGTAAGGATCTATGTTTTCTTTGAAAAATAACAAAGCGTGAGTTTAAACTTAGACGACAAGCAATATATACCGATTCGAAATCCCATGTATTTTGAATAATCCGATGTAAATATACTTGTTATGTTTTTATCAACAATACAATAAAGTTCACAAAGCAAGGATTGGTTAAAAAATTCCACATTATTACATTTACACAGATCTTGGAAATATTATATTAATCTTCACGACTATTACAAGTTTTATAAAACAAGGATTTAAGTAACTGAGTAAGCAAGACGTTTAATATTGTCGAGAGAATATAGCCTTCAAATAATTTTTTCAGTATGTTTGAAGAATTAAAAAAAGTAGAGAATTATTTAAAAATAATATGAAAACATAATTTGTTTTTAAACTCACACAGATTTTTTAAAGTGTGGAAGGTAAGAGAATATATGGAGAAAAATATATTCCACTTGCAGAAGGATTTTTCGAATATCGCGAATATAGGCTCATTTATGGTGATCAGTAATAACAGTTTTTTATATTAAAAAAATTTAAAATAATATTGATTTTTTTTCATGAATATATTTTCAGATATATTCGCGACGCAGCGACATCATCGTTGAAGCACTTTCCGCAGCTGCAGTCATCGGAAACGACTCCGTGTGACGGATACAACGAGGAGGAAGAGGAAGCGGAACAGAACGCCAGGATGGAGCTGTCGCACAGCCTCACGCTCAACGAGGCCGCCCTGAGCCAGCTGCCAGAGCAGAAGCGGCCGGTTTTCATCTTCGAATGGTTGCGCTTCCTGGACAAGGTGCTGGTGGCGGCCCAAAAGTCCGACATCAAGGGTTGTCAGAAGAAGCTGGTGGAGCAGCTGACCCAGCACATCCAGGAGGCCCCGGGGCCACCGACGCGTAAGCTGATCGCCCGCTGCCTCGCCACCCTGTTCTCCGTCGGCGACACGTTCCTGCTGTTCGAGACGGTGAACAAGTGTAACGACATCCTGAAGAATAAGGACGACTCGCCGAGCTACCTGCCGACGCGGTTGGCCGCGACGTGCGTGGTGGGCTGCATGTACGAGAAGCTGGGGCGCATGATGGGCCGCTCGTACGAGGAAACGGTGCAGATCCTGCTGAAGTCGCTCAAGAACGCCGAGTCGCAGTCGCGCATCGAAATCATGATGACGCTGGAGAAGGTGTGCGCCGGCATGGGCTCGGCCATTTCGAACGTGCACAAAGACATCTACAAGGCGGTCCGGTACTGTCTCACCGATCGCGTGATGGCCGTGCGCGTGGCGGCCTCCAACTGCCTGCTGGAGATGACGAAGCACGCACCGTTCCTGTACACGACCGAGCTGGAGAGCCTGGCGTCGCTGTGCTTCCGTGCGTTCGACAGCTGCAACTACGAGGTGCGGTGCGCGGTGGCCAAACTGCTCGGCACGCTGATCGCCTGCACGCAGAACGGCAGCTTGCGCAACTTTAGCAGCATGACGGCGTCCTCGTCGAGCACCAAGTCGCTGCGGCCCGTGTCGCTGGACGAGGCGCTCGGGGTGTTGATGGCTGGGTTCCTCCGGGGCGGTGTGTCGTTCCTGAAGGGCACCGGGGAGATTATTAAGGGCAGCTCGGGCGTGAACCGCGAGGTGCGCGTCGGTGTGACGCACGCGTACGTCGTGTTCGTGCAGACCATGGGCGGGCTGTGGCTGGAGCGCAACCTGCAGTCGTTCCTGGTGCACGTGCTCGATCTGGTGGCCAACCCGAAGGCGGCCTCGTCACACGTCGATGCGGTCTATTCGCGCAAGTGCATCAACTTCATCCTGCGCTCCGTCATCGGGAAGATGCTGGGCGAGAAGGCACAATCGTCCGCCTGCAAGGAGCTGATCCACCTCATCGCCAAGCAGATGAACTCGATCGACTTCAATCCGGAGAACGCGAAAGACTTCAACCAGGAGACGTTGTTTAGCCAGCATCTGCTCGTGTGCGCGCTGCAGGAACTGGGCAGCTTGGTGCTGCTGCTCGGAACGACCGCCCAAAACCTGCTGGCCGACCAGTCTCTGAGCTTCATCGACGCCGTCTGCGCGGTGCTGATTCACCCGTGCATGGCCGCGCGGCTAGCGGCTGCCTGGTGTTTACGGTGCGTCTGTGTCGCCGTACCGGGGCAGATCACGCCGCTGATTGACCGGTTCATCGAGGCAATCGAGAAGATGCGCACCTCGCCGGACGCCATCTCCGGCTATAGTGGGGCCCTGGCGGCCGTGCTGGGTGGGGTGCGTTACTCGCCGCTCGGGATACCGCACACGCGTGGGAAAGTCATCTTTAACACGGCCGAAGAGTTGCTGCGCACGGCGAGCCAAAACAGTCGCCTATCGTTGAACCGAACGCAGGCCGGATGGCTGCTGATCGGGGGCATCATGACGCTGGGGGTGCCGGTGGTGAAAGGGCTGCTGCCGAGGATGCTTCTCCTCTGGCGCAACGCGTTCCCCCGCTCGACCAAGGAGCTGGAGTCTGAGAAGGCCCGCGGGGACGCGTTCACCTGGCAGGTCACGCTGGAGGGCCGTGCCGGGGCACTGTCGGTGATGCACAGCTTCCTGCTGCACTGCCCGGAGCTGGTGACAGACGACATCACGCGCCGATTGCTAACTCCCATCGAAAGTGCGCTTGCCATGTTAATTAAGTAAGTATCCTAAAATTGCTTTCAAAAAACGAAGCTTTCATGCTTGATCTATGCGTAAGTGAATTAGTAAAATACCGGTGGCAAAAGTTACATAAATTATTTGCATACGGTACATACAGTTGAAGTAATTTAATTGATAATATGTTAAACAAAGATCACTAAAATATTGTCACCTTCGTTTTAGCATTACGTCGGTATTGAAAACCTACGGACAGCACCTGAAGGCCCCGACGGCCATGGTACGACTGCGTCTGTACGAAACACTCGCCCTGCTGCCGGCGACCGCCCTCGAGTCATCGTACACGCACCTGCTCCGGATGCTCGTGTCGGAGTTTACCCTGACGGAAAATCCGGCCAACACGACCACCTCGTTCCTGCGCCAGATGTGCCACGGTAACGATTCGATCATCCTAGGCACCTGGCTGCAGGACACCGACCATCGCACGATCGAGGACCAGGTGAGGGTGTGTGTGTGTGTGTGTGTGGGCATCTCGGTATCTCTCCGTTCCGCGCAGTTTCGTTCAGATATAGACGCGCACGCGGTGTGCGAGATTATTTGACCGAGAGTGCGCTGAGGGGTGACTGCGTTCGGGCAGTAAACGATTCAATGTTCTTTTCCTTCTATCTCTCATCCAAACCGTTGTTGCTCCCCATTTTCGTTGCGTTGTAACTTTTGTAACACGATCGAATCGACCGGTGTTACCCATTTTGAACATAATGTACGAAATACAGATGGAACCGAACCGTAAGGCAGACGGTGACTACGTAAGTTGCGATCGTTTCCTAGTGCCTTCCCTTTTTGTGACATTGCTTGCAAATCCTCTGCCGGCTTTTACGAGTGTTCAAGCGCACACATTTCGACTATCTCGAAATTTCATTTTTTTCGTTCGTTCGTCATTCTGTACTCCTGTCTATTCGTCCGTTCCCCGTTTCCTCAACCGCTAATTTTACCTTTCGCAAAATCCATTACCTTGTTTTGCTTCATTCTTGAGATTGGTTTATTTGTCATTCACTCACTGAATTAAAAATTCCGAATCGTGAAACTAGGAACGCAGTAAAATAAGAAAACAAAACGAAATTTATCGAACTTTGTGACAGTTGGAAGGCCTTATGCAAAAGGTAGACAACCTTTTTGTGACCCACAAACGTACTGGATTCAATTGTTCCTTTTGTATTGTTTGTTTTTCATTTAGTCATTTACTCTAATGATTTAATTATTTTTCGTACAGAGAGGATGCAGATTAATTTTCAATGTTGTTCTCTGAAGTTGATAAAATGTTCTTTTTAACTGTTCTTTTTTGTTATCAGCTTTACATAGTCTGTTAAATTCTTATTAAAATTTTGTGTGATCTCTTTTAAATTTGCTGTTATTCTGGAGCGTGTGTTTGTATTTTATTTTGAAAATTGAATGGCACAATTTTCTGCGAAAATTCCTTTTCAAGATTATGTTCCATGTATTCCATTTTTTGCGTGTGAGGAAGTTAATTTTTCTTTATTTTTGCTAGACCTGACCGAAAACTTTCTACATGACTATAAACCAAAACACGATCTTACCTCGTAAGCAATTAATTATTTTCATCACCCTGATATGCCCTTGTTTTTTAATTCACATTCATTTCCACTGATGCTTGTTTAAATTGTTTCGGCTTTTAATTTCTGTAGAGTGTGGTAGTGTACGCACCCTGCACTGCAATGGTGCTTCTATCATTAAAAGAAAAAAAAAAAAAAACGTTTTCGTAATGCCATTGCACGGTACTGATACGATTGTTCGAATGTTTGCAGCTTCAACCGAACAGTGCGGCCGGGTCGGGAGCGCTGGAGCACGACGCATGCTGCCTGTACCGTACTATTGCGCCCGGCGAGCAGTGTCCGGGCCCGCTGCCGCTCGGTGTGGCGGTGATCGATATGTCCGTGACGCTGTTCGGGTTGATCTTCCCGAAGGTGGCGAACAAGCACCGGCTGCAGATGCTGGAACACTTCGGCGAGTGTATCAAGCACACGAAAAGCTCCCGCCAGGAGGCAGTCCAGATGAACATCTTTACCGCACTACTGAGCGGTCTGAAGGGGCTGACCGAGACGAAGTCCGCCATCGGCCAGGACGACGTGCGCAAGAGTGCGACGAACCTGATCATCAGCGCGCTGACCAGCGCGAATCCGATCCTGCGTTGTGCGGCCGGCGAGGCCTTGGGGCGCATCGCGCAGGTAGTTGGCGATTCGCGGGTCACGGCCGAACTGGCCCAGACCAGCTTCGATCGGTTGAAATCGGCCCGGGACGTGGTGACGCGAACGGGACACTCGTTGGCGCTCGGATGTTTGCATCGGTACGTGGGAGGCATGGGCTCGTCGCAGCACCTGAACACGAGCGTGTCGATTCTGCTGGCGCTCGCGCAGGACGGCAGTTCGCCCGTGGTGCAGGTGTGGTCCCTGTACGCGCTCTCGCTGATAGCGGACTCCGGTGGGCCGATGTTCCGCGGGTACGTCGAACCGACGCTCTCGCTCGCCCTCAAGCTGCTCCTGACTGTTCCCCAGTCGCACGTGGACGTCCACCAGTGCATCGGGCGTGTGCTGAGCGCGCTGATCACAACGATCGGGCCCGAGCTGCAGGGTGACTCTAATTCCGTAGCTACCGCGCGTTCGTCGTTCCTGTGCGCGGCGGCCATCATGCAGGCCCACTCGGACCCGCTCGTGCAGGCCGAAGCGACGGGATGCCTGCAGCAGTTGCATCTCTTTGCTCCGCGCAACGTCAACCTTTCGTCGCTAGTTCCTAACCTGTGTCAGAACCTGAGCAGCAACTATCTGACGCTGCGCAAGGCGGCCGTCTCCTGCCTGCGCCAGCTAACGACCCGCGAGGCGAAGGAAGTGTGCGAGCACGCGGCCAACCTGGTGAGCGACGAGGATCGGTACGCGTTGTCGGACTATGGGCTGCCGGGCGTGTTGTTCGGGATGCTCGACACGGAAAGCGACCGGCAGATGGTGCGGAACATCCACGACACGATCACATCGATGCTGCAGATTCTAGCGGCGGAAAATTTGTCGCAGTGGCTGAGCATGTGCAAGAACGTGCTTACTGTGGCGTCCGATGCGTCCGTCGGGGCTGATGGGGGCGCGAATGCGGCTGCCGGTGGTGCCACGGGCGTAGGTTCGGGCGGAGCGGGTAGTGGAGGAGGAGGAGGAGGAGGGGCGTCGGCTGGGAAGGACGGTTCCGCCAGTGCCGTCGATGCCGATGGAAACGCGGTGGACGATGACGACGACGACGACGACGATGATGATGACAATATCGAGTTCCACGCCGAAGACCATCAGGCGACGCATCCGGCGGTGCAACCGCGCTGGCCGACGCGTGTCTTCGCCGCCGAGTGTGTCCGCAAGGTGATCGCGACGTGCGAGAACGCCAGCTCGAACCACTTCGATCTGGTGGCGGCTAAGGAGCTGCAGATGACGAAATCGAGGGGCGACTTCCTGGTACTGCATCTGTCCGATCTGATCCGGATGGCGTTCATGGCGGCGACGAGCGATTCCGACCAGCTCCGGCTCGAGGGCCTCAAGACGCTGCAGGAAATCATCGACAAGTTTGCGCACGTACCGGAGCCGGAGTTTCCCGGCCATCTGCTGCTCGAGCAGTTCCAGGCACAGGTGGGGGCCGCGTTGCGACCAGCGTTTTCACAGGACACCCCCTCACACGTGACGGCAGCGGCCTGTGAGGTGTGCAGCGCGTGGATCGGGTCGGGCGTGGCGCGCGACCTGAACGATCTGCGGCGCGTCCACCAGCTGCTGGTGTCGAACTTGAGCAAACTGAACAGCCGCACCAACAGCACCCAGCTGTACAACGAAAGCATGGCCACGCTGGAGAAGCTGAGCATCCTGAAAGCCTGGGGCCAGGTGTACATCATGGCCATGGTTGGGCACGGTGCAGCGCCGGCTAGTCAGATGCTGAAAACGCTCAGCACGGTTTCGGGCACGAGTCAGTCCCTGTCCGCGACGGCCCAGCCGAAAGAGTTCAACCGGCTCGCGTTCGACGAGGAGTTCGGTGACTTTGAGAGCCGCGGCGAAAGCCTGCTGTCGCTGGTGCAGCCGGAACTGGACAATCTCTCCAAGCACTGGCTGGCGGCGCTAAAGGACTACGCGCTGCTTTCGCTTCCCGCCGAGTACGCCAGCCAGCTGCCGCACGACGGGGGCGCGTTCTACACCAACGACACGATGAACCTCTCCAAGCCGCACTATCTCATCGCCTGGCCGCCGATCCTGTACGCCGCGGCTCTCTGGCTGAACGCGGACGGGTTCGTGAAGGGCGAGCAGCAGCTCTCGCAGCAGCAGGAAGAGGACAAAGCGAACGCGAACGACGTGTCGGCGGCTGTCGCACCGGCGACGCGGGGCGGTGGTCAACCGACAACGCCAACCGTGCCAGCGATCTCGCACGGAAGCCTCAGCGCCGACCGGTTCCATCTCATCTTCGGCATCTGCATGGAGGCCCTGTGCAGTACGCGCACGAACGAGAAGCTGGACAGTGTGATCGCGTGTCTGCAGGCACTATACACCGTCTTCGACTCGCAGTGGTCGCGCGAGATGTTGATGCAGAACAAGACGCTCCCGGTGGAGCTGTGCAACGTGCTGCACCGGTTGATACTGACGCGGGACAGCGTGGAGGTGCAGTATCTGTGCATTGCCATCCTCAAGCAGACGATCGCGGCGGCCAACGAGTGTCTCGAGCGGGAGAAGGACGACGAACGGCGCAAGCTCACGGCGAATGGTGGTAGTGGAGGTAGTGTTGGTGATGGTGCGCAAGAGGCGCACGGGGAGAACGGCAACGATGAGAGGGAGGAAGGTGCCGATGGCACGCTCGACGTCGACTACCTGGGTGAGGGAGGCGAAGAGGGCGAGATCCTACCGGGAAAATCACTGGTGTACGCCGTGCTGGAGGTGGTCCTGTGTCTTCTAGCGCGGCAGATACCGGGCATGAACCCGTCGCAGAGTACACGCGTGGCCAACGAGCAGCTGCAGCGCCAGCTGGCCCAGGCCCAGCACGGTCTGATAAAGCTGGGCGAGGACAACAGTCTCCTGGTGGCGAACGGCATCCAGAGTCTGAACGATCTCACGAAGCTCTGCTCGCCGCTGGGCGCCCTCTCGATCCTGCCGACCATCCTGTACCTCACAACCGGCGTGATCAAGGAGGTGGCCACAAAGTCAGTGCACGACGAGTCCCTAACCGCCGGCACGAACGTGGTGCAGGTGGCCGTGCAGCTGCTCCGGACGCTCGCCACCGACCGGTACGGTAAGCACGAGCAGTCGGGCGAGGAGTGGCGCAAGCTGCTCCAGAGTGCGCTCGGTCGGATCATCGATCTGACCAAGACCGGCTGCGAGGAGACGAAGATGGACGAGGTAACGGTGATGCTGGCGATAGCGGTGTTTCTCCTCCATTCGCCGTCGGCCGTCGTTGCGGTGCCGAACTTGCAGTACCCGTGCATCAACCACTTCCGGCAGTGCTTTCAGAGTGCCTCGCTGCCGGTGCGCCTGAAGTGCGTGCAAACGATGCGGTCGATTTTTGCCAACGCCGACCTGAAGGTATCGACGCCGTACATCCACGCGCTCGCGCCCCGACTGATCGAGCACCTGTACTCGGAGCAAGCGCGCAATCCCGCCAACGAACAGGAGCTGGCCCTTGTGATGGAGGGGGTCACCACGGTCGAAACGCTTATCGCTCTGGCGGAGCCACAGAATCGTAAGTTTATTTACCTGCCTTTCATTCAGCGTCATTGGGGGGGTATCATCGGATAACTTTTTTGTTTTAATCAACATGGCCGATTACATCAACGTACATCAACTGAATTGCGGTACTTGGTTTAAAAGATTTAAATAGTAAAATGTTGTTACAATTGATTGGATGATGGAATTCAAAGTACTCGGCTCTCATTTTTCGATTTCAACAAATTATTTGTGATTTAAGCACGTTTTTTATTTAATTTAAGCACATTTTTCTGACTATTATTCCGTCGTAATGGCGGTCGAGTATTTTTTAAGTAGAATTAGACTATCACACACATGGCTGCTTTAAATTTTGTGGAAAATTACACTTTTGCACAAGAAAATTATCCTAAACTATCTCCAACAGCAAGTTCACGATTTAAAATCATACTTTTTAAACCTTTCACGCTAACCATATTCAAAAAGGAGATTTAATGCAAGGTAAATTAATTGGATCATAACGTGTTCTGAATTATGCTGCCCTTTTCGTTATTTTCGACCATGGCTAATTTTTATTTTACTTGCCAATTCTTATTAGGAATTCAAATGCTCACCTTGCTCGTGCCGATTCTCATCAACTTCTTGGACGATCCGGACAAACAGCAGCCACCGCAGCAACACCGAGGTACCAGGCCGACAAAGTACACGATCGCACTGAACGACCACGCCATCCAGTGGCTGATGAAGATCGGGCCGAAGTATCCGCAGGAGTTCAAGACGCTCATGGCGCAAGCTCCCGAGCTCCGGCGCAAGCTGGAAGCGGCCATCAAGCGCAGCCAGCTGAACGCAACGCTGCAGAAGAGCAAGAGCGAGGCGGCGAACGCGGCCGCCCGGAACAGTGCCGCCCAGCAGCAGAAACCGACGATACAGCTGAAGACGGATTTCAGTAATTTTAACTTCGCATAAGGAGGGAGCGGAGAGGGCGAATCTCCGTTTGCCGGTGCCTCCCCCTAATACTATCGATCAACGCGCGGGAGAGATTGTGAATGTGTGTAATAATGCTCTATTTCTCTCTTCCTAATCCATTAGAGTTTAACTTATTATTTATGCAAATCCTAGCCCCTGCCACAAATGTTTGGTCCCGAATGTAAAACTTATCGGGGTACGCTTACCCTAATCCTAGGCAAACAAACAATTGGTGTTAACTTGGCCACGGCCAGCACGCGTCCTATAACGTAAATCAATTTCCCTTCCCCTACGTAGACGGACAATTAGTTTAGAGAATAAAGTATTAAACGACTCATACAGGATGTATCAGAACGCTGGTGGTTTTTATTGCGGAGAGGTCGATTATTTTATGTTGCTTGTCAAAACGTCTAAACGCCATGTCGTTACTGTATTTTGAAGTGCCTTTACCGGTTCCGAACTAGTTTAGTCCTTGTTTTCCTGCTGTGCCACCAGCTCCCGGTAATGCTCAACGGACCCCAACTCAACGTTCGACGGCAATTCCACGGCGGTCGCTGGTTCGGCCGCTTTTGGAGAAGGCTGTGCGGGTTCCGTGGCCTCAGTGGTCGCCTGCTCCAACTGTTCGGCTTGCTGTATTTGCTTCTTTTTCTTCAGCTTCTCGCGCACCTTGTTGCCGAGGCGTGACGCGGCCATCACCTTCGCCACCCGGTTGCTCTTCAACCAGCGGGAGTTCCAGGACTTTTCCTCCTCTTCTGCCGGCTTTTCGTCTAGCAGCAGATTCTCATCGCCGGAATCGTGAATCTCCACGATATCCTCGTCATCCTGGGCGGAGGTGTCCAGTTTGGGTGGTTCCGTTTTCGTTTGCTCCTCTTCGGTGGACGAGCTCGACGACGAGTCACCGCTTTCCGAATCGGATTCGTCGCTTCCGGATGAGAGATTGTGAATTTCGGCACTATCAGCAGTCGTATCTTTGCCAGCTGTTTCCTGTTCCACCACCTCCTGTGTGGACGAGTCGACGTTTTTGTCATTCGCTGCCGCACCGTTTCCTTCAACGGCGTCTTCTGTTTGATCTGCCTCAGTTTCCATAGGAACCGCCGACGTGTTAGGGTCACTAGGATTTTCCTTATCTGTTGTCGGCTGATCCTCAACTGTTTGGACAGGTTCTTCCGCTGGAGCCGGGACCTCCGCTTCGTCCTCCGATATTTCTCCCTCTTCCGGTTCAGTGTCTTCGACCGGCTTTGGAGGAGATGCTGGTGCTTGCTGCTTTGCTTGGCGGTCAAGTTCGTCAATGTTTGGTACGAAAATGGAGGCTCGCTGCTTCGCTAAACGCTCCTCTTCGGAATCGGACGAAATGCAGAGCGTTTCCGGGCTGGCCTCAACCGGAATAACCTCGGGAGAACTTTCACGATCTGCGTCCCGTGTAGGGCTAGAGGTGCTTTCCGCAGCTGCCACCGGAATGGGGTCTTTTGACGTTTCCTCGACGTTTTCGGTCTCAGCCACTTTCGGGCCAGCGTCATCCACGGGCTCGCCAGCTGTCTCCGGCTTTTCTGCTTCTGGTAGTTTTTCAGCATCAACTGTGTTATCATTTTCCGGTGATTTTTCTTTTTCCTCCACTGTGACCGTTTCCTGAGGCGTCGTTTCAACGATTTCCACTGCATTGTCGGCGGACTTTTCGCGCGCACTCTCCGCAGGGTTGCTGGACGGGTCGAGTTCCTCCTCGTCGTCATCGCCTACCTGTCTGATGCGGAAGTTTCGCTTCAAACGCACCCGCTTCGTTTGCTGTTGAGCATTCTGCTCCTGTTTCATTGGCTTTCCATTTTCTCCGGATCCTGCTGCACCGACACCATCCTTCGCCGCAGTACGCTTTTGCGTACCCTGTTTCCCTTCATCGTCCGTATCAATGTCCCCCTGGCGACCGTCCTCCTCGTGCTCGGAGTCGATTTCTATCTTAGTAACCGGTTCCAGCGCTAGCTGAGAACGAATTGCACGGGCCCGTGCTTGCAGCTCGAGCAACTCCAACACGGTCATCTCTTTTTCGGCTAAAACATATTGAAAAATTATATTATTTCCGTGGTGGAAAAGTAGGCATTGCTGTCTCGGGTATTTTGATTACTACGTTGTTAACTCACATTTGGCCTCGCCGTTCCTCTCATCCGGTTGTTTGTTATTTTCGGCTGAAAGAAAAGTGCAACAGTAGACAAATGTCAGCATTCATCGGCAAAAATGCTTATCTTTGGCAAAAAATAGCAGTGAACGTTGAGTCGGACACAAGTTTGGAAGCGCTCCAGGATGCTCTACGTGTTGGTGCGACATTTTTCCTGGTCCGTTTTGGCCTCCACACAACAAGGGAGTGCGAAGTACTGATCGATCGATGCAACGAAGCCATCCTGAATTATGTGAACGAGTGTGTACCATGGACTGTGTCCGTAGGAGTTATCTGTGAGCTGAGTGGCCCGCAACCACGTGTGAAATTTGGTGGTAGTAAAAATATTGCCAAAGCAACCGAGGGACAAATTATAACTTTCACACATGATGCACGTTATGAAAACCAATTCTTTGAAGAGGTGAAATATGTCACCAATTTCAACCAGCTGAACGTAGTCACGGTAGGGGATGTCCTTTCTATTGGTCAAGTGCTGCTTACGACGGAAAGAATCGTTCCAGGCCACCTAACATGCAGAACAATTCAAGGTGGCAACTTTGCATCGTGCAGTTCCGTGGAACTTGTGAATCGTTCGCCTTCAAACCCCTGGAAGGACGAACCCGAATCCTTTTGCTCGGCAATTCTAAATGAGTGTAAGAGAATTTTAGAAAAAGGTTGCCACTTTGTGGTGTTGCCTAACATGAAAAATTCTGCATCGTATCGTGCTACGCTTGAGGCCATCAGATTAAAAAGATTGGACAGCCAATTCGTTTATGTTATAGGAAAATGTGACGATAAACATGAATTGTTCAATGGGAATGAAACAGCTGAAAGTTTCGATGCTATCCTCACGAACGATGTCGAAACGCTGATGAAAGCCAAGGCAGAAAAGAAGGCCGTTCTTTTACACTTGACTACTGACCAAATCCCACAGTTTACGGAAAAGGCGGATACTATTGCAGTGGATATTTGTAATTTAACGGTTCTGCAAAACTATTTGAAGCAAGTTAATCAAGAAAGATTGCGATGTGACGGCGTTGTAAAAAACTGCAGCATTGGGCCGGAAGACACCTCGCTGGTTAAATGTGTTCAGTATGCCTCACGGGAAGCTGAATCCAGTGCGGTAATATTATGCTATTCAAAGAACGTTTCGCTACCCAGGGAATTGGCAACACAAGACATACTGCGAATCGTATTTGTGATCGTACGAACATCGGAAGAAGCCGCCAAACTTTTGTTGCGAAAATATTTGTTACCAATTGTTGCACCACCATGGATCTCGTCACATGAACTCATGATTCGCCATGCCATTGCCTTTGGCAAGCAACTTGGATTTCTTCATGTTGGAAATTGCGTCGTTAGCGGATTTACTGCAGCATCCCCTGCGGCCGGTTTCGGAATGGAACTACGCTACGTCCCACCGATGGATGCTGGGTATTGACGGCTTACCTTTTTTGTTTCGTTTTCCTGCACGTTTTGCATCGACGTCCGAATCGGACGAAATTTCGTCCAGAGAAATGTGTTCTAAAAGGAAATAAAAAAAAAAAATACGATGTTGTAACACAACACAGGATTATTTGTAGATCCCACTATGTACCTTCAATGTTTTCCACGTCTGAATTTTCGGATTCAGTGTCTGTGGGGCATTTCGTATTGTTGATGATGGAAACCAACCGCTTGGTTGAGATACCGAGTAGCTCGTCCAAGCAACGCTCTTTGATAACATCGTTCGATTTCCCCTCCAGGAAATCCGGCAGCAGGTACTTGATCTCCTTCGGCTTCACGCAGGAAAACACTTGTCGAATGAGCTCCAGCCGGTCGTCGACGTAGCTCGCTAATGGTTTGATTTCTTCGGGCTCCTGCTTGATGTTGACGGCGACCTTGGAGTCACTTTTTGCTTTCGGCTTTTTATCCTTTTTCTTTTGTGTCGGCATTTTAATCTAATTGAGATGAATGTTGCTCGTGATGCAAAGAATTCCAAACAAATCAACTGAAGAAAGAAACAATACCAAGGTGCGTTATAGATATTCAGGTATGGTCAAAAGGATTTTCGATACGCCATCTTTGAACAATTTGTTTACATTTTGGTCCAATCGGCAATTAGAAAAAAAAGGAAAAAGGATGATCGAGCGTACTATTTTTTTATGATAGTGATTGATAATATGCAGTTACTGATTTATTTCAATTTTCAATTCGTAGTTTGTCTAAGTGCACGAAATGAGAACACCTGTGTAGTTCCATACCATTCTGGCTTCAACGATAAACAAACAAATGTCAAAAAGGGAGGAAAAAATAGGGCTCACTTCGCGTACCAAGCTGCATGAAAATTGCTACCATAATAATGTTCGAGCAGTTTGCTCGAATATCGTTGATACTTTCCATAATGTTTGTGATTTTTCTATAATAATACCTTTAGTTTTCAAATAATGATGGAATAATTATACAACTTACCTGAAAAAAAAAAAAATGTTACAGAAAATTATTATGATGATTGTGTTTTTATAGAGGTTTTGATCTCTGTGGTTTAATTTACTTCCTGTTTCTGCTCCACGTGGAAGAAGCAGCGTGCGCCGGCCTGATATAGCCAAGACCAACCTCGTCCCCTTATACCCTCGTAGACCTCGTCACCGATAGATTTTACAGAAAAAAAGTTTCGTCTTTCGTTTATAAAGATGTGTATTTTATAAATGTACGGTAAATTTGGATCCTTATTTGAACTTGAATTTGAATTGAAACATTGTGAAATTGAGGTATGAACGCGTAAACAAACTACGAACTCTTGCACCACGATTGGTGGCTAGTTTTCTAATTTTATTGTCTGTGTTTCCCCAAACCCAACAGATGACCTTGCATGATTTTGGGTTTTGCTTCCACAGGTGTGCGTTTGATATTTTTTCCAAGAGTTTCGTTATAATCGCATGAACCATAAACAATTTTACTGCAGATGTTGTAATTGTTTTCATAAATCAAGCTATGTATAAATATTATTGAGTCGATAAAACAGGTCCAAGACCATTAAAGGCAAACTGAGAGAGCATGCAAAGAAGAAAAGAAACGCTTCCAATGGTCAAGAAATTTACACTCCTGTTTCCGCTGCTACAATCTTGCACGCTTACGATGTTTCCCGCTGTATTATTAATACGTCCTAAGTGTTCTGAAGGCGTTAATTGGGCAGATCACGTTCCATCTCGGGGCAAGTGTCAGCGTTTGCGCTCTTGCGCTAAGGAAACTGCATCCCAAATATTCGCGTCCGACGTAGAGTATGTGCATCATGATTCACACATTGTTTCACCCGTCGCTGGCTCATCCGAAATGAAACTTTCGCACCCGCACGATTTTCTACTCGGTTGGCCCGGCGGACGTTTGGCCGCCCAGAATCCAGAGTCCCTGGTATACCATTGGTGGACATCACGAAGGTGTCAACGCGTCCACAGCTAAAAACCTGGGATGAAAGTAAAGTGTGGCAGCAAACAGCCACGAGATAAGAATAAGAAATCGGTGGAAAACTGCGCTGAAAATTATAGTAATCATCCGCCACATTCTTCGGATGCATTGCTGGAAAGCGCTTTTTGCATTGCTTTGCTGTTAATTAAATGATATCACCTTACATCACGCTTAGCGTTATTTCAGTAATCGTTTCCACCTGGGCGACTTGCAGAATGATGGGCAATCTTTCCCCGTCGCCTCTGACTTCGCGATACTGCCACAGGTTTGGACTGAAAACATGCCGGGGTGAATGGCCTCCCGCGCCTGGGCGAGTGTTTTGACATCGAACGAAAGCTGACAGCTTTATTAAGGCGTCTTGTTTGGAGAGAATTTATTCCACTGCACGCATTCCTGCCGGGACGCTTCGATTGGACGCGGATTCTTCCAGGCCGGGCATGAAAAAGGTTCTGAGCCGATTGGAACTGGATCGGCCGATTGGGCGGTCGGCGGTCCACGTGGACACGCTGGGAGGGTGGTACCGATCGAGGTGAAAATTAGATGTTTAATTAACTGTGACACGTGCCCATTCGCTGCGGCATGGCGTGGCAGCACTTTCCTAGCCGTTCTCAGGCGGGCGCCCGGGGAAATCGATCGAACGAAACGCGCACCAACCGTCCACCAGGTAAGCGAGAAAGCCCAATCGCGGAGAGAAGCGAGAAGTCCGACATGAAAATGAAATCGGGAAAAGATAATGCATAAATAATAATATCGGTGTGTCTTCTGTGGGGACCAGGGAACCAGCATCTAGAGTGCATCCGCCGTCGCGAATAATCGTAGTAGTCTGAAAGCCAGTTCCGTTCTTCCAAGCGACCAAGGAGGCTGGAAAGTCGATGTGTACAAATCTATGTTTGTCGAATCGGATCGGTCTTCCACAGGTTGACGTGTGTTTCTCCTCAAAACTATTCTGTCGATCGAAGAACGAACGCGGTGCTACTGCAGATTAAACATCAGTTTTCGGTAGAAAGTGCTAGAGATAATCCACATCGGTCGAATCGAAGCAATTAAGGTAGGATTTACAGATAGCAAAAACGGGCAACACCACCACCGGGACAGCGGGTGAGATGATGTAATTGAAAGTTCTTCATCGCCAACCATGGGACCGGCGCTCCGCTAATGGAGCCTCCGGCGGAGAAGATCGAATGAAAATGGCACATAAAAAGCAGATAGCTTTCCCAATCTATGGCATCTTTCCGCGAGGATGCACTCGGGGCTCGCTCTGCTCCCCGGAGGCTTCATCGACGTTCTTAGGGACGTTCTGCCGAGCGGCGCAAAAGTGTTCACGCAGGCCGCAACGATCGGAATCTATTTCGATCTCGACTCCAGGCAAACCAAGCAAGCACCGGGAAAAGGGCCCTGGTGTCCGAGAAAACGGGGAGAGTAATTAATTTTTTTCGCTTTCGCCCAGCCAGACTTTCCATGCGAGCCGTCTCCCGAGTGTCGTCTTCCGCGGGTGGAACAGATTCTTGACCGTCCCAACCCTGAGCAAGGGCTCCGCAAAGGCCAATGCACTGTGCTCATGTGGTGGTGGAGGTTTGTTTCGTTTGGTTTTTCTATTTTTATTTTGCGACGGCCTAGCGCGAACGCGACAACGTCCTAATGTCTTAAGCTAGAACTGATCACCCGATCGGACGATTGCGGGGCGACGCTAATTCAGAAATTATTAGCCGACCATTTGGGTGGATGTTCACGAGGGCCGTATCGTGCCACCGAGTTAATGGAGTCATTACCGTTCCGACCATAAGGGAGTCCCGGGAGCGAAAGCAAACAGTCACTAAATGCGCCCCCATCGGCCGCGATGGCTCCCTCGCCGAAGGTGTTAGTGTGTGAATGGAAAACGGACCACCGTCGGCCGGTCAGATGGCGATCGATCCCGGGAAATTTCGTAGCAGAGTGTGCCGGCGGGGGCTTGAGTGATAGTGACCAGCACACGGTTTCCTCGGGTAAGGCTCTCTGTACTCTAATGACGCATTACGCTGATGGCAAATAACTTCATCTCGGGCCGCCGGAATGCCGCCAGCGTTGTGTCTCTGGGGGAAACCTCCGTGAGAACACTTTCATCACGTACGGAACACACACAAACACACACACACACTCCTCACCTTTACCTTCGGCGTGCCAGAACGATCGAGCGACGGTTCTCGAGGCAGCAGCGTGGATGAAGGTTGCGGATGGATGAAATTAAAATTGCTCGTGGGACGATGTGGCGCTCGGAGAGGAAAATTAAATTGTGCAAAGAATATTGGATCCTCAACCTTACTGTTTTTCTTATGTGAGGATCTCTTTCTTGGGAAAGATTGCAATAATTTTCAGCGTATTTCTTTTTGGGATACTTCTTACTCACGCAGAAAGCCTCAGAGAGTTCAAACGCCGGAGTGCCATTTACTTAAAAAGGGGTTTTTTGACACGCTACGAGGGTAAATGTTATATGGTATTCGCCTCAATCTATTGTGGGTTCCCTGTAAGCTATAATAGAAAAAAAAAAAACAAACTCAAACACGCCAACCGTTTTGGCTTTTTTTATTCTTCATATATTACACAAATTCGAACATATTCTTACAACTCGTTACGGGACAGTGGACGACGAGAAAGACAGGTTGACGAGTTACCAAATCACGCGTGTTTGGTTACTCTGCACTCCGGAGAATGGTTTTTCGTTTCGTCCCGGAGGAACTCGATGATCTACCCGTCGCAGTGATTGTCCGCAAGGAGCAGCACAGACTCGGTACCAAAGGATACATAAGAAGTCTGCTTAGTAGCACCACACAGCCAACCAATCGTAATCGTGTAAATATGAGTTTTCTGAAGATAAATGTACTGATGCCACCTCTCGTCAATTTTTGAACATAATATCAATAGATAAGTGGTCTGGTTTGGCCGATATAGGAGTAACAGATGGGACACAAATTTAAGGTCTTTTTGTTTATAATTCGGACATCTATTAGCTTTAAAGTTATAATAAGCGCGACTCTATTTTTCTTTCTAATCAATTTTTGGAATATTCTAGGATTTAAGATTTGTTTATGTCAAAGGTGGTAGTTATTCACAAGATATCAATTCATTTCTTAGGACTACTTTGTCTCACTGGAACGATCCAGGTTGCCCATTTTCAAAGTTGCAGAGATGCTGCCAAACATTCGTACAAACCTCATCCTAATGGTATGGCAAAACTTTTCACGTATTTTACCACCTTTTACAATTACCATTTCTCTGCTTTCTCATCAACCAACACCCCTGATGTGCAGACAAACGAAACTATTTCCCCGAAAGCCACCGGGACGCGCGAGAATGCTAAAGGTGGCGTTCCGGTCGTTCGCAATCGATATGTCACAATTTAGCGGCATCTGTAACGTGGCGTCTAGTGTGTGCCGTGTCGTGCTCGAGGGCAGCGTAATTAAATTTTAATTAGGAAGCAATTTTACCGTCACCCAATCGGGACGCCAGCCACCGCGGTTCGGGTGCGAGATCGCTCGTACGGAAGGGTTCCGGAGGCGGGGTGTCTAAGGCTAGTTAAATAATCCTCCAATGCTGGCTTCCCCTCGCCGATGAGCATGTCGGCTCATGGAGTGCCATTTACGGGACGGCACATTCCAGCCCGAATCGAGAGCATAAGCATGCAGTTTGCGGTGCACGCACGCATGCGTAACATTTTTCCGGTGGGGATTTGTATGCTGGGCACCGTTCGGGGACCGCTGGCCCGGCGATTAATTAATAAAAGGAAACGCCAGTGCGCCAAACCCACCCTAGAGGCGACCGGGGACGGGGTAATACTGCCCGGCCACCGGAGGAAGGATGATTACAGCGCCGAATCCGGGCGGACTGCGAGTGCCACACCGATTGGTTGGGCGGTTGGGTAAAAGAGTAAAGAAGAAGAAAATGCCGCACCGCTCAGGGAGACGAAAACAACACAAAATGCAAGCCGTGAAGTAATCGATCTGCTGAAATGACGACCGCGACGAGAGAGAGCGAAATGCTGGCCGCTTGAGGGGAGCCCCCACTGGCGTAGCCAAATTGGAGCCCGCCATCGGGTGGATGTGGGTTTTCGTAATTCATCGTGGCAGGCCGCATGCGGTAGATGGTCCGATGAGCTGCAATGCTGCCAAATTAGATTTGCAGTTCGGTAGCGAAATGCGCCTCACGTCCGATTCCGACGCCGGTCACGACGCTAATGGCCGATGGTTCGATCGTGTTTGATGCGTAACCGTCACTTCGTTTACTCGCGTAATTAGACTACCCGCGGAGTGTCGGAGATGGCGCTGGCCATAGGTTGACCAGGACAGGCATACCGTCGTACAGACGCAACACCTTTCCCACAGCAGATCCATCTAGCGAAGTTTGGTTGGGAAATGCTGTAATACGTTTGTGTGTGTGTGTTTTTTTTGCAAACAAAATTTTCCCCCCAAACTAACATGATAAATCAATGAAAGTGTACTTGAAGCGAACATGAACGTCACGAGGGTATTAGAACTTCAAGGCTGCTCCTAATGGTCCTGGCTATTTACCGGCCGCATGATGTCACGTCGACAAATTCGATTCATTATTTGCGGTTCGCTTGTTTGCCCGGGAGACTAGGTGTGACTATGCAAACGAACAAACATATGCCCAATGCCGCCGCTGGTTTTTAGGGGAAGGAAATCGGGTGGGAAACATACGGCGAATCTATGTTTGTTTGCACATAAACCGAGGAAGCGATTCACCCATGCGTGGCTGCCGGTTCTGACGCTTGGAGCTATTTGCAATTCCTGCTTTTTGTGGCAAATCGATGGGTTGTAGCACAACGTGCGTTCACCGACGCCAGACCGAACACGCGGTCGGTGTTGGAGCGATCCGGATGGATAGTTTTCTGCAAAACATGGAACCGTGTTTGCGCTGGTTCTTTCTGGTATGCCATGGACCATCTTGTACGTGGCGGCTGACAGAAGTAATTGTGAAAGTTTGCTACTTGTTCAAAATGAGCTTTGGGGTGCACGGATCATCGAAACGCACGGATAGACGTATCAGGCTTCGTTCCAACTCATTCGATTGAGGGAGGATAGGATAATTTCACTATGTTGCCTGGTTTGTAAATGCTTTCGTTTTACTAAATGAGGTTACACACAATGGTGCGTAGCCGTCTGGGGCAGAAGCTACAAAAAAATAGTCCAGTATTTTATTTGCGTTGGCTATCGAGGTTATCAACGAAACGTGCATTAAGCTTCGATTTGCTTAGGCGGTCCCAAGCGATATGGTAGAAGTACTACGCTAGAATCGTTCTTCTAATTCTTCTTCCTAGTGTAACAACCAACTTGGTCATGTCTTACTCATTTGAGGTTTGCGAGACTTTTTCCCCTTTAACCTACGTGGATAGTGAATCCTTCGTTCGGTAGGAAGGTCTGATCTAGATTCGAACTCACGCCGTCGCGGATTGTGCTCGAGCTGGCGCTCGGCAATGCTGGACCTCCTAGAATCATCATTTTTAGAATAAATAAGCTTTTAAAAGGTCCAGGACAGCCGAACGCGTACGTCGGCTCGAATATGACCCACGAATCCAGACCGGACGTCCCCCCGGTACGAAAGTTTAACTATCCACGTACGTTAAAGGAGAAAAAGTCTCGTAAGCCCTAAATGGATGATAAGCATGACCATAACCAAATTGGTCTTTACGCCGGAAAAAAGAGAAGCTTTAAGTAAACGGGTAGAATGCTTATGTTTGTGTCTCACCAAAACCGTTTTGTTCTATCCAGGGTATGTTGAATTTCATACATATACAATTAATTTGCTAGTGTTCACTAAATCAAAGGTGGCTTGGGGAAATTTAAAAGAGGATTCTTTGTATGGCATATAGAACTGATTCATATGCAACATCAAATACTTTCGAGCGGACATAAGTACCAACCTGGCTCTAAAATAATCAGTGTCATCTTTTTTTTGCGTTTTTTTTTTAAATTGATTCAGGAACTCTGAACCACTTGTTCAAGAATTCGTCAATCTTGTGGGGATTCATTGAGCAGATGAAGGATTGAGCAAGGTATGTACTCCAGAATGGCATCTTTTAGAAAGGTTGTCTGGTCCTCTATGTTTTCTCAACTTTTGCTTGAGTCTTCGATACTACAAGCAGTGTAGCTTACAATTGGAATTTTGGGGGGTCGCCTCGTAAGAAGGATCGATTGATCTGATTGGCAAATGCACCGAACTATCCAGTTTTGGATCCAGTGGCTAGTGAAAAAAAAAAATCGAATATGTCGTGAAAGAGAAATAGATTCTAGCTGAGGAAGAAATACTTGTTAGTGTTAATATGCGGAAGTGTATAAATTTCATTGCGTCACTAGCGTACTCTCAAATATTTTCCAGCTTTTTCAAGAGATGTTTTGGTTAGAAATTACGAGGAAAAGCTCTACCAACGGCCACATGCTCCCCTCATGTTCTCGGGGACTAGCAGGAACGAGGAGGGCACTCTATTCCAAACGCACATATGTTGCCGAAGCCACTCTAGCGGCAATCGTAATGGCCACCGGGGAGCCCACCTTTTCATATTTCACTTCAAAACTTGCCCCAACCGATAGCGGTAGGACACCTTTCTCTACGATGGCAAAACTTCACCGCCCAGAGCCCTCGGGGGGTTTTCTGAGCGCCGAGTGCAACCCTCAGCCTTGCGGGCTATCCTGTCACCTCCTCGGCCCTACGATCGTGCACATTTGGCAGCGCGCGTATCTGGCCGCATCGGCCGCTCTGCCTTTTTCTTCCGGTCGGCCTGGAAGCTGAAGGGAGCATGCTGTGCCTCAGCGACACAAGCAACACACACTCACTCTTGCACAGGGCAGTTCAATGACTTTCTAATTCGTCGACCGGACCTACTACACTGCCCGTCGTCTTGGGTCGCTACCTCTCTCTCGCTCTCTTTTCGCCATTGCTTTTAGTCGCGAGGGTTCGACAACGCCAGACTCGCCGTCGAGCTAAAGGCCATCGATGGGCGAAATTTTCCCAGCGTGGTGAACACAGGATTCTCGCAACCAGTGCGCGAAGGGGATGCTGCACTCACGTAATGTGACACGCGGTATCTGCTGGAGCTGCTTCCTCGCGTCGAACTGGTCCGGCCAGACGCGTCCACCGTGATTGCGCGTCGTCTGTGCTTGCGGTGGTATTAGCGAGCAGGCTCTCTTTTACAAAAAAAGCCGCACCACAGCAAGGCGGCGCAAAGGTGACGGTTTCGCTGGTCGCGCCGGGAGAAATCGAAGATGATAAATATTAGACAGAAAAACCGCGAACCCGTCCGGGCGACGGTGGCACGCTTCGCTGCGGTACGGTATGGAGATGTTTCTGTTCCCGTGCCCGTCCCCCCGGCGCAGAGTGGGTGAATTATGCGACGTGCTCACGTCACGGCGCTGGCTGGCGGCCGGAGCTAGTGTGCGAAAGGAACGCTGATAGCGCAGCGAAAGCGGATCCCCCGGGCTTATCAGTGATCTGCGTGTTTGCGAATTAGCCGGCCGCTCGGATGCATAATCGTGTCAAGCAGGCAACACGAATCGGCCACCGGCCGGGCCGGTTGCGGCGCGCTGACCTATGACTTTCTCCTGCTTGAGATCGGGAAGGAACGGGCATTAATTTGTATTCACTGCCGGTTTTTTGTCGCTGATTGGCTGGGTTGGATTGGGATGTTTCCGCGATTTGGCGAACTTAATGTGTCTACGTCGACAAAAAACACGCTATTGTATAAGTTTTCACTCATTTTTGTTTTCTCAGACTGAATTGAAATGTCAAAACTAGTGATAATGCTATACTAAACATCGGAACCGTTAAGTTAGGTAAATTTTCGTTCGTAAGCGTTCTTTTTAATAAGAATTAGTTGCGATTTATTTAAAACAATAATTATCGTTGTACATACGCAACCCTGATCTGACGTACGTACAACGCATGGATATTCACTCCCAAGAAGGTTAGCGTAGATAACTTTATAAAGCTAATTAAACTCATCCTACAAAGCAACGCTCACAGTTCCCGAAAAGTAAAAGTGATACGCAATTGCATAGTTATTTTAATGTAGTTGCCGTTTATTCGATTGCCCTGCCTTTGCAATTTCATTAGTCGCTTTATATCAGCCCCCTTCGTGGGGCGGAGGGAGTTAGGATTGTTTTATTTGAAAAGTCGGTACATGTACGGACGATGTTAATTAAGACTACATTTGGGCACAATGTTGCAACAACGTTTTCTAACGTGCACCAATGCCCTCGCAGCGCCTACATAGCATCCAGCCAAACAGAGCAGATCGTGTATGCGTTAGACCGCCTTGAACGACGAAAGACTCATCTGGTTTCACCAAGCGACGAACCTTGTTTCCGTTTTCCGATCCATGTCAGTCGGCACCAGCCTGAGGCGGTACGCATTCATGTGTACGCGCGCGCTTGTGTGTGTGTGTGTGTGTGCATATGTTTGCGATTGTGTAAGCGCATAAAACAAAATCGGAAGTGATAGCGCCGAACATGGCCGAACGCAGCTGGTCAGCGAAGTATGATGAACAATTTAATTCGTTTTATCATTATTTGAATGGACTCGCTGAACAATATTTTGGAATGCGCATTTTAAATAACTGCGAGAGCTGTTTTCTCATGGAGTTAGTCGTTTGAAAGACGTTACATCAGTTTGACAAAGTTGGATAAACCAATAAACCAACCAAAACACATTGAGCCATAAAAACTAAACCGGAAATGAATGTGAAAACGCATGTAGAGCCCTTACCGGGGTCCAGGCATTGATTGAAGCTCAACAAAATGCATTGATAGCGTGCCATGTACAGTCGGAAGGCAAATGTAGAGAAGTTATGCAATGCTTTTGATAGGTCTGCGGAAACTCATTGGCCTCGATTTTTGTAAATTGACTTGTTGCATAGGGGAGGATTTCCCGCGCGGAAAATGGCTGTAGACAGTGCGCGCGGTCTGAGGTAATGCCTCGGACTCGAGACACAAGCAAATCGTGCTTTTTAATCGCATTTCGGCGCACCGTGACGTTCGGAAATACTTCTGCAGTCCATTAGGCGAGGATTATGCGCGCAGCTGCCGATCGGAAAAACCGATTGCCGCTAATGGTCGTTCGTCGCTACGTTGCTGGACAGGGGGCAGGAGATTTGGAAAACAATTTCCGATCGTCCACGGCAGAGGGGCACTGCGGACCCCGAGGAGGGTGAACAATATTCTCGGGAAGGTGTGAAAATCGTTAGGGAAGCTTCGCTGCACGCGGACACGCCGTTGATTGGCGGCAACTAACATGGTAACTAGCATGTTGCTGAGTATGGAAGGTGTCGTCAGTGATGCCTTCGGATATTGGTTTTTTTTTTGCCTCTATTGGGCTTTACAGTACTTTCGTGCGTTTAACCGATATCCTGACGCAGCCGGAACCACCGGGTGGTCTTTTGATGGTGTGCGGACGAATAGGACAGCCCGCAATGGACAGTGACGGTAATAGACAAAGTGAATGAACGGTCGGTCAATTTGACGGCCGTTCGTTATGCAACGATATTCCTGTTAATTGCATTGTTTATTGGTGCCGTGTCTCGAGGAGGTTTGTGCACGGGGACGTGAATAAGCGGAAAGGGGAAGGGGCGGATTGGTACGATGGACAGCAATAATTGCAGTATCGATAATGTGTGGCTTGGACTATCCAACGCATTTGACACAGTTCCGGTATATGGTATGGAGTGGCGTCAAGTTTGGGAATGCTTGAAATCAATCGGGAATTGTGTGAACAAAAAACGCAAGATTGGTACATGTCTTATCTCTTTAGTTTATGGCATAATGGATTTGTTTTATTTGTGGTTCAAAATGTGGTTCTTTTAAACTCAAACCTGATAGTCCTCTTACCTCTTCTTAAAATTATAATTTATTTCCATTAGCTACCCCTCCCCCTCTAATCAACGTCTTTAGCGTGAGGATTGGCTAAACTGCGAAACGGACGTGATCGCTGCCTGCGCAATTGACTGAAGTACGCGATCCCGTGTCCACCACAAGTGTCGGAATACCTCGGAGCACTCTCTGAATATGTTAAGTTATTTGCTCCACTTTAAACGTTCCATCGTGCTACAGTACGGTGCTCGTGATTCGTGAACCCGTCGTGATCGCAGTACTCA
Source organism: Anopheles atroparvus (assembly GCA_914969975.1). NCBI lineage: Eukaryota > Metazoa > Arthropoda > Insecta > Diptera > Culicidae > Anopheles > Anopheles atroparvus. Next base: position 13,084,675 of record CAJZCY010000001.1, read on the forward strand.
CTGCATCATCGTGCGCATAACTATTCAACAGTTCACTAATTGTGCAAACGAAAAAAAAGGAAAAGAAAAAAGAGGAAAAATCGAATGTCGGAAAACAGGTTCCTCGCTACACAAATTTGGAAATTTTATGCATCTCGCTGTCGAACGGGCGACACAGCACGCGGCTGGCAGTTGACAGTTGGTGTGAGAAACATGTGCTAAATGGGGTTTCGGCGGCGTGCATATGGAACGAAGCATCAGCCGCCTCCGCTTGCGCCCAGAAACCGGGCTCGATGGCAGCCACTTGCTTATGCGAACTGTTAGCCAACAGTTAGTGCGATTTTACATAACGCCAACAAACGACGCGCTAAACCCGTCATCGGGAGCAGGAAACTTTCTCAGAGGGAGTCTGCAGGGACTGACTGGCTGTTGTTTGCATTCGTTCCAAGTGGCACTGATTGAAAAACGGAGATTTCTGCCAGGTCCACAGGACGAGGGACGACTGCGCAGCAATAGAGTACCGCAGCCGCAAAGCCAAAACCAGAGCAAAGTCATAATTCTTGGATTTTCCCAAAATTTATCCTACTCGAGAATCAAAGATTTTTGTTCCCCGTAGCTCCTTTCTTCCTGTCGGTGGAGAAGGTAAGAGAGGGTTGCTATAAAAAGTACAAGACGTCATCGGGAGGACGCGTCCTACTCGTGTGCTTGCGCCTAAAAACCACAGGCGCGCAGTTTCGGCTAAACGCGAGCAAGAACGATAAATGGAATATCATTAGAAGTGGAAGAAATCATCAATCTTCGGATTACGCCACGGGTTGCGCGGTTCGGTGGTTTCGTTCGCTCCGCTGTCGCCGTCGTCTTGTTCTCGCGGTTCACCTTCACCCGATTCCTAGAACAGCACCGTTTCGTCGCTGCGCAAAAGATCGTGTGACTTTCCGAGGAAGAGAACGGAACGGAATGGAACAGGAAGAACGGGATTGACAAATTGCCCGTTTCGGGCAGGGTAGTTTTGGTTTCGTAGCTTTGGATTGTGGAGGCATCCTCGTCGTGGTTTCGATGGTCCTTGCTTGCCGCGATCGGTTCACACGTGATACTAATTCCCCGCTGGTAATGCGGCCAGGCGGTGTTATTGTAGGAAGCTCGCCAGTTAGCTTCGCTTTCTCGATCCTCGAGCGTTTGCTACAATTTCGTGTCCGCCATTGTTGACAAAGGGCTCACATGATAAGGAGACGAGTTGGAAGAGGGGACGATAATGACACTCACACCGTTCGGTGGAGATGAATCGCGCTTTGGCGTGGGGTTCACGGTCCCGAAAGGCAAAGGGTGGAGTGATTAATTAGCAACCGGGCTGGCGCGAGAAACATGTAGAGATTCATGTGGAGAGCCGGCAGCCGTACGGACCTGGGGACCTTAGGACCTTTGGCAACAGTTGACAACGGCATGTGGAGGGCGCAAGGGAAAGGGAAAGGGAACGGGGTTCAACCTTGCGATCGATCCACTTGATCCACGCGCGACCATGTGGCTCAAAATTCATCAGAAATCGATCAACCGTTCGATGACCTCGGAGGGAACCGGTGCCGGAATCCGGAGCGATGGGCAACGGCTTTGCTTAACCTACATTCCCAAAGTAGAAGTGATAGTAGATCTACGAAATTGGCAATCGGTAAGCAGTTTTATTTTGTTTTTTTTTGCCATTTGTCTGTGTTTCCCTCTCACTCCATCGTCCTTCCTTGTGGAGTTGGAACTAGTTGGACTGATTTTTCTCGCGGATGCACTATGGGCGATTGATGAACCTATAGCTTGATCCAATCCTTGATTACAGAAAAAAATCCTCATATAAGCAAATGTAAGTTAGAGAGATTTATTTTATTTGTACACAAATCAGATGCAAAAATATGGCAGGGATCTTATTATAATTTGTGATATTCCTAAGCGATGTTTGTTCCAGTGCTTGGATTTTGTGATAAATACTTATAACATAAGCTATAGGTCATTCTCACATTTTTTTTAAATTAATTTTTTTTTAAATATAGGAGGCTGTGGCCAAAGACTCAAAATTAGTTTACTACAAAGAATGAACATAAAACAAAGCCACAAACCTTGGCTTAGTGCCTCTTCCCCGCCTTATATCCTCCCTTTGCTTCCACGGCTGTCAAGGCTAACACTGGGGGAGGGTAGCTGATTTCTTTCAGACATATGTAAGGAAAACATTTTGTCCATCACGAACGTTCGACAATTCTGTTGTTCGATGTCCATAGTTGGATTTATGGTAGGAACGCTATTATCGGATGTGTGCATGTGCAGTTTTTGGAGTTCGCACCGCTAGGCTAGACCCCACACGGACGGCCATGTCCGGTAGCGCGGCCCGGCCTGGACCGGCCGACTCTGGCCAAATCGAACGAAAGCGAAAATTGAAGATCAATAAAACGACCGGTTTCCAGAGCGGCCGCCTAACCGGGCCCGGTTGTCCCCTGGCGGAATGGAAACCGGTGTGGCCCGAAAGGGAAGCCTGCGCGGTATCACCCGAAGCCTTCGGAGAGGTCGTGAGCCACCAGTTTGCACCGTTCCTCGTGCTGCTCCGCATCCCGTTACCCCGTAGGTGTTGTAGCGCTGCTCGCCGTGTAGCCATGCGCTTGCTAAGCAGTTGCCGTTGGTTGCCAGCGAAAATATTCTTCTCCCGCGGTCGCAACGGGTCTCTCTGCCCGCTTGTCGCCTGTTTGGGCAAGAAGAAAGTGAAGTTATCTTGAGTGACAAGTTGTTTTTAGCCGTCCGCGAGGTCTCGCGCTAACCGGCACGTACCGGCGCGATGCGTTGCGTATCCGGGCGTCCGGGCACGGACACCCGGACTACTGGGACACACATACACACCGACACTGGCTGGGGTACGATCGGTGGGTTTATGTTATTTACTGGTGTTTTTTGTTGCTGTTAAACCATGTTTTCCGTTTTTCCAACCGTGCTGTCGATGTGCTTTGGTTTTCAAAGCGAATGAATGAATGTTTTCTGTCGCATGCCTCCGTGCAAGCTGGTGGTCAAATGTTTCGAGTTCCCGAAGCGCGAGGAAGAGACAAATGGTACAAATCTTCACCTTGCATTGGAGATTTTGTCTGTGGTCATGCTTTTGTTACCCTTTCCTGCAAGAAAGTTAGGAAAAATTGAGGCAACTTACGTAGAACGGTAAAATGTGGTGGCGCGCATGTTGGTTCTTTGGAAAAAAAAACATGGCGTGATAAACATCCACGTGCCATAGCTAGCGGACAAAGGGCTGAAAATAGATAGAGCTGGAACGCTAAGAACTACGACGGTGGCCCAAACGACAGTTTAAATATACGTAGCATTGTCCCGGTAACGGTTCATCATCCTCGCAGATAAACATCTCGCCTCGAGGGATGCGCCCGGGGTCGAAAACATCGAAGGTGCTGCCGGAAGCAGTTCATGACAATCTTTGGCGAATGTGGAAGAGCACCTTATTCAGCCAGAAACGGTCACGCAACGACAATAATCATAATCCTTCCCGCAGCCCTTCGCAGGGGCCCTTTGCGGTGGCGGGTCGGCCCAGCTGACCCCAATGATGAAGCCATTACGGGTATAAAATTCTCCCCTCTTCGCCTGCTGCGCATGCCGCCAGCCCTTTGCAGGCCCCTCGCACTCTGCAAGGGCCCAAAGATATGCTCTCGCAGCGCGCACGGAACAATAATGAAATGCCACAAACACACTCAATGGTCCGAAAACGACCGAAATCATCCCACTGCACTCGCATTACCGCGCACGCGTTTGTCCACCACGAGGCCAGTTCGAGCCGAGGCAGAGCTAATGGGCCGGCTTCGGGGAGGGTTCGGTACAGGAGATTCCGCACGATTTGTACGCCATTACGATCGCGCATTTTGTGCGACGCAAGATCGGAGTTTCGCAGCCCGCCAGTCGGAGCGAAATGGCGACCGAGAAATAGCGGAAAAAAATGGATCACTGGTGAAAAGATCACTGGAACAAGTGTAATGATACGCTCCGGGGCATATGTGCATACCGTGGGGGGCTCGAGAGTGTTGTTTCGCGCTGCTACGGTAGGTTAGCCGCTACCAAATGTCTCTGCCCGTGGCTGAGGACAGAAATCCGCGATTTCCTCTGGCGAGTTGCAGCAAACTCCCGGCCAGCCAAGAAGAAGTCCACCGGCGTGTTAGTCCATCGTTAGCAGCATTCGCTCTCTCCCTCTCTCTCTCTCTCTATCTCGGGTTCGGTTTAAATGGAAACTTTACTAATGCTAATGGTGCAATCATGCCGATCGTCGCCACCGGCAGCCGACCGATATATTGGCAGCATAACTGCGGGTCGCCCTCTGCAGTTCCCAAACATTGTTCCACATTTCCCTCAAATGTCATTGCCCGCGTGCATGCCTTCTTGAGAGGGTTCGCCGCGCACACAATCTGCGGACAGAGAGTGTCTTCCAATGGTCTTCCCTTCGGTGGAGCACTGTTGGTCAGTTGGGCGAGTTAAAAGCGGGTCAGCAGTGGCGTGCAGCGGGTTCCAAAGTGGATTACGCAAAAAACGAAGCAGAAAAAAAAAATGGTGCGCAGATTATGAATATTAATATCCATCGAGCCTCCGACAGCCGTGTTCGTGTGTATGCCGCGCGGCCTCACTTACGGAGTCCCACCATAGGGGAAGCGGTAGCTGCAGGTGTAGTGCGAAATGATCCGTTTACGTGATGACATCTGATGGCCAGCGTCAGGTCCGGGAGTCGCAGGTTTCTTTCGGTAAGTGAATTCAAATTTCTACGCTCGTTTCTGCCGAGCGTGGCTGAATGGTTCGAAATACCACAGGTGGAGCGAATTTCGGATGGACATTTGCGTTTCCACAGAAAGCTTTTCTTGGATGAAATTGCAGCGTGTGGGAGGGGAAGAAACTAAAACGATCACCTTCGATCATCATAATAAGTGAAGCCAAGAGGCTCAAAGTCTCTGTAAAAAAAAAACCTTCGATCATCGTTGGTTGCAGTTTGAAGTAGTTTTGTTTATTCATATACACTCATTGCTCGTTGCCGACACGACATCGGTACGTTTCTTGGCTTATATTACAACTAGTTTACGGAACGATCCGCGCTGGGGGGAATCGTTCAGATTTCCCCATTGCATCGTTACACGATCGCTTTACCGATATTGGAAGAGTTCCGTGGGCTTCAAGCCTTGCCTTCCTGCGCGCGCACGGCGACCGTACGACACCGAACGGTTATTCTGCGCTTAGAGTAGACGATTATTTACATACACTAAAACATACCGTGGGAGATGATATACTTTCAACCGACTGCCCGTCCGTTTTTCTTTATCTGTCTATTCCATTTTGTCTCTTACTTTTTTCCGTTCCGTTTCGTTATTTTTTTTTCTCTTCGAGTGTACAATCTTCAGCGATTTTGGTTGTGTGTGCTCAGATGATTTGTTTCACGCTTTTCCATTGTCTTTTCTGCGTGGTTTTCCTTCTCTTCTCCATTTGTTATCTCCACCTGATGCTGTGTTATCTAACTAAAAGTCTTCGTTAAAGCTAATTATTTCGTAACAGTTTCGTTATTTTGCAACATGGAACGTAAACTGGAGGATGTTTGTCGGTTTTTTTTTGTACGTTCAAAAGCCTTTTTCTTGATATGATGGTGGGAATGGAACTGCTAACCCCGAAGGCTAAAAACCGCAACGCAATGGATGTAGGACCGAATTGTGGACGATTTCATGTCTTATAACCCCTTACAACGCTGTATGCCATTTGTTAGATGGATGTGAGTTCTAAGCGCGGTTAAAGTAATTTGGCATATTCCTTCCTGATCTATCTTCCTGATGTTTGCTCCAGAATGCCTTGGATCCTGCCTTAACCTGGATCAATGGGGGTATCAGGGACGATCACAATTATCCGTTATTATTTCATAAAAGTTTCCCTTGCGGTCAGCTTTGTCGCACTGATGCAATCAACGTGGACGAGCGGTAAAGAAAGTTTTGGGCCATCGGACGCACACGTTAGTGAAACTCGATGGAGGCTGTGCGATGTGTGTGTGAGTGTGTGTGAGCGCATTCGGGGCAGTGGATCACTTCACTTCTTAACAGCGCAAACGTTGTATAATTGGGTGATCGATCGATTTAAAAGCTGCCCCGGTCCGAGCGGGTTTTCACGCGCATTTCCCAACACCCATACATCATCATCGACGGTGCTGGAGTGCCGCTGCGGTTTGCCCATTTCCTTTCGTGTGTCGAGTTTTTCATGGTGTGTTTTTTGTTTGCTGCACTTTTCCCAGCTCCCGGTCAACCCGAGCGAGCGCTTGGTACGGTAAAAATCAAGCAAGATTCATTCACATACGCGCCCGCGTCGACGTCAGTTCCCAAACAACGCGCTGTTCCAGTTATCTAATTGATCTAATTGTTGCTAGCTAGGTCTGCGCCGGCAAGCCCCCATTTTTTGTGCTTCTCTTTTTCTTGCGTTATCGTTGATCTAAAAACTGTTTTCTTCCAGTTTTGCCAAAGCACTTTTTTCCCCTGCACAGAACCCTACAACTGTGGAGTGCTTGGCGGGTGCGTATGTTGGAGTGCGCTTTTCCCTCCCCCCAGCCGCCTTGACGGCCCTTGAATGGATGATCGTTTGGGAAAGATTTCGAACGCCCTCACTCGATTGTGTTGTCGTTGATCGATATATTGTACGTCGCGCAATTAGCCCTGCGAACCGTTTTTCCTTAGGGTCCCATTCTGCCCTTGCAACATCCTCCCCTACCGTTTAACCTCACAACAAAGTAAGGAGTCGATTTAATGTAACTTGATTAAAATCTACAGAAATTCACAAATTTTTACATCGCTGCGTGTTTTGGCGGCCCAATTTGTCGGGGAATGGTTCCCTTTGGAGGGATGATAAATGGTTCGAAAGAGGTGCTTGCAGAATTAAAAAAAAAAAAGAAAACACCACCTTTTTGCAAGCGCAACACATCGAGCTGCAAAGCGGTGGAGCAACAATTACCGTGCCGGCGGATCGTTCGGACTGGAATATAGTGGCCGACCGATCGATCGATCACTATCGGACGGTGTTAGTGCCACGGTTTAAATGGTTGCAGAGATTAGATCACGGCAGAAAAGGCCATTCGTCGTTACATCGTCGGTGCAGTCAGCCTTCCTGACTGCTGCATGTTATCTGCAAGCCCAGGTGCGGTGGGATCCCGTCAACTTTTTTGCTGGATCCCCCTGTTGGTACGCCTAGCGGGACCGGTACACCGGATTAATCGGATTGGTAGTTGGACTAAGCAAAAAAACAAAAACGGCTTGGTACGCATTAAAATGGCTTATAGAAAACATCACAAATCGGCGCACAAATGACGCGACACGATCGATCCATCGATTGCCTGGGGAAACCTTACGGCTACTGCCGCACACCCGATGGTATGATGTAACGCGTTGCCCACAAGCGGAGGTCTAAAGATCGGCTAATCCTTGTGTTTCTCCGAAAATGTAGAATGTTCACGCGGGTCCGGAAGGGTTCGATTGGTTGGCTCGTGGATGTACTTTTGTGTTTGTGTGGTTCCCATGAGGTGGTGATAACAAGATAAGCACGCCTTCGAGGTTGTTAGAGTGCGTGCGTGATAGGTGTTCGTCTTGCTGGCCCAGAAGGGAATCCTCTACAACGACAGAATACAGCTACGGATCGGGCTATCTCTATTGGCTGGTTGGGTTTTTGGTGATGAGTCGATTTTGTAGAATAACGAACTATTTCTGCCTTCGTACCGTTGAGAAATGGTTGATATTCAAACGAGTCCTGGATGTGTCCACGCGTCGACACGGTGGATGGTGGCTGACGTTGTGAGGGTTCCGCGTGCGCCCGACAAAGGTGATGGTCGATCGTTAATAAAGACCACCATCTTAGGAACAGAGCAGCAGCGAATCCTTCTAGGTCCGGGAGTCTCTCTCTCTCTCTCTCTCTTGCTCTTTTTCTGTTCCCCCTCTATTGCTCTATCGTACTCTCTTGTCTGCCGTATCTCTGTCCTCAAACAACCTGCACGGTTGCAAAAGCACTGAACGTAACTTTTTTCGGGAACTCGGTACTGTTGGAGCCGCGCGTCTTGATGACCGGTTTCAGCGGAGGCCGCGGTTTGGCTGTCAGCAAACCGGCCGAGGTCGCCAGGTCGCGCAGCTTCTGCGATATGCCGGTGCCGGTGGGCTTGCTCGACGGTGCAATCACCTGCGGTAGCGTCGTGGGGGTGATGTATCTGAAAGGGGAGCCGGGAACAGATAGAGAGAGAGAAAAAAAAAACGCTTGTCAATCCTTCAGTCGTGCTGGCCATGGAGTTCATTTATCACATGTGTTAACGGGTAAATTTAAGGAGGAACAATCTTCGACTTTCGAAATCATGTCCAAATAAATGGAGAACTGACTATTGCCAAGATAAACATAATTTCGTAGATGATCCAATACTAGACAATTTTAGGTCCACTCAACTGGCATGGAAGCATGGATAGGAAGAATCGCTAAGTGATGATTCATATCGGAGTAACACGGATGTTCGTTAATGTCGGAAATGGACGTAATCTAAAGCTAACTCGATGCCACAATAAAAGACGGTAACACTTCAAGGATAGGCTGGTGCTTGACATTGATGAATCGAAAAACTGCATGAAAATCGGTGCAATTAAAGCGTATTGCACGGCGTTTGGCGAAGGTATATCCATTTCGACCTTTTCCAAAACCTGCCCAACGGCCGGTAGTGTTTTGTGTGTGTGTGTGTGTGTGTGTAGTCGAGGTGTTTTCACGATCATCCCTATCGAGGGAAGCTTGGACGCATCGCAGCACGACCTTAGCGTTTACGGTTTTAGCGAGGAACTCATTTGTCGACTGCCTGACCCCCGACGGGGTGAACTTTATTTTATCGCCCCGTTGCTGCCGGTTTCCCGCTGCCGTGCCTATCGGGTGGTTGATGTTAATCAAGCGGTCACGCTTGATCCGCAGCACACTGAAGGGGAGGCAATCAAATCGACCCGGGGAGCAAACCGACCAGCGTCGATGAGCGTCTCAACGTTTGATCGTCGTCGGCCGCTCGCACTGGCGGGCAAATGTTAACTATCGGTTGTCCCACTAGCGCACGAGATGATCATGTTGGACGTAATCTTTCTCGCTCCGTACGAAGACGATCGCTTTGATCGGTGGTGCGGTGTTTAGCATCTTCTTTTTCCCCCGAAGGCCAACGCATCGAAATGATCCTTTTTGTTGATACCTGGGAAAACCTTGACGGCATCGAGGCACAATGCGACCCGATAGAAATCATCGTCGTGCGTACGCCGCTCCAAGTGGCTTCGCGAACGAGCCTCGCATATTGTTGTTTTAATTAAGAAATTACCCCTCACATGACAGATTTCGATCGGTTTTGGGCCCGGTTGCTCTTCCAACAACATGATTGACACTAATTTCCACACACACACACACACACACACACACACACACGTGTTGGAGTTGGAAGGATTTCGAAACGGTCGACAAATGGAGTTGCACATCGATCGGATGGCATCTACCGCACACGGGTGAATGTCAACGAGTTGTTTGCGGTAGGCAAACGCGCGCTCCGGAAAAGGTTGATTGGTTATATTGAATTGACAAATTGAGGTACCACATCGCCCCCCCCCCCCTCTGCCCCCTTTTCCCAACGTCCCGCTGAAGGGGATGCGTACTGTTGTTGGAAGTTTGCGGTTGCAATTTGTTCGCAATTCGCGGGTTTGACCGCTGGGCAGGCTTCGAAAAATGTATGTACCAACCGGGGTGATGTTTTTCGCGACGCCTGGTCAGCTTTCGCAGCTCGGGGCTCACACAGTTCGCTCGGTGGACACTCGGGTGACTCATGCTCATGAGTCAAAACCGTTGAAACATGATGCCCAACATCAACCCATGACCGATTTGTTTGCCTTTGGGGTGAGTGATTGCTATAGTGACTTGTTTTTATTCTCTTTTCTTCGCCAAACGAAATGCAAACAGAAACCCCTGGAATGGGTGGTAAAAGTTGTAACCCAACCCCGAAGGATGTCATTGGGTTGATTTGTTTGTTTTGTTTGTGCTTAATCGCAATTTTGGGAGGTTGAGGACGATTTACTCGTTTTTTCCTTGGTACCTTGGTTTTTTTGTCAGAGATTTGCGCTTTTTTAAGGTTCCCAGCATCAACAAGATCAACCATAAAAGAGAAGTGATTGTAGAAATAAAAGCCATGCTTCAACCGTTGGCGGATGAAAAAGGAAATCAATTCTATGCTCCCGTTCCCGCCCTGGGGCTATGACATGGTGCAATTGCGTTACATGCAGTTGCTGGTACGTGTTTATTATACCTTGAAAGACTGCTACCTCAGCGACAATGCAGAAATACAAGTTCTTTTACGGAGAGAAGGTTGATGAATGATTACTTTTGTGCGAGAAATGAAGGTCGCGTTAATATTTGTACTCCAAGTGGAACAGATAATGTTCATTCATACAATAAGATTTAGGAAGCACGGCGCGTTTCCAGTTACATGTCTCAATTTTTTGGTATATCTTTTGAATAAACAATTAAAAATAAATGAAAACAATATCAAAGCGAATAAGTTTGAAGTACTTGAAATACGGGCCTCTAGAGGTGGATTTATGCATTATGATTTGTTAAGCATGTTTAGCAAACAAAAGGGAGCATAGCTTATAAATGTTTTTAAATGATTCGCTAGCAAAGGTTAAACGAACCCAGACTTGCGTGAGGCACGCATTTGAACCACTGATTATGTGATGGACGACGATCGAGCTGGGCAGCGGTTGGAATAATTGTTAATTTCCGTTACCGTGGTGGTGCGAAAGCGAATGACATCGGCCACCGATAGCCTTTCGCATCCACCCGGCTCGGGTTGACTTGCGCTTGATTGACTCGTCCTACAGCCTAGGGCTGAACGGGTACGAGTAAACTTATCGTCTGTGCCACCGCTTGAATGCAAATCAAACACATCTACTTGCTCCAAAACGATGGTGCATGATCGATCATTAAATACACTTGCGTACCATAAACCGCACCGGTTAACTTACAACATAGTGCAATAGGTGTGTTATTTAATACAACTTATCTGAAGGCGATCGTTTAACGGTAAGGTTCATACAGTTTTGTTTTAATTACGATTAGTCTGCAATATGTTTGTGAAATGAGGATTTTTTTTTGGGTTTAGTATGCGACATTGCCCACACATATTAGTGACCCTGTGCATTTCGATAGGCGGTCCTTCGCTTTTAATAACCGACCTGTCAAATGCTCTACGGGATGCTTTGATTATCTTAATGTTATTACTATGTAATTACTATTACTTTTGTGCTCTCCTGTAATTACTACCAATCTCACCAGCATAAAGTTCCCTTGTTTTCGAATATTAACGACCAGCAGTCACGATCAAATCGTTTTTTGAATCGTCAGTGGCTATACATTTAACTTCAAGTACTTATCATAAACATGCAAATGCCATGCCCAAAAATGGGCAATGTCGCTTATATGGTGGGACGAAACCCCAACAGAACGATACAAGTCGCTTATCAAACGGAACGTGTCTGTTAAATGGTAAGCAATGTATGCTTTTAGCTGCGTAAGGACTTTCTGCTCCATCATTTCAGTTTAATTGAATGTAGTTTATTCAGGTTTCTCTTGAACAGCTTTCTTTAATGAAAGAAGCTCTATTAAACTGTGTGATGTTTGAACAAAAAAAAAAAAATATGTGTATGATATCTTTATGTTCTGCAAGCTTCAGCATCGTGTAAGAAACATAAAATAAAAGACATGTACCAACAGGAGTGCATGAACTTGTTCAATAAATGCAGTTGGAACTTTTACGTCTCATCCGGAGCAATGCCATGACCGACGTCTGAGGGCCTGAGTATGTTTCGCGCGACGTCAGGTTAATGAGTGAGGCGTTGGGTTCAGGTGTCGCGTAACCGTCTAATCGCGTGAGGAAAACTACTCTACGTGTGCGATCGGCGAGCAGACAGTTTCAGGACCAGCCGGCCCCGTCAACTACCTGTTTCGAGAGCTCCACCAGAGCAGGGAACAACGAGCGGCGAGCGCAGGAAGTGGTCTGTTGCATGCTCAAATCCACGCCAAGTATGCAAATTACCGATCACTCCACCAGCCGTCAGTCTGGGCCTTCGGGGGAGGAGGAACCCGGGTGAGTGCGGAGTGAGTGTATGCTGCGTCACGACCCAAGACTGACTAATCCATCGACAGCTTTTTTACAACATCGGTTGCGTTTGCAGTGCCTGGCCACGAGCCGTTCGCGGAGACCGGAGCGGACCAAGGCGGTTTACTCGTATGCCAGCATCTCCCCGCCCAGCCTCCAGGGCAGTCCGTGCTACCCGTGTTTGTGAGGATTTGGCAAGTCGCTGCAGGAGCCCCATGATTGACGGTTTGCATAATCAGTGCAGTTTGCAGTTCCCCGTGCCTCTTCTGCATTCATCCGCAATTCGGTTGACTGCAAGCACCACGTTGGAGTGCTACTCGCATCTTCCAGACGAGATGCCCCTCGGTGCCGACGGCACTTGGCTATTGGCTATCATCGGAAGTGTGTAAGGAGCTTCCAAACACCTCCGGATTGTGTGCCGACTGAGCTACGAACCGCGCAGAGAGGCGGCTTTTCCAGACGAGCGGCTAATGAGCAAACGAACGGAAGCGAAAGGGAGCCCACCTATTTGAAGAAACAAATCGTATTACTGTCGACCAATTCGCACCGAAAACGAAACCAATTCGCGTAAGTAGCGGCACAGAAAAACGGGCCGACGCCGGTACCGAGCTTGACCCAGTGCCCCGCTGGCTGGCCTAATTTCGGGCCGGCGTTCTGCGTACTGGGGCGCATTAGACTTACCACGCCATTTCACACTTTCTCACCGAACAAATCGGCTTACCGCGAGCCGCGCCCGATGCGGGCCTAGTTTCGCTTTTCGCCGTCCGCCGCAGCCGGGCGTGACCGGCGAGCGTGGCGGTGACAAACAGCGTGACATTTTCGCCTTCCATCCCATCCATCCGCGGCCAAAAGCTGGATGGATGGCTCCCGTATGCGCTCTTCCCGGGTACGCACAGCGGCACGGCACCGGGCTCCTAAGACGCTCATCGCATCGTCTTTGATCGAACACCTTGCCCGTCGACGGCGGCCACGCTGGTGCGGTTCGCATCGAATGCAAATTAAGAGCGTTGAACTTGTGGCCGTGGCGTAAATGGTTTCGCTGTCCCCTCGCTGCTTGGAGCTTGCCTTACTCTTAACCGGTGGTGGGATGGTACGAAGCGTGTGGGATGGGGATGAAAAGTGAAAAGTGTTTCCACGGGAGACGTAATTGAATTTGAATAACATTAGCTGTCACGTCGGGTGCGATTAGTAACGTGTTAAGTCACATTTGCCGGAGGATGGTGCGCCGATGTCTCCAGCTTGCCACACACACACTCGTTTTGTCCGGTGAGCTGTACAACATCATGATGCACAACGAGTAAACATTATGTGGGGTAAGTAAGGAATCAACGAATTTTGATGAGATGATGCTATGATTTTACAATTACCACCTTTTCCTTTTCCTTCAGCTGTCGTTTTTATTTTGGTAAAATGAAATCGATCTCTATAAAATGCATGTCTTGAAATACATTTCACATGAATTCATGATATACGACGAGCCGCAAAAAGTTTTCGGAAAGAAATGTTATGCACTGAATTGGAAAAGGTTTACACATTAGGAGTTTGTTTTGGAATGAAATGTAACGAGAAAAGTGAAAAGCAGTCAATTCAATCCAATCTACATAAAAGAATAATGTTCTTTATACTTGCGTTTCTACTCTAAAGTTGTTAGAAACGTAAAAAATTGTGGTGTCTTTCGACAATTAAATTAGTACCACGATGTTGAGATGGCTTTCATTAAAAATTAGAGGAGCAACATTCAAATTTACAGAAAATGTAATGGAAAACCCGTCAATTGGTCAAGTCTGGCCATTTCAGGACTCACGAGAATCCTTCGTACTGGGGGAGGTCTGGCGAACGCGTTCGGTTATCCCGTACCCCATATCCCAGATATATCTTTAAAAAAAAATAGAATCAAAAGCAAACGGTTAGCAAACGATTTCAAGTAGGATTCTGGAATCGAGGTTAATCAATATGTTTTGATTACTACGACTTCAAGCACATCTAACACATTAAATAGGAAGCTTACCAACATTACTAGGGAGCGCAAAGAATAATAAATAGTTTAAAATTTATAAAACCAGAACTTGTCGAGAGAAATTGCTAGGCAGTTTGGTCGAGTGTGCTGGACAATTTACTGATTATTTATTTGCCTTCATGTGGCACACTTCACCGAGGCAATTAAATGAAGTGTACAGAGAGCTTCGAGATGGAGGCATGTGCACACTCTCTGCGCATCACCCCAGGTGCGTTGCGTAACTGTCGAAAAGGCCGGGTGGAAACGTTTCCCTCCTCCCAGCGTAACCGATATTCCAACTATTCGCTAATTACTGTCTTTTCACCGGGCGCACTGAGCTTACCACGGCGCATAAACGGACGGCAAGTGGTCAGTTCCTGCTTGGACTGCCGTCCCGGACCCCGGCTATCAATTTTCGCCCGATCGAACCTACACTTACTGCCTTCACTGCTGCCGTGCCCGTTTATCGAGTGATCAATGCAACGATCAATCGCAACGATTGGCTTCCCAGCGGTCATCGATATCCGATGCTTAGCGAATCCGGAACGGGTTGGATTGAATAGAAGCGCAAGCAAGCAGATCGATGGTAAAGAAAGACTAAGAAAGGGGGTACAGATGGGGCACGGTGTGGCTCAGTGGAAATGCCTTCCCAGCTGGTTTTGCTTTCAGAGGGGCAGCTTTTCACTGCGAAACCGGGGGGAAACCGCTTGCCGATTGAATAGGTGCGATCAATTCATCTAACATTGCTTCTAATAATCATTCCCTTTCGGTTCATCTTCTTTTTCTTCGGTGTTAGATCGCACACTCTGGTGGTAATCGCAAAAGGCTGACGAAGTCGCAGGATGCCTGATTTATGGCCCAGCGGTGCTAATGAGCACGTTCGGGGCGCTAGAGTGGCGAAGATGCGACCCGTCACCCCGGCGAGGCAACGTAACGCATCGGCCTGCAAGAAGATCGAGTACCGTTGGGTTTGGAGTGGAGGACAGTGGCGGTTGGCGCGGGACTCGCGGTGAGGTAACCGCTGACCATCGCAGCCCTTCCAGCTTCCAGCGCACCGACACTGACCATTAGATCAGCCGACGGAGGATTGCAGGAGGCTGCAGAAAGTAAAAGTCTTCGGTGCGCATCGCCAGAAAGAAGAGTGTCGTGGCCAAACAGTGTTGCGCGCTATCATCGGCGGACACTTCGCGTGTCGAGGTGTCATGCCGAGAGCATAATGGCAACCCGAGGGACGATGAGATCATAAGTGCGCTCGGTTGATGATGCGATGCTTCGCTCGGTTACCGCTGGACCCAAGGATGGACCGGGCTGCGGAAACCCCGGAGTGGAACGCAAACAATGGACGCGGTAAGACTTGTGGCCGTGCTGAATAACTTTCCAACATGGCGGCAGGTGTGCGGTTGGAGGTAAATGATGATGAATTAGTGTTTGAACGGTAGGTGCTAAAACGATGTTTGTTTTGCTGTCCTACACGTTAGCATTTTGCTCCAAGGTGTCTTCACCGAAAAAAGCCATGACACTCCGTCTTCGGAATTATATCACAGTTCGTTGTCACCAATGGAAGCGGTTCATATAGAAAATTAGACGTGATTGTCTCCCCAGCTGGCGGGAAGCAGCTGCCAGTGGCAATTTGGCCTTTCCCAACCGTCACCGATTTGCTAATTTGGTAGAAAAAAAAGCCTGCAGGTTTTTTGCTTACTTCGCCGATGTGGTCATCGTTGAGATTATAGGAAAGTCGGTGGAAAACTTCCAACAATCCCATCATAATATTTGTAAACGACACTTGTAGTCCCGTTCGACCTTTTTACGATCATTTTGGCTCTATGTTTCCCGAACTCGAGCGAATTCCAAAGTGCGACAAGTCTACACCATCTCCCCTGAATGGAAAGCAGACAAACATCGTTAGCGTCTAACTGTAGATTGTCAGATTGGCTCATTAGGAGCCCATCGGTATCGGTTTATTGGGCTAACTGTATTGACAGCCGAAACCGTGCCGTACATTGTCACCCGGTCCCCGATTATCATAATATTCCGTTCCGGGAGGTATCGATGTCGTTTTGACTCGGAGGAATTTTATAGCAACCGAATGGCAATTTCGGTCGCAATCTGTCCAGCGATTGGGCATGCAAATTTCTTCATTAATTTATGGATACTTCTGCCGCACGTTGCATGGTGTTGTGGAACGTGAGCCAATAAATATCTAACGTTTCGACGGAGAGACGGATCAGCAGTTCGGAGCCTTGCTTTGGACTCCCTTAGAACATAACTGTAGTCCAGAGATTATCATATGTCACAAGACAGCTTTGTTTGCAGTTTTGTCAGAACACGAGGATCCG
Source organism: Anopheles atroparvus (assembly GCA_914969975.1). Lineage (NCBI taxonomy): Eukaryota > Metazoa > Arthropoda > Insecta > Diptera > Culicidae > Anopheles > Anopheles atroparvus. The sequence continues at coordinate 13,101,155 of CAJZCY010000001.1, forward strand.
TTGGCCTCGACAAATGGCTCCTTAGAAACTGGTTTCACTCACAAAAACTCGGGCCGATTGTTTCATTTCCTGCTCTAGGCGACACACGTAACAGCTCGCTAGATGGGAACAGCACACCCAGTGGGTTTCATTTCCATCGGAATGTGCCTTCTTTTCCATTCCAGTGCAAAGTGCTGTCGGTAACCGGAGCCTCGGGAGCCGCGCAGTGAGAGTGAGGGCAGCGAACATTTTCGCTTAATCAATTTTGCATGTTTACAACGTTCTTCGCTAGGGCCCGATCGCTGGCGTCCCTTCGTCCCTTCGCCTGGCTCACTTGGAACTTAGAGTTGTCCGTGTCGAAGACTCCTCTGGTCGTCACCTGCGACTGTGCGAACAGGTGTCCGGGTAGGAGCCTCCATCGTGCCCGCTGCATCATCCCTTCCTTTGCGACTAGGGAGTCCCATCCGCGAACCGCGGGACCAGAAGGAAGCGAATCAAAACAGGAACAACCGTAATTTGCTTACGGTAAGTGCAGCTCGCTTTACCTACTTTCCGGGCACTTCCAGCACGTCACTAGACTAGGCACGTCAGCGTCGATCGAGGCCGTGGTGCATCCATCGTCGACACTCTCCGCTGCGCTCTGACCGCATCCGATGAAGTGAGGCTAAACTGTTGGTGGCATACTTTTCCCAACGTCACAGTTTGATGTTGATGCTCCGCCTGACCCGGCGTGGTTGCAATGAGACAGTAAAAGTTTCTTCGCGAAAATAATCAGTAGAACAACTGGTAACAAAGATTTGCCATGAGTCCACGGCTCGATGCTCAAAGGAAAAGTGGAACTAGTTATTGTTCCAGCAGCTACATTTCTATCGAGGATGATCTTGCTTCTTTATTTGTTCACTTGCAATTTAAGAGAAATCAATGCCCTCTTCGGAAACATGAATTTTTAAACTTAAACTTAATTTAATTATCTCAATTTTCCGAAAAAGTTTACCTAGTTGTGAGTTCGATATTGATTTAGGCTCGGTTTTCCTTTTTTTTATAAAATTATTTCCCCAATCCGTTGTTGTTAATCAGGTAAACAATAGAGAAAATTGGGCTTGTTGCTCCACTTTGCACACGGGCGTAGAGGGATGGTAATTAAATTAACAATTTTCCCAAAATTAATTGCACTACATTTTCTTCGTTGTGGGCTTTCGGATTGAGCGGGAAAAAAATATCCAACAAGCAGCCGGGAAAGCTTGTGTGCCACAAAAAGGAGACCACAATTTCAGCCGCCGGTTGCGATGATTTCAGCAAAAACGGGATCGATCTACCACAGTGTACGGTTCGATCGATCGGTATTGCTCCGTGTTCCCTAGCTCCCTTAGCTTTACCACTTGGGCACGGAGACGGCGGGGTAAATCGTACTCCTTGGTCTCACCCTACGAAACAATCGACACCCGTTTATAGATAAATCGTATCGCTGCCAGTCTGAATGTGCTTCACTTTCGATCGAGGTGCCCGATTCATTCAGGGACGGAGCCTTCCGAACCTGACGGATTCCGCGGACGCAATCGATCGCAACACCGTCCGTCGATTTTTATCGCTCCCAATGTGCGCGGCTTCAGGAATGTGCGCGATCGCTCCCAGATATGGCACGCGGTGGAAATCGGTGGCAACGGCCGACGCTATGGGCGAATGGACGCTGGAGCGAAAGGAAAGGCTCCAAACTCCAAAGTACGCCGGCCCTCAAGTGCTTCACACCGGAGACCGGCGGTGGGCGGATGGTCTTTAACAATGCCTCTTTCATGCAGCACAATTTCGAGCAGTAAAACATGAATGTAAAAGATTATTTATGGCCAACCGTCTCGTTGGTTGGTTGGCTGGCGAAGGGAGAAACTCCTTTCTCCCGAGGGGACGTTTTACATTGCTTTACAATAAACCCTTTTTTCGGTCGTCCAATTTGGACTAATATTCCCTTTTTGGATGTGTGTGGTTCGGTGTGGTATTGAGTGAGACGTTTGGTTGACGATCGTTGTTGTTTTTTTTTCAAATTACATCTTATAGGAGTCCGTATCACTTTCTTAAGGCAAAATTAAGGTATTATGTGCTTTTTAACTACCACCTGATGCTTTTCTGCAAGCTTCTGGAAACAATGAATGATAACATCCTACAGAATCTCAGCCAACCAGCTGGGAACGGAACAGTGCGGCAACTAAAGCAAAGGAAACCGGTGCACACCTTGTCCATAAACACCTTGAGTCCATGATATACCGATTGTGCTGCGGCTTACGCCTACCGGAGGAAGAGTAAAAGGGGGCCCGGAAGGCCGGAAAAGTCAAGAAAACGATGAAAACACACACGTAGAACAGCATGCTTTCACTTTCACGTGCCGCTCATATTGTGCCGGCATTGTGTGCCGTTCGGTGCGCCTTGGACTGTTGGTGCGCCTCACGTTTCCCGCCCGTGGTTTCTTCGCCGGAACCCTACCGGGGGTTTTTGCCTTTTGTGTTTGCATTGTACTCCCAGGTGTCGGGCACGATCGGATTGCAATTCACTTTCGGGCATGGTTGGATGCATGCAGTTGCACTTCGGTGCATATTATCACCCTCTCATCTCTCCCTCGCAGGTTTCCCAGTGACGGACTGGCCACCGTTGCGGGCAACACGGTTGGCTCGAGATAAAGGTGTTAAGAGTGTTATCTTGTCTCTTTTTCCATCCTCACCATTGCACTCCTGAAGCCTTGTCGGGGAAAAGGCTTGTCGGTCGGGGAAAATGAAGCGATAGACCGGAGGCGAAAAGGGTTTTGCCAGTGGATCGATAAATCAATCGCTCCCTGACAGGGCTGGGTTATCACCGCTCGTTGTTGCGGGGCCGTTCATCCTATTATCGACCGGGTGGCGGCTTCCTCAGAACCCCAAAGCGCCTCGGATCGGTTGGACGGCGTTTGGCGTGAGTTAATTGAAGATTCGCATCAAATCATCGCCCAGCTGGCCACCGTCTCGAGCCGGCAGCAGCAACCGTGTACGTAACTACCATACCATCCGTCCCGCCATCGCCTGCCTCCCCAAAGAAGATTGCCATCGGCTCGGCTCGGATCGATGGATGGATCGATCGTTCCGTGCACCTAATTATAGGCCTCGGTGCGATTGCGCGTCTTACGCGCCATTGCCGCCCGTGGTCAGTGTGCCGGTGTGGTCGCACGCCTAGGAAACGCACGTACCTAGGCCGGTCGGCTGCTGCAATTGGCGCAAACCCGTCGGCTTCCGCAAAGTCGGCCCGTGGGGTGTCCCACCGTAATCTTTCACCTCTTACGGGCCGATTATGAAAGTGACAGTTTTCTTGCGCGAGCTCTTCGCATGCATCGTTTTTACTTCTTCTCGTTTTTGGTCTCCGCGTTTATCTATGACGCCGGTTGAAATTATGCTCTCCTTCCCCTCCGGCTTCTAATGCGCCGTCCGCACCGAGGTTGCGTAAGCGTCATTTCTTCGCGTCGCACGCATTTCAATCATCTTTATCGACACCTGGAAACGTCCCGCCGCCACCCGGTCGGGTGTATGGTCGGGCGAATGACGTTCGACCGGTTGGTCTGTTCACTTTTATTTTCCGGAATAAAAACAAAAATTTGCTGAACCCATGGAAAAAACAAAAAAAAACGGGCTCAAACTCAGCCAACCATTCACTTTCTCACGGGCCCACGGGTCTTTGGGGGAGAATCATGTCATTTTAGTTGTTCCCTTTTTCACCTCTCCACCAAATGGCTCCCGTGCTGGAGCTTGGCTGTACTGAACCAAAACTAAAACTTGTCCAAAACAAAAAAAAGATGGAGAGAAGATTTTTTTTTCCATCTCGCCGTGGACACAGGTTAACCTGTGAGTGGTGGGGTGCGGAAAGTTGGGTGCAATTTATCGACAGCAAATGGAACCATTAGTCATGCAAAAGTCAGTCAAATGACGCGTGCAGAACCATTTTTCATCCATCAATTGGGGACAATGGTGTTTTTCCTTCTTTTTCCTCCGCCAGGACTGGTTTCCATGTTTTCCCCCTTTCTCGAGACTCGCGACGCTAAATAAGCCTTCCTTCGGGCCTGCTAGGTACCGGCACAATCGGCGATGATCAGCTGTGATAACAGAAATTAGTCGAGTCGAGCCGGGTATGACTGAGACGCCATTGCGTATCGCGCTCCGTATAAGTACTGTGCTGTGTGTAGGTCCGCGGGCGGATTTTTTTACATTACGTGTTGAGAAGTGTTGAGTAACGGCGCAATGGGTTTGATTTTTCCGCCTTTCCGTGGCGGTGGGGTCGCGCTGGGGGAGAAAATTTCCTAACGATCGCTGAATTGCTTCTTGATGTAGATATAATTTTAACGCCGGCTAGACAAGCCGCTCGTTGATTTAGGCTAACGATTAACCGGTAGCAATCGTAGGTAATTGGGGAGTTTGTCACATTGACGGTTTGGGATACCGAAAACGGTGGACAGCATTGGCGGTGGCCCATTCCGTGAGTGAACGCTCCCAGCAAATCCTCGGCACATCAAATCCACCGTCCGCTTGTATCGGTTCACACAAATCATTAGCCTTATTGGGTCATTTATTTCCGCCAGCAGCAGGCTCACCAACGCGTTCGCGTTCTCGCAGGCCTGCGGACGAAGTAGGGCAGGAGGTTGTGGCGATTCTGGCTGTTATCGGGCCGTGGAATCGTGCCAACCCATCGGTCGGGCTAATCCACACCTTGCGCAGCAGGGACCCAGCCCGGCACTGGCACACAAATTCCCGCAAATTCCCGGTGGGGACCCGTTCCGAGCCGGTCAGCCGGAGTTACACCTGACACAGTTTCGTTTGGTGTATTGCGCCCGGCTGTGTGGGAGAAGGATTCTCGGTCGATCTGAGTGGTGGTGGGGAGGCCTAGGGATAACCCGTTTCGTTCAGAGAAAGAAGGTGCAAGACCCAAGCGCGACTGGATGAACCCGATCAATGCGGCCTGCCCGATCGCCGGAAGGGAAGTGGGTTACGTAACGCGTCTGCATAAACCGGTGCTATTGCCGAGAGAATCGTCAGCTAGAAGGCGGTCAGCGTGTGAGTGTGTGCGAAACGACCCACTGCCGAAGGTGTCTTCAGGAGCGGCTGGTACGTCTTGGTTGCCATGGACAGAATCTTGCGGAATGGGACTGGTATAAATATTCAAACAAGATTTCACATCGATTCAATGAGATTTTCCACTTCTCTCCGGTTTCGGTGGACGCATTTCGGTTCGGAATGGAACGACGACGGGAAGGCTCCGAAACGGGGTTCCCCAGTCACCAGGCCCGTCATCCGCCGAGCCAAGGATCGATTCGCACGTGAGGATGAATGCGAGGTGCGCATTTGCGCAAGGAACCGCGCGACAAACCGATGCCTTTCGGGGATTGACAGAGACCGTTACCGAATTGTACCGCGAGCCATCGGAAAGCCCAGCCAGAAGCCGTGGCCCGGTGCGGCCGGCTGACATAACGATTGCTTCGGAATAAATCATGCCAAGATGCACCGGGCGAGATAGTGCGGGTCCCCTTGGTGATGGGAGCGTGGCCGCTAGTGGTCGGACCGCGTTCGGGAGGAGCAGAATTTAGATCAACCATTTTTCAGCACACATCATCCGGACACGGCCTGTCCGAGGGGGCTCGTCGGCGGGATGGCGCCCCCGGAGCCGGCGCAAACGGGCGGGGAAAAGGCTTTTAATGATGGCTATAAATCGTCTCTATCGACAAGCCAACAACAGTCGATTTATCCGTACGCTCGATCGTCCCCGGCGGTGTAGGTGAACGGTGCAGAAGTGCTGCTACTCGGCAGTTCGCAAAATGGTTTTAAAGCGTAGCACCGATGTTTGTGGTGTGGGTCCTGCCATGCAATCTTCACCAGGAGAACGGAAGCTTGGCGTAGCGAGGCGAGAAGACGATAAAAAAGGATAGCATCAGGAAGATTCTCCACTCGCCTGGTAGTGTGGAATTTTATGACTTCCCTATTGACTCCCCCTGGCAAGTGCAGCCTCCCGGAAGTTGCACTCTGCGCTAAAGGTTTTCGGCTATTTTTCACCTTCATAGGATCTTTGGATGTAAACGTAACGGTGGCCACGAATGCTAACGAGTCCCGCGGACAAACTCCTACCGCCAGCCGGTGCCGTTTAGGTCGCAGATAGATTTTATTAGCATACTGCAATTTGCCGCCGGTCGGCGAAAGGTTAGCGAAGTCCGGACGGCGGCTCGTACGTGAAATGTCTTTGAGGTTTTTTGGCTAGATTCAGCAGACGTCGCGCCGCCTTGCTGGCTTTTCTAAGCGCTATCGTAAAGTTCATTTTAATGTTTACCCCGTCGTTGGCGTTGGTAGTAACGTTTGTGTGTGTGCGTGTATGTATGCTGTCATGAAAACGAGAGTCCGGCAGTAAAAGTCAAGGCACAGCATCAACTTAGCCGCGCGGAGTCTTTAGTGCGTGTTCGTTTTGTGCATATATATTCGATGTAAATTAGAAACAGCCGCGGGAGATGAAATTCTCCGGCCGCGCGGATGGACCCCGGCATGCCAGGCAGTCGGGGAATCGGTCGGTGCCGGCTTGAGCCAGCACGCGAGCGCACGTTTCCATCATCAGTGAAAGTCTCTAGCTATTTATAGTTTGGAGAAATGCCCGAAAACGGTGTCTTTACGACTGGCGTTGCCGCCGGGAAAGGAATGCTTTTTCAAACCTTGTTGCTGTGATATCTTATCACGTTGACGATGTAACATAGGGTCTAGCGTGTTGAATGGGAAAAAAAAAACATCGGAGGACATGTGTTGGAAACGAAGAGTCTGTAATAAATGTAAGTTAAATTTGTTTGAACCAAGATAAAAGCAGCCCGAGCTATTGGCAACTGGTTGACCAAGTTTCTGATATTCTTTTCACTTCCCTCCTCCCTTAACGAGGTATCACGTGGCCTTTTCAGCAATGCCGTCTATTCGGGGACTTGGGTTCTGCACATTGCGCTGCACTATCATTACCAGGCGTTGCGCAACTGGTAAAAACCCTCCTGGGCCGGCCGAGGTTTGACGCAAGCATTTGATGACTTTGACCTTCTGGTGAGGCCGAAAGTCCGCGCGTCGATATGATTCATGGCCACCCGAAAGGGTCGGACAGGCGGGGTGTTTTTTTTTAAATTTTTCGTGGACTTTCGCCAACCGGATGTACAGGCATCCGGCACGCTGTAAACGGTTTCCATTTTGTCAACCGCCGAGAAACGTCGTAACGTCGTTTGGCCGAGTTTGGACACCCGATGGAGGTATCAAACCTCGCGAATATGGGTTAATTTGACCCATTGCGAAACATATCGAATGACTGCGGTGTGCTTTATTTGTTTCACTGTGAGTGACATAACGGAAACCATTGGTACCGTTTATTTTGTCCCAGTATCGGAAATGATCGATTTCGGTACACCGGTGCTGTCTCATAAACGACGGGATTTACGATGATGAAACGATTATTAGTGGCACGGATAGCACAGATGGAGGCAACGTTTGGACGGAGCGGAATTTGGGGTCAAAAAGTGTCTCAGTGCTGTGCTTAGAGAATGGAGATCAATCAAATTTTATAGCCTCGTTTGTAAGCTACACCTAGCAATTAAGGCTCTTAACAAATCAATCTACATATGCTGACTCAATTTACATCCTATCCTTGGAAGCCTGCCGTCGCTTAACATTCGTATCGGGGGAAGGATCGGTGGTCTAGGTTTCAACCGACGCCGCCGTTGGTCGTGTTCGAGCCGATGTACGCGCTTGGCTAACCCCGACCCCGCGATGGTTGCCGTTACACAGACTTAACGGAAGATAATACCTAGATTCCTTGCTTTGTTTATGGTGTTGATATTGGAATACATTTTTATCAGCTGCTGTTGGTCGTTAACTTGGTTCACTCGTCCACAAATTTGGCAATCGCAAACAATTTTCCAGAGAAACAAAAACACAACAAACAAACGCAAATAATGAGGCATTTACTTTCAAAGTCATGTACCACCATCTCCCGAAACAATTGCTGTTTATCACTGTACACCAATCGCGCTGCAAAATTGACTCCGGTCAAAGTTCACGTACATCTACGTGAGGTAGATGAACTTGGCGAAAATTGCAAAACTTGAAAACATCCAAATCATCCACCGGTCGGCATTCCCTTTTCGACGAAGTGCTTTCTTTCGCCTATTTAGCTAATGCTAATTCACCAATTCCTCGCTCGAAGGAAAGTTGTGCGTGGCTGGTACCTGTGCGTCGTGATGGGCCTGCCCCAAGAAAAGGTGTGCCGGTGCCACTGCTGCTGCTGCTGCTGCTGCTGAAGAAATGTGGAGAAATGGCGATGCATCTTGGAAGGTGAAACTGTATCACAGTAAACGGTGGGAATCCCGGGATGCATTAATGCGTTGGCACACAATTCGTCATTACCGGGACACCGGGAGGGTTTCTTTTTTCCTTGCTATTATCATTTGCAAGCGCCTTCCGTTCCCCCAAGGGTCGATGTCTGCCCGCGCCGGTAGCAACATTTCTAACGTGCTAGCGTGGCTCACATAAATCTTCCCCATTGAATGGCACACAAACTGCCTTGCGCTGCACCCGGAGACGCGCGACAGGACGCGAACAGACTCGACGAGACGACAAACGCGGTGACGGATCGTATATGCACCCCGGGCGCGTGCGATCGGGCCACCCCCGGCAGTGGGACAATTATGAGAATTTTATAAAGTCTCAACCGGCTCTCGATGGCGCACTGACGCGGCGGCGTCAGAATCGTTGCCGCAATGCCTTGGAGGAAGGTGCGGGGAAGCGTACTTTGGTCGTGCCGAGTGTTTTCTCTGCGTTCAGTGACGTCGCCAAATGCGACCCCCGATGGCCTGACGATTGCCGTTGGGCTACTAATTTGGAGCCATAACTTTCGAGCTAGTTGTTCAAGCTTTCGAGCGGCACGGAGGAACTCTGGCCCGGCCCTCGGGTTTATGTATCTGTATCACCTTTATTTTTCATTTTGTGGCGTACTCCCAGATGTGGGAAATTGTTCCAACTTTCACTGCCAGCCAGCCAGCCCGCCAATGTTCACGTTGGCGCTGATTGTTGCAGTCGGGGCCGGTAACGAGGTGGGCTTCCATCACTTTTCCCGGTCGGCGCGAATAATGATCACGCACCGGGAAGCAGGAGCGTTTCCGCCCGGGTTGCGAGAATTGTACGAATTTAAAACGTTACCGACCGCACGGAACGAAATGGTTGAATTTTATGACGATCTCTCCAGGGGCAACACTAGAACGGGGTGTTCATAATCAATTAGCTGTGGTTAAACACCACGGAGCCGTAAAAGGTGGCGTTTCTTTGGGGTGAGATTCGCTGGCAGAAGCTTAAAAATTCGCTTGTTTCGGCCGATCGTTAAACATGGTCGCGTATATTTGGCGAATTATGATGAGCTTTATGTTATTGTTTTATGGATCCATGAAGCAACGGTTTGTGTCATGTTTTACAAATGGAAGTGCTTTAAACACACGAAACGTTAATTTTCGTAAATATTAATCTACGTTTCAACTGGTCGATGCAACATAATCTTTACGATTTTTTTACAATCTTGTTACAAATCAATGCTTTTTGCTATTGGAAATTGAATTGGGAGTCTCAAAATTCATGCTCTTTCAAACTTCAGGCAATCAGGGAATGAGAAGTGATCGTTAAACTTTCGGCACTACAATCAATCACTGGAAAATGTAAAAAAAACAAATACTCCTCCTGAGGACCATGGCAGTATCGCACCGTATGGCTACCTTCAAATCGAACTACATATGTTTGCGTGGCGGTAAAACTTTGACATTGAGCTCCAATTAAACCATTGACTTACCTGTTCGCAAAACAGCGCGCCCAGAAGCAGTCATGTAAGGAAAAGAGAAAAAAGACAATCCACGGATCAGTTAATTAAATCTTTACTCTCTACGGCTAGTCGGCAACAAATTAAGAACAAAAACTATCGTAATTAGCACTGAAAAACAAAAAAATCACCCGGGCCACACATTTCGGTCTGGGTTTCAGCATCGAATGGGGCGGTCGGCGCTAATGCATTTCATCAAAATAATCATTTACGCACAGCAAATCGTTAATCATGCTGCGGGTTAGTTTTGGGGCCGTTCGGTGATGAAGCGCCGCCGGTCTTTTGCCACATTTTAGTTTGAGTCCATGCTTTTTACGTCGCGAAGAGCAGCCAAGAATGTTACAACTGACCGACGGAGCAAGTGAGTTGTCGTTTCGGTAGCCATAAAACGATTCAATTCTTTCCACGCATGCACCGGCAAGTCCACCGCGGTCCGATGTGTTTCGCAACGCATCGTCGAGGATGCCGACGGTTAGCGGAGCACGTGGGAAAACTTTGTGGCTGGGAGATCGTAAAATCGACGATCGAGCACATTCAACCGTCGGCAAGCCGTGGAGAGAGAGAGAGAGGCCCTCATCGAACGGAATAATTTCTTGTAAAAGGATGTTGTCGTTCGGCGCTCGGTGGAAGGAAGGTGGGGGTGAGGTGGATGAATGGTGGAAAGCTGTGTAGCATGTGCACGAGGAGAATAGCCTTGTTTTGGAGAAGACACCGGCCAAGTGCGGCGAAGGGCACTCGCCTCGAGCGGACGATGTGTAGGGACATTCCACGTTCGGTTTGGGTTGTGTTGCAACCGTGCGGGCGCATGGGAAATCAAAATATATCTAATTACATTTACAAAATAACGGAGCCGTTGTTGTTGCATGCTCTGAGGCCAACCATCGAGGCAGCCAACGACCGCATGCATGCATTGCTGGTATATTTTTCGCACCGCGTGAGTTCATCGTTGGGCGGCAATTTTGGCAAGAGAACTAATTGCCAATGATGATCGCTGATGATGCTAACGATGTAATCTGATGTCGCAAATAAGTGGACAATTTCGACACTTCTGCCAAGAGCTCGAATGCTTCCGAGATGGCCAGAACGCGATGTGTTGCAAGTTGAGCTACGCCTTCATTACGAACAACACGAATAGAGTAATTGAACCAAACGGTTACTTTCGTTGAGGATTCCCAATTGATTCTTCCAACTGCTTCACAGTTCGAGGACTGTAGAAATGCTCATTACACTACGTTTGAACAGGAACACGTGAGCGGAGTGGGCAGACCTGCGATACTCTAGTACCCCGGAACCCGCGGAACAAACGACCGACAACTCAGCCAGCGTGAATGTGTTGTGGATGTTTCGCAAAACATCGCTGATCCGGATATTGAACTGTGTGGCTGGCGCCAAGAATGAGGAAGTCTGCAATTTCGATGGCGTTGCAAATTGAAAGTGTTTTTGTTTGCTGTTGCCTTTGTGTTGTGCTTTGTGGCTGGCTGTCTTTTGCCCATGTTTGCTGACTGGCCTTCCTCATGGCCGACAAGCCATGGCATATCGTGGGACCGGGCTGGAACCAACTAACCGACCGGAACAACGATCGAAATCGCAGCCCGGCGCCCGGTCCATACCCGGGCCCGGGGTGAGGGTCAATTTCTACACTGGCCAGGGGCCAGGGAAAGGGGCCACTTGATGGGTGTTCGCCATGGTGGATTGATTTTGGAGTGGCCGCGAGATCATTCGGTGGGACGCTTCTTCGTGGCGTCGGGCGAGCCAGACCTGCCAAACTACGGTCCGTGTACGAAGGGTTCAATGATCCAGCAAATCTGTCGAAAGGAAATTTGATGACCGTTGAGAGGCTCGCGTAGCGCTGTTCTAGGTGGACAGGGAGGCACAACCGCACCGACGCCCTGGGAAGAACAGAACGAATGTGGGGTGGTCTCGGTGCCGTGGACGCGAACTCCGGGAGAATCGGAGGAGAAAATCAACGCGTTTCGGGGGCTGGATGCTGGATGGAAATCAGCACGAGATATTTTGAACCCGGCGTCGAGTCACCGGCGATGCCCTTGAGAGGGTGAGGTCGTGCGTCGCAGCCGAAATGGCAGAAAATCAGATTAATTTCACAGTGGATTATTCTATCCTCCTTCTCGGTCGTGTTCGCCGCGGGGTTAATCGATCCAGGATCCGCAGAGGGACTTTGCCATGTGAGCACGCCTGAATGAGACTCTAATGAGTGGGATACTGCGACGCAATTTGCCCCCAATGGTTCCCGGGTTTCCTCGAAATTCAATCCAGATGTACGTTTTAAACTTTGGTTTTCATACATAAATGGAAATCAAAACCAAGGACGTACGTTAGCAAGATCTGAAAAGAGCTTAACCTACTATTTGAGACGCTTATCTTCTCGTATCTTCTCAAATATTAAAACCAGACTCTAAACGACAACTAACAAAAAAAGTCTACTAACCTTGTTCAAACTTGTGTTGGAAATGATCATCTGTATGATATTTATTAACATTCTTAATACTCACTATGCACAATAATTAGCTAATTTGCAGTCAACTTTCAGCCACTGGAACTGTTGGAAAGGTTCTCCTGAGTAGCTTGCGATCGCGGGCAGACTCTAGCAGAGCTTATTTGCTGATCGGTTTAGCTGATTTTGTTTATTCGTGCAATTTCTCATCGACTCAGAAGTGAGTTCGCCACCGCGTGCCCCGGGGCCAGGGAACTGTCTAGCCGTTCATCCGTTCTCGAAATCGACCGAACGGTTGGAAACCACTTTCTTGGAAACGGTTCTTAGTCGAATCGAGAGGCAAAAAGCTAGAAACAAAAAACCTCGGATGGGTGGCACTTTCGAAAGGTCGCTAAGACCAGTGGAAGAATAACAGGTTAGAAGATACACAGCATCGCCGGAGAGGATAAAGACGAGGGACGAATGTCGCCGCCTGCAAGGCAGCCTATAGAAAGCTCGCCATGTGCTGCAGAAAAGTGACATTAAAATTATCGATTTTGTGTGCCGCTACTCTCAAGCCCTCAGCCCGAAAACCCCGTTTACAGAAGAGCCCCTACGAGCGTTCTTCGGAGGGCTGCCCCACGGGGTGAAATCTCTGGCGATGATAATTATCTCGAGCCCGACCAGAAACGGTCCACTACATTGTATCGTCCAGTTATGGTCGTTAGCGAAATGAAACGGTACTGGTTGTTTTGTAATCTGGTCGCGTTCGACGACGCAGTCCATAGAAGATAAAATTATTGAATTATTTTAATGAACGGTGATTTATCTACTCGTTTGTGTTTCTAAATGTCTGTCTGAATCAATGTGTTTTATTGTTATTTTTTTCTCCCGGTTGCTAATGAGCTCGGTTGTTCCTTTTTTGGAAAACGTTCTAAAGCAGATGATCTGCTTTTCACGACGTTCGTACGAGTGTAAGACGTTGCTCAAGGGCATGTTGTATTATAATAAGAAGAGATAAGAATTTGTATCACGACCCAAACACCGTAAATCATTGACAGCCTTTTCGATCTGTTACAGGCGTTACACGCTGTAACGCTGCCTCAGCTGTCACCTAGCCATAAATTCATATCATTCTTGCCTATAACCGCCGCGAGGGTATAAATAAGGCTAGAATTAAAGTGTATTGGTCAGACTAAGGGCTTTCGTATTCCTTTTTTAATCTCTAACGCCTATTTCTAACTCAGAAGAATTTATTTGAATAAGCTCTCGAAACCTTTTGGTCAACAGCGAGTTCATTTTTGTTTCACAAACAATTGCAACGTTGATTTAAATAATGCGATGATGAGATACTAGATGTTGCGATGTTCGACAATTGAATCATCGTAATAGCTTGTATCGTTCTGATAGGAGTCTGGGCTATAAAAAAACTGATTCACCATTATGGGAGCCAGAAGTGTCAGCATATCCAGCAATTGCAAACGAACGGTACGGTTCTGCAGTGGGCCAAAGCAAGTAGGTGCGGGATGCCCAGTTTCCCGGTAGCGTCCCAGTCCCTGAGCTAACGGTACGGGGGATCAATTTATTACCCATACACTACCCCCTTTGCGCAATTTGCGAATGATTCGTTGTTTTTTGTGTGTGTCACAGCATGTGCTGCTCCCTGCAAACACGTTTCGCCGCATCACCGAAGGGTGGCCGGAATAAATGGTCGTGATTCCATAAGTGCTTGTAATTAAATTTTATCCCCAGCTCTCCCAGCAAATCCCACCAAGCGCCCGCCGGTTTCCGCCGACGAGTATAATGAACTGTCCCACACTGTTGGCTGGTTGGACCCCGCTTTATGGCTATTACTTTCTGCAACCCGCAACAGCACACGCCCTTAATACCGTGGGTGACGGAGGCTAAAAAGCAAATGGGCTTTTCCAGCTTTCCATTACAATAAATTCTCCCGGGAGAGCCGGGACAATCCACTCGCCGGCATGTTCCTGCTGCGCCCACTGTCACCCGAATGATAACTGCTCCTGTTTTTTTTGCCGACTGTCATCATCATCATCATCATCATCTGCATTGTGGATGCGGATCTACCGGTTCGATTCGATGCAGTTTGATTCGATTCGGTTCCGGAGATACGCCGTTGTGTGTGGGAGATATGGAATAGCCAGAGGCTTCCCGCCAGTGCTGGAGGTTCTGCTTATCGCATCCTAACGGCGAAGCGTCCTAATACCCTCTAGAGCGCTCCGATCCGATCCTCCGGTGTGCTCCGTTGTTCCGTTAGCGTGTTAAACGGTTTTGGAGCCGCGGTCTCTTAGCGGTCGTTAGGTTTGGGCTGTGGTTCCGTCGTCGTTTCATCAGTTATGGCCCAATTGTTGCATCTAGCGGTAAGTGAAAAGCAACCCATTTCCATAGCAAACGTGCGCTGGCACTGGGCAGGACTCGTGCGCTGGAAGCTTATTCTTGGGTCCCGCCTTGGATCGTCTTCGTTCTCCTTCTTGCGGTCCTTGCGCTTGCGTCTACTGGGTCAATTGGAAACCATTCGCCCGATAATTGCTCATTTGGACATCTCACTTAGCCGGCGCAACAATGTTGTACGAAGTTTTAGTGCTCGCTCGGTCGGCCGCTTTGGCGGCCAGAATGCCCTTTTTCGTAGTCTTTGTCGTGTCGGACACGACGCAGCATCGGCATCAGCATCCCGAGCCCCGCGATCTCGCCGGTTTCTCACGCCACGGCTTCGACCGGGTCTTGGTTGGCCGCACAGCACCCATGCTCCTCTTTTGCGGGAGTTCAATCTCTTCTTCCACCCGACCGACCTGCAGGGCGCCCTTCTCGATGGCAGCTCGACGCATGGGGATGAGATGAGTTCTAGCGGTGTTTTAACGAGCAGTGTACATGCGAGAGATGAGCCGACGATTCGGGCCAGCATCTCGAGGTAATTGGCGAACGGGTTTGTTTTGGTGATGCCAGCCAAGTTTGCCGTCGCCACACGCGACCCATCGGGTTTATTGTTTAAGACGAATTCCGCTCTTCCGCTGATTAAGCGCACGATTATCTCACCCGGTAGTGTTTTGGGACACTACGGGCCGTCTTGATGGAAGCGTTTGAGCATCTCCTGGATTGCATAATTGGTCATTTCGCAGTGGCGAGAAACAGAGCTTTTCTGTGTGATTTAGGCGTAAGATGGAGGATTGAGAGTGACTTTCGTTGATGAAACAGATGTTTGTTTTATCGTATGAGCTCTCAATTACTTTCACAAGATTAATCAAATAGTTTCCATCTTATGATATTTTATAAGATTTAATAGAAATTAAGAATGTTGATGAATGGACGGATCAAGTCTTTTAAAGGACTGGTGTCATGAAAAAATGTTTCTTACACACCCGACCCAAACAATCCTCCGAGCTGTAATATAATCGGATGAACCATGAATATCGTGAAAAGAAGTTTGTGCTATCCGTTCGATGATGACACAAGCTTTTGAACGTGATCATCACTCATTATAGCGTATCGAGCAGAAAAATCGGACAAAGTTCGCTCCGTGTGCAAGGGACAAATCAAATCAAGATTTTCTCCAAACAAAGGCTTCTTTTTAATTTGATAATCGTATGCAAGTAATAAGGGCTTGTGACATGTGCACGTAGGATGGAAATTGGCAACATGCTAATTCGAAAATGTCACGCTCTTTTTCTCTACTTACGCGTGTACGGGTGGAACGAGTCACATGAAAGTAAGGCTTAGGTGATGACAGTCGCAGCGAATGACGACCGGTTGCACTTCAGGAAGCCATTTGCATCACAATTACGAGCGATCGCTACCGTCAGCCCATTTTCCACCGTGCTACCGGGCTGGAGAGCTCCGTTTGCTGTTGCGAAGAGCGGGTTTTCCATGTGAGCTGATAAGCTGATTGTTTTCAGCGTTAAGTTACAGTGTGCCGTGCTCGATGTGACGAGAAAAAACTGTTGTCGAACGGAGGCAGGTGTGAATTCTGCCTACTAAGTGATCGTTCGAGTCACGTTTTGAGGTATGCGCTTCGAGAACGGTGCACTTCGTCGTACTTTGCTCAAGTTGATAGTTATCTTTATTTGGCTTGGCAATTGAAGCTAACAGCTTCTGAGGCAGAGGGTTGCAAATTTGCAACAAGTTGAATAGTTATGCGATACAACTACGTCAACAGGTCGGTTGGAAAGTACACAATGGAAAGATAAGATATAGTGTGATCTTATCTAGATTTTTTTTTTCTAGAAAGGAAACTTGATTGTATAACTATTCTTACACATCTAAATGGAATACATGATGAATTAAATCTTGAAAAAAATATTGCAAGAGATGTCTGCGATTCTGCGCGGTTAATCTTTTGCCGCCGACATATCCGGTGCTCGTTACTGTGAAAATAAAAATCACCCTAGCAAATGTCGCGACATTTCGGGTACATAACAGCTGTGCACGTACGTATACAATGTTTATATGTTTTCGGTTTGGGCGTAAATGGCTGGGCCTTTCTCTTTATTACATCACGAAACACGACGAAGATCGCCAGGAGAAGAGTGCAAAATGGGCATCTTCGTATCTTCCCTTTCCTCCCCTCCCCTTGCCGCCGTGCCAGCTCGCCCCAGGTGGTGAAGGTTCCCCGGTGGAAGTGTCTGCAATGCAGGCTCCTTCATTATTATTTTTTCTTCCCAAGGAGGTGCACATCGGCATCATCTTTTCGTGCGGCACAATGAAGCTGTCCACTTCCTCGTGATCGCTTTCGAGCAGCCACGGAGGACCGCCACCGACGCGACCGATGCTTAGATTCGGAGCGATGAAGCCGGTCGGATAAGGGGGAAAGTCAGCCGAAAATTGGATCATCACGGAAACCGGCACCTCCACCGGTTGAATGTGGGGTTCCGAGTGTACCGGTACGTCGAGCGATATGTACATGCCCCGTTGTGTTCGAACCATCCCGAACCTAACTGGGAACAGATTCACCTTTCATTCCGCTGCAGCCTGCCCTCTGGAGGGGAAAGATGGATGGGGGGTGTTGCCGGTGTGCTCCGTACGCCCTTCGTAACTTTCCGGGCACCCTTTTGCATGCGAACGCTCCGAACGCATATTCGCAAGCACGCCACGAAAAATAACAATATTCACCAGCTCTGGCTGGCTGGTGGAAGACGATCTTCGCTACTAATTAACATTTTGAGCGAAAAAGTGAGAAGGGAAAAGTCCCGGAAGGCACAAAAGCAAAAACCTGTCGAGCCAGCAGCAGTCGAGGGGCAGCAGAAGGAAAAACAAAAACCTGAATAAAAAACGGGGAAGTAAATCCGTATGCGCTCTGCGGAATGCGATTGCAAATGTTTCACGGGCCGTGCCGGTGCACACACACACACACACACACACACGCGCGTACATTAATGCAGCGGTAGAGGTACGGCGACGGTGATGGTAAAGTTTTGATAAGCAACGCGGAAAGGGTTAAGCATTTGCACGTAGATTGTATCGAGATTTAAACACAAACGAGTAGTTAAGCAAGGTAAGTGCAAAACCGGGACGCTGCCGGCTGCACTGGGAGCGTTTACATCATCGACCGTAGGCGAGGGAAAGGAACATGAATGCAGGATTTGTGGAAAAGCTTCATATTTTACCAATTGAAGTTTTAGGACGTGTCACGCGAAGGTGGAAATACGTAACTCGCCAAAGGGATCCTAGCATAACCATTAAGGATTCATTTGTCTATCAATCTTCGGAACATGATTAATTCTGGAAATGGAGCAAATTTGACGCCCTTAGTACAGAAAGTGGTACAGGCCACTTTTGAGAGCCTACCAAATCTCGATTCAACAAAGTTATGTGGAGGTTCATGCCAACTACAAACTCAATTAAGCTTTGCTCACTTTATTTGACGAAATAGTCGGGTTCGCGGTTTTCGGCGAATGGAAAAGGAAGCGAACGCTTGTTCCTGCCTCCATTTATGCACTTCCACTCCTCCGAATTTTTGACTATGGCCGTTACGCGGCCGTTTTCCCTATATTTCGCCTTAAGATCGAGGTATCTACATTGTTCGGTTATAACTATTATATTTATTCTATTACCCTGTAGATATCACAGGTTCGAATCCAGACCGGACCTCCCCCGATGCGAAGAACTGACTTTCCACGTACGTAAAAGGGGAAAAAGTTTCGTAAGCCCTTAAAATGGCTAGGCATGACCAAAGTGGTCGTTACGCCAGGAAAGAGATACCATGGGAGACCTCTATAATCCTCCACTTACTTATAACAGTTCGGCAGTGCTAAGTCTCACGTTTGTTTATATAGTATTTAGTACAATATCTTACTTTACTTTTTTCACTGGTGGATCTTGATAAATATCCATAAATCACATAAAGATAGACTGCATCCTCTATCATCCTTCCGAGAGAGAATTTTAGACATTTTAGTTGGGCTGCATTTTCCACTCGAGAAATCTGTTCAGGTTGTATGTGTTCGCTCACAGTACCGGGCCAGTCTGTTTGTTTCGGTCGGTGTGGAAGCAAAATAATTGCCAGCATCGCACTGCGGGCACAGTTTCACTGCACCGTCGAAACAGTCCCAGCGCGAATTGGCCTACATTCTTCCGCCACGCTCGAGTTGCTCTTCGCGAGGGCAGATAAGCTCAATAAAGGCGGCCAAATCGAAACCAACACGATTGGAACGATTCGGCGGTCGCCGGAGCAATTTGGAGTGCAAGGCCAGCCAATAAATTGTTTCCTTGACTGCATCGGCCCCTGTCGATTCCGTCTTTCCGTGGCGTGGCCGTCCCAGGCTGGCGAATGGAATGCTAATTAAAATAGCTAAGATCGCGTGTCTAGAATGGACGATCCGGCCGGCAAGATCACGCCGCGGCCCAGCACGGGTCGGTTACGCTTTCTAAGGCGGTGGAAAACGATTCGGGAAAACGTCGGTTCGGGCTGCAGTTGCTCCCCGCCAGACGGACGACCCGTGGAAGCAGCACACGCGGAAGAAGCCGGAAGGCGAATCGGGATCGAGACGAAAGAATCCAATCACACCGTGGGGGTAAGCGATGCAATTAATTAGCCGGTACGATATCACTTTATCTGAGCTTAAGCGTAATGATGTGTAATTTTCGTATAGGTTTTACCAGTTTATGTAAAGCCCGGGTGAAAACGCAGCCACACGGCGAAAGATTATAATTAACCGCAAGGGTTTTGCGCCACCCGGCCGCTCGTGTGAACGGATGATCCTGAGTTTAATTACGTGAAATGACGATGCAACGGGGGGTTTTTTTTTACTGCCGGGAAGCGGTAGTCTCGGTGCAGCCGGGTCATGCGGACGAGTCATTTGAATAGAGGCTCACCGTCGTCGTCGTCGTCGTGGCCGTCTTCGTCTCACCGGGGCATAACAATTAGCCGTGATAGCCATCGTCGCTGATGGTTTAGATTAGAACGTATCCAAATGATAATTTTTAATAGGGCTGCGGATGGCTCATTGTTTGCGAGGGTGCACGTTTGTAGGATTAGGATGAACGGGAGATTTTCACCCCCGGGCCGGTTGTTTGTTTTGCCAAACATGGGTGAGGTTTTCCATGGGTTGGCCAGGTGAAATCACATCTTAATTTATTCGACTGCATCATAACTAAGCGCGTACTCGAACATGCAACTGGATTCGTATGTTTTGCGATTCAATGCTGTGCCGCGTTGACTGCAAATTTGCTTTCGATTTTAGCAAGCGCCCTTCCGCAGCGATTTTGTGAGGCTCCAAAAAGATAATTTTCCAAATCGCAAACCGGGTCCAGCTCGTCCACAACCGAACAACCGTTACCGGGACTCCGGGAACCGGTTATGAAGCTGTTTCCGATTAGTCGGTGATGTTTTTTTTTTTTATAGATTTTTTCCTTCGCTCCACAGCGAGCGGCGGTTCCACACTTTCGCTGCATAAAAACCTGCTCGCTCGTCCAAAAAATTCCTGTCGGCGTGAGAGAGTCGGGCGAACCAAAACGCCAACTTCCCGAAATGTTGTACCGCGTACGAATGGAACCGGAATTGTATCCACCTACGGTTCGCGGGTCGCTCGTTTGCTTTGCGTGAAATAACATCAGGGCAAGAAGATAAGTTACGTAAGGCAGGCAGCAGGTTCTATCGGGGAGCGATTTTGCGGGCGAAAGGCACCTGAAGCGATATCTTGTGTCCGACGTCAAAGACAACCGATTGAGGCAAAGTGAAAGATTGGTTCCGATTGCAGCGCTTTTCTTCAGCGCTCCCGGGCTACCATAGCGAACACCGGTTCGATCGTGCGGCCCTGGACCGGGGTACGAGAAGTCTTCGAGGCAAGAAAGGAACAGCTCACATAAGAGCGGCAAGTGGCTACGGTGGAAAAACTTTTACTTTCAGGTTTACGGAGGCTTTTTGTTTTTACACACTTTTTTTTCACTGTAGGCTCTGTTTTGCGTTGGATCGTCTCCTCTCCACTCCACTCGCGGTTCAGGGATGAAGGTAAAAATTAAAAAAAATTAAATACTTCGACAAACCAGCAACCTGTTACTAGCTGCAATCCCGGAGCAGACCGTAGGCACGGGTTGGGGTTGCTTGGGGAAACCCCCGGGAAACCGCCGGCTAACTAATCGCTAAACGTTGCAATTATTTTACGGACTTGCGTTTCCCGGACGATGGGCCGTTGGTTGTTTTGAATTTTCTTGTGTTCCTCGACGCGAGTGCGTCACGAGTCGCGGATGATTTTACTGTTTAGCATAGGGACAGGAATGTGAGCGGGAACTTTTTTTTTTCTCTTCAGCGGTAATGCTTATTACATGTATGCACCACACGATCGATTAGGTGGGCATGTGCTTTGACGCCCGGCAGCGACGGCTTCGTCAGCGAACCGTTGAACAAAAAAATTAATAAAATAAAACAAAAAACGATGTTACGAGACCGCAGGCAGAAGTTTGCCCACAAATCTCCTCCGTATGCATATTCGTTCATGACTTACAACCCGGCGGCACCCGAGTGACGCTGTAGCGTCTTATCCAACCGGTTAATAAGCTCGGCATGAGGAAACAGCGCACGCCTCCATTCGCCCCGCGAACCGTGGTGGCCGGAAATGTATCGGCGGAGCGGAAAGTAAAATTGTGTCTGTTTGGCGACCACCGCCAGTGAATGGCTCCGCATTTCGGGAAGGATCAAACGCGGCGGGATCCGACTGGTTGCAGTCAAACATTTACTTTTACTTTACCGGGAAGTGCTTTGTTGTTTTATTTCCGCACTTTGCTGCAAATTGTTAGTTCATATGGTTTGGTAAATAACATTTACTAATTTTTCAAACAGCAAACCGTGAGGAGTATTAAAAGTGAGAACAACTCTTGGAGAAAACGAGTAAACCGGTTACAGGCCAACTAACCAACATGTTTGAAATATTTTGTTTGACGTGCATCTATTACATATTTTAGCTTTTTTTTTGTATGGAGTTTTGTGTACACTAGAAACTCGACCAATACTGCACCGTTGCTTCTGAAACCTTCCACACATTAAGTTTAAGCACTGCAGATGTTGTTGAAGATTTGTTTGATTAATGTTTTTTAATAAAATCATTCAAATTTAACATTTGAAACCCAGATTTACTTACACAAACAAAACAACCATGGACGCTCTTACAGTTGTTGACAAAATAACATCACACCATGAAAATGTTTTAACTCATATTTTTTTGGCACAAACCAATGATTGTCTGCAACTTTCTGTAGTGTTACTGTTAAAAAATAATCATTCGCAGCTTTTTCGAATTTTTCGTTATCATTAAACTTTAATTAGAGTCATAAATGACACTAAAAAAAAAAAAAACTATCACTCCGCGTATGTATGAGTGCTGGCCACTACTGTAATCCAATGACAGTGACATATTATCTGTCAAGGTATATACATCAAAGCTGAGAAAGGTGAATACAGCAAATAGGAATCGATGAAATATCAATCACAAAGAGGGAATTGATGAAACTGCACAAGAAGAAGTTAGAAAACGTACTGAATTCTTTAATTTCTGTTTTGGTTGTTTGAATTATGTTTTTGTTCTGAAAAGATAAAGTAACAAATTTGCTCTTAAAAAAAAAAACAAATATTCTCAACATCATACATCATGGGGTAAAACAAGGTATACCGGGCCTGCTAGTATTACATACAAGAAGAGTACGAGTTCATAAAGTTACAGCATTCCCACAAGCAAAGGTGGCTTTTATTCCTCTTTGATTAACAATCACAAATTAGACAAAAACCAAAAATTAAAACAAATCAAATCCAAGAAAACAAAACGCTTCATATATGGATTGGCTTTGCCTAGAAGCCCTCAAACGAAATCGAAAACGGGCATTAAACCAACGTCTATTTCGGTTCACCTACTAATTTCACTTTTTCTCATTAAATCATCCGAAAATTTTCTCTCGTTTTGCGCACGATCGGCACCGTGAACGGTAGAAAAACGGCCAGTAATGGGTTCCTCGTGGCACTAACTACCGTGCCGGTGCTTTCTTCGGCGCGCCGGGTGTCGATTGTGTGTAAATTTCGAGCATCTGCGCCCATCTTCTGCCCAACATCGGTCGCCAATTATCACTCGATTTCGGTGTTCTTCGCATAGTGTAATGGCGTTCCTTCTTCTTCTTCTTCTGCTTCTCCTTCTTCCGGGCGCGGAATCTCGCACGCTTTTCCCTTCAAATATCCATCCTAACCCAAAGAGCGGCCGCCGCAGGCAAAATCGAATAATTTGCTCACCTGATCGAGTTTTAGTATTTTTTTTCTTCTCGGTCTGGTCCGACAATCCAAGATTTCATTTTTTACTATTACTTCTCGTGTTTTGGTTGGCTGGGTGATGGGTGTTGATGTTTTTCCTCCTCTCGTTTTGTTTGATTTCTACTTCTGATGCTTGATGATGATCAAGTGAAATCCAGGTTACGGTTGTAAATTAAACAATTGGGTAGAAAATATCGCTGGCGCGAGACAAAAAAAAAGGCTTCCACCGACAAACGTTACAAAATTGATCTGTGCATAGCCGCGCGTTTTCCTTTCCCAGTCCACGCTTTCCGACCGACCGAGTTCGTTTCACCTGCCGCCGGAGAGGTGGTAAACCAAAAAAAAAAAAGTCTGCACACCATTAGCATGCCACGGGCCGGCCAGCGATGCATTGCAGAACCGTATGAGTGATGTGGAGTTATTGTACAATTTTCACTCCATCTGTTTCCAGCTCGCTCGCGACCACTTGTCTCTTTCGAACGGGCAGCGAAGAGCGGAAGAGCGTTCCCGGGGACCGGTACGCGATCGATCGGATCGGATGCTTTGGGCCGTGAAAGTAAAAGTTGTTTGCTTTTGGGCTGTTCGGCGCCGCCCGCCCGCCCGATCTTGGTCGGGTCGCGTTCTTCATCGTCGAAGTATGTGCTCTCTTCTTCGGAGAGGTTCGTCGTCTGCGCGCGCGCGCACGCGTGATGGTTTGACCGGGGCCTTCCCCGGGGGGCGAATTGTTTTCCGATGGTTGGAACATTTTTTTTTTTACCTTCTACCGCCTGCCCACAAGGGTTTTGAGCGATGGCAATTATCGGCCGACACGATCGTGTGGAAGGTGCCCTTGACAGAATGCTTGCGAAGGGGCTGGATTTCGTTGGTCCAAGGGAGAGAGCAGACACAGGAACACAACGATTATGGAACGGCGTGGCCAAATAAGCATATCGTTTAGGGCTCCAGGGTTTTCCACACAAATCGCCCGGACGAACATGGCTGCCAAAATCGTGGGAAGCAGACGATGGAATGTAGCAGCATACCGCGTAGGAAGTGAAGCAACGAAAGCGATAGTACAAGAACCATTTGACGATGATCGTGAATCAAGGGCAACAACTTAAGATTTGATTATCATTAATAATCATTTGATTATCGTTGATTATTGTAGAATGGATTTGGACGAAGAATAGTCAGAGCCATGTTTAAAACTTAGTAAATCATCGAACGAACTCTGACGAAACCGATTTTGATAGTTTCAAAAGAATGAAATTGAAATCAAACAAATCATTCTGAAAAGACCTGATAGCATACATTCAGTATACGAATTTTAATACTTCGATCAACATTTGTCAAAAATATTGCGTGTAGCAAAAATAATTGCTAACAATAGCCTGAAAACCATTGAAATTAGCTATTACACAGTTTACAGATTAACCTTTGAAGCCACAATTTGCCTGCATTCTTCCAGCACGTCGCAACGTTTTATAGTTTCCAAATGCCATTTGAAGATGACAATCCGACCGAAGATGCGGCAATGACGACGACGACGACGACGTCGTCTTACGACTCTCGAAATGCCACCATCACACGCACGGTTCCATTTTGGAGTTGCCTTACTCCCGGTCCCCTTCCGCTCGGCCGGACTCTTCACTCTCCCGCCATACGCACAACCCGTCCTGCGAAAAATCGGTTCGGACAGGTTCGTCGCTTGATGTCACCGTGAAGTCTTTCGTCTAGCGATTTGCGTATAATTTCGCTTTATACGCAGTTCGTCGGAGGAAAAGATGGTACGGGCAGCGTATAAGTGGTCAGGCCGCGGGAACATAATTCACGGTTTTATTGACCAACGCCACCGTTGCCGTAAACGTTTTGTAAAATGAGAAACGGGAGAAAAGCACCGGCTCTCAATCGTTGCCATGTGCGAGTGGAGTCTGTGAGCAGTGCCATCTCGAGGGTAGAATAGGTTGGAATTTTTCTAGCTATCTAGCATTGGATAGCCCAAGGGGCTATACTCCTAATGAACACTTAATGGGGACCATTTTTGTAGCTGAGAGGAAGCTATTGGAATGTTTCTCCTAGAAGCAGCAAAAATAGGCATACATTTGTTGACGACGTCGATGATGATGATGAATCGGCTCGACAGTTTTTTTTTTTTTTAAAGCTCCGTTGTCACGCGGCCATGGGTGGAAAAATTTACGAGCTCTCGACAATTGCGACAACGTCCATCATGTCGGCAACGCAACGGCGACGGTGTGGTGATATAAACACGCCGATCTTGGCGCGTCGATCGAAACGGTCCTTGAAATAGTTCTCGCAGGTTGCTAAGTGAATTATCAACATTTTAGCTGTTTTGCGTGAATCGAAGCAGGCGATTGTGTTTGCGCTGCGTGGAGGTATCGTATTTGTTGTTCCTTTTCCCCCAAGAAAGCCCATGGCAGACTATAATTACGATTGGAAAAAGTTGTTTATCGGGTTACGAGTGGAGGTGCTCGAAATGTTTACCCTTGAGTGCGTCACAAAAGAAAACAAGTGGAGTGCGAGGAGGCAAGGCTGAAATTGGACCGTCTGGTGGCAAAGGCC
Organism: Anopheles atroparvus; assembly: GCA_914969975.1. Taxonomy (NCBI): domain Eukaryota; kingdom Metazoa; phylum Arthropoda; class Insecta; order Diptera; family Culicidae; genus Anopheles; species Anopheles atroparvus. The sequence continues at coordinate 13,126,735 of CAJZCY010000001.1, forward strand.
ATATTGTAACAATGTGTTCCAAGATGCTGGGCTCAGAGGGTGCTAATCATCCGATCACGACCTACCGTCACAAACAAAGTGACAAAGAAAGCAAAAAAAAAAACCACGAAAAGCACAGGTAAAAGGAAAATCTTCCAATCACCCACGGCGCACTCGGTCGGCGTTGCCCTCCGGTGTTGAAGGAAATTTTCTCACATTAAAAGCGCCTGCTCGCGATCGGTTTATCACCGCATTGATCTGCGTAAAGCGGGTGTTTTTTGCGTTGCTTCGCGCGTGTGGCAGCTGGTCACGAAATTTGGGTTATGCTCGCGATCGCGCGCGCGACACACACAAGAAAAAAAAGGAAAGAAAAGAACCGGGACAAAACCAAACGTTCGCCTACCGGATTACCGGGGCCACAAGTAGGGCTTAAGGTGAAAAGAAGCTTGCCCTCACCCTTTGCTTGCCGACCCGCGTAGCGATGGAGCGTGAAGCTGGAGTGGAAGCCGTTTCGCTTTGTATGCAACCCGCGGGCAGCGCCGGCTTCGTTCGTGACGGAATTACACACGCCGGTGCAAAGTCAAGTGCACCAGTGTTGGCCGGCAAACGGTCGCCACGGTTTTTCGGTCGCGCATCGTGCGGTGAATCGGAAAATCGGACCGTGCTCCGGAGAATGCAATGTGTGCAGGATTTCGTGAGGTGCCTACCTTCGCGTTTGTCTGGGTATCGATTGGGTCCAGCAAACTGGAACATGATTGAAATGTTGATAATTCCTGCCCGTTGGTCCGGCCGATGATCCGGCCGCCGCAGCCGCCGCCACCGCTGCCGCCGCCGCTGCTGCTGCGTGCTGCTGGGAGGCGGAAGACGCCGTGGCGGACTGTGCCGATGGGCCGGATGCCATGGTCGCCGTTAATCCGTACTGTGGTGGTAATGAGTATAAATTGTTGCGATTGCTGCTGCCGCCGGGGCCCGCACCGCCTCCGCCACCGCCGCCGCCGACGCCACCGGAGGTCGAACTGGACGCGACCGGCGTCGGGATGTAGCTGAGATGATGCGCGTGGTGCATAGAATGCGGCTGCGTCTGGAGGAGGTGATGCTGATGTTGCTGCTGCTGCTGCTGCTGATGTTGCTGCTGCTGCTGCTGCTGCTGATGGTGATGATGGTGATGATGCTGGAAGGGATGATGATGGGAGAGCGGATGGTGCGGATGCAGATGCTGTTGCTGCTGGTGCTGCTGGTGCTGCTGGTGGTGGTAGTGGCCAGCCAGGGACGTCGGTGCGTGACAATATTTGTAGATGTTGTTCGTCGAGAGCGACGCCAGCCGGTACTGGTTGAGCGAGGCGAGCGGAGCTTGGTGGTGGTGCCGCGGATCGACGGTGACCCGCACGAAGCGCCCGGCCAGAACGTCGTGGCTCGGTGGCGCCACGGAGCCGCCGGAAACGCTGGCGGGTCCGGAGGCGGCCAGGTCCAGGTGCAGGTTCACCGAACTTCCGTGATCTCCCCCGTGCCCGAGAGTGTACAGACTGGTCGGGCCCACGGTGGCGGTGCCCCCTCCGGCCCTATTCACACTGTCCACCGAGGCGGACCGCTTCTGGTAGTAGTAGGAGCCGATCGGCGGTGGAGGCGCCCGCGTCTTGATCCTCCGGTAGCGCATCTGCTGCCCGGCTGCGGCCGAACCGGTCGCCTTCGGGAGCCCGGTCGGAGGCCGGCCGAGGCTCGTCTTCTCCAGTTTGGTACGCAGCTCCTTCTCGATCTCGCCCTCGAGGCAGATGATGCTCTCGGGGCCACTGTCCTTCGCCGGACCGGCGCCACTCTCCGCTCGGCGCGCGATTTGCGTGTGCTGGACGCCATCGCGGTCGGTGCGCTGCAGGACATCGAAGGCTGGCGTGGTCTGGGCCGTGGCGAGCTCCGAGTCGGTCGAAATACGGTCCGGGTCACTCTCGAAGCCTTCGTCCAGCGAGCGCGTTGGGCTCAGGATCGGCTTCGAGCGCACCTCCGTCTTGGTATCCATAGTTTCCTGGTGAGCGTTTGCTCTCGATAACTAGCCTTTCTGGCGACGCGGCGCCTCTCGGGCGATGTTCGGTGCACTTCCTTTCCCGATCAGTTGTACAATTCCTTTTCACGGCCGGTATCACAATCCTTAGCACCGCAGGCGCTCATCGTTTACACTTCACTTGCTCACTGTTAGGTCTTATCTTCAGGCAAGGGTGTAAGGGAAGTGATTTGGAAGCTGAAGCATCATTTCACAGTCGCATCAACAAAATTCTCTCAATGCCACTTTGAGCACGATCACCGTGGGCCGATGCTGTGAACTCGTGATCGGCTGATTAGCACGGGGTTCTTCAGCTTTTAGAGTGCACGCAAACACACACACACACACTCGTGCGCACAGAAGAAGGCTCTAACGCTTCGGAAAACTAGAACACGACCAATTCGAACGAAAAGAAACGGTCGAGCGGCGAAAAATCACAACACTTTCTCGCACTTTACAGTTGTGAAGCACAGAGGCAACCGCCGCGAGCCGTCGCCGTCGCCGTCGTCGTGGTGGTGGAGGAAAAAACCGACACACGTCCGCCTGATACGCACGGGTACTCCCGGGGGGGCCAATTTGCACATGGGTCGCCACCACTTTCCTAAAACATCACTTTCACGTAGCGTCTCTTCAAACGCGATCGATCCGGCAAAACAAAAAACCAACACACCATACACTCGGGTGGAGAGGAATTCGGCTTCTTCGGGCGCGCGTGATTTTCGATGCTGGTGCGCGAATGAAAGGAAGGAATCTGCGAGCGAAACGCGGCGAGACGACGCGAGATCGTCGGTGGACGCTTGCTGGGTGGACGCGATCGATGCACACCTTCGGGCTGCCAGAGGAAAACTGAAGGCGCATCGCAACCGAGAGACCAGTCAGCCGGTCGCGTGAATCCACTTGACGCAAAGTTCGCCATTGGTACGTGCGATAGAGAGGGAACAAGTAAAACAAGTTGGACCCGGGCCAACTGGGAGAGTGTTCGTGGTTTGGCCTCGCGGAGAAAGGCAGCCAAAGGAGACTCCATCGAGAGATGTACGAGATTTAAGTGAGAGAAACAGAGAGTACGCGCCATGTTGATCGTCGAGGGCGATCGGCGAGACGCCGAAAAAGGGAGTGAGCATAATTTCCGTGGAATCGCGAATGCTGCTGAGGTGAGCAGAGCAGAGGTGTGAGATGCTTATCAGGGGCTCGACGTGGAGAGAGCGAGAGTCGCTGCCGATCGTAGCACAGATAGAAAGCTCGATGAAAACTGGAAAACCGCCAATCCGAGAGTGTCAAATGGCAGATAAGTATGAATGGCCCCGCCGGGTCCGGGGAAGGCAATGGGCAACTATTTGATCGTTTCATTTTTCAAGCTGTAAAGCCATGAATGGGAGGCTGCGCGAGCATGCAGCATAGGATCATTGTCATCGGAGATCATTCACATGCTGCTAGGGGTGGTAAATATTGACGGAAGAAATGGACAACAGAAACATGGTTTCGAAGCGGTGCTATGTGTTGTGCTTGAAGTCCAGTGTATCTTTTTGAACAAAAACTTAGGTTCGTACACAAAATAAAACAGGTGTTTTATGCAGAAAATCATACTAGTTTGAATAAAAAAGAAGCAACTGATAGTATTTTTTTAATTAAAAAACAAGCTTTTTGTCCGGCTTTGCTCGGGAAGTGAGGGATTTTCAAAAAAAGAAATTATAATTCAGGGAATGTTTCGATGAAATTTTAATCAACTTTTAACACGACTTTCCTGAATTTTTCGACGTAAGTTCCGTGGAATAACATTGATATCTGTGAGTTTGAACTACCCTAGGCTCTTGCTTTAAAATACCCTTCTTCTCTATGAGCAGCGTTCTCTGAACTCAGAACTCGGATTTCTAAGGACGGCGTGGGTTCAAATTCAGACCGGACCTCCCCCATGACAAAATTTATCGTTTCTCCAGGAAGAAGAGAATTTCTAAGCAAAATAAAAGCAACATTTGTTTAGATTTTTCAATTTCCTGGGTTTCCACTTAAAACTGGTAGAAGAGTGATAGGCAGAAAGGCAGTTTCGTTTTAGTTTATACTGATTTGATAACTTCATTCCCAACAACCATAGAAGGTGAGGTGCAGTGCAAAATTAATGACAAAAAGTTTTCTGGCCCATGGTAGGCGCGAGTTTTTTGCAGAAAATTGTGAAAATTTGCCTTGAGTCAGAACGAACGCAATCCAACAAAAACGACATCAATCGGTCCAGCCTATCTCCAGTGATGCGCGGTCGCACACATTCCTAACTTTGTTTTATACATATAGAAGATTAATACAATTCAAATTTTTTGTTTCTAAACATTGAACATAAAAAGGGGACACATTGTTTTTCATAATAGTAATCCCTTTAAAAATCTACTTGACTCGTCTAGGAGTATGTTGTGAGAAAAAAAAAAAACACCAATACAGACCTTGCTATGCTACAATATGTTGTTAATGAATTGTTTACCTCACGTTGGATGCACTCATGTTGAAACTTTCATCAAAATAAACAAATTTTCAAGTGGCTTACAAGAGAAAAGTGAGCACGTGGGAAGAACTTGAGATTTGACGCCAGAAAGAAAGTGTTGTAAATATTCGTGCAAACACCCGATTATTGGTGGTAAACATAACCGAGACGTTGGCCGAGGAATTCAACGAACCGGTTCAGCTGCATGCAGGTGACGGAGGATCTTTGTTGTAGTTTCGGTTGAGTGATAAATCATTATCTTTTCATATGTTTTCATTCAATCGGTGCTTGAGCGATGATAGTTACTTAACGAATAAACTGAAGAAAGATAAATGGAGTCGTTTTTTTTTTTAATTTGATCTTCAATGAAAAGGTTTTAAGTATGGGTAAAACAGTACGATGTCTGGGCACGTTGGTACACGCGAGGGTGACATGCTCTGGAGTGACACGAGTTCGCATTTGCAACCGGATGCGAATCAGCAATGCAACTCCGGCCGGGGAGGTCGCACGGGTGTGAGGTTGAGTTTTAACATGGCATACCAGACACACACAACACTTCCGATTAGCATATTCATCGGGCGGCGCACATCCCAACCGCGTGCCCGTTTGAATCTGTCTGACATTGGGTGCGAGACTTTAGATGCGTCTGCTCATCTGCATGAGTATAGCCAAACCTTGGGTTAGATTTGCGACGCCTGCGAGGAATTGTTTCAGTTCGTTAGGGGTGGGACAAAACAAAACTAGGTAAAACTACACGCAGAGGAAATCAAATTTAAATACTGCCAGCGCTCTCACCGGCCTTTTTATTTGTTTGGCCTGTCTGTTTTCTATCGGTCGGCGAATACCAATTTCTGCTGGGTGGAACGCATTGGGCGCCTTAGAACGGGTCGCAGCAAAAAGGCACACGCACACTTGACCCACCAGTTGCGGTCGAATCGGTGTATGATTGCCCTGCCTTGGCCCAGCCCATCGCGCGATCCGAACTGTTGAGCGAAAAATACGAGGAAATTGATTTTTTCACTTTTGCCGTTTCGCTTCGTAGTTTCGGATGGCCCCCGGCAGTTGGTGTTCGAATATGTGTGAAGAAAATGTAGTGCAGGAAAGGAAACAAAAAAAAAAAAAAACCCCTCCGCCTCGGAAATGGGCGTCAGCCAGTTTGATGGAAAGGAAAAGTGGATGAAATTGAAAGTTTTTGGTACCGATAATCATCACGATCGTGTTCTGCTGGATAGAAAAAAAAACTGGAGATGTGTTTTCCCAATTTTCAGTACATACTTTCTCAAAATAGTATTTTTGAAGTTACTGTTTTAGCTATGGAAACACTGATAATTATCTTTTCCTTTGAGGAACCTGAGAATTGAGATACTTTTATACCTCACCACAAAATTAGAAAAAACACGATACACAAAATCAAAAGTCTTTCCAGATAATAAGATAATTTATTTGAAAATACTGAGGTTTTGTACAAAGAATTGAGCACACATAACAGAAAAGAGATGTTTCCCTTTTGGAATCACAAAAAATTTCTCTAATATACATACCATTTTTTGCAACATTTAAAGTTAGCCTTGTATGAGAACAGAAGTGTGAGAAATATTGATTTTCATTTAAAGAGTTGATTTATTATGTACAGGAAAGTTTACAGCACTGGGATTAACAAGAAAATAAAATTAACGAAAAAATCATTCGTTGAGAGTGAAAAGGTGAAATCAGCACAACTCCACACCGATCATCAAAAGAAAATCTTTATTTGACCCGTGTACTGTTTCAATTTTCCTCTCGGTTTTCTTTGTCCCCTCGCTGGGTTCTAATTAAAATCGTTCGACCTTCGCTAGCAGAGGCGCACGTTGTACGGGTTTCTCCTTTTTCCTAATAAACGAATAAAGCCCAACGGTGATAATAACACCGAATCGAAAGTCCACCATGATACCGAGAGGCGATTGTGCCGATCCGTCCGGTCCGCAACCCCTTCCGCCGGATGAAAATGGCGCCCATACCGACCACCCCTATTCGTTGTGTGTGTGTCACCCAGCGGGGGTGGCTGTTTGAGGGTGAGTTGTTTGATTTTCATCCAATTTTCCCACAGCGCGCGCGGCTCGCCGAAGGCCCTGAAGAGGTTTTCCCGCCGCACCACCGGCGACATCAGCACACGGATCGCAACCGTTCGTGATCCAACGCCGCCGCAACTCCGGTCCGTCCGCCGCCAACTTGGACAATCAATTAGTCGGGCTGTTTACCGGCCCTGTCGTTGTTGTTAATAAATCATGCAAACAATATGATAGCTTCGTCGCCGTCGTCGTTGTCGTCGCTTTCTTTGGGTTTCGTATTCCCTCTGCTCGAACAGCGAGAAAGCTTTTCCATCCCGCGGTGGGCCCCCTCGGTTTTCCACGACGCTCTCGTGCCGGGCTGCGGGTGAATTCCTAAGTGGACAGTAATTGAATTCTGGCCCAACGGTGAGTGTGTTCATTGGGGGAGAAATTGATCGCTGATGTGCGAGGGTCTCCCCGTGGTTTTTTAGTATTTATTGCTGCGAGCCAGAAGCCAGATCCCTGTCCGATTCCGGCTCGTTGCAATGTGGAAAGCCGCGGGGAACCTGCGCGGGTGTTTCCACTCCACGCGGCAGGAGTCACTCTCGCTTTCGGTGACGATTTGCAAGGATGTCGTCCATGGATGATTCCGCAACCCGGCGGACAGTCTCCTCGATCGATTGGATTGGATTGCAAGGTTGCGAATGTTTCTCTCCCGATCGTCCCGGTATTTGCTTCCCGGTCTTCCTCTTCCCTCGCGGCCACAAGAAAAAGGGGCCGGAAAACCGCGCTGGTGTCCGGTGTTTGCCGCTCGACAGGCGGCGCACTATCAGCGCCGGCATTTGCCGCGATGAGTAATGAGGGAAAAGGTTTTTAATGGCGTTTAAGCAGACCTCGTTGGCGGTTGGACGGGAACGCGCTGCCGGTTTTGCTCCCTCGCTCTCTCTCTTTTGCTCGCCTCAACGTTTGGAGCAGTGCAAACTTTCTTCATGTTTTCACCCTTTTGGTGTGTGTTGTTGTTCCTCCGCTCGATCCATCGCGGGCCCATCTTCCACGAATCGTCTTCAAAATTTGCTCCCTTCGCCGTTCGACGTTCGCCGTTGCGCGGCTTGCGATGAAATGTCATGACTGTCCCGGCGTCGCTGCTGGGAAACCCGGGCACAGGAAATGACATTTAGCAAACGAAGCCCGCGGGGGGCACATGCGAGCGGAACAGGATGAGTCCTGGGAGGTCACGATGGGGGACGGCGCAGACAGGGAGCCAGAAGGAGGGGGGTTGTATGGAATATAAATATTTTTAGAAGCACGTTTCATTGAAGTCGATGTGTTTCTTTTTTGCCTCGCCGGGACGGTCGGCCGTTTCGTTGGGGGGAATTTTTAAGTTTGCGTTTGAATTATTCCTCGCAAACGTTTCTACCCATTCTGTGGTCTTTTTCCCCTTCTATGCCTGTTTCTACAAACGCCAGCCAGATGGATGGATGATGCACTTTCTCCTAAATCAAAGCAGTAAAGAAGCTTCATTAAGACGGCCTACGGCTTCGGTGCATGGCGTCGTTGTGGCCGTATTCGGGTGCCGATAGTGTTTGGCAGAAGTGTGGCCAAATATAGGCAAATTTATGCGATCACCAGAAGCTGTCGCGAGAAACGGTAGCTTATGAAAGTTTCATACCGATGGCGGACGGAAGTATAACAGCTGGTGTGTATTTAAAATGGTAAAATTCGGTAAAGGCGAAGGTATGGTTTCTGATGAGTCTTCTCGCTTCTTTCACCGATCAGCAAACAATCGGTGGAAAGCGATGGATGTGGTCTGGATAGACATGGTTTGCCACTTTAGTAAACGGTTTCTCTTCACGGTTCTATCAGCGAAAGTGTACTAGACGCTCACTGAGATGAAACAGACTAGATGCAAACGTGGCCAATGACAAGTGGAACCATTGTCATTCCGAGCGCATTGGCAAGCGAGAAAGGAAGTATCGATCGATAATAATGCATGTGCTGGATATGGGTTGATTGGCATGTGCGCCAAGGAAAGGACGTATCGTTGCATCCCTATCATATTCGTCCATTACGCTGTCTGGTTTCCGTTCGCGACGTCTCGTTTGCGACTGGTTTGCGACTCCTTATCCTCCCGATGGCAAACATTGTACGGCCCAAGAAACCGGTGGCAGTCAAAGTCAGCAATCAGGAAGTCCGTATATGGTGAAAAATCAGCATAAGTGCCGCCTGTGCGCTGCGTGTTTCTCTTTCTGGGGCTATTTTTGTGCGCCCGTATCTGTCCCACGTGCAATGCAGCCATCTTGACGCAGCATACCGCGGTTGCGCCTCGTCCTTGAAGAATCTGGCTAGGACAGTCGCCTGGGCGTTGGTTTGCCCGACGAAGACTGGTTGAACTTGTGCAGAAACCGGCTCGATTGCAAAAGTCCTGCGGCATGAGTTGCCGGCAGACTCGCTGCATTAAGCTGACGGGATGGTTCGAGCAGCACAAAAAGTGGTCTGGCATGTTCTAGATACTTAAAATAAATTAACTCATCGAGGATGAACGAGTGTTAGAAACGAGACACAATGGCCACAAGATAAAGATAAGTTTTTGCTTTTTGTTCAGTTTAATAAAAAAGTTAAGCGGGTGCAAATCAAAATTAGAGCTTAACAGGTTGTTGAATGAATGAGATGTGTTCAAATGTCCTTCCTTACTTGAATTTCTTGCTAAAACATAAATAAGAAAACGTGTAGATTCATCTGTATCATCGTCTTTGAAATTTATCATTTTACTTCAGTTTCATTGTTTGAAGGACTTATACAAGTGGTAATTTGTGCTATCAAAATGGTTTAAAATAAGTTTTTGACATAAACCATGATTAAAAATTAAAGTGAATATGGCGTGTGAAGAATCCAATTTGCATCGGATAAATACGCCGAGAAGTTTGAACTATCCATAAACCAGTTTGTATATTTGCGTACTTCCAAGTACCTGCACAGGAATCAGCACGTGTTTTGGTATAGCCGAGCACGAACGCCGGCTAGAACACGAGCCACGACAGCGTTGGTTCGAATTCAGACCAGACCTCCCCAAGTACGAAGAAGTTACTTTCCACAAACGTAAAAGGAGGAAAAAAGAGTCTTGTAGCCTCTAAGAATGGAGTAGGCTTGACAAAATATTGGCCGTTACTCAAAAAAAAAAAAAAAAAAAAAAAGAGGAGGACAGGAACCAGCACACAATCCTACTCCAAACAATCGCTAAAGCTTATCCGTTGCTACTAGAGTGCATTTGCTTATGATATTGTAAAGCGTCTTCCGCGCATTTTTCCTCCTCAAGACTTCGGTGGCAACGGTGGCCACCTTTTCGTCGCTGCTAAATGGCTCGTAACTCTTCGGCTGACGGCCATTAGCCCTTTTTCCTTCCGGTATGGGATCGGTTTGCTGCACGCCACTAAACGGTTTGGGCATATTTAGCCACTACAAATTATTAGCGATATGTTAGCGAGATGGGTTTCCGTGATAGCGATCATCCCTTCCGTGTGCGGCAACGGGGGATCCGGGTTTCTTTCTTCTGGCCCACGGTGGGTGGCGGGGCGATCCTGCCTGCTTGTGGAAGAACTTGGGCAATTTGGGTGGTTTTGTGGAAAAGTTTGCCTGCAGTGGTTCGGCACGAAAGGGGCAGGAGCGACAAAGAACAAAAGACGCTTGGACGGAGACGGAGGGTGGGCGATGGGATGGGGGATAAGATGGACTAGGGACCTTCGTGAACTCGTAGGAGGATGGTGGCCCGCAAAGCAATAAACCAAAAGCTAAGTGAAGCTAATGGGACCCAATTAAGGGGTCCAGCGGGTTCAGTGGATCATCATCATCTTCAGCTCGGGTTTGTCGTCGTCGTCGACGTCGTGAAGCGAAAGAGAGAGGGAGGGAGAAAGAGAAAGAAAGCAGAGGTAGACCGGACCTTTGCGGACCCGGCGAGCGTTCGGCCACGATGAAGCGATCACCAGGCAGCCAACCGGTGCCCGGCGGGTTCTTAGTCTAAAAGTTTACTAGGGCTCTAGAACACGGCTTTGCTTTATATTTGATCGCCGCGCTGGCCTTTTGATGGGAGCCATGTAGCGTTTCCCTAAAATTTAGCGTCCGATTCCGCCTAACGGGATCGGCGCGTCGGCGACCGGGAGGATTTCTGATGGCCGAGGTCAACGCCGCTTAAACGGGAAAATGTCGAAAGTAATCATGTCATCGTGGTGGCCGTGCGGGCGAAATTCAACCCGGCCTCGAGGCGCAACGCTGGCACGTGGATCGTTGGGAGTTTTGCGAGTGAGGCGCCACCGGGACCGGTTGAAGGGGGGGAGGCAAATTCTCAACAGATCGATTTTCATGCTTGCCATTTTTGCTACCATTCGTGCAACTCAACCCTCGATCGGTGGATCGTTCGAAAAGGAGATGGGTCACTATCGGAATCCGATAGGTGCGGGGACCTTTTGCTGCCATCATTTGCATGCCATCATCATTCATGGGTGGGAGGGTGGTGAAGGTGTGCGATCGAAATTCAATCGAAGCGGTGCAGATCGCCGTGTATGTGAAGTTGTAACGAAATACTTTGCCTATGAGGTCGAAGCAGCAGCGGGATTTATTTCAGAGGCCGGGTAGGCGATAGGCCAGGGCGTATTTCATCAGCCGTGTCATAACGGATGCACCCGGACTTGGGCGGCTTGGTGGGTCGAATAACATCGTGTCGAAAATAGCCTACAGAATGCACTTTCGTTGTGATTGTAATCGATAGCCCCGGTTGGGAAAGGTGCATGGCAAATGTTTCACTTTCATTTTCTTTTTGAATGCAATTATTAATTTTTTCGTTTTCCATGAACTGAAGTATTTTTATTGTTGGTATCATGCTGTATTTGTGTTATTACGTACTTCTTCATTCAAATTTGTTGGTTGATGTTGTACTCTGTCACAATAGTTATAGAAATGTACTAAATGATGATGTAACTGTTCATTTATGAATTTACTTTCTTTTCCAAACGTTAGTTTTCTTTAGTTCATCACATGTTTTTCGTTCCTGAAAGCATCGTGATATCCATTTTTATGCTTACATATTTTTCATAAACATAATGATCCTTTTACACGTTTTCTACGATACTTTCTTTTGGATGCATAAATTCACTTACTTCGTTTCAGGCTACAACCGTATGTTTTTAGTATCTTAGGCTTATTTTTTTTCTCCCTGGCGTAACGACCGTTTTGCTAATGCTTATGCATTACGATGTCTATAAATGACAGTATCGGCCTTTTTTTTTTGTAAAATCTGAATATGTAAAAATGAGTCATTAAAAATATTATTTACACGCATGACTGAAAAAAGACTCGATAGACAAGTGTTTTCTTAATTGTCAGGAAAAGATTTTTGTCCGATAAAAAATGTTTAAAACTTTCTTAAAAGGCGACGAAATTTAGAAAAAAAAATTAAAACCAATTAAATTTGAATAAATACGAAAATAATCAATCTTTATAGTTCGATTTTTTTTTCTATGTTGTCCTCGTAAGTAAAAATCACAGGGCAAATATTGGAATACCACAGGTACAAAGCTAATCCAGGGGATGATGTGATGATCAGAAGGCTGTTAACCTTTTTCTAAGGTAAAAAGGTGAGGGTTTGGACTACTAGTGATGGAAACGAATGTAAATGCTAAAAACTATTTATTATTTTATCTTAAAAAAATCAATGTACCATGCATACAAGTTCTAACCATAATCCCGTGAAATCATAAACTGAAATAGTAACCTTTTCGATGTAGTTACATTCATTTTTCAGCGAGGCTAATGATTCATAACTCAGCATAGAACGTGGTGCATGTGCGGAACGGTACCGATAGCGGTACCCAGAATGCACCAACCGATAAGAGAACTGCACTGGACAACAACAACAAAACACACACAAAAAACAAAGCAACACTTATCGCACCCGCTTAAGGGCCGCCTCGCTAAACTGCCCCGGAACGGTACACTTCAAAGCTCGCAAAGGTGCAGTTTGTAATGATCTGTGCTGGCGGCGGGGCGGGATGGTGCCGGTGGGCGGTGGGGATACTAATAAAAGTGAAAATTGGTCAGATGCCTCCTTTCTTACACCTATCGTACCGTATGATTCGCCACATACGGGCTGACGATGTTTCGCGCGCAACAATCGACCGACCGATCGGACGGAGGGTAAGGTTAGGGCCGTTTGTCAGCGGTCAACGGTGCAGCCAGTCCCGTTGCTTTCGGTGAGGAGATTTGTTTTTTTTCCCTCCTCCTCATATGCTCCGCACCCAAGACAGCTCCAAGCGTCGATGATATGGGCGTACGTTATCTTTCGCCCCGTTCTCGCTGTCGGCAGGGCGGCCGCATGATAAATGCGGGAGCATTAATAATTCACCACTTCCTGGTGCTTCCTTCCGACGCGCGGGCGCGCGCCTGCTGGATGTTTTTGTGGAGTTGGGCGGAGGGGTCGGGTGCAGGGTGCCGAAGGGGGTAGCATAATAATTCTCGGGCCGAGGTCAATCGTCCGAAAGGGCGGCGGAACTAGCCGGCCGGGAATCGCACCACTGCATGCGGATTGCATTCTGCAAGGCATTCCAATCCATTCCGCTATTTCCCTGCCGGTGTGCTTTTCCACCTCCCTCAGCCATCCTTCTACCTCCTCGCTCCCCCTCCCCTGTCCAACGAAAGCCTGCTCCACTGATCGTGTGAACGTGGTTAGAACGGGCCAAAAGGCTCGCTGCACGGTGCCAGGAAACGGGAGAAAATGCAGCTGGCTGGAAAAGAAAAGGCACAAACCTAAAAGGTGCAAATGCTGCTAGCGTGCGATGCTGCACCTAATTCAATCAAGATCTCATTTGTTTGCGCCTTCCTCGCGCACCGCGCCCGAACCGAGCCCGACGACCCACCCGAAACGCAATTGAGGTCAGCCAGCCAGCCAGCCAGCCAGCTAGCGCGTCCGGATTCGCCCTCGGGAAAAGGCCGGCATCGATGGAACCTCGCACCGATGGCCGCTGTAGGTGCACTGGACCGGTCAGCGTCCAGGCAGTTTTTCCCAATGGGAACGCATTTGCGGGACGCGCACCGGCTACCAGCTTACATAACATTGCATCTTTCTGTGTGTTTTTTTTAAATTTCTTCCCATCCCGATCCAGGTGGCCTCCTTCTGCAAGGCGTACCACATCCGAAAGCCGCTAGCTGCGCGCTTTTCAGTTTTAGTTTTTCCTGGCCTGCCGATCGTTTGCGCGACTGTACGGGAGACTATGCATCTCTTTTCGTTGGCAGAATTTTCGCCGATTTTTTTCGCGTGCTTTTGGGGAATTTTGCAAATGAGAGCATCGCTCGGCAGACATTCCTGAAATATTGTTACATCAATAATTGTTCACTCCATTCGCGAGGATTTGTGGTAGATTGCATTTAGGAACCGGCTTGGGGTTTCGATTAAAAAAAAAGTATGGTGGAAATTTTGGTGGTAATGAAATAAAATATTAAAGCATGAATTACGTGAGTACTAAAAAAAGAATTTTAATGTGCTACTAGGTGTTATGTTGGGTTTGGCTGATCACTAATTGAGTTATTTGTCCAAGTCATATTGCTGTAAATCTGCTTCCTAAGAATCTCAATTGGAACAACACGTAAAGATTCTAAAACATGAAGCTATTTTTGGGCTTTGGGATAAAACCGAAACAAAAAAAGTTAACCTCTTGGCGATGATCATATATTTTTTAAAGCAACAAATAAACAAAACCAACATAACACAGAACTCTACCTACAGAACTCGAAAGATTGTGGCTATAGACATAGACATTTTGCATGAGCAGAAACCATCATTTGTAAACATCATCATCTTCAAATAGCAGGATGCAGATCGTGTATGGGATGGCCTGAAGATTATTCGATAAGATGGCCAATGGCCTGAAGATCAACTTATTCTGAAGATGCTTCAACTGAAAATGTTTTTACTGGAAGTAAAGAAATCTAAAGCTGCGGTAAGGTATGAAGGTTTTGTTTTGTATTTTATAAAGGACCTTGAGTTAACTTCATTTAGTTTTCAATGGATTTCATGCTACACAAGAGATATCCTATTTAAATAATAAACAAAACTTTAAGGAGCATTTATTGATAGCTTGGCAATCATGTCCTAAACACCTTGGATTTTTCATGTATTTATAGATGGTTGAGCCGTAGAGTCAAACGAATTATTCTTCATAATCGTATATTTATAACAAATGAATCTAATCCTTGAAATCCAATATTTAGCTTCAAAATCTTCAGTCGATGGAGGATATTCGCACATTAACTTATTGCAGAAACAAATATTGAAGTTGTTTGAAGATTTTATTTTTTTATGGGAGCTTGCAGGACTACGTCACTCCTCGGACCGGCAGGTGGTACCTGCTCTTAATTAGTTTGACCCCTCCCCATGTCCATTCGGGTTGCGCAATGGCATCATTAGCTTGCTTGGTGGAGTTGAATGCGTTCACGCAACCGGTGGAACACAGGTCTTAGCTAGTTCAAACGATTTACACAGATTGATGTTGTAGTTTTTGTGTGTCTAGTCTGGCTATTTGCACTCCGGTTGCATTTTCATCAATCGATCCACTTGTTTTCTTTCTTCAGCTGCCCCTCTATCTCACCCTGTCCCCCCTCGCCCCCACCCAACCCTTTTCGGTTCACTTTCGCGATTGCCCATCGATGATCAGTTATTGATTGCTGTTTGTATTAGCAAATGGTTGCCCGGCGTCCTATGCTACCGGCGTAGTAGCGGCATGTCCGAACTTTTCTCAATACATTTTGCTACATCTCTTCGACGAGAGTTTTCTTGTGGTAGGCTTCTCTTTCAACGCTCCCTTTAGTTTTGCACTAATAGGCCTTTCGTGCGCGGGTCGGTTAGTTTCATGCTCGTGTTGTATCGGTGTTTTTCTTCTTTCCTCAAAGCTGATGATGCGTTTCTTTTTCTTCTTCGTGAATGTTTCACTTTCATTTATTTCATTTCTCCCATTTCTTTCCCCACAAGACTCGCTCATCATCAAACCGAATGCGCCGAAACGATTAATTGTATGTTGTGATGCAGATGTTGTGACGTTAAAGGTGAACGATGGGTGAGCCTCAAGGAGCGGAACGCTACCTGTAAGAAAGTGGGAGTGAAAACACGCACAACAGAAGCAAGAAAATAAATGCTCGATCATTGGAGCAAACAAAATGAATACCAGTTCACACAAATAAAGATTTACTTAATACGTCCTGCTATCAATCAGTTTATTTAACATCTGAAAAATAAAGAAATAACTCTTTTTACAAATTTCAGGTGTAAATACATCATTTTGGCAATGTCGGAGGCGCTTTCAATGGCATTTGCATAAGATTGAAAAGTACGCAGGATAAACGCAGCTTGGCATTGTTTGGGCTGACCGATTGTCGCCAGATGTATGCGCTTCGAATGTGTGTCAAATTGGTAGCACACCTGGCAAAGACATTGGATGTATGGCAGTGCAAAATCTGCACGCTACCACGTCTGTCACCGCATTTCCCATGACCTACCCGCCTAGTGCAACGCAGTACATTGCATTGTTGGCCGTGTGCAAGGTAGTTTTCATCACCAGATAGCTTTCTTTCAAGTGCATCGCCCATGTAGCTACGACGGAGGGTAATGTGCACATTGTTGAGCGCGACTTGTTTCGCAGGGCGGAGAAAATGTCTACCGGCGGTACGGAGATTCGAGGGCGAGAGTGTGTGCCGAGAAAAAGAGCATCGGTCGGAATCTGAAGGTTTGCTGGATTCGGGGAAAATAATCTAGATCACTGCTGCCCGTGCCACTTACGCCGCAAATATCTGCACAATCAGATTAGGTTAACACGGTACTTTGCATGTCGTTCTCGAATCTAGTTGAACCGACGGTTTTGTGGAAGGTACTTTTTGGAAGAGGAACCGATAATGCTGCGTGATGATCCAAAAGTTGATGGAACAACATATTATTCTACTAGCGTGGTACAAATTGCTGTATTAGAACATGGTGAGAGACAATGAATGATGCATTAATTTTATGTACAGATATTTTATTTTCGCTTCTCATCACAGAATTTGTTCATATTTTTTTAACCAAGTTGTTGCAAAGCATTTTATAACTGCAGCATTTACAGTCGATTTTCAATTGCCAAGGAATTATTCACGAATAAAAAACTGTTCTAAATAAAAATGTTCTAAATTTTATCATTATAAGTAGGTTACAACTTAGAGAGGCTTGAATTCTGTTAAAGATGATAAACAAACGCTACAAAAAAGTAAACTAATAACAAACTTGACGAGCATCTCTAAACACCCTGTTAAGCTGAAGCAAACTGGTTCCCATAAAGCTGCTTTTTGTTATAACGATGAGCTTTGTGCCATAATATATGTCATTATGGCACGGCAATCGATCTTGGATCATTCGAAAATTTTGTTCGCTCTGCACTTTGCAATGTGTTTAATAAGAAAATGAATTGTTTATAAAACCCGAAGAAGTGCAAAACTAACTCAACCAATTGTGGAAAAATCAAATTATTAAAAAGGACTTACGGTATTTCAATTTATTATAACAACGACGATCTTCAAATGAAAATGGGTTCTCCTTTTATCTATAAAAAATACTTTGTTTATTGAACAATAGAGGTTAATTTATAAAGATGTCTGTCAAATACTGATTACTTCATCAATCGATTCATTCGGAGGCGTTTTGATGAGTTTTGCTAACTGAACAACTTTCAAATGCGTAGTTAGCGTTTAGTTTCTGCTTATTTAGCGTCGTTTAATGCTGATTAAATGACCAGCGCCGAGCTTGAGCGTCACGGCAAAAGATAGTTTCAGTGGATCGTTGAGCGTTAGAGAAGTACTCAGCTGGTATGAGCCTACCACTTTGGTGACCATGACCTTCATCGCCAGCATGGCGTACCTGTACCCGATACAATTTCTGGGTCCTCCGCCGAAAGGGATGTAGGTGTACGGCTGGCTTTTATGCGCGTCGTAGGTTGATGGATCGAAACGATCCGGATCAAATTGATCGGCTCTATCGCCCCAGAGATCCTTTCGTCGATGTAGGTTGAGTATGTTGATAAGTATTGTGACGCCGGCAGGGATGCTTACGTTGCCCAGCTTCATCGGTTCTATCGTTTCCCGTCCAATCAGAGGTCCTACTGGGAACAACCGCAACGTCTCTTTGATCACTTGTTCGAGATAAGATTGGGCCGAGAGCGTTTCGTACGAAATATCCTGCTTGTCAGCGTCGTAAACGCTCTGTATCTCGCTGTAGACTCGTTCCTGCACCTCGGGGTGCATGGCCAGTAGCCAGAGGATGTACGCTACTTGGTTAGCTGTGGTTTCACTTCCCTATTGAGACATTTCAAATGTATTAGAATGTCCTGCTATACAGATACAGATGCCACCATCTACTTACGGCTCCGATGATGGTGTATAGATGGTTTTCTATCTCCTCCATTGCAAGGTCTTGGCCATTTCGTTGCATATTCAACAGCTGATCTAAAAACACCATTGGTTTGCGGTAGTTTTCTTCGTCTTCAACGATTTTTACCAATCTCTGCTGGTTGATTTCTTCACGGCGTTTAAATAAAATCTGAAAGCATCACGTGTGCAACTTAAACGCACTCAAACTCATCAATTTGTACACAAGGATTCTTACCGGATCCATAACTGCCTTTAACTTGACGCGCTGTCGTTGCATCTCCCTGTATCGTTCGGTCAAGGCAAAAAATAGATCGCTGTACAGCAGTACGTTGAACACGCGGCTGCTTATGATCGCGGCAATCTTCTCCAGACTGTGACACACCACATTGGCGTGGGGATCGTTCGTAATGTCACTTTTCAGCGAGCTAGCGCAAACCATTTCCAGCGTACATTGGGCCGTGTAGTGCAGCGCATCCAACGGACGTTCGTGGCCTTCCTCCCGGCCCATCCGCTCTACCATCGTGTCCGAGCAGCGGCTGAAGATGGAGATGAAGCTTACCAGAATTCGCTGATTGAATGCAGGGTTGAGCATTTTCCGATACTGCTTCCAGTCATCATCTGCGGTGTAGAGGACGGATCACAAATGGCAAAACCATCGAGTTGACAAGGTAGCCAATGAAGGGTACGCTTACATTGCGCCGAAACCAGCCCATAGTCCATCTCGAGAAACCGATAGAAGAACGCCTTATTCTGACAAGCGCTCGTAGTGAGCGCCTGCTGGATAAGTTCCGGGTCCGACAAACACACGATAGTTTTCGGCCCGAGCGGCAGCCGAAACATGCCGGTGTACTTCCGGAAAAGTTCGCAAACCACCCGGAACGTGCGCTCCTCCGAACCGACAAACAGATGCGCACAGCCGATAATCGGGTACGATTTTGGACCGGGAATATCCTTTGCGAACTTATTGCGATCGCTGGTGAGCTTTGCCCAGTAGAGTGCGACCACCAGGAGGACTATGCACGCCGGCACGAAGAACATTTTAACTCTGCTCACCACAAGTGTCGCACACGAAATGGTAAACGAATGGATGCCCAAACGGCCTCTTGGCTGGGTCCAACGGAGGTTGTTGGTTTTAATTGCCTCGCTTATGTTTCATTTTAGAGGATCAAGAGCAAGTGACATCGCAAAAAAAGGGAACGAAACAACGTCATCTCTACGTACGTGGTATTTTTTCATCGTTTTATGTCTCACAAAGGCGAAGGTTAAAAACATTCTATTCGTAAATGAGGTGCTATATCTATCTTCAGAAAGTCCCATACCACTCTTCCATTACTATGTTATTTAAAGAGTTCATTAGGGAACGAGTTTCTAACATTTATTTGCTAAGGATGGTTCGTGATGAAAACGCCAAAACAGGTGCACAATAAAATCAGCAAATACATTGTTAAACAAATTCAATTGTTCTATAGTAGAACAGAATTATTCAATAACAGCCATAACAACGAATTTAAAAGGCCCTATGTTTGTCCTCAGTTATTAAAACAATTTTAAAATGTATTTTAAAGCTGCGTTGGTGAAGATATCATATTATTATTAACCATACATGCATTATCGAGTATGATTTATTCACTAGATAATAAGCGATTTCAGCGACACTAAAGCTTGGTTTTCGGGAGGAATCCAAACGCTGGCGGCAAATATTGTTAACTTATGTGAGGAAACTACCGGCAATAAGAGATTGTTTGTTTGACTTACTCCATTGAACGTGTCGCACTTCGGAATTGAAAAAAAAATGTCTCCACTTTAAGTCGGTCGAACAACCGGGTAGGTTCTTCTGTAGTAGTGTCACAAGTTTGCGTCAGTGGTTTTTCCACCGAAAAACATCAGTCATCTAGAACAAACTTTGTGTTTACTGCTGAAGATGGTAGTACGTCCACTACGACATAACCCATCGGTCAAAGTTTAACGACTGCGTTACATTTCAACAAAATGCCGTACAATAAAAACAACACCTTGAGCAAAGTTCTTCCGAGAGTTTCCACATGCTACAGCTTAACGAGACATAAAGTGGAAGCGAAGAAAACGTACAGAGGGGCCGTTTGCCTTACTAAATGTGTAGCCGGAAAGGACATTTGCTGCAATGTCGCAATCGTATAGATAAAAGGGCGTTGATACACTTTCCGGGTTCAGTTATCGTACAGCCGTGATCCGGGTGGATACGCGCAGCTCGTAGGGCAATCGCAAAGAAAATAAAATCAAAATGGAGGTGTTTCTGGTATTGTGTATTTTGGTTTTAATAGTGGCACTGTACCGCAAGCATCAGCAAAGGTTTAAGTTTGCGGAGAAAATTACAATGCACGACTCGTATGTACCCTTGCTGGGCCATTCGCCACTACTGTTCGGCAAAACACGCGAACAAATGTTCCGAGTGTTGCAAGGAGCCTTCCTAAAGCATGATCGACTGTTTCAAATAAGGCTCGGATTGAAGGTGTTTGTGTGTACTTCTAACCCGGACATAATGCGTGCGGTTATGGACAATCCTAAGATAATGAACAAACTCAAAGAGTATACGTTCATGAGAGTAGATCAAGGGCTGATAGCAGCACCCTGTAAGTTGGCCGCACCGTGTGCGATAAGAGTGTTTCATGGTGAATAATTTGCGACGGTTACTTTTAAGATTCCCAGTGGAAGCACCAGCGGAAGACGCTAAATTCATCGTTCAACAAGCACATCCTGGAAAACTACATTCCGTTGTTCGACAAGTGCGTCGGCAAGATGATCGAGCACATGAAGCAGGAGGCCGACTATTCGCAGGTGAACGTGATGCAGTACATATCCCGCTGTACGCTGGACATGGTGTGCGGTTCGACGTTCGGAACGGACATCCTAGATGATCCTGAGGCGTCTAAACTGATTAAGTTAATTGATGAGTGAGTAGACTTGAACCACTCTTTTCGATGCCCAAGTATACGATTGACACAATTTTTATTAATGAATGATTTCTTTAGAGGATTCGATGCCATCGCCCAGCGGATAGCGAACGTGCAATATCATCCAGAATTTACATACAGGCTTACAAATCTGTATAAAAAGGAGAAACTTGGGCTAAACGAATTGTACAAATACGTGTGGAAAGTATGGAAAGAATAGTGTTTGCTTTGAAAAATGAGATTGTTAGTAACAGATTCACTTTGTTTTTCTTCTTCAGATCATCAACGCCCAGAGAAAATTGCATCAAACTGATGATAAAAAAGAGGACCCAACCGAAGATGGTTTAGAGCATTACCGGAAACCTCAGATTTTTGTTCATCATCTGCTGAAAAGTAAGCGAGCAGGAGAGCCTTTCAGTGATGAGGAAATTTTGCAACAATCCGTTACCATCCTCTTGGCGGTGAGACCACGCATTTTTCTAATGGTATCCCTTCCGTGCGCATCATTAAATTATTTCGATCTTTCTAGGGCAACGATACAACGGCGATAGGCCTCTGCAACCATCTGACACTACTGGCCATGCATCCGGAGGTGCAGGAAAAAGTGCGCCGCGAAATAATGGACGTTTTCCCGGACAGTGGAGAGCTGGAGACGACTCCCGAAGCGCTGAACCAGTTGACCTATCTGGAGCAGTGCATTCTCGAGGCGCAACGTGTCTGTCCTTCGGTGCCAATCTTAGGGCGCAGCTCCAACGACGATGTGGAAGTGGAGGGTGTCCTGATTCCTCGTGGGACGAACTTTCTGTTCAGTATGTGGGCGATGCACCGGAGGAAGGAAATTTGGGGCCCAGACGCGGATCGCTTTGATCCGGATCGGTTCTCTCCCGAACGCTCCAAGGGTCGTCATCCGCATGCGTTTGCGCCATTCAGTCTGGGCATGCGAGATTGCATTGGCAAGCGGTACGCCTTACTCAGCATGAAGCTTGCCATGGTGCATCTGCTGAGAAACTTTCGCTTCCACACTCACCTGCGGTACGAGGAGATGGAATTCAAATTTGACATCACCAACAAGCTTTCGCAAGGATATCAATTTAGATTGGAGCCTTTCGCTATCAAATGAAAAGAACTGCTATAGGATTTTGTGTTATTTCTTTCTCAACTAAGCGAGAAACACGTGACTCGAGCTCTTCAGGTTTATCTAAAGATATTTACGAGTCGACACTTGTTTTTTTAAGTTTATTTTGCCAATTTGTTTGTTAACTACTTGTGTGATAAATTGAATCGCAGGAATAGTTTCAATACTATTTGCTAAGTATCTCAATTTGCCATATGAAACAGCAAAATATAAGTTTGTTTTTCAAACATTATAAAAACATTTCATAATTGGTCGCATTTATTTGGCTCTTTTTTAACTTTTCTATACCTGCATTTTTGTTGTTGCTTTCGATCGGCGTGCTACTTTATCGTAGTTTCCTGATTGCACTTGCTGGATTCTCTGTTTCAGATGCTGCAATATAAATCTTTTTTTTTTCTCCTTAAGGTACTTCTTCTGATTTTCATGGTCCATGAAGCATGGACTCTATTTTTAAACATGTTTCTAGCAGGTTAAGTTGTACGCTGTTATTTTGTCTTCCCATTATCCCTAGCAAATGGGGGGATTTACCAGCGGCAATCGTTTAAAGTTAGTTTTTGTCACCTTCTTGTCTAATGGCCTTTGTGTTTTTCTCATTAATTTATGTTCCTTGACATCTGCTCTTCCTCCCTCCCTTGTAAACGATCCAACTCATCTCGCTTTTACGATACCGCATAAGAACGCACGTTCAAGAACAACCACAGCCATCTTGGAGGATGTCGAACTAGCTCACCTGTGCAATGTAATCAGTTTTGCATAACCAAAGGCGTAAAGAAATTCAAACTCATCGATCCACCTGAAATAGAAAATTTGAAATCACATATTCGTCCTATTTCGATTAAACATCTTAGGTGTAAGTATGGGCGTTTTTGAATATATGTTGACAATCGCAAAGGTCCTCAATGTATGTCAAAAATCACGAGTCCCAAAAGTTCCCATATCTTCTGTTTAATGTCAGGTTCGGGAATCAAGATGTTTTCAAATTGGACGTTACCTGTGAAGCTAGACGGAGCCGATCGATTTATATTATTTTTTTTTTTCAAAAAGTTCTTTCTACTTTTCGTTCTGTTTTTTTTCTGAATCTAATGTAGCATACGCTTCGTACAGCTCTTATCATATAACACTTCTTCTTGACGACACGATCGTCATTTGATCAAACCTACCCATTTTGGAGCTTTCGGATCTTTTTTCCTCTTTAACCTACGTGGTTAGTATGTCCTTCGTACCGAGTGGTCCGGTCCGGATTCGAATGTCGTGGGCCGCACGGCTATCCCGGAACCCTTTGTCCCCTTGACTTTGTAACGTTAGGACACACATTGAACAGTCAGACGGAATTTGACGAAAGCCAGAATCAACGAAAGGGAAAACACAGAACAGAAAAGAACTCCGTGAATCTATTGTTGTGTAACATCCCAGCCACTACATCTACACTAATTTCAACGTAGTGTTCGTCGTGTGCACCCCATGGTATTATATCGTGAGGTTGGTTGGTGCTTGTTTGTTTCTCTGTTCGAGAAATGGTATTCATGGCTGCTGTCGATCTCGATTTACAATTGAATATGAAATAATCCGGTCTTCGGACCATAATTAATTTCTATACAGCTGCGTCCACTTTTGCCCTGGCAGTATGAATGAATCTGGACTACTGGAGTGGATGCCTTTTGGTTTACACTTGCTCTGGGCCAGCGAGGAGGGACGGATGTCATAGAGACGTTGGCAGGAGCACGTTTCGAATAAATCAGTAACAGCATTTTTAGCCACGGTGTACAAACACAATCCAAAACTTTTTCCAATACATATGTATACTGACAGTTGGTATATGTGATTTTTGCTCCTATGGACGTTATTTAATAAGAATTATCAGTGTGTCGACGATACCGCACTGAAAGTGGCCTACACTCCTATCACCTTCCATGCGTTCTGCTTGAACATTGACACCGAGTGTTGCTTATGTTTTCGAGAGGCGCGATGCCTTCAACTGTTGCTCCCTTACGAACAATGGCGCGAGCAAAGACGCTCTCGTGCAGGCTCTTGCCCTTCCTGTTCGACGCCCGTTAGCGGAAGTTCAAAGGGTTGATGGTCTATTTAATTTACATCCACTCATCCCCCAGATGGCCGCGAAGGGGAACGTAAACGGCGTGTCGTTCTCGCAGAGCCTGTGCAATTGTGCCACTGCCAATCGTCAGCGATTTGAACACATTTGTCAGCGAGAACCGGGCACATTCTATGCTAGTTTCTGGGGACAGAGAACTTGTCCAGATATTTGCCTGCAAGTGGTGCGTTATTTATTCGCGTGCGCGCCTCGTTTGCATTCCAGTTGATACGGAACAGTCGCAGTGTGACGATCGTTAAAAAAAAAAATGTGGTGGCTCTGGTTGGCGTTGCTCTTGGTGATTCTTTGGACATCTCACCGTTGGATCCTGCTGCGACACCGTTTTGCGGGGCACTTGCCGAACATGCAACCGTACTATCCGCTCATAGGAAATGGGCAACTGTTTATGGGCAAATCGCGTGCCAAACTGTTTGACGTCCTGATGGAACCGTTCGCACGGAACGACGGGTGGTTCAAAATTTGGCTCGGACCAAAGCTGGTGCTGTGTACATCGCATCCGGATATAATGCATTCAGTTCTCGCTCATCCCGACTGCCTGGAGAAGCCGTTTTTCTACGATTTCGTGAAGCTAGAGCATGGCATTTTTGCGGGGCACTGTAAGTTCATTTATGTTGACCAACCAATGTGCATGAAAGTGACTGGTGGGGGTTGGTGTTTGACTTCCAGATCACCCGTGGAAAACGCAACGGAAAGCGCTGAACCCGGCCTTCAACACTCGCATCCTCAACAGTTTCATTCCCGTGTTCGTGGACTGCTCGAAGCTCATGGTGCAGAATATGGAGCGCGCAGTGTGGGATGGTGGTAGATCGGTGTCCATTTTCCCTTTCATAAGCAAGTGCACGCTAGAGATGGTGTGCGGAACGACGCTTGGTTGTGATGTGCTGGAACAACCGGGGAAGGATTCATTCATAGAAAGTGTGGATCGGTAAGACGAAGCGGACGTTTTGAATGGTGAGCGAAGTGTAATGAAATAGCAAGAAATACTCCTTTCCTATCCCTCGTAGCGTTTTCGAGTTGGTGGCAAAACGTATGTTAAGCATTCACTATTACATGGACGCACTGTACGCTTTGACAAAGGACTGTGTCGAAGAATCTGAGCGGCGATCGGCTTGCTATCGGTTTTTTGAAACGGTAAGCGGGAACAGTTGCTAGTGAATCCACAAAAAAGCTGTCATTAAAACAAGTTGTGTTCTTTTCAGGTTGTCGAAAAAGCCAAAGCTCGCGGAAAGCAGGTTAAAGAGCACGGCCGAGTGGAGGACTTTAGGAAACCTCTTATATTCGCAGATCAGTTGCTGTCCGTGAATCACAATGGAAACCCATTCACGGACGATGAAATTACTCATAACATCTACTCAATGATCGCAGCGGTAGGTATTTACTCGCACCCTGATCCTTACCTTCTAGAAATTGATTTAAGTATATTGTCGATTTTAGGGAAACGACACCACGGCACTCCAGGTGGCGCATACATGCCTGTTTCTTGCCATGTACCCAGAGGTTCAGGAAAAGGTGTACCGTGAGGTGATGGAGGTGTTCCCATCCCCCGATCAGGACATAACGCTGGACAGTCTGAAAAGTCTCAGCTACATGGAGCGGGTAATAAAGGAAAGCCTCCGTCTGGCTCCGTCCGGTCCAAACATAGCACGGCAGTCAATGAAGGACGTGGAAATAGCGGGGCTGCAAATTCCGAAGGACAGTCTGATAGTGCTGAGCATTTTTTCCATGCACCGCCGAACGGACGTCTGGGGCAGCGATGCGGGTGTGTTTGATCCGGATCGCTTCCTGCCGGAGCGAAGTGCTGGGAGAAACTTGAATGCGTTTATTCCGTTCAGTGCTGGGTCACGTAACTGCATCGGTGGTCGATACGCGATGTTGGGTATGAAGGTGATGTTGTCAAGCATAATAAGAAGAATACGGCTTCAAACGAACCTCAAAATGGAAGATTTGCAGTTTCGGTTTGATCTTACTCTTAAATTAGAATCCGATTACAATGTGTACATGGAAAAGCGTCCTCTAAGTTAGGCCCCCAGCGAAACTATTTCTTTGCTTGCTAAAAGTATGTTGTACTATTTTTGTTGAGAATTGTTAAGAATAAAATACGAACGTTTTTTTTAAAGTGAATTCAAATAAACCAGAAAACCTTTAAAGAAACAAGATCGAAACTATCTACAGGTAAAATTTTTGTGCATAATTTAAAACCGAAATGAATCCTTTTCAACGATTATGATTCTCAACGATATATACAACGATTCTTAACGAACGTTTGTTCGCTTAGGTTTCTCCATGAACATATTTGAGGTAATGTAGGAAAATTACTTTAAAAAAAAAAACAATAATAAACGTTTACCAACCATAAATTATCGGAAACATTATTAAGTTTGTTCGCACCTGAAAGTATGAGAGTGGGGATAATGTTTCATGTATATGTTTCAAACAACTTCCTTGTAGCTAGGAGGCAAAAAAAAAGGTTGATAAAACGCAACTCAAACCAGGATAACGGCATTTGCTAGGGTGACTTTTTGCTGGGAATTTTTCTGGGCATTTAAGTATGACAATTCATGAATAAATAAAGAAGCTATTGCATGTGTAAATGTAAAATTTGATGCATGTCAATGATCAGATTGAGATCACCTAAAACAAGTGATTCCGGGAATAGCTCGATAAACAAGAGCGTTCTATACAGTGCTAAAAGGGAATGAACAGCAACAACAGGCTGTTTTCTAGCCACCTCATCTTTATTCTTAGGCAACATATTGTTCGGATGGATTTTGCATATAATATGACTGGAAACATTACACCGGAATATATTGGCTATTGCCAAGAGATTCCTGCGAAGAGGGTTCCTCCGCTCCATTGCACCGCCGGTAGCGGAGATTTATGAATGCTTCGCTCATCATTAACTCCCGTGCCTTGTAGTAAAGGCACGCTTCCGTGTGCAGTTCTTCAAAGAAAATTGCGTCTTCCAAATGGAAGAATATTTCATTCATTTTAGCCTCAATGAAATCTTCCGTTGCGTCTAGAATGGGTTCGGCCTGAAAGAAAACAAAGAGGAGCCATGGCTCAAGTTTACGATGCACCAACACCGGCCAGATTTGTTTGCTTTTTTCTGCTCTTACCGCTTCGGAACATGACATCATCTCACTTCTATCAGCTTGATGAGTACCACCGCTTCGGAAGCAGTTTTGAAGATCCTGGCATATGCTGTCCACGTCGTTCTCGACAAGTGCTAGCAAACGCACTATCGTTTCTAGTGGTTTCGCGAGCGCATCCTCGCCGCCGAAGCAAAGAAAAATGTTTTCCAGCCCAGTCACCACGGCTTGCACTGCAACATTTGTATAGTACTCGGCCAAACATTTGAGCGAGTTTTCGCCCTCCAAGAAGGCGGTGACGGGGGACTCGATTAAATTGTGCAGAATAGCCTCCACCTCAGTGGCAATCATGTGCATAGTGTCCTCGGTTTGATTGTTCCACATTTGTAGCTGCTCGGAGAGATCTTCCGCAAGCACGCTGGTTTCGTTTTCCCAGCCTTCCAAGAAGCTGGTTATCAGGTCGGTATCATCGGAGTCATGTGAAGACTGGGCAATAGCGTCGAGTAAGGACGCACGAAGCAAACCCTGCCTGTGTGAGATATTTTGCACAGCTTCCATGATGCTGCTTTCAATTTCTACGTTCCGCAGCTTCAAACGATGCACTGGCCCCTCTATCTTGTTAACCATCCATAGGGCCTCCGGTAGCTTTTCCAACTGCTCCAACACCGTCCGCATGTCCTCCCGGGCAGCATCCAAACGCTCCCTGTAACCATTCGCTTCCTCCTTAACCGCTTCCATGGTGGCCTCCAGCCCGGCCAGTTCGTCGGACGAGATCTGCCGACAAAGTTCCGCGACACGCAGCAGCAGTGGGCGCGTAACGTCCCGGAAAATAATGTTCTCGCTCTCCAGCGAGGGAAGGTCGAAGATTTTCTCACAATCCTTGATGGTGTTCTCGAGCGTATGGTCCACCAGCGCCAACACTCTCAGGATCGCGGTGATGCACTCCTGATTTTGACGGTCGAACTCGTGGAAAATCATTCGGAGCTGCCCGAAAGCACTTCCGTCCGACGACGCGTAACCATGGTTGGCGATCAAAGCGCTCCGTTCGAGCGCTTGCAGCTCGTCGTACAGTCCACGCTGCAGGGCGATCACTTTGGGTGAAATTCTGGCATCCGCTGGCATCTGAAAATTTGTCATGAATGGTAAAAGGGTAACCTGCCGCTTGTGTTTCCCGTTATGACATCCACAAAAACTCACTGAACAGCAGAGGAGCAGCGAAACTGATGCGCGGATGAGCCACATGTTCGGTTCGTCGCTGTGGCGAAGTGAATCGCTTCGTTAGCAGCTTGCAACTGTTGATGGAAACGATGGCTCGAGCACATATCACTTCCGGAAGCAGAACGAACGGTGATCTAGTGACAATCATGTAATTGCATCGAAAGTAAAGTACAAGCATTGGTGGATCACTGATGGAATTGCATTTATCAAATTATAGGTACGACCGTGTTGGTACGTAACGATGAGACGCAACATTTTCTCTCTTGATTTTAGCTGGTTGAAATTTAACCGCTGTTAATTTTGTTGTTCGAGTTAGCGTGCCTGTACTACAAGTGCTTCGCTTTCCGCAGTAGAACTGAATGAAATTTCATGTCAAATTTAAAAAAAAATCATTCATTTGAAAGTTGCATAGAGGTAGATGTTGTTTTCTCAAAATATAAAAGGGATTAAACATATGATAGAAAGTAGTTTAGCCTGCGGTTGCGTCCTAAATGTCGTGTCGTTTCATTAGATCGAATAGTTGAACTTGAACTATCTCTAGTTGAGAGAATGCGTTGAATCTTTTAAATAAATTATGTTTCAAAATACTTACGGCTCCTTCATTGAACCATGTTTGCATAGTAATGTTTGTAAGCTGGATAGCAGCATTGCACTCAATTTGCTAATAGAGAAGTTTTTAAACGGTTTTCCTCCATTCCGAGGCGATGTATTTACCACCCTGAGGATTGTTACGATGTTCTCCTCCTCCTTCACGCCCGGATGACTTTCAAGAGCTCGCTCGTGGCAATGGGCTGTGTTCGAAGTGGAAACGCATCGCACTCGAATGCAGTTGCGCTTGCACTGCGCTTCACTACGCACTAATGTACGTCGAGGAGGAGCTTTAGGTGGTCGATATGGACACTCACCAGCGGGGCAAACGCTCTCACATGTTTATTTGACTGGCAAATTTCTGGTGCTGACTTTATAATTAGATAAAGGTGTGGAGCGATCCGACAATTAGCTTAATGTAACAACTTGTGCTCGAGCATACGCGCGATTGGTGGTGGTATCGCGATCGTTAAATGTTAGGTCGAGCGTCATCTTTGATAAGCAAATGTACGTAGAATGCGATGTTCGAATCGATCGAGTCGAAAAATGTCTGCCCTGATATAAGTAGGTTTGTTCGATACGTTAAACAAAGTTACTGATCAAGTGAACGTTTATTTTACGTAAAGTTTGTAAAATTGGAAGGCACACTGAAAATCATCAGAAAATAATTCGTACAATTCATTTCAATTACTAGCGTTATTTTTGGATTTGTAGCGTAAATAATGCAACTGCCATCGTTTCGCTATAAACGAAGAAAGGATTGCTGCACATTTAGGAAATTAAGAAATCATAGAAAACCAAAACCCGCCAGCCTTTGCTAACTGTAACCACCCATCCTCGAGGGAGTAGCCTTCGGTTCAGGTTAAACAAGTCGCTGGCCGAATTATCTAATCGAATTGTTCGTTGCGTGCAGCGAAACAGTTCTATTGCGTGTTTTGGCAAATGAAAAAAATCTAATAGCTAGTTACAGCCATGTTGCAGTTGTGCTGGTAGTTTTCCCCTGTACAGACTTGAAACACTTGTGGTGCGTTGAAATGCACACATCGGTCGAGACTTGTAGTTGTTTTTTTTTCCTTCAGCTTTGAAGTAGAATTCTAGGGAATAGCTTGTTAGAAGTTCCAGTAGGATGATCGAAATGTAAGACCTGTAATAGCGGGCTAGCGACGCGGCTCCAGCTTGACCAGGTGTTCGAACGCCAGATGCATGGACACCTTGAACTTGAACTCCATTTTCTCGTACGGAATGTCGGTGCTGAGCCTGAAGTTCTTCAGGATCTGCGACAGCATGACCTTCAGGCTCATCATCGCGTACCGATTGCCGATACAGCCGCGGGGGCCCCCGCTGAAGGGCAGGTAGGCGTACGGGTGGCGCTGCCGGACTCGCTCCGGCAGGAAGTGGTCCGGGTCGAACTTGTCCGCATTCGGGCCCCAGAACTCCTTCTGCCTATGCAGCGCGAACACGTTCATCAGCAGAATGAACCCCTTCGGGATGACAAACTCGTCCAGCTGGATCGGCTCGATCGCCTTACGCCCGTACACGGCGGCCACCGGGCAGAGCCGTTGCGATTCCTTGATGACGCGCTCGAGGTACACCATCTGCTTGAGCGTCTCGTGCGTG
Organism: Anopheles atroparvus; assembly: GCA_914969975.1. NCBI lineage: Eukaryota > Metazoa > Arthropoda > Insecta > Diptera > Culicidae > Anopheles > Anopheles atroparvus. The sequence goes on from CAJZCY010000001.1 coordinate 13,157,357, forward strand.
TACTCTACGTCACCGTCCAGCAGCTCGCACACCTCAGCCGCCGCCCGCTCCTGCACCTCCGGGTGCATGGCTAGCAACAGGCAGGCGTGGGCGGCCTGCGTCGCCGACGTTTCGTTGCCCTGCGAACGAAAGGAACGGAAGAAAGGAGTTGGCTGGAGCAGGCTGTCCGCCAAGCAGGACGCAACACTTACGGCCGCTATCATCGTGTAGATGTGATCGGTGATCTCCTGGTGCGTGAACGGTTTACCGTCGTTCGGTATGGTCAGCAGCTGGTCGACAAAGATCTGCGGCTTCTTGTAGCTGAGCATATCGTCTTCTTCCTCCTCGAAGACGACGTTGCCATTCTCGTCCACCTCCGCGCCCTTGTTGTTGTTTCCATCGACTGCCGTGCGTTGCAGCTTCTTCGCAAACTCTGCCCGCTTTTCCTTTATCACCTGTTCGAGCGCCGTGGAGGAAAACAGAGGGAAACCCGATCGATCATACAGAGTACGCCCGGAAACGTGCGAAATTCTCTCGCTGGCCGTGTTACCTTGTCCGTGAAAGCGTAGCAGACCTTGCGGGACGCCATTTCGGCCCGATAGAAGCGGGTGTACTTGTACACAAAGTTCGGATGGAGGTTCGCGTTGAACATCCGAAGGCCGACATTGTGAAGGATGCTACCAGAGTGAAAGCGGTTCGGTTAGAATTCGGTGCGAGGATTTTTGGAATGGCGCTTAATGGAAAAGGTTTCACAGTATGAAAACGGTTTGAGTAACTTGTTCAACATCAAAGTCAAATTCAGTGAGAATCATGTTATGGATTGTTATCAAGCGTTATAAAGACAACTCATATCATACAACGACACTCACATTTCAAGTCCTTCAATGAACTCCTGCTTGCCTTCGCGTTCTAGGACTTTCCCGCCGAGTGAAGTGCGACAGATCATCTCCAGCGTGCATGGCGAGGTGAACTCGAGTACGTTGATCGGCTTTTCGTCGAAGGAGTGACTGCGCATAGTGGCGATCATTTTCGCCGCGCAGTCGGTAAAGATCGGGATGAAACTGTTCAGGATGCGCGTGTTGAATGTTGGATTGAGCGTTTTTCTGTGCACTCGCCATTCGTCGTCTATGGAATGATGGGAAAAAATAGGCAAATTTTTAGACTCATTTTTTCACATTTGCGGAATCGGCGGAATGGAATGCTGGGAAAAATAGGCAAATGTTTAGACTCATTTTTTCACATTTGCGTAATCGGCTGCAATTGAAATCTTAGAAAGAATTAAAATATGTTTCCTTTACAATGACTTTTCACTCAAGATGACGGATGATAAGATGGTCTATGATGTTCATGCGAAAGAACAGTTGCTTAAATACATCGAAAATGGTATGAAAATACCTTCATTATCATTAGGACTATTTCTTGAAGAACCATCTTTTCTCTGTCTCTCCAAGTATTCTGTCACGCCCCATGGTCGGACATTCACACTTCCCTTGATCTGACTTTTCTGAGCTCGGGGCGTAAGCCACAAGAACCACATGTCGATGATAAGAGATTGGCAATTTCCATTAAATTAGAGTGTGCCATGAAAATAGATGAGCTAGTTTTAAATGAGCAATAAGCAACCGGAAGAACATGTCAAAGGAGAGAATATCAAACAAGAAAAACTAGCTTTCACTTTCTATCCCCAGTTCCTGTTGGCAGGCTTACTGAAAATAGGCTTAGGCTTTAAGTGGGCATTACTTATCTGCTATCACTTATCACGTAATATGTGACAGCTTTGTCGATAAGTTTAAATAGCTGTTCTTGAGTCGATTACGTCGCTTTGTGCGTAAGTGCATTTCTGCGAAGGCGCTGTCCACTTAAGCGGGAAAACTTGATTTCCAATATGGATCGGATCGACTGAATCAGCGGTAAACTGGACCAGTTCTGTGTAAAGCATTGTCGATAAAGACGTGAGGACCGCCAGCTGTTCGTGTTCTGCGTTTGAAGTCTGCAATTGCATGGCAGGAGATTTTTCGAGGAGGAGAACACGGTTTCATTCTGCCGACGTTCGTTTCGACTGGTTGAAACCATTTGGTGAAGAATGACTCACTGCCTTTGCAGAAGGTAAGCAAGTAGATGCACTCGATAAGGACCTCAATTCGGCCTTAGACCGCGTGGACCATCGCATATCAAACGACTAACTGCTCCATGTACCAACCTTTTTTTTTTTTTGACTCGCTGATAGCTATGGCAATGGTTGCTTTGTCTGACGACATAAAATGGTTTTGATGCTGCTCCACCAAACTGCGAAGCATTAGATATGTTTTGTCGTTTACCTCTGTGCAAATTTTCCGCCATTAAGTATGAAAAGTGTAAAGGGAGGGTTCGGAACCCCCAGACCTGACCTTCCCCCGGTACGAAGTAAGCCCAAAAGGGGAGGCATGTCCAAATTGGTCGTTACTCGAGGCAAGGACGTACCTTACTGCGCTTCATATCCTGCAAGCAGTACAATATGCGACTCCTCTTGCCAAAATGAGCAGTGCGGTTGTCAATTTCACAACAGTACTGGAATTGTTATGGGAAATTCTATGCTTACACTGGCATTGGTTTACGATATGGATTAAATTGGATTATTAAACTTAGGTTGCTGTTTATGTTTGATATGTGCGATCCCTGAAAGCGACATTTAAATCGCTATATTGCTCGTTTATCGTTTCTACGTTTTTCTAAAACCGATAAATTAGTTTTTGGACGGTCACAGATTATTTACCGGTGGTGAACCTGTCTTGAAAATGGGAAAGTATTTATTTTATAACGGAGTTTTACAGAGCGACACAATTGTCGACAGAGCGTGTTTCACACAATTTTCGAAGACTTAGCTTCACAATATGTAGACTAAATTCTTGCATTGTATAAAAATTAGCTAATGAGCGTTTCAACTGTTGAAATGCTTCAACTTGGCACGAGTTTTCAAACAAAGTTAATTGTTTCAACGTTTACATAACGAACAGCACCACACAGAGGGTGTTGAGAATTTTCCAGCAAGTTCCCTGCCGCTGGCGGTGAAACACTTCTTTCCACACTTACACTTCGCCGTGAGCAATCCGTGGTCCACGCGCATGAAATCGTACACGTAAGGTTTATCGATGGAGGCGGGATCGGTCATCACCTTCTGAATGAGGTCCGGGTGCGTGACGCAAATCACCGGGTACGGCCCGAAGCAGATCTTAAAGATGCGCTTGTTATCCTTGTACGCGCGCGTGATGCTCTTGAAGATTTCGTAGGAGTTTTTCTGCGCAAACTCGAGCCCATTGCCGAAGACCGGATGCAGTGGCTCCACGCAGGGGATCTTCTCGGCGAACTTAAACTTTATCTTGCAGTACGCGTAGAGGGAGAGCACCCCGACAGCGAGCAACAGTAGCGTTATCATCCTGATCGACCGGCACACCGACGGTTCTGACTGACTGGCCGAAGCTGCTTCACTCGACGGGACGCAATGGAAAACTGACTGCCGAGCGTACACCAGCGTCTCGCAGCTGGCGTGGTTCAGGGCGAGCCCCCAGAATGCACTGCGCTACGTAATTCGGTGGCGATGTTTCCCACCCTTGCACCCTTCGGGTAGTCCCTTTGAACGCACTTGAACGCAAGGCAGCTCGTGAAAACTCGCACTTGCCCCACGGTGCCGGCATTCGGCGTGCGCGATCCTTGCTGGGCCACATGCAATGCAATAGGGGCATCGCGGGGCTGTGCTGTGTTGGCCGTCGACTAGAGAGCGAGAGCGATGCAGGAGGGGATGGTAGAAAACTGTAGCCGTTGCGGGACCATCGATAATTTCCATCGCGCATTTTACGCATTGGCTTGGGGCGATTTTCCCCACTTTCTTGAACCCAATGCCGCTCGAGGAAGAATGGTTCGGGGCGGTCAGTGTTATAGTTTGCTTTTTCTCGGGGGAAGGGTCCATCAGACGACACGATCGGCACGAAATCGTCCCGCCGTTTTCTGCGTGAACTGGACACTTGTCGCTCTATCGATTATGTAAACTGACCGGTGATGCTCGCTCGAACAAGGCGCATTAATTAATGCATGATTAACCACTAATTGAGGCGACGCGTATACAAATAAAACCCCGTGCAACGAAGCGTGTGGATAACACTTCGAGAACTAACGGAGCGAGAAAAGTTTTATTTCAAACAAGACGGTTAACTTGTCTGACCGCCGTCTACGTCGTTCTCGATGAAGCTCATGGGCAATCGTTCTTAAGACAACAATTACTTGAATTTTTGATGTAAGAGGCAAGCAACTCAGAAGAATGAGTTGGCTCACACTTAGCCTTCTAATGTGAAAGTTAATGCTTTCTATTTTAAATAAAACATTGAATAAATGTCTTTATGGTCCAGGAAAGGCAATCCCATGTGCCATTAAGAGACGTCCTGGTGATCCGTGATATCCGATACATGTAGTGCAGCAGACCCTCCTTCAACAGTACATCACATCCTACAACCTTGTCCCTACTAACCTCGAGTTAACCGCGCGTAATCGGCGCCTTCTCCTAACTAACTCCAAAATTTTTAAATGTGAAAAAAGTAAAGCTAACACGATTGAGCCGTACAAATAAACGAACTGGAAAAATGTATTTAATAAAATTAAAATAAAAGAAGAAGTATAACTGTTAAAAGTCAATAAGGTTTTGAGTTTCAAAAAATAAAAAATAAAACAATTGTGAAACACATAGAATATGTGCGTAACTGAACGTCAATTATATTATAATTTAAATTGTATAATATTTAATATGTTAAAGCGTCCAGAGGCTGGAATATAGCATTCCTTTCCATTTCAAAACAAATGTGGCGCTTCCCAACGAATTGAAATATTTATCCAATATTCACAGCATAATTGCACCTTTGAACGTAATATATGAAACAGCTACAACTTTTTGTTAATCGTACTGAAAAAGCGTTATGCTGTTTAAATTCCTCGCTGCAATCTGCAATTCGTATGAAAGAGACTATATTATTGTAGCTAAGACACGAACCATCATAGGTGGCAGCACTGTAGCTATGTTTCAGATGTAATTTCCACGATCGTAGGTACGATCATAATACTGCGTATGTTGGTATTATATTCTTACATTCTCTCTCATGTTGGTTTCGTACGTGATATCATACCGCTTCACGAGCAACGTATTCGTTTTTTAAATGATTTAATCATTCTATTTTACCAGAATAGCGTCTAAAAAGTCACAGTCTGCTCAACCCGAGAGAATGTGTTTGTAGACTGTGGTGCGACATAGGTGTAAGCACTTGAACGCGGCGATCGTCGATCGCACGACCACAACAAAGCTTACCTTAAGCCGGACCTTAGGCCACGGTCTACCATTTTGTTCATTACATGCTTTTTAAATGTTTTGAGCACTGCAAAATTCAAACTATAAGGTGAAAAATTAAGAAATCGTACTTCAGTTTCATACTGTGTATAGGAGCATTTTCCAAATTGTCACGACCTTTGTGTGTCCCAGTGACTGTTCTACAGTGCGTTTTGTTGAACTTATCCATTCTAAAAGTTAGTTCTCATCAGGTACTTGTTCATTCGTAAGCCACTATTACACAGCGTTTAATAACATTAAAACTGATTAATTCGGTTGACTTATAAATGATTAAATCCCTGAAGCTTCGAATCAGTCCAGACATAACGAGTAAAAAGAGTTTTTGCTTGGTCTTTGCTTACCTCTAAATAAAACTAATGGAAGCTAACTACTGGCTGTAAATTGACATCGAGCTATCATCGTATTGTACAGACCAAATGCTTTCAATGATGGACCACAGCCTACGCTAAGGCAAGAAAGTGCCAGGTATGCGATCGTCTTGGGGGCTGTCCCGCAAACGGTCCGTGTATTTGTGGCTTTAGTGCTGGTGCGTATGTACCCGTGTGCGGCGATCAGCACAGTCCGGTGCCGAAAAAAATACACGTCGACAGTCGCGTGAGCCATTCCCGAGTGAACCTTTGCCGTGGCAACACACGGTTCGTGCGCCCTGCCCGTGAACAGTGAACACCGTTGTCGGCTGCAGGGGTCTCTCTTGATTCGGTGTGTGACCCCGAGGAGGAAGTGGAAGACTGCCTTAGTGTGAAGTGACCCCAAGAGGAGGTTGAAGCGCGGTTACACGCCGGCTCAGTATTCTTCCGCTGTGAGTGTTTTACCAGAAATAAGAATAAGCAAATCGCGTGCTTGCAGTGAAATCGTTCACAAAGGGTACGCCATCGTGTCAATCTCCGCTTTGGAAGGAAACGATCCCGTCCGAGGGAAAGGCAGCGAATAAATGTCACCTTGATCCGGCGCACTCTCTCTGTCTCTCTCGTCACACCGAGTCGTCGTGCTGACGTGGTGCGAACGCTTTTAGCGGAATGCTGCGCACTGAAATCTGGTCCGGTGACAAAACAAAGTCAAAAGACTTCAACGCGCTTAAGGTGACGAACGTGTGAACTGGTGACAAAGGAAAGGAAGCAACGAAAACGTTCTCCAAAACGTGACGATCGGTTCCGGCCAAAAGGGGAAACTGTGCGTGAATGGTGGTGTGGTGTTCATCATCGAGCCGCAGCCTTGTCCTGGAACCAGAAGAACCGAGAGTGTACCACCGGTCACAGAGAACGATTCCTTTCCCGAGCAAGACAGTGGGACAGGCAATCAACGAGAGTGAGCGAGAGATGTAGCAGCCAGTGGAATGTTGATGATGGCAGCCTTACTGAAATGCTGGCCATAGTTGTGCCTGTGTAGGTGCGATCGGGTTGTGCCAGCATAAGGGATGATCGTTCTGCCTTGCTTGTGGTGGTTGCGGTGAAGGCGCAAGAAGGTTTTAAGATCATGGTGTGTTCTTGTGGTCCGAGAAATTCGAGCGCACAGTGTTTAATGTTGTAATTTACAATCCCCAGTTTAAATAATTTGTGTTATCGTTTGGTTGTAGGGGTTTTTGCATGCATGTTCTAATTTCTACGGTGCTTCTAGAGGATCTTTAATAAAAAAATGCAATTAATTTCCTTCTCACTTTGGCTGTTTCTAGTAAACATTCTTTGAATTTGGGTGAGTGAAAAATGGTACCCTCTTCCTGGGCCCTTCCTGCAAGTGTTTGTGTGCAGCACGCGAGCGTACAGCAGTGAGGTGAAGTGAAGGTGGAATTGAGAGAAGAAAAAAAAAAAAAAACAAGTGGACCTGCTGTTTGGCGACACACGCACTTGCACCGCACGGACGACGGTGACTTCCTCCCAGGTGATCAGGAAGCTGACAAACGGAGGCCCAGAAGGGATCGCGCTGTGCTTATGAAGGACACGCCGAACATGGGCGAGTCGACACCGATCTGTCGCTGCCGGGTGCTGTACCTGGGCAGCGCCGTGCCCCGCCAGAGCAAGGACGGCCTGCAGGGCATCCAGGAGCCGCTGCGCAGCCTGTACCCGTCGGAGGGTGCGATCGGGGCGAAGGGCATCGACTCGTGGCTGAGCGTCTGGTCGAACGGCATCCTGCTGGAGAACGTGGACGAGAACCGGAAGCAGGTGACGCGCTTCTTCCCGATCGACTCGCTGCACTACTGCGCCGCCGTCCGCCAGGTGCTGATACCGGAGCGCGGCAACAGCAACCCGGAGCCGAAGTTCCTGCCGCTCGACTCGCCGTTCGCGCGCACCCCGCGCGCCCAGCATCCGCCCATCTTCGCGGCCATCCTGCGGCGCACCACCGGCATCAAGGTGCTGGAGTGCCACACGTTCATCTGCAAGCGGGAGGCGGCCGCGAACGCGCTGGTGCGCTGCTGCTTCCACGCGTACGCCGACAACTCGTACGCCCGCCAGCTGGAGGGCGGCTCGGGCAGCGCGGGCAGCTCCAACAGCGTGTACGGCACGATCGGCGGCAAGTCGAACGGCACCGGCGAGGGCTGGCGGTCACGTGCCGGCAGCACGACCACGCTCAACAGTGTCGGCGTCAGCAGGCAGCCAATTAACGGCGTCGGCGATGCGTACACGGTGAAGAATCGTAAGTACCGGGGTCTCAGCCCCTAGAACCGAGGAAAGCAACGACCTACTCAACCGTCTCGATCACCTCCCAAGGTGCCGAAGCAGGGCTCCATATTTTGCCTATTAAACCCGTAGGAGGTGCTGGGCGACCATGAGGGTGTCTTGGGCTAACTGCTGAAATTAGGCTAACTATGAAAGTTGTGTGGGTCGACGGCTGTTGTGGCCAAGCCAAATGGAGACAAGTGATTGAATTCCGTCACGTTCCAGTCCGCCAGTCCGCAAACATACATACACAATAAATCGCACGCCAAGCACAAAGTAATAATCGGCCCAATCCAAAGCTGCATCGTTGCACGGACAGTCAAGTTGTAAATTAGCCGTTTCGACACAGCAAACATCGCAGGGTTTTTTTGTTTTTCTTTTTACATGCAGACTCAACCAGTTGACCTTCCGATGTCATTGGCGCAGGAATTCGGCAGAATGAAACGGCAAAAAAAAAGAAAAAAAGAACCGAAACGTACACGGATCGGCCTACCGACGACTGCATCGTGCGAGATACGAGCAGAGATATGATGGCTACAAATTGTGTCTTTTCACTCGCAGCCTTATCGAACTGAACTTGTATTAGGGCCGTCGCGGTGACCCACACACGCAAGGCGGAAAACCGGTTTCTGTCTGTCGCTCGAAACCCACGAGCGAAGCCACGAAGCTGGACACTTGACTGCGTGTCCGCGAAGTTGAAAGATGGCCCCACGAGATGCCTCGTCTGGTCGCCGAAAAGGCCCCATGAGAAACGGAGCTCGATTTCGGAGTGGACGAAATCGATTCTCGGCAAGGTGTTAATCGTGACTGACAAATTATGCCATTGTTGTGCGGGGTTTTCTAATTCGTGCAAATTGGCCACTACGCAGTGTCCGTTGTGATTTGCCATTAAGAAAGGAGCAAGGTAGGCAGCCATGGAGGCTTCATTTTTCTTAATAAGTACCATTCGTTTGTTCAATTCATTCGAACGTTGAATTAGTAAACAGTTTCGTCACCCGTTAGGCCAAACAAAACAATTAAAGTGAAAACTTGTAAACAAACATTTTGTCGAGGTTGAAAGCAAACATTAACAAGCAGAAAGCTTGTTCAGAATGGTGTGGACATCCTTCGCAATACTCCGCATAAACTTCAACAGGGTTTATTGAACATTCGCTCGGTCTCAAACGTTTGGACATTTGTACGGATTCGCAGGCCGTTGAGCGAAAAGCTATCGGTTTTAGGCATCGTTAGCTGAGGGATGTTTGTGCAATCTTTCGCCAGATGATTCAAAGTATCCCATCACGGCACCCTTGACCTATGCCGGCAAATAAAGATGCGCCTCTCGGCGAGCTGAGCGGCGTGCTTTGTTTAGTGGCAAACAAGTGCCAACCACGACACGAGGCGACTCATTTCGTAATAGGCCACCCCGTCCCGACGAGCGACGAATCCATCAAACGCATACTCAAAGGCCAGCTCAACAATCACCTCAATAAAAACGGACCGACGAGCAGTCGCGGAACGACCGTGAAAATGGTAGTTGCTGCGCCTGGTGGTTTGCAAGTTTTCGGCGTGCGCTACGAGGGGGGAAAGGGGTGGCTGCAAATTTCATAATTTTTCACCCGCTCCTGCCGCGCGCTGGTACCGCCGCTTCGGACGGTCCTTCACCCATGGCTGACCAGTGAACGACGCCAAACGGCATGAATGGCAAACCCCATCAACCGAGGTGAAACGGGGAAGCCAAAGGCAAAATCGTAAAGTGGGCTGAATAAAACAAAAATCGGACATTTATAAGCTTTCCAGCTGACCGAGCAGGAGAGGCCCCGTCTAAAAACAACATGCAGGAAGCGAACAACATGCAGGCAAGCAGAGAAAAAATGGTATAGTGCCGCTGTGTACACCGTGCAAACACGAGGCAGCGGAGGGGAGGGGAAGGGGGGTGGACGCGGACCGGCAGGCAAATTCGAAGACAATAAATTGTTTCTATCAGCACCGCGTGAAGCCCACTCAACAGCACGTGCCCGAGGAGTCGCATTTGGTCGCGTTGCAAAACGGTCGTTGATCGACTGCCATCCAGGGGTTCGTCGCTTGTTTTCAGCCGATAAGTCTTTCGTATCGGATTTCGGCGGGGGGAAAGGCATTATGTGTGGTGACTGCGGTGCGGCTGTTGCACCACGAAAAGGGACACCAAAATTAGCGTCTGCCCGGTACATTCCGAGCCGGCGCACGAAAGCTGAACGCATTGTGAATTGTGATTGAATGCAAGGCTTTATAAAACACTGTACGTGTAACTGCCCTGCCCGGTCGGCGGTAAAAGAAAGAAAAAAAAAAGGTAACAAAATACTGCTCCACCTCCACCGAAGGCAGCCACAAACCTCTGCTCTCCCTTCACATGGAGGTGGTGATTGTGATTACTTTTGCACTGAAGTGATAGAAAGCAAGCAAAACAGAAAAGTTAAATTGTCCATCGTTAAACATTGCGCAGTGTTTCAATTAAGGTGGAACATTGGTTGGAGGTTTGTTTGTGGGCTTTTTTGTCTGTGTGCGTGTATTGGATTTACCTCCTTCGGTAGCACGTACTACACTGGAACGATTTGTTTGACCACATCCACTGTCCTTTAATGTTGCGCCAGAGCGATTGGAGCGATAAATGATGTAAGAGGCACACTTGGTTAAATGATTTTCGTATGAACGGAATGCTTTCACTAAAGCACTAGTTTTTGGCTGACTTACTCCATCGAAGAAACGATTGTAAGTCATTAAGTTACTGTTGAGAGGTAGTTTTCAAACAGGTTATGTCAGTAATCCTAATATCAAACATTTTCATGCAATCGTGACATGAAACCTATTTGTGAAAGTTAATCCCAAAAAGTATTGGCACGCTAGCAAATCTCCACCGGGTGGGGGGAGGCCCTGGATGATAATTTCCGCCCAATCAGCAATTCCACCGTTCCGGAATGTGGCGCCCTATCTCCTGGCCGAACAGCTTGCCAGCTGCCGATGGTTGCTCCAAATAGCGAAATTATGGACCAGCGCTAAGTGGGAAAATGTGAAACGAAATGCGCTGATATGACGTGACCGTTTGCATTTTCCCCGAGCAGAGAGCCCGTGCTGTCGAAGCCGCCGATGAACGATGCCCAAAGATATCATTTACCTGCCTAGTGGGAATCACGTTGACCTTGTTGTTGTTGTTGCTGGCAGGCGTAGAAGGTGCCTCGCGTGGTTGGACCAGAGCGGGAGGACGAGACAGAGGGAAAGGGCATTTCATTTGACGACAATAGCAGTGCAGGGAACGGAATCGAGGCTATTTCAACCGCTCAGGTCACGGTAGAGCAGCGCCTATTGTAGACGTCAGCTTCTTCTCTCTTCGTCGCTCCTGCTTTGAGGAAACAACAAGTGGCAGGAAGTAAAACGCCACACGAGGGCTGGCTTCTGTGTGGGGTTGCGCATTACAAAGCAAGGCAGAAAAGAACGGGCCAAAAACCCGGGGCAGCAACACCATGAGTCTTCCGTTTCGTGATCTAGATTCAGTCCACTCCGCGGAGTTGCTTCTCGTTTCGCCTTGCCTTGCCTTTTCTTGTGTGCAGCACACGCCACCGCCTGTTGCCGGTCTCGTACGTTCGGGGTCCCCTTGCATCGAGGCGCCAGCGTCTCAAGTTCATGCACTTCGGTCGAAGCGAAATGCATGGGAAACACATCGTCCAACGCGATTGTTCGAGACCTCCCAGTGGCCGCGTTCTCAACGTAACTGATTGTCGTAATGATCCAATTGTGGCCGGAGTGGTGCTTCCACGGTGCCCGAACAATGGTGAGGCAGAGTGCTAAGGCGCGGGAATGAGCTCATCTTAATATCGCGCCAGGAATGCCAGATTGCAATCGATAATTATTGATTCGCCGCGCCGAGTGTCAGGAGGAGCCCGCTCAGTAGCAGCCTGCCTGTCCGCCCAGCTGGATGGGAACTGGATTTATGGGGAAATGTTTCGTGAATCATAAGACTTCCTGTAATAAGACTTCCCGGAAGATGAGTCGATTAATTTGCGCCTTTTTTTAAGCGATCGCAAATAAATAAATAATGTCGATACATTTTTGAAATTTGAGTTTTCTTTGCATTGAAGGCTCATTTTTGTTTTTAAAGCGATCTTCCTTCAGCATGCAGGCTTTCGCTTAAGGTTTTTCGAAGAAAAAGAAAAAATACCCCACTACCGTGCATCGTTTCTACCCTTCAGAAGCGAATTAGCCCGGAGGGGGAGTAGTTGTATTATGTTGTGGTCACTTTTGGCCACTTTCAAATGAAGCTTTCCATTTTTTTCTTTCGCTTGTTTCTCGTTGTCGCACAGTATGGACCGGTCACATGTAAGCGGACACTTCGCACCTTTCGAATTTCGCCTTTGGTTTCTGCAAACGGAGAAATTGTCTAATGTAAGACCACGCTTCCGGTGCGTTTCGCGTTTGATTTCCCGGCGACAGGAGGCGATAGGTCTTTCGCGACCCGTGGTGAATGTCGCTGGCAATGTGTTGGTGGCTCTTGGTGGCAGGGATTGTAATTCGGGATGGTTTATTTCAAGTGGCAGATTGCTTGGTGAATTTGGTTTTGAAAACCATGGACTTGTAGGATTCTCTCATGCTGCGCAACATAAACTCACAATGAACATCCTTCTCATCATACTGATACCGTCACGTTTGCGTTTCTTTCCACAGTTTACGCGAGCAGCGCGGACCTGGAGGTGGTGGACGACGGCGAAAGTTCGCTCTACAACGGCGACGAGAACCACAAGGTGTGGAACGGCTCGACCGATCAGATCGATGGCATCGGCTTTGGTAACGATGGGCACTACGATATCTACTCCGGCCCCGGCGGCCTCGGCGGCAGCACCGGCGGGGGAGGCGGTGGAGTCGGCGGTGGAGTCGGCGGAGGCGGCGGTGGCTCCACGCTGGGCCGGCCGGCCCGCGTCCGCCAGATAAGCGCCCCGGTGCCGGTGCCGCCGCCGCCGAAAGAAGAGCCGAAAAAGTCCAAGAAGGACAAGAAGGCGGGCAAGGGCGGGGCCCAGCAGCATCAGCAGCAGCAGGTGCAGGTAGGCAGTCAAAGTTTATCCGGTACGCTTATAAGACCACGTCCCATGCACATGAATCCACTAGGTCGGCCGGCTGGCGGACCGGCAGCCGGAGCCAACGCTGCCGCGGCGATGGCCGCCGCGGCCGCCGCACATCACGGCATGATGCTGTACCACCACCATCCCGGCCTGGTGGGCCACCCGGGCGCCGGCGGTCCGCCCCCGCCGGTCCCGGGCCGGCAGTTCCACACGATCGGGCACCGCAGCATGAACGGCATGGGCATGGGCCACCCGCCGCACCCGGCCATGCTGCAGCACCCGCACGCGCCGATGCACCCGGCGATGGCGGGGCACCTGGCGCACCCGGGGATGCACCCGCACGCCGGCATGACCCTGCCGGCCATGATGATGGCGCCCCAGTACGCGACGCTGCAGCATCCGCGCACCAGCAAGAAGAAGAAGGACAAGGGCAAGACGCTGAACGGAAGCAACGGCAGCATCCCGATCGGCGTGCCGGTCGTGCCGCCGATGTTCGCCTATCCGCCGCAGCAGCCGAACGGGGGCGGGCCGGGGTCGCTGGCCGACAGCCGGCCGCTGTCGATGAGCAGCCGGAAGCTGGCGCAGTCGGCCGCCGCCGGGCTGGACGACGTGTCGGGCAACTCGGGCGCGGAGTCGCCGGGCGGCACCGGCATCTACCGGCGCAAGGGGCACCTGAACGAGCGCGCGTTCAGCTACTCGATCCGGCAGGAGCACCGCAGCCGGAGCCACGGCTCGCTCGCTAGTCTACAGTTCAACCCGCCCGACCTGAAGAAGGAGCGCGAGATCGCGCAGATGGTGGCCGGGCTCGAGCTGAGCGACGACTCCACGCTGCGCCGCCGGTCGGAGGTGGCCGGCTCGTCCGGCACGTTCGGGAAGCCGAGAAGATGAAGGAGCGCAGCGGCGGACGAACGGCGTCCTCGACGAGCGCATTGTAACATAAAGGTGAACCGGAAACAGAGCGGGCCGCTATCATCACACTAATGGCATTAGGCAGGCGCGCAAATCGGAGGGGGCGGAAAACGGGGCGGAAGACAGTTGGCCGTTAGCGAAGGAGGGCAACGCAACGAAGAGGAACCGAGGTCCACCAAAGGCACGGGAAGCGGGGTCCTGCATTACCAAAACACTTCCGTGCGCAAGGATTCGTGGCCTTTGTGGAGTTCGTTTTGGTACTTCTTGTGTGTTGTCTTTTCATTTTATTATGGTTTTTACACGTTTACAAGCTAAGGAACAGGAGTGTTGGGATTAACTGTATTTGTAATGTACCAGTTGGCAGAGAGCGAAAGAAAAATCACACTGAGAACAAGAAATCATATCGCACACGAACAGAACCAATGGAGGGAACGACAGCCCGCGAACGAGGAAAGGGCAAAGTCGTTCTGGCCACGGACGGAGACGACGGACGCGACTTGTCTGTCGTCCGTCGACCTCACCCGTTTGGCCGAGAGGAGCGCATGTGAATGCAATTACAAGAAGAAATGAATGTGCCTTATTAGGTAGTTAGGTAATTTAATTATAATCAAGCCCGCTCCGGCAACAACCGGCCCTAGACCCTGGCGCCACCCGCCAGCGAAGAGATTAGTGAACGAAAGTCGACTACAATACAACGAAAAAAAAAAAACGGCGCGCGGTAATTGAAGGTGCATTTTAGAGCCTGCGCCTCGTGGTTAGGAAAGTTCGCAGTGTTTTGGGTGAAATTTAAACTGCTGCATCTTTATGCAACCAGCAGGAAGCATTCGGGCTCGCAAATGCGACGCATGTTAAGCGAGGGGAAAGAGTAGGAGAAGGAGGGTGTAATCGCGGTGGCTAAATGGTTTAATGGAAAATTGCGAGCGGGAGGAAAAGTCGGGAAACACCTGGCGTGACGCACATCGCTCAATCGCTCGCCCACCCTTTTTCTCTCACACATCACTTTCGATCGGTCGGAGGATGAAACCGCCATCCATTTTTCGTCGAGCGACACGGTTGAAATGAAACTCATTTTAATGAATGCCGTTTTCGAGTAACAAAAAAAAAGAAGGAAAACAATACGTCCGATAAGAGCTTTGGTGGCGCAAGGGGAAGACAAGAGGAGCGATCGTAGCTTATTTTCCATTAACAAGAGAAAAAGTACACCTGAAAGCGAAAACGCAAGAGTATGATCAGGAGTGCGATGAAGTAAAAAAAAAAAAACGAAAATAACCGGTACCAACTACAGATGCGTACGGGTCGGAAAAATTGTGCGAATGAGTGAGTGCGTACATCTATTGCACGAGAGATGGAACGCATGTGAAAGTAAGGGAGAGATAGAGGCACTAAGAAAGAAAGCAACCGAAAACGCCGAGAGTCAAGTTTAATGATCAATCAATCGTGAAGAAGCCATCGAGCGCAAGAAGGAGTGGATTAGCCGAGCCAGCAGGGGAAGGGGTGGTCTTCCGCGAGAGTTCATTGAAACAAAGCTAGGAAGACGGAAAAAAAAAAAATCCTACTTGAACAGTCATAAACCAAGAGATGGATCGCGTGAGGAAGTGAACGAAAAGCACGATCACCGCGGAACCAGGACAAACCCCGCTGGGAAGAAAGGCGAGGCAAGATAAAGAAAGCCGGCGGTGGCCAGCGATGGACGCGCGGAAGTTGGCGAAATTTCACCGACAACATATCAGGCGGGCCCAATTTTGGGTTAACGTTTTGCCAATTCCGAAAGCCAACGCGACAAATCCTTTTCCTTCGGCGTTTTGTGGTTTTGTTTTCTATCTTTCCTTTGGTTTCGGTCGCTTTCGATTGAGGTTCTTCTCTCGGGCGGGAAAGATCGTTTTCTCCCATTTGTTACTGCGCTGCTGATACAAGTAGATAGGAGCGAGCGAAAAGGAAAGGGATGCTAAGGGAATGTGAGAGAAAGGGACAGACAACCGTACCATAAACGCGGACAGGCAGCAGCTCGCGCCCGCGTGGGCAAGACGCTTTGGCGGCATCAACGAATTGGTAGGCAGTAAATATACATTTTTATCTACTAAAACCCCGTAGGGCGAAGAGGAAACTGCATACATTGTTATTCAATCATTTTAATGTAATGAACATACAAAATACTCGTACATGAATACATAGAGTTTCGAATTGAACGAGAAGCGGTGTTGTTTTTTTCGCTGTGTCGTCTTTGTCCTGTAGGTTGATGGAGAAATTGCTTTATGTCGAATTTGCAGCCATCCGGCAGAGATTTCCCTAACGCCAGCGAAATGCAACGGACCGGTACGGGTTCTCACCATTTGTCAAACGGTTCTTGCTTCTTGCGCCACTGTTCGATGCACTTGCTTCCCGTTTCTTCCTTGTGCCGGCGTTGCAGTTTCGGTTGCATGCACACGGGTGCGTTCTGCACGAGAGTAAAATGATTCAATTACAACCGGAACCCTAATGGCGATGGGTAACAAATCGTCAACATGATCCGAAGCAAAATGGGGAGGAGCCCAGGTGGAAATGCAAACAATGCAACAGAAAGGAAACCTGAACAAGATGCACTTTCGGCGGTCGGTCCAACGACACATCGGCACCGGCCGAAGGATGGGATTCCCGGGGTGGGTAATTTTATCCGAAACCGAATGTTACGTACGCACTCACCCATGGCGGTGGGAGAAGGGAAGCACTGTTTGCTTATCGGAGGTAGCATCGGAAAATTGGAAGCGTTTGGCAGGACAGGCAGGAGACGCGACGGTGCGGGTAAGTGTGATGGCGCATTTCACTTTTCTTCTTTCCCGATCGGTAAGTGCTGTTTACATTTCCGCCAACACTGGGGCGATTCCATGATCGATTTTTATTTAATTATCATCTCTCCGGCGAGAGCATCGGACTCGTGCAATTACATTCGGGTGTGGCTGCAAGTGCACATAAAAAAAGAGAGTAAAAACGAATGGTGTAATGGATTTTTGAGTCACGCCCGCTTTGATATGAAAGCTTCCGATAGGAAAGTTTCGATATGACAGCAATGAGGGATTAGTGTTGGAAAACAAAACAAAACAAAAACTCATCTTTTAACAGAAGTCTTCGTCTGTTATGTTTGATATAACTTTTCTTTTTGTTGGCAGGCTTGAGAAAGAAGCTTTTCAACTCGGGATGATACATTTCTGTGGTACGTAGGTGATTGTTTAGCCTTTCATTTCATGTACAGGTGATTAATCTTACCAACAACACCTCTCGTGACAAAAGGTTTATGATCTGAGTATAAACATATTTAAATATCGAACCTTTTTTCACGTGGTCACATAGTAAAAACTCAAAATGGGATAGCTAAATTCAAAAATAATCCAGGCGAGTCTGTCTCTTACCACGGCTGTTCTCATAGTACAGATATTTGCCTCCAAGGAAAAACTACAGTCCGTACAATGTTGGGTAGCCCGTCCAACATTATGCAGCTCATCTACCTTGTCTTTGTACTGGTGAAATGTTGCACTGGATTTACACGAATTAAAAAACATGTGTAGAATTTTTCTACTCGTGGTTTATCTGTATCTCCGAAAAAGAAAAAAAAAATAGAAGATCAACTTGCGTAAACCTCACTGGCTGAGTACCTTGGAAATTCTCAATCCAAATGGGACCATCCAAATTCTAAATCCAATTTCGTGTTCTGAGAACAAAGGTAGATCACATTCTGTTCTACTTTCAGAACTAAATTTCTCGTTTTTATGTCATCTTTGGCCGAAGATACTGCCTAGTACTGGACGGAAAAAAGATTAAAGGCGGTCATGCCTTGAAACCATACAATATCTACTCCTCTATGAAAAATTCGACCTTTCACCGAATTATTTGAGTTTGAATTATTTCGGGGATTTATTGGGCACGGTGTACATATACTATCGACAACTATCAAACCAATGAACCTGAATGTTGGATTCCGTATATTCGTGTAAAAATTATTACAATAGAGCACGCATTTGAACATCGCTTCGCAACGATGAACAGCAATACCAGCAAGAAAACAAGTCGAGCAAATCGAGATTAGAATAGTATCATTTTTTCATTCATTCATTATTTGAGTTCCTTTGAACCAGCTCCCCTTGTTTATATAATACTCAGACTGGACCTCACGTATCCTGGTTGAAGGTCATAGTTTTTAAAACAACAATGTTATTGACAAAATCTTATTTATAATTACAAGGAGGAGTTGAGGCAGATCTACGTAAACGTATAGTAGAAAAACAGAAGATGTTGATCTAAAACATCTTTTTGGAAGTGGACCGCGATTTCATTGATTGTTAAAGTTGATTGAAAAACGCAACCGAGCAAGCTTGATCCTAAAGCGAAGGAAGCCATTTAGCCGCTTCAGTATTCAAAATTAGTCTCGCCGCGCAATGAAGGAAATGAGTTAATCGAAAACAACACAATTGAACCACTCGGCATGGAAAGCGCCGGAGAACATCGGCGAGGGCTCATTTTAATCCATCCATCTGTAGTGCTTGTGTCCAGCAGCCTCTCCAAGCGCGCCACGTGCTTACCGAAAAAGTACGTTACCGCTGCTTGACCGTACTTCACGGGGAGGGAGAGAAAGTGGTGTTGTTTTGCCGCTTGTTTCATGCCCGATTACTCCACTGCCAGATTCACTTCCCATCCGGACCGGTGCAGCGCCATCTTCTCGTACGTCGAAAGGCGAGGTTTGGCGATCTGTTTTCCCAACAATTCATGCCATTACAAAGGCTCTCCTACGGCGGTTCGATGAGAGGCGGCGTTTGCCATGTGATATCCATGAGACCGTGCACGTAGAGGCCTTCATCTCAACCGGCTGGATTGACTTTCAGCTGAGAACGCTGCACTCTTTCGGTTGCGTTTGTCCGCCCGAAAGGGACGCAGCATATCGCACAACGCGGGGCTTTCGGGATTCAGCTTTTGGTCATGGCCAATCTGGTGAGAGTGTTTGTCACTTAACACCATTTACGCCGGTCAGCACTTTCTTTCCCGCTGCGACGCGGTGGTCCGAGAACCGGACGCATCGAACGAACCGCCCCGGAAGAAAGTGAGGTAGGAAAGGTATGGGTGGCGTTGGCTCAACGTGACAATATGCTGTCGCAGAAGATCTCCCCATGGGATGCTGGATTCCCTGGGTGGGGGAAGAGGAAGGAAACGGCGAGGAAAATTGTGAATGAACCAGCCACAGCCGCCAGTGACACCGGGGGGGAATTTATGCTGTGATTAATTGTGGAAGTAAACGTTTCCAAGCTTCCCTCCGAGAAGCGTTGTCACGGCCGATTGGCGATCGATCGAGTGGTAAGGTAAAGCGGCGGTTTTCTTGCCCCTCCATTGTGTCCCCTCTCCGCAACGTTTCACTTGCCACTGCAAGCGGCAAGACAAATGTGGTGCGGTGAAATCGTGAAAACAAACGTCGCACAGGTGCGCTGCCGAAGGAGCCCCAGGTATCGAACCTTCGCCGATCGAACCAGCCCCTTGAGTCGATCGATGCGTGCGGGAAGATTTCGGTGAGGGTTTCCGTTCCTACCTTTCGTCCGTCCGTCCGTAACCTACTAATGACTGCGCTAAGGCCCGGGAAAGGGGGGAAGAATTCGCCCGCACGGAGAAGGAAAGTTGGAAAGTTTTGTCTACCGCCGGTTGGTTTTGTTTGTCGTCATCGTCAGCGGTCAGCGTCTTGCCGGTATGATAGCTGTATTCATTTCGCCCGTCGTTGTCACAGTTGTCACTGACGGATTTTCCCGCTTTGGAATCTTGGACCCTGGTGGACCGCACGGTACGGCGAAGGGAGTCGCACGAGGGCAGGGGATGTACGCTTTCTTTTCTGTGAATTCAACTGGCCTATAATCAAACGGAGGAATTTCGTGGAGTTGAAGTAAATAAAATTCACACGGAGGTGGAAGTTTACTCGAGGCCCTAAGCCCTCATAAAACGATAATGAACGCGATGAGTAGGGAAAGACAATCGAAGTTGATCAACTTAGGTTTATTACGAAAATATTCATGTAGGTCTTTTCGGTCCGTTGTTGTACGGAACTTCAAACGAAATTGAATTATAGTTGTTAAACTACACAACTACTTCGTGTTTTACACATCGCTAAGATTTTGGAATAGTGTCACAAAGTATGAGCACTTTTCTTCAACTTGTCTTCGCGACAAAAACACATTTATTCGTTATGATCTCGGATAAAAGGAGGCTAAGGAAACCTTGACTTATTTCATTGCTAGGATTTGTTTATCTTTCCTCTTTGGTGTAATAGTTCCACACTCATCCAAGTTTTAAAGCTTCAAATGCTTCGCTGGAAGCTGATGACGCCTTAGAAAAGACACGGACTACGCCCAAACGCAACCTTCCATCTACGCCTGGCGGGTCTTCACCCATTAACCCCAAGGATCGCTTTCGGGCACTTGTCGTCGGGGCAGCGAGACGGAGAAGTCACCGCCGGGAGTGATGCTGTGGAATGTGGAACCTGTTCCTCTTCGCGCGAGGACCGCTTCGAAATGTAGGCTTCCCAGTTCCCTCGGCGGCACTCACACAGCCTCGCGCTCTTCTCGGGCGAACTGAAGATCGTGCCTTGGCGCACCCACCACCTTCAGGAGGGCTTCTTCGACGGCGGGCGTTTTACCACACCGTGCGACACAACTGCGCCTCAGAATGGGAAGCAATGGCTATATGGAGGGTCTCGCACCCGTCAGACGTTCCACTCGCTGTTAAACCCCGCTGTCGTTCGCAACTGGAGATCGCAGGCCGATCAGAAGATCGAGAGGGAAGGCCCTCTTACGCGTGGAAACGGTGACGGACGGGTGAAACGGAAAAACATACCAAACGACATTCCACGACCAATCCCGAGTGGGTCTCCCGGACAAACGTGAGAAAGAGAAGGAGATAGGGTTTGGAGGGACGAAAGGAGATATGTTGCGACTGCTGCGTCGGTCACACGTCGGTCCCTCGGTGGCTTTGCATCGGTATCTGTGCGGACGGGCGGACATTTTCTCCCCCGGGTTGTGGTGGATTTTGCTGCTGAGAACTCGGTCCTCGACTTCGGCGGTAGATGGTGGATGTGATGTGTTGTTGTCGTTCGGGGCAGCACGCCATACCGGTTTCCAAGCGGCTCCGACTAATGTGGCGACGAGTACGTGTTGTGTTGGCTTACTTTTCTTCTGGCTGCAGGCGAACGGTTTCTCCGGCGAGCGTTTTTTTTTAAATGTTGTTTTCGCAACATTCGCACACTATGACGTGGCACAGAAAAGGCGGCAAACCAGGGCTGATGTCGAACGTGGCATCAAAATCGCAGCATCAGGCTGTGGAGTTAAGGCAGGTGAGGCGATAAACGTAACTTTGTCGACAAAAGTATAGCCCTGTTTTTTTAAAACGGCCTTAAGGAGATCCATACCTGCCATTTTCCATTCACGTGAAGGCTGGGAGAGGATTGTTTCCAGCTGAAAGGCTTACCTGCTTGGTGGAGCTTTTTGCATGCACATGCCCTTTCATTCATTTTGAAACATAATGCAACATTTTTGTCACCGGATTTCTATTGACAGCTCACTTCCCACCCCTGGTTTTTTATTTGTTCACCAAAATCAACAAATCGTGAACAAATTTCCCTACATTGAATGACATTAGCTTCCATCGGTATTATCGACGCCAACCCTTGCCGATACCCTTTCGCACCCTTTCCGTGCATTCCCTGATTGGGCTTTCCCGAGCATCATGTTTCACTTTCCCTTTCCCGCGGGTTTGGTGTTTGTTTTCCAGCGATTTTAAAGCCGCGTCTACCAAAGCGTTTTCTAATTTGTACGCCACCGGTGTGCAAGGCTTGGATTTGCTTGGATTTTTGTCGGTTTTATGTTGTTGGGCAGCACGTCATTTAATTGTCAGTTCATCAATCGTAATCGCGCTGGGACGTGCTGCAGGTTTCTCTTGGCCCTGGGGGAGTAGAGCCAAACCCAACAAAGCTGCACGGCCCCTTTGCCAGAAGACAGTTTGAGTCATCGACGCAGGCTAAGAGTGAATGGGGTTTTAATTAGGGATGTTGGGTTCAGTTTGTTTCCTCTGTGTCGGGCTTTGTTCCGTCGAGTGAGATCAACTTCCGACTGCGGTCTGATCTATCCAGTTGAGTCCGGTAGCAGACTGGAGCAGTGGATTACTCTCTCTCTCTCTTTCTTTCTCCCTCTCTAGCTCTCCTCTAAGGTGTACTGAGGGTTTAGGGCACGCTCGGTGCTTCCGCTTCAGCACAGCGAAAGGGCGCGGGAAGGCAACGCCATGCAAGTTCGAAAACCAATTAATCGCCCCGAAATTAGGAAGCGCTTATGGGCAACGGCCCAGCAGCTTTCTACTTTTGGCTGGCGCGCTTTGTTTGAAATCGTGAAAATATCTGCCCGCCCGAATCCTACGATCGACGAACGGTACCGCTGGGAACGGTTTAGTTTGTAAAGAAGTATACGGTTTGTTTACGCCACTGCCCGGTGAAACACAGCGGATTGCAACTAAAACCATTCGGAATTCACGGAAGGGCAACAAGAGTCATGGCGGTAGCGTTAGTTCTTCCCAAATCCCAAAATCTGTGTCGGTGTTAAGCTTGCGCTCGCATCCAGGGAGCATCGGTGGCTCAATGGGAACGTGGTTTTGATGTGCCAGCTGTAACAGTATGAAGAGAGTTATCAATTTGCTGATCAATTATTAGCACCATTTTCTCAGCACCAATCAACCATCTGCAATTATTTTACCCTTAACGAGGAGCAGTACACATGGGGAACTTGTGATTAATTTGAAGCGGATATTGCACTCCCTAATGCAACAGACTGGAGAACGAATAAACCATGCACATATTTGCGTATTGTGCCAGTACTCAAAGATATAAAAAGTCGACCACATTTTCGTAAAGCATTTGTGTTGCACCGAGTACCGAGTGTTTTGGAGTGAAACAAGATAATATGGATCAATTGAAATAGACTAATTTGCTAAATTCCTATTGTTCAGCTTATCAATCAAAGAATAGGAACATTTTAAATCCTTTTGCTTCATTTAACGCGGCTTGAATTAAATAATTTTCTGAATAATGTCAAGTTGGGTTATTTTTGACGTTAAAGAGTAAAAAAATCAATGTGGAGTTATAGATGATCTAATGATAGTGTTTGCTTGGTAGAAGTGATTTAAAATGTTGATTCAAACAACCCAAATTTCAACACTATTTTTTTCTCTTGACAAGAGTTCAACTGCTTCCTATTGCTAAGTTATTTGTTTATAGTTTTTTCTTCTAATGTCAAGGCTCTGAAGAAACCTTGATTTTAACTGAGGTTTGAGACAGTCTTTCAGATTACATTTTGTAATTAATTTGGCACAAAAAATAATCAATTTTGATGCTCTCTTCAGCAACTGAAATCCTCGGCAAACCTAGTATTCGTATTAAGCCATATTTTTTTTTTAAAGAAACAGAATTACACACTCATGCACACGGAAAATTTTAGCGTCTTGTAACTCTTCTTCTGAAATCGCGTGAAGTTGCTTGCACACAATGTTCCAACCGATTTAACATCAACTATCAGCCGTCAACCATTTTTGAACAGTGAAGTTCATACGTCATTCGCAAGCTTGTCCGATAATCGAATACATAGTAAATCCCAGTGCCATTGCGTCATAGCACGGCTACGGTTGCTCGATACCGCAAGTAGCACCCTACGGAAAAGAAGAGTTGACTGTACGACTTGGAGTGCTACCTTGCGCAATCGCACGCTAATTCAGCCATCCAGATCATCGGGATGCGTTACGACTTGCTTTGTCCGGGGCAGCATGAAGATCTAGCTAACCGTAGCCCAACGGGTTGCCAGAAGTAGTCCAGCTTAATACTGGATTTCATAGTTACTATAAGATTATCATTTGCTTTCCGGGATTGGCATGCCGGTTCGTCGCCTCCATCTTGTAAAGAACATGTTTATTTATAAGCGAAGAAGAGAGAAAAAAAACACAGAACGATTACCTTCATGGTCTGCTTGTAAATTCTTGAAGAAGGTATGTGCATTTCTTCGATTATGTTTTCCATTGCCTTACAAGTTGGCGTTCTAACGCGAAAAGGGTGAATAATTAAAACATGCTTTCGTCGCACGTGAACATGGATAAAGCGAATACTTTCCAATTGGTTGGTTTTATACGCAATATCATTTACCTCGTGATACGCTCGTTTTATGAACTTAATCCGAATAATTTAACAAGTTCAACAATTTCGTTGATTGTTGTTCACAATTGTATTATGAATTTGGCTTACATAAAATGTCCAGTCCTTAGAGTTGAATGGTCGTTGCGGGACGTACCAGTTTAAATGTAATATTTTCCAATAACAATCTGTCTTCATTGTTGCTGCGTGTTCTTTGAAGTCTACACTTTGTTATTTATTAGTAACAAGGGGCGATCCATCATCTCCATTCGAAAAACTCGGTGGAATAGTGACAGAGAAACCGGGGTTCTTCCTCCTCGCAAAGCGCCCTCGAATCATGGCCAATACTAAGAACGTTCCGTGTGCTCGAGGGTCGATTCAATTCTAATCGTGACCCCAGGTCGAGTCATTCTCACGCATTCGGCTGGACGGGCGTTGCGGCTCAGCGCCCAAGTGAATGCTGAGATTTTCCTGTTCCACGCGGTAGACCGAGCTGCTCCAAGCGATTAAGATATGCACCCACCGAGCTCCCCCCCCAGCTGGGTACCCGGAGCCGTGTGGAGCGGGTAGGATAATTTTTTTTCCTGAAAGTTAATTGAACCATAAAACCATGAGAAGGAAGAACCTTGACCGTCCGAGAGTGGCGGTCAAGCATTGCGAAGACGTCAACCGAACCCTCGGTCAGGTGTTGTGGGTCGTGGGTAACCGCTCCCTTCTTCGGGGAAGTTGGCCTGAGAAAAACAAATGCCCACCGTCGCCCGCGTTCCTCGTATAATCCCACGACGTACACCTTCTGCCATGACTTCCATTGCAGCTCGCACGAACGGGGTGTTTGTGTGTTTCATTTATTCGAAGGGAAATTGACCACACCACACAGTCTCAGCGCTGGAACACGGAAGCACCCTCGCGCCGACAGCTCGACGTTCCTTCCACCTTCCAGCCCGGCCCTGGGCTGGAGCTGCAGTTGGTTTTGTTGATACTGAGATTGCTGGTTTTTTTTTTCCTAAGATTTTATTGACGGAAAGTTTTACAGCCGGGCGTTATTAATCAGCTGTCCAGCTGAAATGCACCTTTACTACACTGCGATTTCTATGGACATCATCTCTTGTGAGCGGGCGTTTGTGAAAAAAAACTGGTTTTTTTGGCGAAGTTTCACTCCCGGTTTATAGCGTTTCTCAGCGTTCGTTTGCGTTAGTACAGCGTGCTAGCATCAGTCTACTTGTTGGCTTTCAATTTCTTTCTTTTCTACGTGAAACAGAAAATATAAATTAGGAGTTTAATGTACAACCGGTAATGAATCTTTGAAAATCTTAATAAAATATTCGTGAATAATCTCGGTCCATTTGTGACGAACTAAAACCATACAATGAATGGAGATAGAATTATTTTACTTCATAAGCAAATCGCTAAAACTTAGCAAGAGCCAAAGGTAACTCCCAGTCATTCAAACAAATTCACAAAGCAGTTGAATTTTCTCGTGAACCTCTCCACTTTCGTAAAACAAAAATAGAATACGCTATGGAAGCAGCCAAAAAAGCAAAAAAAAAAATTTGGATGCACAAACAAGCAACCTAAATTTAACACACTTCGTTTAACATATTTTCTTCTCGGCAACATGCGTGTTCCAGTGTTTTCCTAGCCGCCCGACACCGGATCAGCGAACTAATTTGAATATTTGACCCACAACAGCGAAGAGGTGCCAGGCTGAGACGAGATTCCGACCGAACGGTGTCACCTCGTGGACAACCTGTTTGAAGGCAGCGAGACGACATCGCCATTCTTGGACGCTCGTTCGGTATTAGAAGAAATGGGCCCGGACCATTCTGAACCGCTTCGAGTTCGGCTGTGGTAACATAAATTAACTACACTCGATAAAATCAATACCAAGGGAGTGGTAGAAGTGTGTTCCTCGAGGATCGGTCCTGGTGAAGAGGATGATGATTACAATGTATTTTTTAAAGGAATTATTTTGAGCTATGGTTCAAACGGAGAAAGACGGTGTGGTCAGCGGAAACATTATGCGGTGACGAGAGTTAGGTGTTTGTTCCAACAACATCCCTGGCGTCGATTTCGAAAACAAGTTTCCAAACGGGTCTGGTGAGTCGTCTTTCATGTTGACTTTAAAATAAAAGATGTCTTTCCAAGGCTCGCGGGAAGCAGCAGACACAGAATGGCTTTACTGCTGATTGGAAGCTGAATATTTCATCGATTAGATCATTTGTTGGTAATTGGCCTGTCTTGGTCCAACTCGAAGGTGGGTCAAAACTACTGCGGTAAGCACTTGAAAGCTGGTGGTGGTCTGTTGGAAGGGAAATTATATTTAAAAAAAAAACCCCTCTTCCACAATTTGGTCGTGGTGGAAAAGAACATTAACGCACGCTGCATTGTTTGTGGTAGAACGGTTGATTATTCAAGCGTTTTGCAGGAGAGGCTCAATTAAAGGTACCACCAACACGGCGAGCGACATTCCAAACCAACCCAACCTTTCGCGTTCCGAGGCGCACCTCCGCCGCACGCCGAACGAAATGCCTCGACCCGGAATGCCTCGACAGCGCGTTGCAGCGAAAGTGAGACAATACAGATCGATCGGTCGGATCGAACCCGGTTGGCCCATGATGGGAAGAGCGCGCGCGTTGGCACGGTTGCAACACAGCCAACGAGTTGTGCGGCCCTTTGCCATCGATCCGTCGAATCAGTCAAAGCGTTTGATTCGATCTGCACAAATCAGGGTAGCAATCAAAAAACCTGGGTGAACATGTTGAAATTATTATCAGATAAACCTGCAGTCGCATGACGCAATTCGGATCGATCCGGCAGCAAATGAATACAAAAACTGACCCACGGATCCAATTACACGATGCGCTTGCGAGAGTGCATCGCGGTCAGCTGCAGCGCACTGACTCCGCCGAGAGCCGTACCCTGAACCGGTGCGCACTGGAAACAGGAATGTTCTGTCCGTCCATCGGTCTGGTAGGAGTGGGGCACTCAATGGTAGTTTCTTGGTTTCTGAACGGCATTCCTTGCTCCTTGGACGAGCGGAAAACCATCATGACCAGAAGGCACGGGGAGCTGAGAGGATGTTGGTCAGTCGAGTTGCTTGAAATTGGCAGAACAGTTAGGCAGGCGTAGCTGGCCCCGCACGGAGGGGATCAAAACTGGCTCACGGAGAAATTATGTCACCTGTCGCGGGATCTGTTGGGCCGCTACCTCCCGGCGTGCGGCTTCTTCGTAGCGCCGGAGGACAGAAAGGCCTGCATTAGCTGGTAATTAACACGGTATCGTGAAAATGCTTCTTGGGGCAACACAGACTTCTCGTGCTGGCAGGTTATAGTTTTATAACGTTTGCTATGGTACAACGTAGAAAGGAGAGAAGAGAGCTTATTATTGCGCTGTCCTAGTTTGCATGGGTAGCGTATGAAACAAACAACTTCATTCAGAGAAATCCTTGCCATTTATAGCAACTTTCATTGAGAATTGCACATTTCAATGGAAAACAATATCGAGACAAGAAAGACCAAGAGTTTCGATGAACACACGATACAAAATAACCATTAAACCCTTTGTGAAGATAAAGAGAATTGGAAATTTCAAGAATGGTTCAATCTGAGGCAAAATTTTAATTCGAATAAATTTCTTCAGTTTGATCTGCGCAACATGCATTGTCTGGTAATTTTTAGTTATCTTAATTTGGCGAAGCTGTCGCCCCAAGTGAGATTTTTGAGACAAACCCACTATTTTACGTGTAAATCGGATCAAGTTCTGACATATCGTTTTGAATTTGAGCATATCGTTTAAAAAATCGAACTGCCGTTCCTTTGAACCAAGAAACGATTAAAAAAATTGCAGGCGAATATGCCAGATCGGAACCCAGCACGAGGAAAGAACTCAGTTGGTACGGAACCGAGTTCAAATTCCCAACACTAGTTTCGTTGAGCGGGTTAGCGTTTTGGTTGCTGAAGCGTTTTTCATTTTAGTTAATTTGTTCATGGGTTGCGCCTGAATGTATACTGCACCAGTGTATTTTATCCCATAAGCGAGCGTATTTGACACAGGTGCATTTATGCCTTTTCTGTATTTCAACGGAACGATTTGAAATTAGCGAAACGCTAAACTTTGCTCGATAAACGTTTTATTCAGCTACGGTTTTAGATTTTTTAGAAAAGGAATTCAGCGTTTAGTTGCTACACTCTTCAATACTTAAAAACAAACACACTATTTCTATGAATATTGTTTTTGGTTAAATCCGTTTGAACCATATTCAATTATACAAACAAACAGGTGCTTCCACCACATGATACTTCATTTCCATCATGACCAAGGTTAGCCAGGTGCAGGGAAAAAAAATGTATCACTTACGCAACATTGTCGATTCGCGCGCGAACCATTGACGTACATTCTGCACATTCTTTGCCGGCCCTTCGCAAACCTATCCGCTAGCTTTAGGCAACGTGCTGCATACGTTACGTTGCTTGCAGCTGCCACGCCGCCCCCCGTGTGTCAGTACGCTTCCGCCAGCCATGGGTGCCTCCGCCAGCGCTTCCGCTGTGTACATAAAATCTACTATTTATATTGTTTGTCGGAGTGCAGCGTTGTTCGCGCTGTTTTCTTTATTCCCCCTACTGGCTGTGTTCAGCGGGGTTTCGATCGAAGCTGCTCTCCTTCAGCACCCCTTCCCGATGGACCCCATAGAGCCGCCCAGCACGGCTGGGGGTTTTCCCGTTCCTCAGCACGGGAGCCGAAACGGCTAGAAAAGTGCACCATAACGCAACTACTTGGCACCTCCTCACTCGATCGCGAAACCATCGACACCCCGCGTAACGGGACACTCGACCGGATCGGCTGTCCGTGGTATACCGGTGGTAGGCCAAACGATTCTCGACAATCATCGGCGGATAGCATCCAGCGGGCGAGATGGGAAAACAACGTGGTGAAATTTTTCCGAGCCAATCAATTGGACTTTCGGGAAGCGATTTCGCGCCGCTGACCGAAAACACTGCGTGAACATCGTACCGTATGAGGTATTTGTTTTTCATTAATCATCGGCATGCCTGATTTGTTTGTGGAGCGTCCGAGTGGGATGCTAATAATTTTGGGAACATCCCAACATCGGTTCATCTTCCATCGCATCTCATCGCAATCTTGCCGAAACCCGTGCGCGTACGCAAATGGGCCGTTTAATAAATGAGGTCTGTAAGGTGAGAAGCAAATGGGAGAAACTAAGTTCCTCACCAAATGGAGTCATTACCCAGGCGGTGATATTTATGCCGATCGCCGATAAAAACTTTAACTCAATCGCCAAGAAACAGTGAAACAAAAAAAGCTGTGGCGACCGTTGTTTGTTTCCTCTTCCTCCGTCTACCGTTTCCTGGCAATACATACTCAACCCGGCCATGTCTCGGGCCGGGGGCGCGTCAATTTGTAATCCAAATCATTCCCCACGTAATTACGCGGTCCTTATCTGGCCGAAAGATTATGCTATTTATGTAAGATTGTATGCTATCCACTACCGCCCAAATTTCACCCATACGACGAGCCGCAGGCGGAGAGCACCGTTCTTCTTTTTCTTTGGGGTTTTCGCGAGCCTGTCGACCGTTGTTGTTTCCAAATGCTAATTGTACCCGGTGTTCTACCCGATCGTCTTCCACGGCCCGGCCTCGGAAGCGCTTGGAAGCGTAATCTTCCGGTACCGTTGATTGCAGCCACTGGCTGGTCAGCGCGTCGGTACCCGCGAATGGCGAGAGAAGCTTTTATTTCTGCACGTTCTTATCTAAATGAGGCGGCCGGCAGGTCTGGCGAAGGCGGACGGGATCCATCTCGTGTAACAGTATCGCACCGTTCGCGCGTCGAAGATCGCTGCCGGCAGATATTGAGCCAGAAGAACACAAACACACAAAAAGTGTAAAACAAAAAGGGTGGAGAGTGGCTCCATCCGAAGCGATGGACGCTGGCGATGAGTCAGAATGACGAGCGGCGAGTCATTAGCAGGACTGGTGGAGTTAACGATACGGCATCGGAAACGGGAAGAAGCGACAAGACACTGGCTCATACATATTCCTGGCGGACTTCCGTCGTTCCTGGCGACTCGACAATCGCGGCTCCGTCATCTTCGCTCTCGCACTAATTGCGCACAAGAACTAATGACCGGCTCGGTTCGGAAAAAAGGGGTCTTGCGAGCGAGAGGAGCTCGGATAACGAACTGCATGAAACGGTTCAGTTTGGAGTTAGATGTGTCAATTTGGAACATTGAAGGAACCAAGAGAATAAGTGTTTCTAGATAAACATCCAGCTCCAACCATCTTCGCTTTTTCGTTTGCCAACGAATCCAAGCACGTCTAATCGGTAAAAAAAACTTCGACCGTCTTGTGTAAGCAAACACTTACAATTAGCGATGCGTCGAAGCGACATTAGCTAAAAGCTGACCGACAAAAGCAGCGTCATTGTGAACATTTGTCAACCGCTTGCAGCGCCTGGACAGAGTTATGGTTTTCCGCCCCGAAATGAACCTCGCACCACACTCAGCACAAACCCCTCCGCAATGGAGCCATTTTTCTTGTTACATGATCGTGATCGGATCTGTGCGTGCGGGAGGGGGAAATGCACACTTTGTGCGTTACGGTGCGTGACCTATGGCGCTCGGAGGTAAGTAAGGCAAGCCAACACCCTTTCGGGCCAGTTGCGGTTTCATAACGTCGACAGTAATGCATCGAAATATGTCAAGGTCCATGGGATCTCTCTCGAGGAATTCTCTCAGCTCGCTGGCTCGTAGGCTTCATGATTCCATTTACCGCGCACATCGATCCCAAGTGCCGTTGTTCGCGGTTGTCCATGGGGCTCGACTGCATCGAGTCA
Organism: Anopheles atroparvus; assembly: GCA_914969975.1. NCBI lineage: Eukaryota > Metazoa > Arthropoda > Insecta > Diptera > Culicidae > Anopheles > Anopheles atroparvus. The sequence goes on from CAJZCY010000001.1 coordinate 13,188,341, forward strand.
TTGCGCGTCTCCTTTTGCTTCTCGTATTCCACCTCGGCTCAACATTACGAGAAAGAAAGAGAGGATAGGCCCAAATCTAACAACGGTACCGACGCGCTGTTGGTGACTTTGGGGAAAGAAAGTACAAAGAAAAGCGTTTGAAGATAGACATCTACAATGGGATAATCTTTAAAGGAAAACTTTTGATTGTGGTGGCCCAAGACATTTTTAAAACAATTTTCTAAAAGGTTCAGATTAATTTTACATGATTAGTAACGATCCCAAAGGGATTATGGTTAGCTATGGAAGTTCTAACAAGTAATTTAATTATTATACGTTTTTTAAGCTAGCAATGAGGAATACGGTCGATATGGTTGAAACGACCACAGAATGAGGATCAATCAGTTTCGTACAGCATTATAACACTCCACGTGTTTGTTTCAACTTCTAAATAGCCTTGACATTCTTTTGTTCTGTACTGAACATTTTCAAAACAAAACTATGTTAGTATAAACAACACGAAACATTGATTATTACAGCTAGAAATAACCTTTACTTTCGGTTTAAGTATTTGATTATAAGTTGACATAATTTATATAAGAACAATAAAAAACATGGGAAATGAAACTATCCTTTAAGAAGCTCTCAAAACTTCATCATAACCTGAATACCTTTCAACTTATTTCTCTTTTACGAAAGAAACCGTCCGGCCTGCTTTACTCTGCTGCCTTCTGCTGTCCGCATTTGACCCATAGTGCATCGTTGAGCCGGGACCGAATCGAAGAACTTGCAGCTCACTTGCGCTACCAGAAGCAACAGACTACGATCGTTCGCAAAGCGACGGCGATTTGTTTTCGGCGGCTCGTCGGCCAACAGTCCGCGTCGGTGACATGATGGAATTGCGGACACGATACGGACATTACGTAGCCCGGCGGCGGGCCATCAGCGACGGGAAGTCAATCCGAGAGGGATTTCACGTTTGGGCTTCGATTGCTTTTGTCGCCGCGAAGCAAAACCAGGAACGCGGTAGGAAATGAAATGCATCGAGCTGTCAGGTTTTGTTGCTCGTCCGAGCTGTTTTCCAAACGCAAAATGGCAACGGTTACAGCGGCGACGGCGGCGATGGGTGAGTAAAAGAAAGCGTAGTAGCCCTGGGGGGGAGGGGGAATATGTTGCGTAGTAAAATGAGGAACGAAAGAAAAAAAAATAAGAAAAAAACAACAGTCGCTCAAAACTGGAACAATTTTCTTTATACGCGATCGCGACAGCTCGACCATTAATCTGGCAAGGCGAGGTCCGTGTTGGTGTAGGCAACGCAATGTCCGCTCGCGTCCGCAACGATCGTCGGTTGAATCTCGGTTGAATGTTTGCTCACCGTACTGGTTGGGCCGTATGTTGATGAGGGTTGAATAATTGATGCCATTATCAAACGGAGAGCCCTGCGATAACTGGCCGCCTGGTGCATCATGCGTACGATCCACAGCCGGCTCGGCTGGTTAATGGCAGCGCTGGTACGTATACGGTCGAATATTATATATTGAGTTACGCCTTCTGGGTGAAAATCCTGCCGGCGAGGAAAACTCCACCGATAACAGCAACACCGGAACCGGTTGCGGCCCGGGCTGGCAGGTGGAAAGTGCCGATGTTGGCGGATGAACTTGCCAAAAGGTTACCGGCCAGCCTCAACGAGCCTCAATCGATCGACCGATCGACCGACCGATCTGGCACTGCTCGTGTTGAGCCAGAGGGTGGATGCCCCCTTCGCGGGGTTACCTGTTGCCTCGGTGAACGCGAGCCATAATTGCCAGCCGCAATGGAGCCGCACCATTAATCTGAATTTTTGGAAAATAATTTCCGCCCACCTTGCTGCGAGCGCTTGCCGGCACTATCCGCCAAGGTTGCCGGTAATCGGATTGGTTACTTTAAATCTAAAGCAGGTCAATATACTACCGCCGGATGCAGCTAACCAATTAGAGGGGCACGTACGCGTCTTCGTGGGGGAGGAATTTCGGGAAGTGGAAGAACCGAAGGAAGCTATTTGGGAAGCAAGGTGTTTATTGATTCATATGCTCCCTCGTTGGTACACAGGTTCCAGGTGATTCGATTGGTTCTTGTTGTTGTTAAATAATCGAAAACACTCTTTTAAACTTTACCCCAACAGATGCGAAGTGGATCTGAATATTCAGTTGTCCTTTTAAGTTAAATAATTTTTTTTTGGGCTATAGAAGCTCAACCCAAGCACAATTGACGCCCATCATATTTTCAAATTTATTTTTTTAGCCCCAAGCAGGGGACTCCGAGGAAGGCAATTGATAAGAAAAGATTTAAGGAGAACAGAATCTTTTATTGTGTCTGATCGGATTTATAAAATAATTTGGATATAGGTACGGAGCTGCGTTACTTTTATTCGTAGTCGGTGTTTTAATTGTTGTGTTTTTGGGTGAACTGTTGAATTGTGAATCTATGCTGAACTTAGACTTAGAAAAAATAAATAAAATCAATAGATAAATAAAAATTTAATAAAAAAAAGGTGACGCGTCTTACATCAGGGTAGAAGAAAAAATACCAAATGCCGAATTGCACCGCTCGACTTGTCAACTGTTTTCTCACCACCGTGAGCAAGCGTGAGCTAGTTGTGATCTCTCATCGTGAGATGCTTGATGTGGGTTCGATCAACTCGCGCCAGCTCGCTCGATCGTGGCATTTCATCTCATCGCTTCGATTCCAGCTGATGGCGCCGGGGGCCGCGGAGCATTATTTTTGTTCGCTTCCTTCGCAACCTATAGCCCCATTCCACTCAGCTCCCCGATTCTCCTCCTCCACTTGTGCACCATTCTTCGCTGCCAGCGCGCTTTGTTGTCGATGTCGGGGGAAAACTTTCTTCGCCTTTGCGCATTCGCCGCCATGAGTATACACACTACGGGTTTTGGGTGTGGGGTTGCACCGGCACGCTGGTACCTCGGTTGCGTCAGTCTCCATCGAACGCGTCTCGCGATCAGTGGCAACCGCGCGCTCAACGCTGCTCCTGCTCGCGATCCGGTTTAACCGCACGAACCGCGTGGCCGCAGTGTGTCTGTGTGTGCCGTGGTGTGCGCAAGACCTCATTCAACGGTGCACGCGTCGTTGTCGTCGTCGTCGTCGTTGGTTTGTTGTTTCCGTTCGCGTCACATTTGTCCGGGACGTGCACCTGTCAAACGCGGGGCCAGTTGTAGTGCCTCATTTCACCGACTCAATCGATCGATTGCTTCATCCGCCAACGACAGGGGAAAAAAAAACACGGTTAGTGGACCCTGGAAGCAACAGAAAAAGTGCAGCGGAAAAGGCCGTGTATTGAAAAACAGCATCAATGCCATTGATGTTTCTTCTTTTCACTCGTTCGTGTGCATCGACATTACAAAATCGTGCCTTTCTACACAAAAACAAGTGAACTGTCAGTGAGTTATTTAGTGAAGCCCATGTTTGTTGTACAGTTGTGCTTGGTGCCTTCTTCTCAATTGTTATAATGTGCGTTGATTGTTCAATGAGTCCACGGTAAAGGTTTTCAAAGATTCGATAAAAAGATGCTAATCGTGGCGGCAAACAAACGAGTGCTACATTGTGGTGCGAAGGAAGAAAGAAAGTGCGCCAATCTTGTGCCAGCGTGAAAACACATCGATCCACATTTAACTGACGATCAGTGATGCTCCAATAGTTAGACGGAGTTCCATGACACACGCGAACTGAACACGTGTGCAACGTTGTGCTGGTTTAGCAAGCGGTTTCGTCTAGGAATGCCGAAGGTAGGCTAATTAAATAGCTGGAGTTTTTTTTTCAATTTATTTGTATTAATTAGTAATTAGTACAATGGCTTAACGACGGACGACATAGCAAAGGATGCTATTGCGTATAACTAAGCTGTTGAAATCATATTAACTAAGATTGGAAGTAGAAATTTATATCATTTGAATGTATTAAACACTCAGACGGATAGCAATGATGATAAATTTGGATCAGACCAGTGAGTGAGAGTACACTGAAAATTAGAATATTCGTTGGTTTTCTCTTCCTAACCCACTTTTAGCTAGTTTCTAACCTAAATCAAACCTGTTAACTTTATCTTGACAATTTCCTCTTCGTTCCATTTCAAACTTTTCGACTAGATTGCTCCCGAAATAGGTGATATAAACCACGAACACGCTGTTAACCGACAAAACGTTCGCAATGCTTGGAGATCGATTCTGGCCGCATTGCTGTAGTGACAGATGTAGCCATATTAGACCGCCTGACGAATCCAACATTGAGGTTCTATAAAAGTTTTACAGGGCCCAATCTTGTCGAAAGTTTCTTTACAGCCCTGATCCTAGAGTTCGCTACGGTGTGAACTGCCAGCGGTGGCCTCAAGCTGCTTCAGTCCGCTGGAAACCCAACCCCCAATCGCGTAGTCTAATTGAATTGCAGATTGTGGACAAACGTTTTGAAAGATACTTGTGAGCACGTCCAAACAGACGCACCGAGCGAAGCCGCCAATCGTTTGCAAATACCCTGGCTGGCTCTTCTCGGGAGGAGGAATTTCGCTTTCATTTCTTGTGTTACGATCTGATTGCGTTCCATTACAGGGATTAGCCACCGGTTTCGCTCGCATCTTTTGCCTATCGGCCCATCTTAGCGTCACGTCGGTGGATGTGCGCCGCTCAGTCAGCACCGCCGCTGCATTTCGCAGACAACTTCGCAGCTACTCCCAGCCGGAAACGCCTCCTTGAATGCGGGAGGCCCTTGAGCACGGAGGCGGCCGCCGGGGGCTGGTTTTCGCATTTCCCGGCAGTTTAGCGCCCACGGAGCCAGCTCGTGCGCAGAGGTTCTGCTCTGGAAGCTTTGGGCGGGCGCGCTGGACATCCGACAAAGGAGGCAACAAAAGTAGGAGTTATCGTTTCGATCGTTGAGCTCGAGCCGTCAAACTGTTCGAAACTGACAGGTCTGGCCATTGGTTGGTTGGTTCGGCCGGCTGGACTGGACTGGGCTGCTTTCACGAAATTTCAACCCTACCGGACCGTGCTGCATTTGGTTTTCGACATTGGCGCCCGGTTTTTTTTGCAGTCGCAATTAGCTACAGCTGTTTCCGAAACATTGGCAAGAGAGAAATAAAATAAAAAAATGGTCCCGGACGGTAGAAAACGGTTTCCATAGGAAAGTGTCGAGATTCTTGCCGGCGGGTAAACAGCCGCGGATAATTTCACTACGCCGCCATAACCGGAAGCGATTCGTCGCGGCTGTCACCGAGATCGAAGTTTTGGGCGAGCGGCTGCTGCTGGGAAGTTCGTAGGGGCAGACGCGGGGATACAATTTATCGATGCACTTCCTCCGCCCGGGAATGCTGCTCTCGATGGAAACCCATTTTGCTGTGTGAAATAGCAATTTTGGCACGATTTTCTTTTCATTATTAAAGAAGAGAAAATTGAATTGTATAAAACACCAGCCAGTGTGTCTACGATGGGTCCATAAATACTGTCGAAGGTTGAAGGAAGATTCAAAGAAGTCTCTACTTTGTTCCCATTTACAAGATAGTTTTGCACCAATTGCCTTCGTTAATTGCCAAAACCGCAACACGTTTTTAACAAGCCTTTTCTGAGAACAGAACCTTCACAACTATTGCGGTGACAATAGCTACAACCAGTTCCAAACTTTGGAATATTTAATGCTGCAGCTCTGAAGCAGAAAAATCTTGCCTTTTTTAAGCGTAGAGCGCCTTTGAACTAAACGGTGGCAAATCCTGTAATACCAAATTTAGATGTCCCTTCTAAAGTAAATCAAATACTTTGACCAGTGCAAAAATTATGGAACAACATCTAACTTTATCTTGGCTTTTTTTTTTTTGCTAATAGAAAGCAAGTGCTCCAAGTTCATATTGTTTACAGTCTCGACTTCCGCTTTCGTCGAGACACTTTTGCTTGTTTTATTCGGCAGTAGCAGGCAGGTGCGATGTTAGAAATCACCGGGAGAGCACCGCTGTGAAAGTAAAAATTTAGCCTTTCTCACCTCGCTGACCTACGGAAGAGATGGTGTCAATTGCGGCGGACATGAGCTCACCCATGTATGCTCAGCATTCATGCACCAAGTGAGGTACAACCCGCGCCCAATCGTGCATTGATCCTGTAGGGTTCAAAACCGAGCGTGAGGTCAGGGCTACAGGAAACGCGATAAATTACTCGAAGACAAAAAAAAAGAAGCTCCCCATACACAATCCTCTCCACTTGAGATCGACCGCAGCGGCTCTCGACCGCAGTGAAGAATTGGGGGGGTTGAAAATCGGCCCCCATACCGCTAGCTTTTCCAAGCGTCCGAGGTTGCGTTTGCGCTTGGGCGTCGAAGATAATCAATTTCCCGAGCGATCGATGGAAGGTGTTGAAAACAGAAGATTCATTAGCGCTCGGTGTGGTGCGAGATTTCAATAGCGAGCAGCCTAACCTAACTGTGCCGGACGAAAGAACGGCAAGCAAAGATTTGATGCGGCGGATAGGGAGGGGCAAAAACAAAACCGATCAAGAACCACGGTAAGAAATCGACCATCGGGAAAGCTTGCACCTGCCGCATTTCCCGCGGGATTAGAAACATCACGCCTTCCGCAGAATCCGGCAGACAGAACGTGAGAGCTCATTATCGGCAGTTCTAGGGTGTAACGGATAGCTGGAGAAGCTCGGAAAGAGATCCTAAAACAATCATAGCGTCTAGTGTTGGGTGTGTAGATTACAACGCCTAATCGAATTCGTTATGATTGTTTGTATTTGTTTTAAAGCTTATAACTACAGTTTTATTTTCCCCGGATTTAAGAGAACTATTGTTCTGTCGGAATCATTTTTTTTTTTTGAACTTTCGGAAGGTAAACATCGTTTGGTAAAACGCAACGACTTTGTTAGCATGAATGAAAAAGACCGCTACTTTGGGGATGTAAGTAAATAGTTAGCACCTTTGGTACGAGACATTAAACACTAATTGCTGCCCCGCTGAAGGCGGCTCTAAGACAGGCGGACGATAGTCGACGAAATCGTTTACAAGCGCCTCACCGGATTGAAACATGAATTCACGCCATGCAGCGGTCGGAATGTTATTAAGAGTTGTTGCAGATTGAATTGATTGTTGTTTTTCCTGGTGCTCGTTTTGCAGTCTTTTTTTTTTTGCTACTCACCCCTTCGCCCATAATGAAGCGCAAGCGTTTACACGTTTATAAAGCGGTCGAAGACAGAGGGAGAGAGATTTGGTCCATTAAGCTCCTATTTACAAGATTAACGGAACAAGCGATCCCGGCATGGCCCGGAGGGAAAAAGGGTGTGTGCAGATGTACGGAAATTGCATTTCCTCGCCAGTGGTTGTTTTCAGATTTATATATATTTTTTTTGTGAAGGCATGCTGTTTTCCTGTTGTAGTTATCGATTCTGTACGAGATGTTAACAGATGTCGGCTGCAAGGTTTAGTTTCGTTAAAGCATGCGTCATTTCAAATCGCTCTAACACATGCTTTTAGAAATCGCTGCCTTTGTGGGAGCAAAAGATTTCACGTACCGAGATGCCAGGGGAATTCGATCGCTTCCTTCTGGTCCATTGAATTTGTGAGGTCTGTAGCGGACGCACGATGGATTTGGGACCAGACAGACTTTCTATGAGACACGTGCGGGTGACACCGACTCGTCTAGGCCGTTCAACGACCAGTTGCGCGCGTTAAATACTGTCTGTGCAAGAAAACAATACTGCGTGGTACAGTATAGGGAACCGGACTTTCTCGATCCTATTTCAAACCGGTTCACAATTATTAAATTTCTAAGCTATCCATTTCTCGTCCATCCGGGAGTTTTGTTTTTATTAGAAAGGACTTCTCTCCCGATGGACACGAGAATGCAAGTCACTTCAGAGGCATACTTACATCATAATTCCTCGGAACGATGCTCCAACGATGTCCGATTGTGTTTCGGCCCGTAACATTAACGCCATTTTCATGTGTCAATCGGTGATAATCGGTGTCCGCACTAGTTACGAAACGACTGTCCGGTGATCATTTATCATGGTGCTCCCTCGAGCAATGTTTAACCAACAATTAAATGGATGGCCATACGACGTGCGAAACAAAGTGAATCACCTCCTCGCTATCCCGTCCGTGTCAGTAAGCGGTGCGTGGAGGTATTTTCCCTGCAGGACACCGAAGATTGACGATCTTGGAAAATCACAACATGTGGTAACAGCGGAAAAATAACCTTCCGGCTTAGCAAAGGAAGCGTTCGACTGGTTGATGCCGTTTATTTGCTTATGGAAAAATAAATTTAAATTTAAACCAACACGCTAAAAAGTTTTTGTTAACTGAGCAAATCCTTCGCAGCAAAACCCGCGATAAAAGTCAGTTATGTTTTAAGCAACGGTAAACAATGAATACATTTTCCTCGTTTTGCTTCCTCGTGCTTTGGTAATTTGAAATGAGCTTCTTGATTAATGGTTGGAAGATTAAAGTGCAACTCCGCAGGACGCTGATGGATTAGCGAGAGGTATAAAATAATTAATATTGTTATTTCACACGCAACTGCGTTGCTGAAGTTTGTAACAGCTTAACCGTTAATGGAGAGAACCCTTAGGGTTGAGCAAAGAAGCATCATTCAACGAAACAGCGAATTATCATGTATTTCTCTGAGTATTGATTGAAATCAGTAAGCGTCATATCTTTTCAAACTTCAAAGACTAAAAAGGATTTTGCTAAATAGCTTGTTCGTACTTTAAAATCTCCGTTAAACGTTTTCTCAAAGCCATTGTTCACTATTTAGGTAGAAATCGACATTGAGTTTTTTAAAATCGATTTATGTGGTGGATGAAGATACAAATGATTTTTTTTCTTATTTATGCTACCAATCAAACAGCATACATCCATATACATATTAGTATTATATTGTCAAAGATAGTTTTTTTTACTTTTGAAGATTAAAGTGCAACTCCGCAGGACGCTGATGGATTAGCGAGAGGTATAAAATAATTAATATTGTTATTTCACACGCAACTGCGTTGCTGAAGTTTGTAACAGCTTAACCGTTAATGGAGAGAACCCTTAGGGTTGAGCAAAGAAGCATCATTCAACGAAACAGCGAATTATCATGTATTTCTCTGAGTATTGATTGAAATCAGTAAGCGTCATATCTTTTCAAACTTCAAAGACTAAAAAGGATTTTGCTAAATAGCTTGTTCGTACTTTAAAATCTCCGTTAAACGTTTTCTCAAAGCCATTGTTCACTATTTAGGTAGAAATCGACATTGAGTTTTTTAAAATCGATTTATGTGGTGGATGAAGATACAAATGATTTTTTTTCTTATTTATGCTACCAATCAAACAGCATACATCCATATACATATTAGTATTATATTGTCAAAGATAGTTTTTTTTACTTTTGAATTGAAAGTTTATTTGAAATATAAATAATTACACGCGTAGAAATATTCCTTTACGGAATGACAGCTTCTAATAACATAAGTTACATTTCTTAAAGAGATGATCGAAGATTTTGCGGTGGATTTGTCGTAGCTTGGCTGTTTATTTTTATTTAATTTTTTTACATATATTAAGCGGTTTGCATACTGATTTATTGCTACTTATGTCTAAAGTTAAATATAAATATCTTAAAGCTAGTTAAAGTGAATGCCTAAGTTAATGTCATTATATGACTAGGGTACGAATAAATTCATGTATTGATGTAAGACATTTAGCTCTTGTTGAGATATTTATAGTGGTCAACTCGTTGTTTATTCGATCCACACCAGCAAGCTCTAGGACACGATTTGTAGGGGACCTCCAGTGAAGATTTAATATCATTTTTAGTATTTTGTTTGCTCTTATTTGCAGCTTCTTTTTGTGGGTATTCGCACATTTAGACCATATTGGAGATGCGTAGAGTATCATTGGGAGAATTATTGTTTTAAATATCAGCATTTTGTTTTTAAAGTTAAGCTTTGATTTTCTGTTGATAATTGGATATATAAATTTAATAAGATTATCCAATTTATTGTTTGTATTGTCAAAGATATGAAGCAGTTGAATATTCTAGAGATGTTAAAATTTCAGAACCACACCACTTTTGCTCCGATAAGGGTTTTAGTTTGTATGATTTCATCTCCTTCTTTGAATGTATGCAAATTTAAAACCTTTCCCACCAGGCACGATTCCCTTCAAATGACTCCTTTAGCGTGATGTCGAACAAGGGGCGTCCCAAAAAACGGGAAGTTGTGCCCTTGGGCTACTTTGATCTAGCGCATCAACGAATAGATTCCCGTAATTCAAGATTGCTTGGTGCCGCTGACGCCTTCTAAATATCGATTCGAGAAACCATCGAAGGCACCCAATCGTTGGGGGCTCTTTAACTCCTGGAGATGATGATGTTTTACATTCCTTCTCCCGGGCGTTATTGTAACTGTAGCCGGGCGCGTCGTCCATCCACCACCATTTTACAGGCACGCTCGGTCAAAAATGGAACAGCGCAAAAACGGCTGTTATTCGATCGTAAAACCGCAGCATCCCACGGGGCGAATGATGAGCTTTTTCCCTCCCTCACACGCCCTATCTTTCCCACCTTCCTCGATCACACACATATGGTGTTCGCGCGGATGGGAAATATTGGGCGCTCCTGAGGGGTGGGGGGGTATAATCGGAAGAAAAGTTGCTGGGTCCTCCAAACAATAGGCCTTCCCGATTGAGAAAGCCTCCAGCGAATTGGTGCGTTCGATGATAGTTTGATGAGCAAGTGCTAGGAAAAGTCGATTTTCGATTGGATTTTTGGGTTGGGTTTCTTTCTTTATTTCTTTCGCGCGATCTTCCAACCACGACCGGCGCCTCTAGCCGAAAACCGTCGGAGGCATCGCGGCAGAAGTGGGTCAAACGTTTTGCCTTCATCCGGACACCTGTTGGGGGAGAGGCGGGAAAATCGTATCCAAACTCTCAAGCGGCGTTAGCACCTCGGCACAGCGTTATGGAACGATTTGGGAGAAGGAAGAAAAACCAAAGAAAAAATAAAACCCCAATTTGTATCGTATGATTACGCCAAGTGTGGAGATTCTCGGGAGAGCAGACCGCGAGTACGGGCAACACTGGAAGCTAATGAAGATGTTGAATAAATCCCCTCCTGGTAACCGCACCGTAGGTTCAGTAATACGTTCGTTTCGGTGCAAAAATAGCACTCTTTCCTCTTTTTATTTTTCGTAGCTTCGGAAAAATTGGCGAAATGCTGCAAATTCGGTCAGTTCCCGAACGAAATCGATCGGGCTAGTACGTAACGAAATGGTTATGTTAGGCAAATTTCTTTTCGACACCGTGCGGAAACTGTATCGCCCCGTCGACGTAGCAGGACTTGCACAAAGTTGAGAGTACGTTAATCAAATTTCTTTCACCTACTTCCTAACGCTATCGCTATCGAACTGTTACGCCGTGAGGCGGCTTGGTGAAGCCGTTATCGGAGACGCACGATGCGTAAACTAGATTTAATTCGGTCGTAGTGGGCATGGGTTACGTAGCCACATACGATATGTTAAATTAACTTTCCACTAGCTGGATAAAATTATCAAATATGAAGATATCTAATGAGACTTGCCCAGATTTTACATTCACTCTTGGATAACACAAGTAAATCAGATTTATGGCACATTATTTTATTAACAAAAACTGTTCTTCTGTATTCTCTCCAAAGTTCTATGTTTCTTATTTATTTGAATTTTAATGTGCGGAATTTTGTTCTAAAGTTAAAAGTGTTCTAAAGTTCCAAAGTTCTATGTTTCTTATTTATTTGAATTTTAATGTGCGGAATTTTGAAATATTGCAACATAGCTTACATGTTTGACAGTTTTTTTATTGCACTTTTTAAATAGCAAATAGACAATCATGCACCCTTGTTATCTCTTGAATGTGTTTTGAATGTAAATAGCATTAATTATCGTTATCATTCTTAATTTTGACGGTTACGCCTATGAGTTCTAAAACTGTTGACTTCTTATCATTTGTAAATTCATTTAACACATTCAGGCTTATTCAGCCATGTAATAAATTAAATGTTTTTGGTAGATTAACAAACAGATTGTTAATTTAACCGAATACTGCTGAAACACAATAGTACCATGTGAGTTGTACATTAATGTTATTTTTATAATTTTTGTCACAATCCGTTTCAAACAGGAAACTTGTCGGCTTGACAGGAAGACAAACCCTCAGTGATTTGCTTAGTTTTACTTACACTTTTAAGAACTTCCGTGTACAAATAATTTATGGCTATTGCTTACGCACATTTACAACCCTCGTAAATAGTTAGTATTTAATGTACTTCAGTTCTCTTTGTTGGTTCTGTTACAAAATGGTTATGTTTGTGCATGGTTTGAACTACTTAGTCGAAGGTTGGCCTTATATAGTAGACAAGATAAAACGTCTGACAGACCATTAGGCCGCGCGGCGCAGATCCATCTGGCCTATAATATCCGCCATGTTTCTCCGGCGTGTTAGAAAGCACCAGCACCAGTCGATGGTTGTATCGTGCCTCGGGCAATTACGTTATCTACAGGGTTGCATTTCGCTTACGCATTATCCTCCTTCTTCAAGTTAGATTTCCACGGCAGTTTCGTGACGATACGATGTTTGTTAAATTTTCCACTAATTTGTCGGTGAAAATTGCATACCTGTTGCCTCGTGCGCGTAAATACTCAGAGGCCCCCGTTGATGTGTGGATAATTTTGTGTGTTTTTTCTTCCGTCCTCCGAAAAAGGCGTACCGGGCGGATTATGCACAGCCTGCGAGCGGTGCACTGATGGGTGATTAATTGAAGGTTGGCTTCCCTGAGATTGCTCCCAAGCGGACGGGGTTTTCTTGATTTGCATTTTAATGTTCCACTGTTTTCGTAGAACGCTGGCCTGTGCTGCCAATGGTAATTGTAGCAGATGCGATATGTAAATCACACATCAACCATCTTCCGCAGAAGAAACCTTGCAGAAAGAGTTTTGAAAAGCAAGAGATCAAGTAGAAAAAACGCAGATGTATGTTACAAATTCTTCATAGGTTCGTTTGCATATGATCATAGCTTCAAAATATAAATACCAAAAATGTGCAGAAACATTCGTTGCTCATCTTGTACAGTTTACCTTAAAAGATACAATTTATAGAACTTGATTTCGAAATTACACCTTACTTCTGTCAGCCAAATCATGCGTACCTCAATACAAAAAAATAACTCGTAACCACCTGAAGTGTTAACACCCCTCTAAAACATCTGCCTCCCTTACCCACGATCAAAGGGCGACAATTAATCTTCGTCTTCAGCGTTTATTTCCCCTTCCTTTCCCGGCGCAAGCTTGCCGGCTGCTTGCCGTCGGATGCACTTTCAAGCTTCATATCCGACGCAATGCATCTTGCATTGCCGCTCGGCCGCAGTAACAATAGAACCACGCCGGTGCAATTTCCCTGGAATTATGCAGCCCAGTGCATTAGCATCTGCACCAAGGCACGGTGTGTGTAGCCAAAACAACGGATGGGCATTGATGCATTGCCTTTCCCTGGTTCGTTTCTCACTTACGATTTCCTCGCTAGGTGCGCGTTAGATTTCCTCTTCGCAATCATTGTGATTAGCCTCCGACGTTGCGATGTTGGTACATCCCTTTTTCCCTATCCTCTTTCTCTCTCTCTTTGTACATCTTTTTCCTTTTCATGTTATGAAAACGATGTCAATGAAGGTATGTTTATAGTGGAAGAAAAAATAACTTGTTTTTCCTCTTTCCCTCTGGTGAACTGTGAGACACAAACAGATACACACAAATATCCTTTCATAATACTGCTATGAATCGCTTAATCATATTGACTTTTCCTCGTGGGCATTCTAACGGGCCAATTCCTGGGCCAAGCGTTTGTTCCGTTAGTACCAAATGTTTCTTCTCCAAGATTGACTGCGTAATACTCTCACGCTTAAAGCGTTTGATAGCAGAAGAAACGAAGTGGGTCTGTGTCTTCTCCCAATGAAAATACATCCTCCTGCCGTTCCCGTCGACAATCACAGTGCTGGATCGAGCGCTCAGAACCAGTTTGCATTGTCCCGATGCGCGTGGCCACGAGAGGCTCTTCGCCGAGATCCTGTTCCAGACCGGAACACGATGTTACGCACGGTTATGCCTGGCTTTATGACGGTCGGTGAAAGGGATTGAGGTGGGTAAAAAAACTTGACAAAATTTGGTTCAATCGGTCAACGATGTGATTACGTTGTTTATAAGCGCAATGGACGATGCTTGTGGAATCTTCCTTCATTCCCACCTGGAGCATCATCGGGAAACTTCGCTGAATCGAACGGTATTTTACTTTGAGGGCCTTCCCGGGGCACGATCATCCCTCTCCATATGTATATGAACGCCACTTGTTATTGGCCCTGCCCATAAACCGTTTATTGGGACTGGTTTAACAGAAAATAAAACTCCCGGATGATTGTTCCAAAACAAGCTTCGTCGCGTTTAAGACAAACGTTTCGTCCGCTGTAGTCCTGATTCTTTGGTGACATCAAAGACCTTTCGAATACATGGCAGAAAGCGCTTACGAAGACAACATATGTTCATTGTTATGAACGCTAAGTTGAAGATGCTATCAATCTTGCTCAATTTCATTATGAAAACAGTGAATTAATGGTGACTTTGCGATGGCCGATAGTATCTTAATCCACCGGAGTCCCTCACTCACCCATCCGATGATAATGTCCTAGGTAGACAGGTTTGAGCATGTGGACGATTCTGCAATCGCGTCCAATTGTGTGATGCCAGTATGGAATTGTGCGGTATGGCTTACATAACCGCGCAGGTTTCGGACTCTCTCTCTTTTGAGCACCTCGTGAAGTCCAGCGCGACGATGTGACGCGATAGGTTGCACCGATTGCGCACGGAGTCGGACGGCGGTGAGCTTCACGGTGCCATGGCGATTTGGCGTTGGCGCTCTCGCTTGCAATTGCAACACGTGCTAGGCTTTGTGAGCGTGCAGCGTGCCGAGGACCGCTTCTAGGGGACCCTTCTATTTAGGCCGGCCAGAATGTGGTCCGTTTGATGCAACCGTTGGGTTGCACGGAGCGATGGGTCTGGCTAGTTGTGATCCATGACGGCACTGGTGAATTAAACATGAGCCCTACGGCCGTGCACCCAACAAGGAAGGGGCTTTTTGGTTGCACATCAACTACTGACCCACTGTCGACTCCGACAGCCCTACCCGCGTGGGGCTCCGTTGACGCACCGAGAACGGCCCCGGCTAACGACCCGGCCACTGAGCTGGCCGTATGTGTACAACTGCCCACACTGCCATTCTGGCGAACCGGAGTCATAAACGCCCGGTTTTAGCTGGCTGTATAAATAACCAATTAGTACCGATGGCGCACAGGAACCGTGGCGGGCGAGTCTCAGTCCCGCTATCGCAGCAGGTTAGTCGCGTTCCGATATGGTTCGCGGACGATAATACCAGCGGCATCTGGTTCCGGTTGAGGTGCGCACAACTGGATGCGCGCAGCTTGACCACCTAGGAACCGTTGCATGGGGCCGTTTCGTATGTGCCGTAATCGACCAATCCGGTGCACGGGGACCATTGCCCTGCAACTCCAGTGCTGACCTTGGGCCTTAGGATGCCTTATTTTCCCGAACGCTTCACAGTTGGTTAGGTTCAAAGCAAACGAAATTCGGGAGAACGAGCTAGAAATCACGTCTTAAAAACCACCACACCTTCAGACCACAAATCCGTAGCCAAATTTTGGAAAATGGCCACATTACGCAAGGACTTTCTTTTTTTTCTTCCAACCCTGCTTCTGTTTATTTTCCTCCTCGCGTTTCAGTCTCGCGACACACTGGCGTTAAGTTGTATTATGCGTACAGGGCTTCGAGGGCGAATAAAATGTTGGCAACCAAAACACCCGGTGGTCGATTACACAAAATGAGTGTAGTTCGCTGCTGGAAGGCGTGTAGAAAACCCCAGATTCGACCAGCGGAAGCCGGTGTACGTTCGGTAACGATCAATTTCAATGATCTTCGACGGTAGAAGTAGGTGTTTTTGCAGGGGGGGTTTTGGCTGAAAGTGCGCGGGGGTAACGCTTTCCCGCCGAATGGGGAGGAAGCATGGAGTAAAAGTTACGCTGACTAGACTTGAAACCGACCGGTGCAAAGCGATGAAATATAAAATCGGAGTTTCCGAAACTATAGGGCCGCTGCCTCATTAGCCGCCCGGCTTGCATGTATGGCCATGGATATGTTGGCGTGTGGGTGGGTCCAGAATGGGTGAAAGCAATCACTGACTAGACGGCGGATTAGCCAGCCCACAGACAGTACATCTTACATCGGTATTGTCTTCGATTGTGCCTCCGACGGCGAGGCCATTGTGAACCGGGGATGATTTCCTCGCCAGTAATGATGCTTTAAATCCCTTTTAATACAGTGAGCATGTTTTATCGCTTTCTCTGCGGCTGAGCAGGGAAAATGACATGCGCAGAATCATGCATTGTCGATTGTCAACCTGCGGAGGAAGGTGAAAAGCTGCACATTATTACTTCGCGGTGATGAACACAATGTCGAATACCGCGCCGGCTCCCTTTCGCATGATGCAACCTCGGGTGCGCCGGCTGGGTGGGGAAACATGGTCGTGCCTTCCACGCTCAAGTCAAGGGCCTCCTCGCAGACAAGAATGGCCACCAGTCGCAAGAGCACTAAACAGCGAACGTGAGAATAGTGAGCGAACTAGCATCGCCATGCCATGCTGAAGGTTGCCAAGTGAAACTCACTCGGATGATCGGACGCGTTTCTCCCGCACTTAAAGATCCCCCACGTGGCTAGCACCGACTTTCGGTTTTCATTTCTAGCCCTTCGGTCACCTTCGTCGACCCGCGCCCGAGACGAGCCAAGTGTGGCCTACTTGCGACCACGGTTCTACGAGTCCGTGGTGATTCTTTCGCCATCGAAACAGGTTCTTCGCGCGGCTTACCTTGCCTTGTAAGTAAGCCATAAAACCAAAACCAGGCTAAAACGGTACTTGGTAGGGAACGACCGGTCGGTTGGTCGGTCGGTCGGTCGGTCGATCGGGCAGCTTGGAATTCGTTCCACTTGCGACGTGGTGTTGCTTCATGGCCGAGTCTCGGTGCCAAACACCGGGATTAGCGCGCAAGAGTTAACACGTGAAGCCTTTTCGAACTTTAGATTCTTTTGGATTGTTAATGTTTTCTACAGTGGTGATTCACATATTTGTATTTGTTTATTTAAATTAAATATTTGAATTAATTATATACATATAATACACGAATATACCAAAGTTTCATTCTTATTGAACACGACGACTCCAATAATTCATTCTAAAATTTACACCTAACTCACATGTTGCTACCAATACAGTTTATACCAATTGTCAGTACATAAAAGGATATTCTGTTCATGAAGATTTATTGTACTCGTTGATTTCGTAACGTTGATTGACATAGCTAGGCTCAAAAGGTATTACCTCAAATGTAAGGTTCATTTGAATAAACAATGTTGTTTCTATCTAAAATTATTAAGGTGTTTCTTACCAGCAACGAAATAGTATTGTAACAATTTATATTGATTTACTTAATAATAAGCCAAATATGCAAGTATTACATAATATGCTAATTTTGGACCCGGCTTTACTCGGGAAAAGCTCGTTCCCTTATACCCTTCTTGTTCTTGTGTATTTTCCTTGTTGTTTTGTTCGGATGCGTTCAAGCAACGCGCTTAGCTTAAACTCAAAGAAAGCTGCAATCTGCGATTGCTGAATTTGCCTGCTGAGGATCGTCTCGTCTGCTTATGCTCAAAACCTGCACGTCAACTTTTTAAGGAGGTCCCTTTTTGCGAGGTAGAAGGAGTTTCTAACCATGTTTCTTCTCAGGCCCAAAATTCGCCTATTCGGGACATGTTGACAAGAGACATAAAGGCAGGATCCACGTCATATAGATATATTACAAAATGTTTGCTTATCCTATTAATTTACCTCCTAAATAATGAATTAAAAGGTTTAAAATTGTTATGAAAGGTACATAACCTTTGCTGGATATAGTTTAGATATGATTTTTTTCTATTTAAACTGTCCAAATTACACTAAACAAATAATTTCAGATATAATGAAGAAGGTAACAGAAGGAAGGCCTTCATATTCTATTACTTTGTTTTGATTGGGTACACAAAGAAAAACTAACACTTGTCGGCAGAAAGTTCGTGTCTTTCTTCTGTTTCAAGATCGCGTTCATGACTTCCTGCCGCCACTCACATGTGATGGTTACGCAGCCAAACCACTTCAGGAGGTCCCCTCTTACTTCCGACACATTTTCATGGTCAGTGTGCGGCCATTTCTTCGTCTCCATCCGATACCATACCATTTTCCATTTTCTCAAAACTAACCATACCCCACATGGGGTTGCCCGCGACCCAAACAAACTCATCGCTTGTGCGCTCACGGGGTACTATTACCGCCAGCAGAAGCTCCACTCAAGCCGTGCGCAACCGTACTAATCTTGCTCTTTCTGCTTTTTCCCATTTCCATCAAATTGCAG
Source organism: Anopheles atroparvus (assembly GCA_914969975.1). Classification (NCBI taxonomy): domain Eukaryota; kingdom Metazoa; phylum Arthropoda; class Insecta; order Diptera; family Culicidae; genus Anopheles; species Anopheles atroparvus. The sequence continues at coordinate 13,206,852 of CAJZCY010000001.1, forward strand.
TAAAGGCCACCGTCGTCATCATCATCTTCATCATCGCATCACGCCATCGACGGGCAGTAGAGTTTGCGTCATTGAACTTGAAAAAGTCGAACAACGATCGATCGGAAATTATGCGTGTACGCTTCGGTGGCGCACCAGCCCGTTCATCACCGGACCATTGAGCGGACCTTGGACGAGTCTCGGAAAGGCGCTAGAGTTGGCTTTTCGAAATTCCGGCAGTAGCATCTTCCCGCGCCGCAAGGAAGAGGAGAGACGTGGGGGAGACAGTCGATCGCTGCTCCGATTGGGCTTTCGGAGTAACGAGTCGCGGTGTTCGGTACGTACGCGACATACCAGCGTTTTCGTTACACGTCGAGCGCCAGCCATCAGCCAACAGTGGCCGTTTGGAGGAAAACAACAAGTGGACCACACTGTTCCAGCTCTCCGGCGCGCTTCCCGGGGAAACCGAGCATAATCATCGCGGGCATGTACGGCTGATACTGCGCGACCTCATCGCGATCAGGCATTGATTAGCGATCGTAGCGAGCGCTTCTCGGTGGCGAACGGCGGCCCACCAAATAGGTCAAGTGTAGCCACCGCAGGTCCGCCTTGGTTAATGGTTTTCTTCCTATAAAGGGTTCCGAGTGTCAAAAAATACAATAGAATCGAGAAAGTGGCACGCCTGTGCCTGAATGGTTCGTGCTTTTCGACGGCGCAATTGTTTTCGGAGTGTATTATGTGTTTTTTCATGGCGTTTATGTTGTGATAAGTGTGTCAGCGTGATCGTTCTAGCCGCGCGTTAACCACCGATCACTCGCGATCGCGAGTGTTAACGCTCGGGAATGGCTCCGAACCATGGCGATACGGTTTGAGGTGCTTCGGCGAGTTTCCAAGTACATGTGCAGTGTAAGTGTTGTCCGGAACATCCAAACCAGCACCGTGTGAAAGAGATGGTCACGTACAATATGGACGGTTCGCAGAGAATGAGCCGCCCTCGGCGCGGTTCTAGTGTTTCATCCGGCTTCCGACTAATGGACGCGGACCAACTGGATGCGAGGTCCAGCGTCAGTCGAAACAGTATTTATAAACTGAAGATCGATTCCATGTTTGACGACACGAGGTGAGTTTACGTTGAGTTTCGAAATTGCTTCACTTCAATATATCCTCCCGAAATGTAGCTGCTTCTCGCTATGGTACAGGTGATTGGGTGCTTTGCTTACTAACCTAAACTAGTTTTACACTACGTCGAGCCAATTTGTAATCAAACTGAAATCGAACTACACAAACATTAAAATGTACTTTGAAGCCTCTCGAGTTGCTTCGATGTATTCAATTTCCTCTTAGCACATTCCAGCTGATGACATTCTGTGCCTCGCCCAACTCGGCGGTCAATCGTCTCACAGTGCGCTCCAGCTCGCGAACGGTGTTTGTGAAACGTTTTTCTAGCAACTCTTTCTCTTCGATTACGCGGCGATACTTCTGGCCCAGCACCTCATAGGATCGTCTCAGCTGCGCGAACTGTGTTTCTTCCTCGGGTCCCTCCGCCTCCCGCAATGGTTCCGGACGGGAAGGAAACTCTTCCGAAAGCTGCTCGTGGCTCGCCTCTTGCCTATCGAAAGTGACGGATACAATTTCGTATCGAGCGCCGTGCGGCTCCGGTTGATCAGCCGTGTAGCAACACAGACCACCGTTGAGGGTGCCCGCGAGACACGCTGTTTCGGCACCGTGCACTTCGATGCTAGCGGTCCAGATGGATCGCCTGGCCGCCGCCACCCAGTCGCAGCTCCACGAGTTTTCCACCAAACGGACCCGTTGCAGCGCCGGCAGGAAGGCGGGAAAGAACGCGATCCCGCGCAGGCGGTTGTGGTTGATCCAGAAGTTTTTCACCCGTTGGAGAAGCAGGGTGGGCAGAACGTCGAGGTGAACGATGCGGTTCGAGGAGAGGTCGAGCGCAAGCAGATTGTCCATCGTTCGGAACCAGTTGAGGTTGACCGACTCGAGCTGGTTGTTGGAGAGGTCCAGGATCGACAGGGCAACCAGGTGACGGATGTTTGGCGGGATGGCATACAGCGGGTTGCCGGTAATGATGAGCGTGTTTAGGTTGCGATTTTCTTGCGGAACTATCGCGAACTCGCGCAGACCGGTATTATCGATCCGCAGCGAGTGCAGCGACTGCGAACGGAAAGTGACCGCCGGAATGAGGCCGTTCTTCAAGGTCAGGAAGGCCGTGTCGGGGAGCGCGTCGAAGTGGTGTGTGGTGAACGGTATAATTTCACAGGATTCCATGATGATTTGCGACGAGCTTGGAAACGCGATGGCCAGGTCGTCGGATGAAGATTGAAGCGATAGTCCTTCGATGAAGCACGTCGCGTTACGATGCAGTTTTGTACACACAATTATGTTTGCGGAGCATGACGGAAGGCAAATGATGGCTAGAAGTGTTCTGCAGAACAGGGAAACTTGTTGATAAAGCAGGACCGCTGTAAGACTGTCCCACTGTACTTCTACTTACATGCATGTAAACGATCGCATCATTGCCGATGTTTTTATCGTAGCCATTCGAACTGAACGAACTGCACTGTGCTAAACCCTTATCACTACTGAACTAGAGGCAAATGGGATTTCTAGTCGAGCTCGAGCGGCCGCCACATGCAATGTCATAACATTGATTCGTTGGTTTACACTTTGTTGATAGGATCCTGCAAGTATATTCCGACGTTCTCCATCTCCAGCCCTATCACGCCATCGACGGTTTCGTTCTCGTACACTTGCAGCTTCAAACCTTCCTTGACGGAGTGCTCCCGCGGCCCGGAGGAGTTCAGGTCCCCGAGTACGGCCAGCATCGCCTTGGAGATCGCCAAACGCGCGCGTGCCGGACTGCTGTACGAGCAGCACAGTCCCCCGTTGCTCATCCGACCAACACACCGGAAGTCGTTGCCGAGAACGGTGATGTTCCGCAGCCACACCTTCTCCCGTATCGCACTCACCCACTCACAGTCCCAGTGGTTCTGCATGATGCGGGTGTACTTCAGCGCAGGAAACATGTCCGGAAAGCGGTCGATCTTCAGCAGCCGATTCTGGCGCGCATCGAACAAGATCAGGTTGGGCAGAGTGAACTCGCTGCCCACCGTCACGGTCGTCAGGCGGTTGTCGGCCAAACGGAGCACATTCAGCGCCACGAGGCTTTCGAAGTTGCCCAGATCCACGCTCGTCAGCGCGCATCCGGACAGGTCCAGCACCTTCAGCCCGACAAGGTAGCGAATGTTGGCGGGTAGCTTTTCGATTTGCGGCTCGTGAATGACCAACACCTGCAGCGAGCCGTGCAGCACCGGGAGTACGTCGAAGGTTTGCAGGCCGGTGTCGCTGATGTGCAATCGCTCCAGGTGGCTTAGCCCGTAGTACAGCTCCTTCAGGGTGCCCTTGCGCAGTTCAAGGTTAACCGTGGTGGCGTCGAACTGCCGGAACAGATTGGGCCCGATGAATGGGATCGCCGGGTAGAACAGCTCGATGCTGCGATAGCTCGGGAAGCTCACGCTAGAGCCGACGCTGTAGATGGCGACACTAGCGATGATGCACACCTCCTCCTGCTCGTCATCATTCGGATATTTCGTCTCGAGGATATTGGTCGTCGAGGAGAAAATCTTTCGATCGACAGGAATCGAAAAGTTGTGTACTATGCTGCAGTGGAACTCGAGATCGACGGCAGAAGCGAGGATCGTTGTAAAAAACAACAAACTATAAACATCTATTAATCTAGCCACTTATTTCCTGCGAAAAAAAAAACTAACCTTAATGCTTCGAAAAACAACATCCTTTCCTATGGCTGCCAGCTAAAACCCAATGTTTGCGGTGCTCCGGTGATAATGAACTGATTTGCTAGAGTACAACATTTCCTACGAATGCCACGATGTGGTAACCATACAATCTGTGTGTAGTGTTTGAAATTGCATCAATACAGACAAAGGCCCCTGATTGCTTTGTAACTGGCGTGTTCAACTGATGTTTATAAACCATTCGTAGAAATTGATGCATACTTACTGCTATGAGTGTATTGTTTTCAAATCATCGTATGAAAAATTGAAACACGGAATGACATATTGTTTTTCTTGCAAAACTAGAAACTAAAACAAAATATAACAGATCTTATGTAGCATCCCATAGTGGTTGCCTGCATTGCACCAATGATTCAAACAACTAGTTCAAAATACTTCCGATATGTCAGCTATTAAGATGAATGCAGACACCTAATCGGAAACAGGTTTTCCCTGCAACCGTGCTCCAACTAGCCGTGTAATGGGATCATGCTATAACGGGGCCTCCTGATGTCCCCCGCGCTGGGTGCAGGAAAAGTGAAGCAATAAACACAAACTGCAAGTGACATCAACACGCTTATCGTGAGGTCCTGCCATGCAGCCCCTTACATTTGGGTCACCTATTTTCATTACGCTCGTGTTTCAACGACACTTAGAGCTAGATCACTTGCCGTTGGATACACAGCACTGCGTGGCTACAGCAGGACTCTCTCTGTCTCGCCCCGATATGGGTCACTGCAGATAACCCACTCCGAATCGACCTCCCGGATCTAGGGGAACGACATTTTTCCCTGCAGGCGCTGGCCGAGCGCAGAAAAACGAGTTGCCTTAATCTTCACCTTGTAGGATTTGCTGGCTTCATTCGCTTTCCTCCGCCACCTCTGCCTCTGACCGTTGCGATTCATGTGGGATGTTGCATCAAGTAAGAACGCTCGTAACATGCCGCTAACCCCGTTTACTAAATGAGCTGAAATAGCCTAAGCCTTTTAAAATAGTGATAGATCGCTACTTATGGTTTTGTGAGGTGCAAATGCTCATCGAAAAAAAAAAACCCTCCAAAAGGTGGAGGAACACTCTACGCACTTCACTAAAAGCGGGAACGATCTCGCCATTCGGTGTTGCTCCAATAGCCGCCTAAAAGTATGCAATAGGCAGATTTAAGAACACATCCGTAAAGCTCTTGCGATGGAAGCTTGCACAGGCGGCGCGCTCGCGATGTACCATTAGAAAGTTGTTTCTTTCTCGCACCACGCTCATCGGATATCAGAGCCCGATGCGAGGAGGAAAAGAAAAGCGTTGGCAGCGTGAACGGACAGGCGACACGGGGAGCGGCGTGGAAGTGGTTTTCATTCCGGGCGCACGGAACCGAGGCGCGGAAATTTCTTCGCTCCTAGACCCAGCTAGGTTGATCGCAGCGGATTGACCGACGCTCAATAGTTGCTCGCACGCGGAACCGTACGGGTGTGCTTCGTCGTTGCGCTGAAGATCGGAAAAACCGTGTGCTCAGGTTCGGTGTGTTGGCGTAGGCCAGTGATTGCTACCAGTGTTTCCTTGCTAAGAACACAAGGTGCAAAGGTGGTGGTCTGGTGACTTTGTGTCTTCCAAGTGGATTCTATACATTCCGTTTAAATTTAAATGCCATCCCATCCTGTGAACGCGGAGCTGATTCGTTCGCCTCGATAGTGCTCCCATCAGAGTCAGAGTCCTGTCCCTGCCTGAGTTGGCGTCGGAGCTCCAACACCCACCCGTGCACTCGTCCGTGTTTCTGCGTGGGGCTACATTTGTGCGCATTCGATTGACCGCGTTTCGCTGCCGAAAACCACGGGTTGATTGCTCATAAATGTTTAAAATTTTCCGGACTTCGGACTCGCAGCTCGTATTTCGAGCCACGGCAGTCAGTCAGCGCGTCGAGTGCGACAGTGGACGCTGTAAGTGCGTTCGGAAGTTCGTAGTACAGTGAAACAGTCGGTAGAAACGATGACTGACGATTAAACCGTACCGAAAAAGTTATCATTTCAAGAAAAGAAAAAAAAAACCGTTGGTTAGATAAAGCAGCATGAGCAAATGTGTCTGTAACTTAACAACACGACAACGCCGACGTGTTTCAGTGCCATAGTGTTTTAAACGTACCGTTGGAGAAGGTTTTTGTAAAGAAAAACACAACAGTTTGAAAAGAAGTGCAGCAAGCATTTTGCGGTGGACGAACGTCGTAGTGGACACCAGCTTCAAAGCAGATCAAACAATCTCACAAAGTGAATCCCCGGGTGGTCGGTCTCCGAAAAGACACCGACACGACAAAGAAAACCCCCCTCCACCCCCCACCCTACTGCGACTTGCACCTTTCTAGCCATCAGCCGCGGCCGAGCAAGCTAGCTTTAATGTGCAACCATCAACAGTGCGTGATCGATGAGCGTCATCCGAACATTTCGGTTCAATGTGGCAAACAGTTAGTGATTTTTTCGTGTACCTAATCCACCAGCTATGCCTTTACGACCATAACCATAACAGTAACGCCGGCGGGTGCGATCCTAACTGCAACAGTAGCGCCCACTACCATTGCAGCTGCGACGGCGACCATGTGCATACGGGGTACGGTGGCAGCGGTAGCGGTAGCGTGTCCTCGGCTCCCACTAAGCATCACTAACCTTCCCAACCCCCTTTTTCCCAACCCCAAGGGGGAGGTCCGGGACGAGTAGTAGTCTAACCCAAGTAGTGACGCAGGCGAAAGGGACCCTGTCCCGCGAATGAAACCCCAATGTGCTGATGCTGTTTTTCTTTCTTTCTTCTTCTACTCCTTTGGTTCTTCGTTTGGTTTTTGGCAAACAAAATCGAACATCCTTTCTCGCTCGTTCCAGGTCGATCGTCAGCCAGCGGTTAGATGATCGCAGCTCACATAACGGCCGCCGCCGGTCGTCGTCGATCGGGGGGCTCAGCCGGGGCAGTCTCGCCGGTGCCATCATAAACGATCGCGACAATCTGGACATCAGCGCGGTGGCAGGCAGCTTGCGCGACGGTGGCGGGGCGGCCCAGGTGGGAAAGAGCTCGGCCGTACTCGGAGCCGTCGGTGGTGGTGACGTTCCAGGTGCTCCTGCCGGGGCGACAGACAGGGCGGCCAAAGATGCCCGGCACGAGATCAGCAACAGCGTGCAGGCGCAGATCGAGCGGATGTTCACGGACGTCGCGAAGGAGCACGGCAGCTCGGCCAATGTACAAAGCTTCGGCGTGCGCTGCCTGGGCTCGCTGCCGCTGAAGGAGAAGGTGACGAGTCTGGTCGGGCTGCAGGAGCCTCTGCGGCAGCTGTACTTGAGTGGTGCTGGCCACGGGGTAAGTTCAATTGATTGACTTACGAGGTCAACTTCTTAGGAATAAATCCGTGGACACGTGCAACGATTTTCGCGTGGGGAAAACGATGCACCCCATCATCCCCATGCATCGGTGATTACCTAACCGAACCGGCGAAATGTTTAACCGAGATCAACACCCTGCACTTTTCCACCGTCCGTCGTAACACGCTCGCGCGGAAGAAAATCGAAGTCGCTAGCGAATTTCTTTTGTTCGAACCGATTTTATCACCCCCGGATTGGGAGGAAAGTTGCGCTCCAGCCGCTTCCATTTGCATTCGAAAACGCCGAATTCGGGCGCGCCTTTCAGTAATCTCGCTCGCATCGTACAACAACAGCGCGCGTTTTGATCAACGATCAGGAGATTTCTTTTTTCCCTGCAACAATTCAGCCAATCAATCGTACACTGTCGAACGGTGTTTTGTGTTTACAAAGCATACGGAACCATAACCGCAAGGGCCGGAGGAAGAAGGAGGATCCGGGAAATGGCACGTTACCAAACTAACGAAACAAAACCCTTGCATTTCTCCCGCCTCCCTGAGACGCTTGATCTGAAACGCGAAGATGGCATAAAAGTCACTTGCGAAGCTGCACAATGAGCATTCATCATTATATCTTAAAGCCGCCACTAAACAAACCCTCGATTGCCGTTGCTTTGTGCGTTTGTTGTTTGCTCGTAAAAGAGGATTATTGTCGACGTAATGAAGATTGTTTTTCGTAATTGAAGATCACCCGGTGCTTATTTACTTTGTATGCCCGCAGGTACGATCACATCGGTAGGATTGGGAGATGTTTTGGGTAACCATTCCATCAAAGATTTAAATTCACGGTTGCGACTGGAAGCATCCAACAGATTGAGTGGGTAATATTTGTAAAATGCAACCAATAAACAAATTATTCACCGAAAGAAAGTTTATTGATATTACGATTAAACATGTTGTCATCAAGGAATCTCGATTGATCCCTCCCTTGACTCCTTGATGACAATTCCTTTAATCAAAAAGTTACTCGTCCATCGTAACCCAAATGAACACACTCAACATTCTGGTACATTTTAATGTCTGTTGATGATGATTATACCATCACATTTAGTTTGGATAATTATAACTACGATGGGGATGTTTGATTTAGGATATGATTTATAACGACCATCTTCGTGCTCTGATTGAGATATATCTTTGCACGACTCACATTCTCTGCGTTAGATATGGGGCCGATACCTCCAGATATATCGCACCCGTCTGCCTCACGCTGATCGTGCTGACGAGGGGATGGCGATTGAAACATCTTCTTCGCCATATACAAGCTTGCCATAACGATCCGGCTGGCGTTGGTGCGGAAGGTGCGCTCCCTAGCGATGTCTTGACCGGTGCAGATTGATAGTTCCGTTCGCTGGTTTTTATTCGTGCCGCGTTGACCTCAAAGCTGGCCGAAAAATAATGCCACAGCTACCACCCCTTGGTGGCGCTCCCTCCCGGTAGTAAAGGTTGTGTGTGTGTGTGTGTGTGTGTGTGTGTGGGGTGCGAACACTGAAACCCATCCCCCCGTAACGGCAGTTTCTTTCACCCAGCGATGGCACCGCCAGCAACAAATGCGGCCAACAGGAGGGTTTTTGGTGGTCCCGGGGACGGTTGGGCCGAACTTTTGCCAGGCAATTAGCAGGTCGTGCTCTCCGATGGGGAAACGTCCATTCGCCAGGGGTGCAGCAGGGTGCAATCGTTTCCGAGGATGAAACAAAAAAGTTACCCTGGCCTACTGAGATGATGAGTAGGATGCTTCCCGGATGTTTTTCGAGTTGCCAAAGACGTCAAGGGGAAGTTTTAATAGCACGTACTATTTAGGCCGTCTTATTGTCTTCGACAATCGCCACACAGGAGAAGAAGAAAAAAAAACGAAACTGGAGAAAAATCTATTCCCATCACAACCGATTGGCGATTGAAAAAGATTGATGATTATTGGATTCGTATGTTGCAGGTGAGGCCCTCGACTGTAGGTTAAACCTCTGACTGATTAGGTCTTGAGCCTCAAAAGCATTATTATATTATTTAATCAAGATGTAGCGACGTTTCATGTTAAAGAAGCGTTCAAATACCTTTCGAAATGAAAGAAAGATAAATGACTGATTACAAAATAATCTACACACCTTAAAATGTGCAAAATTATGCGATAGTTTGACTTATTTTGTTTTATGCTCAAAAGTATTTCGGTTAGGTTTTAGGAAATAATTTTGGCAATTACATATTTTATATATGTATAACCGTTGTGACCATTAGGACAATGAAACCTTCGGGGTGGCTATAGCAGCGACGAGCGACTGATTACTAACTTTCCCGAGGTACATTAAAATTCCCCGATCCGACCTGCACAACCAGCTGCGTCGTAAACAGTCACGGAGTGTAGATTAAAAAAATAAAATTAAAAAAAAAACCGGCGACGATATACCCTTCGTGAATAAAATGTTTTAAATGTGCTTTCCGTACGGTCGGCCGATAATTTTATTTTTCGCATATTCATGTGCACTTAGAAGCAAGCACCATGGAAGCACATTTGCTCTGCACGCGAACGCACCAAGCAAAATGAAACTTGCCTAAAAAAAAAAATGCACACCAAATAGGCAAACCCGGTACTCACGCTTCTGCCGCGTCACACCTGCACGATTCACGATTCACCCGGCAGAGACGCGCACGCGGTCACGGTGGGCGCCATTTGGCGGGGCTGTTTGTGGAAATTTGTGGAAAGTGAAATGCGTTCCTCACACCCTCCATCGCAATGGGAGCGGGCCACCCTCCCGTTGTGGTGGTCCCCATTTTGGGAAGGAAGGATAATCACTGTATCGGTTCGAGCGGGAACATCGAGCCGCCGCCGTCGTGGAGTCGCTGCGGCGAATAGAAATCTCATAACCCGCCTAATTATGATCCACGGTGGATTACTACTGCCTCCGGTCGGTTGTACCAGGGAAGACACACTCACAAAGGGACAGATGCATGGAACGAAGAAAAAAAAATAGATGGAAAATTTAGTTACCGGTACTGTTTAACGAACTGTGAAACGTGCATAAATCATCACGCTCCACACACCCCGCGGCGCGTAACGCGTTTGTTGACGCAAACGGAGCGCGCCTCGCAAGAGGCAGGCCTCGGTCAATATGAGGAAGGTGTTGGCGTCACCGTCACTGTCCGTATTTGGGACAGACGGCACCACGCCGTGTTGTTGGAAGTGGTGTGTGAAATGTTGCACTGCCTCTACAAACAAACGCGTCCTACTGAGGGCGTGGGCGCGTCCTTGAAGAACGGAACGAAAAGTACCCATATGTTACATGCTTGTATTTTTGTGTTATGCTTTCCACCATTGCATTACCCTCCTGGGAGAGGCTGCTTTCAAACCTATCGCCGCGAGGGGTAAAATGGTCGTTAAAAGAAATGTTATACATCCGCAAGTTTAGGACAATAGTTAGCGTTTCATTTTACAACGAATGGTCTGTTTCAAGACTGCACACTCTGCAAATTTATCGCTCTTTCACCGAGATCTGGAGGGCTGTAAATAAACCAGTTTCGCTATTCAATATCCATCACTGTTGATATTCAATAGAAGCCGCAATGTTTTTCAACTAACCGCAATGTTTTTTTTTCCTCTCTCCTCCGGGCCGTAAGGACCAATTTGATCATGCGTACCCCCATTAAGGAGTAACAAGACTTTTTCTCTTTAAATTACGTGGATAGTCAGTCCTTCATACCGGGGGGAGGTCCGGTCAGTATTCAAACCCACGCCATCGTGGGTCGTGTTCGAACTATACAGCATACTGAAATCATCAATATGTCAAAATAAGTATAAATTTAACAAATGTTTTAAGGAATCGATTTCTCTACCTTTTGGTTAGTTTGCTTAACTGCAAGTAGTTAGTTTAAAGGTGTGGGATATGATAAAGAGTATCTAGTCTCTTATCCACTTTGAATCGTTTTGTTCTTGAGACATCTGGAACCTGAATGAAATCGTACCAGATCTTATCCTCCCAGCAAACGTTTAATGATGCTGCCTTTGCCCAACTGTTCGCAAGCAAACAAGCAACAGTACACTAGTGCGAAAAAAATAGATTAGACCCAGATCGGCCCTCCAGAAGTTCAGTGAATTGGCCAACAAATCCTTCCTGACACCGTCCCGTCCCGGGATGTGGGTCACGCGTCCATTTCCTCGCCAGCCTTTCGCCTTTATGCGTTTTGCGCAAAAGTGGGGCAGCACGCTGAGAAGATCCCAAGCGGTCCGACAGATCGGCACGGATGCAGTTCCGTCCGCTTGCGTTCCATTCCGCATTTGTCGGACCAGTTCGGACCGGCCAATCCCCGGCCCGTATCGTCCCGGGTAGCTAGAAAGACCGCTGGTGGCCGGGGAAGCCATTGCGCAGCGGTGGCTTAGATAAAACTGGTTCAGTTTGACACACTTTAATTGAACAATTTTTCAATTGCTTTTCCTGCCACCGATATGTGCCACCGACGCCGTCGCCTCCTGGACGGATGCGACTGACGATGGGTTCGTGGAAAATGAGAGGGGGGGGAGGGCAGATTGAGGGAAGGAATTACAATGCCATGCTGGCCTCTTCCTCCCCACGGGACCGGCCGGCTCGCCGTGTCGAGGTTGCGTCCGTGCAAGAAAGTAAGCGAACTCGGTTCCCGGGCCGACCCAAATGTTTGCCTTTTCTTCGACTGGCACGAAAGGAAACCCACCGGGCGGGTGGGAAAAACGGTCTGCATAAAAACCCTGGCGGCCCACCTGAAGAAATATGGCCAAAGAAGAGGAAAAACACGCTCGTACATTGGGAAGGAAAAATCAAGATCGAACCAATGCAAAACCAGTTCCGTTCGATGGTCCATTAGCTAGGAGATAGGAGCGGCGACCCGGGTTCGGCCGTCTAACGTGGCTCTAACGGAACGGGCAGTCCAGTTTCGATTTCCCCCAGGAGCCCTCCAGGGTGCCGAAGTGGGGGGGGAGTGCAGTTTTTTTTTATGTTTCTGCACTCGCTCCAATTATTGGTATTTGGAATGGTAATCACAATAATAGCACACCGATCGCGTTTACGACTTGATTGCACACTCCATTTTTTCGGTTTTGTTGCTTGTTATACTGTTGTTTTTGCAAATTTGTAAAACTAATCCAAATTGCGAATTAAATAATTGCGTGTACCGGTTCGATGGGAGCGCTACCGGCAGTATGGCGCAAGATACCGCTCGTAAAACCAATCCATCGTGGTAAAATGATTTCCACCGATTTAGTGCATTTCTTTCTGAGCGGTATCACCATTTGCGGCCGCACGTTGTTATGCCATATGCTTGTCGCGATTTGTCGGAACGTTTATCCTGCGCCGCTGCAGGCAAACCAGCAAAAAGCGCCATCGAGAAAACTGGCGATCATGTTTTGGCCACAACGCCGTAGCTCGTGCGGTGCAATATCGATCCAATGGCGTGAGTTTAAAGCACGGCAAAAGACACTGGGCCGACCACTTGGGCGTCCTCCTACACCCGGGCGGGATTGTTGCATTGTGGATTTTCGGCCACTGATTAAACGAGTCAACTCAAAGGGTCCAGCAGAGCGGGCAAACGAGGGAGAGGAAGGTGACCGGTATCGTTGGCCACGAGGAGGGGTGATTTGATTTGAAATCCAAAATTTCACCCAAATACGCATCCAAGCGCCACTTGCGCCATGCTCTCTGCCGTGAACGAAGCAGTTTAGTTTTTTACTTCTTTCCATTCGGCTACCATGCAATCGACGTTTCAGTTTACGTTTCGTTTCGACGCTGTGTCTGTTGTGATTTTCCTCCACTGCCAGTTAAGGCGATCGTGAAGCGTTCGAGGCATTTGAGAAGGTTTTTGGGCGGCCGCGAGGCTTGGGGAGTGCCATGATCTGCCATGAGGGCACGGGAAAACCTCCAAACGAGCGAAGCTCATCGTTCGAAACTCGGAAATCGACGGAAAGATAACATTCGTGTACTTTTCCAAAACACTGCGCACGATCAACAACGAGCGAAAACAACCAATCGACATAACTCGCCTCTGATGGCGCTTGAATCGGCTTCCTTTTTTGGTTGGTGGCCCGAAATTTTTTCCGTTTTCCTCGTTGGCCCATATTGTTGGCGTTGGTCGATTTCCTCCTTCCTTCCCGTGGCGCCTGGTGTTTTGTGTCAATACGGCGCTCTTCGCTCTGGAAGTGTACTTCAATGCATTTTACCCTCAATTTTGTATTTTCAAACGATTCAGCAGCGAACCCAATGTATGAACAACGGGTTTAGAAGATGAAAGATACTTGTCGTGGAAGAAAAAAAAAACCGAAACGATTTGCCACTTCGATAACATTGGAGTATGTTTCTCGTTGGAAAAGCTTCACCTTTAAATGAAACCCCACCTTTATTCTTTTCCTACCGCCGGTTGATCTCTCGCTTCGGAAGGTTCAAATCAACGTTTTGCCCCGTTTTGCATAGCGACGTTTAGCGATGATCCGTCCATCCATTCGGCGTGCGGTGGAAACTTTCCCCTTCAGGCCAGCGCGCCTTTAATGAGTCCGTACGGTTCGACGATGATTTTAATTTGTGCATAACCTCTTCTAATGAAAGCGACTAACCTCAGCGCCATTTCCCTGCCTGCACTGCACCGGGGTGGTTTTTCCAGCACCGGCGGAGAGCACGGAGGTGTGGATCTATTTTTGGACCTGAACGACTTGGCGACTGCGCCCCGCGTTGGTTTCGGTTTAATTACCGATTTTGCACAAACGTCAAAAGTGGTGGAAAAGTGAAATCCCGCCACCATCCTCCCACCCGGTCCCGGGGCTCTGGTCGGCTCCGGGGGCTTTTCTCCGTCATTCTTCCATTTCCTCTTCTAAGTTTTCTGTGCGTATTTCTTTTTCCTTCGTCTCCGTTTGACGCAGTGTTCGTCGTCCAATTTGTCCTGCTCGCCCCGGCTAGGAGAGGGTGAAAGTGCTATTTAATTAGTTACCGATGCCGCGACCGATGCTCTGACTGACTGCGCAACATAATGCGTTTAGCCAACGTCATCCTCTAATTGATAGAACTGTACCATCGGGCGAAACGCGTTTGCTGTGGCGTCTGCACGGGAATCGTCGCACGCACCGTTTTGTATCCAATTTCTGTTGCCATCTCCTGAGTTCGACCAGTTTATGAGACCTAGAGAAAATAAATAGCACGACATTAAATACGACACGAATCCAATTAAACAACGAATCCGTTGAGGAATGTCGATATCACATTGATTTTATTTTTGTAACGAAAACACGAAATTTTTGTAACGTTTCCCTACCGTGAAAAGATTAATTTAAGAAAACTGTTTGTGTTGTGTGATACTGAAAGGGGTTGGGAAATGAGGGGTTTCGAAAGCCCGTGGTCGTGTGGATCAAAGCTCTGGGTCTTGCTCCTTTTTATTTTTGCTCTTTCCTAGCTGGCTTCTACAATGCTACTAATCTTAATTTCTAACGCGGGGGCTCTCACGCCTTCGGCAAAACGGGTGAAGAGTGATGGGATTGTCATTTAGAGTTAGTTCCGATCAGTTTGAATGAGATAAAAAAAACCTATAGAGGACTGCTTGGCAGATTCGAACATCTCCTTTCGAACATCTCCCTGTGCAGGATGAATTGGCAACAAATGAACTTGAATTGAATTAATCAATTTTATGTCATAGAAACAACGACACAACGCTTCATAAGCGAGTTATGGATTACGTGTTTCAATCGATGCTTTGAGGCAGTGTCGAATTGTGCCTTATAAATCATTTATCTTTTTCCAACAGAGCTTGAAGCGATTGGAAACAATGTTGTCATAAGAGTGTTTAATAGCTAGAAATAAAACTGGGTCAGCTTTTTTCTTGTTTCGATGTTGTCTTCATGTTTCGGGTTTTTAAGCACCAGCAAATGGTCAAGCCCTTCACCGACCGGAGCCTTAACAAACACTCGTTGAAAGCATCATTTCTCTTCGGGGGGTTTTTTGTTGTTGTACCTTTTGTTTGCCCGCTAATCGGATAACCCAAAAGTGTTATACTGCGCCACCCGAGGAACGTCTCTCGAGGTGGTGGATCGTTACTTTCTTCTTTAGATCGCTCGCCGTGGCGAATTGAGAAGAAAAACCCCGACCCGTTACAGCAGCAGTCTAGCAGCAACGAGGTGTAGTTTAGCCGTTGATAATCGACGCGCGGCTGCACTCCGGGGGAAGAATAGCATAATTGCCCGTCTTCGGTCGGTCAATATCATGTGTTCGGAAAGGCCACAGCTGGCCGAGGTGGGATGGTGTTTTCCATTTTCGTTTTCTCGTATCGCAATCGAAGCTTGATGGGAGCTCGAGCCGAAAGGTACTGTTATTCAGAGGTGCTGGAGCAAGAAACATAAATTATTATACTCTGCCAGCTATTCAAATTTCACCTTTTGCACCTGAGCTGTGGTGAGCGTTTGTTCAGCTTTTAGCTGAAAGGATGGGGAAAAGAAACGCTTCTTTCAACCGCATCGTTCTTGGGGAGTTTTCTTCCCCCTCCCCACCTGTTAATTAATTGACCGATTATCAAATTATCCATTTCACAGGGATGCCTAATCAGCTTCTCATCATGGACGAGCGTAGCGCTCCCAAGGTTGAAAAAGTGCTTTTTTCAATTTTAATTTTCCCAGCTCGGAGGCAAACCACTCGTTAAGCCAAAATACACCGTTTGCCAAATTTACAACCGTTTGAATTTCCATAAAATTATGGCCCGCCTTTCCGTGTTTTGGGTGGTGTGAAAAAATGTATCTTTACCGTCCTCGAGATGCATCTCGTTTCCTTTCGTCTCAACAAACGCTCTGGCCGAGCCATGATAATGAAGTAATTCACTATTATCAACAGAACCCCGCACAAACCTGAGCTGCGTGGATTGATGGAAAAGCGTACAAGAAGGCACGAAGAGTTTTTTCCTTGGCCATGGCCAAGGTTGCCAGGGAACGCATCTTCTTGGCCGTAGTTCGTTCAGAGCTTGTGCTTGTTTAATAATTTACACTTTATTTATGTCATCGACTTCGGCTGGTGCGTGCCGTCCTGAGGCCAGCAGCGCTTTTCCGCCCTGCGCCGTTAATTGAACCAAAACAGCCGATGGCATGCCAGCGCAGACAGCAAGCACTATTTGTGTTAAACCCGTTAATTATCAAACTGTGCCACTTGCCCGCACCGGATCGATACCGGACCGCGGATTGGGCGCTTCGTGCAGGAAAAAGGCAGGAAAAATCGAATCGCCTCGGAAGAGAAATTACGGTGGTTCGCGCTTCAGCCAGTTTTTCCACGGCTGGCTTCGAGTGTTGTGCTTTCCAAAACCAAAAGCGCGGCCAAAAACGCGTCTAGTTTTGGTTGTTTTTGAGTGTGCATTTTGCTTTTCTCCCCCCGCGCGCCCTGTCCGCCGGCCGCCTCCACGATGCTAAGCATTTTCTCTTCGTGCTACCCCAAATCGCCGGGCCGAGCCTTTTTATCGGCGATTCGATCCACCGGGGCGCGCGGTTCGGTTTTGCGATAAATGGGCCAGTGCAGATGGGGTCAAAGAGAAGGGCAAACGGCAAGCAAGCGAAAAACGAAGTGAGGTTAAAAAAATAAATCACCTCACCCCACTAATGCCGGCCGCGCGGGGAAAGGATGGATAAACAGGGCGACGTACGATGCTCTTGTGACGAGGAAACTCATGGGTTAACCCTTTTCCCCACCCTTGCCCTTCTTTCCAGACGCAGACGGGAGGCTCGCTGGACATCAGCCCGATCGGGCTGCGGATTCGGGCGGGCAGCGGCAAGGAGCCCTCGGTGACGCCGTTCCAAAATATCGCCGTCTGGTCGGCGGTCAAGTTCGTGGTGTCGGGCGCGGAGGGCGGTGCCGCCTTCCTGCCGCTCATCACCGACCCGGAGAACATCGACAAGAGCTCCCTGTTCCGTCCGCTGAGGTAAGGCCGGGGCAGGCAGAAGCAAGGGAAGCAGTGTGTGGTGCGTTTCCGGCGTTTGCTAACCTATTTTGGTTCTCTTTCCCTCGCGTGGTGCAGCGCGGCGGACAAACGGCGCCTGTCGTCCGGCATCCACTCGCCGCTGTTCGCGATCGTGATGCGTTCGACGACCGTGCCGCGCCAGCTCGAGTGCCACGGGTTCGTCTGCCAGACGCCGGAGGATGCGATCGTCATCGCGGCCACGCTCTACCAGAGCCTGATGGCGCACATGAGCGGCGGGGATGTAAGTGCGCGCAACGGCTGGCCCCGAAATCGGTGTGTATTTGATGGGCGTTTTTGTTTTGGCTTCGCAGAATCAACGGCCCAAGCGGCCGAAGAACCGGAACGGCGTCAGCTGCATGAGCATCGCGAGCAGCACCGTCACGACGAACACGCACCTGCAGAGCGGTTCCACGAAGCTGTCCTCGCGGCGTTCGAGCGCCAGCCAGCGTAGCATGCTGCCGCCGCCGCCGAGACCGCCGCGGATGAAGCGCAGCGCCACCAGCTCCCTGAGCGGCGAGAGCGACACCGTCGCCGGGCTGCACGAGGACGAGTCGTCGACGGAGGAGCGCCGCAAGAAGAACCTCAAGAACAAACGACCCCCACCGATACCGCCGAATCCACCGCGTGCGAGTGAGTCTGCCGCTTCGGTTCTTCTCCTTCTTCTCTTGGGTCAACGGCTCATGTCCTGTGTCCTTTGCTCTCTTTCCCCCACCGCGACAGTCTCCAGCCGGCCGATGCTGGACGAGATCTACACCGATCGGAGCCACTCGACGGGCGACGAGCACGGCATCGCGGCCAAGGAGGGCCCCTACCCGGCGCTGACGGACAACTCGACCGGCGACATCCTGACGCGGGTGGCCATCCCGCGCTCCGGCAGCTTCCTCAACACGGCCGGCCTGACACGGTACAAATCGCGCGCCACCCGGCGCCACACGGGCAAGGTGGGCGGGGGCGGCGGGTCGCCGCTCGGGTTCAGCGAGCTGTTCAACGAGTTCCGGCTGCAGGAGAACCTGCACTCGCTCGACGAGATACTGAATGCCATAATCAACTCGGACGGGATGTCGTTCAACGATCTGAAGCCGATCTACAAGGAGTTCCTGCTCAAGCTCGCCGTCACGCTGACCAAGGACGAGCTGTACCAGCGGTCCAAGAGCATCATGCGCCGGCAGAAGAAGAAAAAGTTGAAGCGAAGAAACAGTAACGTGCAGGTAAGCTGGGAACAGGTGTACGAGGCTCGGTATCGGGTGCGCATACGGACATAACACTCCCACTACTTCCACGACGGCACTGACACGACTCCCGGACAGCGGTGCGTCCAGGGGCACCATTCAGCTACAGAGCAGACGTAGGCGAGAAAGAGGGGGGTTCGAGAGAGTACAATAAAAAAACTGTAGACTGCACGCGTAGAATGCACCTTGGTGAACAAAGGCGAAGCAAGGCGACCGCGATGAGCGATAAGTAGATTTAGATTTCCACTAACGTACCCGTAGACCCGCTCCAGCTCTCTGTAGGCTAACACTCGCGAACTTCGCGGCATCTAACACTCTTTCTCTGCTGGCTAAGGCACACTGTAGGATAAGACACGCACGATATGACCGAGCAGATGCTAGGATTGACTGAGTGCATGGCGCAGCGTGCAGCTGTTCGACAGGTTTGACTGAGGGCCACAGAGGACTGGACCGATTGTTACATGCGAGGACAACCATATTACTAATAAAGTGACTATCTTCAAACTAAAGCAACCTCACTCACTGTCTACCTAACATAACCTACCGGTATCGGGGTTCAGCTTTCGCCACAGGTCGACCGGCCACTTGACGGTTTCTGCATTCTCACTGACGTTCACTTTCAGAACCAGCGGCGAAAGCTGCTGATCGGGGCCAAGGGCCTCCGGAAGGTGTTTCGCTTCGGTAAGTTTCGCAGCAAAAAGGGCGAACGCAGCACGGCCGGAGGGACCGGTGCTGCCAACGGCGGGAACGGCGCTGGCAGCGGTCCGGGCGGCGCTGGAAATGGGAGATCTGGTGGACACCACGGCCCCGGTGCAGGCGGAGGTGGTGGAGGGCACGGAACGGCGGCGGCCGGTGGTGGCCGGGCACATCAGCTCGCGGACCAGCTATCACTGGATCTTAAGGCGACCGGCAAGAAGGACCGATCCAGAATTGGAACTAGTGGTTCGGAAGTTTCAGAGGCTCGACATGAGCATACGCTGACGGCGCACAACAGGAACAGCTCGAGCGGGTAAGCATTAAGCAATTTCCAAAGTTTGAGAGTAAAGCTCATAGAAAAAGCAGAAAACTGAGACTTAAACTATAGAAACTTAAAACACAAAAAGAATTCAAAAATTAAACGAAATTCTAGCAATGACCCTTTTCAAAATTACATTCTGTCGATAAAAAAAAACAGACAAGTGGAATCAGTTTGAATTTTAAACTCATACTTGAAATGTGAATAATCATGTTAAACGTGCGTGTAGAGCTGATAAAAATATCTTATTTAAAAGAAAAATTTCCGGTTTACGATTTGAAAAAAAGGTGGAACTTTTCTGAATATTCTATTCACCTTCTTAGAAATGAAAAGAAGAACTTAAATGGCTTCAAGGCAAAACTATTTAAAAGGGAAACTTTATGCAATATATAAGGACGTTAAGGCTTCATTCAGTTTTTAAAAGACTGTATAAAGAACTTAAGGATCAGCTATAAGCAGTATATGTTGTGTAAAGATAACAGTAGCTGTAGATTTAAATGTTCAATAACTACAATAGTATAATATATGTCGGGTGGTAAATGTTGAGATAGTAAGCTGATCGCCTCCTTTCTGCCTTCCTTTCCATTGCAGCTATGTCTCGTGCTCGGAGTGTAGCTACGACTCGGACGCCTGTACCTGTACCTCGGCCGACCGGTGCTACTGCAGCCTGGGCGGGGACGACATCAACGCGAAGCTGCACCAGGCCAGCAACCGCAGTTCGGCGCCAAGTTGCCGTAGCGAGGACAAGTGCTACTGTTCAATGGGCGAGACGCCGAACGAGGACGGCTCGACGACGTGGTGCGACACGGACAGCTGCATCAGCAACGAGAAGTGCTACTGCTCGACGCGTCACGGCCAGCTGGGAAAGTGCGGCACCGGTGCAGGTCACTCCAAGCCGCCGGGCACCAAGGGCTCCAAGGTGGACAAGCTGGCCCTGGACTACGAGCTGTTCACGGTCGGCGGCAGTGGCCGCCCGGTGAAGGCTTCGGAGGCGCTCAGCGTCAAGAAGACGGTGGAGGTGGCGGCCGAGTTCGCGGACGTGAAGCTCAGCCAGACGACGGACATCACGAACCTGAAGGGCGACCCGCAGTCCTCCAGTGCTACCTCGGGCGGTTCGTCGCTGGCGTCCACGACGAAGAAATCCAACGCGAACCACCACCGAGGGGGCGCCTCTGGGCACCATCACGGCCATAACCATCACCACAAGCACCACCGCGACCAGGAGAACGATCAGAAGCGCTCGAACGGCGGCCACGGAGGCAGCACCAGCAGCGGTATCGGTGGCGCCAGCGGTGGCGGAGGCAGCAGTGGCAGTCTGCACTACCACCGGCACCACTACAGCACCAGCACGAAGAAGAAGTCCCTGCCCGGGATGCAGCTCCCGGGCGGCGAGTACCAGTACATCCACTCGACGCAGTCCGACCTCATCGTCCGCAGCAGCAAGCACCAGGAGCTGAAGGGTGCGGCCAAGCGGCTGACGAAGTCGGAGAGCTACTACCAGGCGGGCCGCCCCATCGGCTCCTCGCTCGGCCTGGAGGACTCGCTCGGCTATCTGCCCTAGAGATCGTGGCCACCCGATTTGTTTTCGTTTTTTTTTTCTCGCCCGCCAAGCACAAGTACATTTTTCCTGAAAGTAAACGCATACAACCTCTTGGGTCAGGATCAGCGATGGTGCACTAGAGAGGTGGAGGAAGCTGTTTACTCTCAGCGAAGAAGAGCTTCGGATGTTTGCTTCCATATTTATAAGGCACGTTTCATAACGCATTTACAACAGTACTACGGGATCGCTAGGAGTCGTAGGGGATTTCACTGGTTTGCTGGAGGCTCGTTTCCCCGTACGACATCACGACAAACTCGAACACTACTGACTCGAAATCGACGTCACTGAACACCAGCATACTAGCTACAGCCCTTTTTCTGCTTAGCATGCTCCTCTATGTTTCTTTTTGAGTAACGAATGGGAAATTCGTCTCCACACTTTAAGACAAACCTGTTGCTACAAGCTGCAGTAGAGATAAGGAAGATAACTAGAACAATTAGGATTTTACTGCGCTTCCACGACGGAGGGAAGATTTTATACGAAGTATAAACAAAAAACGGTAAGCTGTAAAATGGTAACGGTGGGGAAAACTTAAATACTTGTTTATTTTAATGCGAAAAAGCACATGTAAAGCATCTCTACCTGGGCGGCAAGGGAGATTTGATAATATAGAAGGCTAGGATGTGTTATCCCTCAAGAGGGTTCATAAAGGTTTAAGTAATAAGGGTTTGATATGGAGGAGCTGATTTATCTTCTTCGACACGTCGAGGAGACATGGACACTCACATGATTAACATACTTTTATTGCAGCGGATCGTTTTTTCTTCTACGTAACAAAATTCTAACACGATCCCGTCGCGTACGGCTAGCATTCCAGGTTTCACTAGGCAAGTAATTAACCTTCGAAAGTCTATCTAGGGTTCTTTAGCATGGGATGCTTTTGCGGGGTGAAGCAAGCAAGAAGCGAGATGCTCTATTTATTGTAGGAATATTTTTTTTAAACACACTCACTCACACCCACTTTGTGCAATGTTGGCCGCTCGGGCTTGGAGGATACGCAGTCCGAGGGCATGGCGGCCGTGAACGTAATCCAGGTGCAATACGCGAGAAGGTAATGTCTGTGCAATGATCGATGCTACTCTACAATCGTCGAATCGTACGCTAGCTGTAAGTTTTTGGGGAGGGTGAAACTAGAGGTAAATTAACAGGAACACACGTAGTGCAATAATAAACGCATGAAATAATACCGATTGAAAGTGTTTCCCATTGGTCGAGATAGTTGATATCACAAACTTATGAGAACCGCCTGTTATACACATCTTCTTTTTTCCCTGGCGTAACGACCCTCATGTGGCCATGCCTCTTCATTAAGGGCTTTCGAGTAGGCCATCCCGGTCCCCGGATGTTGTACGTACAGCCTTTATTTATGGACCACTCTCTAAGACCTTCCATGAGACCTCTAATAGTTCAATGCTGTGAGTTGACCACGAAGAAAAACGACAACATATAAAATCAATTGTTCGCTACACAAAATTCAAGTTTTCCAAAATGTTTCCTTCTTTCTTTTCTTTGATTATGACGACTCGAACATAGGTCCATCGGCCATTGCCCTGTTTTGTCCTCCGATTTCAGGAGACGACTCACTGAAGCAATCAACGAAATAAAGCACGTAGCTTCCTCCCGAATCAATGATGGATGTGTAGGATGTCTGGAATAATCGGAGTGCATAACAGCCCCTGCCAATCCGGCCAGCGATCGAGCGTAGTCCACATTGCGATCCGTTGTCTGCCAGCGAGGGTTCAAAGGGTATCACCACACGGCCGAACAGCTGTTATAATCGCGTAATGCTTCGTACAGTAAACCCCGCCGGGCAGCTTGGCATTGCTCGCGGATCATTGTCGATTCTGGAAGTTGTTGTTGCTGTTTTCATGTGCGCCTCACGATTCGATTCGCGCGCCAGCAGCGAATGTTGGTGCTGCCGAGTGCGCGCTAACCGAGGTAAAATCTGCCTTATCACGGTGTTTGTCTCGCAGTACCCGGTCGCCCGTTCGGTTGCCAATGGGGCAGGGTCAAGAGCGCCATCAGCGCCGCCTTCGGAGGGAACAAATATTTCCTCCTGCGATGGTGGGGGCTCGCGCAGCAGTTTACTGGTGTCGTTGGCAGCGAGTGGACTAGAATTAGCCAAAGAGAAAGAGACCGCGAAGTAAGCGAACGCGTAAGTAGGTAAGTGGTTTACACTCTGGTCCAGTACGGTCCGGCTGTGGGGCACTGTGGGGATGATCGTGACATTAAATTCACCCTTGATCGGTATGCTCGACCAAGGTCAAATGGATCCTAAAATTGTACCTAGGTAGCAACACTTTAAAGCGCTACCGAAGCATACCGGTTTATTATCCGATAGGTTCGTACCTTCCGGTGACCTTTTTGGAACGAGAGTGTGACTAACCGCACTGAGAACTCGGAGTCGAAGAAAACTTGGGTAAAAAGCCGCGATGTACTGCTCGATTATGCAATCCTTCGCTGGAGGAAGTTGGATCGCGTGACAGTGCGTGCCAAAAACCGCAACACCAGTGAAGTGTCCTGTGTGACGTTGGTGTGCCTGTGTGAGAGAGTGTATCTATGAGAGTGTTTTTAACAGAACTACCAATCAATGGACTCCTTTTGATACAACATCCTAGAAGTGTAAGGACAGTTGGAAGGATACGTGTTCACGTTTACGTGCCGAAAAAAACGCCTTCTCTGCACCAATGGGCTCTTGGCACGTATTTCCGTGAAACGTTTCCGCCACGGGCAGGATGTTAACATACAGGAGATGTTCATTGAGCTTGCAGGGCTCGTTTCGGTTCGTGAAGTGTGTGGCCTAAAATTTGAACGAAAATAAAATTGCAATAAGAGCTTAGAGTGTCTATCCTGAAAACAAGTTCTCTCCCTCTCTCTCTCTATCTCTCCACACATAAGAACACTTCGTTGCACGCCATGTTCATCGTTTGCCATGTATGGTTACATCATACCCATGATCTAACATCCAGTCGCACGCTTCCATGCGTCACGATTCGGCTCGCTTTCTTCGCGTTGAGTTAAAATTCATTCTTGTTCCGATAGAACGGAAAAACTCACTTTAAGCGCACGTTTACTCACTGCCACTCCTATGATTAAACACCGATGGCTGCCTGCAAACCGTCAACTATTGTTGGCGAACGGTTGTTTTCCATCTACACATTTCCACTACATTTACCGTTAGGTGGCTCATTCGGGAACATAGCATAGCTATTAATTGTTCCTTGCGTTTCTACGACGTTTTCCGTGGCCACTGTGATAAGCTGACCGCGCAGGGAAAAGAACCGCGGTTGATGCTAGACTAGAGATACTCTGCTAGCGAAACATTGGCGTGTTCAAACGCAATTAACCTGTACAACGGCATGATTTCTCTCCTCGCAACGGCAGCACTAGACTTCCGCATTGCGAGCCACTTTTACTTCACAATGTGGCTCACGCCATCGGCAATTAAAGTTGGAAAAAATACTTTCAATCGGATTTCCACAAACAATTTACTGGCCGACAATGGAAAGGTAATAACAGCTAGCATCGGAACAAAGATCAGATCGATCAGATCGTAGTGCATAGGGCATCGATTTATCTACACAATCAGTAAAACAATTTTCGCCTTGTTCGGAGTGAAAACTCATTGCTTAGCGATAGCTGCATTAGAAGTCCGTGAGGTGCGTTCTCCAATCTGTAGTCATGCCTTTCGCAGCCTGTTACTACGCACGCGCCCGTTGTTTTTATGGTTCCAGAATGGAGCATTACGTAAACTCCTAGCCGCACTACGCACAATAGAATTGACAGAGGCTTATCAGAGTGGAATGTGTTGTTTTTCCCACACTTTTGCTTTCGTTTTGCCTCTTATCGCTGGAGGGCGAAACAAAAAATGATCCTGTTTGGTTGTAAGCAACCATGGCCATTATGTTTAATCTACGTTACATTTTAAGTCTTTTTGGGGTCCATCCAGGATTTATTCATTACTGTAGCAAGCACGATCGTCTGTTTGCAGCCATCAGCTCGAACGTCAGAAGCCAACTCAGCATGTCGCAGGCCGACACCGTGTTCCAGTCCCGCTCGGACGGTATCTCCGCCGAGGGCGTCCGCGACCAGTACGCCGACGGCAAAGCCGCCAAGGTGTGGGAAATTTTCATCGGCGACAAAAAGTCTCGCACGGAGAACTATCGCAACTTTCTGGTGGAGAAGCTGCGCGAGAACGGCGTACGGCGCATACTGGACGTCGCGTGCGGCACCGGCGTCGACTCGATCATGCTGCTGGAGGAGGGCTTCGAGGTGGTTTCCATCGACGCGTCGGACAAGATGCTGAAGTACGCGCTGAAGGAGCGATGGAACCGCCGCAAGGAGAAAAGCTTCGACGATTGGGGTAGGTGCAACTGCGTCATACATTTTAAAATGTCACGATCGGTTAAAAAAAAAAGCAACTTAATTGATGATGAACTTTTGTTAATTTTGTCAAACGTACGAAACTATTTGAATGAGGATATTTGAATGACTCATAAAAATTCTGCTCCTAAAATTAGGATACATCCTTTATCTTAACCGTGACACATTGGACTGCCATACCAAGATTTAAAGGGACGGTTGGACTACGGTAGAACTTACTCACGATATTGACCCATTAACAGTGATTGAGGAGGCGAACTGGCTGACCTTGTACGACGACGTCAAGCACCTGCTGAACGGTGGTTTCGATGCCGTCATGTGCCTCGGAAACTCCTTCGCCCATCTGCTCGACAACTACGGCGACCAGCGTGAGCAGATCCAGGCGATCCGTAACTTCGAGAAGTGCGTCAAGCCGGGCGGGCTGCTGCTGATCGATCACCGCAACTACGACAACATCATGGACACGGGCGCCACGCCCTCGAAGTGCATCTACTACAATGTATGGTGGGCTAGAAAGGCTGTTCCTGGGTAGGATCAAGCTAAAACCGTTTCCCTTTCTCTTCCCTGCTTGCCACACTACAGAGCAGCCACACCACGGACATCAAGACGTCGGTCCTGTACGTCGCCGCAAAGCCGGCGCTGGTGACGCTGGACTATCAGATCAGCACGGGCAGCGAGGTTAGCGAGTTCCGGTTATCGTACTACCCGCACAAGCTGCGCATTTTCGAGGAGATCCTGCAGCGCATCTTCCGCGGCGCCAAGTCCCACGAGATCTACGGTGACTTCAAGCCGGTGGAGAGTTACGCCAATCCGGCGTTCTACATTCACGTCGTACAGAAAGCTGCGCCCTAAGGTTCCTTTCTCCCTTGTACCGCACCATTCGCATCCGTCTAGACCGTCTTGATCCACGGACTGGGTGGAGCTCGATCAAACAGCCGAACATCACGCCACCACCAGCATCGCTAACACTAACATATCCACAAATAAATTGGAGGCAGCACGTAGCGAAAAGTAAAGTAAATCCCCGATGTAACACTGAGAGGGGGGTTTTGCCAGAGTGCGGACACTGCGTGTACCACGCACCAAATTCCATGCTGGCGGTCCAGCATAGGCGGTGCACACTAGCCACCACCCTGCGGCTAACCGAGTAGGTACGAGCGTGTCGCCCTTGCACTCGATAGCATTTATTATTGTCAGCAGCCGTAAGTGGCTAGCATTGAAGATGTTGAATTGAGATCAATGCTGTCGCTGTGCGCTTATCGGCATTTGGTAGTTTGGCACCACTGCACCGGACGCGATTCGGTCTTCCGTCAGACCCGTCAGTTCCGTCTGGGGGCGGCTCGGATTGTCTCGGTCACTCGTTCGAGGCGTTAGAGAAGGAGGAAACATTTGTCCCTAAAAAAAAGGTTGGACCGCTCCGTTAACGTGTGGCAAAGCTGTCTATTGCGTTTGCGACAGCTCGACGTTTCTTATCTACGAGCATGCATTAGCACGTCATCGACGCCAACATGTTAATTCTATTTCTTGCTTGCACATTGACTTGATCCGATAATTTACAACTCATAGAATTTGTTTCTCAACTAATGGGAGATCATGGTGATTTCAACGATCAAAACAAACGATCGTGAACGCAATTAATGCATGGTAATATGCATTTTTCTAACATCGCCGCCATGGTAGGTACAATTTATTTCATTTGTGGTTCCCCCGTTTGGAGTTTTTTTCTTTTCCTTTTTGAGATTATGTTTGCTGAATGCAGCGTATTAACCCGCTACCGTTTGGCGATGCGTACCATGTGCTTGTTGGCGATCTTCAGCGTGATGTTGAGCTTCAGTGTCAGCTCGTCCATCGTCAGATCTGTCGTGAACCGGTACGCCGTCAGCAGGTGGCACAGTAGCACCTTCATCGACATCAGCCCGTACTTGTAGCCAATGCAATTGCGCGGTCCGGCACTGAAAGGAAGGAAACTGTACGGATGGCGGGTGGCGGTGAGCTCCGGAGTGAACCGGTTCGGATCAAAGACGCCGGCCGACGGGCCCCAGTGTTCCTCGCTGCGCTGTACGTTAAAGATCCCCAGGACCACCGTCACACCCGGGGGGATGGTGGTGTTCGCTGGAAAAGTAATCGAGGAAGTCGAAGGAAACAGAGCCAAAACTGGAACAAGCATTTAGGCACCTACATATTTTCGTGTCTGCCGTGCACTGGCGGGCGATTAGAGGCCCTACGGGAAAGAGTCGCATCGTCTCCTTCAGCACCATCTCCATGTAGAGCAGTCGTGGCAGATGGTCGCTTTCCACCTTGCTGGTGCTGCCCGGTCCAAGTACCTCCACCATTTCTTCGTACACCCGCTGCTGCACGTCCTGGTGAATCGCCAGCATCAGCACCACATGGGACAGCGTCAGGGCGGACGTTTCATTCCCTCCTAGGATGATCGTATCGATCTCGTCCCGGATGGCCTTCTCGTCGAACACGTCCGTTTCGCGTGCGAGCCGAAACAGCTGATCGATGTATATTTGAGGTTTCCGGTAGTCTTCATCCGGCGGGCCGTCCGGATTCGGTCGGCCTTTACTACCCCTGGCGCTCGCAATTTCCGCCAACTCGTGGCTCTTGAGAGCGAGTACTTTTCGGGACATTTTGTACGCGGTAGCGTAGCACTGCTTCTGGATCTTGTAGTCGGCCGTCAGCCGGTAGATCCACTCGGGATGGAGCCACACTTTGTACAGCCGATGGTTGAGCAGCTCGGCAGCTCTTGAGCGAAACGGAATTAGAGAAAGCGTACGTTACATGAGGTGCACTACTAATGCATGTTCAGTCGAATGTACCTTTCGATTGCGGCCACATACTCGTCGCCTTCTTCGTTCTGAAGGTTCATGTTAGTCCCTAGCGTTGTTGCTGCGAAAGGGAGGAATTTGCGCACCCTTGCTCCATTCAATAAAGCTCCTGTTCACAGTGCACAGCACGGCCGACACTTACCACAAACCATATCCAGCGTACACTTGGCAATATACTCGTTGACGTTAAACAAACCTCGTTGACCTACGTGCGCTGCGAGCTGGTTCACTAGAACACTGCTTTTATCGTTAAAAATTGACACGAAACTGGCCAAAATTTTTGCATTGAAGCAGGGGCTCAGATGCTTCCGGTGCACCTTCCACACACTGGCCGGAGCCGAGAACAGGCCCAGTTCGCACTGAAAGAACCGATACACGTCCGCCTTCTCGAGGCAGTTCGGCGAATTCAGGACGGTCTGCAGGTCGGTGGCGTTGTCAATGAAGACGAACAGCTGCGGGCCGAGCCAGACGCGGCACGGCGAACGGTACGTGTTGCTGATATCGAGTATACACCGGAACTGCTCCTCGGTGCTTTTGCCGAAAAACAGATGCGCGCTGCCAAGCAGCGGGTAGTCGCGTGGGCCATCCAGGTCGGCGGACGCTTTGTAATGCTTCCAGTGCTGCAAACGCCAGACTACCCACCACACCACGCCCACTCCCACGGAACTCGCGACGAATGCCAGCAAAAGCAGCATCATGGACGGCTATTGAAGGGAACTTACGGATGGCACATTCGGTATCAAACTAAACGATAGCATCCGATGCACTGACGCTTTTATAGGGTGACACAATTCGCAGGCCATAAAGATCCAGGAAGTCGAACGGCTATTAGGGTTCTAGCCGGTTTTAGTAGCTTCGGACATTCCTCTGAGGACCGCTCTCACAAATCGTAGCCCTCTGGAGTCCGGCTCTTGGTGATGGTGCAATTTCCTTGGGGTTCGTTTTTGTCCACTCATGCTTTCTTATTGGCCGGGCGATATCTTGCAATTAGCACCATGCGTGCATCTGTGCACTACCATAAATGCAGCCGGGAGCGACTTTTCACAGGAAATAAATTTTATATGTTTTCGTAACGATCTCAGAAACGGAGCGTTACACGTCTAAGGGAGTGACACACAGACAACTTGTGGGTATTTGTTACTTAAGGCTGATCTGATATACAGGTAACAGTAATACAGTAATTTTTTTATTAATAGAAGTTCGTAAAACAAACATATCGAAAGAACGGATGGACCAATCTGACCGCGGTAAAGATATGAATTAAATAACTAGAGTAGAACATTTGCGAAGTTCCTGAAAGCTTAATTCACAGGAATACATTATAAGAATACTGACTATGGACTAGTTGTCAGACAAGTGCAAATTTCTTTTTCAGGCATAAGGTACAGGGTTGAGCAACTTTAAGTAAACTTCCTTAACTTAAGTCATTTTCCGAGCAAAGACGGGCAAAAATAGGATTTTTCCAACATCATGTAACACGGGTATTACTTTTTAATACTTTGAAATACTTTTTTATACATTCACTGTCTTACAAATCGTGAGCTTCATTGAACAGGAAACTCGCAAAACATATCGCAGCAGCATCTATGTGCCTTCTCTGTTTCGTTCTACCCAGGCAAGCGTGTTAAGCAGACACGTACTCTAAATAAGTTGTATTTACATATGAATCGACAACTTCACTAAAACAAACCAGTGTGGCCGACGAGCAAAGTGTGTCACTCACAAGCCAATTATCATCCTGCCAAGTGCACTGCAATCATTCCTCGCGTGTTGGATTGCACGTGTGACCAAACACGCGTTGATTGATTATAGCTTAGAGTCCACCATTTGATGTCTAGAATCATTGACCTTCGTGGATGAAGAAATCGTAGAACCCAAACGGATGAAAACCGTTTTTGCATTGGACACACGTGAGAAGCTGCAATTTCATCTATCACCGCCATCCTAACACATCCCCCCAGCAAAGGAATGAGTGGGGATTCCTTTGCCGTCGTTATAGCATGTTAACAGTATGCAAACTATTCAATCTTGGTCGGGTTGGACTTCTTAAAATAGCTCTTGGTTGGGCGCGTATGCACCCGTCGGGCTAAATGACTAACTTGGTTAAATCTTTAAACCATAACTTGACAAAACGAATTTAGCGGTGCAATGAATTATATCGGGCCCGGTATCTGGTCTACAAAAAAACTAGAGTTAACAGTTTGTCAACTGCAATATTTCAAATAGACTTTATGTGACTGATTGATTCATGTTTTAACCTTAGTGGAAAACAACCGCAAACAAACTGCACCGGTAATAACCTTCCGGGGCACCTTTTTTATTACCATCATAACATCATAGCTATCTGCGAAACCGCAGCCTACCATTTGTGCGACAAGGATAAGTTCTCCACAGTAATTACTTTTTATTTTGTGCGCACATTTGAATCTTTTCCTGGATTATACCAGATGGCATCATACTTTGAGGCAAAAGTGACAAGTCTGTCCAAATAGTGTTGCTGTAAGCTGCTAGTCAACATAAACAGATAAAATGTGTTGCCAATTGACATCGCGGTGCAATATTTGCAATGCCCAAGGGTAACGCGAGGTTTATAGCACTATCCGAGTGTGTTTATTACTATATAAATTGAGCAACATCGAATGTAAGTATTTGCGCAAGGTAGCTTTAAGACCGGGAATTACAGCGATATCTCATTCCAAAAGTTTATTGCTATAATGGTGCTTTTGCGATATTCTCGATCCATGTGGGTTGGTTGCTAACTTTCCCTTCAATTCGTAAAACATTACTATCTTTCTACCAAGGCTACCAAGGGTTGAAATGTAAACAAGTTTATGCAAAACAGAATTACATGAATTTCACAATGGACTCAACATCGTACAGTTACAGTACATGCCATGCCTACTTCATGTATGGTGCTCATTCCGCTCTTTATAACGATCAATTTAAACCATCCATTACAAATTTCTCCCATTATTCAAACGAATACAGTTTCCTCATTCGACATGCGCTTTGTCTCAATAATTATCCCGCGAGCGGACCCCCGATTCTATCAGCCAGTGAATCTGTTCATCATGCCATATCTTGCCCGTTTGCTCTGCCGTAGGAAAATGCACATGCGCTGGGAAGAAAAGATTCACTGTCACTTGATAACAAGCCCACGGTGGGCAGTAAAAGTGCACAATTTGTGCACGAGCCATGCGTTCTCCGCCCCGAAGTGCATCTGATCAGCTGACGTATGGGCAGCACACCGCACACGTTTCGCGTCGCGAGGGGCAAATTCTTCCTTGAGAGCACTATAAATTGAGGTTCGTCGCTAGCCGAGCGTTTCAGTTCTTGGCGAGTCTCGGAAGGCGTGCGTGGATAGCAAAGCGTGACAAATCGGCCGATCTGGTTTAGTGGAGCATTAGTGAACATTCGTCAGATAATTTGTATCGGTGCTTCCATAGGGGTGTGCGTGAATCTATCCATCAGCATCATCAATCATGCTGCAGCTGGTGCTGGTGTACGTTTGTGCGTTTTTGGCACTGGCCACCGTGGTATGCGTTCGGTGGAAAAGGCGAAAGCTGTATGCTGCGGCGTCGAGCATGGACGGACCACCGTGTTTACCCCTCCTAGGCCATGTGTACCTTATCTTCGGAAAGAGAAGCGGAGGTGCGTGTTTATCCGATATTTCTACGCATGTGCGACCGTTGTTCCTTAATAGCAGAGTGTCTTTTCAACTAAAGTTTCTACAAAAATATGGTTAAATATGTGATTACAATTTTGTTGATTGGAGACATTCGGGATTTAAAAAAAGTTGGAGATTAATTGTCTGAACAATTGTTGTCGTAAGTAAGAACATTGAGACAAAGTTGAAGTAGTATGTGCGTATCTTTCCGTGCTCTACTGATAGACTTATGTGAAAATTAGACAATGAGTGAAATCTCGAATTAAGTGCAAACGTTTTTAATTGACGACTGTCAGCATCATTTTTGTATATGTACTTAAACTATTAATATCAACATTTTCAAACTCAGCTATCCTTATTAGTTTATTTTAAACAAATTTATTCGATACACCCTGCATTTTCATCAATGACATCCTCAAGACGGCTTGAGGAAAGCTTTCAACACGTCCTTGGAAAGTAATCCTCCGACATCGAGTGCCATGTGCGTGTTATGGTAGACCTCAGGGTCTTTAAACTAGGATGAGACGTTTTGTCGGTTTGTGCTTCAACATACGCCCAAAGCGAATAATCGCATGGTTTAAGGTCGGTACGAAGGGCCATCAATCTTTCGTCTTAAACTTCATGTTTGTCATCAGTCACCGTTGGGTCCGATTTAAAGTGCGATATGGTGCTCCTGCTGTAGAACAATATTTTGTGCTTCAGAGAAGTTTTCCTTCAACTAGTGAAAATCCTGGTCGTTTATAATTCCGTATACTCTTTTGTATTGATTTAACTCCAGCACAATGAAAACATGCGGCGTTTTCAAACCGCTGGACCCAACCAAGTCAAACACCATTACAATTAGCTGGATGTTTGGATTTAAAATTGTATTTCACCTTCGTGGGGAAATCCTCGATCTTGAATGAATCGAATGAATCTTTCTGTGCAACTCTAGGACTCCTTGCTGAACAGCTTTACATCGGAGACCAGGATTATCACTTTTTCGTTCTTTAACAAAGAAAGAAATTTCTTCGATCGAGGAAGCCGAAGTTTCTTTTTTCCGCTCCGTAATACACGTGGCATTTCACTCTAACCCTAGAAAATGTGTACAAATATTCAGAATTTTCAGAAATGTTGGCTTCTTTGGCAAGTTTGAAGAATAGAACACACCGGATTGCGATGTTTGCAAGGACGTATTTGCTCACGTGTGGCATACGTGGAACCGCTCTCGCGACCTTAAAAACGATTTTGCGATAGTTTGAAAGCTAAGCGTTATTCGAATCATCTGGCACCAATGCTGTGTTTTCCAAAGTGTGTGCAAATTTGCGAACAAATCGAAGTAAAAAAATGCCAGATTTTAATACCTGTTTTACTTGAACCTTTTATATTTCCCTTCATCCTCAATTGCAGAGGACATTCTGCAAGTTTTGGACCGTTACGCTCCAAAGTACAATTCCCCTATAGGGATGTGGATGGGCCCGAAGCTGATCGTAGGCATCAAAGACAATCCTGAATACTTCCAGACCGTGTTGAACTCGCCGCATTTGCTGGACAAAATGGAACAGTATAACTTTTTCCGCATCGTTAATGGGCTGTTTGCCGCACCAGGTTTGTAGTTGACCCATCCTTCACTTCCATTCTTGACCAAACATTTTCTCTTGCGTGCCATGCGGGTCCACGCAACATGTCCACGCGGTTCTAACCAGGTCACATGTGGAAAAACGAGCGGAAGCTATTGAACCGTTCCTTCAGTCCGACGATGCTAACCAGCTTTGTGGACACGTTCAATGACAAGGATTTCATCATGGTAGACAGTTTGCGCAAGTTCGTTGGAAAAGGTGAAGTGGACCTTCACCTGCCGATCGCAAAGTGCACGATTGATTCGATTTTTGGTACGTACTATTGGCCTCGAGCTGATCCTGATCCACAAAATGGTGGGTGATTGTTTAACCAATGCTTGACTTTGACAGGAACTGCATTTGGAAAGGATCTGAACACTCAGGGACACGACGGTGCTGACGAGTATCTGCACAGTATGGACACGTTTTTCTCGCTGGTGTTCAAGCGTATACTGCACGTCGAGCGTTACCCAGAGCATGTGTATCGCCTGACGAAGGATTTCCAAACGGAAACCAACTGCGTCAATATCATCCGTGGCATGTCGCACGACCTTATGCAGCAGCTGAAGCTCAATTCAAAGAACAATAGAGCACAACAACAAAAGGAGGATGCGTGCGGGCGGAAACCAAACCTGAATTTTGCCGAAAGTCTATTCGAAATCGCTGAGCATAATCCACGCTGGCAGGAAAAGCACATAAGGGATCACATTGACACGATCATTGCGGCAGGGCACGATACTACCGCGACCACGATGTCGAACCTGCTGCTTATGCTCGCCATACACCAGGACGTGCAGGAAGCGGTGTACCAGGAGGTGATGAGTGTATGTCCGGACAAAACAAAACCCGTCACCACCGAGGAAACCAACGGGCTTGTCTACACGGAAATGGTCTGCAAGGAAACGATGCGTCTGTTCCCAGTGGGTCCTCTCATAGGACGAACATGCACGGCCGATGTGAAGCTTGATGGTGAGAATGCTCAACGATTAAATCACAAAGCAGCGATTTTAATTTAACGGTTGTGCTTCGTTTGTCCACACAGAAAAACACACCATACCGGCCGGCTGCTGCGTGGCGTTGGGTATTTACCAAATACACCGTGATCCTTCGATTTGGGGCCCGGAGCCGACGAAGTTCAACCCGGATCACTTTCTTCCCGAAAAGGTTGCCGAGCGGCATCCATACGCGTACCTTCCGTTCAGTGGAGGACCCCGGAACTGTATCGGCATCCGGTACGCGTGGTTGTCCATGAAAATTCTCATCGCACACCTGGTACGGAACTATCGGTTTAGAACGTCCCTCAAAATGGAAGATGTGAAGGTAAAATTTGCCATCATACTGAGAATCACGAATGGATGCATAGTGTCAATTGAGGAACGCTAAGAAAGGGTGTACGACACAAACAAACAACTATTTTTAAACACGCAACGGCTGCAAAACGAGGCAAGGTCACTTATCTTTACTAGACCACATTTCTGGGATTTTCTTGAATATTTCGTTCATTGCAAAGGCGAGGCTATTTCTCACTAGCGTATTTTTGTATAGGAAACAAACGACAGTCTGAATTTTTCAAGTAAAATGTAAACACATATCGTAAGAATTTGAAATAAACGTGAAACATGAATAAGAACTAAGAACACGTGCTTTACTGTTATTTTAATCGGGTTTAAAATTGTTGTGAAATCATGTTCAATCATCTGTTGCAAATTTGTTTGATAATCCCGCTGAACTTGGTATGTTGATGTATCCTACCCTGATTCGTGCTGCACCTGGTGAATTAAATAGGCAATACTTCCCCGAACACCTTCAAGTCACATCACACGAATTCTAGCGACGTCTACAACATTCCTTTACCCAAATGTGTTTAGCGTTTTTCCTACGCTGTTTAATCAAATGTATGCTTCGAAACTGGACTAAAAAATACCTGTATTTATTCTTGGAGTTTGAACAAAATTAAATTTGAAGGAATTTGAAAAAACAAGTCGACCTTCAAAAAACGACCTTCCTTCACAAAACAAGACAAGTTTGAGGACATTGATGACTGAATGTTAGTCATGGTTTTAAACATTCGAGGATTCTCCTTCCGTGATTGTTTCATTTAAAGGAATTGAGAAAAATATCTCAAACATATAATTTTGACGACCAAGTGGGACTTCGGGATGTTAAACCTCAACACGGATACTTTTTTTAAATTCCGACAGCCATCTATAGTATAAATTGCTATTGTGATATTCACCCGGGAAGAGGCCAAAGTTCTCAGCACAGCAGGAGGCAGAGAACTGCCTCCCAGAAGACTTAAAGCGTTAGTGTAACTCGCCAAGAACTAAGTAAAAGCATGAAGAATAGTTCTCAATTCTATATTTCTAAATTATATTATTAAGACTAAACAAAGCCAAATGATAAATAACACAAGCCGTAACATAACTTTTTAAACATGGATTGATAAAGTAAACACCGTAGTATTTGTTCAATACGGCCCATGATAATAAATTTTAATAAAAGTGGTTAACGCACTAAAACACAAACTTGAGTGAGCTTTAATGTTGCATTATATAAAATCGTCAATGAAAAAATATACAATTACCAGACGTCCCAGAAAGTTCAGCAACGAACAATTGAAATTGCACCAAAACATCAAAATGTATCAAGTGAATCTTAATCGTTGCTCATTGCACCTTCACTTTAAACTTCAATTGTTTCGCATTACCACTGCTACATTTCTTGCTCATCCATTCATTATCAGCACGCAAGTATTAGTCGATCGAAAATACCAAGCAGTTGTGCATAACCACAAACAACCCTTGTTCAGCCTAACGGGTACGCGCGCCAGCCGGTTCCCAGCCAACTTCCAACGTTTATCGGATCGCGTAATCGCCACGATACTTCCGGAATGCCGCTTATAAAACAAGCACCTGTCCAAGCCATCCGGCTTAGTCTGCTTTATAGTTTCACCGGCGCTATAAGTGTTTGAAGTGTATCAGAATTTCGGAAACCGTTTCGTGCCCTCCACCGAGTTATTGCTATCGCAAAAATGCATTTTCATGATCTTTTGATCTACGCTTCCATTGCACTGACCTTAGTTGCCATGGTTTATGTACGATGGAAGCGACAAAAACTCTACAACGCAGCCGGAACCATGAACGGGCCACTGGCTTTGCCCCTCATCGGTCAACTGTATCTTATATTCGGGGCAAAACCGGGAGGTGCTACATACAATTCCATCCAACATAAACGCATTTTCAAATTTTGTGTTTGCTTTTCATAACTGGAAGTGACGTGTTCATATTGAGAAAAACGTGCACGTGGATCCCGTTTACTAAGCCAGTGTTCTTTTTCTACTTTGCTATCAGATGATTTATTGAAAGTGATCAACCGATTCTCGCCGCTTTACAACTCCCCCGTAGGAGTTTGGCTGGGGCCAGTGTTTGTCGTAGCCATCAACGACAATCCGAACCACATTCAAACTGTTCTTAATTCGCCACACTTGTTAAACAAAATGTTCGTGTACAACTTTTTTCGGGTCGATTTGGGATTGTTTGCGTCTCCTGGTAGGTATGCGCGATAGACTACGAATGCGATACGATTTCCTCCGATTGATCCAATACGTTTTCCCGATAAGCTCACATTTGGAAAAACGATCGCAAGCTGCTGAACCGCTCCTTCAGCCCTGCAATGCTGGCTAGTTTTGTCGACACGTTTAACGACAAGGACTTCATAATGGTGAAGAACCTTAAGAAGCATGTCGGAACGGGCGAGATAGATCTTCATCTGCACATCGCCAAGTGTTTCATCGATTCGCTTTTTAGTGCGTAATGAGTTCCAGCGAACGGAAGTGATCTTATGCTTTGCCTCATTGCGAAAATTATTTGACGTTCCAGGCACATCGTTTGGAAAGGATATGAACACGCAGGGTCATGATGGAGTCGATGATTATCTTCAAAAAGTAGATTTGTTTTTTTCGCTCATTTTCAAGCGCATTCTGTCTGTGCAACGCTATCCCATATGGTTGTATCGTCTCACGGAGGATTACAAGACGGAATCGAAATGCTGGGAACTCAGCAGTGGCATGTCCAAGAGGCTACTGCAGGAGCGGAAGCTTCACCCCCGGCAAACTGAACTTCAACAGCAGGGCGACAACTTTGGACGGAAGCCTGCCCTAAACTTTGCTGACAATCTTTTCGATGAGGCGGAAAACAACCCTTCACTAACGGAGGAACATCTTCTGAATCACATTGACACCATCATTGCGGCAGGGCACGATACCACCGCGAACGCGGTGTCGAACCTGCTGCTTATGCTCGCCATACACCAGGACGTGCAGGAGGCGGTGTACCAGGAGGTGATGAGTGTATGTCCTGACAAAACAAAACCAGTCACCACCGAGGAAACCAACGGGCTTGTCTACACGGAAATGGTCTGCAAGGAAACGCTGCGCCTCTTCCCGGTAGCTCCTCTGCTGGCAAGGAAAAGTGTCACCGATGTGAAGCTCGATGGTAAGGAATTCTTAGTTGCATATTTCTGTAATTGTAAGGAACGCCTGAACTGTTTATCAACATTTCTAAAATTTCCCTTTTTAGAAAAACACACCATACCGGCAGGAAGCTGTGTGTGCATCTGCGTCTATACCATGCATCGAGAGCCTTCGATTTGGGGCCCAGAACCGACGAAGTTCAACCCGGATCACTTCCTTCCAGAAAAGGTCGCCAACCGACATCCATACGCCTACATTCCGTTCAGTGGAGGACCCCGGAACTGTATCGGCATACGGTATGCGTGGCTTTCGATGAAAATTCTCATCGCACACCTGGTGCGAAACTATCGATTTAAAACGTCTCTCAGAATGGAGGACTTGGATGTGAAGTTTGCGATCATGATGAGGATCACGAATGGTTGTATGGTGTCAATAGAAGAACGATGAATTGAAAATGTACAACTTGAAACAGCCATCATATCATATGCTTACTTAAACACTCAAACATCATGGTTTAGGAGTATACCTATTTCGACCAAACTTAAATAGCGGGCTAAAATCATGTTTTTAGGTTAAAAAAATGAAAAGATGTTTAAATCTATGGTAAAAAGGTGCTAAAACAGCCATTTGACACGCGCTAGTGAATCCTTTTTCTGCATGAAAAATGCGCAAAAACCCGACATACTCTCATTTCTACCGAGACAAGGCAAGGCATGAGGAGGACAGAGCATCTAAATGCATCAAAAGAAAAACAAATAATGTACCTTCCAAACAACGTTTAAAGATTGTAAATATGTTTAAAAACGACGAAGTTAAAAAGAGGACACTTTGAAAAGATTTGGTCAAAATGACCCGTTTGGTCGAAAAAGGTATAGTATAGGTTTTTCTCGGAATTGGTAAGTCCGAAAACTCCGAAACATACTTAAAACGTTTAGTTTTGAATTCTAAGAAAAGAACTCTTTTTGTTTCTTACAATGTTGCTTTGTTTTGGAGATATTTAAAAGATAAAATGACAAATGGGTCAGATTTTCCCAAAAAACGTCAGAATGTTAACTGAGCGGATGGACTGACGTGCCTATTTTGGTGTACGGGAGGGATACATATTTTTTTTAAAGTCCTATTACTTGTACTAAATGACCTTGAGTAAGTAAAAGTAAGTAAATGAAGTAAGCAATGCGTTACGTAAATACGCAAGGAAGAAGCAGAATAGAAATATGGGATCGCAAGATTTATTTCTAAACATTTAAATCCGAATATGTGCAAAGTAAAGCTTAATTCCTCCTACGTAGGAAAATTATAGCAGATTTAATATGTGAGGCAGTGCTTGTCTAAAACATCCTTAACATTTTTTAAATGTAGATGGCAGCGTCCGTCATCTTCTAAAAGCTTATAAAACAAAGCGCGCAACCTAAAACAGCCTCTGTCTTTGTAAAATCAAACCAGCAAATAAAGACCACGTTTTTTTTCTCTCGGGACATCGTTCCAAAAATAAAAGGCAAAGTGAGGGTTTTTTGCGATGACAGCAGCTTTTGATTGAGGGACATCTAATTCTCCCGTACTTTTCCTGCACTAACGTTGAATTTCTGGTATTTTTAGTTTCCCTAGGGCATCGCGTTCCCCTGGACCCTATGGAAATAAATCTAAAATCAATTTCAAATCTCTTAAAATAAATCTTTCGCAGCTCGTAACGTCATGTTTTTAATTTTAGCTTTTTTTTAGATATCTAGTCGGTCGGATTTGATTGCTTTAAATGGATGGTTGAAATGTTAAACATCTCAAGCTATTAAAAATTGTACTTGCCAACAAAACCAATCATCGGTCATGTATCTACAGCGATCACTTAGGAACCAGTTAACAAATTTTCCAAGATAAAATATTAGGGCATTATCTTGGATGAAAAACTAAAGTTGGGGCCATACTTAAAAAGGGGCAAGAAAGTGTGGTGTGATCATTGGATTGAATAACAATCTGATTTTTTCCCCCCATTCTGTTTCTCAGTTATCAGCCACATTTTCAGAGGTTACAGCGCTTGATGAAAAATAGAATCAAATGGTTTATTCTGGGACGTGTGCGGTATATTCGATCTGCCGTGATTTTAGAGATTCTGCAGTAGATGCTAGTAGACGAGCTGGCTGAGCTGATTGGCGAGCCGCATTTCCTGATGGTAGCGACAGCCGGAAGGATCCGCTGGTTGTGGCATGTCATGATGATGCCCAACAAGAAGAGGCTCGTCGGTGACCCGCTTGGCACGAGGCGCAGAGGAGCGCAGTGAGCTCGAAGCATGGAACATCGGAGGTCAACCGGAGATGGAGAGCGACAACTGGGTAACCTGAAAAATGATTGGAAACCAGATTATGTCACTGTGCTCAACTATCAGTGGGCTAGACAAGAAGCAACGTAACTGTTTAGGAGAAATAATGAATGTAGGGTCGAAGGTTAAACGCTAATGTACAGGCAAAGCAGATGATCCTTGATTACCAACCTACCTATCTGGAAATGACCGTTTTTCTGTTTTATTAGCGGGCTTTACGGGCAAAGGAATACAGTGGAAAAATGGCATGCCGTGAAATTCTCCTCAAGCACAAACCGGCCGGTGGAGATTTAATCGCCGATGTTCCATATAAATATGCAGTGTTTTTTGGCATGGTGTAAGAAAAAATGTTTAATTTTGCATTACTAAATGGTTTGCGTTGCGGTGGAGCTTAGCATGTATCTGACCGATTTTTAAAATGTATATTTTCTATTTTCCTCGGTCCATGATTATACATTACATGACGCCGTAATACTGAACAAAGAACGGTGCTGATAGAATGAAATGTGATATAAATGCTATAGGAGTACGAATGAGTTCATAGCGTTTTAAATTAAAATTTGGCAATTTTCTGAACAAACTTTTAGTTATTTATGCATCAAAATATTTTGCATCGCTTTACTACTTTTTTCCATCCCTCAAGCAATTTTCTGGCAAGAGTATTGCATGATTTAACAAACATATTATAAACTAGTGGTGATACCTGAAATCAAAACGTCACGAACTCACGTGTACTCCTTATATCATTTAGCCATTTCATAAGTATAGCATGAGAAGAGCATGAGATGAATAGATGTAGAAACTATAGTTATTCCCATTGAAGATTCAAAATTGGTTCATTTTTTTGGCAAGAAAATCTCTGATCAAACGCTATCATACATGCACCGCTATCATACATGCACGGGATTCACAAGATCATGTTGTTCATTGAAGAGGTCTTGTTTTACATATAGCTTACGGTCATAAACGGTCATAAATTAAACCGCGAGTGTTACGTATCATTACTGGTAAAGCTCATGCTCATTCGTTCCTGTACCTCCACGCAAATATAAGTTAAACAACAATGCTGGGTAAACATGCATACTACCAGACATCCATCAGATCGCCTTACAGCGATACGCGCCAGCCGGTTTTCAGTTATCTCTCGACGTTTATCTGATCGCACCATCTAGAATTATTTAAGCTCATTTGAAATCACCTCACGATGATCCCACTTTGTCGCTTATAAAACAAGCACCTGTCCAAGCCCTCTCGATCAATCGGTTTCATAGTCTCACAGGAGCTGCAAGTGTTACAAGTGTATTCGAATTTCGCAAACGTTCCGGAGGAACCTAGTTACCGCTATCGAAATAATGAGTCTTCAGGATCTTTTGATCTACGCATCCGTTGCACTGACCTTAGTGGCCATGGTGTGTGTACGATGGAAGCGACAGAAACTGTACAAAGCAGCCGGAACCATGAACGGGCCACTGGCTTTGCCCCTCATCGGTCAACTGTATCTTATATTCGGGACAAAACCAGGAGGTGCTACATACAATTCCATCCAACCTAAATGCATTTTCAAAGTTTAGTTGTGATTTTAATAACTGGCAGTGATGATTGCACATTGATAATTATTCTTTTCGCTTTCGCCAAGGAAGAATCACCTTTCACTCAACTACGTGTACGTGTATCCCGTTTACTAAGCTAGTGTTCTTTTTCTACTTTAATTAGATGATTTATTGAAAGTGATCAACCGATATGCACCTTTCTACAAGTCGCCAGTTGGAATCTGGTTCGGGCCCATGCTTGTCGTAGCCATCAACGACAATCCGAACCACATTCAAACGGTTCTTAATTCGCCACACACGCTCAACAAAACGTTCCACTACAAATTTCTCCGGATCGATGGGGGACTGTTTTCATCGCCTGGTAGGTTTGCGCGATAGGCTACGAATGCAATACGATTTCCTCCGATTGATCAAATACGTTTTCCCGATAAGCTCACATTTGGAAAAACGATCGCAAGCTGCTGAACCGCTCCTTCAGCCCTGCAATGCTGGCCAGTTTTGTGGACACGTTTAACGACAAGGATTTCATCATGGTGAAGAACCTTAAGAAGCATGTCGGAACGGGCGAAATAGATCTTCGTCTGCATATCGCCAAGTGTACCTTCGATTCGTTTTTTAGTGCGTAATTAGTTGCAAAGACATCTAGTTGTAGAATTTCCTCAATTTAAATATTGTCTGGCGTTTCAGGCACATCGTTTGGAAAGGATCTGAACACGCAGGGTCACGATGGAGCCGATTCCTATATCAACAGCTTGAGCATTTTTTTCGCACTCGTTTTTAAACGCATTCTGTCTGTACAACGCTATCCTATGTGGTTGTATCGTCTC
The DNA here is from genome assembly GCA_914969975.1 of Anopheles atroparvus. Taxonomy (NCBI): domain Eukaryota; kingdom Metazoa; phylum Arthropoda; class Insecta; order Diptera; family Culicidae; genus Anopheles; species Anopheles atroparvus. Next base: position 13,249,437 of record CAJZCY010000001.1, read on the forward strand.
ACGGAGGATTACAAGACGGAATCGAAATGCTGGAACATGATCAGAGACATATCCAAGAGGCTACTGCAGGAGCGGAAGCTTCACCCCCGGCAAACTGAACTTCTACAGCAGGGCGACAACTTTGGCCGGAAGCCTGCCCTAAACTTTGCTGACAATCTTTTCGATGAGGCGGAAAACAATCCTTCACTAACGGAGGAACACCTGCTGGATCACATTCATACCATCATATTAGGAGGGAACGACACCACAACGACTACGATGTCTAATTTGGTGCTTATGCTCGCCATACACCAGGACGTGCAGGAGGCGGTGTACCAGGATGTGATAAGTGAATGTCCAGATAAAACAAAACCCATCACCACCGAGGAGGCCAACAGTCTTACATACACGGAAATGGTGTGCAAGGAAACTATGCGCCTCTTCCCTGTGGGCCCCTTGCTGGCAAGGAAATGCTTGGCCGATGTGAAGCTCGATGGTAGGGTGATCTTAATTGAATATTTTTGTAGTAGGCGCGTCCCTAGCCTATGTTCTCTTTTTTTCTTTTTTCTTTTTAAAAGAAAAACACACCATACCAGAGGGATGCTGCGTGTGCATCTCCGTCTATACCATGCATCGAGCGGCTTCAATTTGGGGCCCAGAACCGACGAAGTTCAACCCGGACCACTTCCTTCCAGAAAAGGTCGCCAACCGACATCCATACGCCTACATTCCGTTCAGTGGAGGACCCCGGAACTGTATCGGCATCCGATATGCGTGGCTTTCGATGAAAATCCTCATCGCACACTTGGTCCGAAACTATAGATTTAGAACGTCTCTCAGAATGGAGGACTTGGATGTGAAGTTTGCGGGTATACTGAGAATTGCGAATGGATGCAAAGTTTCCATTGAACAACGATGAGTTTAAAGCGTATTACTAGTTCAAGTGATTCTACTAATTTACGCAACGCGGTGGCCAGACATTAGCTTCGTTATTCCTTAAACATATATCCATTTGAACCGCCCGGTAGGTTTTTCATGATGTTTTTATTTTGTGTATACCTTGACGAGAACTCCTTTTGCTTTTATTTCTAATTTAAAAAAAGCTTTGGAAAATGTTAACATTAATAATAAAATGTTACATAATCAAAACCCATTGAAAAAGGATTCACTCAGAAAAAATAATCTAAGCCAAATCAATTTCATCAAACTTTGTTGTTTCAAATGGTAACTTGCTCCATTAAAATAAAACAATTAAAAAAGAAGCAACTTAATTATACCTTACATAATTCACAAGCACTTCAACGTGATCAGAATTCCATTATTATCCCACGAGTCTAGCCACGTTTTGCACCAGACTCTTTCATTGTTGTTTGCTGTTTTCAATGGACGGCATGGGAGCTCAAATAATTTTCCTTTGCAGAAGAGAAAATAATAGATATGTTTCACCCTGTGTATCCTTCGAATGATGCCATACAAATAATACATCATTAAAAAGGTTGTGGCGCCTACTAATAGGGTAAGCGAGTGGGCAATTTTTAACATAAACTTAAACAAACCAATTTTGAAGTAGTTGTTCAAACTGTTACCAGATAATTGTAATACATTGTGCAATATTTTTTATTTAAAAAAACTGCTTCGTTTCAATTTTAGTTCATAGGTAAAAAATTCGACGCAGGATTTAATGTTCCTTTTGCGATTCGCCACGTAATAACGAGATTATTTTGTCGGTGCGTGGCTGGATGACCAAAAAATTAGTTTTATTCCCGTTTCGACGCTTGTACAAGTTGTGGTACAAAAAAGCCCTTTTCCTTGGCGCGCATCGCCTATTTATACGTTTACCGCCCGTTATTTCCTTAGCTCGTGCTGAGTTCGTGCAGCCGCCCGATGATGGCCGCTTTTGCCCGCCTTCTCATCGTCAACCGTTTACGAGCACTGTCCTATCCCCGGCGGGGCGCGTTTGACTTCTCACAGTTCCTGTTTCTCAATTTACTACCCATAATAACATTCTTGTTACAAAAAAAACTTGCAAAACAACTTAAAGGTTATAGTAAATGCTTTCAATAGAAATATGTATTAAAATGTGCCAACTTACTCATCTACGACAAATTACTTAACTATCTTCTAGTTCTGCTACTCAGATTGTTCGATCATTGTGTTTCATAAATTAAACAACCGTTTCTCACCCGCCATTGCAAACAATGGAAAACGGTTGCTGCCACGCCGTGGAGTCTTTCAAAGGATCATAAGTGACTGTTCGGCTGCGCTGTAGAATATGCGTACTTTTTTTTTCTTCTTAAATTTCCTATCCTACCGCCGGCTCAGCCGCAATCGTGCAGATCATGTGCTCCCGTGGGTTTCAGTCCTTGTAGTATCCCGTAGCTGTCGCCTTCGATTTTCATTAGCTCAAATTCGAACCGACGCAGTCTCGTAGGCTCGTTTCGGTGGCCGCGCTGCCCCCGACACACGGTTGATCATCCGTTTTGCAGCCGTAGTTGTTGTTGTTGTTCACGCAGTTGATCTCGCCGGTGCATTGACCAGAGGAAGTGGGTGACGTGATCGAAGGGATCTCGCTCACGCGCTGTGTGTCCAGGTCCGTCGCGCAGAGACCGTTGGCATCTGCTGGGAGCGATAGCCGAGGTATTCGTTCCGTTAGTGACTGCATCGTCTGACGGTCGTGCACCTCGCTGAAGATCTCGATCAGATTGTTGATGCCGATCAGGTAGCCGTCCTCATGGTTGCCCACCTTCCACTTGCTGTCGTGCGTGATGGTGACGTTCTCCGGCAGGATGACGGTTTTCGCGAAGTCGATCAGCCACACGCTCGCCTTGTGCCGGTCGTGCACGAACAGCAACGAGCTGCCTATCACTTCGTGGCCTTTGAAGAACTCCGAGTACTCTAGTGTCGCCCGGATCGCTTTCAACCGTTGAATATACTTGGGCTGAAATCATAACAACGAGAGGTATTGAACAACTGGCAACATTTGTGGATTCCTTAGAAAATGAAAATATCGTTTACCATAGCATGTGGAAATCCTTCGGTGAACTCGCGAAACGCGTCACAGATCTGGTCGCGAGATTTAGTGGTTTTAAAGTCTTTAGAGCTTGTTCCATCGCTCTTCTTAATGCCCTGAAAATTGGAACAATTTGATAAGTAAATATTTTCTTCTGCTCACGTTAGCTTTTACAGGTCAGCATGAATAGATAGTTCTAATTGATTCCTCTTTCTCTTATATAAACAGCAGTCAAATTTGGAAATATTCATTAGGACCATTATCATCATCCTTTAGGTGTTAGATAAATTTGAATTTCATAAACGACAATAATTAAAGGCACATGATCGGGAGAAGTGAACTTTAACAAATTGCACTGTCGACACAATGCCAGCTTAAATTTCATTAAATCAGGCAACGTTTTATTTACGTGTACATTGTATCATTAGAGATATAAAATTACCTAAGGAGAGGGAAGCAATCATATTCATTCATGTGTGCTTTTTCTACATAAAGTTTCTTTTTACAATACAAATTATTATGCAAGAACTACGCTTCGATGTACATTAAAAAACGGAACGGACAATGAAAAGTGTTCTTCGTGCCACAATTTAATTTTATATCGACATTATTTGTTGAGAGCGAGTTAAGCTTTGAGCTGTTTACTTCTACAAAGCAGTACTATTTTACCGCTATCATAAGTCATTCCTCTATTAACAATTTAATACGTATTTTAAATCTATCAAGGAGAGTAAACAATCATCACGATTGTGCACAGCAGCTACTGTTACTTTCGTTCAATTCGATTGCTTGGAACTGTTTTTTGTCTAGCATCAACTGGCTGCGATCGGGAGCATCACCTATCCAAACACCGATACGAATAGTGAACCAAACCGAACAGTACACATCCTGGTTCGACGGCGGCGGCACGCTCGATCGATCTCGCCCAAATGAACACTGGCTTGATTGATGCGCTGCCTGCCAGTTTGCTCCACAACCTACCTCTATTCGAAATCCGAGCGTGGACGTGCTGGAAATGGTCTCCCGCCATACCATGTAGCGTGGCTTCGTGACACCCTTCGCGCGGTGCTCCTCTTCGGTGGGGGCGTTTTGATCGATTTGTATCATTTTCTCGTACATATCCTACGAAGCAAGTGTGGAAAACCCACAGGTTTTGTTATTTGTCATCTGTTTCAATATTATTGTGGCGATTTGAAAGAAAGCCCGAAGTAGCACACACCTTCCGCAGTTTCGGCTTCTCTTTGGCTTTCGACAGTTCCTCCTCCAGATAGGTCCGGACGCCTATCTTGCAGTCCATCACACACGGTTGATAAAAGTCGCTGAGTAGATCCTGGAGCTGTATGTAGGTCGCTGTACATCGGTGGAACAAACGGTTAAGGAAAAGTAGGAAACAATGTGTTTGCACGATTTCAAAATCAAACCAAACGCGATTATGTTGATTCTATTTTTCAAATAGATGAGATAATCGTAAAACCTGCATTAATACTTCACCATTTTGCCATGTATTAGTTCCGTCGAACGAGAGCACGATAAAGTCTCTCACGTTCTAATGAATCGATGAGAAAACGGCAACCTGCGCCATGCTAACGTGACGATCTAATTATTTACCAATTATCATGCTACTCACAAATGGTGAACGAAGCTCTGTTATCAACTTGCTGGGCAAACAAAACGAGCGTTTTTGGATTCATTTTGTTTTAAATTTAAATACAAAAAAAAATCTGCGCATAGAACCGTTCGCTTAACTGTGAGAAAATTGGACTGGAAAACATGTTATGCAACCATTACTTTCGAAAAGGATACATTCTCCATCTTCGCTGTTCACTTGACCCTTGTACTCCGGGACGTAAGGGCGGAGCACATCCTTCATAAGAACCTGTCGGAGCAAAAAAAAAAGGAAGAAAAGTTCAGTTCAGTAATTAAAACATATTCACCCTGTTCCATTCTCGGTCCATGCGTACCTTAAAACATTTCTCCTCTTTGGGGCACAGCTTCTTCAACACCGTCCCCTGATCCGGTCCCGCCTTGAAGTTTCCCTGATGCCCGGCTAGTTGAACCCACGGGTACCGCTGCTTCTTGTACGTCTGAAAGAACGGAGTCCACTGGACAATGTTGCGCAATTTGCGCCATCCGGAAGGCTGCAAAGGACACACAAAAAAACCAGAGCGTTTGTTAGTATTACATATAGTGAGAGAATTACATCATGCTGAAACGTACAGAGTGTATCAATTTGCGATTGCCTGTATTAAATATGATTCAAAACATCTTCAACGTATCTTACATCATACAACAAACCCGCTCCATGTGGGTGAAAAGCCGTAAGGCATATCTTTTGCGGTAAAACAGTGATGGATACGCAAACCGCAATCATGAACCAACCAGAAACAGCTTGCTCGGAATTTGATACATTATTGCGCCGTAAGACAACGAAAACCTCGAGACAACAACAACAAAACACAATCCGCAAAAAGAACGCTTGAGCAGATCCGTTGCAGATCAGCGAGCGTGGTAAAATATGTCGATCACGGCATGTCAACTGTTAGTGCTATCAAACTGGTTTGTATTTCGACTCGCTAACCGAGGACTTCTGAGAGACGATCACATTTCTACTTGTAGAGAACGGCGTTTGATAAGATTAACGTTGGATTTCTATATTTATAAACCAACTTTGACGTCACCATCATACGACCAGGATTTCCATGAAGTTGTGCACTTCACTATGAACCTATACCGTTACTGATATTAACTTAGATCTGACGATCGTTTACTGACGTTCTGTAGTAGGCCTTATAGGGTGAAAATATAATATAACTTATCGGAAAAGGTTTCTGGACATCACTAAGTTGAGCTATGTCATGCACCGTTTTGGTCACAATCTATCTCATAATCCAGCAAACCAGTTGTGATATGATAAGTCCCTGATAATACTCAAGTTGATGATAGATGGTTTTTTAAATATCGATTTCCAGTGGTGGTGCGCTACACACATTATAACTCATACTTCATCTTCAATTAAGCTAGGCGTAGGCAGAACTAAGAATCCGCGAACTAAAGGGCATGTTTTATCGGTTTTGAATGAAAAGAACAAGGAGGGAACGAAGAAATTGGTACCCATTCGTTAAGAACTTTATCATCTTCGTAGACAAAGATGACGCGATTTCACGGAAAAATTAATATAAAATTAAAATAAATGTTAACCAGACAGGTTCCAAGATGAAATGTATCCTATCCCTCGATAAACCTTTTGCGGTGTGCATGTGTAGGGTTTTCATTAACGCCAGTGCTGGCCCCCGTTGTCACAGATTTCTTCTTCCTTCCTAGGCCAGCGCGCGTACGTAAGCACCAATCGTTACGTAAATGCCACCTGCAGCTATCACATTTCTTCGCCAACGGAGGCCCCTGAAGCGGTTCGGCAACGGCGGGCACCATTTGACGCCCGCAAATCATGCGAACGTTCGTGCGTAAATAGTGTCCCATTTTGATTATACACTCTCCGGGTCCGCCTGTTTGCGCATTGCCGTCAGCGGCATTGTGGCGTTTGCTGTTGTGCCATTTTTGGCTGATGAGATTTTCACCCCTGCCGACGAATTGGCTCGTTAGCCTTAGGCATCGGTTCGATTGATCGGGCGGGAATGGCGTGAAATTAAAATTCACGAATTGTCCGTTTACCTTTCTGCGTGATGATTGTAGTATTGCGGAGCGAGAGAAAGTGTGAGAAGTGGAGGAGTTAGTTTGATTTATACGATAGTAAACACCTATGTCAAGGGAACCACCAGGGATCTGTAGGGGGAGGGGAGGGGGGGAGGGGTCATTTAGTATCACTTTTCATCGTGGTTTCTGGTCGCACGTGCCGCATTCGGCGTGTAATGGAGAACATGTTCCGAGCTGCTCTCTGCCAGACCAAATTGAAGCCAATTATTCAGCACGGAATGCCGTGTATCACACGCACATACTGAACCTCCTCTGATCCGTTCCACGATATGCATCCGGGACGATGGACAATGTCTGTGGGATATCTTAGATTAGCGCTTTGATTAAGACTGTCATTTCGCCGATGTCATGATCTCTCCATTGATGGATCATTGTACCGCTGGGGAGAGGGTCACATTTGCACATTTGCCGGTGCCGACCTCACGCCTGTCGCTCAAGAACTCGGGCTCGGATCGATGGCGCACTGCGCAATTTGCGCTTGGGAAAAGCGCCGAGAACATCTTGTGTCAGCCCCTTATCAAGCTCCACTCGCGATGGCACGGAGCCGTCAAAATAAATAGAGCTAAGTTAAACAGTGTTAAACTGTTTGAGAGCCAATTCTTCTCAATCATTCGGTTCCATTATACGATCGATGCACATGCCCTCGAAAGGGAAAGTGAGCAGGGACGGGAAGACCACGGGTGCCGCCGTGACGTTGACGGTGTCCTTCCCGTTGCTGACGAAATTCCATTTAATTGTCACGGCACGACGTTCATGACGTCAGCGCATTTCTTCAGAGATCTCCGCTGGTTGCAGGGCATTCTAAGAAGACCGTGACGTGAAACTGCACTGGATAGTATGAATTATGCAATTCACTGTGAATCATCAGCTCAATGGTGAAAGATACCAGTTAAGCTTTTATTTGCAATATCAAAACTGCCGTATCCACTTAAATTCATTCATTTTTTTTTATTTTTTTATTTCTTTTTACGAAACTTAGTTGGATTAAAACAATGGCAGAAACAATGTGAGAAATTGATGGTGGGATTTAATCTTTCCTCTAATTATTCCAAAATAAGTTAATAAATGTCCTAACATCCGGATCCGACGAAGTATCAACATAGGTCAATTGGTCTATAAGGTTTTATTGTACCGAACACAATAACTAGAAACTGCATGCATACGTAAAACGTTTCCCTTTGTAAAACGCCCCTCTTTTCCTGGTGAATTGACCAATTTGGTCATGCCTACCTTATTTTTAGGGTTTTCGAGACTTTTTCTTCGTTTAACGTACGTGGATTGTCTGGATTCGAACCCACGCCATCGTGGAGCTTGTTAGAGCCGGCTTACGTGTTCGGCTATCTCGTACCATCAAAAACACCCCGCATATTCCCCGACTATTGATAGTCAAATTATGGACTAAAATGGCCGTCCTTTTGAAGTGCATGCGTGGATCTCTTCTACATCTTTTTCAGAGTGCTACTTAATTTTTGTTTTATAATTTGAAATCACGTACATTATTAATCTTAGAGATCAACTTAGAGGAACAGGTCGACATTACATGCTGTAAAACCCAACCGTTTGAAAGAACACGGGCCACATCGGCCACTCGTGCGCCATATTCCATATGGAGGATGCATTTCACACTAACGGGAGTTCATGCCGTGCGTATCACCGTGCAACGCACCAGGGAGCACAACCGCGGCTTACCTTCGCTCCAGTTTCGTGGCGCACATCCGGCACGTCCGAGTCCCACTCGGAGCTCAGATCGTCGCTGGATGCATCACCGTAGTCACGTGGCATGGGCACCTCCAGCAGCGACATCTGGTACTGCTCGTAGCCCGGGCAGAGGCTGGAGCCGGCCTGGCGCGGCGAGGGCGAACGGTTCGGGTGCATGCGGTGACGCAGCGATGCGCCTCCCGCTAGCGAGGCCCTTCCGGCGCCCCTTCCTCCGGCCACCGCCTCCGTCGCACCTGCCGGGTGGTGCACGATCGGAAGCTGATTCTGATAGTAGTGCTGCGAGTGCGCCTGAGTGTTCTGATTTCGCGACCGCAGCTGGTACGTTTGGGTGTAGGGGTGACTGCTGGCCGTATGCTGCGGCTGCTGGTACTGATGGTGGTGGTGATGGTGGAAGTGATGGTGATGGTGATGATGCTGCAGTTGATGCTGCGGCCCCTGCTGTAGCTGCTGCGGTGGCTGCTGGTGCTGGGCGGGCTGAGTGGCGTGTGCGCCAAGCTGCTGGGCCGGCGTCAGATCGGCGTCCTTGGAGTTTTTACGGCTCCCGAAGGCCGAAAACTTGCGTGCGTCATTCGACAGCTTGCGCGTGAAGGACTTCTTCCGGCTGCGGGGAAGCGCATCCGCGGACGCCGCCCCGAACTCTTCGCTCCCATGCTCGTCGCCGCTGTCCGACATGGTCTTTAGGTGCTCCTGCTCCTCCGGGCTTAGGTTGGGGAAGTGCAGCAGCTTGACCGTCACCTTATCGCCGGACTCGGTGAAGTAGACCTCCTTCGCGCTCAGCTTATCAAAGTCCTCGTAAATTGTCACCGTCGGCAGCGTGCAGATAGGCATCCTTTCGCAGAGCTAGGCTGGTGTCGGGTCGGGAAGGGCACTCGCAGGATGTGACGTGTGTCTTTCTCTCCCTTTTACCTTCCTCTTCCTCTTCAGCGTTTTGTTCGTGATGGATTCACTGCGGGACACTACAAATTGACGCAAGCATTACAATTGGTTGCTTTCGTGCAACGTCTTTCGGGCAAACAGTGAGCAAACGTGGCCATGCTCCTCGGAACCGTACCATCCTCTTTGCTCCAGGCCAGGCTTGACCAGAGCAAAATTAAATCAAGCCGAGCAGCGTCCGCTGCCGCTGGATCCGCCGCAGAAGTTAATTTGTCTTCAACCAAGGCACGGACCCGGCCACTTGTACAAGTTTCCATAAGCGTCACCGGGCGAGAGCCATCGGGGAACGCTAATCGGGCCGTTCGAACGCCTTTTGCAGTGTCCTCCGTACCGGGTCGGGTCTGCACCGTCACTGGACGCCCAGGTCGTGCGCTCGCACCTCCAGCTCTCCCTCTCCTACGGCGGCCAGAGCAACCGGAGGGAAATTTATTGCGGTACTTATGGGGACATATTTGGAAGTCGACCAGGCTCGGACCGGTTGCTGCAGACGGTTGCCTGCTGGCAAAAGGCAACACTCCACCGCTGGTGGCTACCGGATGATGGTAGCCGTGCTCGTCTCGCTCGCCATTCGACGGGACGATTCGGACGCCTACCGTCTACCCCTGACGGAAGGTGATCAATGTTGAAGCGCAGTAATCAGTTGTACATTATTATAATTCATCGAAATTGCACCACAAATGGTATAATCGATGAAGGGAAAAGATATGGTATTGCCTTTGTTCGCGGAGCAACACTTTGCGCACGATGGAAACATGGCGAATTATGGAGCTTTTTTCGATTATTTTTTTGCACTCGACCTGGCTGCACCCATCCCGAAAACCTTTTCATTTCGTCAATCACGAAGTGAAAGGTTGCCAATTTCGGAGAAGACGTGCACCCGACGCGCGGTGATTTAGGAGTTTTTGCTGTGGCGAAGCCCGCCATCCCAATGCCGCGCAGGCGAAAGGAATGAGAACGATCACTAATTACGCCATTTCGAGCAACGATTTCCTGCGACGATAATCATCTGTCGCCGGGCGGACGCACGGTTCTGGTGAAAAGCGAAATCTCATCGCATCGCTGTGCGTCACGCTTTCACAATCACGCCGACATTCTTTCCATCGGACACTGGGAGCATCGTTAAAAAGAAAATCACGCCGGCACGCAAAAGGCGGGCACAATTTTTCTACCGTCCCACTTGCAGCTGCATCGGAGCAGAGTGCAGCCCCGGGTTGGTTCGGCCTCCCCCTGCGCAACCACTTCCCGCTTTGGTGGCCGATCGGCACTATTGTGTAACGCGTGTGACGGCGCGCCACGCCGATCGTTACGCCAATAAAACATTATTTCCCAACCCCCAACCCAAGGCGCTCGCCCAGACGCCAGAGCGTGTCTCTTGCTGCCTGCTGCGACGCTCGTAGAGTCGTCGGTGATAAGGAAACGCCAGGGACACCATTAGGGTGTCTAAATGGACGAGCGGTCGGACGACCGGTTCTCGGATGCACGTCCGACCAATCAAGCGGAACGATTTCGAGCGGTACTCGGGGCAGTTTAATCCAGTGGCATTTAGAGGGATTCGTTTGGCTCGGTTCTAAACAGCAGGTGCAACGAATTAAGTCATGCTGAAACGCCAAGAGTTTCCAAACATTCTGGATGAGCAGATTGCACGAAGCTTGATGCTTTTCATTTGTTCTACAGATGTAGGCAGTTTCGTTACAACCATATGATGTTCAATAGATTTGGTTGTGCTGAAGAAAATTCCAACATTTAACAGCTTAATATCTGATCTAATACAATCTCATCAGTTAAAGCGGTGCTTCACTTTACGATGCTCAATATAACAGGAACCAGAAGAAATACTGCCAACTAATTGCTGAATACTTTCAGCTTGTTTATAGTTTATAGTTTCAGGTTGTTTCCTAGCAAAATACTTATCACGACAAGAAATTCTACTCGTGATAAGAGGTGTTTCCTTTTTTTATATTTTCAGGACTATGAACTCATGAGGATTATCGTTCACAAATGGTTTCTATCCTTTGCTCCATACTGCACTGTGACGCGTGGAAAAATGAGCAGTTCAATAATACAATTTGATTTGCACCGACGCGACAGGATTCACTTCACCGAATCCATAGCGATCGGGTGTGCGTCACGCTCCAGTGACGAGTTAAAATATTTTGAAATTTAAAACAACCCTTTTGACGCAGGTTTCGCTATCCTACCCCTAGCAAACCCGATTCCCTGCTTATGTGACGTCCAGTCCGATCCAGTGGACGCTTCCACAAGCATCCCTTCGGTCGGTGCCGTGCGTTGGGCAGGGTGTGAAAATTCAAAATCAATGACGTTTGTTTACGTTCGGTATGCTGACCGAGTTCCCACCACTCTGCTGGTTGCACACGGCCCCTATGAAGGACAATGAGATGTTACTTCTTTTGTAAAGGCATTAGATCCCACCAATTGGTTGGGTAGGTTTGCTGTTTACCACTGCCAACGAAGGTCGGATGAAGGATGTTAAACGAATGGTATCATACATGCTACCGTTTAACGTGTTTTAATTTCCAGAACAAACCCAATACACACCTTGAAGAACCAATCTTGAAAACCTCATAAAACAAGAAGCGGCTCTGTTACACAAATACTCGCGAATAAAAGGAATTTCCGGACTTCTACATCGAGCTCCAACCGGACGAGATAATGGAACGTGCTTCCCGAAAAAACCCACATCTTTGCACCTCATCTAACCAGTCCAGTGATTCATCGATCGTTTCCCAACGCCTAGCGCTTCTTTTTGTGCCGAAAGAGCACCCCGTAGGTGTGGATTCGTCTGGGTAGCTGTTGACGCTACTTTGGATTTAGTGCGCAGACATTCTGCCAAGTGTGCCAACGCAAACGGCGTCCCTAGCTGCCCCTAGGCAGTTGGGACCTTAGGTAAAAAGTGAAACCAATCATGCCACCGATTGCGTGGATGCTGGGTGTCATCGTGAGTTCAAGAACACGGTAGGCCGGGATTTTTTTACTTTTTGCTGAAGTTTGAAACCCACAGAGAATCGGTCCCCAACTAGTGGGCAGATTCTCCACGAAAGGAGATGCGAACAAGGGCTGTCCATTATGTTTGGAAAGCAATTTTCTGCAGACCAAAAAAAAAACAAGGAAGAACTTAGCTATGCAGCTATGTCATTCCTCAATTTTGGGAAATATCGCAAATCCATAAAATTGTTTAATAGCGTCATAACTGATTTATATCCATTGATGGATTTTTTTTCTGTTTTTCTTTCTAAGCTTGCCAACGTGCATCAAAATTCCTTTGACCAAAGTTTAACATTGCACCATAAAACATACCAATAATTCCGGCACAGCACCTTGCCAAACACATTCTTATCAGCCCATATTGGAAGAAATACCAAACATTCGAACAACTTCCACCGCACAGCTCCTCTAGCCCTGGCCGTTATTTATGGCCTGCAGTATAAACAATGTATAAGCCGCGCACTAATACAGCAGCATTGGGGCACCGATTGGGGTGAGGAGTTTTTACCCCATCGGTTAACTCCCTCAAACAACCTGCACGGGGCGTACCGTTGCCCCCTTTTGTGAGATAACGCGCGACCTATTGCTGGGAAGATAGCCAAAAGTCGGTCGTACGAGGAACGAGGTAAAATGCTCTACGCTGGTAGAAATTATTTCAAACCCCCAATGCTGCTTCCCAGGGCGGCCAAACGGTTCGCATGGCTCAAGTGAGGCAGCATTCGCGAGCCGCTGCGCAACAACATTCCTAGGGCACGATTGTGTATTGTGTCGGCCCGCGTTGGCTTTCGCGCGCCTTAATCTAGAATTCAAATATTTAGCCACTGGGTGGAGATCGGGTAGTTCCTCTCCTCCTCCGGCGAGGAGCACATGGATGGTCCGGATTCTGTTCCTGTCCGATTACCCAGGTTTCGAGGAGCATACTATACGGCTGTCTCGGCCATTGTTAGCGCCATGTTTGCCACACACAGTTTTGCTTGATTGTGGGGTGGTTTTGTGCCTCCACCCCCTTAAATATAACAACACAGTCCATTGACGGTCGGCGAATTTTACGTACACTTTTAACGGACCATCGCACTCCGGTTGTTTGTTTTTTTTTTTTTTACACTCAGAGAAAAGGTGTCGTTTCACCGTCGGCAAACCGGTAGTCGGTCGAATTTTAACCTTTCCAGAGTGCAAAAGTGAAAGTTTCGTCGCCTTGGCTCTCTCTCTTTCCTTTCTGGAATACGGCTATGGATCCGTCGAACGACTATGAACCGTACAAAACGCCCTCGGGATCACACAAATGGAAACTCGACGGCAGTCACACGCGCCTAAATTTTGCCAACCGGTAAAAGTCGTGACACTATATATCTTGGAAGTAACGAACAACACCCGAGGAACAAAAAAAAAATAGAACAATGAAACGCACACAACGGGGCACCGGATTCTGCGTTTGATTAATCGTTTGCGAAAGCTCCCGCGCACGCGAAAAAAAAAAAACAACGAGCTAGGGAATATTAGCTGTGAGCACAATTCTCGATCGCGCCGCGATCGGTCGATGCGATCGGTGGGTTCGATGGATGGCGCGGAGCGGAACCACGCAGCGGAGGCTGCAGAAAGCACAAAGTCTACCGCGATAACGCGCCACGCACATTCGGTGCGGCCGGTGGTCGGAATTAGACTGAAATATCAACAATGGTGTGCGCGGCGCTCGAGTGCGGCCCGAGCGCGATCGGCCCCATCGGAGTCGGAACGCCCGAACGGATCGCGAACGACCCCGGGATACCGCTGTTGGGCCGGGGGAGGCTCGATCGCGGTGATCGCGCGGGCCGCGAGGTACGCTGATCGAGAGTGACGCTGATCGGTGGTTTTGCCTCGCACGCAAGCCCACAGTTATCAGTGATAGGAACGATCCCGTGCGGTTGTGTGCAACGGCTCGATCTGACGTCGGTTGTGTATGCGATGAACGCGGGGTGCGAGTGTTCGTTTCGCCGGTTGCGCGTTCCCACGAACACTGGCTCACACTCGCTCGCGGTTTCCGCCGCGGAACACATCTCGCTGTTTCTGTGTAGCGCGAAAACGTGCCGGAATGCTGAGGCGTAAAGCTTGGCCCCCACGTTGGGGACAACACCGCGGTGAGCTTTCGGAACGCAAAAGAAACGATCAATCACACGCACGATGTTACGAGTTTTTGGTGAAAACGAGCACGATTTTTGATGCTTCATTTTGGTTTTGTGTCCTACAAAAAAAAATGTTGGAATTGTTTCCTCTATCTTAATTTCCAAATTTTTAAATAACACATTTTGTTATTATTTTCTTCCAGTTTATCAAGGGCCGCAAATTAATAATTTGAAAAAATATGCATCCACCCACCCACCAATCGACCAAATTAAAAGTTACAGGCATTCAACATCAGAACTGTTATGAATTTGAGTTTTAGTTACGTTTCGCCATCGTTGGTCATGCTAAAAACTGCGTACGCGGTCGGCTATCCCGGACCTCGTACCTGATAGTTTTTTGCAAATAATTTTTATCATAATTTAAATACGGTACATTACATAATAAAAACATCAAAAGATGAAGAGCAGAACAAAATATCACAGTGATGAACGCTGGCTTTCGAATCAGCTAGAATCCCTTCCCACTGAAGAATACACAACACCGGTAGTTTCCCGCAGATTATTGAGACATTGGTAACCTCACGAATCACTAGGACTATCATGTTCCAGATATCAAAAATGCACTTGTGCGTCATAGTTGTGATCGTTTGGGCCGAGTTGGAGCGACAGGTTACAGCAAGAGCTGTACAATCGACTTGTGCATTCATACCAACGTTTCCATGGAGTCCCGGGAGGCAGGATGGGATGAATCAGACAGTGACAACCGTTGAAAGGGTGTAATAAAATCAACACATTTAACGTCGAACACGTTAATGAGCTCAGACGTGCAAAGTACCGCGCCGGCTGTCGTCGGGTTCAATGGATCGGGCAAAATGAAGAAGAAAAAAAGTAAAGAAAACGATAATTTCCAAACCCAGCGCCAATTTCGGGCCGCACCGCCACATCCCGTGAGCCAGCGACCGGGAGAGCAAAGCAACGCAACCGAATGCGGCGCACATGACCGTTGCGAATGGCAACGACATGCAATTCGCTACCATCATCCGCTGAGATAAGTGCGCATACCCGCGGCTCATACAATGCAGCAATAAAATAAATTATCTTCGTTAAATATTTTAATTTATTCATTCATAGCTCCGTGCCCTTACGGCGATTGCGTTGCCGCTGGACCCAGCCTCCAACTGCAGCTTTCCTTCTTTCTCCTTCCCGCATTCTTTCTCTCACTTTCGTGCCACCTGCGTAGATGAGGGAAGACGTATGCGGAGGAGGAGGTGGTTCCTCAATCCTCCCACTCTAGCGACGTAGAGCAAATGAAAGTGATGGGAAGGAAGCAAGTTAAACAAGCAAATAACAGCAGATAATAGTAACAAGAAAGTTGAAAAAATGTTTCACAGCAATCGGTCCAAAATGAAGCTAACAATTTTAATGCTTAGAACGTATTCCAAAACGTTTTTGTTTGTTAGAAAATTTTCTTCAGGATAGTTTTTGAAAAACTGAAATGATATCCTTTAACAGGATGCATACTGAACAAATCAAGTTGAATAAAAACTTCGGTTCAAACAAATCAATGTTTCGAGATAGTTTCGCTCGTACTACTGAAATGTACAAATGTTTCTGCAAAGTTTGTTGAACATATGGCAGATTTAATATTCTTCATGAAGTTCACCAAATAAAGTAATTGCTGTGTTAAGACGTACTAATCCAAATGGTTCAAATTTGGCACATATTGAAAATCAATTTTTTTCAATCGACAAGGGTTATTATTGCAATATTCTACTGACCTTCTTGGCCACAATATGTAATCATCCATGAATCAACTACCGGCGCTTCGGGTCATCTGATCTCTTTCATCGAAAAGAAACCAAGCTCTTGCATGAGGGAAAAGAAAGATGCGGGGAAATTCATCCAAATCTTTTGCGTCAGTCAGCTACGGAATGAATGTACAAGGAATCAGCAACCTCAATCACAGTAGGAGAAAAAAGCAGTAAAATTATGCTCGCAAAACGGGGGGAAAAGCCCGAACGATGTTACGGCAGAAGGAAATGCGTCAATGCCGCCTGTGACTTGGGCACGTCAGAAAATTTTGTTACAATTTTCTTTTTCTCTTTTGCAAAATTTCGAGCAACGCTGAGGCTAGTGACGATCGTCAGCTCGGAAGTGCAGATCTTCACAGCCAGGACTCTGTTCAGACCACCGTGAGAAAAATCAATTGGAAGGAGAGCATTAAGTGGTACCAATGTATCAGTAACCCTTCAAAGCGTGATTGAATTGTACCTGTATACATATACCAAAATAGTTATTTATTCACATCCTATAAATCACTCGGCCTTCAATCTCAAAGTTCAAACGTGTTACTTTGCAAAAAATAATGTTCGTGATTTTCATGTGATCCGAATAGGAAAATCCCCAAGATGAAATGAAAAGCGAAAACTAACTAATGTCATTGACCACAACTAAACAATGAAGGAGAAATGGGTTCGGCTACATGGTTGCTCTCGATTATTCACTAAAGAGTACTCAAAAATTATAATACATGGTGTGCATTCAATACCAAGAAAACCTAAAATCAATGCCAAAAAATCAACACGTCTGCCGTGTCTGTCTTAAACAAATGATTGAAAATATCAACGAATTCACACCTATGGCGGCTCAGAATCAACTGATATTTCATTGAGCGCCGTCCAGAAAAGTGCCCGATGCCCAAACATGCAAAGTTGTTTACCAAAGAATCGCTCCCTGCAAATCGGTTGGAAAAGATTATGTTTTTTGGGAAAAAAAACTCGTACTTTGAAGCACAAACCACTTCGACGGTTCGCAACCATTCGTTTCAACAGTTGCCTTTTGCAACCTTTCGTTCCTCTGACTTGTCGTTTTCGTTTCTCTTAACGCCGCGTAGCGCCACCTATCCGTCAGTTTATGTACTAAACACTGGCAAACTCATCGGCACTAACTAAAGCTCCATTTGAATTTACAAACGTTCGCGCTGCAATGCGCAGCTCAAGCACGTTACGTTGATCGTACCGGCTACCGATACCTACCTTTTTTATACCGCTGGCAGTTTCCTTCGGACCGATGGTGTACAGGTCGACGATGCCGAGCAGACAGTCGTCACAGTGGCACACGTCTTCGCCCAAAATGAGCGATCCGAGCGAACCGATGCTGCTACTCGAGTCCATCGAGTCCGTCCGGATGAGCCGCGATCCGCCGGGCCCGGTCTGCTGCGATGCCGCTTCGATCTTCTTGGCCAGCAGCGCCTCCATCAGGGACCGCGGTCGGGTGTTGCTCGATGTGAACAGCGACATTTTCGGGCGTAGATATTTCACGTATAGATGGAGTTCGCTTTTACTCCTCGAGTGGCACTCTTCTCCAGCACTCGCACACACACATAAACGCACACAAACACGAAAGCTTGCACCACTCACTGGCACCGAGGAAAGCTCGGCGGATCCTGCCACCCGGTGGGGCCACCACCGTTAATCAGTTCGATTTCTCTCGCCGACAAGCGCTACGGCGTACGGTGGAGCGGAAGCGGATAACCAGCACGAGCCCATAAAAATACTGTCCATGGGGTACACATCACAAGCAATTAATTAAATTGTAATCGTTTGGTATGGCTGCGTAATTAACGCTTCAGTCATCGGGCCCCGCCAAACGGTCGTCGTCAATCGGCGGTCGTGCGTAATTGTGCGTATCCTAGGGGCGGAAGAAAGCGAAGGAATTAAACCGGGCGGGATCGAAACCGAGCGGGTGGCGCATGATTCGGGCGACCTCTGCACACGGTGGCTGGACTGCTGGGATGCGCAGCTGTACGGTGATGATGGGTCGTCGCGGAGGTTCAACCCACAGGGTAAGACCGCTAGGAGAATGCAAACAAGAGCCACACGAAAATGCAGCTGTTCGCAGTTGTGCCGAAAAGGCTTGCGAGGGCGAAGTTTTCAGTAATTGGATAAGACACACCCGATGGATGCATCCTCAATCGTGGATGTACGCCGGCCTGTCGGCCTCTGATCGCCCAGGGCTTGTAATAACTGCCTGATTGCAGGATAACCACGACACAGGCAAGCTGCAGTCCGCTTGCACTGTAAATGTCATCGTCTCCAACCCAATCTGTTCGCAAGTATCTTCTCGTCCATATTTTGTTCCCGTAACGTCGTAATATGAAACCGTAGGTAGCGAATGCCGACAATTCGGCAACTCCCACCACACTCGGGTGTGACCTGACAGATTGTCCGACGTTGATAAAAAGTTTACATTGAAACGTTAACCAAAACGTATTCTGTTTTGCGAAAAAAGCCAAAGAGCTTAAAATCGTGAACTCCTTTTTGTTTAAATAAATTCATCCTTATCTGCATGATAGTTTTCTAATTGAACTACAAGCATCTTGTTTTAAAGCGCAAAGAGAGTTTGTTGAAACTCATTTATCTGCACCAAAAACATAAAACTTTACCTCCAAAATGTTACAATGTGCAAGTTTTCTGCAAGTTTTCGATAGCAAATCATTTTCAGAAAATATGAAATTGATGTTACAAAGTTTAAAAATGCCGAAAATGACTGTGAGCTGGTAATGAAGCAATTTCTGTTTTAAAAACACTCTTTCCTGTAACCCTACTTAGAATTTTTGACCAAAAGCACAAATCATTCAAGTCACACTCGATCAAAGACCGCAACAAAGTCAGCAAAAGTTATCGAAACAAGCATTTTTCTGTGTCCACACATGAAATCATGTAAATACACTGTTTTATTACACCTACAGATGGACGGGTTTGGAATTTGTCGTCAAAAATAAACCAAACCGTTTTTTATGGACTCTTCTCCAATATCTTCCCCCACTGTATAAACAAAACCCCTTACTTGTTCTGTTTATCTTGTGCATTTCCACTGAACATGCCTTCTTTACGGCGCCGGTACGGAAATAAACAAAACCCAATCGCACGTCAACACCGCACCAGGTGACCGTTTCGGGCGAAACGTGCAAATTGGCTGCAAATTTGCGTCGCCTTTACTGCCGCAGTCAAACGCAACCTAACGATCTGCATCTAAAGCGGCATCGTTACTGTCCCAACCTTTCATCCAGGCAAGTTAGCCCAGTAAAAGGCTTATTTTTAACCAATCAAGCCACGAGTTGAGGCGATTCGTGGAGGAAATGTAGTTTTTTTCAAGGGTTTGGTTTTCAACGCCAAACTGGATTCAACCTCCAAGGTGCCCGAGGGGTCTACAACTCATTCACCCTTATGATGTCCGCCAAATTGCCCATCATAAAACGATCACATCATAAACCACTTCACGAATCGGCCTGGTCGAAGGATGGTATAACAGCAACGGTTTTATTGAATTATTTCTTGTCCCATCGCTTGCAGGACACGTTCCATGGAGGGAGGGATCGATGGCGAATTGGATGAATATATTTATCGAAGCCTTTGTACCTTCATGTGCCTGATGTTGTTTGATAATTTATTTTATTATAACTTCCGGGAGCCTTTAGATATCGGAAGATTAATAATACGACAGTTGATTTTTCAAATCAGTTTCCACATGACCCATTTATCTACCCTTTTGCTCATGGAATGTATGTGATCAGCAAATTTGTTTTCATTATAAGATATAAGCCCATAGGCAATTCAGGTTTAATTCGCCTTCGTATAGTCGGCCGAATACGTGGCCAACGGATTATTAATGCACATGCTGACCTTAGCCAGCCGTAAGAGCGAGTGAAAAAAAAAGAAACTAAATCCCTAAACCTAAACAGTGGCCACCTCGAATATGCTGTCTGCTTCGACAGGAATTTCCTAGTCACTTTGATCATGCCGGGGAAAGCATACAAATAAAAAAAAAGTAATCACCCAACTAAACGGCAGCGGATGGCCTTCGGCGCCGACAAATGAAGCCTCAACCACAACGAATGCTTTTATGTTAAGCATGCTTTTTCGTAATGATGCATTAATGTGAGCTTCAAATTGACAAACAGAAAAAAAGGTTTCAACCATCTCGAGGAAAAATAGGGCATAACGGGTAACGGTAGGAGAAATCTATTATTTAGATCGCTAACACATGCCCCACCGGGGGATCATTTTTTACCCCCATGGTAATCAAAATATGAGTTGCATAAAGGTTTTATCGAACGCCTTTCAGTTTTTGCTACATCAACCTGTCCAATGAGCACAAAAAAGTGCTCCAAGGATTTACTCGTTATTTGGCAGCATACTCACATTTTGTTGTTTTTAAGTATTATATAAAAAAAAACACATCTTAATGGCTCAATCGCTCAAAAGTACAAATTTTGTATAGTAAACACTTGGGCCAAAACATTACATTGACAGCTTAAAACCTTGTTAACACTTCCACAGCCATTCTGCAGGCATCAAACGTGTGCCGATTTTGACGGAAAATAAATAAACATAAAAATGATTTCCAATCGTGCCGAGCTATCAGATTCAATCGATTCCGAAAGGCGGGAGGCACCCGGCGGTCAACACAAACACCGCGCCGAAGACAGTAGCCAGATCCTTTCAAAACATTTGACATCTTGACAGTAAATTAGCAAAAGCGTTTTACCAACCCGCACGCCAAAAGACCCGGGCGAAACCCGCGTATCTCGTGCCGATTGGTCACATGGGACCGTGTAACCCCAGCAGCATCGAAGTGTGAGAACTTAAATCTAACTTCATCGCCATCGTGGTGACGCACGGAAGCCCGATTGGCAAACCCAAGCTGGCTCCGCCAGCCCCTAGAGGCCAAACCCGTTTCCCATCCAGCCGCGGACGGGGCAGGGTGCGTGCGCGGAATGACGGCGCGAGATGCCGTTGGCGCACTCGTCAGGGCAAACATCGGCCGCCCCGTGACAGATGGTGTGAAAAGTTATCGCAAACAAAATGGACGCTTCCGTTCGGGTGCGTTCGCGCCGGCATTTGGACGCTCCACCGGACCGTTCCACCCTTGGGTGTCCTTAAGAGCTTTTCGCTGCTCTTGGAAGCTGCCGGGAAGCCGCTTGTCATATTTGCATAAATTGATCGATTCCGTACGGGTTCGGACCGTGCACCGACCCGTCCTCGATTGACGGCTCGACCGCCAATCCGGCCACCTAATCCCGAACCAATCAAACTGGCCGACTCCCAGCAGCACTCGGTCGTTGGCAGCTGTAGCCCGGCGTACAATCGTCGTCGCCGGGTGATACATATTTAATTAATGATTAACCATGGAGCTGCGCGTAACGGTAGCCGGGACCGGGATCGTTGCCGGTCCTAAATCCTGTTTATTGGCCCGGTCGACAATTGATAGCGCGATAAGCAAATATTGAAACCGCAGACACGAAGTTCTCCACCCGACCATCGCCGCCGCTAAGTGATGGCGTTAAGCTTTCGAATGATGTTTGCCAAGCAAACGCGGGAATTCAAAAACACATTCACCGAGACGGCTAACGGGAACGCGGACGGGTTGACGATTGAAAATCCTTTCATCCTCATAATGTACTGATAGTGCAGAAAGCGGCAATCGCTACCACGCCGTTTGGCGGACCATTCAATGGTCAGTTTGAGTCCTCAGAAAAACAAGCGTGTCTTTCGATACCGACTAACACAAAAAAAAAACAAATCGCCAATGTTGGTAATATTTTTCCAAACTTTATGACTTCTTTTAAGCGATCGTATTGCTACTTGTAAGTTTCACACCACGGCGGTGTCCTTTGACCAATTTTGGGCAATAAGGTTTAAAGATATTCTACCCTTTCCACTTTTGGAGCCATATTGCATGTCGAAAGGGTTGAAACAAACCCATTCTTTTCAACGACCAGTTTCAGTATCTGACAAACCTACAAAAACTTGCCTCGTGAATATTAGAGGAGTACATAATGAAACCAGTTTTCCCCAACCCAAATTTTCTGTCATGAGAATTTAAATAGATTTCCTAGCTAGTTCTTCCAGACGTACCATTGTTTAATGTGGTTTGGCATAATTCACATGTCCTTATAGGCAAGACAATGGAAGGATATCAACCACTTAAAGACGACTCTTTATTCTTATATTCTTATTTTAATTTGGCTTAAATACACCACTTTCTTAAACCACTAGCTGCAAATGATTGAATACTATCGTCCACTCAACGAGGTTGTGGTGTCAAAAAGCACAGGACAAGCAAGCATCCCGGGGTTCCTTGCTGACTCGGCGAAATCGCATGTAGTACACGGCGCCAGCGCAAACTCCCCTGTCCGGTTCGCTAGGCGAGGCGAGAAATCCCGTGTACGGGCAAGGATCCCCCGTCAGGCGGCGATAAGCGCATGATTTACGTGCAATCGGCTTAATGACGTTGTAAAACGACCGATAAACTGTGATCCTTGTTTTCGGATCACGGTGCGATTTTCGCCTTGCTCGGTTCAGCACTTTGCGGAGAGGAAAGCGTGTTGCAGCTCCAATGTGCATGATGGAGCAATGTGCGTGGTGCCCAAAACGGGTACACACTGTCCGACAAGTCTTGCGCTGTACCCATGCCAGGGTCCCCGTGGTGTCTACGGTCGTGTTCCTGGATTTAATTTACCTCTTCCTCGGCGAAGCCGACCTAAGGGTGATCCCGGAGGAATTTTTCTACACGCGGCCCAAATGTGTTTCTCGTGTAGTTTCTGCTGCTCGGCGATTGGATCGCGAACGCATGTGGACATGCAACCGCGGAGTGCGTCTATCACGAGTAGCCGTTGTAGAACAATCCAAACATCGCGATAGAACATCGTTTTACATCATGTTCGATAGGAGCGGGCGAGGTTGAAAAAAAAAATAATCGTATATACTCCACTCAATCCTGCTTGGAAGCTTGAAAAAGCGAGCCTTTGTACGAACTATGCGAATCTTCTATGAATTACTCAAGTCTGTTTGGATCAAAATACATAAAGCCGATATCCAGAATATGTTGCAAACAACTCTGCGCTGCTAGTCCAAATATGTTGTTTAACCTTGTTAACCTTGTTGTTGTTTAACCTTGTTGAGGAAACAATAAAAAAATATAATTTCGACGTTTCTAAATAAAAAAATATATGTAACAGTGCCTTCATGTGGCGCCATCTCACCTCCTCACGGGGAAATGGCGATAGGCGAGCCGAGATTTTTATTGATATTACGATGCTTGTAATGCCGTGCTATCTTATCGGTGCAATCTACACTCGACGCTAACAGGACCTGCCCAACGGCGCGGAAAAGAAGACATAAAAAAGGCAACCCAGAGGCCATCTATTAATCATATCAATTTCATACATCCTAGAAAGATGATAGACCGCGCTATCTTCAGCGATCGGTGTTTTATTATCAAGCGAATGATAATAATTATTTATAATTACCCCCTTTTACCGCGTCCGTAAGCCGGATGGATGCGGTGGATGGATGGGAACAGTCTAGGGATCGAGTGGAGGCTCTATTCCTCCCTGGGAGCTAATATCGCGGACACAATAAAGATGTATCACTGGCGAGATATCACCAAAGGGTAGGGCAGTGTGGTTTTATCAGATACTTTATTTTTCTCCTTACATAGTGGATCCCATCCCATAGATGATTAATTTCCAGTTTTGTCGATGGATCCTCCCATTTGGGGTTGGGCGGCCCCCGGAGGGTGTCCCTATGATTAAGCCCTCAAACGCTTTGTCGCGCAAATGGGTGACGGGTTCTGTGGCCTCGTTAGGGAAGGGATATCAATGCCGGTGAAAACTGATTGATCTGATTCTAGGTAGGTCTTTTTTAGCTTATCGTGGTAAAGGTGTGATATCGTTGAAAAGTTCACACATAAATCTGCTTTGATAATTAGAATGCGAGTGAATAACGTAACCTTACTCCATCGATGTTTTATATAATCCGAATTGCCATAAAACCAACCCAAGGCCATAAACACTCCCAGCTCATAAAATATACATAATGAGTGCTGAAACCGTTGGCTTAACGAGGCCTTGCTGGAAGGCTGACGCAACACGTCAACGGGAAAATTGCAAACCAATAGTTTCTTTTTTCGAAATCATTTCGTCATCGACCATCATTCGTCGTTTTTGCAGTCGCCCGTATATTGCCAGAAGACGATCTGTTCCGTGCGTACTGCTTTCCCCGGCAGAGATGGGTCGTGAGAAGCTTGTATATTTTTTCACCTCCGGCATTGCACTTCTTTATCCTTTGACACAGTGCCATTCGGAAGGCATTCAATGAATTTCGCTAGACCGCACCGATTGACGGCTCGAAACCTTAAGCTCGAACGCTGACCGATGGCTCGAGAAGCTGAAGAGCGTCTGGGCGCTTGGTACGGGTGGTAGCTGCTCACAATCGTGACGGCCCGATCAGGTTCGCTCGTTGGGTAACGTTTAGCATCCTCCACTAGACGCCCGGAATGGGCGATAGAGATGCCAGGGTGCCGTGGTGAGGATGACTGCGCAAGAGAAAAATGCATAATGACACGCAACGATCAAGAACTCCCAAACGGTTCGGCCGCAGTAAGTGCAATGCAACAGCTACACCGAAGAGAAGTACCATGGCAAGTTTTGCGACGCACAGGAATCTCCCAAGGTGTGGCGTCAGCTTCACCCTGATCGATACAACGACGCGTGACAGCATAATCGTTTAGCACCAAGTTCGTTGCCATCGTTCGACTCTGCTTGGAGGTTCTGCCTTAATCTGTCCTCGGTCACCACCATCGACCTCGTCCCAAGTCGGAGCAGAATTTTCTCCGGGTGGATGATGGAGCACAAATGGAGTGAAACAGTCTTATCTTAATCCAGCAAGGCTCAACACGGACGGGGTACGGGAAGAAAGTTTACAGACGTGCTTAAACATTACCAGCACATCTCCGATGGCTAAAGATAGCTCGTAGCAACAGGCAACAGATGGCATCGTCTTGTGCGTCACACAAATTGTGCATAGAGGCTGCCGGTGTCCCCGGTGTTGGTAAATCTTCCTTCATTTAATCGCATCTGGCGCACACTGAATAATTCATCGGAAGACATGCGCTGGCGCTGCGATTGCGCCACGGTTTACGCAAACGGCTTCGGAGTGGCTGAGGACTTCTTATCAAACTGACAGCCTGATGAAGTTGGACCGATGGGATCGTCGCTGAAGATAGCTTTGAATGAAGCATAGGAAACGCCGTGCTTTTTATTTTGTACATTCAGTGAGATTTTAAGTTGAATGCAATCAAAAATGTACAGCTTAAGGACCTTTTATGCGTGACCATAATGTTCAGCAATGTAATTGGTTTTACTCATAATTTAATAAATAATTGAATACCACTTCTCTTCTTATTTCTTGACGTTACGATCAATTTGGTCATAATTTTCCATGTTTAGGGCTTACTAGACTTTTTCACCTTCTCACCATTTTCCTTCAAAGCTCTCGGCTATCCCGGACTAATATTTTAATACAAAATATAAAACCACTATGTTTTTTCCACAACTGGCCCTTCAAAATGATTAAATAATAATTATACTTTAATAAAATAATAATTAAATAATTAACCAGACCAGCTGGGTTTTGGAGTTCATGCACTCAAATAAATTTTATTTGGCATCCAAAATCTGTACACGGCATTTGGAAGGCACATTTAAAGTATTCCTCAATCTCGTTCAATGCCGCGGAAGAAAGTAACGTTTGTGTAGAAAATCGTAGATTCATTGATTTAATATTCAAAGCCATAAGGAATTACGACAGTTGATCCCACCATTTTTCCAACTCTCACAATCACTAACGGTTGGGTAGTCTAGTAGTTTTAAATTCTTCAAAAAATAGGTTCGTTACAACCCTAGAACGGTTCGATTTAAACTACGTAACAAAATAAACAAAAACGAAAACCCCAAGTACCGTGTTGAATGATAACAATCTCGACGGTGTTTGTCGCAAGAACACAACCGACATGTTTGCACACGCCAGCGTCAAGATTGCCAATTGCCTGGACAAACAAAATGTCTACTGATTTTTTATTTGCTGCCTGCAGTCAATTGCACCACAAAGCCCGTACCGTATCCATAACAAATTGCCGGTGTAATCCAACCATTCGCAAATTGTACGTCCGCACGTACATGCACGGGAAAATTATAACATCTACACAAACAATCCACCAGCCCTGGCGGCATCGAGGGCCGCACCGCAGAGCCTTCACCCGTGCGCGCCATGAGGCGGAGAGAAATGCAATAAATATTCCATTGCAAACAACGATTTGCCCATAATTTGTTCGAACTCACAGCACGGATGCACCCTGGCGGGAGACGCATCGACGCTTGCAACCCGTTACCTTCTTCCACGTTGCTGGCGGGCATCCCTCCCCCTCCCACCACCCCCCCCCCCCCCTTCCCCTCACTCCCCTTCCACTCCTCGCTCGCTCCTGCTCGTTCGGTCGTATTTTAAATTAACTCGTTTATTTAAACTTAATTGACTGATGTAATTTACGACCTCGCGCTCACGTGACGATCGGGCGGGTGATCGTCGCGCGCGCGAAAGTTGCTCTCGAAAACGCGCACATATCGCGCGCTGGCCGAACCCCACCACGGATCCGCAGTCCTTTTTTGCCAATGCAACCGACCAGGTTGTCCCGTTCCCGACGCAGATGCTCGCATTTAAAAGGGACCAAGGGCGCTATCGGTTCCCCTTCTCGCTCCGTCTTGCCGACAATGAGGCGCACAGAAGAAACAAGCATGACA
Organism: Anopheles atroparvus; assembly: GCA_914969975.1. NCBI lineage: Eukaryota > Metazoa > Arthropoda > Insecta > Diptera > Culicidae > Anopheles > Anopheles atroparvus. The sequence continues at coordinate 13,276,531 of CAJZCY010000001.1, forward strand.
AAAAAAAAAAAACGGGTGCACAAGGGCCCGAAGGTTTTGGTGGCGACGGTGGCGGTGACTAGGGCCAATCGTGAGATCTACGGACGCAAAAATTACGCTCACTTATGACAAAATCGCTATCAGATGTGATCCATTCTGCGAACCACACGGACCCGGTGTCCTTTTGGGACTCGTTTCGTGTTTTTTTTTTTTTTTGGTTTACGTACCCGCGCACTACTAGAAATTTTGGCATGTTAACCCCGGTGTCTACTGTGCCGAGGCGACCCATTTTCTGTCACTCCTTTCCGTCCCGGTTTGGGGTTTTGACTGCAACTTTATACCAGTTTTTGCATCAGCACGAACGGCACGTCCTGGAGCAATGAAAATTAATATGAACACACTGACATGCAATTGTTGATCGCTATCATAAATTCACGGAACGTCCAGTGAGCCGCGAAAATGTCGTTAATGTTTTCAAATAAAAATCCCTTCATGTTCCGTTCGCTTGCTGGAACAAGTTTCAAAAGTTACAGTGATTGTTTTTTCTTTCTTTTTTTTTTTGGCAAATTTCATCAACTGGTCCCATCATAAGCAGCCATCTTTCCAGGGGGACACTGCACTCGCACGGCGCACTACGGTGCCATAATTTCAAACAGGCACACCAAACTGCCGTGAGCATCACATCGAATATGATGAATTGTTTCTCGGGCGGGCGCGTCCTGCGCCGGTACGGAAACGAATATAAATCAACCGGTCTCGTAAAATCCGACTCATTTGGCAGCTCCTCGGACCGGTGCGGTGGGCCAGTTTGGGCGGCCAGAATGTCTTGATTATCATATTAAACGACCAACGGTCGGAGAAAACAGACATCGGACATCGCTGCAACGGGTTCGGAATGCCCTTTTAAAGGCATTGAACCGGTGCCCGATGCAAACATGGCGGCGGGCAGGCCGGGCACAAGCCCAGTGGAATGCGAGGTCCCCGGGTGTGGGGCGTTAGCGAGCAGAACGCATTCTGACACCAGATACGTCGACGCAAAAAGGGAACCACCTAAAAAAACGTTAGCATAATAGGACAGCGAGCTTTCGCGATGTCGGCAGGAGGAAGGAATAAAATTATTAATATATACGGTTATATAACGAAATTATGAACATTTTGTGCAGTTCCATCATAATTTACGACCACCATTACGCATTCCGGCGAAATTCGATCGGTTCGCTTTGAATCCGCTGCTCGGGCGTAGGGCCAAATTTGGGTTTATGATCTTTGGACAGCTTTTAAGAAGAAACGTGAGGAAAAAAAAGCAAACCAGAAAACCATTTCTGTTGGTTAGGATTCTCTTTGCCCAGCGCCAGGCTTCCAAGAATTATCGCTCTCCTGGTTCGGTTCCTTCCGTGAGCTGGTGCAGTTCGTGGGGTAAGGTTTTAAATGTTGGTTTGCTTTACGTTAACCCCCTTTTTTTAAGGGACGTGCACACAATCGATAAATTATAAATTCTTCCGAACGTGCTGAAACATTTTGTTCATGCGTAAGATCGGAGGTTAAAAACAACGTCCGAATCATCATCGGTGCATCAATCATGCGCCCTGGATGCCACCGGATCGCTGTCTTCGCATGCCAGCGACCGAAGTTTCCTCGACAACGCTGAAGTCCGCAGACGGAACCGATGGAAGTCACTTTAGATACAGCAGGAGTGCAGGGCAGTTTCGTGCAACCGAGTGAAAAGTGTACCACACGGGCAACAGGATTGCCTCGGCGGAGTCCACGTTGACACACGGTAAAGTGCTGGAACTCGCTGGTCGAATTGTGTCTTTTTTCTTTTAATGTTTTGTATTGGTCAAACTCGTTGCGCCAGTACCGTCCAAGTCCTGGCTGACCTACTCTCTGCGCCGGAACTGCCGCTGCACGATCGCGCCACTCGCCCCGGCGCTCGTCCCTTCGGCGTAAAGTGAATGGAGCCGTCAAGCGATCGCCAGCCGAACGCGGTGAAAATCACTGTTGACAGCTGCAAAATGTCAAATTCATCAAAAAGCCATTAATCAACGCCGTCCATCGATCGGTGGCGGGAACACGATACGGTTCTCCGACCGTACCGAGTCGATCGATATTGCAGCGCACGGTATCAGTGCTCGGCATCGGAGGGAAAAGGGCTACAGTGTCGAAATAAAGTGGATTATCGTCGCAATCGAGATGTGGTACGTTCCAGGGAAAAGAGCTACACAATGCACTCAAAAAAACACACACACAACCACACAAATACTCTACTAGACTGAAGGATGCAGTCGAAGAAGTCGACAGAGTCAAGAGATCTTTTTTGAAGGACCAGAGGAGCTTCTGTTTCGAAATGTCCAACACGTAAAACGAGAGAGAAAGAAAACATGCATTGGTTTAAATTAATTACTCTTCTTCCTTTACATCGATCGATGGGACACGAAACACACAACGCAACAACATTTTGTATTACTACTGTATATTAGGTACGGTACAATTACAATCAACAACTCAATTGATGATCCGGTATCCGCCGTAGAAAAATGGTTCATTTTCTTCAACACGCACTGGCATCTGCTCGGGGCTTATGTTCAAATACTGGACACGAATAAATCGATAAACATTCCGGCAAATGATGGATTGTAAATGAATTCATTTGGTGTGTTTATCTGCCGGCTAACTGCTTCACTTCACTGGTGCGAGTTGTGATCGATAAAGAAAAAAGTAAGTTGTCATTCTGTTCGCTGCTGATCGATGCGACGAACGACGTTGACAGGGAGCAAAATGCAACGCACGAGAAACCGTCGATGCACCCGTACAAAGCCACTCAAAAGGATGCTTGGAAGTGACGTTTTACGAATGTATTCATCCATCAAATCGGCTACCATAAATGTATTTTATCATTTTTCTCCCCACCCTTTGAGACTCCCATGCTTCCGTCGGGGACGAACGAAAGGAGGAAATATCCTGGAGGCGAGCAGAATAGCAGCAGTCAAACGAAAAGGGCTCCGTTGGCACGAGCGCCAAAATAATGGACGGAATAAAATGTTAATCGTCGAACAAAAATTGCACACACAAAAACCTCTGGGAGAAAATGGTTTCATTCGGTCCCATTTTTTGCGATTCTGCTCAGCTGCATATTGCGTTCCATTGATGCTGGTTGTTCCTCTTGTTTTCCTGCTTCGCAAATTTCATAGTAGGTTTAATGGATCCATTTATCGATCGATGGGTCGTTTATCTTTCTACCATCGTGGTGTTTCCTCGAGCCCCACAGGACTGGACGCGTTTTACGATGTTGCTCCATCGATTGCGTAAACTTCGTAATTGATCCATAAAAATGTCAGTTTAGCTACAAAAAAAAACACACACACATGAAATAGTTCTTAAGAACAGCTTCCTTCAGCCAAAGCAAATGGAAATTAAAACAAAAAAATTGAGATCAAACTCTCGGCCTGTGAATCGTCAATTCGAAATGTCACGAAATTAAAAAAAAACAGATCGCTCCAAAACGAAGCACCTCGAACTGCGATGCAGTGGATGTTTAATTCGGTCAAATGCCTTTGCGACTGCCGAAAAGCAACTTCGGGGCAGCCCGACGCTCAACCGCATCACTGCGATGACCAAATTAGGATTAAATAAGTGCACCAACGGCCGCTTAAAGAGGCGGACCCAAAGGTCCGCGTGCGGTTTGGCCCAAAAAGGGTGCGAAAAGGAAACATTCGGTTGGTGGTCGCGACGCGCCACCGTTTGAGACACTCGCTGGACGAGAAGGATGGACGAGCCAGAGCCGTGCAAAGAAACGGATAAATTAAAAAAAAAACGGGCCAAAACTGCCACCACGGTCGAAGACATTTGTCTGCCGCGGTCACCAAAATGGTAATTAGCGGCTTTAGGAAAGTCGTTTAGTTTTATTTCTTCTCTTTTTTACGAGTCCTTGCTGTTTTTTTTGTTGTTGTTGTTGTTGCGTTTGTCTCCTCTTGCTTCCTCTATTGCCAATTCAACGCTTGACGCACGCGACGAATCACGCGCCGAACGCACGACAGGCGCCACGATCGTAAACATTCCCATACCCCCAGTGCGGGAAAGCCTCGGGAATGGGCTGACTTGACTTTTAATTGATGCCGCCGAATTAAGAGTGCCTAAAGTCCATTTCGGCACCCCCTTAACTGTCTCCCTGGGCGGAAGGTGAACGCGCGACGGCTTATCAGGAGGCACCGGGAGGTGTGAGCAATTATCCGCCAAATTACAGCACCAGTCCGCTGAAGGCGATCATCGCCATCATCATCATCATCAGCAGCAGCAGCAGCCGCACTAGCCGTGGTTAGGAGGACAAGCCACTGGCATCGCCTTGGTCTAGTCGGGCCTGGGATGGGTTTGTTCCTACGACTTCAAGTCACTGCCTTGGTGTGACCACCACGGAACCCGTCGCGAGCTGCCAAGCGAAGTACCGAAGCGTTTCCGAATATGGGCATTCCTGAAATTAAGCCTAAATCAATGTCCATCCATTAGCCGGATCCAATGGCAGTGCGTGCCTTGAGGGGGAATTAGTATGTCAGCGAGCCACCATCGCGGGCTGCCTCTTGGACCTACCAATTTCCCAGGGCTCTCGGCTGTCATTGCACCGTCCGTGGCACTTGTCCGCCTTTCGGGACGGGCTTCACGTTCGATGATGACATGTAGCGTAGGGTCTTTAGAGGATCCTCAGCTCGGTGCGCTATGATTCGGGGTGGGGCAGAGGCACCCATGCGCTAACGCTTCATTACATCCGTCACTTGAACATTTTTTTTTTCTGTACCTGTAACCAAATGGAATGCACGGGCATGGACACTACGATGGCGCACACGTTCAATCTCCGAACCGAGCGACAATCCTCGAAGCCATGCTACACTTAATGCTTGATTTATCCCGAGCCCGTACGATGAGGTGTGATGAAACACCTAGTCCAGCGGCAAAGCTACACAATTTGCATCCACCGAATCCATCAGCCATCGAATTGCGTACGATCAATCACGCTCACTTCTCCGCACCGGGAGTGAGAGAAATCGGCCTTTCGGATTCGGACCCAGTGCGCCCGTCGCGAACTACCAAAAGGAAATATATTAAGGGCAGGGCGTGCGGCAGGGGTTTGCTGGTGCAACCAGTTCATTCAGGGTGGCGATTATTGTCAAGAAGAAGTGGTGGAAGAATGAACGAAAACATATTCAATCTCAAGCAGTTGTCGAACGGCATCAGTTGTTGGTTGGTGCTCGACGGAGCGGTGCTTCAGCTTTGCCTGAACCGTCGAACACATCGCCCGTACAATCACCTCCCGATCTCCGTGTGATCCACGGGACGCCCTTGGACGTATCGGCGTCTCACGACAGCACGCGGCAGCATTACGGCGAAGAGCCGCGGCTTCGCCACGCTTCGTTATGTTCAGGATTTATGATCAACGCTGATCACGCGCTATTACGCCGTCCCTTTCCCGGCAGCACTTCCCTTTGGCCAGTGTCTTTGGGTCTCGCGAGTTCAGGAGTGTCTCCGACGGTCAATGGTCGTACGCTCGTGTGCGACTTATCTGACGCTTTGGCTCGGTGCGTGCTTGGCGCGTATGTTATGAATGGCCACGTATGGGCCTAAGTTCCCTCCAGTTTTGGCCGGACCAATCTTCCAAACCCAGCGACAAGAGCAGCAGGGGACCGCGATTGGTCTATCTTTTAACCAAATTCAACTCAAAATGTACACAATCAGGGGGTCTCTTAGTACTTGTGTGTGTGATTTGATACCAATCAAATAGGAAGAAACGGAACCTCCTTCTTGCAAAAGGTCATGTTAAGGAGCAATAGTGGCAGAATCTCAACTCCACAAAGCTATGCGTCGATGTAAAGACCAACGATGCTTCCGAGCATACACAAAGCACCACGATAAACAACTCCAGCATATGCATCACAAAACCAAGCCTCAACGAACTAGTTTCCGCGAAACTACTTAGGCACGACTTCAATGTGCCTTTTCCTCTGCCCTTGTGTTTGTTTTCGTCTACTCATTCGATCCATTTCCTCCGCCAAAGCTGGCCTCCTCGTCCTGTTCTTCAGCAGCGCAAGGAGTGTAGCCCCCCCCCACCCCTTCATCCGGCCTTTCTGCACCTCCCCCCCTGTTGGCTCTCTTTCTGGGACATACTCATTGCGCAGTGACGCATTCGTCGATTGTTTGTTACGCTTTTGTTATGGTAAAACCCGTCGCTCGGTGGGGACAAGCGAATCATGTTCCGCCGGTAAGATCCGCCGAGACGTCCGGGAGGAGGTCGGATGCTGCAAGACGGTGTGCGGTGTGGTCTCACACACAAAACACGCCAGTGAGTCTCGATGCAAACAATGATCTACGCCGTACTAGTTTGCGCCTAGCGGGGAGGAAGGCCTTAAGAAGGGTTTCAGCATTTGAATGGCGCCTTTTGTGCGGTACAAGCGGAACACTTCAAGATGGTTCGTGCGATGCATACCCACGGCTACTGGCTTCACCAAGTCTTGTGGACACTTTGCGGTTGTGTTACTGGAAAGAGGAAAAATGCATTACGGAAGGTACAGACTGACTTTGGTTCATACTTAAAAACTGCACACGCCCTCGCAAAGCTAGTTTTGGAAGCGCCTAAATAATGCGCACCGACTCGCGATCGTTGCAAAACCATCAGCACCAACATCATTTTGAGCAAGGTCCTCTCTTTTGATGACGAGAAAAACGCAGCCAACATAAAGGGTATAATTGTTGGCACATGATAGCAGAGCTCTCGCGCCCAAAGCATCGCGATACTATTCCAGCACCAGCACTTTTCCTTCGTCACGAGTACTTTTTATCATGCTGTCGCTAAATTGAATCCGAAGCATGACGGCAAACAACGCCCGATGATCGTACGCCGGATGGATGGCAATCGAATGACGTTCGTGTATTGGAGCGGAGTTTCGCGAGTGTGAACCACAGCACGAACGCATACAAAGCGTCCCTAATGAGCAGCGCCTGCATCAACCATCGCCACCACCGCGGCCCCAGGGGCAAAGGAAACGGGGGGGGTGAAGAAAAACGCTGAGAAACGAACACGCGGGAAAAAAAAGTATGTTCTGCACCACCTTTTTCTAGCACCACCTTTCCAGCGCACACGGCAGGCATGTCAACAATTTGTAGCATTCATCATCGGCCCGTTTTAGGAATCTCTTGATCGTGCGTGCGTGTAGCGTGCATTCGCAGCTCGTCTGGACCGCATTCTCCGCCGCAACGCAGCCGCACACACTCTCCGGCACCGCGCACCACACAACTACCACTACCACCCGGAGTTCGCTTGCGGGGAAAGGGCGATCACCGCGGGAGGATCAAAATCAATCAAAAAGGGCAAAAACTGGTTGATATATTTCATAAATGTAAATTGATTATTACGATCACACACACACACACGATCGACAGGTTCAAATAAAGACGCCAGCGAATGCCATTGCGCATTGCGGTATTTAGGATCGGAGGGGATCGGTGTGAGTGGATGCGGTGGGAACAGGACAGGCAGGACACCACCATCTCAGCTCCCTCGTCGCCTCCTCCCGCTGTGCCCTTTGCAACCCCGGCCCCGGAGTTGACGGGGTTCGCCTCGCCTTCGATTCGAGTCGGTCCGCTCATCGGAGCACCAGGCGGGAGAAAGCACACCACACCGGGTGCGCACACATACGCGCAACCGGGTGGCTAATCACTAAATCTGTTTCAATTTGTCCACCGTTACGTCACGGCGGCGCGGTGCAGTTGCCAGAGCTGCCGCACTCCCTACACATCGAAGCGAACTGACATACGACACGACAATCATGGCGGCGGCTGGCCACTGCTACAATTTAATCGTTGATCAACAAACGGACACGGGCGGGCGGACAATGTTAGAAGGGGAAAAAAAAGGGAACCACCAGAGTACCCGGACAACAACGACATCCCTAAGGTCACTGCACCGGCAGAAGATCGATCGAGATACCGCGCCAACGATCCACGATGGAGGCACACACCAGCAAAGGAGGGTCGCGACCCAAAACAAACTATTTTGCCGCACACACCGTTCCGTTCACGCGCGAACACCGACTGGGATATATATATAACCCGACCCGAGAACACCGACGCACGCAAAAGACACCTCGAGGCTGGTCGAGAGTTCGATGGCAACTGTCGAACGCTCGCGCTTCAGCAGCATCCAGCATCTCGCAGACTGCGCTGCTCCATGCTCCGGACCATTTGCTGTCGCACTCTTGCGAGCTCTCTCGCTTCTGATCCGCACTGCGCAGTGCAGCACGGTACACGATATACTTATCCTCGCCATTAGCTGCAGCCACCTAGACGGCAGCAGCTTTTTTTCTCCCAAAGCTCTCTTTCGAGGCGAGCACACGAAGGCTGCCCCGAAATTTGGATATACTCTCTCGGCCGTTTCGTTTTTTTTTTTTTGTAGTCATATTGCGTATGATAGAACTTGCGAGGGGACGGCAAAGATCAATCCTTCTTTGCTCCAACGCCTTGGGGAAGTATTTTCGTTTGTCCAAAAGAACATACCTGTAAGACAGTGAGTAACAAACGAAACTGTACAGAAGTCCGTTTAATACAGGCCTAACTCCCAAAAACGTGATTATAAGCGCGCAAAAACACGTGCGAGACTGATTATCGTGAAACAAACGATAAGCTCAAAACAGGAATAAATTTAAAAAATCATTCCACACCATGCCGAAAAAGACTCAAACTCTTCGCAGAGGATAATAAATATCGCACGATCTACAATTGACATCGAAAGTGCAAATCTAGCACAACCATTGGGGACAAATCATTCGCCGTAGGGCCACCCGAAAAAGCCGTTTAGCATGATCGGACTAATTTGATTAATCAAGCTCATTTATGTTGGCAGTCACTTTTGGGAGTTTCATTAGCGAAAGATTAATTGTGTCCAGCGATCGTTTAGCCGTGCGCTTTACATGCCGTTCACTAGCGAAAAGGGTGAGAGGAGGAGGAGGAAAACTATTTGCCCAAGAACCCGAAAGGCCAACGTAGGTCCCGTTGTTCGTAAAGCCAAAAGTTATTTTCGTGTTCCAATGCCCCATAAGGTATGGGGCCATAGATTTTCTACTTCAAAAATTTCTTAGTCTATATGTTCTTCACTGATTCGGACTCGGACAACCATATCGCGCAAACTTGTTGCGATCAATCAGGATCGATTTATCATTCTGCTACTTCTACGACATCAGTACGCCAAGTAAATTGCATTGAAACCGTACAACCCGATTTCACTGCCTCTTTGTAAATCTCAACAATCACAGTGTACCGTTTGTGTTTTTCATACTCCCTGAACGAAGTTAAATTTTGATTTTAACAATAGACCTTCAATCTTTAAAATAAAATTAACAAACACCATGTTAGCGTCACATTTGTTCATGGTTGTCACATCACGCCTGGCAAAATTTATTCAACTTTTGTACTATGAGCCTTCAATCACACACTCATACGAAAGCATAAAACAGTACACCTTTCCGGTGACCCCATGATGAGTCAGCCTTTTGTCGCAACTCATGAACAAAAGACTTCAATGAACGAAAAGCGTAACACAAGCTACGAACCTTCAATTGTGACCGTCCATCTTTGTGATACTGTGACACCGTCTATTTCTGTGGTACTAACCTGCAAGAGAAATGAAAAGAAGGAAAAAAAACCCAAATGAGAAAGTAGTTCAACGGATTTTTTATTAAAAATCAGGACATACTACGCAAAAACTATAGTAGACACCGGCAGACAAATAATTGATTTGATACTGTTTTTCGTTGTCGCACTATAAGAATATGTTATTTTGATAAATAGCATGATTTTTATGAGGACGGTTGTTAGAAATCAGCAGCATTTACGTTCAATAGACGCTAGACAGATTATTGCAATTTGCAAAAAAAACGAGATATTTGGAATTGCATTTCGGAAACCAAAAAGCTTTTTTGTATAAGATTTTCAAATGATTAAGCCGTGAGTGATGTGATAAATGTAAAATAAAATAAAAAAAACTCTTGTTAAAAAAACATTAAAATTTAACACAGTTGCCTGGTTCCCATCCTGGAACTCCAATCATGACTTACGAGCTTTGCTGTTCTGTTAGATGAAATTTTTCAATCGAAAGCTCTTTCTATGCCCACCTCTGAGAGGTTTGGAGCTTTCATTGCATCCAGCATGTATGCAACAGTAACGACACGAGCACTGGATCCAAACGATATACCCGGTTCGCGAATCGGCTGTCTGACAAAATCCGGGACACATCGTTTTGAAACTGGAATCATGATTCCATATGCAACGACAGGTTCTTATCGTATCAGCGGCGGATAGATATCCTGGCTGATTAAAGTTGTATTTATTCATAATAGTTGCTGTTCTGCAATCTAAAGGCATTTCGGTTGTTGGTACAACCCCGTATTGAGAATAAAGATTAAAAGCACTGTATGGTGCTCCAGCACGAAGGGGCGATTAACATTTTCTTAGGGAGTTTGCCTAATATTGTGTACTTCATTTAGTGTATGTTTCGTTCTAGTCGTCGTCTGGAGTTGAAACTTGCGGTAAAGCTACCCAACCAAGGTCACTAACATATTGTCAAAACAATTTTTTTAAATCCAATAAATACTTTAATTTTTGTTTCAAATATTTTTCATCCCTATACATACATTTTGTGTGGAAGTTTGTTATTGTAGCACTTCATAGCATGAATCTTTTGTTCCAAACGTTGTATCGGGTTGAAATTTGCACTTATACTGCACAACAATGTTTGCTAATATATTGTGCCAATATGCAATTCAAATCTGATAAAGTGCCAAAACCAAGCTTACGGCATAGCCATCACTTGTCCCGCTGGCAACAGAAACGATGGGCAAACATTAAATTTGTTTAAACATTGTAATCGTCGAGGTTGACTATAAAATGATGGTTGTTTCATATTTGACCTATAAATATAGACAATATTTTACTTGCCATTTTTTCTATGTTTTTGGGAGAACAATAAACCTTCATGTTCTTATTCGGAAGAAACAACAAATGTGAATGTATAACAAACCTTTAAACCATACTTTGAAATTGAAGTTCAATTCCGGTTAGCAAACAATGTTGTCAGCTTCACTGAAATTAAACTCCAATACGACGTCTACCACAAAAGGCACACGAAATAAAGGAGTTGTTCAGTCGGAAATTATCACAGTACGACGCTGCAAAACTTACCCGGGTAGGCGATCATCAGGATTAACAACGTTTGTGAAATTAATTTTAAAAGAAAGCAAAAAACAAGAGATAGCAACGTTTTATTAATGAAACTTTCAAGACAATTATTTCGAAAAAAATTAATGATTTGCCAAATTCCTTTAATCGATTGATGTATGTAAATAAATAAATGTTTTTCTTTACCATATTTAACGTGAACTCGTTTACTCTGTTTTTTTTTTAACAATTGGAACAAAACATTATTCCAATTCTGAGAAGTCTTTCTGTCAGTTAAATAACCGAGACTTCATTGCAATACTGACGTCAATATCCAACCGACGATTCCAGTGATGAAATGTCGATTAGAGCCGCTCCAATCTTGTTTTATAATCTCCACCAGTTCTTCATAGGTTTGCAAGTTTTGCGTCAGCACATTTTTGCTTTCTCCTTTGCTTTCAAGTCCTTTTTTATATATGCTTCAAACCGCTTCGATTATAAATTATAATTATAATTATAAAGTGTTTGTTTTAAAAATGTCTGTAATGCTTACTACTGTTCGATCGATTCTTGCATATACTTTATGTGGGCAGAAATCGAGTTTTCGATAAGCGATCGTGTTAGCAAGCCGAACAGGGACTTTTTTCTACATTTTGCACCGCAATTAGAGGCTGACAAAGCGTTGTTGGTGTACACTTGATTTTCTTTCGCAATCATTCCAAACCAACTGTAGCAGATAACGTTATGGACAGTGATAAAACGGGAGAAAAATTAACTGATAACGTCGCCGACCGAAAATGGTAAGACACGGAAGACAAGGAGGCAGAATACTGTAGAGCGATTGTGAACGAACTACCAAGCGGCTTCCAAGCGTTGCTTCGATGGTGCCTGAGTCCAAATGTCGGCCGCAGCGAGATGGATCTACCCTTTTATCGCACAGTAGTAGAGTAAATTGGCAGTCCAGCCAAGTGCGTTCCTCCGGGCACAACAGTTACCCAAACATCTCTATTTTAGGCGCGATAACGAGAAGCTTCTGTGAGGGAACCATGTTTGACAGAGTCATTTTATCATTGTTGAAAAAAATGTGGATGAAGATAGACTAATTCTAGCCATGCTCTGATTACCAGTGTATCGTTTGGACAAGAGAACGATTGGTATTTGTGAAGCTTGGAGGGTTCGCCCTTCCAAGGTTCTGCAGTTTTCAAATGCGCTTGACAGACGCAGTCCCATAGAGTCGAGCCCACAAGCGAGTACCGAACCCCTACCTACCGTTACAGTCTTCGTTATTCGCCTCGGTCATTAAGTTGTTGCGCTACGATAAAGGCCCCTTAAGTCCCACCTCACGCGGGCTCCCCGCGAGCCCCGGCCGGGCCCCAATCAAACACCACTTGATGAGCAGAATTCGAAGCCCGTTGTGTGCAGCCCATCGTAAACCAGTGCGACCATTGACGTCATTCCCCGGTCGGCCAGCAGCTCGACCGGCACTCGACTCAGGCTGTGAAGATGGGAACGCCGGCTGAAAGGATTGATGTCGGTGGCGGTGGAATTGGACGCCGGTGCCCGAGAGGTACGATTCGAAGAAGTGGACTGGTAGTAACGCTCGGCAAAGGTTTTTATCGCGGAGGCCTTAAGCCCGCACTGGTTGGCTTCTCACTTTCGATACAAACAATTAGCAGCACTGCGTTCGCATACGATACTGTCTGCTGGGAGGTGTTTTATTTTTTCACTTAACTGAGAAATAATTCCTCAGCCACCGAATGGGAACAGCCACCGGTCAGAAATCGTTAAGGCCTGAAACGCCTCGCCATGTGTTTTACTACACGGGAGCGCGAGGCCATGATGGAGAAGACTGTTTGCTTCCTGTTTTGAGTGCGACTGTCGCTTTGTCTAAACATTATGACAAGGCATTTTTTGTTTCTTTTGTTGCGGGCTCCAAGCGGCACATTAGCATAGGGAAATCTCTACAGTGCACCGTTCTAGAACAAGTGCCCGGGCCGGCCCGAGCAACTCGGAGCAGAATGCACTTTGAGTGGAACGCCGTACCGTACGACACAATGTAAACCTGGGCTGTACAAGCACGATACGGACGCGCTCTACTGGGATGACACCACAGCAGAGTGTAGCGGCAGGAAGAGGACTTCTATCGTGGGAAGTTTTTGATGACAGCGATGGAAAAAAACTGAAGCATGGACATTTCCTCCTAATACATACTACCCACACAATAGAACATAGTATTCATGCGTTTTGTAGCCATCAAATATCCGTTTCGATTTACGATTTTGAGTTGCTTGTCTGGTTTGTTGTATTTTGGAAGCTCGCAGCCACTTGCAGCCTGATGCTTCATGGGTTGGCCCAATTTAAACCTTAAAACTTAAATTGAAAGCAACTGCAATTCTGCCAAATGAATTTCAATAACAGACTCAGGATTCAGTTTTGCTTCATAATAAAAATCGACTAATAATTTTAAGAGCTTAAGTACTGTTCCGTTACTCGCAAGCATTCACATTGGAAATGACGTTATACCGGCAATAACGTGTATCGAACAAAAATTGTATCTACTTCTCCACTGTAACCATTAGACACCAAAAAGGCAATAATAAGTTTGAATCCTTCTTACAGTCGCGCTTAAAACATATTTGTTGCAGGTTTCCAGGTTCTAAACTGATGGCCGATTTCTTGTCTAGTTTGGATTGATTTATTGCTATCTAATAAAAAATGAGCACATTAAATTTGGATGGATTAATTAAGGGCTCAACTCCGTCATATTTTTTAACAATGACGTTCCAACAAATGACATCTTGCTATTTGATACATTGAACAAAGCATGTTGGCATTGAATGTAACTGATGAAGCTAATGATGAGTGTGACAAAGCGAAAATGAGTTTGAATCAATTAAAATGTCCTTAATCTTAAATTTCAATAGAACTCCAGCATCTCGATGGCAGCTGTTTATTGTCATCGATAAGCAATGTAATTTTTGGACACACCAGTCAGAACAGTTCAGCTTTCAGCTGCGGTTCTGGTAAGTGAGAAGCTGCCGTGAGGCTGGTGTGATGTCGCGAGAGGGCTGCCCATTCCCAAACAAAGCCGCCTCTTCCGAAACGGTTCGTTTAATTGACATAAATATTCCACCTCCTGGCATCAATCGTGCGCGCCAACCCACGGCTGGATGTACATGCCCGTTTGCCGCCTTTCTGTTTACCTCGCGCCCATGACGTCAATGGCGGTCGACGGACGTCGATTTACAGATTAGGTAGCCCGACGGAAACAACGCGGTAGGAGAAGAAAACGTACAGAAGAGAGAGAGACCGAACTGACCGATTTCGAAGCTGGTGTTAAAAATAAAACAAAATGATTAAGTGCATAATCAACCCGCCCTTGCGTCCTACCCTCCAGCGAGCCCTTCCAAGACGTTTTTCCCCCCATTTGCTTTGCCAAGGGGTTCGTTCGGTTGCAAAGGTAACCGGCATACGGCGATGCAGTCAGCTGACGATTGGAGTACGATGTTGGGCTTTGAGTTTATTATTCAGTTAAAAATAGGTCCTATCAAATCTACACGTGTGTCCGCCGGAGGAGGTCCAGAGATCTAGGAGTGCGCAACTTACAACCTAACACTACACCGGAGCGCCCTGGCTCCGCTCGCGCGCCTTCGCTGTGTGACTAACCTTCTTTTTGCTGCAGATTCGCACATCGGCTCCTTCCGCAGTGGCAAGGTTCCGTTCGGTGGCGCTGGACGCCTCCTCCGTGGTGGCACGAGCTGTTCCCCCCGCCGGCAGGGCGAGGTTGGCAAGCTTCGAGCGAACGACGGAGTAGCCCTCGTCCTCATCACAGCTGACGGTGGAGCAGGTGGAACAGTCGGACACCTTGCGCTCGGGCGTCCGTAGCCCGCACTGGTACTCGCAACCCTCGAGCGCACTGATGGACGAGCCGCAGTAGTTCAGGTTGCTGCAGGACGAGGCGGCACTGATGTCGGACTCGCAGTCGGCCGAGCCGCGGCGTAGCCGGTGTCGCCGGAAGTACTCGATCTCCTCGAGCGTGATGCCGCACATCGTGTCGTCCGAGTAGTCCGACACGACGACCGACGGCGTGCGGACGTAGCGCACGCCCTCGGCCGTGTCGCTGATGTAGCTTTGGGCGGACTCGCGCCGCGAAACGGAGGTACTCGGTGGACAGCCAAGCTGCTGATGCTGCGGACCATCCGCAGCGCCATCTGCTGCGAGCGGTAGTTCGATGAGCTGCGCCTCTAGGATCATCTTGCTGCGCACAACCATGGGACAGTGCTCCGAGGCACCGGTGGGCGCACTGGTAGGACTTGGCAGGGTCGCTGGTTCCGGCACGGGCAGCAGGGCCGATCGGAGCGGGATGTCAGAAACCCCCAACGTAAGCCGACGCACCTTGCCCACGCTCGCGATCATCTGCTGCTGCTCCTGCTGGCTGAGTTCTTCGTCCAGCCCCAGCGCCGAGTCAGAGCTGGCCGAGCGGGTCACTTTGTCGCGGTTCTTCATGGTATCCGTGGATTCTTGGTCTCTCGGAACGTTCTGCTCGGTGACGTTCAACGCACTGTGTTCCTGTTCCGCTCGCGTGAGCTGACGCTCTTCCTCGTCGCTTGACCCGTACGGACTTTGATGCGTACTGCTTCTCCAACCTTCATCCGATTGCGCGTCCGGGCTGGGGTTTTCCTCGCTGCGGCCTGTACGTCCCACCACGTCGATGGGTAATATCGGACTGGCGTGCTTACCGTCACCCTTCAAGTCTGCAGCCAACAGCACAGTCTTTGGCGAAGTCGTCGTCGTCGATGGCAACGACTCTAGCGATACTGACGCAGGTAGTGCGCGCTCCTTGCGTATGTCACCTTGCCGAAGCTCGCTCCCGTTGGGCGCACACTCCCACTCCCGCCCACCCACCGTCACCGGTCCAGCCTTATCTAATCGGCTGGTATCGCCTTCCCTCACAATACTGCTCATAAATCTTTGCACTTCAGCCTCCTTCTGGCGGATGATATTTGCGTACAGTTCGATCAGTCGCTCCACGCACGGAAAGCGGATCACTTCCGTCCGACCTCCCGAACACCACGACCGCCGGGATGCATCTTCCTCCACCGCATCCTCCCCGCTTCCGTTTGTCTTTCCAGAGTCTCGCCGCAGCAGACTGTCACCCTCGAACATCATTGCATCGTCCAGACAAAGGCGACTGTAGACCACCGTCTTGCGCTGCCGCTTTCGGCCTCTGTGTACACTGGCGTCCATTTCTGGCATTTCTCCGGAACGTTCGTCCGAAACCCCACCACCGCCCATGCTGGCCGTGCCGGTCGTCTTATCGGTACATTCGCTACGGTTGCCAGTCAGCGTCTCACGGAACCTGTCCGCTCCTCGACCGCCGGGGCAGCCCCCGCTGTAGGCGATAAGGCTACTATCGCTATCTCGACAACTGTTTGCTGTCACTTTGACGTCAGCAGTGCCGTCGGTGCTGGTGCTTTCGAACTTTCCAATCAGGTCGCACACAACGGTACCGGCTCGAGTCGGTCCTACCGAGGCTGGCGGAGGCCTTGAAGCTTCTTCACCTGCGGCTGCAATTGCCGCGGCCGCCGGTGGGACGGTTGCGGATGATGCTAGGGTCGGTGTGGTGACATCCGAAGGTGCGGGAGGCCAAAGCGATGATCGTGGGCACCTGTAGGCCATCGCCAGCAACGGGGCTTAAGCGTGTGCAGCTTCGGAGCGCTTATCATCAGTTGCTATGACGGGCGTGCGACTCATCCATGTCACCTTTCCGCGAGCGCGATTCCGATGAACTTTAGTCACTTCCTTGCCCGCTTAGGGTCGACGGTGGAGTGTACGAGCCACCTTGCACGAGCGCATTGCCGTTCGATTACTCAACCACACCGGACACCGATCTGCGAAAAATAAAACAAACGGAAATATCGTCAGAAGTGCACGGTATTAAAAAAAAACCTCAAGGGACAAGAGGCTTCGGAAGTTGTGTAACCGCAATTTGGATTCGATTACATTACATTATCAAAACATTATGACAAATCTTCAATGCTAATCTTTTATGCTCGCTTCTTTGAATTTTTTTTTAACGGTGTCATGTCTCTTATCTAGTGCCAATCACACCTTTTTTTCTGATTGCGGTGAGCCAGGAACGGATGAAAATTAAAAGTAAGCCTAAAGATATGCAATACATGTGTCAGCGGAACATTTCAAACCCGAAATTGAAGTGCATCAGAGAATTGAACATAGAAAAAGTATCAAGGTAAGAGAGACTTAAATTAAGAACACCTTTAAGAACAATTCCGATAATAAACAAAAGAATCGTTTATATAAATTTACTTTCTCTTGAAATCCATACACACCAATCGCATGCCATTCGTCTTAGATCTCATCCAAACGAATTTGACGATTTATTCTTCTTAAGAATATATAAAAATAGCATGTGTTTTAGCGATTATTCCTATTGGTGCTAATAAAACTGTTTTTTTTTAATCTTTCGAAATGAATATATTTGTGTACAAAGCTTATACTACACGGCAGCATTAATCATCACATTTCAAGCAATACTAATACCCAGAAACTGTTGGTGAATCACAAATGCTAATTGCTTTTGTTTTGGCTGATAATTCATTTGAACGTCGAAAAATATATCATTGGCGCACGAGTTATCATTCAAAGTCAGATCTAATTGCTAATCTGCTTAATGCAGATTATATTATTTTTCATTTCCACACTAGTTTTGATGAGATTGTTGTATTTTTTTTTTAAATTAAATTGTATCATCAAAGAGCTTGTTCTTGGCATTTCGGTACTGTCAATAGAAGCACTCAAATTTACATTGCTTAAAAATTTGAACAGAAATTGGATATTTAAAGATTCGACGATGTATAAACTGTAGCTACAGTTTTCTGGCCATTCTCCAACGATTCATCTGATTCATGGATGAATTGTGCCAGATTTTGATGTGATTTTTCAGGAAGTTCAAGTCTGATGTGTGGGTTCAATTTGATTAATAGTATACAACCATGTCAAATCTGTTTCAACACAATAATAAAAGATTAATACACAACATAAAATAAACCAAGATAAATCGTTTCTTCGTTATAATGCAAGTTATTTTCATAGAAAATCACAATAAACAGAGATTTAAAATATTGCACCATGTTTGACCACAAAGGGGGCCGATCAAAGGTGTGATTAAACGCTAAACCTGTACCTCTATAGACGTCATCACTGTTACCTACTGGAAATTGCAACCAGCTCTTTTTCCCTATCCCACGATCTCTTTTTCGCTATTCCGAATTCATTTCCGTTTCCCGGTTTCTCCCCGCAATAGCGGGCTGAACGTATCTATAACGGCACCGACTGTGCGACTAACGGCACTGTGCTTCATCTCTAACACGAACACTCTCTCCAATCGATGCGCTACACAGCCGATGAAGCCGCCAACAGCGCGTGGCAACAGCTGTTTCTCCAGTTCTAAATCTGCAAGCTCCGGACAGATACCTGTGTTTTCCACGCCCGGTCTTTCTCTATCCAACCCATAAAACTGGGTTATTATTTTTCCCACTGCTCACCACTGCTTAGTTGTTGGGGTGTTTCCGGCCGGCATAGCTTCTCGTCAACAACACTACCATAAATGAGGCCGCGGCTCAGAGGTTGCATTGATTTCGCCAACCTATAGGTGTGATGCCTTTATCTCGCCCCACTGTGAAGCGCGACACTCAGAGAGTGAGTACCGACTCGCGGCTCGACCTCTTTATATGGGGAGTCAAATCGAACTCGCGCGGCGGCAAGTCTAGCGATTCCGATGAAGCTGCACCGCGCGACAACCGCAACTCCGTTCGCTACCCCGATCGATGGATGGGAGACGAAGGAAGGGCGACTGCGCAGCCGCCGGGCTGATCGAATGCGCTTAGGCCGACATTGGTGGCATTGTGGAGCTTTAACAACAAAAAATAAAATAAAATAAAATTACCCCCTAACATAACGTTACCACACTCACAGCAGCGCCAGCCGAGTTTGGTCGCACTTCCACGCGAGCTGGTGGCAAAATCCGGACGATCATGTGTGTACAGCGATGTAGGTCAATGTTTTGCACAGACGGTTTCTGTACGTGGTGTCAACATCGGTTTAAATAAAAAAAAAAAAGGTGAGCCTTTACCACCGCACGGAGGAGAGTGGCAGATATTTGTTCAATAATTTATTGGCATTGGACCAAAATTCAAATACATATTTAGAACAGACGATTAGTTGACTCCAAAAGCCGATCAATAAACCGGTGGGTGCTGGATAAAATGTGTGTCAAGATTTAAGTGTTAACAAATGCCCCGAAATTTCCCTCTTTCGAAGTTTATTGACGAGGAACGTGCTCCTACTAGCAAGGAAACATTAAAAAATAATTTTCCCTATGTTGGATGGCTTAGAAAGGTTAGACCGCATTTTTTGAAAACCTTTTTCATAACTCTCAAAATAGAGCGAATGTTCTACGCGACAAAATGCTGTGTAGTGTCTGTTACCGGACACAAGTCGACGTGATTCAAACATCTCTGTTTCGATCATAAATCCCCATTGTTTATAATGATTGACGGCGCACTTATCCCTGAGCATCGTGGCGGCCCACTGCCAGATGTTGCCGGCAGCGTGTTGACCGCCTCCTTCGCCCTTGTTCATCGCTTCTCACTCACTCCCGTCACAATATTTACGATCGATCGATCGAACAAACGAGCAATTCTGCGGACCACCACCCGGCCGGGTATGGCGTCCGGCCGTCAAAAGGTGGCCGTAAAGTGAACCACGACGACCACCACCGGGCGGCCCATCGATTTTGCGATCGACGTAACGATCGATCGCGCGCCGGAGCGCAAACATTAAACATTCACCTGACGCATGCAGAATGGAAAGCGTACTGGCATTTAAATTCAATTTTATTAGCCAACCGCAGCAGCATACTTGGGTGGTTGCCGGAGAAGGCAGTGCGGCTCCGCCAGATGGTTGTACGTTATTGTGTTTGCAGCCCCTCGTGTGTTTCCTTGCATTTCCTCGCCGCTGCATCTTCCCCGGGGTGGTCCATCACCGTGGTGTGAGTGTTTTCGCACGTTTCGCAGCGGAACCATTTTTGGTGGGAATAACCTATCGCACAATCCTCCTGCCGTATGTGTTGGCAACGTTACGCCACACCCGACGCCAAACCATTTGTTATCCGACCACCGTTTTGTTCTGCTTGATTTACCACCGCGTTGAAAACCGAAAGAAAACAGATCGCACAACCATCGAGAAAACAGGGAGCATTGGATAGATCTTCTCAGTAAACATTTGGAAGCTAAACATCTCCCAATTCGCTTAAAAGCATACGAACAATATAGCAGCCTTGAGCATCAACCAATAAAATTATCAACAAAAAAATGAATGCTTGGTATAATATTCTCGGCTGAAAAATATTGAAACGTTTCCCAATGAAAACCGAGAACCACCGCAACTACTAAACGCAATCTACACGAAGGAAGGATGAATAAGATTAAGAAAGAGAGCGGGAGCGATTAACAGAAACAATATTATTAAATTAAAAAAATCACAGGGAAACAAAAACATTTTTGGTAGCTTTTACCCCGATTTTACAAAAAGGTGCCATACAAGTTATAATTTTACAATTACAATTTTTAACACATGCATTTCTCATTTCGACAGCCCAAGAGTTGTTGCGTAACTAGAGTTGGTGTAGATGCTCATTTTAAACATTTGTTTTAAAGCTTTTACCAAACTATTTTAGAAAATAAGATTATTGTTTCTCCACATGGTTTTTCCACGGCAGATATAAATGTAAATTCTGCAAAAATAATAAATTACCCCCGTTTTAGTTCAAACATGACCAAATTCAGGGGGTCGTTTAACACTGTTAATAACTTTTAGATTCTATCTTTCCAGATTAACAGTCGATTAAAATGGCCAAATAATCAGAGCCAAAAACTGGCAAATTTGCTATGGTGGATTGAATGGCCAAAACCAAATTTAGACGTTGGTTGTTTTTTTAACTGATTGATTTGTTGACAACCAATTGATTTGTTGTTGATTTTTGGAATTCGTCTTCAAAATCGCGAAATTTAAGAAACATGCCTCGAACAAAACGAATTTCATATCCATCCGGTTTCAAATTGAACGTGGCTGAATACGCAAAAGCAAATGGAAATCATGCTACAGAGAAGCATTTTGGACCACTTCCAAGCAGAGCTACGATCATAGAATGGAGGAAATAAGCGGAAAAACTTCGTGAGTGCCTCGAGTGAAATTATGAATAAAGAACTTTTTTTTTCCTAAACAGTTAGTAATTAATCTAAGGGGTTTTTATAACCGGGGGTTGTTATAAACGCAAAAATACGGTACATATTAAAGATTATAATACGTGCGAGCGTATCAGTGAGATTTCCATATACAAAATCTATTATTTTATAGTTTTTGTAGTTATTTCTGATTTAAGACACTATTAAATATTAAATGGATTCTGCAAGTTATTCAATAAATGCTTTAGCTATCGGTTAAAAAATAAAAGAAATTAATTCATACTCCATAACCATACCGATGGGAGAAAATATTATCGTCTTCTCTTAGCATATCGTGTATTTAAAATGCAGTATTGAATGAACAAAACAATATTGGGAAATTTTCCATTAAAAAATTGCTTGAATTTAAATGGCCAACACAATGCAACTCGGGAACTTTACCTGTACAAGTTTATCAGATCGCGCACGAGCGAAAAGAATGATGACTACATTTAAACCGCCTTCCACGGACCGAGCGCACGCGTCTGGAAACCCGACCGCGAAGCATATGGTATCGAAAGTGCAGCGAAAGGAAGCTACCCCGGATCAGAAGACACCGACGAAGGCGCGATCGAGCAAATGCGAAAACAATACACTTCCCGAACCGCAAATAGGTCAATGTCGCTCGGTTCACCATGTACAGCACGGGACATTTGCAACATATATTCATCCCCGTGCTATCCGTGCGTCCGAATGATCGAACATCATCGACATGGTTCGCGTGCAGCTGCCGGCCTATATGGTAATCGATTCCAGGGTCCGCGACATCCCATTTGCAGTCACGCATACGCAAGCCGCAAGATGCATGATACCGATTCATGTTTCTTCTTGTGTTTTTTTTTCTTCTGCTGTCTGCGTTCGCGGTGTAATTGAAATGGATTCTCCTCGTTTGCCGTAGGGGGTTCCACTTGCCGAAACGTGAAAGCAAACCGCGACCTAAAGCAAAAGCAAATCCGGTGGCACGGTGGAAGTCCTTTGCGGTGCCATTTTTGGTATCACCACGTTCGCGATATCATTTGGCTGCCGTCCGGTCTGTTTTCCCTGTTGTTGCTGAATAACAGAAGCAGGAAGTTAACGCACGCTTGTACACTGCCTTCAGTGCATCGTTGACCAACTCGTAACAAGTTTCTCTCTCGACCGACCGACCGACCGACCAAAGATCCTATGCGCCGCTCGGTTACCTATAACATTGTCGTAGAGCCATGTTGGCATCACCATCATTATCATCATCAGCATCATCAGCATCATTACCATCATCAAGCGCCAAGTGCACATTAGCATCTCTAGCAACGCAACCCCAACGCGGGCCGAGGCGAAGCAGAAGAGCAAAGCCCTGTAATTTATCTATTGTGCGCGATCTTTACGCCTAATTGTAATTTATTCGTTTAGCTCGTCGGCGATAGCGGCATAAAACCCCCGGGCCGGACCAGACCGGCAGGCAGACGCGATCGTCATCGCCGTCCTCGACTGGAGCGCGCCGTGCGGTGTCGCGGAATCGCCGCTCGCCCCGAAGGCTAAGATCAAAGTGGTGCTCAACTTGCTTGTTTGGTTGAATTGGTTCACTTACTGCTCCGCAGCTACGTTGGGTGTACCTTTGTGTTTGTGCCATGGCAAAGTGTCCATCCTTAGGGTGTTGCGGACAATTTATTGATACCATATTTTGTAAATTGACTATTCCAATGGTTTATTTATAAAATACTAGCATCTTTGCCGGGCTTTGCTAGAGGAAAATGAGGGGTTTTGGAATAAATGCCACATTTGTCAAATCTTTCCTTTATTTTCACCGAATGTTCCCTGCAATATCGGTGATTTTCTTGGACTTTGAGCTACCCAGACCTTCCATTCCGTTTCTAAAGCATTTACTTTAAAGACCCTCATACCCTTAAATCATTGTACTGTGCCATTGTAAGACCAACGTTAGAATTCGCTAGCATTGTATGGACGCCAACCCAACAGTACAGAATAGACAGGCTAGAATCAGTACAAAGAAAATTCACACGTGCGATTTTTTATCTTTTGCCTTGGTCTCGTGATGCTACGTATCCCAGTTACCGTGCCAGGTGTCTTTTGTTCGGACTGGAGTCTCTCCAACATAGGCGAATGACGGCTCAGTGCATGTTTCTACACAAGCTTATCAGCGGATCCATTGACGCCCCGTGCATTCTCGAAAAGATAAACTTCCAGGCACCTAGCAGGAACTTAAGGCCAAGACCACTGATCAGCTCTGAATTTAGATCGACCGAATTTGGTTCAGGTGATCCCCTCTTAAAAATTACATCCTCATACCTAGCACTCAATAACGCCGCCGATCTGAGCACTAGCTTAAACAACTTCAAACTAGTTTTGCGTGGCACCTACTAAGTTTAAAAAAATCTTCTTTCTGCATTTCTTTTTTGTTTCGTTATGTGCTTGGTTTCAGTGAAAGTTTTTTTTTTTTGCTACGTTATTGCTGCTGTTCGTTACGATAGTTTAGGATAGTTATGTAGGCCTCTTAAGCCAGATGACTTTATAAAATAAATAAATAAATAAATAAATTCCATGGACGTTGTCCTTTTACACCAGGGCTCTTATTGCCAAAGGTAGAAATGTGTAAGCAAAATATTAGAACCATTTCACGTACTTAACCCTCTGGCTAGGGTGTTTATTAAAAATTGGTTATGGTGGAGAATAGTCACATACAGTGATTTAATTATTTCATTCGCCACAACAAACCTAGTAACCGAGATATGGTAACTTTCTTCTTCTTGGCGTAACGTAACGCCCGTCGTTTGGTCAAGCCTATCCAATTTAAGAGCTTACAACATACTTTTTTCCACTTTTACCTACGTGGATTAACTATATCCTTCGTACCAGGGGTGGTCCGGTCTAGATTCGATCCTACGCCGCCGTGAATCGTGGTCGAGCCGGCGTATGAGCTTTGCTATCAGGAATTTGTCAGGATTTCGGATAGAAACTAATTTAAGGCGATCTGTAGCAATTGAACATTGTTCTACAACAAAGGATCAGTTGGCTACACTCATTAGTGGAAAGATTTGAAACAAGATCCTTACATTTTCTCCTTGCGCAATTTTATGTCTTTAAATGGAGAGCATTCAGTAGCCATGGTAAGACTGATCCGTCGATTGTTCCAACAAGTATAAATAGTAAAATGAACATCGATATCCTTCACTACCATTCCGTGGCATTATGTGGAGTGTCGCAATCATCCACAGCAGATTTTTTTAACAGGATAACTGGGCGTTTTATTAAAATTCCTGGAAAATAGTAGGAGAATATTTTTTATGGAAACATCCAGAGTGGAACCCATTCTCTTCATGAATGTTTCATACTTAAAAAATTGCACATAGTTAGATCGAAAAGACGTTCACTACGAAGGACAAGCTAACGACCGGATCATCACGGCTGTCAAAGTAAACTCGAGCCATCTTCTCAGCGTAACTACTTCAAAACACATTGCCTCGAATTGTTACTGGCCAGCCACAGACCGGAGACCAGCCCTCGCCAGCCGTGCGCATCCTGACAAAAGCCGCCCGAGCCGTCCGTGCCAGGTGCAGCGATGCCTTCTTCGACCACGCCGGTGACATTCAATTAGCTCTTCCATATGCAAACATATTACCACCGTAACCAAGTACGTAGTACGTCACACGGCTCGGCGTGTGGCATTGTGGCCGTGCCCCGGCAACCACGTACACCGATCGCGTACCACATTAACATATCAATTGGCGATTTATTATGCGACACCTGCCCGAGGGTGAACGGAGAGAGCAGGACAGTTCAACGGTAGGGGCGGGTGCACCACTTCCACGAACGTTAGGTCTAATGCGAAAAGATGTGGTGTGACACGGCAATGCAGAGACCGCTAATGGGGTGTTCGGCTGCGAACGACGGCGAACGTCAGCGGCGTAACGTGGTGTCACGTGTGAACTTGGCGGTCGAGTGACAGTAATGAGCGACACACAATGTCCACGACAAAAGGCAAATCTTACCCACGTACGTGAACGTTTAAAAATCAGTCGAGTGTGGCAAGCAGAGCCACCAGAAAGGGCGGTGGAATGGGGCGCAATAGGCAGATTCACACGTCGGCTGCGAGAGACGGTTCAACAATTACAATTGATCGGTCGTGTTTCATAAAACTGGTTGATGGTACGGGTCGGACAGCAGATTAACACACCACCCAGTCAATCATTTTATCTCAGTCGACACTGGTTCGCATTCTGTCTTGCGAGAGAAGTATCTGAGCGATGGTCAGCATCGCTGTTGCCCTGGCGTGTTTATGCCACTTCCATAAATAAATTGATACTCCAACAGCTCAATCGAATCTCGCCACAACTGGCTGACGCGGGTTAAACAGGTCAAATAGATTGTATTTATTCTTGTTGCAAGCCAAACGCGATAACATACAAATATGGTCTAGGTTTTTTTTAATCTGCTTCTGATGATTCTTCGTCGTCGTCGAACGAAGTAACACGGCGCTCTAATACATTGTTTTTATGTGAAAAAAAAAAATTGTTAGGCATACATCATCACGATTATCTGCAAGGATAATTTTTAATTTTCAAAACTTTTGCGAATGCATTGCAATGGTTCATGCAATGTTAAATTTAATGTCCCACCCAACTGTTTCTATGATAACAAAGACTATCTTTAAAGGATACACACAAAATGACCATTTCGTATGGTCTGTTTATAATAGTACCAGTACCAGTTCGTTTTAAAATAAACAACCATTTTCTAATTATTAATCTTTCTCAGGAAGCAGACTCATTTGAAAAGGCTAGTGGAGGGTATTGGGTTATAAGCAAACTCAATTGTCGATTGAGGCCAAAGTGTCACGAGGAGAAAATTGTTGAGGGAACAAACACCGTTATCCTACACGAAAGGCTAGAGAGCCCATATCCTTTTAAACCCGCAGTTCTTTAAAGTTAGTTCCATGGTACAACACGATGCCGTAAAGTTGTAAAGGCGAAGTTAAAGTTTGAATGAATTTAAGTGCACGTGTGTGAAACAAGAGTTGTAGTGTATGAGTTGCAATAATATTTGTAGGCCCTTGTTTACGGACGGTCATATTGCTCATTTCGATTGCAATTTTCACTATTCAAACTATTGGCAACAAAATGATCAGTACGTATAGGACCGTTTCAAACAAACAAAACTTTGATGGAACACATTGTGAAAGGGCTGTAAGAAAATCAAATTTTTCCATTGCAAATTAGACAGCATTTTAAACTTCACATGCTGCATTGAAATCTGTTTTCAAGCGAACGATCGTTGTACACGGGACCAAAGATTGACTGTATAAACCACACTAACCACTTTGAAGCTACCAAGCTGGTTTCGTTGGAGGGAAATCAACAACCGACCAAATCTTCACTCTCAGGCAGATCCTCCAGAAATGCCGAGAGCACCGAATCCCCACGCACCACCTATTCATCGACTTCAAAGCGGCCTACGATACCATAGATCGGACCGAACTATGGAAAACCATGCAGCAGTACGGATTCCCCGGAAAACTGATCCGACTGTTAAGGGCCACAATGGATAGGGTGCAGTGCAGGGTGAGAATATCGAGCATGTTGTCGGATCCGTTCGAGTCTCATCGGGGGTTACGGCAAGGCGACGGGCTCTCCTGCCTGCTATTCAACATCGCTCTGGAGGGTGTCATTCGGAGCGCGGGCTTCGACCATCGGGGCACGATTTTCACACGGTCAGTCCAGCTTCTTGGCTACGCGGATGACATCGACATCATTGGACGGTCGACTGCGACGGTGTCCGATGCATATACCCGATTAAAACGCGCAGCTGCGGGAATTGGACTGGAGATCAATGCGTCAAAGACTAAGTACCTACTCGCCGGTTGCTCTGACCGTGACAGAGCAAGACTGGGAGCTAGCGTACGAATCAACAACGATGAGCTCGAGGTAGTTGAGGAGTTTGCCTATCTTGGGTCTCTTATAACATCGGACAACAACATCAGTTCGGAGATCCGAAGACGCATTGTTCAAGGAAGTCGTGCCTACCATGGGCTCCATAAGCTCCTAAGGTCCAGACGACTTCGCCAACGCACGAAGTGCACCATATACCGCACATTGATACGGCCGGTAGTCCTCTATGGGCATGAGTCCTGGACGCTGCTCACGGAGGATGCCAACGCACTCGGCATTTTCGAACGTCGTGTGCTCCGGACTATCTTTGGTGGCGTATACGTGCAGGACGGGTGGAGGAGAAGGATGAACCACGAGCTGGCTGAGCTGTTTGGCGAGCCGGATATCCTAACGGTGGCGAAAGCCGGAAGGATCCGCTGGTTGGGGCATGTCATGAGGATGCCGGACTCATGCCCCACCAAGAAGACACTCGTCAGCGACCCGCTCGGCACGAGACGCAGAGGAGCTCAGCGAGCCCGTTGGCTGGACCAGGTGGAGCAGGACCTGCGGAACATCGGATGTCACCGGGGATGGAGAGCGGCAACCACGAACCGAGCGACCTGGAAAACGATTGGTGACCAGGCCATGTCAGCACGACGTGCTCAACTATGAGCGGGCCAGATAAGAAGATAAGAAGAAGAAACCACACTAACATCAGCCAAACACCCTTGAAGTAAATATTGGTACCATTAGCGATTTTTTCTTAATTTTTTCTTATATTGTCATTGACAGTGACAGTATCTGGTTAGCCGAATCGCGAAATAAAATCGGCAGAATGACTACTGCACGGCACTCTAGTCTGGTCCGCTGGCCTGTAAGTTGATTTGTTTTCCATTTGAACGATACCCTTTTATTGAATTAAACATGCATCACACGTGAGCGCCCCCGAGGGGTTCGCGGTTTGCCAATAGTCAACTGCTCCCCTACTGCATCCGTAACTTTGTAGCCACTGCAGCTCTGCGCCACTGCAAGACGTCATCATCGACGTGCGGCGCAACCTTTCGCACCGGGCGCGCAACGAATGTGGAGCGTGAGACGGTGCGTTCAAGGATTCTTCGACGGTGACGACGGTGGAGGACTCCGCGCCACCTGCCCGCCGGTTCCGGTGGGTCCACCATGCTCCAACCAGTTCCCACATAAATCCGGCCCAATCGATCGTCGATCGACCCCCGTATGCCGCTCGTTCGGCTGTGTTGCGTTGGAAGGAGGCGAAAATTGGCACGGCCAAGTGCCGCGTGCAGTTGGAAGTAATTAAAGTCTGCAGTGGCTGCTATAGGTGTGCTTCCGTCCCTACTCCCCGACACACGAGCTCCCGCCGGCCACGGGAAGTGTCTGGGGTGGTTTTTGTCAGTCACCACCACAACCATCGATCGCCCCCGGCGGTAGGGGACTGCAATCGGATACGCGAACCCACCGACGGCAGGGAACTTTGGTTCCAAAACCGGTGACATTGATCAGCAGGTATCTCGTTCGAAACGTTCGCGTGTATCGCACTCGTGCGTATGTCCTTTTACGGAGCCTGTCTCGAATATGATTAACGCATTCGGCCGCCCAGCCGGATAGAGGTGGGGTAAAACACACACACGCGCGCGCTCCAGAAGCCACCTTCGGCTCGATCTACCACTGCAAGCCTCCATCCACATCCGGACGGGCTATGCTGCTGCAGCGCTACTGCGCCACGAGGGAAAACTTCAGCGAAACAAAATCAAACCCCCCCGAATCGGAGGAGGAGTGCTGCGCCGAGTTCTTCCACCGGATTTGCAACGATTCGTGGCAAAGGTCAACGAAGGTTGGCACAACATCAACATCGGCAAAAAGCAGCATCGCTGATAAGCATGTTCAAGGAATGTTTCTTTTGCGTTATTTTTTTGTTTGTTCGTTTCTCTTTTCACTTGTTTTTCAGCGTCAGTTTAATGCCTCAGATAAAATGGTTGCAACTCCCAACATGAATGTGTTATTGCATCGAAATCCCTCAAATAATCTGTGCCCGGCTTTTGCTATATTTCCTACAGTTTCCTTTCTTTTGACGAAATTTATAGTACCTTAACTTTTAAGAAATCCTACCCACCATATCGATCATGTGCGTACCTGTCAATTCAAGCGATTTGTTCAGCCGTCAGTCGGTTGGATCGGCCTGTACAAACAGATGCATAATTTCCACATCGATCGCCGTGTTTGTTCACGCTGTAAGGCACGTTTTCCAATGGCGAAGATGCAATTTTTTTTATCTATTCCACTTCACCTAGGTTGTACTGCAGCTGTGAAACTTTTTCCTCCAGTAGATTTTCATGAACCATCACACTTTCGTGCCATTTCAAGGCATACACAAACCACCTTAGGCATTCGATCGGTTAATTTCTTTCACAACATCCCTGCACCTAACTTGGCCCGTTGTTTCCACTCAACTTCGCCATCCGTTTAATAGGATTACTTTGATTCATCACAACTTATGACACTGTGCACTAGAAACACATCATGATTGACAGATAAACAACTGTTTCCGCTCAGGAATGCTTCATAGCCCACTATTCTGCCTGCCACTCTGCGTTTTATTTGCGGTATCGGATGACCGGCGCTAGATCTTGTCACTGGTGATCACCGTACTCTAACTTTGCTTAACAGACTCAATTACGTATTTTTGTTGTTGTAAGTATTTACTCGTACAAGCGACCATACTGTATATTTAACGGCAATTTTAAGCGTAGCAAGTTTGGTTACGTGCACATTTGTCAGCAGCTAAAGAGATATTCACAAACTATACTGTAGTACAACCCGTTGTTGCTATATTGTTGACTAAAATACACCGCACAATCGCAATTGATTCCTTCACTCGACACCGTACATGCTCGGCCTCGTCCGAGCTCTCGCACGTCCGACGAACACGTGCGACGAATGCCACGGAGCAACTGAACAAATCGTGAGGATCGCTGCCCTGATGATCGCGGCAAAAAAGTTACTCACCGGCTTTGAGTGTTCGCTCGATTTCTCTCTCCCCGCGTTATCCCTCTTAAGAGGGAATTAATTGTTCTTCGTCTCTCTCTCTCTCTCTCTCTCTCTCTCTCTCTCTCTCTCTCTCTCTCTCTCTCTCTCTTGTTCCCTCGCAGCTACGCTCTTTCCTTACATGATTTTATGATCGCGAGAAACCGCGGCACCCGCGAATATCCGTGGAATTCAGCTGGGATTACACGCTCAGCTGAAGGCACTTGTCCACGATAGTGAAATGCTCAGACCAAGAGATTATCTCAATCCCATATACCCATGCAACAGAAATAACACTTTCTTACCATAACAATTACCTTTCTTTAGCAAATCAATTTAATCGACTTATTTGCAACGAACAAAACCTCCATAATAAAATTATAGCGTCCATTTATAGCAGCACATGAATTGAATATTTAAATTCTTTTATCCTGTCATCCACTACATAGGTTTTTCTATTAACGGTATTAGACGTTTCTTTTTTAAAAGTTAAGCAAATTTTAATTGCTAATTCACAAACCATTTCTTAAATTATAGTGTAATTACAACAGTAGCTGTTTAACAACCATCTCGAGGAACACAGTTTTGTGGAAGAAGTATATTGCTGGAAAATAAACCAACACCAAGCGTAAACTCAAAAGTAAAGTAAAGTAAAGTTCAAAATATTGGCGCGTCGCATCCCCTGAATAATGGTAATCAACAAACTGGCATACGCAATGGTTCATTAGAGCACAACTTGCCTTATCCCTTCTAAACTTTAGACGCATGATTTGTTTTTGGTCAAAACTTATTAAATTACTTTACAACCTAGGGTGACTCACTGCTTCACGGGGTCCTCAAGGATAGAAAGTATGTCATTTAAATTCTGCTCAATTCTAGACAGTCTGCTCTCTATGGAGCATTCTCGTTTAATACATTTTCTTAAAATTTTCAGCGCTTCACGTACGATCGTTTCATCGATTGCATGGCTCGATGTTCTAAATTTTGGGCTATCTTCATCATCCATGAGCAAGCTTGTGATAACAAACTTTGAGTAAGCTTTTTCCGTGTTAGTTGCATTTGGCTTGAACGACACGGACAAAATTCTTTTCTGCAAGTCTTCATACTTGCGGTGGCCCAAAATTCTCATCTTGAACCGCTGCCTATGAACGACAAAAAAGTGTGTAAGAATTAATCAAAATATCACCTACAAAGCATGCATGTTTCACCAAATGCGGTACTGCTCACCATTTCTTAGTTATTTTTTGGTATTCGTCGATAGCAATCAGTTTTTGTTTAGCGTGTATAAGTTCCGATTCGGAGGAGATTTTCTGAAAATGTAGAATACCTGTTAAAGATCGTTTTTATCTATTTGAAAAAATAAAATCTAATGATGGTGTCGATTTGAATTCTCCTGTTTAATTCTATCAAACCAGCACAAATAATTTCATAATAAAATAAAAAATGAACTCATTTTCATTTTCGTAATAACCCTAAATCGTTTTCGTACGTGAAATAATTGTAGTTAACAAAATGAACCGATAAATGATTTATTTGTTATTGCTCGGTCAGTACAAACTTACCCATGAATCGCTCACGGCTATGGCATTGACAAGGTTTTGCAGAACTAGCACACAACAGAAGAAAAACAAGCCACAGAAAAAATAACTCCACGGTGTTACATGAAACGGAATATGTCCTGCATCAAATTCTCCTATGCAAACAATTAAATATGAAAACAAGATTATAAATTTGCACCAACATCATCATCATCACCTATCTGGCCAGGTTACAACTTACCGGAGAACATAACAATCGTTTTCACAATGGCTAAGCTATCTTGCTCGAATCGCTGGAATTTCCGTTCGTGCTCATCGTTTTTCTCTGATGGAACACCATCGTTCGAATGCTCGCTATCGCCAAAAAATGTTGAAAAGCTAAAGGCAAATGCCAAGAAAAGAAATCCAAACAGCAAAAGGCTCCAAAAAACATCCTTAGCAATTTTTACAAACATTACTAACTGCGTAGCGAACCATTCAAAGGGCCTGAACAAAAGCATTGCTTGTACCGCTAACAACACGATGGCCAAAACAGCAATTTTCTTGTAAAAGGGAGCAAAACCGCATGCAAATATAAATCCAAGATCTACAATATTGCTAAAGGAAGAAAAATATAAACGTAAACCGTACAGATGAAGCTGCACAATTTCTCTTCCAGCAATATAAAACCAAAGAATTCCTGTAATGCCGTACAGAACCACGCTTCTTTCGCTTTCAGGTTGCCGCAAAAGCATGTAGGCAAGGATGAATAGGATTGATACAACTCCAAGATTAAAAATTAGCAGTGGCTGTAGCTTATGCCACTTCTTCATCAAAAGGCTGGCGGGCACTGGATGGAGAAGAAGCTTACTTATATGGGGCATATCAGCCATCTGCTGCAAGGTACGAGTGTAATCCGTCTCGTGGTCCGACGGTGGAAGGGAAAAGTTTTTCAAATCGATCTTAACCTCGAATTCTTCATCGTCGTCGTCCTTGCCGTTGCTGGTTATGCAATCGTCCAAGTGGCATCTCAGCAACTCGGCATCGAGCCACTGAAGCGGCATGTCCTTAATATCGCCAACATATGCACCACTATCGAGTAGTTTCAGAGTGGCTTCATTTTCCTGGAACTTGGCTGCATAGTACAGGGCGGTGTGTCTTTGTTCGTCACGTTGTTCGATGTAGATTTTCGACGATTTCAACAGCACATCAAGGCACCCGGTAAGACGATTCCTTTTCTCGGTATCGGTTTCGTGTTTACAGTTCTTCAATTGCTTAACAACCAGCGACAGCAGTGGCGCTTCAATCCTCTCCGTGCGTCCCAATAAAATTATGAGCAATTCAACATGTCCCCGGTTACAACACATTGCCAGTAGCTTTTCGCCTGTTTGTTGCTTCCAGAAGTTTTGGCTCGTATTCTCCAGTAGTCGCTGTACAATCTTCAAACTTCCTTCTTCCACGGCTTTATACATCAATTCTGTGTGATTTTTCTCAAATGTCGTGCCGTCCGTGGATGCAAGCTGTGAGTACGTCTGGTACATCTCCAAAAAGCGGCTCTCATCGATCTTACTGGTATTTAACTGGCTTTTTAAATCTTCCAGAGACACGTCGTGTTTGTGTTCCGGGATAGCAATAGTCGGAAAGTGTGCTTTCAACTTTTCCCTTACTATACCTTTGCGAAAATCCACATTTACTCTATAGGTGTTCAAGAGGAATATCAAATCTGCTTCAATCGAGCGCCTTTCATCTTCGTTCGCAGCCATTTGAATTCCAAGATCCACTAAAAATCTGATCGGTGGAATATCTTCTTCATTGGTGGCGTTTATGTTGGCACCAGATTGCAACAGCAGTTTTATGCATTCGATCGATTTGTTCCTGTTCTTCGCAGAAAGCTTCGAGAATAGTATAAACAGTGCTGTTTTATCTTCATATTTCGCATCAACCTCTATTCGTGATGCACCGAGCAACTCTTGCAGATTTTCAACCTCCAGTGACTCTGCAGCCAGATGTATCGGGTATTTTTTAGTCTTAGGATTTTGCTGAAATTAGACCATTATTTTTCATTACTTTTCTGTTTTGCTATCTTCGCTCGCATGCTCCAATGTAGTTTTTTTTAAATGAAATGGTCTCAATGAAAATGAATAATTCTCTAAAGAAAAGTATGATATATAATTATAATTATGGTAACACTAGATTAAGGTCTAGTGTTAAGCATTAAACTATGAATAGTAGACGCGCTGCTAGATGAGAGCTCACCTGTGTTAGGACGATAACGCAGCAGGTAGAGCGAACCGCTCTCTTTGCTTCCAGCCGTGCGAGTGGACGGATCGTGATTTCAATAAAGTGTGTAACAACGACTCATAATTGGCGCAGCCGGTAGTCGTCTGGTTTTTGTAAGGAAATTTAACAGTGCAAGTGAAGAGAAATAAAAATCTCACAATAAGAGTATCCGGAATTTGTTCCGTCTTCTAGTGATCGTAAAAGCTAGGACGATTTGTGGTACCGCCGTTCCTATCACCAGGCGTCAACGACCTCACGCACTTACACGATCCACGCAGTAAGCCATTTTTTTCTTTATGCGCCTCGTACGTTGGCTTTAGTGAAGCGAGAGCCGAACAGTTTATCCGTTCGCTCCTAATGTGGAGAAATACTCAGTCAGAAGCGACTATTACAGACAATTCTTCAGAAGAATCATCTCTCAGTTCTTTGCCTTACGACCGAAGCGGTTTCGATCTTCACACCGATAAGCTCACCGTAAATAGCACAATGGCAGAGGTAAAAGAACTTACGGAACAGATAAAAAATCTAACTGGTATGATTTGTCAGATTGGTGAAAGGTTAGAACAGCACGAGGTGCGGCTCAACAATATCACACCTGTGTTAAACAGAGATGACAATAAAGGTCATGCAACAGAAACAGTAGATTTTGGAAGCATGTTTAAGATTCCCGATCCCATCAAAATGTTACCGTCGTTTAATGGGAATAAGAAGCAATTGGCTTGTTGGCTAAATACAGCTGAAGAAACGCTACAAATTTTTGAAAACGTTGTGTCACCGCCTATTTTCCGTATTTATTTTACGGCAGTGCTAAATAAAATAGAGGGATATGCTAAAGATGTGCTTTGTGTAAATGGCAACCCATCAAATTTCGGCGAAGTCAGGGAAATCTTAACAGACGCTATTGGTGATAAAAAAGAGTTGTCGTCTTATAACTGCCAATTATGGCATAACCGCATGGAAGGCAGTATAGACGAACATTACAAAAAAACCAAGCAAATAGTGTTCAATATAAAATCCCTGGCCAAACAAAATGCAAAGTATAACGGTCATTGGGACGCGATAAACGAGTTTATAGATGAGTATAGCTTGGCGGCTTACATAAGTGGACTTAAAAAGCCTTATTTTGGATACGCGCAAGCAGCGCGCCCCAAAAGCATAGAAGAAGCACATGCTTTCCTGTGCAAATTTGCTAGCAATGAGAGTAACAGAAGCTTGAATACAGAGACAAACTTAGTTAGGGGCAACAACCTTGCAAGCGATAAAACTGTAAAACCAGATACATTTGCTCACAAAGCATACACCAACAATACGCATACCAACAAAAGTGTACAACCAATGGAAACTAGTACAACCAAGAGTAGGTTGACCCAGAACAGAGGTCTGCTCAATAACAATGAATGCGTTACCAACACAGAAGATGAGGAGTTGATGGTAAATTTTTGGGTGTGTCAGGACAATAATCCAGCAGAAATATTGGAAAGAGCAAACAACCTTTTCTCTAAAGCAAAGCAAAACCTAGAGATAGCCTCTAAACGACAGATAAATAAAAATGTTCACAAACAAGAAGCTCCAAACGTAGACGAAAGTGCTGAAGTCTTTGTAATGCCAAACTTGAGAACTAAAATACAGCCAAGGGCATACAAAACAATAGCGAAAAATGTTGATGGAAAAATGCTTGAAAACATTAGAGGTGTAAAACGTCATATGAAGAAAATCAAAAGATTTAAAGGGCGATGAGGTTAATTTTGGATTTTGGATTGAACTTTTTGGAAATAAGAAATAACATAAGCATAATGGATCGATTAAATGGATTAATTTAAAATGGAGGGAATAGGTAGGAATAGGAAAGAGGATAGTTTTAAGAAAATATTATAACGTTGTATGAAAAATAACTGATAAACGAACGAGGACGTCCGTCTTCTCCCCCCGTGGAGAAATTATAATTATGGTAACACTAGATTAAGGTCTAGTGTTAAGCATTAAACTATGAATAGTAGACGCGCTGCTAGATGAGAGCTCACCTGTGTTAGGACGATAACGCAGCAGGTAGAGCGAACCGCTCTCTTTGCTTCCAGCCGTGCGAGTGGACGGATCGTGATTTCAATAAAGTGTGTAACAACGACTCATAATTATATATTAATCGAATTGAATGAAGATAAATGAAATGAAGACCGTTCATTTCCACGGATGTTGGTTGTTGCTGCTTGCAAACAACTAGGAGCAAGCAGTGATAATCAGTAGAAACTTCCATGCTTCTTTATCAGTAAACGCATTAGCGGAACTCATTTTTGAGCCCCCACTCGAAGCTTTCACGCGTTTTAGCCTATCAGAAAGCGTAGGCTGGTACAAATGGCAAGTTTAGCATGATAACACAGTTCCATGATTGTCTTCCTTGTCTAACAGTGATTCACAACTATTTCGGTTCGTTCGACAAGTTGAAAATTTCCCTCTTTTTTTTGCATAGATTTTGAGTATGAATGGAGCCGTAGGAAGGGGATTTTAACTTTGCCTAAAATTTTAATGTTCTGCCAACGGTTTTAGCATCTAATGAAACGAATCAATGATCACCACCGAGTTAAAAAAGACCGATCAATTGTCGCACATGAATCACACGAGTAGTTTACAATTATCATAAACTACATGACTAATACATACCACGTTATATGCGGCGGAATATTCTAAACAGACTCTTATGAAATCTCTTTTCCCTGGTGTTTTGCACAACTGCTCAAACAGCGAATAATTTTCGTTCTCCATTCGTGCATTCAGATCTGTTCCATTTCTCAGCGCTTCCTCGAAATCTTCAAGATTATCCATCTAAAAACACGTTACGCCGAAAAATTTCAAAGTTTTCTTTGTTTATTCCGTTAATCCACATTTTTTCCATAAATGTTGGTATAATTACATCACGTAAGTACGGCATCGTCTTTCACGTCGTGAGGAGTTATAGCACTTCTGTACAAATGTACACTGTTTGCTTCTCGTTGCCGGCAAACCGGAAAGGATCCTGTTGGATCCCAATATGCTGCACCAGTGCGAAAATATCACACGAGAAGCTTGTTTTAAATATGACTTATTAGATTCGTTCCCTTCTTTTGCTGAGTTCGAAATGAATCACTGTTTTCTCACAACTTGCTCCCGCGGAAACGTTCAGGGGTGACAAAGGCGCAACATGGAATGAAAGGTCAGTATTAACGGTTTCTCTGGTGACATGATAAAGGGCAAGTTCCACATCCCTAAAACACATTTGTATGTGTTTTATTTTACGCACCAAAGAGTATACAGTAGGCATGAATTCTGATAATGGTTGTCATATACCAAAGTAAATGCTCTACGATAACTGTTCTTGAAGTTTAAGCAGCTGAAGGTGTTGGTGCGAAGAAAAAACTGATTTGCTAAGTCAAAATCTACAACATTGAGTCACATTGATGGATGGAATTATGGAACCACTCTTAAAAAAGGTTTTGTGCTCGTTTTGTTATGTTTCAATTTATACCGTCATTGGTGATTGAAAAATTTGTCATAATAACGGGTTAGGAAATCAGCTCAACTCAAACCAGGGGAACACATTTTCAATACTAATTTTAACTGTTCTCAGTACTAAGATTGTAACCAAGTGACGTTATATTTTATTGAAAACTTGCGGAAATGATCAGTACGCTGTCTACACAGACCATTCCTTTTTTCTTCGCCTTATCAATGTCCAATTCGACGTGTTGCATACAGAAACAGCTTACATCGTTGTCCCTTGCCATTCGCTCGTGTTTGAAATCAAAATATAGTTCTAATGATTCCTTTAGAAAAACTTGTCTATTCAGTAAACTATTGCACTATGAACAATGTGTGTTATTTCGTAACGAATGTCTGTACGTGAGGGGACACTTTAAATAAAAAATGGAGTACGACACTCCCACTTTATCAACTATTCCCCCTGACGAATGATTCGTACGCAGCTAGTCCCCGATAAATCATTGATTAGATACAACATACTTAGGCTCACCAAGACATTCTGAGACACGCCATTTATTCGGCCAGCGATGGTTTACAACGCATCCAGATTTGTTTCATTCACTTAACCCTTGTGTAGGCAGCCAAATTCCCAGTTGTGTTTTTTACATTCAAATGTCTTTAACGTTACGTTTGTTTAACGTAAAAACGAGCGAAAGAGTACGGGGGCTCCCCAAAACATGATGTAAAGATCGTCATCGGGGACTTAAATGCTTAGGTCGGGTGGGAGGAGGCATACAAACCTACAATAGGGCAGTTCAGCGCTTACCAGCTGACAAACGACAACGGTCTACGGCTTGTCAACTTTGCCACCTCCAAGCGCATGATCATACGTTACACCTTCTTCTTCCTGCTCGAACCTCGATTCAGCTACACCTGGCGATCACTGCAAGCTACATACTCCCAAATTTACCACGTTCTGATCGACTGACGGCACTTCTCGGACATCATCGACATCAACACATACAGAGGCGAAAACGATGATTCGGACCATTTCCTGGCTATGGTGAAAATGCGCCAAAGAGGTACACCCACCCCAAGGTACAACATGGATCGGCTGAAGCAAGCTTAGGTGGCAGATAGCTACGTAGCAGATGTGGTGAAAGCACTGCCGACTGAGAAGGCAACACACCCGCGGCCACTTAACTACTGGCGCTTAGTGGAAAAAGCCATCAGCAGCTCAGCCGACAATATGATTGGCTTCGTAGAGCAATCCGTGGGGGAAGGAATGGTTCGATGATGAGTGCAGACGAGCACTCGCCAAGAAGAACGTACACGCGCCCGCATGATCCAGTATAAGACCCGGCAGAACGTGAAAGACTACAAGGCACTGATGAAGCAGCAAACCCGACTCTTCCAGGAGAAGAAACGCCAGCTTGAGCAGTCAGGAGAACAGGAACTGGAGCAGCTGTTTCACACAAGGGACAGTCGTAAGTTCTACAGAGGGCTGAACACGGCACAAAGCGGTTACTCCCCAAAGACCGAAATGTGCCGTGGGGGAGATGGCAGCATTCTGACGGACGAAAGAGAGGTGATTGCCAGGTGGTTGCGCTACTACGACGGACACCTGAACGGAGCGCAAGCAGGAGAACGGAGAGACGGTGTAGAGGACCACATCAGCAGAGTGGTGGGCGATGAGGTGCCCCCGCCATCGGTAGAGGAAGTCACCGGGGCCGTCAAACAGCTGAAACTCAACAAGTCAGCTGGCAGCGACGGCCTTGGCGCCGAGCTCTTCAAGATGGGCCAGGAGAGGCTTGCCATCTGCATGCACCAGCTGATTGTGAAGATCTGGGAACAGGAAGAACTACCAGACGAGTGGAAGATGGGAGCGATCCACCGCGTCTACAAAAAGGGCGATAGGTTGGACTGTGCGAACTTCCGGGCGATCACAGTTCTGAATGCCAAGATCCTGTCCAGAATACTCTACTGCTGCCATTCCTCCCTAGCCAGTGATTTCTTCAGAAGCTACCAAGCTGGTTTCGTTGGAGGGAAATCAACAACCGACCAAATCTTCACCTTCAGAGCCACAACCGATAGTGTGCAGTGCAGGGTGAGTATATCGAACATGTTGTCGGATCCGTTCGAGTCTCATCGGGGATTACGGCAAGGCGACGTGCTCTCCTGCCTGCTTTTCAACATCGCCCTGGAGGGTGTCATTCGGAGCGCGGCCTTCGATCACCGGGGCACGATTTTCACACAGTCAGTTCAGCTTCTTGGCTACGCGGATGACATCGACATCATTGGACGGTCGATGATGTCCGATGCATACACCCGATTAAAACGCGCAGATGCGGGAATTGGACTGGAGATCAATGCGTCAAAGACTAAGTACCTGCTCGCTGGTGGCTCTGTCCGTGACAGAGCGAGCCTGGGAGCTAGCGTACGAAGCTAGAACTACGAGCTTAAGGTAGTTAAGGAGTTTACCTTTGGAAATCTGAAGAGGCATTGTTCAAGGAAGTCGTGCCTCCCATGGGCGCCACAAGCTCCTAAGGTCCAGACAACTTCGCCAACGCACGAAGTGTACCATATACCGCACATTGATACGACCGGTAGTCCTCTATAGGCACTAGTCCTGGACGCTGCACACGGAGGATGCCAACGCACTCGGCATTTTCGAACGTCGTGTGCTCCGGACTATCTTTGGTGGCGTATACGGGCAGGACGGGTGAAGGAAAGGGATGAATCACGAGCTGGCTGTCCTGTTTTGCGAGCCAGATATCCTAACGATGGCGAAAGCCGGAAGGATCCGCTGGTTGGGGCATGTCATGAGGATGCCGGACTCATGCGGCATGAGTCATGTCCCACCAAGAAGACACAGACGCAGAGGAGCACAGCGAGCCCGTTGGCTGGACCAGGTGGGTCAAGACCTGCGGAACATCGGATGTCACCGGGGATGGAAAGCGGCAACCACGGACCGCGCGACCTGGAAAACGATTGGTGACCAGGCCATGTCAGCACGACGTGCTCAACTATGAGCGGGCCAGATATGATGAGACATGATGCAGTGAAAACTGCGGTCTGTTTTGTCCTCCGAGATTCTTTTTAATCACTTATTTCCAAACTTGTTTTTGTTTAAGAATTTCACATTTTTGAGATAAGTTTATGAAATCCTTAAATCACTCCCCCACCGCTTTCTGGACCGGGGTGCACTCCCACATGTAGCAACACTGCCAAGCACATGATCATGGTCAAGCTTCTTTCGCCAACAACCACCGATCGTGTCCTAAGACGTCAGCAATACGTCAATATCCATTCCCCAAACGCTGATTGACCTACTGATGGGCCGACGTCGTTAGCAATACGACAATATTTGCTCGATCCAAATGGCAATCGCAGTCGCAGCGGACGTAGCGGAAATGGAGGAGGTTGTTTTCAGTACGAATTGAATGAGAACAATGATGTTCTGCCAAGAGCAGAACATGGAAAAGTCAGGCGAAATGGCGGAGAGATGGAGGGTTGTTAAAACTATAAGTTGGGAACAAATTTGGAAAAATAATTTTTGGAAACGTTCTTATCAATCTATATAATAATCAATCTTATCAATCGATTTTTTTAATTCTAAACAATCATAGTTTTAGCAAATATAAGATTTCAGCAGAACTTGATTTCAAATAATGTGTCTGACTCGTTTTAGAAATGCAATCTATGCTCTAGAATGTGTAAAAGCTGGCCTTCAATTTGAAAATGAACCGAATATACTTTACATTGACACAGGCGGAAACCCAAGCTGTAATCGACTCAAATAAACC
Source organism: Anopheles atroparvus (assembly GCA_914969975.1). Classification (NCBI taxonomy): domain Eukaryota; kingdom Metazoa; phylum Arthropoda; class Insecta; order Diptera; family Culicidae; genus Anopheles; species Anopheles atroparvus. Next base: position 13,317,957 of record CAJZCY010000001.1, read on the forward strand.
GAATATACTTTACATTGACACAGGCGGAAACCCAAGCCGTAATCGACCCAAGCCTGGAATCGTAATAGCTTATCACGCTCAATATATCACCCCAATCATACGATTGGGGGTTTTATAGATGTGTCACAGTATTTCTGTATCTTTATGGTGGGGGGTGGGGACCAATCTACAAATAGATAGGCGGAGTTTTTAGCCCTTAAGGGGCTAATTATTGTGAATAATAATTATTCATTATATGCTTTGTAAATAGCACTTATAAGATGAAGACATAAAATTCTGGGCGGGTTTCTTTTACGAATCGAAACAAATTTCACTACCCAGGTTACCTATTTCTGCTTAAGTTTCGATCAACTTATCAAATTAGCGGTAAGTTTATAACCTACCACGCTGTTAATTAACGATTGCTAAGTCGAAGTTAAAACGCATTCGTTTTGTAAGTTTTATAAGGTGTGAATTATTTAGTTTTTGTGTTTTGAAGCAATGTTCAAAGTATTTTTAAATCGAAAAACGATATTTTCTTGGATGTCAAACCGAATTATAAGGATTTACTTTTGTGTCAGCTTAGTATGATCTACCATTCACGATCGGTCAGTCAGTTATAATGTAAAATAGTGGAGTCGTATAATATAATATTCAAGTCGTAGTATCGACACTTGTCCTGGTGAATGTTTCCCAGCTAATATTTGCACGTACAACACATCACACGTCAACATAGTTTGAAGATCTTTACGAAAGAAAAAATAACAATTGGCGATTTTTGTTTTATGCAGAAACATAGAGAAAGGGTTTTATTTTACAAAGCGGCAGCGTTTTATTAATTATTGTTTTCTTAATTGCAATTGTTAAAGTGTCCTTATATCACGTGATGTATTCCTTGACAATTTACAACTTTCTCTGAAATTTTGTGCATGACCAGACGATATATAGATGCCATCATATAATAATGTTTTGGTGAACTGAAGTTTATTCGTCGTACTTTAATGGTTCAATGTATAACAGCAATTAATAAATATTCGCAACTATGTAGTAACGTTGTCCATGTACTAGTTATTTCTTATGTTAAAGTTTTGTGTTAGGAAAAATGCTTCATCAAAGGTATGTTTCACTCCCAAAGAGAACAAACAAGTTTGTTCTTCCCTCACCGTACAATCTCACTCTGAACATAAAATAGATGCTTCAACCCGTTTGTGGTACAAGAAGATAAATATCAATTATATGCTCATCCAGCTAAATGATGCACTCGACTCGCGACCCGTAAATAGGTTTTGTTCTTATCTATACTGCTTTGAAATAAAGGACTTGCGAACATGTTATTTACAAACACCAATAAATGTAATTTTACCGGATAGTTTCACTCGGTTAGTCTATGTTTTTACTTTTTGCAGCGCATCGTTCACGCTTTGCATTAGCTTTCTCAGCTCAATCTGCTCCTGCAACATCCGATCGATGTTGTGCTCTATACGCGAAATCCTGTACTCGATAGAGCCAACATTTTCCTGGCGCGAGTGTAAAATTTCCAGAGCGTATTTAACGAATTTTCCATCCATGTTATACCTAAAGCACGGCATAATACAGCACTCGTTGCCAAACTTCTCGTTTTGGGGTAACAGTATTTGCGCTTCCGATTTTTTCCCCAGCTCCATATCTCCCTTCTCCGCATCCTTAATTGTCTGCCGCTCCACCATCGATGGTATTAAAATTGCATTGGATTGGTTCGGTTTGATGGCAATATACTGCAGTGGCACGAGGTTCGGGAAGAGCTGCAAGCTGTTGGAAGGGAACAGCCAGGAAAGCCGTCCGGTGCTGAAATAAAAAGAGAACAGTGAAAAAACAACCCTCATTAAACTGCCAATTAGTCTTCATCGAAACGATTCAATTATTGACACTTACATGCACCTTATCGGTTTGGATGTTTTCAATGCGTTTTCGTATTTGTTGATGACGAACACTTTCTGAATTATACCGATGAGCTCAGATTCGGCTTTTATGATCTACGAAAGAATGGAATAGTGATGAAAAGATGTTCCTGGAATAAACATTTAACAGCACACAACATACCGTTGTGTCGCTAACTGCCAAACCATTCATTAGATTGAACAGGACGATCGAAACGAAAAACAGAAACAGTGCAAAAATAATGTAGCTTAGGCCCGACTGCTGGAACTTAATATTTGCGGCTTCAAATTCCCCTGAAAGTGTGAAGCATTGAAACAAGAAAAGTTAAGTGAATGCCGTGACTACTGACTACTAATCAAGGTCGGTCAGTAGCCGTAGTGAACGTGGCGTACATGTACCGGTTTCACATAGGGTATCTGATGCATCTTAAACAGATGCGCAAGCGCAAGCATCAGTACAGTTCAGCCATTGTTCACGCTGATGTCATGATGCGTAGGTCGCTGGGAATCCCTTTTCCCATCCCCACCCTATCTTACCAGTCAACATCACAGCCGTCTTCATCAGCGCCAGTGGGATGTCGCCGAACTGATTAAACTGGTCATCGTCGCCACTGTCCGCCTTGTCCTGGGCTGCTGGATCGGTACCCGCTGCGTCCTCCGCCTTCTCACTGTCGTTCACCCGGAACAGGGTGTAGAAACTGAACGCGAAAGCCAGCAGAATGATCGAGTACAGCACCAGACACTTGAGGAAGTTCTTCGACACCGTCTTCAGCATGACCATGTGTGTCGAGATGGAGAGCAGCGGCAGTGTGCCAATGAGGAGCGTAAACTCTACCGCCGACAGTAGAATCACGCAGGCCGAGGCGACGCGCCGCGTTTCGTTGCCAAACTCGTAAAGAAGCACCGTGCTGGCCGCGAATATCAGCAGGAGCTCCATGTAGTTTTCCAGCGATCGCACATACACGCGCATGTTCAGCAAAAACTGGATCAGCTCGCGCAGGATGAGATAGCCCAGCCCGACCAGCGACATACCGTGAAACAGTAGCTTGAACGGAGCGTCGTCCCGTCCGTAGCAGAAGACCACGAAGAAGATGAACGATACGAAAAAGATCGTGCAGAGCAGCAGATTCAGGTAGAAGAAAATGCTCAGCTTATACCACTTCAGCAGCAGGATGCTGGAGATTACGGGGTGCCGTAGCAGCCGCTTGGTGTCCGCCGACTGTGCCATGCGCACGATCGGCAGCATCTCGTCATCGTACGGCAGAGTGAAGGAAGACTTTTCCGACTGGTCGCTGGCGTTCGGCTTGTGCTTCGGTGGCACAAAGTTGGTGAAGTTAATTTTTATCTCGTAGTCTTCCTCACTCGGCTTGCGCCCGTTGTTGGTAATGCACGAGTCCAGGTGTTTCTCCAGCATGAATGAATCGATGTCGCTGATCGGTAGTTCCCCGTACAAGTCCGCCCCGCCCACATAGGCGCCCTTGGCAAGCAGCAGCTCTTGCGCGTGGTCGATTTTGAACCTCACCGCGTAGTGCAGCGCGGTGCACTGCTTGACGTCCGTTTTGTCGATCTCAACCCGCGGGTCGTGCAGCAAGATTATCATGCTCCTGAAGAACGGGCACTTGTTTTTATCCTTGTACGCATCGATCTCTTTTACCAGCAGCGAAAGGAGGGGGTCTTCGTTCACCAGCGCAACCTCATGCGTCGGTATGATCTCCAGCAACCATTCCAGTACACGAACGTTACCGCGAACGCAGCAGTTCGCCAACAAACCCGAGAGCAGTTTGGGGGAACCGCGGAACTTTCCTCCCTCCATCTGCGCCTCGACCAGCTTCTGGGCCACCTGAAGTTTGGCGCGGTTCACGGCCATCGCAAGCAGGTCCTTACGATCTTGCTCCCCGAGCTCCTGCTCGCCATGCTGGCTGCAGTACTTGTTGTATGCCTCGAGGAATCCCTCCTCCGTCCCGGCGGACAGCTTGCTGCGCAACACCTCCACGGTCACCGTCTCCATGTCATACGCCGGGATGTGCACGTCGGGAAAGTTTCGGACGATCAGTTTCCTGGCCTGCCCTCGGCGGAAATCTACGTTGACGCTGTAGTTGCTCAGGCAATACTGGACCACTTCCTTCCGCCAGGGATCGGCACCATCCGCAATCAACGATATCGGCGAGCGGTTCTCCGCATCGGTTGCGTTTATGTTGGCCTGATACTTCAGCAGCAGCTTTATACACTCGAACGCCGGCTGCCAGTTATCATTCGATATTTGTTCGCAGAGCAAAAACAACGCCGTCTGACTTTCGCACTTTTCGTCGATGTTCAACCAATGAGTTTCGAGCAGTGCGGAGATGTTTTCGCTGTCGAACGATAATGCCGCTATGTGAATGGGGTACTCTTCAGACACGGGATTTTTCTGCAAGTATAAACAGATAGTATTAGTGCATCTTTATATCTCGCAAGTAATGTTTGAAAGAACAACCAATGAGTCACATAAATTCTCCTTAAGTTTGTCCGCGTACGATGATGATGTCGGCTACGCAAATTAATTTTTACCCATGCTATTACCGAAAAAAAATACGATTACCGTATCACACGAAACGCATCACGTCTACTTCACTTGCCGCAGCATCTGCTACTGACACCATCGAAAGGCTAGAAGCCGTATTTCCCTTGTGACCCAAGCCATTAAAATGGCCGTGTAATGTATGTGCGCGGTCAACCGGCAACGAACACACCACCGTGCGCCCGTGTCCGTACGCGTTCTTTTTTTGTTTTGTTTGTGTTTTTGTAACCGCGCAACCACCGGTTGCTATGATGATGATGTTGATGATGCTTGATACAAAAATAACAATCTCAATACCTCTTTACCACGTGCTGTATCATTTTGCTCCATCATAAGTCTGCGCGTGTGCGCATCAAGGGGAGGGAAGAATGAACGGAGCTTCATTCTTTCGACGTTCATTCGATGTTTACAGAAAGCGTTGGCAAGTTGGCTTAATGTTACGTGTAGCATACATTTAGGGGCAGAAAAACCGCCGGAGAAGCTTTCTTATCGCTAAAAGCTACACAGCCACTCAACGCATGCATTTTTTCAGGTGAGTTGCTGCTAATTATGCTCACCAACACCTTGAATAACAGGACAACGAAACGACGTTCCTTGCAAATGTTAATAGCGTGAACGGTGTATCATTTTGTGAAAAAGCGTAAAATCATTAATCATGTTCCAACTTTTTCCGCACGTCACGATTCTATTCAATGATTTTGGAAAGCCATTTTGGTTCAAAAGGCCAGAAAAGAACAATAACAAATTTGGTCTCACTAGAACGCAGCTATCAATTTGCACTGATTAACTTCCGATCGATGCAGACTACCCTCCTTAGAAAATGATAAACTGCGCCAAGGCATAACAATCATGCTGTTTTCAAGCATTTCATGAAAAGTAGGTCTCGATTCTTTCGGAAGCCGCAAGGGAGTGTCAACGTTTCTTATTGTCAAAAAAAAAACAAACAAAAAAACCATTTCTAAATGTACAGAAGCGGTGTGGACGATGCATTTCCCAATTTTGTGGTCACGAATTCTGGCAGGTCTCTGCTCAAGGCTATCGTAGAATTTGAATTTAAGCACATCGGTAAATACTGCTTTTCTTGGGCATTTAATCCTCATTTACTACTCACTGCTGTTGTACAGGAAGCGATAGACAATATCATATATTTGCTCGCCATGTTTATTCTGTTTGATGGTACTGAATTGAACAACACAACAGTCTTTGCTAGCTTCTGCTGCTATTGTAAATTCTCAGTCAAGCCCAGCCCATAAAAATCACAACCGTGCCAATCACTCCGGATGCGCAGCCGTACTTTCCAGTTCGCTGACTACATCATATAACCTGTTCGTTACGGTGTGTTCATGTTTCATGCGTCGCATTAAGCAACTGCTGAATCATATGGCACCTGTAAAGGCACCTGCATTGTTTAGTGCGGCAAATGCTTATGCTGCTAAAGGTAGATCTTTGCTTTAACTTTGTGAACGACGATATCAAATCATCATTCTGGGCGGTTTCGCGAAGCTTAATTGAAACAAAAGACTATCACAAAGACTTGGATGAAAATGTAATTATTCCGGTATAGAAACGACATGGTCGTCCACACACGAGCATCATTTTACACATTTAATGAAGGAAGCTTGCCACTGGCATGGTCTGGCCAGAGACATACACTACGTTCAAAGTTGCAACCCCACTAACACATTGTTCCTGCTACAATGCGTATGTGATGTGTAAAGTCGGCTGGAATCCACCGGAATTTATTTTATTTTTTTTTTTGTCCTGTTAAATACTTCTACCAATCCACTTGATCATACTCGACGCCGGACGGTATCGGACTCCCGGCTCCCGGCAACATGGGGAAAGAAACGGGAGCAGACCGACCATCTCTGCGCGGCACTTCAAGTAATCTAATAATTTAACGCGCTCCAACCGGCGGACAAATATCGGCTGGTGGCTGAACAAATGTTTGCAGCTGTTTCAAACCATAACGCCGGCTTAGTTTAGATAGTAGTGTTTACTTTTGACCACCACCCAGTTCCATTCCGGGCCGGATTTTCGATCGGAGAATGTTCAACCTGCTGCCACACCCAAGGGCCACCCGCACTGACGGACTGCGATCTTTCGAGACAAATTTTGCCCCCCTCGTGTCAATGTGCTATGTAATAAGTAATTTATGTAATAATGTAGTAATTTATGAAATCAATCTTCCACCACTGATCCACCGGAGATTATGGACAGTCGGGACGGTCTACGTACCTCCGATACGAGCGCTCCATGTTGTATGCACGCCTTGATGAAATCTTTTTTTCCGGGCGTACGGCAAGCATGTTCGAAGATGGAGTACGTCGCGTCCTGGTCTCGCACATTTACGCCAGCTCCATTCCGGAGCGCTCGCCGGAACTCCGTCAAGTCGCCCGCCTCGAAGCTCGCCCTCAGTGCAAGCTGCAAACGGAACAATATTGTCGACATAGTCTTAGCTCAAAAACATGCAACAATCGCTGACTGTGCGATGCGGGTCTGGCCGGATACCTGCGGGCTGATGAGACTGAGATGCTGGAACTTGTTTAAGCTCATGGTTTCCCCCGGAAGGAAGGTTGCGTAGGAAAGTCACCGGCAAATGGAGCCGGTCGGGCGGAGAAGAAGCGGTAGACACCCTTCACTGGTTTCAAAACGCCAAACTGGAAAGGGAACCACCACCGGAACGACTTTCGATGTTTCACGATCTCAACACGTCACGATTTTGGGGTTTTAATTGCTGATGTGTCGCACGAATCGACGACTGCGACGATGATGACGGTGGTTATAGGTCTCGATGACGGGGACCAACGGTTAGCAAACGTTAATTTTACTGTCTGGGTAGAATATGGTTCTTTATTCTCGATTATGATTATGCGCAAGTAAAAACGAAAGGCACATTGGCTTCCACGCCCTACTGTTACGCAGTCGCTCCTTACTTTGGACTCCTCAGGTGTTCCTACAACTACTACTACAGTAGATGCGTTACGACTTCTTATCTTAATTTTTTGTCAAACTTTACCTATCTAACTAGACAGCTAGAATTCAAATGTTACCACCAGTTTTCAACGAAGGCACACAAAACAAACAAAAAAAGCCTACGCGACGACAGCGACACTCGGCAGTGACGTGACGGGAAACGCGCAGTTCCATATAGGGACACCGTCCAGTCAATTTTATGACGCGATCGTACGCCTCGCTTCTGGCCGAGGCAACGCCAAAAACTGAGCACAAAACCTGCCCAAAGAAGGGTGCACTTGGTTCCGGCAGTATCGTATTCTAATCACAACCGACACTTCTTCACGGGCACGACGATCGTCACTTTCGACCCGCGGTGTCACGACTTGGGTCACCCGTCTGCCGGGACGTCTCTTCCTTCTCTTTCGCTGCCAAACAGCACCACCGGACCAATTAAGCCAACATATATGGCTGACCGAGCGAAATTTGACCGCACGGACCACTGACTCCGACCACCGATAGTATGAACGGTCGCGCATCGACTACCCGACGATAATCCAGACCGCTCGACGAACCAGCGGACCAACTAACCCACGCTAAACTGTCGCTTTGCGCGCGTGTGAGGAGCGGATCCGATATGTGACCCGCGATCGTGGAGCGCATCGATGTGTGTGTGTTCCGTTTTGGAGTGGAAAAACGGCACTGTTCGCCGTGATTGAACGCCAACGGGACCAATAATTGAATGCACCCATCTTGCCATCGGAAAGGGACGATTGGATGACAAGAATACGGCAGGGAGGTGGCGCTTGGAAGATACTGGACTCGATGTTACTCGAGCAGTGCCACAAAAGGGAAAGGGCAACAGAGGGCGAGGGAGGTGGAGGCCCAACGAACGGATGAATTAAAAAAGCCGTTTGTCCAGTTCCAACGTATGAATCAGTGGATGCTGCGTCATGACTTTAGGGCGACCGCGAGATAAAACCAACACCACCACAGCTGCAGATCGTCGGGTGGACGGATCGTTTTGCTTCAGTTTGGTTTTGGCTTTACTCTTCCCTTACGATAAACATACTATACAGTTGCGGACCGCTTCCGCCAGAAGAGATGTAGCCTTTCACTGGATCTCTCACCAACGCAGCATCTTTTTAGCATATGGAGAGAAGTCCACTTGTTGCCGTCGATAGTCCCTCTTAGATGGCTGGCCAGTGCAGATGTCGTCAAAAGAAAATATACATCTTGATATTTTAATAACAGAACCGATCGTGACCTCGCCTAATTTTAATCATTGTGTGTTGTATCTACTTCATGTTCTGCGATTTGGTTTGCGGGAAAGCGGATAATGTGTGTGAGTTATTCTTTGGTATTAATCGTTGCCTGTGCTTGTTTACCATCCGTGAGTGATTAAGAAATGTTTAACAATTTTTTCATTCAGATCTTCGGAAGTAACGATGAGGACAGAAATGAAATGATCTCATACCTTATTCGTAGCAAACAAGACCAGTATAGACCTGTTTCACAGTTACTTCACGCTAAAATCATTGAAATCGACAGTAGATCTTTACATGAGAATTTTTCATGATCTTTCAGTGTTACTTATTTAATTTTTCCAAAATAAAAAACATACTCTCTTATATCCTATGTGACTTTCAGTCTCTAGTTTAGTTAGAAATATTGTCAGGAGTAATTAAGTCAGAATTAAGGTTAAAATGAGAGTCACTTTAAAAATAGCGCTGTATTTACTCCCAATTGAGGATTTATGAAATGTTCACAAGCAGCTAAACGATATCGATTTGAAAAGGGCAACAAACTCAACCGAACGTCCTGTTATTGTATCCTGCCCTGCAATTTAAGCACGCCTACAGGTAGGCAATACGAAGACGTAGGTGTTCAATTCAATGTTTAAGACGGGATAGGATAGTTTAACACCTGGAAACAAATGCTGCGCACCTTTGTAGTCTTTTGCTGAAAATCTAAGTTAGTTTTAATAATTTACGTTATTTTAAATTTCTTTGGGTAGAATGGTTGGTAGGGACGCAAACGGTAGAGCTCATACAGATTTGGACCACATTTAAACAAATAGGCCCAGATTTAAAGGCAATGAAACAAATCCAACAATGGCATGAACATGATATCTTATTTACTTCCCAGGAGAAGCTTGTTTTTAATTTTTAGATTTTTTAAATGTTTTAGTTTGATAAAAAGCTGATGATTTTCATATCTTCAATGCGTACATGTTCATACATCCGTTTTGGATTTGTTTTGGGTTCTAAATAAACCTGATTGTGGGTTCGATGTTTTCTGCGTTCATGTGAAATTAATTGGTTGAAAAGTTGGCATTCCATGAAATAATTTATGACAGACTGATGCTTGAACACGATGACTTGAAAAATGCCTGATGCCTTGGGGACATCTGGATCATGGTTTAAAAATAAACGGAGTACATGTTTAACGAATATTTCAAATCTAGACAGTAATAATAATGAAATGTAAGCTCAAAAGTTCCAGATTTAGTCGCCTTCCGTTTTTTTTTTTCAAACAATATAATCCGCACAATAAACTATCTGACACAATTTAAATCCATTTGAATTTTCGCAACGAGAGTTCGAAGGTTGTTTGATCTAAAACTTGCTAACACCTCTTTAAAGATCATTATCAGTTCAATATCATTTCTCATTGATTCATTTATTGTCTGTAAATTGACAAAACGAAAATCCTGTTGCGAAGATGAAGAAAAAATTAAGAATGTCAGACGCGTTCACGTTGGTTTTCTTTGTTATCGTCCCTTCGATGATAAAACCTTCGTTTTATTTGCAAAAGTGATTCATTATTTACTTTGCTTCTTAGAAGGCTTTAACACGTTCCTTTTGCCTGCTTTTATGTACCACCATATTCGAGAACCCTTCTTATTTCATTAAAAATCTTGTCTCTTCAGTGTGCTATGTACTCTAGAATCATTTTTCTTATCTATATTTTATCTTTATTTTCACTCTTTTGTTTTCTCTGGTCCTTCCTATTGTTTTCTTCTAAGAGATTGTAGAAACTTGTGCGGGCTTAGTCAAGATAAATCATGAATCATGAAGTGGTAGCCTATGAATTCATGTTGAATCATGAGCGGTGGACATTTTATGTTTTACCTATTTGTTTAGGTTGAGGGTCTAAACTACCTCGATGTGCAAGCAACGCCTCATGTATGGGTTGGTGATAAAAGGACCGAAACCAGTTCGCTGTCTTGATGCTGGTCTTGTCTCCCATTTCCTCTTACTTTTTCTCAATGGCAGAATTCGTTGTTCCCTCTGAGTGAGTAGTTTCCCTGGCGATGAAAAATAGGAAAATATGTCATGCTTTACTTTCGAAGTCTACGTTTGTTCTTGCGATTATCTTTGTGATGTTTCCCCGTGCTGGCGCCGACGATGTGTCCTCTTTTCTTCCATGGTATATCCTTGCGTCGTCTATCCACTGAGTGACGTCACCCCGCACATCTATACAGATGAAATCGTCCTAATCTCTTCCTCCAACCTTTCCTCTGAATCACGATAAAATCTGCAAGAGAGTGTTAACAAGCTAAAACAGTAAATAATAGAGGGGTAGTAATTACCGTCACACAAATAAAAATTTCTCATCGAGTCTACCAACACCGCTATTTCAGTATACTATACCCTAATCCTTTACAGAAATAGTGATATCCCTTGCATCAAAACACTTTACCTTAATACTTTGCAGCAATAATGTTATCCCTAAGACCAAAACAAATTTAGATCCAATCGTATCCTCCGATGGGTAACCATGCGGCTCCATTTCGGAAAGAGCTCACCGAACTCTTCATTCTATCTGTTGCAAAACTCATAAGGCACGGTGGACGTTCCTGGTTCAATTCCCAAAGGGATTATAAAACCTAGACTGACCCATTAATTCGCTACTTTATCCAAAGCCTGCGGCCCAAACATTCGTGTTTAATTCTTTAGAATAATAACTCTATTCTATATCTGACTCTTGTAACGTACACAAACAAAAGCAACCAACCAAGCAAACATTTCCGAGAGGAATATACGTAAACTTAAAAATCAACTGGTAAATTTGACTACTCCTAGTAGTCAGGTTAGAGCCAACTTTAAAAATTCACCCGTCTCACATGAAGCCAAACTTCGACTCACTAGTGTTTGGAGCTACAATGTCGAATGGTAGGAGCTGCCATCAGCAGCTCACCGAAGTTCTACCTTTACCCCGTAATCATACATCTTCATTTTCAATACCTTGTCCTTACTTTTCAATTGCTCATCACTATCCATCATCATCCCTGCTAATTCCTTAACATACTTTCTCGACGCACGAAAAAAATGTAACCTGGGCAAAAAAAAATCCCCCTAATGGTTATTGGTTGCGAGCAGTACAATATCTAATCATGTAGAGGGATTCAACTACACAGGTAAGTAGATTTGCTGAAGGTCGCTCACTCACTTCAATTAGCGAATTGGTCTGGTTGCTTTCTACATGTTCAAACAGCCTGGTTATCCGGATTTTCTGTTGGCTGGCTATTGTAGTGTGAAGTTGTATATTCTTTTCTTAGGCTGGCATAGCAAATAGTATAGAATTGGACCAGGTCGGCTTGGGACCGTGATCGGTTTCCGGGAACAGCTTGTCCAAAACAGGCCAATACTACCTATGAAGAATGAAAAATATATAGTCACGCCATTAATCATAAAATGCTACCATAAACTACATTTTCTATAGTTTAGATTACGATGCCGATAATAAGTTTAAATAAATAATTTCCGGTTAGATATAGATATCCCGTCTATAATCAATTTTCTAGTTATGAAACAGAATTACATTACTCACATTACTCCACTTATATTGATGCAACAATCATGGCCCGATGTTCGGAATTAATAAGCTTTTTTCAGTAAAATCAATTGATTTAATTTAAAAAAAATTAATTTAAGAATTAAAACAAACAAAATAATTGATGCAATTGGATAATTTTACTCCACCAATTATCTTTGGTCAGCATAAGGATTTGTTCCATCTATCTTTACTTTCCTTTAATAGCGGTTTATTTTATTTTAGCGTGTGAAGTTTTAGAAATTGGTCTAGTGTGTATATGAAACCGAAACGACCTATAGCAGGTTTTTTAAAGATGGTCCAAAAGGGACCGTCTACCGCTCATAGGGCATTTTATTTTATTTTATTTTATTTGAGTCCTCAATTGCATGTCTGCTCAATGAGGGCGCCAATGCACAAGACGGGTGGTGGAGACGGATGACCCACGAGCTGACTGCGCTGTTTGGCGAGTCGGATTTCCTGATGGAGGAGGAAGCCGGGTCGTTCCGGCTGGATGTTACATGTTACGTTAATATGTCGCACTCATGCCTCATCAAGAAGAATCTCGCAGCGCCTCAGAGGAGCACAGCGCGCTCGATAGCTGGATCAGGAATCGCAGGACCTTTCCCCGGTGAACATGTCACTGGAGAGGGAGAGCGACAATGCACATCGGATGTGACCGGGGATGGAGAATGATTGGTGACCAGGCCATGTCAGCACGACGTGGCAACCAACTGTGAACAGGCCAGACAAGAAGAGGAGCCAAGAGTCTTGTCACGTTTTGACACGTTTTCCTATGCTTATATACGAAACGGATTACGGATTTCCTCAGTATATGTAGGACTCTGCAACTTTAGTTAGTTGACAAGTTTTCCATCGGTGAGTAATCAAAACCGACAGCCCGAGGGAAATAAAGAAACGTTAGTTGTGACGTGAGTTTACATATTTATACGAGTGCGCAACAATAAACGTATCTTTTCTATCAGTTCGGACTTTCTATGCAATTTAAGTTTTGGATATTTCGGATCATTGAAGCGTGGAAGAAAAACACAACATATTTGAATTCGATGAAAGGAAACCCCCTCATGTTATATTTTTACACTTTCATTTTGGACATTTCGGATCATTGCAGTATGGCAAAAAAAAAAAAACAAAACAAAACATATTTGTTTCACACACTCGGTCAGATCACAATGACAGGGCACGATTATTAACATCTTCCTTTCAATAAACCTAACTGTAAGTAGTAGAGGAGAAGATGCTGCAAAGAGTTAGGTCGTTTTCCAGAACTAAGATTGGTCCATGTGACTGCTGCTTTGTCCATGACCACAGCTTTTTGGAGGACAAATTATGCAGATAGCATCATTCTCGTGAGTGCAAGACACGCTAATGTAAAAGCTGTGACCTGGGCTAGCATGATTAAAAACAAATTTAAAATAAAAACGCTACAATAAGAAGTTGTGTGTGAAGGTTCAAATTGAATGAAGGCAGAAGTCAAATATATGCTATCCGACTCTAGTACATATATATCCATCCCCCGGACCATTGTGAATCAGATTTGCTCCCCCTTTCCTCGTGTAACCTGTACATCTTATGCTAAAACGAACTAATCCTTTTCTATCGCTAATCTACCGTAATTCATTATTGTTCCAAACAAAAATGGGCTAAGTAGTTGGTTTAATTATTCATTCAATTCTTAATGAAAGCCTCTGGAGGGATACGATTCTGTTTCTGCAGCTCACTGAAGGCATGCTCGGCCCGCCGGTAGTCCCAGTTCGTTTCCTCCAGGCACCGTCTGCTCCAATCGAGGTTCATGTTGCTTTGCGCCGCGAGCGCTTGCACCATCTGCAGCTTGGTGTTGTCGTCCGGGGCTGTTGGTGGCGCGTGGACCACACCGGCACCGGCAGCAGTCGCCGGCACCGACGCGGTTGACGCTAATTCGGCCGGCTGCTTGAAGCACTTCTCGTCCTGGGAGCGAACCGTGTTGTTTATATGGATGATATCGTTGCGAATGCAAAACCCACTTCCCAACGGCACAATCACCAGGGATCGGTGAAACGATCGCAGCGGCTCCGTACCGCCGGTTGGTTTGCGCTCCTTAAAGACGCCAGTCACGCTCAGCAGAAGCATGTGGGGCTGCAGGATGATGCAGGGAAAAGCACAAACAGGGACGGTTAATTGTTTTACGAGCAAACAAAACCCAGTGAGAATAATTACCGTGAATAAAGTTAAATCCACCGCGAACGACTGCAGGTCGTGTTTGGTCAGGGGGAGTTCCGAGAGGTACGAAACCACCTGCAGCCGGCCCTGCTTGAGCAATCGGCACCGCGTGTCCAGGTCTGTTTTATGCTTTATGTTGCGATTTGCGGACATATAGGCGCCCATCCTGAGAAATGAAAAAAAAAAAAAAACAACACATTGTAAAGTGCTGGACAAGCGGTCACGTCGATGCTTTAACGCTTACTTTTGATGGTTGTTTTGTTGATACGTGTTGACCGTGAGCGACATGACCGCGTGCTCGTGGTAAGCCTCCAGGAGCGGCTGTCTGTTATCGGAATCGTAGATGATAAAGTACTGCTCCAGAAACTGGCGCACCAGTTCGGCGGCGGAGGCGTCACTCAGGAACGACGCTTTGGCCACCGGCAGCTGCAGATCGTCATCCGGAATGTCGAAGCTGATCGGTGGCGGCAAATCGATATTATCCTGTACAAACGAAAGAGTCGAAAAGCGCATCGTTGTGTGGAAGAATTACGCTACACTACGCTCGTTTATCTTACCAGTTTGATCACCTTCGGGAACCGTTTGCGCACTTCACTATAAATAGATAGTACAAAATATGGATATTATCTTTTTCCATGCGAGAACCAAAAAAAAAACCCTGCCTTAACGGCACATTTGTCGTTTCAGGACAGGGAATTATTGCTGCTTTAAATAAACGCTTAGAAAAAGGCCCGAAGAACATTATCCCTTTTTTTTTACGCGGAGGAGGTTGCGAGAGGCTTACATAATTGTTAGTCACGCGTGCAGCTAAGTCGGCGAATAATTCAATTTGACTAAAATATGGTCCAAGTGGCGCCAGGCTGAGAATAGAACAGCATCAGGTGTGGTCACTTGGTACGGGGCAAGATTGTACAATCGTTCGATCCACGCTATACGTAACTAGCACAACATTGCACCACCGCGCCAGTCCTCTGGGACGGCGCTTTTCGCGTTTCATTGCATTCTTGCCGATGTTTGACGGTAGCCAAAAGGACGGGAACAATTTATTTGTGGTTTTACATCCACCACACACGATAAGTACGAACGCGAAGAACGCAATTGCACGTTGTTCCAGACTTGCGAGCGAGGTGGAATGCGCGTTGAAACACGTTTTATAGACGGTTTGCTTGTGCTCGAATTTTTTTTTTTAATTCTAGAAACAAGAAGAGATGCGAATGTGACGGAGTTGGGACGGTCGTACCCAAACGTTCTTCGAATTTCAATCTTTTTGAACAAGGACGATCCAAAGCCCGCATTCAGTATCCATCGTTGGTCTTATTATCGGTGCCATCATTGCACACAGCTGTGCAAGAGAATGCAGACTCTCTTCC
The DNA here is from genome assembly GCA_914969975.1 of Anopheles atroparvus. Lineage (NCBI taxonomy): Eukaryota > Metazoa > Arthropoda > Insecta > Diptera > Culicidae > Anopheles > Anopheles atroparvus. The sequence goes on from CAJZCY010000001.1 coordinate 13,333,772, forward strand.
GCGGCTTGGTAGCCTTTGGGGGTGCATTGTTCTAGGATCGATGTCATCCTTTTGCGAGACTATTCATTGTACCCTTTTTCCACGGTCACATGTTATGTGTTAGTGATTGATGTTGCGTGGATCGCTGGAGTAAGCGAATGGGTAAGTGATCTTGGACTCCTCCGTCCAGCGTATCAGTTAATGAAACATTCCCATTATGAAAGGGGTACCACCGTACAGCGCTGTTGTGTCTTTGACCCCGTATGTGGTCTCGTCGACGCTGTGTTCCGACAGGAAGAACGTTTCGATCGTACGATCGTATTTGTATTATTTCGCTTGAGAAGTGTATGCTGGCCCTGGATCATGCTATTGTCCAACTAAAATGCTACATATCTGAGCGGATGATCGCGATATTCTCCAACACGGTTCGATCTCGACTTGTTTCATTGCTTGCTGCACCATCGGAAAGCAGTTCGTACGGAGGTTCGCTACAAGCTGCTTCCAACTCGCGGACGTATTCGTTACAAATGCAGTTGCGTTCGTATATTGTACGACAAAGACTAACCGAACCGGGGTACCGATTGTTACCGAATCCCTTGGGCATCATCTAAAATACGGCACTGGCAATATTTTGTATTTCGTGGAGGTAATAATTTCGTGCAGATGGCTAGAAACGTACGCGCTTCAGTGAACGGGTTAAAAAAGTCCTTATTTGAACGACTTAGCTTATTCTTTTGAGCACGCAAGAACGATTCATGACATGAAAGCAAATGTTTGTGTAATCTTCCATATCTATGTTTCGCGTCCGGACCGGATAGGCGCTTAAATCGCAGGCAATTCCCTGGAGCTCTCCCCTCCCCAGTTCCCCAGCCTGGCAGCCTTCCAGGACAAATGATCGAACCGAGGATTTCACTTGTCCCGAAGGTTTGGGCTGCCCATTCCTCCTCCGGACAGTGCCAGAAGGCCTCACAGCTGGAGCGTTTTCCTTTTCGACACAGGTGTCGCCTGCGGCGGAGCTCTGCAACGTCCACCGGACCGGAATGACGCCACGAACCACCAGCTTCAGGCACCTCCGTATCGAACGAACGCCGTCCAACGATGACGGTGAAGCTTTTTGACGAAGCACATCAATGGCCACGGTATCTGCCGAGTATAAGACCAGATAGCATTCACGAGACACCGGAAGTAGCTAAATACCTGACGTAGAGCGTTTGATCCTCGTAACGCTGCTTGAGCGGGTTTTCTTCCAGGTTCAGCTCTTGCAGCTTCAGCGCCTTCAAGCTGTCTAGCGTGTTGACGTACGGAATCTGCCAGAAAGGTAATTGCGAGGGTTAAGATTTTGCCGATTTTCAGTGGCGGAGCCTGTTACACTTACCCGATTTCGGGCCAGGTATAGAATTTTCAGATTGGGCATTTTCGTTGCCATCGACTTGAGATGATCGAGCATGTACAGCTTGTTATCGTTCAGGTTGAGTGCCTCCAGCTCGGGGATGTGCTCCGCAATGATATCGATTGCGGCCAGAATAATCTGCGGGCGGAACAGAGCGCAGAAGATATCGCTCAGGTCCGGATCGGCATGGAATTTTTCCAAGTTTAGCGCCTTCGTCACCGGATTGTAGCGTTTCTGCATGGCCTGCCGCATACGCTCCTTCAGTTGATTGTCCACCTGGCTCATCGGTTGGTTGTTGCGCACGAGCAAAATCATTCTTCGCCTATCGGGAGTCTCGATGGTGCGGTCGGCCTTCTGAATCGCTTCCGCTATCTTGAAGTCCTCCACGAAGAATATGGCGGCCGATTCGACTATCTTGTAGTACAACGGGATGAACACGAGCGGCTTGATGGCCTGCTGGATCGACCGTAGCACAAATTCCTTGTCGTACTTGTACGCGTACGGTATTTTGACCTCGTACCAGGTGGTGCTGGAATTCACCAGCCGTCTCCGGTTGTTGCCGTTGTTGCCGTTGTTGTATCCACCGCGCGGGATGGGCGACCCGCTGCGCTTTCTGGGACCGTCCCGCCGGTTGTTCATACGCAGACGAAGGTCTCCGTCGAAGGTATCGCCGCCCATCGCTTCGTCGTCCTCGTTGATGTGCGCGCGTATGTGGGTTTCGGTAATCCGTCCCTTGCCTCGACCCCCGTTGAATGGCTTGAAGCTGACCCGTCGCTTCACATCGGTCATATTTCGATCATTTCGATGCCGGTCATTGTAATCACCACGCTCCGAGCGATCGTCATGTTCGGTGTACCGGTGGGTTCCTGCCAAAAGGATCGTTACGCGGAAAAAGGGTATCAAAAACAACATCAGCATCATCCGACGTTCACTGTCTCGCTGCGCAAAATGGCGGCGACAAACGTGTACCTGCATCGTAGAATTGTCTATCCTGTCCTCCCTGGATTCGGCCACCGCGACCACGGAAATTGCCGTTGCGAATGTTCCTCGGCATGTTTGATGGTAAATGAACAATAACAAAATGACACGGGAAAGTGAAATACTTATTGGAAATCTCACTTCGCTAGAACAAACCACTGCCTGAATTTCACAAACACGATTCAGCACGCGATTTTTCTCGTGATTGTCATCGGGCACTGCGCAAGGTGTACATAGTGTAGCTACATTTCAGCTGCAAAGCTGTCAGGCGGCCGCGATCTGAAAAATCACGTAGGCCATGGTCCATCGAATCGGTTGTTGGGTAAATTATACGAGTTGTTCCAGGAATTTTCCATCAAATGCTGTCGTGCACAACTGAAAAACATCATGAAACAAGCAATTATTTAATTTAAAACATGTTTTAATAGTGAACTGGCTTTTTCTTACGAAAACATGCAGGCTGTAATGCCAGCATAATAGCTCGAAATCAAAACCATTTGATAGTTTTTGCTTCATTTCAGCGTAAGCAAAGTGGTGGTAGAACAAAAACAATTGTTATGATCATGTTTTTCTTCGTTGAGCCGTTGAATCGTTACCGGTTAACCGCTGTGAAGAGTACAAGGTGAACAGATGTCATATGCGCCTTTCGGACAGCAAGGCTGACACTGCTTCGCTCTACGAACCTTGTTTGACAGTTGAATCCTTTCCTACCGTGTTTTCATCGGCGGCACCGAGTACTGCTGGCGAGGTCGAACAGTGCAAACGACAGCGTTTCCACAACTATTTTCCTCCGCAGAAGTGAACACAAACGCTAGCAAAATGGCACTCCGATTGTTCCGATTGAGCCAGGATGTGGTAACTCCCTTGATTAAGCGTGTAAGTATGCATCTGCCATAGTTCCATTTGTAGCACGGTCTCCGTTTCGGCCTCCGTGTTTTCATTGGCGGTCGTTCAGCGGACAAACCGAAGCGGAAAAGTTACATAATTTGGATACGCTGCACAGGAGGGTTTGCAAATATTTGACGAATCTCCTCTCTTTCTACCATGCGACACAGAACTGCACGGTGTCGGCGTTCGAATTGCAGCACAAAAATCCCGTCCAGCGGAAGGTGGAACTGATTCCCAAGGCGCAGTACGGTGGCCGCCACACGGTCACGATGCTACCGGGCGGTGGCATCGGGCCGGAGCTGATGAGCTACGTGCGCGAAGTGTTCCGGTTCGCCGGGGTGCCGGTGGATTTCGAAATCGTCGACATCGATCCGGCCAGCGAGGGTAACGACGATCTGGAATACGCCATCACGACCATCAAGCGCAATGGTGTCGCACTGAAGGGCAACATCGAGACGAAGTCGGAGGCGACCGGTATCATGTCTCGCAACGTGGCCCTGCGCAATGAGCTGGACCTTTTCGTGAACGTGCTGCACTGCAAATCGTTCAACGCGATTCCGGCTCACCACTCGAACGTGGACGTGGTTATCGTGCGGCAAAACACCGAGGGAGAGTACGCCATGCTGGAGCACGAGAGTGTGCATGGTGTGGTGGAGAGCATGAAGGTGGTTACGATAGAGAATGCGGCCCGTGTTGCCAGGTACGCGTTCGAGTTTGCCAAGAACAACAACCGCAAGAAGGTAACCACCATCCACAAGGCCAACATCATGAAGCTATCGGATGGGTTGTTCCTGAATGTGGCGAGAAACATCGCCAAGGAGTACCCAGAAATCCAACACAACGACATGATTATCGATAACTGCTGCATGCAGCTGGTTTCGAATCCGCACCAGTTCGACGTGATGAACACTACAAACCTGTACGGTAGCATTACGTCGAATGTGCTCTGCGGTCTGGTAGGCGGTGCCGGATTATTCTCCGGTCGTAACTATGGTGATTATGTGAGTAAAAGACGGTAGAAAAACGGAACATAAGCCAGCTTTGATCATCCGTAAATGCTTCGATTGTGACGACTTTCTCTTTCAGTACGCTGTGTTCGAGCCGGGAACCCGTAACACTGGCACGGCAATTGCCGGCAAAAACGTTGCGAATCCCGTCGCCATGCTGAACGCGGCCGTTGATATGCTGTACCATCTGGGCCATCGCTACCATGCCGATTGTATTTCCGATGCCATCCACAAAACGATCGACATTGACGGTATCCATACGCCGGGTACGTTTTGTTCGGGTGGACGTTAGCAACGCACCCCTCCTTCCTGTTGGTAAACATGGTCTTTCGTTTCAGATCTCGGTGGCACGAACACCAGCACCGAAATCGTCCAGAACGTTCTGAAGCATCTGGCCGAGAAGAGAACGTACTGGTAAGTGGACCAAAGTCGAATGCCCGTATGCCGAGCTTGTTTGCGTTGCAAAGTTCATTAAATTTTCCTTTTGCCCGTACATCATTTGCCTTGTTCTACAGCAACATAGAGCAATAGAAACTCATGTTTTCGTTTTTCCGCCTAAAATGTTCCTCCATAGCCCGTTAAGTGTTTCTTTATGTTTGCGTGTGTACGTTTGATGTTTTAAGGTTAGAGATATGATTAAGTTTAAGATACCTTTGTAAGACCTCGTCCTTTAATGATCATCCCAGGTGTCCCTTCTGGAAGTAACACCGAAGACAGCTCCCCCAGAAGGGCGCATGATGCTGTGCGGTTCTCTTAAAGCTAAAAGGCAGAGCAATTCATTTTGAAGAGAATCTCATAAACCTCATGTGTGAAAAGGGAACGATTTTGTGTGTTTGTTTCTTTGCGCACGTGTTTGGTAAATTTATCCTTCCCGCACAAAGCACCGCTGTATAACAGAAAATCGCTAACATTGTTGTTCTATGTGTTTTCCATCTTTTTCCACTTTTATCTGTAAACTAACTCGCTTACACTCCAACGCGTGCTAACCAGGCAACATGGACTAATTGCATAATGTTTAGGTGCAGCAGGGGAAAATCACCACCACCCACTGCGTGTGGTGCAGTACTCAGAAAAATAACCGAAACAAATCCTCCCGTTCGTTCCTCGTTCTGATCTGCTTTTTGGGGTACTTGCTAACGGTGCAATAAACTGTCGTACGTATGCTTCTTATGTTTTTCGCCGATCTTGTAACTATTCGGCATCACCGAGTCGTCAGAGTGTTCAAGCTTCCGGGGACGATGGATAAAGGCAATAAAATAATCCACAGGAAACCTTACCATATGCGTTTTGTGCTGTAAACAATTTCCCTAGTATCGTTAATGTACGTGGATAGTCATGCTGGTTCCTTTAGAAAAGGAAATTTTTCACTAGAAATGTTTTTTTTTGTATATATTTTTTGAATCCCATATTATACCGTAACTTGCAATCTATCTTCCTTTATTATTTTTCAATAAAAAATTACTTTAAAATAAACCCTACATCAGAGTAGCAGAATAGTCCATTATATTAAAGTTACATTCAAGTAAAGTAGTTCAGGTAGTTTATGTCTTTAGATTTGATCCTAACCTAATAGTTTGTTTCTTTTGCTATTATGTTACTCAAATATTTGAGGTATTCTGCATTTCTGTACACGCTTTTGATTTTGTGAATATTTTACCATGATAGAAACGTTCTGGGTCTTGCTTCTTGCTTGACTGAATGTATTTTTTTTTTGTATTCATCGCGACAGTTTCTAGCCTTCCGTTTTATCCCGCATAGCCAGCATCCGTAGCTGTTGCCGAAGAGTATGGTTGACAAAGTTTTGCTTTTGATAGCTCCCAATCATCGACGTTCGATGGTTCGGATGAGTAGAACGCACTGGAATGATGTACTAAATGAAGAGTTGGCACTAATCACGAGTATTTTCCACGTTTCCACCCCGCTCCCCGATCTCCCTTTCCTCTTTCCCTTTGCTCGCTTTGCGAAATTCGTTTCTTCCCTTTTCTTCTCTCTACTAAATTCTCCCACACAGGAGTGTTGTAAAGGAAATGTGAAAAGTGGCGCGCCAGCGGAAACCGATGGCAGCGTGTGGTTGAGAGTGTGGCATGTAGCATGTGCGTCGTTGGAGGAAAGCTCCTTTCAACAGGCAACAGTAACAAACAGCACGTTTGATGTAAAACACGCGTTGATAGTCTAGGCAAAATTTAGCAAACTCTATATTCAGCCGGATTCATGGTAATACCTTTGTACACAGGACATATGTGGCTTTTTGGCATCTCTTATTGCGCACTTTTAAGCAGCATCGGCACATTGAATCGCTTTTTATTCGCTTGATTGAACCTACAAGGCTTCTCTAGGCTTGCCGCCTGGACGCGCTTCAAATTTGCTACAACTTTCAAGTGTGTGTTGTTTTACCTCCTTACCTTTACCTTTCCATCAACTTTTTTATTCTAACAGGTTCCCGGCGTATGCGCATATGTGAGAAGTTAGGCTAAAGCAGACATAAACCTAAACCAAAGTCCCTACACCAACACCTCCCCCACCACCCCAACACTTCCTAACAACCATTACCGTACTGTTTGTTGATCCAGCCCCATAACATCTGTATCGTATCTTCTAATTGCCGAACGGTGTTTGTGACACTTTTGGTGAATGGGTTATTTTTCGTGGAAAAATAAATCGCAAAAGCAAGCAAAATATCTGGAAAAAGCATACATCGGCACAGGCACACACTGGAAAGGTGCGATCAATTGGCTGCAGGTTGGAAGCGGAGTTTACGGAACGGTTGACAATTTAGGTTAAATTATGAAAATAACAAAACAAAACAAAAAAACTGTAAATTTTGTTTTCTAAATTCTACGTTTGGATAAGCATCCGCTACCAGTCTATAACATTTTACTTCATTGGGTCTTGGGCATTTTGCACACACCTCCCATCCTTGAGTTCAACCTTTTTTTTCTATTTTAGATTTTACGTTTTATTTGATCTTATCTAAATATTAAAATGTCAATTTGATAAAACTTATTGTTCGCAAAAATTTCCATAGAAGGAATTCTGCGAATAGTTTTGAATATCAATTAATTTCTTTTTCCTTCCACCTAATTTTAAATAGTTATTTATTCAATAATGTTGATCGTTAACAAACAAATCAATTATCACCAGATCCTGTTTGTAGTTTTTAACAGTTTCCTTGATATTTTCTTTACTAATTTTTATCGAAAACCCAGACTTACGTCGCGGAAAGAAATTATTCCTTTCGTTTGGTTTGGTTGGTTCCTATTGTGAGTGTTTTGAGGTGATCTTCGCGTTCTGTGAAATATTTGTAATCGAAAATGTTTTCCTGTGTGCGTGTCTGTGAGCATTTTGATGCGTACGGGAAATGGGTTTGAACTTGTCCGCTCGTGTCTGTTTTGAAAACCGTCATAATTTATCTAATTACTCTTCGAAAATAGTGAGCAAAATGCACCTTTGTTAAAACGAAAGCATTGAAACTATTCAACTGGCAGAAGCAAAAATTGTTTAGGACGACGACCTCTCGTCTGGAACGAGAAATCCGAAAATGAAAATCTGGTGTGGTCAAAGGCTTAGAAAAGCTCACATTTCCGAAGGTGATTCTTGTGCAGGGCTTAATACCCGTCATTTACATTATTTTCTTTTCTCTTTGTTCCTTTTTAAAAATTCGCTGGAACGTGCAAATTTGATCCAAATTTTTATCCATACAATTTCCTCGGCCAATCGCATCACGAATCGTAGAGCAAACGAGGACATCTTCAGCAGCAGCGGCTATTTGCTACCAACGGAAACAAATATTAAGCTTTAAATTCACGATCAACGCAAAAACTTGAGAATATTAGTTTGTGAAAAAGTGCCGTGACCCGAAAGATCTGGAAGCTGGATTGCTCTATTTATGACGGTTTGATATAATTTTTCTTAATAGACTTTGTTAAAGTTTTCCTAAAACTAATCCCAAATACAAAATGATTCTGCTGTTCACAATAAAAACTAGAGTCTTCTTGGTTGGAAAACTTATCGAAAGAGAGTTATAGCAGATTCGTTTGCCATTCAATTCGTATGGCCATATAGAAACATTACACATGAAATCCTACCCTTACAAAGTATTACAACAAACAAAAATGCAGTGTATAATAAAAGAAGATAACTGAGTTTAAAAAATAACATTTCTTTGTAGTATGCATTTTTTTAAATAACTCGGTTTCATTTATAATTTCTAAAAGCTCTAGAATATGGCAAAACATGCAATTTTTCAATTTTTAGTGCTGGATATTAATCTCTTTCACGATAGAATTCTTTCCAGTTTGTTGAACAGTCTTTTTTATTTTTCCCTGGCGTAACGACCAATTTTTTAGGCTCACTTTTCCAATTCATGTGCGTAGAATAGTCAATCCTTCGTACCGGGGGATGGCCGTTCTGAACTCGAACCTACGCCATCGTGTGTCATGTATGTTCAAGCCGGCGTAGGCGCTCGATTATCCTGGACCTCATCTGTTGAACAGTATAATGCATATTTATTGCAGCGACATTTTTCAATCTCTTCAAAATTTACAACCGTTTTACTATCGAATTCTTTGACTATGAAAGAATCATAACCTTAACCATAATTCGGTTGGTGATGTGCCTTATGAAATATAATACAAACAAGTCAAATATAACTGATTTAAAATGAAAAAAACGGCTGCTCTTGGCGCATGTATTCTTGAGCATATTTTTCAACTGACTCAAAAGTATCTGACGGTCTTACCCAGTTTGTTATGCAGTAGCACGAGCAGTAGCACGTGTTCTATGGCGGGATGGTAAATTGTCACGGTACAAGTTTAATTGAACAATTGATTTTACTTAGACTGGGCAACATGTTAATGTTAACCATTCTACTATTTTATAGAAACGAGTTCCATGTATGCATTCTACAGAAAGTCGAGAATTTAACTGCTTGAATGCTTAAAGAGTCCGTTTAGTATTTCATTGCAAGAGCAGCAGAGTAAATGGACATCTAAATGCCTCCCGGCAACGTGGTCGGACATTTCCACAGGTACAGGTGTACCGATGGCAACGTCGGAAACCGCATGTGTGTGTATGTTTCTTCTATGCTGTCGAAAGCCCCTGAAAGATGGTTGTGAAGTGAGGCGAATCTATTCGCACACCGCCGAGGGGGCCGCTGCCGTCGCCATCGCGTTGATGGCGTAACACAAATGGCGACTCATATGGGGAAGCAAAATGTAAATAAGCGCACATCGTACGATTGTGTTTTCTCACCTGTTGCCCCAAACCGCGCGCCGGAACACTCCGCCAAACTGGTGACGACGTACAGTTTTCCCCCCTTTTGCTGTTCCGAATCTCGCTATCGGTACGCGCTTAACCGCATCGAAAGATGGTTTCATTTTGAGCGGAAGTCTGACCGTTACTGTTACTCGCAATGCGTAATTGTTATTTTCAATGGCGCTGATAAGATACCGGGTGAACCTGGGCGGTTTGTAGTTTTGGGGCGAATTTAGAATGAATCTGCAGCACCCCCCCCCCCCCCCCCCCCCCATGGCAAGGGTTTTCCTAGGCCGTATCAATTGGAAGAAGACGATGGTTCGAAAGAAATCATTTTTATGAAACGGTAGGTTATCGCGCATGCTGGCACTTCAAGGGTTAGGGCTGGCAGGGATGAACACATTCTTCGCTTCCGCGGATTGCAGTGAATTCTCCCGCTTTCCCGGTCGTTCGTTGAGCATTTGTATTCGTTCGACGGAAGTATTTTATCGCTGTAAAAGAAATCCCTTGAATAATTTTATATCTTTCTCGAGCCACAATAAAAAGAAATTAATACAATCGTGCTTTCCAATGCATTTGATTTCCGAAATGTTTAAGTTCGCCGAATAAAGACGATGAACCAGCGCGAGTTCTTTGCCGGTATACCGTGTACGGCACCGTCGTCAATCCAAATGAAGTCGCGGGATTCGAACGTCGGGGAGATGTTTTTCTACCGCGCCGAAGGTCGTGGGTGCTTCAGTGTACCGACAGCGTGCCGTGGTGTCGGATCGCGGCGAGCGTAGAGAGTGTGTGGTCGTGCGTACCGTACGGTATCGTCTACTGTTTGCGTAATTAAAATACGGAAAGAAATTTTTGTCTGTGAAATTTTAGTGCATAAGTTACGCTCCACCACAGGATGATGGAAGGTAAATCGCAGCGTGCTGTGCAGTGTTTATGCGTACCTCATCTGTGTAGCGTTTGGGTAGCAATTTAGACAGGTAAAGCGCAGTTTTTACTTCCACCTTGGCCCGTGCTGCTCGCGGCAGCGGCTGTCCTCGTGGTCCTACCGAGTTTAGCCAGTGTTTGGCCTAGTGAGATTAATGTGTGTGTGTGTGTGCGAGTGTGAGCTTGTGCGAAGGTGTGGAATCGTGCTGACGAGATGTTCAAGGCACCGCACCGAATGACGGTGTCCACCGGTGACGGTGACAGCAGGCAGCATCCTCACGAAAAGAATAAGAAAAGCCGCGGTTTCGTGTGTTTATCCCGGGCATGAATTTCGTCCCGCTTTGATTGTAGAAACATTATTGTTTTCGTTTCGTGGGAACGCATTTGTGCGCAACCAGCAGGTTTTCACTGCTGCGGATAAATTATCCGGACCTGTGTGGCGTGAGTTGTCAAGAAAAAAAAAGAAAAAAAACGGAACGCGAGAGAAAAGAGAGATGTTCGTAGAAAGAGCAAACGTGATGGACCGTATCGCGAGCTTGAGCTCCGCCGCGTAACACCGACCCAGGTGCAATTTTTTTATATCTCACAGCGATTCCCACTGCTGTGTTTGTGTGTGTGTGTGTGCGTGTTCGCAAAGCGCTGGTGCTTGGTGTAAAGGTATTTTGGGTAGCGCGGTGTCCGCGGCACAGCTTACTTTGGGATCCCCTTTTCGATCCCCTTAGGGAGCGTTTTGCCCTGACGGATAAATTAGCAGCGTGTGATCTTTCCTTCTCTCTCTGTCTCACAGCAATGGTATGGTGCCGGTTAAAAGCAGGCATCGTGTATCGCAGTCGCAGCGTAGAGTAAAGAGGGGTAAAACCGCGCACTAGCAGTCAAAAAAAAAATCATTAGAATTTTGAAGGATTTGTTTATCCGTCTTTGCTCGGTCGCACTTAACTAATAACTTCACTAAATATATCCCTTTCTTATTCTTCTTCTTCTACTTTTGGCGTTATGATAATCATTTGGTCAAGCCTTTCCGTTAGTTTCTTCCCAGTCATTCGTAGTCGGGGGATGTCCAGTCTTGATTCGAACCCACGCCGTGAATAATGTTCCAGCCGGCGTACGCGCTCGGCTAGCCCAGACCCGCGGTACAAAATCTTCATGAGCTTCTTTGGAGCATTTCTGTTTGTACCCAGGTATAATTTACAACAAAAAAAAATCTCATTTAAGGCCACGTTATATATTGTTAAAATTAAATTATTAAATTGATTAAATTGTCTATTGCTAGCTTTGACTTGGAACGAAGGCCCTTGTCCTGGCCTTTGGTCGTTGGCCAATTCGTTCATGTTTATTCAGTGTGTTTTATATGTTTTTGTTCGAAGATGTTCGGAAATCAAATAGATTAAGCTGGTCGTTTATTTTGTTTAAATTTCACAGAACCGAAACATGCAATGGTTTCTAAAATTCTTCGTTATTGTGTGATAACATATTTTGCTCTCTTGATCCACATTAGAAAAGTTGATGTTTTTTTTTGGAAATTGCTTTTAAACTAAATTGTTTATTTCTCGTTGGTTCATTTATACGTGGTTTGATCATAAACTTAGAAATACAATTTCAATTCTTAAAGGGGTTTTTTAACGAAATTTGTTTTTAGAATTTCTCTACGCGTCTTTACCTATCGGTTAACATCTTTGCCTTCATTCTAGCTTTTGTTTTAATCTGCTTCAACCTGATGTTTTTGTAGATAAATAAAGCGAAATTTGTCTTAAATTGCCACTGCACGGCATTGCCCTCTTTGCCCTATGCATTTTGAAGCGCACGATAATATCTGTGCGAACGAATGAATCGCTGTGTCGGCACTCATGCCCGGAGGAGAAACTAGACTGTGGTGGTGGTGTAAGTGTACCTCGGCCACGCCAAGTCACTGTGTGTGTGTGTGCTGGTGTATCACGCCGTTTCCCCGCCGAAGTGAAAGCTTTCACCGGAAGAAAGGATGCTGGAGATCCTTCTTTGCGGAAAAGGTTGCGTCACTCACGGCCGGACCGCTGCTAAAGTGATAAGTGTGGAACGCCAGCACGCAACCGCACGTTTACGCAGTCCTGGAAGCTGTATCGCCTCTCCGGGTCGGTTGTTGGTGGTTGCAAATCAATCGTCATTATCGTTCGGCCACGGGCAGTGGAATTGGTGGCGAAACGTGTTACAATTCGAGCCCACGCTAGGAGACAAAAAAAAAGGTCCCAAATGTCCCCCCCGAGTTGAGTGACCACGGCAAGTGTGATAAGGAAAGTGATATCGAAGATATAAACGGTGCGAAGCTCGAACAAAATCAATCTCAGCAGTCCAGCCATCCAGTCTGTTGCAGAGTTGGCTGTTGGTTGAGCGTTTCAGGACAACTGACAGATTCGTCCTCTTCGGTGGCAGCGTGTTGAACATATCGCCCGTGTCGTTAATTTCTTACCTGGTGCCCAACAGTTCTTTGAAGTTGATTTGTACTCACGTGTGGGTGTTTCTCTTGTATTAATTTTGATTTCGAAATCAAATTCCCTTTATGAAGCCTTCCATTCCATTTGACCATTAGCAGTGTGTACTAGATGTTCTACTTGTTCCTCGTGTAACCGTTGTTAGTGATTCGTGTTAAAGAAAAAAAGTGTGTGTACGTTTCGTTAGTGGAAAATAAAATAGAAAAGAAGGGGCTTGTGCCCTTTTCCGATCAGGGCTCGTGATTTCCGACGGAAATTTTTCGTAAATAAAATCGTTCCCTCCCGCGTGTTCCCCTATCGGAGTGACACCCTCTCTGGAAGCATCCTTCGCGCGATGGGGCGTCAGAAGATGGTGATGGCCAGGGTACCCTGGCTTCTGACATTGCTTGTCCTTGTGCCGCTGCTGGTTGCGGGAGCGGCCGGGCCCGGCAACGAGAAGCTGCTGGAAAAGCTGGCAATCGAAGAAAGCAAGATGCAGGTGCTGAAGCAGAACATGATCCCGGAGCAGAAATCGGCAGTCGCATCGGATAGCAAGGAGTCGTTGGGATCACCGAAACAGAAACCATCGTTCACCAGCCTGACCCCCACCACCATCCGCGTTCCGTTGGCGCCCATCAGCAGCGCCAGCGTCTCGACGTTGGCGGCGAAATCGACGACAGGATTCCCCACTGAATGTAAGTTGCCCGGCGAGCAGAAATCCGCTTTTCACTTTCAATAGGGGGTCCTTGGGCCACGCAACCTTTTGCATCTTTGATGTGTGCGGAGCAGGCTAAAGCGCTCCGTAACACCATCAAGCATCTTATCATCTTTTTATGTTCTTGTTTTTTTGCATAAATATTTTTCTAAATCATCGAGCCGTTTGATGTTCGCTTTCCCGTTGCGTTAGGTACGCCCCTTCGTCATGCATTCGCTGGATTGCTTTCTCACGGGACGGTGGAGTTTTTGGCAGACGAATTCACCGAAGGGATGAAGCATAGTGCTGCGTTGTCTGTAGTAATATTACTGCTATGGGAGAAAAGTTCGCCTCGTGTAGTTATGCATGAAACATGTGTAACATCCTTGTCTGCTTCCTACATTCCTTCCGGAGCGTACTTAAGCGAAAATGCTCATTCCTTTTGTGTGTGAAGGAATCGGGTCGCTTTAATCGATCATTCGACACATTACATTTTAAGCCGGCACGTCGAATGAATCTTTAAGTAGGGTGGATTTTTTTCGGTAGCATGCACACATGAATATTCGGAGCAGGGTTTTATTTTTCCGTATCGTGAAACTGACACACCGCGCCTTTGTTGTTTTTGCGATCAAAAGTTTGCCAATTAATAATTCACCGGGAAAAGCGTGATGCAACAGAAAATTGTAATTATAAAAATCTTCATTTTTAATTTATAATCATATTATTCTTTGCACGGTATGAATTTTGATGATATGATTCGTTGCTGTCCATAAGGCAGAAAATTTGCGTTTAAAATTAGGCAGGGTAGGGGTTATTTAGCAAGTTTAAATTGATCCGGAAAATTGTCGGTTTCCTACGATCCACGCGACGATGTTTTGTAAGATTTTCCACCAAAGGTAATTATACAGCCTTCCACGCTGTATATCGTCGGGCCACATGGAAATTAATATATTTTAGAATACCACAAACTTACAGCCAGTCGCTGTGGGGGTGAAGGAAATTCAGCAAGAGTTTCGTCGCGCTTGAAAAGTTCCTCCACAAGACGAATACGCGGGAGATGAGGAAACGGCGAAGTTGAGCTCAAAAAAAAAAGGCTGAGAAAATTCCTGCATTGAAAAGGATCGAGAGAAAAAGGCGTTCAAACTAATTAACATGTGTGCAAGCAGCATGCTCGTCTATATCTTCGTCCAAAGCATCATCACGAGCAACATCAGCCGTATGGTGTGCGTCATGTTTTATGCTTTACATTCCCGCTGGGTTCTTTTGCACTCGTTGCTATCCATTTTTTGGTTCACATTGCATCGCTGCTTCCACGTGTCTCGTCCGTGACGGGTTGGGGTTCAAGGATGCGCTATCGATCGCGACGATGGACGGACGATAATAACAATTTTCCCCTTACTACATCGCAGGTACTTGTGAGATACTTTTAGCAAATTATTAAAACGCATCAAGATGAACGCCTAGTGAAAGTATCAAGATTTTTTTCATCATTTTTTCGTTGTGAAACAGAATAAAAAAGTACTATTAACAGACGTTGTTTATAATGCGCTTCATTCTGAATGCATTTCGATTCTTTAACGGCGATTCTTGATGGGTTCATTAGATGGCCATTAATCGTTCCGTCGCTTCGAAGTATAAATCATACAAACTCTTCTTCTTCGTTCATCTCACTCAAAAACACCAACCGCTCTGCTGCTTCCCTCTTTTCCACCTCTAGGCATTTTTCTCCGCACCGATCGATATGTTCCTTGGTATTTATGTGTTTCCATGGCACGGCAGCACGTGGTTTTGTTTGAACATCCACCCCATTGCGCCACGCCCGTTCCTCGACATTCCCCCGGCATGGGGTTTGTTGTGCTGCGTTTTTACGGTCGATAATTCCAACCCGTGCGCTGGTTGTGGATCGTTCATTTCGTTGCATTAACCTCCTCCTCTCCCACACGTGCGGATCCTGACCAAACCACGGTGGAGTGAAGCCAACGCGGAAACGCCATATGTTTATGTTGCGCGCATAAGTGCACAGCGTTGATCTTCTCTCGTTCCATAGAACGTGTTCTCGTTCGGTGTGGATATCGCCGATTCTGGCTTTGGCCGCGTCGGCCACAACATGATCGTAAAACCCAGCGGGGTGAGAATTTACTTCCATTTCATGCCACCAGCTGCGAGGTTGTGCTTAATTTAGAAGATCGATTAATCTTCGTTCATTATGGGCATTCATTTCGTGGTGGTGCATTCGTACTGAATGTGCTGCAGTTTTGAGACTAAAATGAAATAATTTGTAGGTATGGTGCTTGGCAATTAATCGCTGTACAAAATTTACAAACTATCATAAACTGTTTGAAAGACATTAGTTATTTAAAAGGCACAGGAAATATTAAAACCAAAATTCTTGGGTCAGGTTTTTAACAACCTTAAATTAGAACTGAAGGCATAATCTTATTCTTAGCACAATTAGGAGGGAGTAAAATCGTGAGAGAATGCATTGTAAAGATTTGTATGAATGCATCAGGATTTTTGTTTTTGTTCATGATATTATGGCGTTGTCGCTTTGAAACAAGTATGTTAACATAGTAAGGCATGCTAAGTTTAGAAAAAAAGTAATCACTTTTTTTATAAACTTAGGAAAAATATAGATTTGTTAGTACATAACTTGTAACATTGCTACCTAAAAATATATCAAGTTGTTTGCAGAAGATAATGTTCTTTCCATTTATATTTCGTTACTTTCTACAAACATAGATAGTGCAACATCAATAAAAGCGAACTATCACGAGCGTCCAATGTTCAGATCAAATATTTATCAATTGATTTATACTTTTAAATGACATTGCTTCGGTGCGGATGAAATCCATTGCGCAGTCGAATCGATCCGTATCGGCAATACCTCGGAGTTCCAGGGAGCACACCACCAATGGGGACGCTAATCTTGATGCATCGGCGTTTTAATTAAATTTTAGTTATTTATCAAGATTTGGCCTTCACTCGTCGTTCAGAATTTATTGATCGTCACTGTGCGGGAGGCTCTTGTTGACGAAGTTGACGCTTCTGGCGAGCCTGGGCCAATTAATTTCGCTCGGAAATGTCCTCGTTTATTCTCGGCAAGACAACTAGTGTTCTATTTTGTTGTTGCTGCCGTTGCTACCGCCAGTGGAAGTGGCAGCGACGTGGTGAGATCCTAAATGATTGGCGGGAACGACACTATTCCCGCCTGGAATTATTTCATTCCTAAACGTCGATCGGTCGAGTCATTTTCCTAGTCTTTTGCAGCAAGGGGAAACTGAGCTGAGCTTGGGGCAAGCGACGAGGATGCGAACACGTGTGACCTTGGGCAGCCCTCGGTCCGATACGCAAGTCCAACCGGCGGAATAAACGGTTCGTTGCGATTTTATTGCCGGTTTATGTACGAATAAATTTATCATTAGCGCCACACGACCTCACCGGGTTTGTCCTGCAATGAACTGCAAATGAATGCTGTCGATTTCCATCGGATCGGCGTTTCTGCGAAGAAAGGCAGTCACACAAGCGCACAATTGTGAAATGTGGCCTGATAGAAACTTCCGTCCGGGAGCAGAAATCGATTCTAAATGTCTCCGAAGCTCGTCGATATCGGATGTTCATGAGTCTAGGGGCTTGGGACTCACTTCGATTCAACTGATTGCACACATGATTTGTTTGGCTTTGTTCTTCTATTGCTCATGTCAAAAATGACAATGCGAGCAGTGATAAGCATTTCTGAGAACACTTAATTAATTTCGAAAGCGTGCACATGTCACAAAATTCGTAGTAGATTACTTTCACCTGCAAAATTCCGAATGAAAAAAATGGTACGGAAATTAAACGCTCTTTAAATTTTTTTAACGCTGATTGTTTGCAGTGATTTGTATTTAAGGATGATTATTCTGATTTCCCACTTGAAAATAGTTTTTTAGATTTGCCAAAGAGATTTGTAAGTGGAAATTAACTTAAGCAACAAAATGTTGCGATTATAAAGCGTATGCAACTGTATTTGGTGAAAAGTTTTCGTTTTCTTTTGGTGCCACAGTTGCCGCGTGCGACTAGAATTGAAACCCTGTGTTTTCAAGGCCGAGCTGAGACGAACGGTGGCAACGGAAAACCAAAGGGTCGGCAACCGATCCGATCGAACCAACCGTTTGTCGTCGTAAAAGTTTCGAAAGTTATTTATAGTTTCTTTATTACTTTCTCGTTTTATTCCCGCCCGATAGTTTTACTGACAGTTGGTCGACGCGTTTTGTACCCTAGGGGGAAAAACGAAGGCGGCTCATCTAGTCGGGTATTGTAACGCGATAGGACAATTCCTGTGCCGTTTGTCGGATGTGTGGGTTGCTATCCGTGGTTCGTGTGTTCGTGCAGGAAACAAACCGTAGTTCTATGCAGTCGAATGGAAGGGCTGCAAACGGGAAATGGTTTGCATTCCCTGTTTCAGGTGTCCACCTTAAGATGCTTGAAAGTTTTTCTATAGATCTGTTCTCGTCTTTCGTGATTTATTTTCCTTCAATGCGGTATCCTACTTTCACTGTGCAGTTCTCAACTTGCCGATTTGGCGAGTTCATTCACGAGGGTGGCCCTTCCAATTGAAACATGGGTGGAACGGGACGAGGTGTCACGGGAAAGAGTGAGACAGAGGATCACATTGTCGCCCGTCTGTGCCGGCGGCAGTAAACATGTCATCGATTCCGCCCGACGGTTCCCGTTTCTCCGACGACCATGGGAAGCGGAATGGCGGTTCCTTGGGGAGTTGCATCTGCTGCCGCCGGCTCCCGGTGCCTTCGGTCTCGATACACACTCGACTCGCCGGTTCCCACACATTCAATGTGCTTCATCTCGAGACCGTCCCCGTCTACGTCCCTTCCGCAGGAATCAGTCCAGCCTTTGTGCGACCATTAATTGACAACGTCGGCGAAAAGCGAACCCCGCCGTGGGCAACGACACCGTGAGGGGGTGGAATGAGATGATGAGTGCGAAAAATATGACGACATTGTTATCGTTCTATAGCATCGGCGATAGGAGAGGGGGAGGGCAAAGGACGGCGAAGTACAAATTGTATTGACCCGTTTCTTAATCACATGAATGGCGGTTCGGCCGAAGGGTATAAAATATATTGCCGACCGAGCAGAATTTATGTTGTTCGGTCGTTAACAGTGGCGAGCAGTTCTTTTTTCTAGAAGATGGAGTGATTATTTAGGAGTGTTAATTTTGTGTAGGACTAAGATGTACATTTTCTATCTGTTAAACATGTATCGATGCCTGCAAAAACGAAAAAAAGCTAAAGAATGCTTGAGTTCAATAACGTAACGATTAAGTGAAGCATAGGCTATTAAAACAAAACTATTATGTGAAATTTATTTGTCTCTATCAAACCAAGGTAGTAAAACGTTTCATTCAGCTATTAACCCGGTTTCAACTCATGAAAATACGAATAAAATAGTCTTTTCAACAACAATGTGCCAGAATGATCCGTTGCTCCGTAAGAAAACTGCTGCTCCCCGAAACAATTTGACCCATAAAACTGAGTAATAAATTTCGGAAACTAAAATTGTTTTCCACAGTTTCCCGTACCAGCGTGAAGGGTATGTTTTGCCCTTTTTTTTCTTATGTTGGCGTTCTAAGATGAAGCATGCGGTCTTCTATCACACTCCATCTCCGCTCAATTGTCGCCAATAAAAAGGATCCACCGGCAACCAGTTTTGCTATTGGAAACGGGAATATAAACGACGTCCATCACCCAGTTGCTCTCCGCTTCTATGGAAACCAGGGCAGATTAAGGTGGCATAGCCCGGCGTGGAAAGAAGAGATGTGGCTGTAATAAAAATAGCATTGCATACCGCGTACTCCCCAAGAGACCGCAGGCCAGGCGGGTGGGCTTTCCCTTGCTTTAACGATTAATGGCGTTGCGCAAATCACCAACCCCTCGGGTGCTGAAATATGTAATGTTGTGTCCCGCCACACGCTGATGCCATTCGTGTTTGACCGCAACCGCGGTAGGTCTCCTGGCAACGAAGGTGCCACCAGTTTGACACCTAATCGTTCAATCCCCTGACGACTAATCGAAGACGATTTTGGGCGACGGCGGCGGTGACCACGGGACCCGTAGCATGGACCATGCAACGGAAGGCTGTGCGATGCCGTGGGTATAATCTCGTTTGGCTTAGATCCAGGGCGGTTAATCCAATTCATCGGACTTGCCGTTAAGCTCCTCGGAAAGGATTACACTGTCCTGAGGACGTGATGCAGTTTCGCCATCCACGATAAGGCGGTCCCGACTAAGCGAAGATATAAGGCCTTGACGAAGCCGGTGAAGGACATAACTGGCTGCTCTTTGATACTGTGTTCCACGTCAATTTTTCGGCCTATGACGAATAGTCGGTCGGTTTAATAGAAATTGCGCTTTGTCAAAAACAAGCAGGTTTCGGTTAAAACCGTTTAAGCAGGGTTTAACCGAGGTGGATTAATGTGCACCGCGCGCTAGAGACGTCCGTCATCCCGTGTGACCGCGTATGATAACCTTGCATGCTGCGAGTCGTGAAGAATCCTCGACAAGAGACTAGCAGCAATCGGTTTCGGAGGTATCGATGCATGTAAACAGCAGACGGTAACGCTATCTTAACGTGTTGGCAACATCGATAAAAGGATCGGCGTTTGTGAATGCCTGGTCAAGATTTGATGGATGCCATGACATAGACATCTTATAAGTGTTTGCAAAAAAAAAATCAAATGACGTACCAGGACAACATTAACGAATGGGGAACCCAGGAACGGATTCTAAAGTTGATAATTTACTTTGAAATGTTCAGTTTTATTTGGGCTTCATTAAAACATCCACAAGTTAATGAACAAATCATTACACGAGATTTTGAAACCTCAATTTTTCATTAAACCCTATAACTTGCTCAATATTTAATCTCCCATTACAAGACTGTTAAATCTGGTCCCTAAATACTCCAACTGTTTCCATCCAACGTATTTTAGACCAAAGTGAAAAAAATCGGTGGGGGGGGGTTTTTCAATGAATTGGTTTGTTTATTTTGTCCACGTTTTACTAAAAATCTATAATTAATCATGTTATTGCTGGGATGTATTTTGTGTAACCTCAATGGATAACACCTAATGGAATTTTGAACAGGTTCAATGGTTAAGTAGTAAAGTTTAGCCGTAATTTCTTGCTTTTATTAGAAACATCTGTTGGTTGTATGCCACGAAGTGGCTTTTTTTAAACATGTATCCAACCACTGAGTTTTGCTGCAAGTACTCTTAATACAGCAGCTGTCCGGCCTGGTGGCATGATGAGTCAATCGATAGCCCGTTGCCTGACTTATCCCGGTCCGGACTTTGCTATGAAATGTACAATGCAACAAGATAGTCGCATTGTGCGTGCCGGCAGTACATAAAGCCTGCAATCCTGACACGGGAAGATTCTCCGGATGTCAAGGTATGAGCATAGTCTCAAACCTATATAGATGTCGTCATTTAGCGTCCGGTACGATGCGATACTGCACGGAAGAAAATAGACTGGCTCTAATGGAAACCGCAACGGGTTGTCCAGACGCACACACGGTCGCGTAGAGTGTGCCGAAATTGATGGCCTAGAGCAGGCTTTGGCTGTCGCAAGGGCTTTCATTTCTTTGTTCACTTTCGGCTTCCGATGGTCACCGTGATATGCGTTGCTGCTCGTTCACTCCATGCAGGTCCTGCCTTGTCCCGATGGATAAGGCAATGCGGGTTTCAATTCACCGACTAGAGCCGCCTAGCTCATCTGCGGGAAATTCCTTCGGCACTGTGCGTGACTCTTATTTCGAATGGCTCTATTCGGTTCATTTCTTTCCTTTCGTTGCGTTCGAGTTTCCTGGGAATCTTCGTTATCATCAGTGCTGTGATACATAGCAAGGCTATGGATTGCACGCAATCTCGAACTCTCTGCGTATCTGTTCTTCAATAAAAAAAATTCAATTACGTTTAAATTTTTACAAATTCTATCCAAAGATCAATTTTATCAAGCCGTGAGATCGGTGGTGGATTTTTCCTGGCTTTAAATACTTAAAAAGTAATTAACAGCTTATTTGCGTAGCTCATAAAACGGGAATCCAGTAGATTCCTACGTTCATAACACAATAATCCAGCAATGCACTTTTGTTTGGATCAATTGATATAAACGCTATGCTTCGTATTTGAGTGAGTTATTGAAAAACTGAGCTACTACTGAATATTTGAAGAATTTATAAAAGCACGCCCTTCATTTGCTGCCAAACATCGGAAAGTTTCCCCTTATTTTAGCACGATGCGTGTTATACAAAGTTCAATGAGCTGAGCTCCAATTTCCTAACACCAGGAATTGCTCGGGAGAATTAAGGTAGACCGGCATGCTGCCATAAACTCGGTACTTTGCTCTTTGTATCCCGGGCGCTGTTTGAACAATCTGTCGAATCAACATATTTTTGACTACTTGCAAATTAGATTTTGATGAATCGTGTCGGTTTCGGAACGCTTTGATGTTTAATGAAATGGTTATTTTGGCATACTTGTTGGATTTATAATTGCGATCTGAATTGCGTTTCTTCATAAACGGTGGGGATCGATTTATCATTGCGTTTCAGCGAATGCGGTGTTTTGCTTTTAATTTGTACATCAATCTTACTTGCGAGTCTGTCCTTTTGCGTCGCGTATCTCCTAGGTGATGGATGCCTACACCCGGGATAGCTTGGTTCGTTATTTCTTGATACTATTGTGTGGCCCATGCTGGGATTTTCTGGTTGTAACAAATTACGTTAAACATGTAGGGGATTTTGTACGATCCCTTTCTATTACTTGTAGTCGACGCTAGTAGATTGTATGGCAAGTGTCTTGGAGTGGTTTGTTTGTGAGGAGACTACTCGGGAAACCGTTAGGAAAACTGAAAAATGTTCTCAGGGAAATGGTTTTACACTTCTGTCCATCTATAGCAACGGATTCTCATACTGTAAATGTTCCCGAAAAGGGGATCCTACTTGGACCACAACCGTAAGTTTCATCAATCTTTCAGCCGTCAAGATGCTGACGATTTTCAACGTTATCCTTTCTGTCTGTCGACGTGATCCGCAGATTTTGGCTGGAGAAGATGAAACACGGTTTTTACACCCATTTTCTGCCAACCGGATCGGCTCTGTTATTTGCACAAGGATATTGGCCCAATAGACACATTTGGTTTGATTAAGGCGGTGCTGGCGCCGAGACGGTAAATGAACTGGTGGCGAAGAGGAAAGTCAACATGAAACGCCAAACGCTTCAGCGACGCTTGTGACGAGTTGCAAAGTATTGGCAGCGTGCAGGAGAGCAATCAGTGAGCAACCGCCTGAAAGGCAACCTGCCATGAGCAGAACTGTTTGAGGTTGGTAATTTTCTAGATTTAAAATTTTTCTTTGCGGAACAACCACACGTTTATGCCAAAAGGCATACAAATATGGCTTTTTTGTTTTGTTTCACGGTGTCCTGTACGAGCAAGCTTCGGAGAAAGCATGTGGGAAAATGTGTCACTTTAGTGCATGATTCGTTTCTGTGGCGTGTTTCGGTTCCATTGCGTTCGTTTCAGCTTTTAGTGTTTTCCACGGATGCTCCTTGAGGTAATCTTATCATTTCTTTGCTGCGAGGAGATATGTCGCTTGATTCCAGTACAATATCTAGGATGGCCCCACCACAGGACGACCTTTCATGACATGCTTTTGATGAAGCTATTTACATGAAATGATCGTTTTAGGTTGAATTTTCTACATTTACGGCCTTCAAAAACCCAGTCTTCAAAAAAGTTGTACAAGTGCTTGCATATTTATTCTATCAATTGTTTCATTTAAAATTAACTTTGCAGCTTTCCCATTCCTTTTCTTACATGTTAGCATACAATGTAAACTTCTGATTTCTATTTTTTTTTAAATTTGTAATATTGTATGAAAAAGTCCCATGGTTCCATAACTTTTATCAGGATGTTCATCAAATTGTAAGAAAAATCTTTAAGGACGCTCCAAAGCTAACGATTAGCCAAGCTGTGTACTTTGAACCGCCATTACTTCTTCACCATTATTAATCATGGGCCCAATTTTCGTCATTATAATGAATAGTATCTTTTTTTTTGCCACGAATGATTTGGCCTCGTTGATCGATACCGGACGCACGTTGCCAACCGTTGGCGGCATGATGTGAAGCGGGGCGATGGCTTGTTTGTACGTGGGAAAAACTACGTGTACCGTAGCATCGCGCTGTAGTCGTTACGTTTTGGTGCTGTTTCGCGGTTTGAAAAATGACACCGATGGCACGAAAAGCCGGAGTCAGCATGTGTTAAAGTAAGGAGAGCATGGAAGTAAGAAAAAAACCCTAGAGCGAAACAGGACAACGTTTTTGAAGAATTTTTTTTCGTTCGTTTTTTTTTGCACCAAATTGGATCTTGGTCCGTTAGTGAATTCCAAGAGCAGCATGTAATATTTTTCCATTTTTATGTTCCACCGAAGCCATCCCTGGCTGGCGGGGCAGCAAAACTAGACGACTGAAAAAGAGAAAAGGACGGCAGCAGCGCAGATCTTTAAGCTCACAAATGACGATAGACGATGCATTTAGCTAGCCAGTTGTACGTTGCTCGTGTGTGCGGCGAGCTTTCGGCGTAGATAAAGCTACGCCCGGAGCACGATTCGCCGCGAATCGTTATGATAATGGTCCTTTGCGGTGGTCTTGCGAAGCACTGATGAGATTTTTAAAAGTGAATCTTAATCTCGTTACACGGAGATATACTGCGGATGGTTAACGTATTTAATAAAAAGAATTGCACTGAACAGTTTTGCGACTCAATGCGACCAGTTGCGATAATGGCGGAGGTAGAGGACGGTTAAAAAGGTTTAAAAGAATTATTATTAAAAACGCTAGACGTAAATGGAATTTGTGCTTGTTTTGTTTTCTTTGCTGCAATTATCAAAAAAGTCAGGATGATATTTGAATTCAACTACACTTCTCAAACTTTGCAAGTCCTAAATTGAATTCACCGTCACTCAATGAACGTCAACTGATGGCAAGTGTTAGGAAATGTGGCAATTCGCTTCAAGCAGAGCACGCTTGACTAATGACTGCGCAAGGGCTTTGAATTCCTTGTGGTCTTTGGTGAAGAAATGAAAGGAGATGCAGATCCTTCTTAGCAGGTTTTTTTTTCTCTGCAAAAGTTACTGAAAGTTTTTCGTCCCAACTGCTCGGGAACTATTTCCATCAATTACCAACTAGCCGGGTTGGGACATGTTCCCGATAGGTAAACTGTCATTCGGTCGTGAGAAAGGGCGTCACTCTCCGCGCATCCGTTTTTCGGGCAGAAAGGATCTTTCGAAAATACTTTACAGTCTCATCCGATTATCGTACCTTTTGGGACCTCCCCAAGTTAAACCGCTGGGCGAAAATCTCGTGGTCGGTTCGGTACATTGTTGCGGTGGAAGGATGGACGCACTGTGACTCAAGGCTGACTCAGCTCTCCCTGTTACGATGTGATGAACCGCGGTCGTCGCGGTTCGGTGGTGCGGTTTATGGATTATGGTGGTGGTGCTGTATTCGAACATTTCTTCGTGGCGACATGAAGCGGAATTCAGCTTGCCGCACCGAGACTGGGCGGCGGCACATGAAATGGGAGTTGGTTTCAAACCGGTTCGAAACTGACCTTTACAAGGGTTGCTGACATACGTTGTTTTCTGGGCACTTGAGCCAGCCGTGGTGTTTTTTTTCTGGTTGGTAAGGGGGGTTGTTTGACGCACTTGTGCTGCTCGACCGCTGCCAAGTGTTTATGCGTTGTTTATATTTATCCTGGACACATGTTGTCTTTCTGGACGAACTGCTGGGCTAACGGTTAGTTTGAATGATTTTTGTGTTTTTTCAGAGGTATCACTTGGCGATATCGCAGAGGTATGGTATTCAGAGGTATCACAGAGGTATGGACAGAGGTTGGCGAGGACATAGTGAGGCTCATCTTTCTATGCAATGCTGTTGGGTTTTCTGTTGTACAACAGGTCAAACAAAATGCACATCCAGAATTGAAATAAGGAAAAAAAATCATAATTGGGCAAACCTTTCTTCCTCGTCATTCCAGAAAAACTCAACCTAAATATTTGGGTACATAAGACGTCTTGCCGAGTCGGTAAATACCATTTTGACTAAGCCTGGCTTCCATCATTTTATACCGATCAAAGGTTACGTACTACAGGATTTACATTTAGCTGCAATTTATGTGTAATTCTCGGTGTTGAAAGTGTTTGATTGATTTATATATCCATCATTTGTAACTAAAGCATCAAATGATAATAAAACTATTTACTTCGTAGGAATGTGTTGTAGAAAAAAGTCTTGAAAAATTAATAACTCGTTAACTTGTGACGTTGGGGCACGCCCTTGATAATTTACATAAACACAAATGGTGAAACCAGTGACACAAGCAGACGCGCCAATAGTTAGACTGTACCGCTTCGTCAGCAGACATTGGAGTTCGCTAAATCCCGTATGCCCTTTCAAATTGACAAGGTGTCCTACCGCACGAGGCGTGTGTACGGCAAAGGAGGGTACTTGGGGGGGGGGGGGGGGGGTAGTTTCTCCGGTCCGTTACCAATTGATCCAACACGTAGCCTCTGTGGCGGTCTTGGCGCACGGCTGTCAATCGACCCAATTTAATTAAACTGTCAATCAAAGCCAATAACCACCGAAGACGACTGTACATATAAGTGTACGCCCTGACTGTGGAATGTGTGATTTTCATCGCATGCACATTGCCAGCAGAAGCGGTTCACGTCTTTTTTGCGGAGAATGTCCGAGACCAACACAGAAACATAAATTTGTTTCTGATGACGGGTATTAATTGTTGTGAGAAAGATGTTGATTGCTGAAAAAAATGCTTGAATTTGAATTGACAGGATCCAATTGAAAATGGTGGTACCTTTGATCATATAGTACACTTCGTTGTGATACCGTAATTACTGAAGAATCTTGACCGGTTGAGTCATTTATTTTATCAGATCCAGGGTTGTATTTGCTCCAGTGTTTCAAACATAAGACAGGCACACGATGATATCTATTATTCAGTTTATCAATGATTGATGTCTTATTCTTTCCGTCTAAGCTGCTACTGGGTGGCATTCCAAACTGCGTAACACTGGTCCATCAATACAGAAACACGCTGTAAACCTTTGATGCATACCTTACGTTGCAGCGGCTCGATTCTAGGTGATTAGATGGCACATGACTTGTATGCAGCGAGCTTAATTAGATTCTGTTTTTCTATCGACACGACGGAAGCGCCAGAGGAAGAAAATCGAATTTACGGAAAATTAATTCCGTGGTAGATGTTCCAAACGTGGTGGGGATTACCGAGCGGATAATGATTTACACTTATTTATTTCCAGTTGCTTCTGGCAATCGATAGTAATTAATGATGCGTAGTCTCGATTCTAAATTGCACCAACTCTCATTAGGTGCTAGCGCTGACGTAATGCGAGCCGCGTGTTTATGCTAATGTAGATGCTTTAATCGATTTTGTGTAAACGCTCTTCTTGCTTTTAAAGTCGAAGGATTAGTACAAGGGGAACATTTATGGCGAGATTGTCAAGTTTTTTTTGTTAATTTGTAATCAGTGTTTGATGAGTTGATAAATGATCATGTTATTTTTTACAGATTTCTCACAACAACTAAGATGTTTAATTATTCATGTTATGCATAGCTTGTTCATTCTTTCGTTTTGATTGTAAAAAAAAGAAGATTTTCAAGGCAACATTGATGTTTATGTTTATAATGACTTTAAATGCAATTAAATTTGATTACCGTTTGATTATTTTGTGTAAAATTAATGGTGAACTTTTCTTTTACATATGTTACATATTTTTTTAAATTGTGAGTAGTTCTGGACTGTATTCTCTACTTTTATTAATTTTCCTTTAGCCTCATGTACTATGATTTGGTTCGATTAAGCAAAATATTTCTAAAGCATCTGCTTAATATGTAATATTTTAATATCATTTGTCTACGTATCTATGATGTTTAAATATTGTCCTTATCAAATTTCGCTATTTATGCTCGAATGTTAGAAACATTTTCGATACGAATGTACTGAATCGTCCTAAAATGTTGATTACGTGGATTTTATTGAATCGTCAACTTTGAAACTCAGACCCATCATGATGGGTATTTTGAAAAGGACAGACAATATGGGTATGACAGAATCGTGTTTTTTATGTGATGGTTATCCATGGCGGGATTTGCAAGGATCTGTCACGGGACATCGTTGCGAAAAATGTTTGGCTAAGTAAGGATATCCTAACTCGAAAACACCCATAAGCCCCGATACAAATTCCTTTGGTGGAAGCTGGAAGTACTTCGGGCAATCGTAAAATGGTCGTTGTAAGCTGGAAATCTAAGCATCGGCATCATCGAGGAATACTACAGTTAGCTTTCTTTATTGACGGATGATTCAGGGCTTTAGAAATATAAACTGCTTTTGGTGTACCTTTTTATTTTTAGCTGTAATTTATTTATTTATTTATTTATTTATTGATTTCCGTCATCGAACTTAGAGTCTTAATGACGATTACTTAATTTAGATAACAATAATTCAACATAAAAAAAAATAACTTAAAAAAAAAAAATCGTTCCACATTTATACGAACTGCTACTCATGCCTCAAACACAGGATTCGGGATTTGAAGGCATTAACCTGTAAGGCATTGTAATCTTCTAACCATCTATGATGAGCTCGAGCAGTTTTTTTTTTCACAATCTGCTTGACTGGATAACATGAACTGCGTAAAGAGAACATAAGGATTATTATTTAAGCTGAATTTTAACTCATTATGTTGTTCTGAATAATATCATCAAAAATGAAAAACAACCGATAAATGCAATACTAAAGCCAAATAAAATTAAGTGTTCGCGTAAACCCTAGCTTAAGAGAGAAAAGGAGTCTGCTGCGTCTTTCAAAACGTTGATGATTCTCTTAATATAAAAGTATACACTTACCGGGATGTTTAAAAACAAATTATTTTTTCAATTTCTATGAGGCCACCGCCACGCAAAGAGCGCAACAAAGCTGCATCGGCCTGCCTGCAACATCAGATCTGATGACAGGTTCAAGTTTTACAACAATCTAGAAGGCAGGGACTTTTCTACATACATAAACGCAAGGAGGCGTGTAATTAACCAATTGAGTTTATTATGATAAAATCATGTTTTTGTCATGGATGGCAGTAATGGATGGAATTTTTCTGTGTCCAAGCCAATTTCTTCATTTCGTATGCTTCCAGTTCAGTGTTCTTATTTGGCGTACTCCTAATGGATAGTTTAAGATAAGTCGTAGTAACTTAATTTTTTTTGGCCCAACGAATTATCCTCATTTTTATTTAATTCACTATGTTTATGTACATATATTGATAACATATGTTATAAGTACGTTTAAGTAATTATAATGATTGAACCAAACTATCCGAATTAAGCTGTCAACTCTATGTCGTGTATTCTTTATTCTTAAAAATGGTTTAGATTGTTGTAGATGTGGCTGCTTCATACTGCCTAGGGGTGAGGGTATTTTCTTTCCTGCCGATCCGTGTTCTCAGACTTCTTGTACACTACGTTTGCTATTTAATTCTATCGCTCTAGGGAGATTTTAGCTAGTCGATGGTAGTGAAGGCAGAGTGTGATGAAGTGGTCATCTTGGTTGGTCGTTTTTGTTGAGTGGTACTTTCCGCTAGGGAACGAAAGCGACCACTCGATTTATTATTTACATCGTGTGAAGATGACGCTCGAAGGAATGTGACAAGCTGTCTCTTCCATGTTTCGGCAGTGCCGGTGACACCCGATGTGATGATGACGATAATAATGGTTCTGCTGATGGCGATAATAGTAGCTTTGGCGACGGCTTCAGGTGACTTAACGATTGTTGATACACAGGGAACCATTAGCCGTCGTGGCGGGCAATGGGCAGGGTTTCTAACACTTGTTTCGATACCCTCTAACATATACTAGCGTTTCAGAGCATACATTACACATGTAATTACAGGTTCTCTTGACCCTGAATCATGATTCGACGAGAAAGCCGTAAAAGATAATTGCTAGCTAAGTTCCTTTCATATTGTGGTTTCAGGGATGGATTTAGGTAATGATAAAAGCGTAGATTCATGTTTTTACATTCATCTTCAATTATCAAGCAGTTATAGGAAAATTAATAAGGCATCCAAACAACCCTGCTAAAAAGTGTGTCTGTTGTCGGAATTTCAACATGACGTATATTATATAGCTAATATAGGAACATATCATGTACATTCATGGACAATACATACGCAAGCTTTAAAAGAAATCCTTGGCCTGGTGTCACGCTCAGGTGAGGCCAGATTGTGCTGGGAACAAAATACACACAATAAAAACCTTGCTGCTAGGGAAAAGTTAGTGTGCCTTAGGTGAGAAAGAAAAGCAATCAGCAATCCATCCACGAGCAAATTTTGCCCTAGTTTATTTTTCGCTTTGTAAGCTTTAAATCAACGAACCTTTGAACCTTTTATTAGTACAAATGCTGATCCAGGAATACAAATCAAGCTCCTACATTTCCTAGCGTGGGTACGGATGCAGCAGGAGCGTGTAGAATCCATCTTCAACATTTGGGAGAGAAAAGAAAGATCACGGTAGCTAACTTTATGTTGGCCGTACTACTCTGTTTCGGAAAATCGATTTTCCGCATGGCTGTACCGTCAAGCAAACGGATAAACATAGCACGGTTACAATTGTGTCCCCGCAAACTGAAGTGTGTCGTGTGAATGCCCAACGAAACGTGAATTCGCTCACCTACGGAAGTGACATAAAGACAGTTGGAATGCTCTGCAACTGGAGAATGGAGCTGAGGAGAAGTTTCTTCGGTTCTCCTTAGCGATTTCTACACTTCACCCCATTCCCCCTCTCATTTGCAGCGAAATGTAGCATGAAAAATCGAGCACGGATCGGAGCTCTAGGTGAAAAGATAAATAAATTGTGGGTGGCTGTCCTGCTCCAGGCGAAAAACATAAAATGAAATAAAAGAGGTCCATAGACTTGCGATCGATGGCAGACTTCGGAAACAGGAGTCACTTAAACCGGGGACAGTTGCCATTCCACATTCCTCACCACCTGAAGAGTTACAAAGGAATAGTATGGTGTGTGGGCGCTGAAAAATGGGTAATATATTTTACCCGGATGCGGTCAAGTTCACCACGGTTGCTCACGGTGGGGATGAAGTGCCCCGGATGGAGATAGCCTGCCAAGATACTGCTTTCGAAAACAGAGAGTGTGGACGATGGAAAGCATAGGAAGAAAACTGTATGCGGTGGACTCTTCCCAAGGAATCTTATCATCGTTCGCCGAGTGCATCCGAGAGAGATTGAAGCAAGTGTTTCATGGTTTTAAGATAACTGGATCTGACGGAAATCGGATGCTATAAATTCTTGCACCCCTTCCCGGGAATTGTTTTCGCAAGGATCTAAAAGTTTCATTTCGAGTGGATCGTTTTATGATTATTGTTATGTGGTGTTTCTATTTCGCAGGGCGTCCGTTGTACCAGAAATGTTAAATGAACAACGCTTCCGGATGGTTTTTGTTCATTTTCCGTACTTTTTCGAAGTACAATTTGAACATGGATACATTAGTATGTTGCAAAACCATTTTTGATATTGAATATTGCATATAAAGTTATTGGTTTTCTGTTTCATAATAATTTATTTATATAGTTGTTACTCCTAACCTTGTCGTACACTTCGGGATTTTGTTAATAGATGTTTTGTAATGAAAAATTGAAGCCTTTTCACCGGTCCACCTTATCAGACGTATGTATCGATAATTTTTTTTTTTACGAATACCAAAAATCTACCGTTGAAGATGCTTCTACCCGTGAAAATAATCCAGTTTTCGATATAATCTACCTTACCAGGTATATTTTAAACCTTTTCGTAGCTTCCGCAAAGCGATCCAGACTGGCCGATCGTTTGCCGTTCGCTGTGAGAGCCAATGTTTGTTAAAATAAAGCCTCAAAATAATCGAACCATTCCATTATGTTATAAAGTTAAGATTCCATGGACCTTGCTGCTGGTCTCGAAAGGACGATGTGGGAAACCGGAAATCAATAAGAAAACGGATAATCCTGAGCTATACTCTCGGTGCAGCTATATATCGAATCGGAATGTAGTTGTTTGCCGTTGTTGTACTTCTCCTTCATTAAATGTTCTTTACCAGTTAGTGTTTGTTTTATTTTGTTTTTCATCGACATCATTTTATTTTCTTTCTTGAGAAGTAGATAGCTTTTGCTTTTCCCTATCAGTTGAAACATTTTCTATACTCTGATCCTTCTTCTTTGCTGCCTCTGCAAAGAAGGGAAATTTGCTATATAATCAAAGGAATGATTTTGTAGTTGACTGATTGCATTGGATATGTTTTTGGCGGTTATTCGTTCCGCCATTTCGCGAGGAAATATTTGAAAACCTATTTTAAATAATAGTTTCAGCTTTTTTTTCCTTTAATTTGACAAAAAATAGACGTCATTTAGAAAATGTGTTTGAATTCCAGCACAAACCAACAACATTTTATACACAAATAAGTATTATTTGCTGCATAGTGAACAATAAGAAGACTCTTTAAGGTTCTAAATCATCTATCAAAAGTAGTATGCGAATCATACTAGAGTGACGGTTTCGTTATAGTTTACTTATCTAGTCGCTGTACATTACCTATCATGAAAGGTAGTAAATTAAAGCCGGTCCATCAAACATATGATATGCCTTAAGGGTAGCACACGTTTGTTCCTATGACGTACACATTAAACCTAAGTCCTTTAGGCGGTATAAGCTTCAACGTACGGACGGTGAAATTTTATCGCAATCTTTGCTTGACTATCAAATAAAGGACCTTTTCAACCAATTTGCTGATATGGTGAGCTCAACCGGTGCTTACGATAAGGTTTTATTTTATGTGTACCTCGAAGGATACGCTATCGTAGTTTTTAGTGATCATAAACTCGCGAAAGAGAGCGGAGTCAGTTCTAGTTGCCAGCGAGCGAAACGTTATCATTTGCAATGGCACATGAAACTAGCTGGAATAGCTTCCCCGATAGAAGCCTAATTGGATGTGTCCCGCTACTTCTTTTAGGCGAGACATGTTATGAGAAAATTGGAAATGGATTGAATTTCTCCAGCCAGTAATTGAATTGATTTCGATTAGTTTAATTACACAGCAATTTATGTTGTACTGTAGCCGATACAGCAACGGATGGGAAAAAATAAATACTACATAAAGTGCAACAAAAAAAAAAGAAAGATTTTTGAATAAATTCTATTATGAAAATGGTATGGCTTTTGTATTTCTTCGCGAAATGATTCATAAACAACTTCAATATTCATGATCGAATCTGCTAAACGAATCGAAACGAATGTAACGTCGAAATGTTTCAATTACACTTGGCGAATTAGGAAACCAAGAATGCTCAGTATTTATTATATACAAGATGCATCAACCGTGAAAATCCATTTGAAAAGCATGTCATAGGGAAATGCATACAATAAAATATATAATATCCGTCACCTGGCTCTCCCCACACATGACAAGTGAAGTCTACACAGCAACGTATTTTTTTCGCAGTCATTGTTCACGCAACAATTGGGAACTCAGTTGCTCGTGAATTACACGTGCAGCATATTCTGGTTCTATGCCACGTGCGGCTATTGTTAACTTTAACGCATAGATCGATCTTGCTCAGTAAGTCAAAGAATAGTTAATTCAAAAGGTACAGCTTGTGGTAAAAATTGTGCAAAATTGTTCGAGAGTCGAAGGGAACGGTGCAATTGGGTGGTGCGTGTGCAAAAAACCAACCGCCCTTGTAGGAAACGGGCTACCGTTGCGTGCTGACGCTGTTTCACGTAACTATATTTTATTCTTTGGCCACAATTACCCGTTCATGGTTGTGTTTTTTGTTTGTTTGTTCCGTTCTCGATGATCGGTTCAATTGATCATTTGACTTTAATCACGGAAGTGTTACGCGCGGACGTCATTTGCCAGTACGGTGGTAGTGAACGTTGTTTCATTGGCATTTCCAAGCATCTCGATTCAATTTTGCTTGTGTCTGTTAACAACAAACTTAAGGAAAGTTGATCGGTTCCACCTGTGCCAGTTAACCTTTCTTGCGAAGACTTTTGCAATCACCCGACGACCGGTTTTTGCATATAATGCTAAACGACAAAAAACTGTCTTCAGATCCCAGAAACAGTGCAATTATGATATTAAAACTAATGTGAAGTTAGCAAAGTAAAACTAAATCAACCTTGAAAATCTTCTGACCAACAATATTAAATCGGATTCGTTTACTATGTCTAGTTTAGTGTCATATTCTAATGCTTGCTAATTCCAGAAAAGGATCGTACACAAGATTAATTAGTGCATTTATAGTTTTGTTACTTTTTGGATTTTTGAAACACATGCCACAATTCACATTCACATTTGCTCTTTCAATTGAGTAAAAGTATAATGGTATTCGAATCTGAAGGGCCTAATGGATCTGTTGTCACGTTCCACTTGAGCAAAACGGTTCTCTTTTAAAGGTGGATCGATTGATGGCAGCAATAAAATGAAATTCAGTTAGTTTACCCTCCTGGAGTAGCATGCCCTCTACCGACGGTCTACGGTATTAAGTAACATTGAGGTGCTAAACATTCGATTGGTGTGCAGTTGAACTGGAGTACTAGTTTTACAATTGCCGAGGCATAAAAATACTCACTTTATGGATCTCCCGTGTGCACGCTGTATTATTCGATACTAGGGGTAAATAGGGGAGCTAAAGATCAAGCACATGACTTGTACCGTAAGTTGGATGGTAGGTGGTGTAACGAAAAACAAAGACTCTTCTTCCTACTCATACGGAGCAGTTGAGGATCTGAAGATGGGGATATAAGCTTCCTCTCCACACTTTAACACATACAGCCTTTACTTCTTCCAGTACCATGTTATTCGGATACGAATCGTTGCCCTCGATGGTATGTGATGAAAGGAGTCACGGGTATGCGTTTATGATTCTCGACAATAAGATAATTTACTGGAGGTGTGTGTAGGAGTTGTTTTGTATAACCCAGCCGTATTGTAAAATTGTATTTTCTTCGTATATGGAAACGTTATTCTGGCATGAAGAAGAATTGATCGTTGTAGTATGTCATAGTTGCAATAGGTAAAATAAAAAAGATTGAGTATCATATTAAATTGAAAATAGATTGTTCAGCACATGAAAACTCTGGAAACTATGAGTTATACGTGCGATTAGTATTCGGTGAACTTTTCGGATAAATTTTCTTAAATATACAGGTTAGTTTGTACTAGGCTATATTAGCTGCAACATTTCCGCTATGTGTCCAACTTATGCTTGATTTTTCACTTTCCCCGTTTTTCGTATACACCAACGGCTATCCTTTTGACTACTGGCTAGATTGCGCATGGGGCTGCGTCGCCAAACGGGTTGGTGTTGTAAAGTTGAAAGTTTATTTCACACCTGGGAAATAATCGCCAGATGTTGATCCGAGGGGTTTACGGATGTGGTTATGACTTTGCAGGATATTCGTTCAAATTTTCATGTGCTTCAGACAGAAGCGAGTTTTCAGAAAGCGTTGAACAAAAACAAAAAAGGGGCACCGTGGGTGGAGCTTCAGGGCTTCGTTTGGACGTCGCCTACATATTTCAATGCGCATAAATCATCACGGGTGTTATCGTGCTTTACTGTGTGTAGTGTTTCAAAAAGTGTTATCTAAATGAATGTTCAACTGTTGTTGGCAGATCGTTTTGACCTTTTCAGTGCCAAGAAAAAGGCTTGAAACGGAACCTTAAGTAGAACCTTAATGTTTAGAAACTGTAGAGAATCGATTTGTAGCGGACGATGATTCGCTTTCTAAATTGGGTCACCATACGGGACTTGTTCAAGTTCATTCGATGAAAAGCCCATGCATCTGAGCAATCATATTACGTTAGCGCAGGGTCAATCTTTGGTGCTGCGTGCTTTCTAGTAGACCAAATAAAATTGTTCCGATCGTAAAACGGGGCGTAAACCCGTAACGTCTGGTCGGCACAGTCACCAGAGCGTCGTTACTCTCGTCAGCACGCAACGGCAAATTAACACCGTGAGCGCGTTGTAGCGCCTGCAAGGTAGGCAATAATTGATGGCGAAGACAGTAAACTTCATTCCGGTCGGTTGCTCGGTCCAGTTTAGCTCTTCGTTCATGCGTCCGCCCGCAACGTTGGTTGACGATCTTATCTAAATGCAAAACAGGCAATCGATATCGAGTCATCGGCACGGAGGAAAGTGGATTTTGTCGATCGAAATTTATCCTACCCCCGAGCCGCATTCATACGCGCGCACGTTTGCACTTCAACAAAGCGCGTGAGCCCGTCCGATTTCGAGATTCGTCTGGTGAAATCTAATCTGATTACAAGCTTTTTCGCGATGGCACAGCTGGAAGTGAATGGATTCAACAACACGTGCACTGTCACAAATTAAGTTGTTTTCGCTTGGAGCGATGGTGCCCGTGTCTCGGAGGAGCGATTCTTACGGCGCGCTCGTAAGATTCGCCAAGAGCTCGTAAATTTTGCTCTCCGAATGATGAGAGATGAAATGGAAGCTCTTGACAGGCGAGCGAATTTAATTTGTACGCTCTGGACGGCGACTGGTACAGCAGGGCGTTGTTGATATTGAAGTGGTAACATTGTTTTCGTTGCCCTTGGATTGCCTACATTCAGGCGATTTGTTCCGATCGGCCGGCCCGGTTGAAGTCCCACGATGGGATTTCCACTATTGTCAACCATTACGACTGGTGCTCTAGGGCAGAAATGTTTCTGATTCCAATCAACTGAAGCCCCAGTACTACATGAACATCTATCACGGACGCCGTAATGAAGCGGGAGGTTTCCTTTTATTTCACACGAACAGTATCGCACACTTTCGCCAGAACCTGGCATGAGGCGGGAGAACCAGAGCGGAATGGACAATGAACCAATGCTGCGGATCAGTGCGGCGGCGTCGTCAATCCTCCGGAGACTTAATCAACGGAAACGAATGAAAATGGTGCTGATTTTTCCCTTCCCGTGTCGCTCGGCGATCCGAGCCAGGCGGCGGTGCCAATGCCCTCGTTGGGAGAAGCACTAGGCGTCCGCTTGGCGATGGTCGAAGAGAACCATAAGTGGCCCCTTGAGTGCTTGCTAACGTCTGCCGGTGGGTATCTGCGCTTCATCATCAGTGCGAAAGCGGCGGCGCTGGCCGTCGCTCTGATCCTTTGCCCAGCGGAGAGCTGAATTAGGGCTTCGTGTAATTACCCTAATTTAACTAAATTTTCACACTCGCCGTCTATTCGTCAGCGTTGTGAGATGTTGATGGCACCGGATGAGCTCTGTAATTGAGCGTTTTGATTCAATTAAGCTGCTCAAGCTTAATGAGACATCGAAACCTACCTCACTGATCGTCGCATATGTTCTGAATGTTCTGCCTTTGAAGATAGTGAACAATTCCTTAACATAAGAGATGTTTTACGTCCTTCGTACCGTGTCAATGGAGTGAAATGTAGCTAGAAAGAAAATGCCAGTATTTTTCAGTTGAGAAAATCATTACAGGCCCAGCTCTGTTTTGTTCTGAAGAATTCCAAGCCAATAAATAAAAAAAAACCCTTTTGAACACGTTTACGGCGTTATGAAAAAGTACTTTAGAATTACTTCTCGGTGCAATTTCGCTGATAAACAATTTGATAGTGTTCATTTCTGCGGTTATGTAGAGCACTGGGGGAAAACAGCATAAATTTATGTTAACAATGCGTATGCGTGTGAGTGATTTTTCCTATTTCATTTGCTTAGTGAATGTAGCATGCCCAAATTTGCCCCCATTGTGCCCGGTACGCCGGCCGGAAAAGCAAAATTTCGTGTTCGATTGTTTGTGTTTTGCTTTTTCCTTGATTTTCTTTCCTGGCACTGCGGTGTGCAGTGTATGAACCATTTCTCCTCTCGTGTAGGGGGCCCTTATTGTTGTTGGGTTTGGGGTCTGACCTATTTTTGTTGGCTGGGGTTTGGTTTGGATTGGGCTGGTTTGACTCGTATTTCACTCCATTTTAACAAGCGAAATACGCAGC
The DNA here is from genome assembly GCA_914969975.1 of Anopheles atroparvus. NCBI lineage: Eukaryota > Metazoa > Arthropoda > Insecta > Diptera > Culicidae > Anopheles > Anopheles atroparvus. Next base: position 13,371,469 of record CAJZCY010000001.1, read on the forward strand.
ATTTCGGGAAATATACGGGTTCGAATGGTTTCCGTTCGCATCGTTTGTGGGACGCGGTTTTTATGCTTGATTTAGTGTGTTCACCTGATGTTAATCCTGCAGTGCCCGGTTTTATGCGGCACATTTAGGCAATTTAAGGAAAATTTGTGCATGAATACTAACAAAGCTGGAAATGATAGAAAAAGCAACCGGACAAATGTATACCGTTGTTCACATGGCTTTTATTAGTTTCGGTCGAATAAAGTATGACTAAATCTAATATCGGGAAGCAACATTATGCTTGACCAATGTTATGTGCAGCAAAGCATTACCGTTTCTGTGGTTCATTGGTATCAATAATGTTGTCCTCGCAGTAAATTCGTTGAATATCCCAGATGAGAAAATTATTTGTCCCTGCATAATGCTAATCTTGTATAACAGAAGAATAATTTAACTTCAATTTTGGTATCGTAAACCGTGGAGCGGAACTGCTAAGTTTAGACGTTGTAGAAATAGAGTTATACGTTGAAGAAATTGCGGATGAAACATAGTGTTAATTTAACTTCATTAAATTTGATTTTATTTACAATTGTTTGTCTCAAGGACTATACAAAACATAACTTAATACTAATATAAACGGGTCAAGGGATTATGAAGAGGATCTGGGAACGTAATTGGGGGATGGAAATGTTGTAATCGAACAGACCGCTTACAGCATGGAAAGATAACAGTGACAGGAGCAGCGGTTCATCTTGACATAACAGCTCGTTGTAACCATGGCTTAGGCTATCTTCCGTTTACTAATCATATACGCTCACAAGAAAGATATATTCTTAAAAATACTACATTAGCTTCCGGGTAGAAAGGTATGTTTTATAGCAGGCAAGGTTCAATTAAGATTCTTCGCACTTACTGCGAGCAATACTGTATCACACCAGAATCGTTTCGCTGTTGGTACGATTTTCAATTACCAGCGTCCTGCGTTTGATGAGGTCGACGCTGCGCTCCTTGGCAAGTTAGGGTGATGATTAATGGATTTCCAGTCTCCAAGCAAGATAGGCATGGCTTAGCTAGCAAAAAGGTCGATGTGCTGCTGGTCGGTGGCTGTGTTCGACGATTCCCGTACCGCGTGTAGGTGCGTCAGCTGTGGAAGAAATGTGCAGGGAAGCGTATCCCGAAATCAGACCTTCCAATACGTTTGACCTGGTGAGACAACTGCGACCCTTCGGGCGCCATTAATTGATTCTTGACGTGGGCAAATTGACAATCATTAATGGGGTTATGAACCAGGCATAATGGTGTAGCCTTCTTAACTAACAAATTAATCAAAACTTGTAATTTTAACGATCCTTCAACAAAGCATGTTAGGTGCTGACCTTCGTTTGTTTAAGATCACTAGACGATGACTGGGAAATGGGCGCAAGATTTTCCGCTAGACATCGCAGCATTTATTTAGACTCAGTAATCTCGCTACGAACCCTGACCCCTTGGAAGAAGGGAAGGAGGATGGTTGGGATTGAAATTATATCCTGAATACGTTTGAATGGTTTGCACCGAAGTATGTTCTTTTTTATGTCTGTTACACATGTTTTATCCAACTCTCATGTGCTTACGATTCGCCTCGAGGTCACAGACACACGCTGATGGGAAGAAGTGACAAATTGAGTGACGTTTGTCGCCTATTCCGGTATGTCCCGAACAGCCTCCTCGTTGACAGTTGATGGACATTTACCGTTGCCAACGGACGCATGGAATTCTGTATCGCGACACGTGTATTGATTCTAGCGCACACGGAGTTGTGTAATATACCAGAGTAGAGAATCATGAAACCTTTTAGCCAGTGAAGCAAATTTATATTAGTTTCAGGCTAACTACATCCGGTTATTTTGCTTACTCTGATTTGTTTTATCTTTTTACGGACATATTCTAAACGAAAGTTATTGAAAAACAGGCAAGTGAGAAAACATTATCCAAGCAGTTTAGTTAGAGCCTTTAATTTTTTTTGTTTAGAAATAAAAAAATCCAATAGAAACCCAATAAGCACTTCCAAATCTTGGTAAAGATATATCTCAACAATGATTGAATGAATATTGTACAGGTGAAAATAAACTCGTTGCTTTCTATACATTTTGAATGCACTTATAATTTCGTTTTGAAAAATGTACAATGTCAACGCGTTTTGTTAAACCTGTCCATATAATATTTATAAGGAAAGCTTATTTTCATCATCAGCATGATGTACTTCCGAATGTCTGTTCAATAGATTGTGAACCAAATTTTGTTGTATGATTTCAAATATATTTTTTGGTCTGACCCTGTACTTCAAAGTAACATACCAGCGGCGAAAGTGGTGGACATCGGAGCGATATCTTGATTAAACAATGCTGGGGTTTTTAATCAAGATATCGCTCCGATGTTCACCACTACCTATAGTTCAAGTAAATGTGGCTTAATTTGCTTCAAAGCCATTCCTTTTGTCACATAGTGTTATGAAATCAAGCAATGCTGTATGTGACGTAAGCTTGAAAAAGCAAATGCGTGAACACATTTTTTCACGAAAAGTACCTACATTAAACTACCAGCCTTCTCGTACGTAGGTGCTGGATGATGTGCACCGTCCTGTTGATGCTGGACGGCTTAAGTTCCTTGGGTTAAGCAAGATGTAATGGATAAAGCGATGTACCGAAAAACGCCACAACGCTATCACGATATGTTCACTCCAAAGGTGTATTATAATGAAAACATTTCCATTGTTTCTTTTCAGGTGAGTTGCATATCGGATACTGGTTGAAATACACCAGTGTACACCAGTTGGTGTCCATCTGGTGTACGCTGCATCCAACTATGTGCCCCAGGGCGGAAAAGGTGCTGAGGACGAAATCAATGCTTGCCGAGGACGTACATATGCTATTAGCATTCATCCTGGTGAATTGCAGAGAATTTATCATAAAGTCATTAGAGCGCTGGGTGTGAAGCGTATGACAAATTGGCCTGGGAACATGCTGCACTGTACCACTGTTGTGCAAGTTTATTACACGCTCTCCATCGGTTCGTGTTGTACGCCGGAAATTGGAATGTGGGACCTCTTCGATAACCGTTGCTAAACAATGGATCTATTTCATGAATACAGCAACTGATATGCTTTACAGATGGTGGTCTACTTCCCGCATGGTATAGTTTGTCGTGTGTTTAGATGTTTGCTGAACGACATCGACGACGATTATAACATACTATTGGACCCTGTGAAACCAAATTTAGTTGAGTAGCGCATTAGAAATTCCGATATTACGGGAAACTTCGAGGAATGTTTAGAGTAAAGGCGTAAAATAATCTATTTTGTGCTTTATATTTTCAATATTACACACTTGTCACTAGCCAATTGCAACTACGCTTTTGCATATTAAAATGTGTAGGTATGATATGTTTTTTTTTAAACAAAAAAGGTGTTTTTATGGTACCTTTACTCCTTACACCATAGGACTAGCATTCAACAACGTTGGGAGGAAATGGAAATCAAGTTTTATTATTAGTCTTCTTTAAAAAAAAATTAAGTCAACTATTATTCATTAAGCAAGTTATTTCATTACAATAATTCGTTAATTCATACATTTTCATATTCCTGTTAACTTTCATGCATTTTGCAAGGAAAAATGTTCGCAAAATTAGATGCACAACTTTTTCACTTTTGAATCAATTTAACTTTTTAAAGCTACAAGCTGTTCAGCCATGTTTGGTTCACAAATTTGTCCGTTCTTCTAGTTTTGCATAGTTTCGATGGTGGACTAGATCTTGTTCTGGGTATTTCAAACCGACCAACGGTTTGGTGCTAGTGGTCACGATATGGATTCGAACAAACATATCCCATCGTCGTGCTGAAAATGTGGGAATGCGAACGAACGCCACGTTGTAGCAAATGTTTTAGGCGCAGTCAAAAAGTTTGAAGGGCAAGTGTTAGTTGCACTGTTTGCCCCAATGTTTGGCAAGTGTGTGCAGAGCAGGTTTAAATATTTTTTTGTTTGTTGGCTGACGAAAAAGTGGGAGGAAGTGGAAACCGCCGGAAGGGAGTAGGTGCGGTTCTGAAATTTCAACCCATCACCAACACTAACCGTATTCTGCTGCAATCGCGCCACGGTTTTCCCGTCGACGCTGCCAAACCATCTGTGGAGTGTGGCGAAGGATATGGACGCCTGCTTTTATTATTATTTGCGCTGCGTTGCGCCCAGCGTTGGTCCAATGTTCGTACTGCTATTGGCTGTGGTCTCTTTGACGCAACCCGCATCCGAACTGTTGCGCAATGACTGCGAAATAGAGTTTGCATTAGAGACGTGTCGTTTGCTCGTTCGACGACGGGCAAGGTTGTATCTATTTTTTTTGTGCCGAGCGCACCAACTTCCATCCATCGCTGACTTTTCGCTGACTTGTTGTGCTTCAACGGCTTTTTCGTGCAAGAAGCACTCCAGCACACCGTATCGCCGTGTGTGCGTGCATATTTGCTCGTACGGAATCGATAGCTTTTCCGGTGCCGCTACTAAGTGACTTAAATTTAGTTACACCAACAGTGTACCATTTTGGTGAACGCAACCTCACAGCTGAATACCGTACACCTTTCGGTGGTTTGCGCTCCGAAACCGATGAGGCGATGATACATAGTAAAAGCTACCTTTTGATGCTGCGCACAACATGATGCTTGTACGATGCTAAAACGCTACAAAATATGACAGGTTAATAACATTTAATCAATATTCGAAGTTACGCTTTCGCGTTACTGTACGGTTCAACATTCAAAGTAGCTCCGATATCGTTCAGTGGTGAATACGTTGAATATTGGAACAGTATGCTAGAAGGGCTGAGTCTGCGGTTGTTCGCGGTGTAATTAAATTAACATATCAAATTGATAGTCTTTATATGCAAAATTTGCTTCAAATCAAGACAATAATTGAAATCTTTATGCTCGTTTGTTATAGTCGATTGTGTTCATGAATAAATTCCTAGTCGATGCTTCTATATCATTTGGTTTCTATGGGTCCAGATAATGCGCAAAGAAAGGCACACGGCAGAAGAAGCTAAAGATACCCGAATATGACGTTTGAATATTTAGAAAATCGCGGGGGAATAGTTTTGCTGCACAGTCATTCATTCAAAGTTCACGGTCCAGTGGGCTGAAAGTCTTCTAATGGAGGCGCATTATACACATTAGCTCCCCTGTCCGCACCGAGAAAACCAAAAGCATCACTAAGGGTTCTTGTGGTTTGTATCTCAAACATTAGCTTCAATGCAGAACGCTTGTTCGTCTTACATTTTATTTCGAATTCTTCGCTCCTATCGTAGTATCCCTTCTTCGGATCGACACAACCATCCTTTCGGGAGTGAGATCTGTGCGTTGAACAACCTAGAATGCGTTTCCTCGGAGAATTGAAGCTTGTTTACTTCGCCTGTTTTCCTAATCGTGTGACTTTGGCGCAGTGCGTTACTAATTTTGCACTTTACCGATCTTTTGTGGCATCATTATTGAATGTAAGTCTCTCTGCTTATCCGCACTAGATACTTTAGCAGAGGATCATTGCGGTGGGGTTTACTTTGCAATGAAAGTAAGAACTGTGCGTCAATGTTGAAAAAGGATTATGGATGTTTTGTTTTACGTACGAGTGAGGCAAAAAAAAAGTCGATAGCTGTGCTTTTATCACAGTTGGGACAGATGTTTGTGTCTGTTGTGAGACGCAAGTCAAAGGATAACTACTACAAAGCCTCCGGGTAGGTCTTGTCGTTACCTTTAAATTTGAAAACCATTATGCAAGAGGGTTTAATGTGAACGGCAAAGGTATCATAGCTCTTGAGCACCTTGAACTCTGAATCGAAAAGGTGAATACTATTAGCGACCCCAATTGGAAGGAATTGGTGATGTTAATACGATCAAGTGGGGAGTCTCGAGAACGTAGCCTTTTAGCTCCAGTTCTAGTACGGCTGCTTAACCTGTTGCTGCTCGTCGAATGTTCGAGTTGCACAGGAACAGAGGTGGATTCGATAGCAGCAACCACCTACTACTAGTCAGAAAATTTCCATCGTTTCGCTATAATCCGTCGAATGTTCTTACTGAAGGCGGATTAAAATCGGGCCATGATGAGATGCAAAGTTTTTTAAAGGTTGCAGAGTTTAACAACATTAAGATTGCTAGTTTTTATCGTTTCCCGTTCTTCGTACATTTTACCAATCGATCAAAGATATTCCACACAGATTTAATTTTATTGGTCATAAGAATCTGTAGAGTTGATATCAAAGAGATGCTGTTTGTATTCTTTAAGACTTCATGCTTTAATTTTTAAATGATGGATTGAAGAATATGTTGACTAGCAACTTTTAGTAATTAATCAATAAACGTACCATATATATTTAGAATATGTGTAGACCCTAATACTTATCTTATTTGATTCTTTGTTGCACACACTCAGTACGGAAATAAATTGTCTCCGTTCGCTTGGCGGCTTTTTTATACGAATTGCTGGACAAACAACAGCGTTTGCATGGCTTGTTGTTGGTGTTTGTTCGAAAACACAAAAAAAAACTTCAAGGACAAGAAAACAACCTCCTCCATCCCGAACGCATAGTGGCAGAATTGTTGTCCGACCCTCGCGGCTTGCTCGGTCCTTTACCAAGAAGAAGGCACGAAGCAGGACGAAAAGCTTTGTTCACTTCACACCGTCGCTTTATTCGCTGTAAGACTATTATTACGGTTATAAAATATTGATTATTGCTGTTCAAGCGGAAAGCAGTCGACAAAGTTTCCCGCCTTATTTGCTGCCGAAATTCTGGCCAAACGGGATCAGTGGAATGGGTGGTTGTGGAGTTTCACTACGGGAAGCAGCATTTCGGGCGTGAAGGGAAAATCCTTTTCTCTTTCGTGCCTCTGCTGGTACCGGTACAGATGCTGCTGTGTTTGCGTCTTAACCGGTTATTCACTGGAGGTTGGCAGGTTTTGGTTTGTAAAAACCTCACAAACCGCACTTCAACCGACCGAGCCTCTGCCGGTTTGTTAGTGGAGGCCGCAGTCGTGCAAGCAAAATGGCAAATATTTACCTCCACCGTGCCGTGATTATATTTTGAAAAATTTGTTTTCCACGCACCGCTGTGGCAGGAGGAAGCAAGTGCCACAAACCGAAAAAATAAGCCACCAATGGAAAACGGCATTCAGTCTTTTCCGACACAGTTTAGGAGGCAGGGCGCAGCGCCCGACGGTAAATAGCGCGAGTTTGGTCGTGATTTTTATTTTTGCTGCTAAACGATCACTTTGTTTGTTTTTGCGCGGGTTCTCTTCAAGCGAATGCCCCGATGGGGTTACCCATTCACCCGTCGTCCGTCGATGGTTTGGATAAATTTTCGAAGTTTAATTAGAAACTTAAATAGCGCTCGCGAACACCTCCCGTTTAGAGACCGGTGAAAAAGTTAAGGAGTATGGACTGGGCGTAGCGTAATGGAGAAAGGTTGAACCAGAAGGTCCGTGGCGTAACTGAAGCGATTTCGATCCGAGGAGTCAATCAATGGATTGAAATTCACTTTGGTGCTGAACAAAGTGGAGTTGAGTGGAGTGGAGTTTAACTGCTGTTAAACAGCGCTGGAATGGGGTATTCAACAGCGTTCAGTTGTTCTATTCGTTGGCCAATTGTAATAGCCGGAATCTACCATTCGTCCGGGTGATATTCTTTGTTACTGTTTTTCAACGAGCGAGTTTTTGAGTAGCGATTATATTAACGAACACCTATTTGACTGTTGAACAAGATTGTGCGTTGTGCCTGAACCTATTTAGGGGTGAAATAAAAATAAATAAATAAACATTCAACAGACATTCAATAACAGTTTCTTGTGAGACGTCGGTGAATTCCTTAGAAAAATACGACGAAATTATTCATCTTAAGACATTCTTCTCATCCATCGCTATGTTGGGTCATACCATATTTATGTATACTAAGTTTCCTAAACTGATTTTGATAATTCCATTACAGCTGGAAGAAAATAACTTACCATCATAATTATATGAATTGCTTTTCCAACCCCTCGTTTGCTTCCCTTGGATTGAACGGTCAATATTGATCCATCGTAAACCACGGCGACGAAACTCGGGAAATCCTTCTGATGTTTCGGTGCTCTCTGTTTGTCAAGCTGTCGGTCACGAGCTAAGGATCACTTTGCCGTGTTCACGGTGTTTGGCGGACTTCTATCAATTTTATCATCGCCAGGAAACCTCGTTTTCTTCCGCTTTTTTTTCGCTTCAAGAACAAACTTCACTTTGATTTTTTTGTTTATCCTTCAAACCCGGTGGCGGAAATGAAAATCAATCAACTTCAGTTTTCCTCCACCCACTGAACGAGGCCGATAAGCCAATGTATCAGAAGGAGGAATAAAAAAAAAACATGCTGCCCACGGTTCTTTTTGCCGCCATTCTTTTGTGCTTGTTCAATATTTGTTCTACGCCCTCGTACAATGGTTTTTTTTCTTTGGGTAAGGCTAACAGGAAACTAGGTCCTCATAGGCAGTGGAAATGATTGGACGACTCAATCTTCTAATCAGATTAAAAGACTTACCCAATACGATACTTTTGCCACTTTAACACCATCGTTGGTGTTTTGTGTGGCTTTTTTTGTTATCTCTGCCTGTGTTTTTTTTTTAAAGCACATACCGAAGTGTTTCAGAGTTTCGTGCTCGGAACACAGGGCGGACGTTAGTGGCTGCGCTCCATTTTAGTTTATTCGAGTCCTTTATTATAATGGACTTTTTATTTCGTGAGGATTTTCACAAAAATACAGTTGCCTGCACTGCGTGGATAGGCGAGGGAGAGTGAGTTGTTTGCGAAACCCGAAGCATCCTGGAAAGGGGGAAACGGAACTGTCCCTCCGGATCCGGCGTTTGCGGCTTAGCGTTATCAATTGATAACAAGAACCAGACCCCAAGGGGTCGCGTCTAGGAAGAAACGAAGCGCACAGGGTGAAACTGGATGAATGTAAGACGCGCGCCCTTCTTCACTAATTCTATCGCTTGAATTGAACTTTCTACTGAATTCGGTAGAGGGAGGGCATCGCTCTGGAAACTTATCTGCTGCGAAGGGATCTCGTTACGACTCCCGCCGGATGGACTGACGGCTAGAAATGCGTTAAGCCAATTAAAACTGAAAACACAATCAGGAAGGAAGCGTAACGGCGAAGCGAAAGGACGATGCCGATTGGATGGCCGGAAAAATAATCTTGGGATGGCACCGACAGTTGTTACGTTTGTGTTTTTTTTTTTTGCATTCGAATTCTTTTTCGATGCGGATTAGATGCTCCTCTGCTCGGACATTTGGGAATTTTGAAATGTGTTTGTGCGAAAGAAAATAACGATAGACGGAAGAAAATTTGGGTGTCGCATGGACGCTACGGGCGAAAAAGAAAGTTTAAATGAAAAATGTCTTTCGCTTCTCCTTTCAAAACCCTCGCAAAGTTCGTGGTAGCATGATAGATTTTTTTTTTTTTTTTTTAGTTTGAGGGATGACATTCCACGCGAGTGCCAATACGGCAGTGTACGCCTCCGGGTTCGCATCAATCAATCTTAATTCGACTGATTCGATGACGATCATGAAATTAACTTAATTTGCAACGCGAAGCAGTGGCATCAAAGGGAACGGTGTGCGTATTTCTGGCATCGAATTTCTGGTATGTTGAAAGGTCGGCTACCTCTCGTTTGAACGGCTGCGGCCGATAGGAGGACTGGAAAATCGTGATACCGTGAACCAGAAACCATGGCTTCCGGACATCCGGACACCGGAAGAAGGGTCGAACTGGTGAACTCTCGTTTTCAGATCCCGCGTTAGTTAGGGGGTTGAAGGTTCCAGTTGAGACTGCAGACGAGAAGAGGTTGAATAAAAATAGAGATAAATCGAGATGAAAGCGAAACTTCCGGTTCCGATGTGTTCTGGTTTCCGGTGGATGAATTTTATTTTGTCAGTTGCGCAAAACAATCGCTGCGTCACGATTGTGGAACGTTCTTAATTTATATGTTCGAATAAGATAAGATATTAACAATTTCATCATTGGGGTGGATATGGATTGAAATGATTCACATTGTGGAAAAATTATATCGGAATAAAATTAGTTCTAAAACTTACTTTGCTTGGGTGCATTGTGTGAAATAATTTAAAAAAAAAAAATACAAATACTTACTTTGGTGGGTCGTATGTTTCCCTTTCGGATTGATTATGGCTAAAAATTATAGATTGAATCATCAATTCTATTAGCTTTTCGGTTTGCAGTGAAACAGAGACAATTTCGTTTCTCCGATAATTTCCGGTCACCGGAAATCCTTTTTTTTGCGGCGGGGGCCTCGGCTCATAATAAATTGAAAACCTGCGACGCTGCTTTCCTGGAGAAACAAAAAAAAAAAAACAACTTTGAGTAGCCGAGGGTACCACTTCGGCAATGTTTTTGATTTGTCATTTTTGAGCAGCTACTGAAATTGTTCTTCTTGGCCTCCCTCTTTACCGGTTGAATTTATTCATGACGCTTCCACATCGTGATTGGAGTTTTTATACCACTTTTATGCTTGGTGATGAGATAAAAAAGCAGAAAAGTTACCGACACACCTCTCATGATACACCCGCAGTTTTTGACGGTTTGTTTTTGAAGTTTGAAACATTCGCCAACAGGTTGATGTGGGGGGGGGGGGGGGGGGTAGGGGGGGGGGGATCCAAAACTGGGAGGATATCTTTGCCGAAGATTGATGTTTTATTCAGCAGGTTCCATTTCGGGCTGCTTCGGTTGATTTTGTATGGAAATGAGCGCGCATTCCACAGAATGAGCTTCGCAGCTGGAGGGATACGGCAGAAAAAAATCGGCTCAAAGCGTGAAACATTTTTCGTAAATCCATTGGTTGCGTTTGAAAACATGGCTTTCTTCAATTATTGATTGATGCACGTGTATCGCATGTAATGGTGTTTCAATGTTCGCGAAATGAAGAATATCAAAGAGGCTTTCGAAATTATTATCAGACAATGAAACAGGGCATATTTCATCCAGCGTCGTTTACTTTGTGTGTGTGTATTGACTATATTGTCTTCCGTAAAATTGGTATTGAGAAGTAGTGTATTTGCGTTACGATGAACGTTAATCACTTCACGTCTGTATGTCATTTATTATGTATCAATATGTATTAATATTTGTACGTATAAATTATATTTTCACATGATAAATAGTTTCCGAGGAATTAAAGTCTTAAGTTGGGGAAAAATCTTGGATGTCAGTTTTCACAAGTATACAAAATGTACCATGAAGTGGGCTCCCCATTTGCATGTACGTTAGAGATTATTTTCTTTGCAGTTCTCTCTCGGTCTCACTAAAAAAGTAGAGGGGAAGTTGTGCAAATAGAAAGAAATACCAATTAGTACAGTGAAATAAAACGATTCACATGGAAAATGATATCCTTAAAATATCAAAAATATTTAGAATCCTTAGATGGTGATTGATAAAATCCTCTTTAACAATGGAAGGATAATAAATGTTTTCAAACTAACTGCGATGATTCGTAAAAAATAGGAACCCTCATTTCGTAGAAGATATTTTTATGCAACACTATTGGGACCCCTCGCGTACAATCCAATGGGATTATTTTATATGTATTACGATTTTATTCGTAATACTCTTCTTCTCGTTTCGATAGTGGTTCAGTATCTTTTCATTGATTATGTTTCGTTCCATAGCCGGTAATGTGTTGAGGCAACGAAAGAGAACCAACAGATGAAAAGGTAAGGTGAGGTTGCAGGCGCAACGAGGTACCCTATGCACAATGCATTTATTCAAAACGTGTTCTCGTAATGCATTTCCATTAAACATGAGCAGCGTGCTACCGACCGAGAGGATGCAGAGAGGGCGTGAGTGGTTCGCCCGGAAGAAGTAAAAGTAACTCAAACTATTCAGTCAGCTTTGCTCCTAGTTTGAAAAGCATTGGAATATTTCTTTCTTATTTCCAAACGTCCATCGGTTCAGTTTTCAGAAACAATCCACTTTGGCGTCGAAGAAGATACTTCGGAAAACGGTCCGACAGGGAATATGACTCTACACCTAATGCAATGTGCTAGGAACGTTCCTAGGGGGTTGGGGTTGGACAGATGCAATGCTCTTTTCTCATGGCTGCAAGAGGAAGATAAAGAAAAATCGTAAAGAATAACCACAACTTTCAAAAGTAGCCACGATGCACTTCTGGCAAGTATGAAACTTACCAGATTTCTATAAGCAAAATCATCACTATCGTCACCACCAGACTTATTTATTCCGCTGTTCGGACAGTTGTATCGTTGATAACACGAAGATCCAGTGATAGAATTCGTAGTAGGAAAAATCGAAATAGAAAGTAGTAGTGAATCATCCGTTAGTCAATCCGTTAGTTAGTCGTAGACGCAATAAATTCAGTATTAAAATTCAAATAAAAGAAATGCCTTATTCACTATCAATAATGCAATGCAATTCCTGTAAATTTTAAAATACTTAAAGTTTTAGTAGAAGAGATGGCAGAACAAAGTTTGACTAAAAGTTTGACTAAATTTTGGTTTGTGCTTCATTTTGCTGGCCCAAAAAGAAAATATTTCTACCAAATAACTCGGTTAACTGCAGGGTTCGACTGTTTGGTTGGTCAAAGGCACGATGCAGAGTTGCTTTAAAAGTTTGTTCGTTCTCCTTTGCTCAGCTTCATCTAGCCAGCAATATCGAATGCAGCTTACCAACAAAAGTGAGATTAGAAATTTGCTGTAGAAGTGTTCGTTTGTTTAACTTGAATGAAGGTATTGTTGTTGTTCCAATGGAGGCAGAAGCTCATGGAGACGCATGGTGGTGCTTTCTAGCGGTTAGTTAGTGAGAAGAGCAAGTTTTTGCCCAGATGCAAAAACTGTTGTCATTCATCCACCCAATAGGTTTGACTTTCTGTCGCAGTCAGAAATTCTTAAAGCTAGTCTATTTCAGGCATTTTCATCAAGCTTCTCCTTAAACCGAACATTTGCCTTCTCTTTAGTTTTGCGCCTTTACTTTTCCGGCATCTCTTCCGGGCCTTGGTGGTGACAAAAGTTTTACTTGACCAGCAAACATAGTGGCAACAGCCACCACCACTATTTGGACACTACGACATGGTGCGAGATTTGGCATAGAAATATAATCTGGTTTTTGTTTGCATAATAATAGGACAAATGATATTTTACATGAGATTTAAAAATGTAAGAATATGGAAGCATTGAATGCCATTTTATGACAACTGTTTAATACCATGTGCTTGTATAGTACCTGAAGGTTTGTATGAAATTAAATAGTTTTATGTTTAAAAATATATACAGTATAGAAGTGTTGAAGAGGAGATTTCATGTAATTAAATACCAACAAATATTTGCATTGAGTGACGAATGTGTAAAGAATTTAAAAAGAGACTCATTATAGCAATTCTTACACAAATAAAAACACGTTTGCTTTACCATCATCTTTATTTAAGGATTGTTGATGGAACAAGAATGTATTGGCTGTTGCAGGATCCTGAATTTTCGATTTCAACAACTCCAGGAACAGCGGCGTAGAAGAATAACATAATTTAATTTAATTTAATTTATTTTATTTAATTGATATAGTTATCTGCCACGTGGGCTAAACAAAGAAAAAACTTTTTTTTAAACTTTTTTTAATGCCGACATCAGTTTGACTATTGAGACAAAAAGTTAGGTCGGCCAAATTTAAATTAAAAATAGTATAGTTCGACGTTCAAAAAGCACATGTCAAATGAAACGTAATTGACGCCAATATGGAGACAAAAGATCCCACTCGAATGCTCGCAGCACCGGTTTTTGATGCTCTTCTATTTAACCAAGGCTTTCGGAATTTTATTTACTTTCTCTCGCCTTCGTACTTGCATTTTAAAGCTTTTCCTTTTCGTGCTTCACGACGTGACGTAGGATGTTGATGTAGTTGTTTCGTCGGAAGTACGAATAATTTAAGCGTGGCCAAAAACGGGACAAATTTAAAAAGCAAGATAAAAGTCCAATTTCGCTCAACACAGCCACAGTGGCAAACGATGAGAGCAAAAAGGAAACAAATTACTTGTTGGATGGTTGTGAGGCATTTTTTTTGTACTGGTATGGACGTTTTTGAACGCGTTTCTGGGAAACATAGTAGTAGGCGTTTTTCTTTTGTGTATTTAGGGCTTTTTTTTTGTGCTCACCTATAAGTAGCTTGGTTTCACGTAAGGAAATGAAGAAATTATTCAAGCTAAGACCCCCAAGATCTTCAAGACGCGCTGCTCATTGTATGGCTAGAGCTGCGCTGTCGCATTCCTTATCGTTTGTCCAAAGAATGTGGAGTTGTGATTCGCAATGATGATGATGACTTTCGCATTTTGAATGGTCGATGAAATGCGCAGTTGAACGTCAGTGAAAGCGATACAAAATTGTGGTTATCAGAATGAATGGAACATAATGTGTAAGCTTCACTCGAATCATTACGACAGGTAATTTAAATGTCGCAGAGGCTACCATAGAGATTGTGGAAGTGACAAATATTCACGGTGTGCTTATTACTAAGATAAAAACAGAAATATTTATTATATTATTTAAAAAATCAAGCAGATTAATTAAACATGAGAAAACTTGGTGTATGCAACTAAGTTACAACTTATATTTTTAACATGTTTATACAAACAACCTTTTTCTTTTGTACAATTTTCGTTTCGTTGAGCATCTTTTGTTGCATAGAATTATACTTTAAACTTTGCCACTTTTAACCTGAAACAAATATTCAAAATCCTGCGGATACTAATCAGAAAACGTGAAACTTTCCCTGTCACTGGGAGCCATCTTTTGCCAATTTTTCAAACACCATGTCGTCGTCAGCTAATGCTTGGCGGCGCTGATTCGGTGCCATCAGCATTAATGACAAAAATGGCGAAAAATTGCCCATTTCGTAGCTCGTGCGTTTCGCTCTTCCTTTACTACCCGTTGCTTTTTCTTTGCTTATTATGCTCCATACTGCTGCCTCTCTGCGAAGCCCCATCCCGACTGGAAGCGCCATGGTGGGCTCCCGTTTATCGATCCATTAGGTTGGTTTTCCTTTGAAATTACTTTTGCCCGCAGTGGAGGCCACCGCCTAGCGGCGTCTTTTTTTTATGACGCTGTTGATGCGGTGTAGCCTCACCGCCGCGTAATTTGCATGCCGCTGACCGATGTTTTATTTTCCACCGTTCACCGGCGTCCTTCGAGGGTTAGAGGTGTGCATGAAGGAGGATGGAACGAACACCCTTAGTCATTACCTTGTTTCGCACCGCTGCCCCGCGTACCGTCCAAGGCGCCGTATCTTCCCCTTTGAAGTGTCGAATTTGAAGCCTATCTAAAGAATGGCGTGAATTTAGTCGAATGCGATATTTTTTATTGTTGCATCGAATCGCTGCCTTTTCCCCTTGGTCTTGGAAGCCGAACTGTGGTCGCTAATGGCGGTTGCTGTGTGGTATTTCACACCGTGGCACCGTCTTGATTCGTTTCTCGCTACTCCCGTGCAGCTGGCAGGCTGGAAAATGGAACGAGATAGAATCGTAATCTGTTAAGTGACATCACCGGTCGGACGCCGTTTACACGAGTGGAAAGTAAAAAGTGTAACCTCAGATGAGTCGGCTGGTCGGTTACTTATCCTCCGGCTTGCGGAAACTTCACGTGCGCTTGCTCTTAGCTAACGCAGCTACAACACGCACCTTGATAGAGATAAAGTATCATGAAAATTTATGTTTTCCTTATGCTTTCTTTAACGCTCTCCCACGAGTTTTGCCGACCAGAACCTGTCGGTTCGGTGCTTTGTCGCAAGGGAAAATTAGGTTTAAGTAACGCAACAACGACGGCTTCACCAGGCGTCCTCCCTGTGCACCGGTTTCGATTAGAAAACATTGGTGTAATCCATTGTAGGGCTTTAGTTTTACTGATGCTAACCCTTGGTGGAAAAGGTGAAAGAAAGCTTGCATGGCTGTTTCTGGTCGTTGTGATGTGTTCGTGTTTAACATCGGCATCGAATCAAATGCCTGAACTGAGTTAAAAAGAATGACTAAATGTGTTGACTTAAACATTTTTTTTCCATTTTGTATACTAGTTTCCACTTTTGTTGCATCTGGATTTGAGTAAAACGTTGACATTATGATCTTGAAACAATGATAAAATAAGCATGGGACTACTTCAAGAACGTTGTTTTTTGTGTGAGTTGTATGCTTTCTTTTCTTGATTCGTTTTGGAACAAAACAATCTTTCTGAATAAATTAAAAATTCAAAATATCCAAATATACAAATATAAAAATAACAAGACTTGAGTTTTTAAAATTTGAACACCTGATACAAGATTTAATTAACTCGTCTCCTGAAGCTAATTGTTATGCGAGCTCTGGCTTGTAGCATTTACTGTTCAGCAATGGAAACGTCGTTATTTTTTCCCTCCGCTTACCATCGTTTAAGTTGATTGATTAAATTAACTGCGACAAGTTCCGGCGACTGAACCCGCAAACGGACCGAGGGAAAACGGACGGTCTTGGTCAACTCAGGGCAAATTTGATGCTTGCTGAGTAGCGGTGAAATTTATTCGTTCACGTTTCGCTTTCATTTATCTCAACATCTTGCTAAATCCAGCCATCGCAATACGGGAAAAACCGGCGTGAGTGTAGAAAAAGAAAATCCTTGCCTTGGTGCCCTCGTCGGTTGACGGAAATGGGACAATTTCAGAAGAAATGAGCGTAGGGACGGTGTGAAATCGTTCCATAAGTCGCTTATGTCCCCGTGCCGGTTAAATTACGGCAGTGCAGCTTAGTATAATTTAGGCCTGCCGGAAAACAGCGAGATAAGTCCCTTTTTTCCCATTTCCTAGGCATAGGTTAGGGATTTAGAAGGCGCAGTGTTGAAAAAGTTGTTTGATTTGCAGTCGTTGAGCAAAATCGTTTAAATCTGGTGTCGTATTCGCTTTTCTGCTCCTTCTTCCTCCTTCTGGCGCTTAGATTTTTTTCTCCTTTTGCTTTCCTTGGCTTTGGCGAGCATTTAAAACAATTATCCTCAACTTGATTTCATTGGCACGTGGAATACGGAACAGAAATTTAATCAAACCCCAATCCCGAAATGCTGCTGCTGCCGTGCTTGCCACAGGCTCGCTCTTTCCCTGCTCGATGTGGCAAGCTGTGAAGATTGCCCGGTGCATAGCTTAAGAACATTTCATAAATCTCCTCGAAGCAGCCGCCCGTTAAGCCCGTGAAAACCCGAAAAGATTTTAAATCGGCCCTGCTGCTCTCGTTGTTTTGTCAACCTGGTTTTATCATTTTTTTTTTGGTCGTTCGCATGCTTTCGTAACTTTTTATCCATGGAATTAATTGTCTTTTCTCTAGGGCTCTCGGGCCTTAATACTTTTTATTGTTTACCGGTCAGTTATCGTTTCGTTGCAAAAGAAAATATTTAAAGTTTTTTTTTGTCTGCCAAGGGTTTTCCTGTCAAGTTTTCTTATCTTGGTTTTGTGTACCTGTGTTTTTACAAAAAAAATTCTGAATTTTCTGATTTCGCGAGCTCGTTTCGGTATTATTTAGAACCGAAATACATCCAAGATTCGTGTAGATGGTATGATGCCAACAGGAAATCAGCGTGTATCAAAACACAGCTGTTTCTACGCTATTCCCTAGCAGTCGAGAAAACACTTTTAGAAGGCCAAAGGTTGAATTGTTATTATGGACGGCTTGTGTAACTGTACTATTTCATTGGAAGTCTGGGTAGACGAGGCTTGACTAATTGCCGGCGAGTTTTTATTGAACATCCAAGAAAGAACAACTTTAGAAAAGCAAGTGGGCTGCATTTTCCAGGCAATGGAAATTAGAAGATAATATAACAGGGGGTAAAAAGGGAATCAACTCAGTGCTGTGATAAACAAGGCAGCTGCAGAAGACGGTTATTTTGTTCTCTGATTTTGTTTTTGCTTCCGCCGAAAGGAAACGTTTCAAGAATGTTGTGCCTATTCATAGTATTTTTTTCTTGTCCCGGGATAGAACTGTTTGCAGAACGATCCTGTTTGCTTTTTTTTTCCTCCGTTTTTTCTTTTGTGTAGTGTTATCGTTATTTTTCTATCCAGTTCCATTGTGTTTTGACACTCAAACGATTGCTTGTGTATGCTATGCAATCATAGAAGAAGTTAAAAGTATGATGAACGGAAAAAGGGAAATTTTCTTACCATATTCTTGTTCATCAATAAAATAAACTAACTAAATTGATCTCTGGAACATGGTTTGAAGCGTCAGGACCAGAAAAATGACGATGTACACTTTGAATCACGCTTGATTTGCTCTTGATTTGTTTCTCGGTAGAAGATAAGATTTACATGTAGTATTGGCATTTTTGGGATCAGAATAACCGCAAGTGCAGACACCACGGTTGTTAGAGGTTGTAGGTTATGTTCATTTCTAATAACATTAACTAAACATAATGTCATAATGTTCATACTTCATCGCAAAGCGTATGCATTTTTTTCTTCCTTAGCGTATTTTGTTTGGTTGTTTTCTGGTGTAGAAATGATGTGTTCAGTAAACCAAAGAGAGGCTTATGGTCTGCTTGGTCAGTGAACACATACGGTTTCTAAGCTCTTCAATCTTCTTTAACGCTGGAAATAAATGTGGATATAACAAAAAAGTCTCTCATCACTTCTACATGTCTCTCTTAAAAATTAAGCTAGGAAAGTGTAATGCATACAATTTTTCTTACTGTTGCTAGTAAAGAAGCGTTTGTGTGTACAATCAGAAAAAAACTCAACTTTTAAAGAATAATCAGCAAAGATGCACCATGCTTTCATAACCCACATTATATTCAAATATGTTTGTACCAAAGCTTATTTGTAAACAGTTTTATTACCATTGATTTATTTTTTTAGTTTAACAGTTATCAGAAAGTACAAATCACTTTGAAACGCAAATTTTTCAAAATAACTCTTTGGTCGATCATGTAATCCGTAAAGATGCCGCAAGAAACAATCAAAATGAAAATTTATAAATATTCCTTGAATTTTTTTCCGGCTGCCCTTTTTTGATCGTCCCTTATCGCTTGTAAAAAAATAAATAATTGTGATGAATTGTGGCTGATATTCATCAAGAACATAGCTTTTATTGCTACAACCCTTTTTTTTAGAAGTAATTTTGTTTCCTCGACGAAACGGTTGCATAGCCTGTTAACATTGACTTTTGTTTGGCGCTTTGCCGCAGCCCTCCGTCAATTAAGGTTATGTTATCTCACGCCTGACACTGTTCGACGGGTGCTCATAAATTTCGTTATAACTACCACACTTACCACCGGGCATCGCAAACACACCGCACATTCTACGTACCCTGCATCCCGCTAGTGAGCACACGTGTGATGTTTCGATAGAATGCTTTCGCATGGAGCAAACGTTGTACGGCGGTGTTCGGCAACAAATATGATCGGTCGAATTTCCAATGCTTCGGATGCGCCGTCGGTTCGTTCGGTTGCCTCATAATTCCAAGCACGCAATAATTTTTGCTAGAATCCTACTGCCAGCTGGGCGCGTGCTTTCCACGTGTCGGCGAGCAAATAATTGGAGAATTTATTTGCGCTTCGCCCTTCTTGCCATACCATCTCTTGCGATTGGTTCGTGCTCGTAAATTGGAATTGAAATATAAATCAAACGAATAGACGCTTCGAGTCGTTCACACTTCATTAGGGTCCTTAGGGAGGCGTGGAGTCTTAGGGAAGTTTGTAGGACTTTGTTTTAATGAGGCTGTTCATTTTTCAATTTTTAGTTCGAACGTAAAAAAATCAGAAGAAGTTACAATCGTTAAAATATGCCTGTAAACTCATTTGTACCCTTTGATTGTTTGACAGTTATATTCATTGTTTGTGATTTGAAAAATTCGTTAACTTTCATTTGGAGTAGATTTTCACTTATTCTCAAAGTTAGGTTGTGTACCAGTCTGCGGTGTTTTTATTCGAGTGATAACAATGTAAGATAAACATTGTTCGTGAAAAAAAGACGGCTCCTTCGTGACTAAACCCACGTAGTGGAAAATGTCGGCCCAGTGGGATTTTTGTGACCGTGGCAACATAAATCACGCACTCCACTACGGGGACCGTCGTACTGATAGACCGAAGCAGTCTTTTATAGCTCCACTAGATTTCGCCCCCTAGAAATGAACCGAGCATCGTTGTCGGGTTGTGGTAGAGGCAATGCTGGAGTACTTAGGGCGCTTTTCGACGAAACAGAGGGAATGGGAAAAGATGAGGACACATAGAACTCCCCCGCACGGTATACCGGTCAAGCACCAGCCCATGTGACCGCACAACGAATGGACTACTTCATACACTGATCTTCTAATGCATTATTTCCTTTTCGGACAACGTTATCTCTTCTCCTGGCTGCCTCGTTTGGAAGGGTAAAATATTTCGCAAAAGTGACCCGGCCCGGGGAATATGAGGACATCCATGGCTCTCTGTACAGTTCGGGTTCATCCATGTGCAGCAAGGCGGGGAAAAATGATAACAGCCTAGAAAAAATTCGGCTGAATTTTTATACTTATTCGCAAGTAACATGTACACGGATCTTTACATTGTAAGACGAAAAAGTTCAGCATGGGCTTAGTGTACGTGCCTTTTTTCATGCAATCGATTTTTATTCTTCGCCTAAAACAAGCAAATTAAACACACATTTTCCGACTTCCGGTCGGCGTGCTGTATGTACTACTGGTTTACAAAACACACTTTTGCTAATGTACATTTCTAAACTTCCTCGATCGGTTCGTTGAGTCTTGTAAAAAATAGCAAGTGTTGGAATAAAATGTGTCATGTATACCGCAACGCATAAACACACGCAGAACCTGCGGCATTCGGTAAGTGACGGCTTAGCCGTGTAATTACATTGTAATTTTTGGTAGCGCTAAGTGGTCTTATAATTGCCTGCTGGTACCAGCATGGCAAATGCCAAAACTAGGCTCGACACGACCTGTTTTACGAGCCGGCAGTTGCGGTCACCAGCTGCGAAGGGAAGCAATTCAAACGTGACCCAAAGCGTCGACGCACACCGCGAATAATTTCCCGTGCGGGTTCCGCCGGTTGGAGCGGTCCAGCGGAGTTCATGGACTCATCTTTTCCGCCTGGATTCGACCGAATAGACGGCTACCTCTTCGAGGCTTTGGTGAATGTTTGATTGCCACTTGCACGAGTCACCCCATGATAAATGGGGGTTTTTTTTTTCCGGGTGCCTTTCACCGACAATCACGCGCACGGCTGCCATCGCTCTCAAGCGCTTGAAGTGCTGCCGGGAAACCATTGCCGACTGGGCTCACCTTTTTCGTTTTACTCATTTTATCTCCCGGCCGCCTCATTGAGATCATTCTTCGGTGAGCCTTTCTTTGTATCAACCAAGAAACACATTTTCCTTCACGGGCGCAACGCAGCAAACAGACATACTCACCTTTCCAGGTGAAAAGGTTCGGTAGAGCCGGTGTTTCGTCGAAAACTAAGGTAGGGTGGCCGGCGGTTTTTCCGCATGTTTTCATTTTAACGAGTGCTTGACAGAAAACTGTGCGCACATCACGGGTGCAAGCGGGTAGGGACGACTCGTGGAAGGTCCTTGCCGGATGCTCGAGAGGGAAAGCAGAAGGTGAGTTGGTGTTATTGTTACGCGTCTTCGACAAACAAATTTGCTCCATCATTAATTATGGAATAGCTCGTTGAGCAAACATCGAGCGGGTCGGTGTAAAGGGCGAGGCCACTGTGCACAAAAACTGAGCTGCGTGCACGGAAGTAGAGGGGTACTGACAATTCGACATGAATATGCACGGTGAAACATTCCGGTTTCCGTTTCCGCTCGGTTTTCCCGGTCGCACGGTGTTAGGTGTGCTAGCGCAACGGTGGTGGTTGTGCGCCAGGGGTTAGGCAATCTTGAGGAAGGATTTTCTACTCAACTCCAGAACAGCGCTGCAGCAACTCCGTCCCAACATCCCCAACGCCAACCGGACGATGCCTTGATGCTGGGACGAATATTTACCATTTCGACTCCCCTTGACAGCTAGCGTGCCAACCAACAAGGTGGGTGAAGATTGTATACGAGGTTAAATCATTGAAATAATGGAAATAATTGAAAGGGCACATGGTCCGACTGGTGGCAACAGTGGCGAGAATCCCGGGGGCAGGTTCACAGAACAATTTCGAGGGTTTGTTTGCTCGCTGGAGCAGCAATAACAATATTGCCGATAGGTAGCGCTCGGGAACCATCGTGGCAACTGCAAAATAGGATACGTCGGGAACAGGATACGTTGGCGCAAAGCGAGCCTGTTCCTGTTTGCCTACGAGTTTGGATAGGTTACCGTTGCCGAGTTTGTTTGTGTTTGTATTTACTTTGCCGAAACCAATGGCTCTACAGTTCTGCTTTGGGTGAACTTAAACGCTCACCCACGCACTAACCTGCAAACATGAAAACTCATATCAACACAAACGTACACACTCTTATGTGTAGTTTGCCGGTGATCTTTGGACGAGTTCAGGAGTGTCTTTAGTGCGTGAACAGGTGTGTGCGTAAGAACAACCCATACAATGTACTTACTCGTGTTGGAAAAGGATGATCCAGCAAAAGAACAGAGGAATTTAGAAATTACTTCCTTGGTAGATGGTAACATCATCGATGTCGCCGAGTCTTTGGTACGGTTGAAGGAGCGGGCTTTTGAATCTCGTCTTTGCGTCGCGCTAATCGAGTGTATTTCACTTCAAATTTGTCCTATTTGGACGAGTCGCTAAAAGGCACAGTATGGTTTCCATAACAGAAAAAAATATTCACGTGCGACAGAATGCGTGCACAGAAAGCACTTTTTTGTTCGCCTAGTAGCAAATCTGACATGAGCTTTGACTAATGTAATGTAGGCTAATATAGTGTAAGTTCTTAATTTGCTCAATCAACTTTTTATTCAATGGATGTTTTTACATGTTTCTTACATTTTGGGGATAAATCTGTAAACAGTTTCACTATCGGTAAAAAAACTTGTTTTGGTAGTCGAGGAAAGTTTGAACAAGGTACGTCAATTAGTGTGTTTTTGGCAGCTACATATCTGTGAGCGACGCGTAACGTTTGTCTGTACGATTTTCACGACAAAGACAAAGGACAATTGAGGTGAATTTGATAATAGACGAAATAATCCAAACTGGGTGAAAATCGATCAAATGGTAAATACATACGAAGCTAAACCAATAAGATGGTGGCAACATCGCGAAGCAAAATATTGTATAACAGAATCTAGTGATCCAATGTGATGCTTACTTAACTTGCTTAAACCTGCTGGAAAAAGCTAAAAATTGCGAAACATCCTGAATTATTTTATTTTAATTATGGTTATTTTAGGAAAATCAAATGTTGGAACATTGCATGATGCTCTCTTCGTACTATTTAGTTTAAATTGTCAATTTGTGTGTTTAGGTTAAAAAAAGTTATTACAAATTTGTCCATATTGTGACTAAAACTAAGCCAATTAAAGCATGATTTACCGAATATTCACCTGTGCTGTGCAATAATTATTTTCAATTTATAATTCAAAGACAAAAAAATCTTACAAGTTTCGATTTCTACAGTATGGATCCATGAGAGCCGGTAACATACGAGGGCAGATCGAAAGCTGCGAGAAGAAGGAGGAAGTCAAAACCAAACAGCTAACCTTTTGCATAGACAACCCAAGTAAAGCCCTCACTATTACGTTCCTTTACATGTCGCGACGAGATGCTGGGAAGTAGCAGGGATAAGTTTTCATAATTGAATTCTATCCCTGTTCTCCATTTCGATGCCGCCGGCTGGTTCGCCCGGCGGAGCTTTGGTGTCGGGATTATCCATTCCCTTCAGCAAGGTCCCAACTTCTTCGCAATGGCGGGGACCTGTGCGAAGTGCTACCGTTGCCTTTTTTCACGGCATATCCTTTGCAGCTAGTCGAAAAACTTCTTCCTTCTCGGCAAGACAAAGACAACTCTTGGTAGCCTAGCGAACGATATGCCGTGCACGAGCCGCGGCGTAGTTGCTTTAGGAAGTTAAGTGGAAAATTACCACTGCATTTTACTAATACTCCCTTATTTTCCTGCCGTGTTTTTCTTTCTCATTAGTTAAAGAAGTTTTTTCTTTGTTTTCTAGTGTGCCAGTTTGTTAGGTTTTAGTTTTTTTTTCTTCTTCTTGTGCGTCCTTCATTCGTCCACGGAACCAAACTATGCCCCGGGATGACGTGACGTGACTGGAATAATGACATTTCTTGCCGTACTGGATGTTCCGATCCATCGTACAGCGGGATAAATTGGGACCGAAGTAAGTGACGCTATTATGCCGATAAGTGAATGGGATGAAAATCTTTACCTTTGTCTCGAGAGGCTAGCAATGCTATACCGCTACCCAACGTACGATCCTGACGTTTTTCTCGGCAACGTTTTTGGCCAACACAACATTCGAAAAATAAACGAGCAAGTTAGCAAAGTTGGACCCTATTTTGCCCCCGTGTGTTAGCTTAATTTGATTTTAATGATGACACCACGGGAGTAGTTGGGTAGGAAGTAGACGTGGCAAAGATGAAACGGTGCGAAAGTCGGGAAGTTTCTCTGCAGCACATCCGATGTCTTTGCCGCACGGCGATTGACTCTGTGAGCCTCCGAGGCCATTCAACGGCAATTCGACCGAGGAATATGTGCCCGTGGTTTCACTAATTCGTCCGAGTTTATGGCGGTCCGTCTAGTAGATGCATGTAATTTACTTGGGACTAAAGTTTTGCAAGTTTCCCATACCATCGTTCCCTTGTCCGGCAACACAGCCAACCTTTTCTAGTTGTTTTCTTATGGTTTCTCAAAGCATTAGGTGTCGGGATATCGATATAAGGATGTGGAAGACGTAACATAGATAGGATTTTACTTCCGATAAGACATTAATGTTAGTGTTGGGAAAATCTACCTTTAGACCTTTTCGAAAGGTCGAATCGTAAGATAGATAGTTAAAGTAGAACATTATGGTGGCACACATTTATAAAACATATTGATTATGAAGTTTGTAGAAGACCACAACATGAAAAACCACACATGAGGACCCTTTGGACGTTAATTCATTGGCTTGATCCTCCTAGGGAATGGAAGTATTTTGTTGACCAACGACTGTTGCACGACGATTTTTTTTAAATTGCTGAAGGTAAGCTCTTAAATGCACAGTCAAATGCAGTAGTACGCTTGTTGGAGTGCACGGTGGGAACATCTTACGTTTTGTTCGATGCGTTGTTACATTAATGCGGTTATGCAAGGACATGGTTTGAATGGCACGGGAAAGTTGTCCTTCGCCACATTGAGCGCAATCTGTGCACACTGGTTGAAGGGCATGTCTGGGGTTTTTTTTACCGGGTATAGAAAATTTACGCGATGGTTAACAGGATTTTACAGCACTTCTACAGCCTCTGGCAGACACGACAAACAATAAACTTGCTCACTTTGGGCGTTTGTTCTGCGCAAGACAACCGTATCGTAGTTTACGACAGCAAATAATGTATCGCACATTCGGATTGATTTTTTACCAAACCAACTATTTTCTCACCTGGTTGATTATGGAACAGGAATATTTGAGATAATTATTTATAATTGTATCACGGTTGGAAAAACACTTATTGAGTACATGGTCTAGTCCGTAACCATTATCAAACAGTTCTTATGGATCTCGTTGTGTTTCATGTACGTGTCAATGTAAGTACCAATGAAATGACTGACACAAAAAATGTAATGTGGGCGAATTATAATCCCAACGAACAGTTGTAAATCAGCTACCAAAAAGTTGTATACGAATGACGATTAGATCGTGAAGTACCTTTAACTTTTTAATTGTATTTAATGTATGCGCTTCGCTTCTGTTCTAACCATAATAAATAATTACAACTGTAGGTTCATACAATATGTATGCAACAAAAACAGGAAATCATGCTAAATTGTATAATCATACAAGCCTCGCATATGAAGTTATTAAGCATGGTGTAGGAAAGTGTATAACGATCTAAATAATTGGTATTGATGTTTCAATTCGCTTTCATACACCTGTAAGTTATTCATTTTATCAAAAGGGCCATGTTACATTCAAGAAGAACTTAGAATATAAGGATAAGTTTATCTAAATATGGGTTGTTAATTTTTTTTAATATAATGCACAGGACAAGAAAGCTTCTTGCCTGTTTTTCTTAAATAAGAGATAAGATAAGATGAAATTATGAATGCACTTGCTCTCTTTTATTGCGAACTTTTCTTTCGAACGGTTCGTTAACAATGGCGAAGGCGTTTTTTTTTGGTATTTGAACCAACGATAAGCGAATTTAAAGTTTCCAGTTTCTTTAATCAAACACGTTAATAATTTTATCTAAACAATACTATGCCAAACGGGGCTGAACAACCGCTATTTCTTTTTCACTTTTTTGTATTAAGATTTTACTTAAAGCTGAACATTGTCATGGTTTTGTTGAATATTGATGGTGCGGCGATTGAGAAATCGGCAATGTAGTCCAGCACAGTTTCATTGCGCTTGGTGTAGAAACGATGCGTGGCGATGTATGATCCAGGAGTCACAAACGGCGGTATCATGTTTCTATCCAGCTGGTTGCTGATGTTAAACATACCGGTTATCGGACAGGGTATGAGGATATGCGGATAGTTATGTTTGGCGTAGTTGTACATGATAGCGGCCACTGGATTGCTCTGCGACTCCTTGTTCTTCATGAATTCACAGTACTCGAACGTGGTACCGTACATCAGCGTTTGGCTTTGCCTATGTTTGGCGTAAAGTTCGATACTAATGAACAATTTCGTGAGCAATTCCGTAATGTTCACTGATATCTGCAGCCGTTGGGGTTTGTCACGTTGGTTTTCTACGTGGCAGCTGAAGACCGTGGTGTACTTGTACGGTTGGCCCGTGCATTCGAATCGTTTCATCCAGAACGGCTGCAATGGAAGTGAAATGGTAATTGGTGATTTTAAAAATGAGCTGTTTTACAAACACCATACTTTTGGAGTTCTCGCCAGACCTTCCATTACGCCAAGCGTAATTACAATGACCAAAAGGGCGACCAAGTTACGAATCATGTGGACTGCGTGTCACACTTGAAATTCAACTGAGCGCAATGTCATGCTGGAAGATCGGACCTTGTCCATCTGTTTGTTTGGTGCTATTCGCAAAGTACTCCAATTATTCGGTTTCCCTATCTCCGATTGTAATGGGTCCATGACTGTTTGTAAATTAGGCGTGCGGTGTAAAATAAAAGGTTTAATCCCGTTTGACTGAAATTTTTTTCTTCTAATTTTCTTGTATGTCAAGATTGCAATAAAATAAAATAGGGATGCCAATAAAATAGGGATGGGATGGTCTATAAGAAATTATTATGGCCTGCTAGCTGTTGCATTTTCTTCTAAGCCCTCCGCACTGTGATTTGTTTCTAGACTTTTATTTGAAATTGGACGTTTGATTGGCATTTGATTTCATTAAAATGAAACGATCGATTTTTTTCTTTCTATTTGTCTACAATACAAGTTTTCATCAATAAGCTTGTCAAACTATATTTCATTTTACAGCTTCATTTTACGATGGAGATTCATTTTCTCTCTATCAGTTTCTCTTTGCAGCTTCTTATTTGCTCAACTGATTGTCACCTTCCCGAATGCCTTAAAAAACTTTGTCGTGTTTTCGTTGGTCATCCAAGCAGTGTTAAAGTTTGGTTGAAGATTGCGAGATGCGAGATGACAAAATCTGCTCCCCAGGCAAGCATGGTCTGATTGCGCTTCTTGTACATACGAATATCGGCATAGAATCGGCCAAATGGAAATGCAAACCGTTGGAACTAAGTTCATATCAGCTGTCAGCTTGGTGACGTTCATCAATCCACATACCGGACAGTCGAGAAGTACCTGGGGGAAGTTTCGTTCGGCCACGTCATACGTCAGGCGAGCTACGGGATTGGTACGGGACGCTGAGTCGGCCCTGAAATCGCAGTACTCGAAGGTGGTGCCGAATAGATACGATCTCGTGTGCTGGTTCTGAGAGCGCGTCAACGCGCGTTTGATCATGATTCTCTATCACAAGCTGCCCTTTCAGGTTCGTTACCGCATACGGATGACCGTAGCACTCGAAATGTTTGATCCATAGCTCCTGCGGTCCAACAATTTGTATTTTAAACATTATCTAGTTGGAAATGCTTTGTGATTTTCTAACTAGCCTCACAGTATTGCCAGCGATTACTAGCTGTGGTAATGTCACAGTAATAATGTTGAGTCCTCGGAGTGCCATGATGTACTGGGCAAAGGTGGTTTAACTAATGAGAAATTATATTTTTCCATACGCTCATCGCTTGCTGTCACACATCTCAATTAAAACACAATCGGCAGTATAATATGTCAATCATGTCCGTTTCTAATAGTCCGGGTAGGGTGAACCCCAAACTTCATTACATTTTCGATCACATTTATAGTCCTCCGAAATAAGCCGACCTAGGACCAAAATATGCCCAGAAGATCATTCAACATAGAAGCAATCAAGCATCCGTACATTTCTTAAGCCATCGGGATACTTTTCATCATCTTCAACGATACACAAGGAAATGGAGTGAGAAACATTTGATTTCGGACCAATTTCTCCTGGGATCATGGTATTTACTCTCTTTTACCCAAAATAGGTCCGGCTCAATACAGAATGTGTGGGAATTTCGACAGCGGAGATAATAGTATCAAATATTTAAGAATGCCGCTTCATACGCATAAGCTTCACCCGTACGCAAACACTGTTGCCTGTCATCGACGGGTATGATACATTTCTTCGTAATTTCTTCCGAATCCGCACGGTTGCCGTGAAATTTCGTACGTGTTCAGAAATAAATTTTCTTATGCCATCCCGGCTGGGCAAACAATTTTTTTATGCGGAGCTTCCACGGACTCACAGCGCTCCAGCGACAGCCTGTTTCGCTGCGATGGTTTATTACCCGGAAATGAAAGGAAAACTGACCACCACCGTTATCCCTTTCTAACGCCAACACGATTCGGTCGTCGCTCGGCGAGCTTTTCTGGGTCTGAGAGTGGGCCCACATTTTTGGGGTTCACTATTTGTTTTGGAAAACCAACTACATGAACCGCAGGGTTCTCGAAAACCGCTCGGAGCGGGCAAAAGTTTGGCGACCTCTTCGAACGGTCGAATATATTGCGTGCTGAATAGGCTGCCATGCATCAAACGGACCGTTGTTGTTTCGTGCTTTGTGTATCGCATCCAATGCAAAGTGTTTCAAGATAATGCGGGTTGGTTGGTTTTTCCCCCAAAAAATCACTTTAGGGGTTAATTTTTTTGGGCCTTAGAAGTTTTGCTATTTCGCAAGCTCTGTTTGTCTAAGAAATGCCCTTTTTTATCTTCGAATAAGCCTTATTTCAACTATGCTCTTTGGGGTGCTTTCAATTAAACAGGTCGCATGCACAGTGGTTTTTCAAATGGTTATCAAACTCTAAGACCAGTAGACATTTCTAATGTTATGATGTACGGTTTGTCAGGTAAATGCAACGTTTGTGTTGGTTAGATTTAAAAATACATTTTAAAATAAATTTTTAATTCTCCAGAATAATATAACTGACCATTTTATTTCGCCTTCTTGATCCTTTTTAGCTAACATGACCCTTAGATGTGCAGAACGTCAATTTCGGTGCGGCAACGGGCAGTGCATTCACATAAGTTTTGTGTGTGACGGTGAAGACGATTGCAACGATGGAAGCGACGAAGATGTGGATGTTTGCAAAGTGAAAGGTAAGAAAGCTGAAACTAAACTGGTCGGTACAGTTTGGTTGTAGATCAACGATGTAGATCGGTTATGTAAGATTATTTTAAAAAATAAAATAAGATGGCAGCTTCCACTTTATCATCTTACAAAGAATTTGAACGGTAAGAATATCCTTTTCTGCTTAGTAACATAGCCTTTGTGGTTGATGCTAAATAGCTTGAATTTTGCCGATTCCTTTTTGTAAACCGATTAACCGAGATTGTAGAACATTTTTGGCCACAGCCGTTAGCCCTAGGTTTCTCATTTGTGGATTGGATTCTGTTCCACTGAACTTGGAAAGTATTGTACAAGCTTTGGTTCATTCTATCTATTGCATTCCATGATAATTTGCTATATCACGGTGTCTATAATTTGTGGCTTCCAAAACTATGCACTTTGTGTTTGTACGACGTTAGAAAATTTACGCAAGCTTTCCCCATTGTGGGTAGCAAGTTGTTGGACGTTCCGAGGTAAATCAATGCAGTTTGGTTCTTCGCACCGGTGAAGTCAGTGGTTCCTCCTTGGGCCATTTTGATCTTCTCCTCCAGAAACTTGTACAGTTAATTATTGAAAGGAATAGAAAGAGTTTGCCAAAGTTCAGCTTAAGACACTGAGCGGTCAGATTAGTGAATAAACTTTACAACTTCGTCGTTACAAAATCAAAGCCCGACTGAAGCTCGAACTAGTGATCTGGTTGTAAGGGACTTCGTAAACTATCTGGAGGGTAACGTAACAAGTTTATTATTGGTCGATCGATCGATTGGACGGTGGTTGAAATGGATTAGTAAATTAGAAAACTTATGTCTAGAGAAACAACTTTTTGGAGCTCCTTGAAAAGTTTTGTTTTCAAACCGAATGTCAATTTCAAATATAGAAGCTTTAAGTGACATTGCTATTCAAATAATAACAGTGTACATTACAGTTCATTTAACTGAATTGAATTAAAGTTTGCACAATTTGAAATACTTTTCCTACACAATTTGAAATACTTTTCCTACTCTAAGAATTATAAGCATGTTTTTTTTAATGAAACAAAGATTTAGCTAAAACTTAGAGAATTAAAATGTACACTAGCCCGGTCTTGCGTGGAGAACTCTCGTTTTTCAGAAAACTTTTCTACGATTTACAAAGAGCTTCTTTTGACGAATCCTGTCGAACGGTTCTAGAGGTATCTTTTTTCTATCAACGGGGCGCTGAAAAGGAACAGCACCCAAAAACACTCCACGTCGACAGTGCTTTCAAAGTTCTACTCGTGGATTGCGACGGATAGCGTATTGCAGCGACATGTGCACGCATTAGCGATGAAAAAGGGGAAGTATGTACCCAAATAAAACATTCATTTTTGGCAAACACCATACGAACCAAGTCCGTCGCTGATGAAATGTAAATTTAACGAAGACTCTTACAAAACGTAAACACAACAACCAAGAGCAAACAAGTATTTATTTCACTGTTTTCCTAGGGAGCTCGAAGAAGTAGAGCGAGGGTAGAATGCCTAAACACTCATGCATGTCGGAGTCATGCATGTCCTTCTTTTTATTACGCATGCACAACTGTGTCGTAAAATTTATCCCACAGTAAAATATAATGTAATGATGATTTTCGTTTTGAAGGAAAATTAAAATATTGTAGCGATATTTGACATTCTCTTACTTATTTTAGACATGTTTTTTTCAGCTGCCATCCATAACATGATTCGCATTATCAATGATACCAGTTGGAATAAACCGTGGTTTCAGCATCGTGTAACTTAATGGATTGCCCATTTTGTTACCCAAATCGATATGGGATGCCGTCTTCAATCTTCGATAATCCCCTTTCCGATCCGAAGCACCATTTGCAAACAAGTCCCAGGCCGCACATTCACTGTCGGGCGGGAAAATAACGAATAAGTGGCGGCCTAATTGTATCAATTTGTTGTGCGCCTATTTCCTGCTGTTTATAGAGCGCAAGCTGTTAGGAAGGGCGAAAAAAAAAACGAAATCGAAGAACGTTTTGCACACAAAAGCAGTAGTCGACCAATCGGCTACCTGCACAAACCCGCACAAATGATGATCATCATATTCCAAACAGTGGCCCACATGTACAGCAAATGCCCGGGATTTTCGCTACACGGTGCTACCTGGCCGGAAGTGGAACTAAAAGGAACAAAGAAGTAACCGCCTTCGAAGCGCCGATTTCTTTGCGTTGTGTTGACTTACGCGTTGTTTTGTGTTTTTGTGTAGTGAATGATGAGAGTAATCATTTTTATTATAATTTTAGGCGTATTTTTATGCGAGCATTTTTTCCTGTCAGCACGCTCCTGACGATGCCTTCGGGCGGGAGTCCATGGGGGAGTCGAGATTTGCCATCGAATCGGAACGGATTCGTTCTCAGCACACGATATTTGGCCCACATTTTTCATACCCGTTTGCATTGGAAAAAAAGCTACCCTGCGTGCGGTTGATTCGTCGATATTACGTCACGAGCTAACGAGCAGGATAAACAGGGCTCTTATTTATTCTGCCTTAGCTCATGTTTCTCCTTTTGACAGTCGGTAATACCATTCGCTTGCAACTTACCAGTAAGCGGGTTTTTAGGGCGATATGGGTAGGCTGGAGTACGGATGCACAGATGACGGAACGAAGCCTCCACGGACTTGTTTCGCTGTCATCGGCCGACGGCGCCGGTAATCGGTAGTTATGGGAATTTGGGGCCCAGTGTGAGTGGGAAAGTTTGCTCTTGCGATTACTTTTTCATCGAGCGGCTATCACGTGCACCGGGGCCATAAAAACGGCGAAGCTATTGAAGAAATGTCGGTGGAAAAGCGTCTCAGCGCCGAGTGGCTTTGTTAGAAAGATTTCACACTTTACTCAACGTCTCCCGGTGCCATCTGGCAGACCGGAAAGGACGACATACGAGGAGAGTGCAATTGTGTGTGGAGTACTATCACGCGCTTCCGTGCCTAGCGATTTGGACGAATTCTGTTCAACTTTCGGCGACGATTTTTGAAGGAGGATTTGCGTCTCTTTTTTCTGTTGTCACCCTCAGAAACTCACGTTCATACTGATGATCCTCGCACTGGATGTCGTGAGTAAACATTCCGATAACGCACAAACACACCCAGGGCAATGCGAGGCGTTCGGGCGAGTCCTGCATGCTGAGGGAGTCGGGCGCTGGAAACGTTAGAAATCGGAAAAGAATGGTGTCATAAATTTACCGAACGCTGAAAAACACTCCCATATATCATGTTTTCCCAGCTTTCCTTGCCTCATCATACCAACCGCTCTACGGTGTACGGCATCCTGAAATGAAAATGCATGCTCCAAGCGATTCTGTTCCACGTTTTCTTTCTAACGCATTAATGCGAATGGCGCATGTAGCTGTCCGTTGTCTGGTTTTTTTTGTCACTCATCCCATTTCGTGTGAGCAGGTGTAAGTAACCGCCAGCGATTAATTGAAGTTGCGGTTTCTTTTACGAACACCTCATCGGAAGGTATTATATATCTATGTGATTATGTCATAATAGACAGAAAACAGCATGTTATATATTTTGAAAATTCAAAAACATTAGAGAAAGGTATCGGACAGGTACTCTATGTGAACCCAGTTTAATTCGTGGAATGGTTGTAGACTAAAATTTATCATTTGAAGTTTGTTTTGCTGAATCGTACGTTTGACATATGCTGTATTAGGTTGTGATTTGCAATAAATGAACTTTGCGCAGAAGTTCAGAGAGCACGTAGAAAAAAGAACTATGAATCTGATTGCTCCAAAGGTTTATGCTATAGTTTTATAACTGTAGTGGCTCGTTGCATGTTGTTACAAATAAGTAAGCTTTATTAAGATCTAACTCGTCCAACGATTACCATTCCAATAAATGTATTGTTCAGTGCAATCATCCCCGTGATATTTGCTTCAGTTTTGGAGTGCATGTTAATCGTCAGCATTTTTTGTTCATGTTCATGCATGAATATCATTCACATCCAATATGTACCTTAGTGTTGATGAACAGACGCGTGTTGATAAGCAAACGATTAAAAATCGCTACTTCATGTAAGCAGTACTTATTTTTGAAATGCATCATGCCATGAATTTTGACCATTAAAAAGGTTACTGAGTCCACTAAGGCAAGACAAGTTCACTAAGTCTAAGGAAACAAAAATCTGTATTGAGCGATAACCTTCTTTGCATCTTTGCTTAGAATGAAAAAAAAAAAAGACACACACAACATCACAGAACTTAGCGGCAATGGATGCTATGAAAACTAATGCACGTGAATTTTTCAAACGATCCCCACTCCGGTCGTAAATATTTATTTCAAACAAAACTGAAAGAATTCCATAAATCAAAGCTACAGGACCGGTTGCAGGAAGGACAGTATGCCATTCCTCTGTTGAGCACGGAGTAGCGAGTCCTTTTAGACTGACATGAAATAGTAATAGGGGTTTGCTGCTCCCCTCGACCGGTCCGTCCGGTTACTCCTAGCAGCATAACTTACCAACGCCAGATGCTGACGCGGGCCAAAGACCAACGTTGCCCAAGTGCAATCAAGAAAATGCATCAATCCGTCTTTTGCCGTACCTCAGTCGTCGCCTACCGCGTGACTCCGTAATATACCGTAATGGGTTTTGGTTCGGTCTGGGTCAACCATTAGCTCGGGTGACCGGTAGCATCGGCCAACGGGGGCACTGTTTTCCCTCCAATGCTTGCCTGTGGCAGCGCCGGATGTTTGCAACCGGAACAGGGTCAGCGGCTTTCCGTATGGCAATCGCTTTTAATCTCGATCGAAAACGGTTATCGAGCAATACTTTCGGGGCAACTCTAGGCGCTCATTAGTTCAAATA
The DNA here is from genome assembly GCA_914969975.1 of Anopheles atroparvus. Taxonomy (NCBI): domain Eukaryota; kingdom Metazoa; phylum Arthropoda; class Insecta; order Diptera; family Culicidae; genus Anopheles; species Anopheles atroparvus. The sequence continues at coordinate 13,406,085 of CAJZCY010000001.1, forward strand.
CATCGGCATCGTTTCGATGGGTTCGCGTTTCGCTGTAATCAGGCAAACGTACCCGATATCCGTTCGCCTCCACAGGATTTCCGGCTACTGGCGGTCTCCCTTCGCCCGTGACCGTGGGCATCGTTAGGGTTTGTGATCGTCGGGATGGCAAAATCGGGAATCGAAATATTTCTGTCATATCGGTGGAGTGTGCAGTGGAGCAGGACGCCCGGTGGTGGGAGTGTGGACGCAACGATTATGGCGATGATGATTATTTATGCGATTTGATCGGTGCCGTTTTTGAATACCAACCTTCATCACGAGCTCGTACCGGAGGAAACCGTGACGGAGGTAATGGAAGGGCAGGAGCAAAGACAGAAAAGGGTTGATTTATGTTGCATCAGGGATAGGGATCCGTGTTCAGCCCAGTGCACGGGCGGATTGTACCCTATCACGTTCAAGCAAGCGATAAACTTTAGGATCGCTTTCCGCCAGCATGATGGTTTCAGCCGCGGTCAATTTTTCGCCTCAAGCAAACGTAGCTTTTCCGTTGGTCGTCGTAGCGCCCAAAGCTATGCAACGACAATCCAATCAATTCCTGCCGTGTGGATCGACTAGCGTTTGACGCCCGCGGGAGGACGGGCTTAATTATACTATGAACCGATGCTCATTACCATGAATTCGCTATCCTTACCTTCTATTGGTTGGCCTGTTAGCGGCAACAACATCGGGATAGCGTTTTAAAATTAGCTATACAACGTGCCGAATGTACATATTTTTTAATCACATTTCGAGAGCATGTTAGTTGCTGGATACCAAATCGCTTTAAAGAGTTTCACTTTAGATATTATAAACGTTACTATTTGTCGCAAAATATTAAAACTTAGTGTGGTTTTCATATGGTTAACCTGATTTACAGAAGGAAAACATTTAAAGCACATTATCGAAAAAAGCAAGCAATTCATATAAAGCCAATCGACTTCGGATTTAACGAGAAAGTTATTAAATCGCAGCTTTATCGCTTGTTTTAGATTTGTTGCGGTGAATCTTCTTCTCAAACGCACGAACAAACTTTTCAATTTTGGTAGGCGTATCTCACAAGTATAATCGAAGCAAATAAATTGAAAAACTTTTCTGATTCTTCACCTTTTCGGTTTCTCGTTGCGAATGGCCGACCATGCGCTTTTTTTTATCGATAATGAATCGAATAATCAGCCATTGTTTTATACTTTTTCGGATTTGTATTAACAATGAGTTTTGGGCCTCAGATGAGTGAAATTTCTGATTTTGCATTTTTAAATAGTAGGCAACAATCAGTTTCTTTCCTCTGTTCTTATCCGTTGATGTATGTGTTCTTGCTCCGACAATTAGAAAAGTTCAAAACAACTATGCAGGTCCATCTTATAAAATAAAATCTCGATATGATTTGAAGCCCTTGGAGTCCATGGACATCAAAGTCAAAATGAATAAACAATACGAGGTATCGGAAAAGTCTGCTTAAAATGCAGATCAGTATGCATGAGTCGTTTAAAAGGAATTCGACCAAGTCAACCAACTCTTTTTTCCATCAAAAGTGTAATGAAAAACCAAACCTTTCCTCGAATAATGCCCCCATTATGGTGCTTAAAGATGCCAGCCAAATGGAATGTGGTAGCTAAATGAAAATTGGCTACTGCTTGTTAGAAATTTGCATAAACAAAACCAGCATGCCTTTCGGTAAACCCCAACGCATTTCGGCCCCTTGTTGCAGAGGAAAAGCCAGCTCAAACATTCGGCATATTTTGACTTCTTTGCCCAACCGATTGCTCGTCCAGTGCATCAGCAAATCTATGGCCATTAGGAAATTCGTCAGTATTATCTGGCTTTATCTTTCAGCTCCAGCCTCCAGCCATCACCATACTCATGTGCATTGCCAAATACCGTTCTGTTGATCGATCCGCAAGGATGTTTGTGGTCTACATACAGGCATAAATTTGCGTAAGAAGAGAGCATATGGTTGAGACAATATAATCGTATTGAAAAAATAGTCCAATTGTGAGGTTCAATGTGTGTGTTGTGCTCGAACCAGTTCCGAACAGACTCATCGGAGCGTATCAAGGATGCGACTTCCGGTCTATGTAGAGAGCGACCTAATCATGGCTGCGGGCTTTTTTTTGATAGCCTCACGCTACTCCAGGTCGCCATCAACTGGGAATTGAGCATCCGAATGAGCTTTTCCAACCTTCGGTGATTTGAAGTCTTCTTCTGAGGTGAGGAAGTTTGCTACTCCAAGTTCAAGAAAGTGAGGAGGGGTTTTTGCCGAACAAATTTCTGTAGTGATACAAAAATGGTTAAAGGAACATTCTAGCCAGCAAAAATAAAGTGATGAAACCGGAAGGCCAACGGCCACCTGGGCGTTTGGGGAGTAATCGTGCAGTAATAAGAAGCACAAAAAAATTAAATTCGGATACACTATCGTGAAAACATGGCCAAGAAAAAAGTTGCCTCACCTTGCCGAGCTACTTTGAATACCTTTCGCTCTTCGACATGATTCGCTTTTCCGGGTGCTGCTGCCACAGCAACGATGTTTGTTTTTAATCAATTTGAAATGTTTCCCCCGGGAGCCTTTTTTGATTTCTACGTATTTTTAACCTATTTTCGCAAAGCCTACCAACATTTTGAAGCTACAGATAAGCTTTGGGCGCGTTGCCATTGGTTGCTTTCGAGAAACTATCGCTGAATGGCCGCCGTACTCTGAATCTCCGTCCATAGTTGGTATCGGAGCCCAAGGCTATCTTCAAAAATTGAGCTATCAAATGTTTTGCAACAGTAAAAAATATACCAATGAAATGTTTTGCAGATTTCAGACTTCAGCTAATTAGTAAATCAATGCAAATGATGTTGTTTGTGTCCAGCTTCTGCAATTGATAAGTTTGCATGTTTCATGTATCGTTAAAGTTTTGAAATGTTGCAGTCAACATTATGATTTTACAAAAGAAATGCTATGATGTTTTAAGAGAGTTGAATTTATAACTTTGTGTGCAGTATTGTGTTAAAATTTAAAAAAAATCGCTGTTGATTGAAATAAAGTTCGTTGATCTGTAGACACAGTGATCTGCATTCAATTAAATTATTTAAAAAAAAAACACACACACAAATCTTTGAAAAACGTCTTGATGGCGTAGACATTTGATTCATTGTTGCAGATGCTGCTTCGTAAATTGCATTTTGCGCTCTACATTGCAGGTGTTCATGATTGAACAGTGCTAACATTTAGGATGATCGAAGAAACACGATAAAAAACGATGAAGAAAAACGTGTTTTGCATCCTGACCCTACCGAGCAGATTCTTTAAAAAAATCAATGCTTCCTGCGAACTTGGGTGCCTTGCCATCTCATAGAAGCATTTTGTTTCAAAAGCAGAAGGACACATATAAACACGTATCGAATCAAGCTCGGCAAGGTGTTGTGTTTGGCATGTGCATGCTGATTGGTGTTGATTTTCGTGCTCAATGAATGCGGAAACTTGTGCCGTCGGTCACCGGCGTCGGATAGCGGAAGAGTCGTTGAGGAAGAAATGTGCGCTCTGAAATTTTGGGGAAATTTCAACACCATTACGGATCCGGTTTATTTCCCGGCGTTAGTGGCGCAGTGTTTGTCGTCTGGCTGTCTGCTAATCAGGCTAATGAAATTTGCACTGTTGATAAATTCAAATCAGAGCAAATGCCGTGATCAACATCAGAGTAGTGCCGGGTTCCGACATTTGGTGCTACGTAGCGTGAGTGTTAGGTTCTTTTTTTATTGTATATTTTCCAACATTGTCACTTGCCCAGGTTATAGCCATAAAAATGAGCTGACTTGTTGTTGTGTATTTTTTATTACATTATTTATCACTTTTTTAATGAAATAGAAAACTATCGGTGCGATTTTATGAATTCTGTCGTTAATTAATTTATTCATCTTGCAAACCTTTGTTACTGGACTTGCATAGAAGAATAAATTATGCACTGGTTCTAAAACATCGACATCGAATAATATAAAATTTACACAACTTTGCATGTGCACATCAATGATGTTTGGCTGAGCTTTGCAATGGAGTATGAACAGTATGTTTATTGTTATGTTAATCACAGTGTGATACGCTTTTTATACGCCTGGTGACCGGAATAATAAAACAGCATGCGCATTAAATGTTTAAGCTAATATTTTAAATTTGTATAAAACATTATTTGCTACGAGATATCCTTGTCTGTATTCATAATGCAAAACGAAAGGTTGTGCACATTATGGCATATCATAAACCGTACGAGTATGTTGTATGTGCCAGTATGGTAATGGTTGTTTTTGCCACAGAAGGACCTTTACTGCCAGTACGATCACGTAGGCTAAAAGATGTGCACCTTGAACTGTGCTTTACGGCTGGGCGTAAAATTTTAACTGTGCCTCAAAGCTTATCCAAGAAAAAGATTCGCTCGATGATCATATGCATTATGTCTATGTTGTACCGACGTGAATCTCGCTTTGCAAAGAAAGAAAAAGTGATGAAAGTGTGATAAAAAGTTGATGAAACATGTGAAGACTTTTTCGCCGTCAAGTTGTTTTACAATTTTAAAACAAGCCCAAAGCCTATGATATAGAAGTTATTAATCATTATCATTATAAGCAGCATTTCATTGCAGCTGCCAATTCTTAATCTGGGTTTCCAATCAATAGTTTTGGTTATTATATTCCTTTGTATTCGTGCTTGCCTATTCATTCATATGTTTTAAAATCCTTCTGGTTTTAAATTAGCTGGTTTTCCTGTTTCTAGTTCTTTTTTTCAAGTTGAAGTGTTGAAACTAAACAAATTATAAATAGCTCTCAACATAAATTTATAATGCTAAATTCAATAAGGGGATTGATCATTGATCAAAAAAGTAGAATGTACTTGCATGTTACTTCTATTATTACTTTCCATGATATCAGTGCTTGTTTTCATCCTTCGCCCTGTAGCTTAAGGTTAACGAACTTAGATGTTTTAGTTTATTTATGAGTTTATTCCAACGGCACACCGAATGCTCACATGATGTTCCATCAGAACATTTCAAAGGCACGTACTGTTCCGACAAACGGTAAATACGGTCCAAATATTGCCAGCTGTTACTCGCAACAAATCAAATATTTGCTCATGAGCTTTCCCAGGCGTCCATTGGAAACCCATAAAATATGGAGTGAGGAGCAAAGAAAAAAACGGGCTTGGGAGCCATTATAAACTTTTTGCTAGCAGGTTATAGGCTGTTTAGATGGGTTGGAAATGTTTTGTTTGAAACTCAATTGTGGGCAATGTAAGCAGACCGAAAACCGCAAGCAGGTTGGGGCAAGAGGAAATTGAATTCTATATGATTAACAATATCTCCATGGGCCGTGCCAGTTTAACAGCCGGTTGCTGTTATGGACTTTTTTATCCGCACGATAAAAATTCATGCTGCCGTAATGGCTTTTCTGTATGAGTGGTGGGCAAATTTATAGCCCTGAAATGCTCATGTCAATGTTATTTTTGTGCACATCATTGTGGACTGTCGGAAAAGAAAGTTGCGGGAAGCAACAGCTGTTACTCGCAGGGTTCATTGGTTGTGTCTGCTCAGATGTAATAGTATTAACGATATGTCCATTTGGGCTTAATAATATCGATCAAATCAAATGTATTAGTGATTATTGCTAAATCGTCCCACGTGGATGGACGCACTGGAGTATCTGGTAGCTGACTGGAGATACTGCTGTTTATTGTCAAGATTCCTTTTGTGGATGGTGGCATGTATTCTTTCATGGATACGAAAGCTTCGTCTGAAGAGAATTCGCGGGGCAAGCGGATTCTTTTCCCGCTGGTCTGTGTTTATTCGGGATTTATTCGTAAATAAATAAAAGCTTGCACACACAGTGTTTGATTGTGGGTCTTGCTGATCTTGTCGAGAAAAAAAAAAGCGTGGAGCAATCAGAAATCAGCAGAAAGTATGGTTTTTAAACACTGGATATTCGGAAAAAGCGTTGCACATCCATCAGTTCATAACGTGGGCGGACAAAGCATTAACCGACGGTGCTGGCAGATCTCCATTGGGAGCAATATTCGTCTAGACGTGCAGTAATGTCTCGCCCTATCGATCTAGTTTCTCAGAAATGCGCCAATGCTGGGTACAAAGTGCGATTTCTTATTCAAGTATGTTTTATGGAATAGACAAACAAAAATGTCAATATAACTTATGATATGTGGAAACGATTCCATGTTGCGTAGATTTGAAAGTTAATCGTGAACTTTTCGAAAAAGCTTAATACATTTCCCGTAGATTTTTTGTTTCACATTGCATTTGGATCAGCTTTAGCTTCTTTTCATTTTTGTCAAATTAAGAAGTGCTATTATAATGCTTATTTCAAACACATGGAGTGATTGTCGAATGTCTAGCAGTGGACCAAAGGAACCACATGGGAGAACGGCAATCGAGCTCTGAAAATTAGCTGAGCTCATAGTGTTGTTAAGCTGTCATAAGCATCTCCGGTTTTGACTTCGGTTTCGTCTTGCTCCCGACCCAAGAGCGCTCGTCCTGTCTAGAGCTTTGTAGATTTTCATGAACCGAGTTGAAACCATACTTGTGGAGAGGCTTGTAGAATGAGCATCTATTGAAACAGCAAAGACCTTTTCTACCATCATAGAAGGAACAGGTGTCAAATTAATATTACCTCACGGAACGAATCTAACAGTCCGTCGCAAAAGTAGAAGTTGCCTTAAGCTTTGAGTGATGTTGTTGTGCACTGGCGATGGCTCTTTTATAAACAAATATTGCACCGTTGGCCTTTTAAGTGTATCATATCCTGCGACGGTTGTTGCTTCCATTGTTGCAAAAACCTTTCTAAGCATCTTAGAGCGATCCTCATTTGGATATTATTTTTCAGTTCATTGCACTTGTGAGACAACAAAAATAACATTTTGCTGGTTTCAAACTGCAAGTCAAACTGAGTGTCAATACATTTATGTTTGCTGGTTGTTGCAGACAAACATAAGTAAAGCGGTATGAACCGTTTCGTATAAACATTATCGGAATGAATCCTGTTCACCTTTCACTCGATAGTGACAATTCTGACAATTTCCTCATGTACAAATTAGACGAGGAGGAAAGTAACTCACCTTATTTAACCAAAGAAGAATAGTTCCCTTATGACCTAATTTTCTCTTTTTTTCCTTCGACGCCATCACAAAGTCACCTCCGATACTTGCAGTCAGTCGTACTCTGGGGAAAGCTGGCTGTCTGTCCGCTCTACGAACTTTTCTCTGCTGTTGCTTGCTGCCGTCAAGAGCAGGTCCACAACGCCCGATGTTGTGTAATGAAATGTAAATGTAAGCACTTTTTCCTTTCTTTCGAAGCTTATTTTCTTATAAGCAGCACTACCCAGGTCGCATTGAGACCACAATGTTCTTCACGCGCGGCAAGTTTTTTTGCGCTCCCTGTTCCGCACTTGGGTCCCGGTTCGCTGCCCATCCTCGGCTGAGTAAAGGTGGTGTGCCATTGCATATCTTACAGGCGCGTTAGCCCCGGGAAAGTGCATCATCACTCGTCGACCGTTTCCACGCTTCCGGTGGTCCGATTTGGTATTCATAACGCCACGTTGCATTCGGGGTCGCGGGAAAGAAGACGAGGTGAGGGGTGTTTTGAGATGGTCAGGAGTTTGCATTGCACTAAATGCAAATTTTCTATACTTTTGACGGTTTGATGGGCTGCCCATTAGGCAACGAGGGTTTTTAAAATAGCTTTATTGTGCAACCTTGGGTTGGTTCAAAAATCCAGCCAAACAGCTGGAATTTTTTTCATGACCATTCGGTCCTGACTGCGAGGACACGTCGTTAACTTACGTTACTATGTTTTTTTCTTCATATTTTCGGAAAATAAGTCGTAGTTCAAACGTTGGCAACACAGTAAAACGAAATATTTTTCTCTTCAAAGTTTTCGGGTTTTTAAAGAAATAATTAATTTCTATTCTTCTATTCCTGAAGCATCGATCATACGCCAAAATCAGTATGATTCGTGTATTTACAAAACTGAACGATAGACTTTCGCAGCGATCGATCCGGCGTCAGCTATCGAAACGAGGTGAGAAGTGGCATCATTGATTCCGCTGGAGCCACGGGGTTGGTGTCATTTACAGAGAGCGGTGACTGCTGGTGTTGCTGCTCCTGGAACAACGGCGTCTGCATGACGCTGCCAGCGTTCGCGATGAAGAATCGTTCGTAGTCTGGACGTAGGCAGGTAAAAAACTGACGGAAAGCAAGGGAGCACTTGTCCGCACAGGCAGGTTGCTCGTTGCGCTTCAGACAGAGCTTTTGGCGCAGGATGAAGCTAGTCTTGTCTTCCCCCGGTGGGCTGAGCTGACTGTGGAGGTTCTCCAGCAGCGGTCCGGTCTGGTCGGTGTAGACGCCACTGCGAACGGCAGCACAGCGTATCAGGCAGCGCACCTCCGGGCAGTCCACGATGATGCCCTTGGTGAGGCTGGTGAGGAAGACGGTGGGTAGGTTAACCTCACGCGCACACTCGACCAGCACGTCCACGATCTGGGCTGCTGTCAGCGGTTGGAATGGATTGACCGGTGCCGGTGTTGTTGCGGTGACCAGCTGGCGCAGCAGCGCGCGGAAGGTGCGGAACGCGTAGTACGCCCGCGAGCAGTTGTCAAGGGGATCGATTAGCTCGAGCTTGCCGGCGATGCTGTTGGTTAGCAGCTTCTTGAACTCGGGCGTAACGATCGGACTGAACTCCTTTTCCACGAAGCTCACGTTGAACCCATGCGTGTCGTCCCAGAAGTCCATCGTGATGCCGATGCACCGGATCAGACACATTGTGTCCCGGTCGGGTGGATACACAAACTTGCTGTACTGCGCCAACCGGAACTCGTTGATCCCGAGAAAGTTCACACAGTCTTGCTGGGCCTTGCGGTAGACCTGGCTGGAGAAGACGTTCGCTTCCGCGGGCTGCAGCTGGAGAGCCACGATCGACGCGAATGCACACAGGCTTAGCATCGCGATGGCGTGGCATGATCGACGGTCACGATGCATGGTTGATGGTAGACAGCACTGTACTGGAGCGTTTGCCACCCGTTGGAATCAGTTTTAAACGCGGGGTGTTACGTAAAAACCGTGAAGGGAAGTCACTCGATAAGACACGCGTCTACCGCTGATAGTGCTCCGGACACGTTTTTTGGTACGCGCAGGGCCCGAAATTGTCACTATGTAGGGTGTATACTTGAGGAAATTCCGTTCGGCAGCATTTAAGCATCCCAAAGAGAAAAACAAAATTAAAAGCAAACGAAACTGTACTTTTCTTTTCTTTTGTCGCAAACAACAATGTGGTTTATTATTTACACATACACGCACGAGCAGCAAACTATAACATGGCGTTGGCATTTGCACGGGTCAGGGCGCCAAACGCGTCCTTGAAGCAGAGGTAAAGCTTGCGATAGGCCTGGGCGCACTTGTTCTGCGCGCTAGCCAGGTGCTGGTTGGCGTTCATGCAAATGGCGGCCCGCCGGCGGAAGTCCACTTCCGACTGACCACCCCCGAACTGGGTGTACAGTCGGGCGAGGTTTGGACCACGCTCGTCGTCATACAGCTCGGTCCGTATGCCGACGCACCGAATGACGCATTGCGTCTGGTCATCTTTGGGAAAGATGCCCTGTCGATACATCTGCACCATGTTCGGTGGGACGCGCAGGATCTTCGCACACACCAGCAACGATTTCATGAAGTCCGCTCCGCTGAAGGGCATCTGTGGGTCGCTCTGCTGCTGCAGGTCCGACTCGCGAACGTTGAGGTCATTCTTTCTTACTTCCAGAAAGCAGTGGAATGCGTTGAAAGTCTTCGCACTGACATCTTCTGGTATGCAGGCAGCAAGGCGACGTTCGGCACAGCTTAAGATACGGCGCTGGGCGCTGCTGTCGTCCGCTAGCTGTGGGTAGAGTGACACGAACCCATCCATAAGCATCCCTTTGCTGTCGTCCCAGAAGCCGATGATAATTCCAACGCAGCGCACCATGCGCATGGTGTCGCGATCGGCCGGATACACGCTGTTGTTGTACTGCATCAGCCGGCTCTCGCAGATCCCCAGATACTTTACGCATACGGTCTGCGCATCGAGCAACACCTGCGGTAGAGGTTCGCGCACGCCGAAGGACCCGGACACCGTAGATACTAGGGCGATCAGACCCAGTAGGGCGATGAGCAACTTGCAACTTGTTGATTCCATCGTTACCGGTGAAAAACTGCTCACGCACTGCAACGCCAACAGCCAGCGGGGAGAGGTTTTATATCGCATGGCCAATGTCGACAGGGCTTTAACGTCCATGTCTGTTATTCGTTACGAAATTGTTCCGCTACCTTGAGTCGGCACCTTGGCCCAACCATTCCGGAAGAAGTGCATCATAACAGCGAGCATCTTCACTCATAACCTACGGGAGCTTGAAACAAAAACGGATCGACTTGGTACGGGATATTATTGTAAGGAAAACATTTTATTTTTTATTTTCAAGGTTTATTTTTTGACACAATTTAGAGAGTACTTTGTTTTCGTTGCTTTCCAGCACACTTGAAAAACCATCTCACATGCAGGGGCCGACTAGACGCAGTTGTAGTAGACGACACTATTTCCGGCCTTCTCCACGCCGACGGCAGCGATGAGAGAGTTCAGGTTGCCATCGACGTATTTGCGGTACTCCTCGAGGAAGCACAGCTCCTGCTTGTAGGCAGACTCGCACGGATCATTGCACGGGGCGGTGTTCGACGCCAGGCACTGCTCGGCCTTCTGCCGGAAACAGTTGTAGTCCTGGCCAAGCCCGTACTGCAGGTAGTGCCGGTCGATATCCGACCCCGTCTCGTCACAGTACAGGTTGAGGTTGGCCGACAGACAGCGCACGAAGCATTGCGTTTCCGGGCAGTTTGGGAACACGCCGGCCAGGTATAGCGGGAACCGTTCCTCAGGGATGCGCAGCTTGTTCAAGCAGGTCACGGCCGTCTGCAGGAACTGAAGGAAGTCCGAAACGATGAAGGTGGAGGTGGCTGGTACATTATGCACGACGTTTTGGCCACCGAAGATGTGCCCGGCGCTCACGGTGCCACTTGCTACCAAAAGGACCAGCACCGTGATCAAACCGGCAATGCGTGAAGGATTCATTTTCGGTACTCTTGCTATTGACAGCGGGAAATTTTTGGCTAGTGTCGACGCGTTGACTTCGGTTGGCCTGTGTACTGTGCTGAGTTGCTTTTGGCCCGCATGATATTTATAGCGTAGCGTTTGGTGTTTTGAATATTTAGGCAAGTCACACCGACCAGTATCTGTCTGACTGTTCACATGCACGTGGTGCAATGGCGAACATGTTATCAGAGACGCTGTGGTATCTTCCTAGGAAGTGAACTCTGAACGAGTCCCCGGTCTCAAACGAGCTTTTGAATTTTGTTTAGTATCGGTTGGTGACTTGGATGATGCCGTTTTTGTCCACATTATTTGTTTTAAATCTGTGCAGGCGTGTGGCAATCCCAACCCATGGTCGTGCTGATTGTTACGGATGGCATTGCCCTCGGAGACCAAGAACCACTGTAATGTAAAAAGCTTCTACCGCCTAAAACATCTAATGTAAAAAAAATGATTATGTTTCATCAGGCGTCACACGATCAACTAAGGATATTAACTAAAGTTTTATTTAACTTTTTATAATTCATTTATGTTTCGAGACTTCTAGATTTTATTGTTGAAATAATGTTTCAGTTAATCGTTTCTGCTAAGATAGATTATACTGTAATAAATAGAAAGCTTCACGCTTCGTCATTGTGTGGAACCTTTTCTTCGTTTCAACCTCCTCACTAAGTTGTTGTCAATATAATTTAATCAACGCATCGCTCGCTCAAGAGGGCAACCTCCATTGTTCGTGGGCCTCTGCGCACTCCAACTGGGAAATCTTAGATGTGCACCTGTTGTTAAAGTTTGAAGCCGGAAAATCAGAACCTGGACCACAACTTTTCCACCAATTGCCAACATTGGTTTCCCCAACCACCATAACGTCTTTCAGGGCTATAGCCAATTTTTGGTACGTGGTTGACTCTGTAACTTTTTACGACCGCAAGAGAACTTGCCAGGAAAATGCCAGGATACAGCGTTGCACGTATTGTTCACATCCAGTAGCAAAACTTGCTCAACCGGTACAGTGCATCATTACCAGGGGAGTGAAAAGTGTTTCGAAAGATGAGAATGCGACGGGTATGAATGGAAATACTTGTGAAATATGTCTCATTGGAGGCGTAAATTGTTTCCATTCTACGGAGGAAAATTTTGACGACTAGGAAGGTGCCGCAGGGAATCTTAATTAGCAGATTTGCAAGAAACGATCATATCTAATTATCTGCTTACGGATAGAGCTGTTAAATGTAACTCCCAGGGGATAATATCCACGGTATGAGCATAAATGTAGGTGGCTATATTCTTGGAAATAAAATTGGAAAAAAAATTTCATCGAGTTTATTTGAAAGTTTCTTAAATTGTGGAGTTCATAAAATTAGGTATTAAGTAAATATAACATAAGCATTCCAAATGTTTACATCACATGTCGAATGTTTCAAATATGTATATTTTCTTTTCCAGGTAAACTTTTTTTTACAACTACTGATGGACTGTGAATAAAAAAATAAAAAAGACAAAAACAAATGATCTCCGTAAGTAGCATATTTGTTGTATTCCATTCAAATTAAATATGTTTCGATTGAACAAAATACAAATCATCAACAAACATTAGTAATTTCCATGCGAGCCCAAACCATTTCTCCATTTTGCGCCTGATGTAAGAGCACTCGTGCAGACTTTTTACATTTTCTACTTTTTTGAGGTTCATTCAACTTTAAAAAGCTCATTTTTGCTTTCTAATCCATCTTCTTATCCATTATTTTGCTAGGAAACACACAAAACAAGAGAATCCCGAAAACACATTTATTAAGCTTCGTTATAAAGCAAACGGCTAGAAAGCTGAGAAGTGACGCGAAAAGAGCTGAACCGTTTGAGCTCGTTTCCCTTGGTGACACTGCACTATTTACCATCGAGCGTAAAATGAGCTCTGCAAAGTGCTGCCCACTTCAGAAAGGGCCAATTTTTCGTAAAAGACCAAGCAGTCGGAGCGGTGGTCCTCTTTGCACCCAAGAGCAGCCGTCTGGCACTGACGGTTATTGGAAAATGCTCGTTTGAAAAATCGTCCGCCGCTTGGTGATAAAGTATCCACCCTTAAGGACCCAGCAGTCTACAGTAACGCTCCGCCGGCAGGAAAGCTTCACGAAATGGGAAACTATGAGCAGGATTGGCCTCTATATAGAGCGTGCTGGCAAAGACGGGGTGACACTTGCATTGGGTTGAAACGAAACCGGCGTCAACTGTCCACTTCAACCCGGTAGCGTTGCCACCGTCTCGGCGGATTGCAACTCTATCAAACTGACATCACCCTATACAACCTATAGCTCTACGTGCACACTCTCACACATGGAACTATAGTGCATCTATTTTTGCGACTGTCATTCTGAGCCAGCCCGGAACGGTTCTGCGCTCGCACATTTTGTGACGAAGCATACCGAGCAAATGAAGAAGTCAACAAAAAAGCAGAGGAGCCAGAGAAATTCAAGTTTCGTGAAGCGTACAGATGTGATTGAATAATGATCCTGCTGGCGTGCAGATTCAAGGCGGCTTTGGTCCTAAACTAAACTGCCCTCCTCGTTCAAATGGACACAGGGAAAGCTACTGTCATGACGTTGCTACGAAAAATGACGGCAGTCAGTTGTGTGTGCTGCTTTCAATCGATTCTAAGGGCTCCGGAAGTAAAACTGTCGCCTGAAAATGCAACCGTAACCGATTTTTACCTTTTCCAAGAAGGAGTAAAATCTAACACATCATCATCACCATCTTTAGCTCGAGGTATGCTGTGTAGAAACTACAGTATTTTCTTTATTTTTTGTCACAAGGTTTGGATGAAGGTTGCTCCATCAGGGAATCTGTTTTTATGGCGAAACCCGTTTCCTCCGTTTCGGTTGACGCTAGATTGCAAAATAATGCCTGTGAAACCCGCCATCTGGTACATGGTTTGTTTTGTTGTGACGCAACTCACGGAAATGCATTCGTAATATCCATTATAGGCTTACTGGTGCTACTTAAACAGGCTTATTTTGTAACTAGTTGTAATGTTGTGCAGGTTTGAAGAAGAATTGTCTTGACATAATAAACGGAACAAGAAAGGGGTTATAAACAATGCATTTAAAAACTGTGGCGAAATATTGGCTTGGAACTGGCGAATATTTAGATTGATCTATAGCAAACTTATCATTATCTGAACCGAATATTAGTAATTTTGAATAATGAACTATGTGAGTCAATAATGTTGAATTTTCATTTAATCACAAACATGTAGTAAGCATTAAAAAGCTCATTTTATTGCATTTAACGGCAGGTGGCTTGCTTGTCCGATGATAGGCAATTGAAAGAGAGCGATCTCTCGTTTATTGCTCTTATATATACTGTCTATTGCTCTTCCTATAATCTAGAATATAACTGTACCTTATGTATCGCTCTTCCTATAATCTAAACATATTCTTTCTATAGGTTTATCCTTTATTAGTAAACTGGTATAATTACGCTACATTACCCCCCTACAGTAACTTAGTTACGCCTTAATGATACCGTGTGTTTTTACAAAATTTTGTCGAACAGATCAAGTCGGGGTCACCAATAAAGGCAGGTGGCAAATTCCGAATGGTGCTACTCGAGAAACTTTAAATACCCAATCCCTACACAAAGTTATAATATTGCCATCTGAACAAAACATCCTGCCCGACCGAGCGCGATCGAAGGTCACGTAACTATTTGTTTACGTATTTTGAATCAACTTCAATTATAAATGCTGTCTAGGAACACAAAACTCTTCACAACTAGACAGTTACTCTGTGCGGTTGCTTTCGCATTCGCGTTGGCATTTGCGAAATTCGCGCTGTGTATAGACGCTGCGTTAATCTGCGTTGTTTCAGTGCACGCGTTTTTATTTGTCGATGCTTCTTTTATCTATCCTACATGAGTTGCGGAAGCTGAGAAACGCATGCTCTCGAAGAGTAAACAAATAAATAATTGCCAACGCTACCACCACCACAGCGAGGTGTGTAATTTTGTTTCATAAAGTGCAAAGACACTCCACTTTACCTTTGCAGTTGTTTTTGCGCCTTGCACATGAACATGGCGTCAACCCAATATCAGCTTGTGTGGCTCGCAATAGCCGTAATTGTGCTGAAGTTAACAGTAAATGGTGGCGCTACGCAATTGGATACCTCGAAGGTCTCTCTAGACAGCAGTTTTTACACTGTGCTGAGGTGCGCTAGTGATCTGACGGCATCGGATGAGCTAATCTCGTTGTACCACCTACAAATCTACCCTGATGATCCCATCACGTGGTGCGTCATTAGGTGCGTTGGACTACGGCTTGGGATCTACGACGACGAGAATGGATTCAATGTTGATCGGCAGTACGAAAGAGTGAAGGATCGGTTGTCTATCGACGAGGACACGTATAAACGGGGTGTAAAGAGCTGCATCAGACGAGAATTCGAAGGGCGCAGATTGGCCGAGTGTGAAAAAGCTTACATAAGCATCATTAAATGCCAGGGTGATACTGTAAGCAAGACTTTTGAGCAACAGCTTAAGGAAATTAGAGTTTGTGGAATATTGTAATAAATTAGCAAAATAAAAATATAAAAGCTGTTTAGAGTAGAATGGGGAACAAAAGTAAACCATGTATATTGCAAATAGAAAAACGATAGTGAAATGTTCCGTTTTTGTAGGGTTATTTTTGGAATAAATAAAATCGTAGGTTAAATGAACTTGTATGCTGTTTTCTCTATACACTTGTTTGGTTCAGGGTTGAGTCTTTTATCTTCAAACTATTGTATCTCTTCTATTTAAATAAAAACATTATTTTCCACACAATTTAAACTAGAATAAAAACGTGTTTGTGATGGCCGCTTTCTTTTCCTTTGGCAATTATTTTATGATGGTCAAAAGAGTGTTGTGTTTATTATTAGTGCTCTGTCGTATTCTGTATCTAACAGTGCGTTAACTCCAACTGTGATAAATCACTTGCGTGTAACCGAATCTCACCACGATCGCTTGAGATCGGACACCTATAAAAAGGCGATACGCGCCTACGAAAATGGTCCTTACTTTCAACTGTTAATAAAAGCACTAATTTGTGGTTCTACCTAACCGCAGGAGAAATCGACAAAAGTTCTTTTATTGCAAGCCGTTACAATAATTTGTAACAACAACAATGCGTCATTACCTTCGTTACATGGCATTTGTTGAAAATCGCACTGATATGTTAGTATATTTTTGCAGGGATAACAGTTTTTTTCTTGGAGCACAACGGAAATGCAAGTTCCCCTCAAAAAAATTTATAGCATTCCAAAGCATAGCATTCCAAAGATACCAAAGATAGGACGACCATAGGTAGAAAAGTAGTTGCCTATATAAAAAAAGTCGTCTATGTATAGTTCATGAGGTACTTGCCAGAAAAACTTTCAAAACTAAAAATCAAACACATTTAATAACATGTTGGTTCATCATTTGTAAACACGCCCATGTTTTCGTTTAACTCTACGCTGAAAGTGACTAGTCACAAAACAATTATGAACAAATAATCTCCCTGCTTTTTTGCAAAGCAATAGCAATATTTTTTTGTTACTTTCTCGAAGGTATGATTTGCCAGTTGCACTTTTTTACCTTTCGTATGTTTAAATTACAAAACTGGGTAAACATCCTTTTAGCCATCCTACAGTAATCAGACAATTAACAGCGTGCTCTATCGAATGTAAGAGCTGAGCTTTACTGTTGTAACACTATAAGAGAAGTACGATGAATGGAAAAATCGCCCAGTCTTACAGTATTTCGTCATCATGCTGTCAGATAGTATGGCTCGAGTACAATAACTTTCAACTCATCTTCTGAAGATCATCCTCGTTACACTCTTAGCGCTGGGCGGGGGCTCGTGCACGCTGAACATCTCAAAAGTGACGTTGGATACCACCTACTATACTATTATTGTGATTTGTACGCACCCGACGAATTTGTGCCTGTATACCAAAAGCAAGTTTACCCCTACAAACCGATCACATGGTGTATGTTTTGTTGGCTGTTGGGTTTCGGCTAAGAATCTATTGCGACGATCGTAGAAACGAAAACTTTTTTCAGGGGCCTGATTCGTTCTTTAAATGCGTGTCAAAATTGTGCATTGTAATTTAGTACTCCTTGTGGGGTCTGATTGATGTTTCAAGGAGATCGCGGCATGTCACCAAATGAAAACAACTATAGAATAGAATCACCACCATCGACAATCGGCTCAGGCAGTTATATATAAAACATTTTAAACGGAACATAATGGCTAACTCGCTACCGAACTTCCAGTCCTATTCAGTTACCTTTGAGTGTAGTTTCTATTGCATACTTTACGGAGCTTAAGATCACTGCTTAACGTTCAGCATACATGTGGCATATGTTAGGGCCTTTGCGTATGCAAAATAGTGCAAAGATTGGATTTGTAAAGCCTGCATTAAGGGGTTTCCATTGCGGACAAACATTTTTCTCATGACCAATATGCCAGCCACTATGACCTCTCTTCTAATATCACTAAAATATGGCTGTCGATTTCCCGTTGCATTGCATTTGGTTTTTGGACGATGGTGCTCTTTCTCAGCCTAAGCTGGTTCTTGTTTTATAACTTCTCAAGAAATATAGCATTTTATCGTTTTAAGATTCCTTTTTTGCCGAATAAACTTTGCTTTCACCATTGAATCTCCAGTGACGATCAGATTAAGCTTTTTCGAAATCGTTCCTCAAGCTTCTTATCTGAATTTTTGAGCTGTTATTATCGAACCGAGTCCTTCAGATGGGTTTTATTATATACCCGCCATTTCGGAGGCAACAGCGATTCCGGGGCCTCCGTTCCATCATGGAGAATGACTCTCGACATTTGCATTCGTCATTCGTCGTCTCACTGCCATGCCCAGGAATAGCTTCCAAATCATCCACGCCACCAGACGCCAGCGCTCTTCGGCACAGCTTCAACAGTAAAAATCCTTTCGCACCACGAATCGCAAAATCGCACTTTTTGACTTCTTTTGAGTGCCATTTCGGCTAGGGTCGAGCATAGGGCCACGATCCTTCGCGGGTGTCGTAAAGTTATACAATCCTCTTCCTGCTATCCCAGCCTGAAAAGGAAAACAAGTTTCAAACGCGACCAGGCAACCAGAATGGCCCGTAAATGGAACCCACTTTTCGGATGCCATCGCCGGGCGCAGGAAAGCTATTCCTTTCAATCGTTGTTGGAAGTAAAACGACTTCTGATAGCACCGTTCTGTTTTTCAATGCGACTGAGAATGAAAGTTTAAGCCTTTTGGCCCTCTTCGCGATTCCTGGGTATTGTTTGTCTGGGTAACGGCGCCTTCCAAAACGCAGTTTACTAAGGAAAAATATTGTTAGAGTAAGCTACCGTATTCGATTCGCATATTACAGCTAAAAAATGGTTCCCTTTAACGTTTCAGGGAACTACTGACTTGTGTACGTTGCGTTTACATATTATATCAGCAGTTAAAAGTTGCATAAGCTTTTCGTTGGAGATTAGAATCCTTTGTTAATTTTGTTTATAATTCGTCTAATTCATGCCTCTTTTTTGCTACATTTTCGGGTCATAGAAAAGTTCACGCTCGAAGGCTCGAAGATGCACCACCGGGACCCCACGGTCATCAAGAGACTCGTTGAGTGGATGATTTGGGGATTTCGAGTGAACGCCTAAAATCGAATGCAAAGCTGTGTTTCCAACGCCGTTGCAAACCGCGTCACCAGGAACGATTCGATTGCAAATGATACACACTAAACAGGTCCGGTGGAGGCAGGGAAAAATAATAAAAGGCCAGCGTCTTCGATTCCGTCATCGTTGAACGGCAGCATGCTTCCTCGTTTTGATCGCATATGCAGATGTATGTCCTCTTTCGTGGTGAAAATCGATTCACCGTATGGAATGCTCGGTGGCAGAAGCGGGGGAAGGTGATCAGACGTGGTAAAATTGAATGCTGGAGTGTTATGGTGCTTCGCTTTGTGGCGGGCGCCTTCGTTTCAAAGCGACACTGTTTAGCAGCGGAAGATCCAGCATCAGGGTCGGAAAAGGAAGCGGCTGAATCGAATCGAACATCATTAAAATTCATTTGCGTTTAGCCACGTTCCTTACGAATCCGACTTTTTCGATTTCGTTTTCCTCGTTTGAATGACGAAAGCTTGCGTGGGAGGTAGGCCCTTGGAGGAATGGAAATCCATCGGAAAAGTCAGTGTTGCTGTGTGATGGAGAGAAGCGGGCCGTGGAAGGAAAGGATGCCTGAAACGAAACCACGACAACTCCAGTGAATACTCCACTTCGGAGCGGGGCAACCTGTATAACGTGAGGAACATCCGGTTGGCTTCGGAGGGGGAAAATGGATTTTCTTTTATTCAAATGTGTTTCCATTCGTTTCAGCGTGTTCAGTGCAGTGTGGTCGAATTGTTGTATTTTGTACTTTTCCGTATTCTTCTCATTTTTGGTGCCCTTGCGGATAGCGGAAGCTCAAAGGGAATCACAGATAAGGCGTAAACGATCGCGGTGACATTTGTACCTCAGCATGCACGCATGGTCTCGCCATTGGTGTACGCGTACGTGTGTGAGCCCAGTGGCACTAGGGAGTACGTGCGCGGAGTGTGTCGTACACTTTTCGTGATAAGGAGGAACAATTCTATTGGAGAAGAAAGTTCTCACAGGAGGCAGAAAAAAAAGCTACCCAGCCCAGCCTCGTTATCCAAATATTCAATCCTATCGAGGCAACTGTATTCGTGAGGAAAAAGAGCCCTCGCGCGCATTCAGGCCGCTGGAAACACCGGGCGACGTCGGAGGGAAGTTGGAACCTTGCTTCTACAAAAGGGCTTTGTTCAAAAATTGAAAACGATACAACCGATAGGCAATAATCAAGACGTTACAATGCCTCCGATGAGATCTAGAATTTCTATCGATTGGAAGAAAGAGTTGGCTGCTTTGCCGTGCATTAGAGGAAGTAAAAATGTAATATATTGTCGCTTAGGAGCGGGATATTTTTTTGATACCACATTAGAAGGTAATGGAAATCTATGAAGCATCATACTGAATGAAATGATTACGACCATGGCTGCTGCCCTAGAATATCCAGCTTATTTTATTGAAAAATATCACAGCTGTTTTGTTTCTATAAGAGTGTACAGTGACTGGTAGAGTCTCCGTTAGTGTGAAAATGTAAAAAAATCGAAATAATATTGGCTTTTTTTGCTCTGAGAGAACGCTGCTCATGGAAAGGAAGGGTATATTAACGCAAGGACCTAGATTTGCTAAACACCCAGACTGTCTACGTAATAGCACGGAACTTAAATCGAAAACAATAGGGAAGTGGTGTAAAAAGTTGATAAAAAATACACCGAAATACATCCCTTATCCTAAATCCCCGCTTTTATTGCACATCTGTTCAGAGAACATTGGTCATGGAGAAGAAGAGCATATTAACGCAATTAGACCCTTGCTCAAACCGCTAGAAAGTTAAAAACGTTATTTCAAGGAACGTACATTGAAAAATAGAGAACAATAGAATAGGGAGGAATCTAAAAATATCCCTTGAACATATTTTAATTGAAATTTTTTTACTTTTCCCTCGCAACGCAGGGCATAAAGCTAGTTATTTATAGATTTATTTGCTTTTGTGTAATTGTGTACTTATACTTTGCAGACATATTTTCAAGAATAAGAAAGTAAACGTTACCTGTAAAGTCAGGTAACGCAATAAGTACACGGGAGTCTTAACCCTTGGAAAAGAAAATCAATGATGTGGTTTTATCCTTGCTTATATAAGTTTTGAAAAGACTAAATAAGATTTTTGAAATTTAATAGAACATATTTTTTGGATCAAGGGACAACAATGCAATTATAAAGATCCGCGCAGGTTGTTAATCAACTTGTTTGACAACAAGTCCAGGCGTCTAATTCACTGTCCTGCTGTCTGCTTCATCTCTACAGTTTTTCCGTTGCGCAGAAAATTTTATTTTGTGCTCGGGCTCGGGGGTGGAAGATCGTATAATGTCTAGTGGCACCAAGCTACTCTCGACGCGCTTGGCTGAAGCTAAGTCCAATCCCTTATCAGTAGTAGCTGGCGCCTTAAGATTACGAAAAGTGAAAGACTTCTGCTTCGATGGACCGCTGTCAGTCCGCGACCGTCGACAACCACGACGAGTTAACCGGGTCTCTAATCAATCTCGAAGCTGTCGCTGGGCGCGCAGTCGGCACTTCCGTGTGTTTTGATCACGGTCAGCACAGCCGTTGCGCAATTATTTCATTCCCCGGGAAGCCCAGCACGCGCGATCGCAGAAACAGCCCGTATGAAAGTGCGCACATCGCAGTCGGTTATCTATGTGGGTTAGTAGGAAGGAAAGGGCGCACAGCAGCGCTGCTCATGATTTCCGGTGCTCGAGATGAGCTTGCACATCTGTATCAGACGACGTTTGATACGACGTTGAACGTTGGAGCTTAAAATCGCAAAGTGATCCCACTGCGGGATTGAATTTCTTGTTGTTTACAACGAATGAAAAATTCCCACGGAAGATTATAGTTTGGATCTGTTCACTCCAAGAGACCTGCGCCGGTTCTTCTCAGTGTGATATGGTATTAGTTTCGCTTGGTTGCGCACATGTTTAAGTTTGGCTTTGAAATAATTATGATATGCATCGCTAGCCCTTCCATTGATTTGGTGAAGTATAGGAGGGCCGGCAAATTAATTAGTAGCTCACTCCTCCCGGGGGCCTTCGAAACTTGCAGTATTTGCAGATCGGGTACATTGTGAGCTTGAACTCGTTTGAATCCAATACGCAGAAATAATGCCGCTTCGAAATAGACGTACCGTCGAACTGCTCCTGATAGTTTGCTGTGGAAACTTGGTTAGCCGTGCGGATTGGTTTCGTTCGATGCTGTGTCCCGAGCAACGGGCCAATGTTTTATGCAAAGGTTGCGGATGCCGTGTGTCACATGATGCTGGCTAATTGGAATTAGCTTATGGCTGGAGTCTGTGGACCGAGGCACGCATCACCTTCCGCTCTTCCATCTAAATTTCTAATAGCTCATCATCACTGCACGATGCAGCTAAAACTGCACACTCACGCAGATGCAAAACAGCAAACCAGCCGCTGATGCACACGCCACCGTTCTCTCCAAGGATCATCAAAGGCCCATCAGAAGCAAGGCGCGAGATGGTAGACCGAAAGTCCGAAGCATGCCAGTCGAAGAAGACCGCCTTATGTTTGTTATGGTGCACTATTCGATATGCGGTGATGACGCATGGGAAATGCGTCCCAAACCGTTCTATGTCCTGGTTGGTGCATAGTCATGACGGGCAAGGAAAGTTTCACCCACGCTCTGCTCGGCTGGGCAACTCGCCGCAAACCATAACGATGACAGCCATGAGTCCCCTACGGCAATCAGCGGTGGCTGTTGATGAAATGAAAATGGTCCATCGAGGACGAGGCCCAGTCCGCCGTTCCGTGGGCGAATAATTATCTGTCATAATAGGAAACAGCCCCTTTCCCGGGAACGCTTTACCGCCCGTCGCTGCTTCGACTCTCAAATGGCCTAACAATTAGAGGCCGACCCGGAAGGTCCTGGAAAAGACAACGATGATGTTGGTGGTGACGTCGACGCTCGTGGCATCAAACATGATGAATGCATTCTGGATGCAGTTTACAAGAGCTGCGATTTAGTTTCCGCTCGTGAGTGCTTCGGAGGAGTGCATGCATACGTGGTGTCCATTAGGCATGATGCCTGATGGTTGCGGGTAAAGTCTGTTACGTTGAATTACGTTCTTTTAAAGTGCTCCTTCGAGTGCTTTTATTAACAGTGTAATAGCTGCGTGGAAATAGTTTTTCTGCAGAAGCACATGAACCACGCAAAATGAATAGGCGGCACTTACATTTATGCATTGAAATTCCTAGATAGAAACAAACGTTCGCAAACGTAAAAAAAATTCTTTAAAAAAGCCAAGAACAAATTTTCTCCACACTATGTGGAATATGATGCTAACATAGACGTACTATATTATACATAAGGATCCAGATGTCGTTAAATTGACCATATGTTCTGTTTTTATTTTTCCCTTTCTGCTAACGAATGTACTTGTTTTTTTTTTACGTTTGTGGTTTTATAATGAATACCAACATGGATAGGATACAAAAAGCTATTACAAACAAGTGATACCTGTAAATGATCACCTTTCGCTATACGACACCACATATCCCTGTCATATGTCCCAGGTGGCTCAACAGAGTTGGTTTAAATTTCGGATAGCAAAAACTGTGCAGCATTCCCACGAATTTCCCTGCAGAATTATTTCGGATCGATCACGAAATCTTCTAGTTTTCACCAAAGTGTTGTTCAATTTTAGCTTTCGCTCACTGACACCAACAGAAGAGAAGGACAAAGACGAACGCCTGGACCGGTCGGAGCGGGGGATTGGAAAAGTAAACTTTGCCCGTCGCCGCAACCGCCGCCGGATGGTTAAAGATGGTGGTAGTGGTGGTGTTGGTCTTGGTTCACCACAAAACGTCCTTCCGGCAAATGGAAGCGTCGTGGCCAGCGTAAGGGAAGGCCCACCTCGGGAGGGGTCGATCTGTGCGTAATTGATATTGAGTTTCGCGAAAAGTTTTGCTCACCACTAGCGGCGGTCACGTTGGTGAGGAAGGAGCCTGATCCAATTTCCCTGCACTACCACAAGAGAGATGGACAAGGCAGCGTGCAGGAAAAGGGCACGAGGGTGTAGCAACCGGCCATTTATGGCGAGCTCACGTTATCGGTGGTAGCAATTTAAATGAAATGCCGCGTAGCGTTCATAACATCGAGCGGTCGCGATCTGGAGCATTGCCAACGCGTTCGTCTAACGCCTGCCTTCAAAGGCACGAATGAAAAAAATAGCCAAAAACAAACAGAAATGCCGCAAATAAAATCAAATTCTCCGTCTTCGTGGGGGCTAGACGGAGATTTATGTTGACGGGTTTTTATTCGTACCCCCACGATCTTTGAACCTTTGTTTGTAAATTCTAAGCTAAACCAAACCAAAACAAAACCATCAGTGGTTCAACCTGCTAAAGCCGCCAAGGCGAACATTGTCAAACAAATGACTCGTAACGCGATTATCATGTCTAAGGCAGTGTTCTACGTCTTTAAACGCGTGTCATGTTTCTCATTCGCATTGAACGCGTGAACGCGACAATAAAAACAACTAACGCCTAGTTTGTCAAAACAATCATTAACGTGGCAGGCGTAATCGTCACGAAACTGGTTCGATGAATCATTCCCGAGATGAAGTTGATATGTGTACAATTTGCGGATGGTATTTAATTAAAAATTTCCACACATTAACTCTACACTTCTTGGTGAGTTCTAACTAAATAGGGTTACATAAAAAATAAGTTTATTCTATAAGTATTATTTATTGTTATTGTCACACTGTACAGACTATCGGGAATACGGCTGTTGGAGTGATGGTACTTTAAATATCATTTCATCCAAGCAAAACGCTCCCGCAAACGAACTGCATAGGGCACAATACTTTTGCTGGCAAGTTTGTTTTTATTCCATGCGGGAAATGTTTTTCGAGCAGAGCTTAATTGCACAACGCAGCACTCGTTTGCCGGCCAGTGATAACTACCATCGTGGAAGGAATAATTTCTCAACTCTCAACTCTCCAGACTCGTACGAGTGATGAAAAATTACTGCTTTTGTGCAAACCTAAGCTTTCCTATGCTAGGAATAAATAATGACACAACCACAGCGTTCCTTCTATGAATCAGAAAGGTTCCTTTTTTGCGGGAGAAATCTTTCTCTTGCCCATCCAGGTTTCCTACATGAGCACAGGAGCATAATAGGTTTACTTAAAAATTGAAATTGAAACCCTTTGCCCCCGGCAGCTGACGAGATGCATCTTCATTCTTGACAATTTGCATTAACTCCATGCTAAATTCCCCCTTTCTCTGGTGAAGTTAAAAAAACCCTTATTCCATTTCATGAATGCCAACATTTACCCCGTGAATTCGCGTAATTCGTCCGCCCACAGGAGATGTTAGTCAGCGTTACACAGGACCTCACTGCTTCGGAAGCTTGTGAATAGACAATGTAAGAGAATGAATGCTTAACATACGATCCTTTTCACTGATCTTTTTTTTTTCCTTGAATTAGTGTAATTCAACAATCGAGCATTAAGTTTATACAAAATCTCGCTTTAGACCCTTTGTTCATAAATTACTTACTTTGAGCAAAGCCGTCGATTAGTCCGTCGTTCTTTCGTTGAGCGATTACAGTAATAAGTCTAAACTTCAAAGATGATTGCTGACTTACCCGTTGCGGGGGGGGATCATCTTATTGTCGCGGCCGTTCGGTCAATAGATTTTCCTCGCGCTGTATTTCTAAGAAGCCGGCAAACCTTGTGAAGCCTCGAAAGCCGTTTTCTCCGTAACCCGGTATCTCGGTGAAGATAATTGCCCTTTGCAGCACCACAAAACCCTCGCAAAGTGAACGAAACATGGGTGGGGCAGTGAAATTCAATCTTCACTCAGCGCGCCATTCCGTTTGCTCGATTTTCCCAGCATCAATCAAGAGTGATAAGAATACAAGCCACAACACAGCGGAATCCAAGGACCAGAGTGTGACAAGTTTGCAGAAGCAGATACTCTGGAATATCTCAAGTTCTTGATATGCGTGCGGTTGTTGTATTCCCCGAAACGCGAAACGCGTATATTCTAATCATAAACGTGCGGGGCACATTTTCTGCCATCAAAACACGCACACACATATGCACGAATAAAGACCCTTTTGGAGGGCTTAATACATGCTTGGTATAATGTGCGGATTGAAATGTCAAATTGTGAGACTCGGAAGTTATGAGATTTTACCCTTTCGCTGAAGTGAGTGCGGTCTTCAGACTACGGTTCCTGAATGGCTTTGCTTCTTCTACAAACTGAGCGAAAGCGCGCCAAAGGAGCACGGGAACGTGGAGATTAGCTTGTGGTGCTCGGTTGGGGTTTAAAATATTACCTTGTACCGTACCGATGATTTTTAAAGAGGCTAACGAGCCTCGTTAAAGTGTTGCGTCCGCTCGACCAGCAAGGCAGTTCTCGAGGAGCGCTCACATTCTCAAGTTACCAATCTTTATTTGGCCACATCAGTATAAGATCCACCTTGATGTCCCGCACTCATCTTTCGCCTGTTACCGAAAGCGACTCGGAGCTGTAGTTGATATGGCCGCGTGTGTAGCAAGCACCATTGCTTCACCGGTTCAGCCCATGCTGACGTGACGACATATTTATCCCCTACGGATTTTGCTCCACCCCGGAGAACATTTTCAATCTGCTTTGACGTGACACGCCGTGCGGAGGGGCCACTGGCACGTGATTTCTTTTTTGTGAACCTTTTAGAACCATCATGTGAACGAACATTCTTCCCCAAGACATCCTCTCGCAGGTTGACATTTTTTAACACGAAACAGTTTTGTGAGCGCAAATAGCGAATGAGGTTTTCTCTTTTATATTTTATTTTTTCTTATTCAAGGGATCCATTTCTACAATGATTAGCATATGCTGGAATAAATTACAAGTGAGTAGGAAATTTAATAAGCAACAAGCTGCGAACGGGAAAAAATAGAGCAATCTTGCGTCGATATGGAATCTGCCGAGCAAAAATGATGGAGTCCCTGCCGTGGGGACCGAACCATTCCGCACATTGCAAGAGGAAACCGGCTGCCAGCAGGTGACACCGACGCGCCGAAGGAATCTCATTGGCATCGTGGAAAATGGTTCGATGGTTCCGGACGCGCGAGGCCCTCGGTAGCGCCTCGTGCCGATTTTTAAAGACACGAAATGTGCCAGGCATGTCGCCATGTCGTGAATATTTTATGCTTTATCACCACCGTTGTCGGTGTGTTCTTCGCTGTGATGAAAACGAGATGGACTGGCAGCAGTGGGTGTTTTTTTGTTGTTGCCCCGAAACATTTTGGGAATCCCGTCAGCTTTTCAGCGCGATCTTTTCTAGGCTCTCGTTCGGTTTCTACCAGGTGACACAAGTTGAACGTACCGGTGGCCGGGAAGGAGATTTTTTACATTGGTCGTTGGAGTTATGTGACTCATGTGTTCGGCATTTCAGCCCCTTTAATGATCGAGTATCGTAAGTTTAAGAAATGAAAAAAGTCATTCATTAAAAATATAACCTGAATTGCTCATTAAAATTAAAAATTAGTTAAACCCCTCTGTAAAGTGCCACAGAAACATATCAATGATTGGTGAAACGCAAGTAAGTAAAAATCATGGATCAGATAAATAAAGAGTTTTTCTCTTTAGATAAAGAGTGGTTTGACGAAAAGATTCGACATGACCGACTATAGTCGTATACAGTATAACAATACGTTATGTGTATGTTTATGTTCATGTTTCTGTTTATTTCATTCATCTGCCATTTAGGCTAAGTTATATGAATTTTGCTTTCTTACCATGCTTCTCCGTCATCTTTGTCATATATGTTTCAAGACATCTGGCCCACGTGCCCTACATACGATATCTTTGCAACTGTCTAAAGATGAAAGTATAAAATTGTAAATTAGATTGTTGTAGGCAATGGCGGTTTTTGGATTTAACTTTATTCAACGTTGATGAACATAAACAGATGTCTCAATTTCGTTCATTTGTATTGCTCTTGGTGACGCATTTTAGGCCAACGATGGTTACCTTTTCCTTTGTGGTTTGGTAAGGATTTAGAATCTTAACTTCTACTCCTCCGCAAAGAAAGAAACTCCCAGGAGGTGACTGATGCTAGTTGACATTTGAAGCACGCGAAATGTTTGCCACCTACGACCGTAACGGTGGGTGAGCATCGTGCTCAAGCATATGTAAGGTGCGGTTAAGTTTGTTCCATCTTGACTTCTAAAGCACCATTGTCGACTAGCTGGCGTGTAAAGTTCGAAAATTTAAGATGCCAAAAAACCAAATAAAAGCACCCAAATACGAACAAAAAAAAAAAAAAATAGACCAACAGCCTGCGGAGAGCGAAGTGGAAGCGTCGTTGACATTGATTGAATTTCCTGTTCCGTAAAAGATAATCCCCGTTCGTCGGCTCGAGCAAATACCGATCCACCTTCCCTGGTTGATCCTTCGCACGGTAGATTTGTGGGCCAGTTTATTTGTTTTTTTTTTCTTCTTTCTATCATGTACGAAGGACGAATCGTGCTCACTTTCCGTTCCTCTTGCCACCCTCTTGAAACCCAAAGAAAAGCGGAAGACGATGATATTTTTTCTTACGGTGATGGACACTCGGAAAGAAATTTCACGGGACGACCCAGCATGGCATCGGTGGGGCTAGGATGCTGGTGTGCGGGAAAAGTCTGAAGTTGTTTTATGGTTTTATTAGAGAATCGAAGAGCGAAGGAAAATACACGCACTCGCACACGAAATGTAATCATCATCTTTCTTTTCCGACAAAGAGCAAAACCATCTACCGGGAAACAACAAAGTTTTTCGGTACTAATGATGCCTTAACATGTCCGTGTCCTTCCAGGGTCTCATTCTGTTGCCACCTCAATCTTTGGTTCTGTCGCCCTGGTGTGTTTTCAATGTTTTTTTTTTACCCTTGTTGTTGTTGTTTCGAATACTTTTTTCAACTGACTTTTTCTCAATTTGAACGACACCGGGTTGCGTCCGCGTTAACCGTGCGTCTCCATCGTTGAAATTTAGTTTTATTTTCAGCCCGACCGCTGCCACCGTTGGCTCCGCGAGTTGGCAAAGGGAAAACTTTTGGAACCAATTGGTGTTCGTCGTTTCGCTCGTTCGAGTAGGATGGATGTGAGCACGATAAATGCCAATCACTTATCAGACATGCCTCATCGCTTGTCAGTTTATCTTTCTCCAGCCTCAAATTCGGCACACGTACGCTGAGGTGCACCGACAACACTCACTCTAGTGATGGTTTTAAGGATTCTAAATGGTTTGGTTGACGTAGCTTTTAAAACGTTATGATAAAAGTATACAGCAATTTATTGCTTGCAAACATACATAATTGTTCTCTCAACATAGAAATGTGGCGTAACCTTTATCAAAATAATGTTCTGATGACGCATTGACATATATAAACTGAAATAATGAAGTAATTTCCCCAAGATGAAGTTGTGTGCCAGGTGGCGAGCCTACACGAGTACATTTGACTCACCAAATTAAATAAAAAAAAAAAAGTGAAATCATTCAGAACGATTGAACCCGAAAGTTTGCTTCCAGTTTCCCAAAGAAAATAAATGAAAATATATCTTTGAAATCTTCCGGAAGGAGTATGCACTTTGCTTCTTCGAAATTTCCCGAAGCGAAAGTATAATTGTACTTTTTAAGCACTTCGAGGTTACTGGTACCATCTGTTCGCATGCTTTAAAATAGGGTGTACTGAGTATGTTTTCTAGGTGACATTGTGTCTGTTGTGAGTACACCTTTGAGCTTGGATCACAAAAACTCGTGCCCGTAAGCCATTGCTTAGAATCGGGAAATCTTTAACCTGCTCCACCCGGTGCATTTCGGGACAGCCGAAATTGATCTCCAAGGGATCGACTTTAAACAAACCGAAACGGAAGCAACCTGTCAACACACTGACCCAAAGGGCCTGGAAACAATCACACACACTCGAGACAGCGGAGCTGCACGAGAGCAACTACTGTCCTGTTTTGTACTGTAAGAGATGGAAAACACAGTGATCAAGAGAGAATGGACGCTGGAATGCCTGTGGATTTCTCTCCTGATAGATATCTTCGACAGCCGAGTTTGTAGAAGAAACCTCGCTACTGAATATAAGGTGCGATACAGCATACGTTCACTAATACATTCGACTAACAAACAAGATTGTGTAGGACACGTGAAAATGCTCGTGAGAGGAAAGAAAATTACGCTGAAATTGTTGCGGTTGCTATCGCAACGGATGCTGCCACCCACAATCCCTTGAAATGCTACTACATTTTGAGTTACTTTTCTCTCCCGTTCTGTTCTTCTCGCGGCTTACCGAGATGACATTTCCCGGGCACTACTCACTGGAACATTGTAAGTGTTTTTGCATGCTTTTCCCGGTGATAAACTCTCACCTCGGGAAACTAGGCCGCCGTCTACGGTGGACTTGGCGATGGAAAATGTGTTTACGGATGTCAAGGGAACAGCAAGTATGTACGTAGTGCTCATTACTTCATCACCTGCAATCGAACCAAAGGCAAAGCTCCAGACACTGAAGACTTCACCGGCATAATGTTGGACGACAGAAATTAGACCACATGCCACATATCCGAGCTGGGTAACCGGACGGACGGGTTTCCATTGCTAGACGAGGATCGGCTCGTCGTACATGGTCGGTATAATATTGTCGCGTGCGTTAGACTGCCTGACTTCGCCATCGTACCGAAGTAATGAGATTCAACAGAGTGTTTGTGGCGACGTTTACTCGCGTACCATGTCTACCATCTGTTTATGGATGGGTGCTTTCTCTTTCGTTGGATGATTGTTTTTGTTTTGATTTATTAATTTGAGCGACTGAAATGGATTTGCGCGGAATCTTTAAAATATCATCCCTAATGGCATTATCACATTTAAATAAATAAATCTTTTTTGTTTTATCTTGTGCTCAATTAATTGCTGCACTTCGGAAATCCGTCTATTTTCGTCTGCATCAGCTCGTGAGAATTTGAAAGAGTTTATTTTTAGATCTTGTTTTATGTAAAATTTAAGTGTAACGTAACGGCTGTAGCCTACCTCAACACTTGACTTAGTAACCTGAAATAGAGCCAACGCGGTCTGCAGTGTCTCCATAAACATGGCTAACCCTTACGCCACCTTGCGTCTCTGGAACATAAAGTCCATCGGAAGCTGACGCTGCGAGCATGCGTTTTTGCTACTACACGTGTTCGTCGATGTGTTGCTGTTGTTCTATTTTCCTCTCGCCGAAACGGGCGTCCTTCCATCGGCAACCGGTCGGTAGCACCCTGCGTCGTCGGGCTAAACGAAAGTGAACTCAGTTTCACCTGAACTCGCAGTTTCACATGTTGGTGGGCCGGAAAATGTTGGTCGGCTGGTTTCCATGCGGTGCAGCTGGAAGTCGCTCATGCTCTCCAGTGGTTGTTCGCTGCATGAAATCGTTGATAACGGTTGGTGATGTTGCTCTGAGTAGCGTTTTCGAGCAGGCTGAGCAGTTGATCGCTCGTACTTTCCCTTTATGGCATTCCCTTTTTACGCACTCATTCGATCGTTAATTTGTTCAATTTTCGAGCACTAAACAGGGACTGCTCCATATGGAGCCCACTGCTGATGATAAGCGACGGGCTAAACAAGAAAGGACTCAAAACATAGAACCCGTCGCCGCGAGAGTAAAGCGCAGCGTGTGTTGAAGAAAGAGAACCGATGCTGGGATGCTGCTGTTGTGATTAATCGACTGGCAGGCACTGAGAGAGAGAGAGCATAGGAGAGCGCCACGGAGCGTACACGCACGCCTAGACAAAGGGAGCGAAGGAGAAAATCGATGATAAGCCCACCCGAAAGCCCTGCTTCGCTGGCTCCCGGAGTCTGGAGTCTGTAAGATCTCCGGACGGGCGGACCTGCTCTTTAGTCGACCAGTACGCCTCGTACCGTAATGACACATCGTCTGGAAAGTGGCTCCTTACCGTGAAGGATTACCCACGCTGTTGGTGCGCCAGTGGTGACCGGAGTATCATCGTCCATTTTAACACCAGAATTGGCGACGACCAGGAGAACGTAGGCAAATTGGTGCGATTCTGTGCAAATGTGGTGCGATTGTGTGTGTACAACGAGGAGTGGGAGTGTTTGTTGCGAAAAAAAAACTTGTTCGCTGTTTTTTTTTCTTTCGGGGTGGCATTTTCATCGCTATGTGATCACTTCTCGGGCCAGCGTTCAATCGTGGAGGAGAAAAGCGCCAAAAACATTAACGTCGCCGGATGGGATGAGAGCAAGTTTTGTTTATGCTGGCTCGGTATCCTTGGTTGGGAAGTTGTGAACAGCTGTTGTGGCAAGCGATTTCTGTAGCTCCCTTGAATCGGTTTTGTTTTAATTAGTTAGCGATTTTCAATTGCGATTTTTCCTGGCTTTTATTTTGGAAAAGTTTGGAAAAATTCCCTCGTAGTTTTCACCGATTACTGACCAGGTCACCGGTACAAGTTTCGTCAGGCTTTTACTGTCAGCTAAACTTTTGATTCATGGAATAAACCTTGCTAAAACTTGAGCGGTTTTAATTTCCAAACGAATGCGGTATCAGCTGAAACAAGCCGCGCTTTATAACGTGCAGTACGATTGCATCATTCCGTGCGAGCCAGGCAGCGGTGCAACGTGCGAGACTGGCGTTGTTGCGAAAGATTGATTAATTTTTGTGAAAGTTGTCCCACCGTGACGTTGGCGCCATTATCTCATCCGGGCGCAATCGGTGGGAGTGAAATAAAAAATAAATTATTTTTAAAAACAGCAAGAAACTTAGATCGTGTGCTATCAGAGTGAGAAGGTGCAAAATAGGTCCACCCGATGATGATAGGCGCCTAAAAGTAAAATAAAAATGTGTTGATAATAGATAATGTTCATCATTCAGGTTCCGCGTACTGATTTGTGTTGTGAAAGATTGTTATTGAATGCTGTGTGATTTCTGGCCTTACGTGCAGGTCTGCGGTGTATGTGAACTGTGGTACCAAGTGGTACTGTTTCGAAATCCCGCCGCCTCGGTGGGAGAAAATCCCGGCAACTGACAGGTTTTGCAAAACATAGAAAGGTCACTGTCGGTGTGATCCCACTTCATTTTCGGGAGATAGTGCATGTTAGAAGGTTGACCGGTGATTGAACTTCTGCCAAGTTTGCGTGTATCTTGGAGTGACGGCTTCAGGATTTTTGTGGGTAGTATCAGTGATTGTGCGCTTTCCGGTGGACAAGATGAAGCTTCGGCTCGCTTTCGCGCTGGGCCTGACCAGCATCGTTGTGGTGAGCTGTGTGCAGTCGGCAATCCCTGTCCAGCCCTCGACCGTACCGACGACGACAACGAAGGCAGCGGCCAAAGACACTGTCCCAGTGTCGACAACGGTGCCTTCGATCAGGCTCTTTGGAAGGTTGTCGAACAGCGAAGGTATGCTCGCGTAAACATCATGCAATTAAATAATTAATCGGGATTGATTTCAAAAGGCAATCAGAAATTCTATAGGTTGAAATTTGTTGCAAGCTTTTTTTGCAAGCTTTAAAAATAACATAATTAGTTGAAACGAGGTCAACCTACGTTTAATAGCAAATATGACCATTTTGATTTCAAGGCCATTGAACTCGTTGAAGAAATTATATTAGGTTTGCCCTTGCTTATTACATAACGATATCACTTGTTTAAATACATGCAGTTTCGATGTTATAGTTGTAGGCTGGCTATGTTATTTTTTATTTTTTATATAGAATTTTCTCTTATAATTTTTCTTCCTAATGAAAATGTCTTTAATTTTTTTTCTTTTTTAAAGCTTCTTGTACCGTTTAACTATTGTTCTTTATACATTTTCCGACGGCAAAGTTTTCTTATCTTTAAATGCGCTGGACTCGTCGCACCGTAAACAGTCTGGCGTGGACTGAATTCGCAACAGAAGAGAAAACAACAGACAAACAAAAAAATAAGCAAACAAGGATAAAGTTTGACGGCGTTGAGCTAGATTTCCCTAGCCCAGTTGTTGGGTTTTCTCATGCTGTTTGTGTTGTTGTTGTTCTTTTTTTTTTGAATTTCGGTAAGCTTTCGGTTAGGGCTGTTGTTTAACGTTTCCAATTGCCTGTAGTTTTTCTCCACTGTTTCATCTCGTCCAGATAAAGAGCTGCCAAAGCTTTGTGGTTCGAAGTGCGGGAAAATACCGAAACATACACCCGTGGACCCACACAGAAAAAAATATTTTCGACTGTATGTTTGTCCATCGTAGTTTGGTACTCGCATGATAGCGATTCCATGCCCAGCTTGGTCTCGTCGCTTCATATCGTTCCGTGATTCCCTGCCTAAACTTTTGTCCTGATACTTTGTGCAGCTTCTGTTCGACGGATCCCGAGCCGAGCCTTCTCCCATATTGCATTTCCCCTCGTGTTTTGCCATTGCCTTCAAACTATAGCAATGAATTAATTCGTCAAAATCGAAAAACTTTTTTATTAAAACAAACACACCCTGCCGTCGCCGCGGCTGTACTACGGACTAACTTGTTTATCCCAACATAAGACGACCGAAGGGTAAGTGCTAGCCCGCAGCATTGTAGCGTGTCGGCGTTGTGGCTTCGTTAGTGGTTGATCTGACATTTTGGCAGCCGGGAACGCCGGAAGGGCCTGGAATTGATTTGCGCGAGGAAGATGACATTCGGGAACGATCAATCTTCCTTCGACCAGCGGCTTGACCTGCGACTGCTTCCAGTTGTTTCTCGTCCCTTACTGGAAGGGGTGAGTTCAAAGTATTACTTATGTCCTTCGCGAGAACCATGAGCGAGGAAGATGACATCCACCAAACAAATCACTTGATGCAAAGTGATTAGTCATCGTTTCCATATCGATATGTTTCCGCTTATAGGGCTACACCAGCTGAAGTTGTCTTGAATGTGCTCATGGCAGTCATCATCCCAACCAAATTCTGCCTAGCACTGGAACGCAATTTCCAATCTACGAAAAACTTTGCTCAACTTCTTCATCTTAACGTCGCATACCAACGCCATTGTTTAGCTGCGCGGTGTATGTCTTTTCAGCTTCCGGCGTGGGACGAATAACACCCATTGGCCAGGGGCTCGTGCGAATGCCGAGGGAACGGGCGTAAACTTGTGGCCGAAGCTAAAAACTTCGATATTAAACATAATGCATGATTTGGCTTTTGCGTGGCGATGGAGAAAAACCTTCTTCCTTCAGAAGATCGGAGATGGAATCTTCGGTGGCCCTCAAAACATGGGACGATTGTACAAAAAAGTAGGCGGTCAACGACGGCGACCGACCAGTCAACAGAAACTTCAGGCGATTTTGCTTTCGCATTTCCTGCGGCCCGGTGCTATGCGCTTTTTACCCCCGTTTTAGCATCATCGTGTAAACCGTAATAAGTTTCTGCCTTCCAATCCTGGTTTGCTGCCGACAGCTGCCTTCTTCGGAACAAGTTTCCCTAGAGCATATTTAGATGCTGTCCTTAATTTCAGAGCAAGTCTTGCAAAGTCTTCAGTTAAAGCGACGGCACAAGATACAATAGCATTTCATTTATTTTTTTCCTGTTCACCGTTTTGGTTGTTGAGGTCTGGTTTTTAAGGTTCAGAATATGATCCCATTGTTTTTCTTTTCTTTTCTTTGCAATATTTATTACTGGTAAGCACAGCAAGGAAGTTTTTTTTTATTAAGCCGCGGTGTGGGAAATTTACATTTGTTGACAGTGCTACGAGAAGGAAACCAATGTTCTTTTATTGCGAAATTTAGAAACAAGCGATCATTATTTTCGCCTTCCGATTCTGTAAACGAAAAGAACAACAAATAAATTTCGCTTTTTGTTGTATGGCTTCTATCCAGAGAGATGTTCCTATCAATCAACTGTCTGGAAAGTACCATTTCGCAAATTAACATTTAAAAACTGACACAAGTGATCAGGTGAGGCGGTCCAGTCTAACGGTCGATGAACCTTGAATTGGTTGGTCTCCGGTCGAATAAGTGTGGCTATATTGTAACACGGGAAAAACTTTTCTCATTCTCTACAGCTGTCTAATTTGATTGGTCTGTTACGAGCAAAGTTTTACACTTAGCAGGGTTAATGAGGGAGTTTACAAGTTTCGCTTCGTACAAATCAATGGCCATGGGGGTGAGAGAAAAATGTTTATAGCAGAATTGTCGTGTCCATGATGAGGTATAACTTTGTGTTCCTCCAATGCATTCCGTTTAATTGAGCTACGCGAAAGCGAATTAGAATTAACATTATACAACAATTAACTTCCTTCTGTAAACTGTTGCTTAACTAACCAGATGCTAAAGACTCCCGGACGCTCCGCTAGGATACAGTGTGCAAACACTTGTTTCGTCTCTGGGATTCCATTTGATGCTCCTGAAGCATCCGTGCACCCGATCCTTGGCAATTGTCTTGTAGCTTATGAATCTCCCCCGCATAAAATGCTACAGTATAATTACTTTCATCAGAACTCCTATGCTATCTGACGCGTTGCGTACGATACGACGATGGAAAGTTTTATTTCGCCTTGTTATAGTGCACCTTGCAGATGCATACACTTCCGAGATTTCATCAGCCAGCGCCTCTTACCTCATTCATGCCCTGGTTTTCAGTCGTGTACCTGGCTGCTTTAATTGCTCTCAAGCCTGAATTTTTTTCCTCGCCAGTAGCAGCTCGGGGATGTCGTTCACCTTGTCGTACTTAATCACGTTCGATTAAAAGCGGTGTTTAAGAAGCGACACAAACGAAAAGTATTGAAAACGGGAGTTGCAAAGTATACAAGTAAAAATGCAGGTGGTACAGATCGGGGAGACCCAGGAGTCGTTGCGTGCACAGAAAAGGTTTATCCGTAAACCTCTTTCCTCCTCGCTCCTAGGTCCAGTGCCCAGAAATTGTCTCCAGATTTGCACGGGTCGTTATTGTAAACTCATTGAACATAATTGCATGTTATAGACTCCCTGGACTACTTCGTCTACCTACGACTACCGCTGGGTTAAAGCGATGAAAGGAGGAAGAGGAGGGAAAATCGCTTTCAGGGCCTCTGTGAGCATCGCCCAACTTTATTCACTTCGCCTATAAACTTCACTGTCCCGTGTGCCGACCGGGGGCTATGTGATAAAGGTTTGCCGGCGACGGCAGTGGAAGAGTACACCGGCCTTTAACTCCCCGATGGAACGGCTCGCCCTGATGCAATGTCTGCCACCGATTGAGTGAACGCGTTCAGTCGACACTAGCCCGTGTCCGATTTTTTTTAATGCTCTCCTATTGTTGCTGCACTCCATCCAGCATCGCGACCTGCATCTACGTCGTCGTTGGTACGGTGAGGGAATGGTGTGATTTTTTACCTTTCCAATGGCGGGAACTGGCGACCAATTGACAATCCCTTCCATCCAATAGTGTCCAACAGAGAGCGCGGCAAGCCACGCAGCCGGCGAGGAAGGAAGAGGTAGTGTGCAAGGACTGGCAGAATCGTTATTAAACTCACTTAGGCGAACGAATCGAGAGGCTGTAATGAACTTGTCGCCATGGAGCGAGCTACAACCGTTATGAATGTTGTGATTGTTAGAGTCGAATGGAAGACCCAAAAGCTACACGAGTACTTCGGCTGCTTCTGCAGAGACCCCATGGCCGTTCTGATAGTTCTACAGACAGCATTGCATTGCTACGATAGAAGGAGCCGTTTCTGATTTTTTTTGCAGCATCATTGGTGACAACCATTTAGTGGTAATGGTTTCATTTGTTCTAATTTTTTTTTACACCCGTCTTCGTCTCATCGATTACCGACCTTTACTGAGGCAGACGAACTCAGATCGGACCGTGGGATACTTGCGCACTGCCTATGGCCTTCCGGTACGAATTTTCTCACGAATCACGCGCCACCCTAGCCATTCCCGCCTTCCATTCGGCTGCACCCTCACCATGCACTCGTGCGTCGTAAGTGGAAAACTACCAAGGCCACTATCGGTTATTGGCAGGGCGTGACTTGCGAGAAACCCAAATGGAAATCTAGGCAAAGGGTAGGCTGTGCACTTCCTTATCACTAGGTGGAGGTGGAGCAGGGCACAGGATGATTGATATTAAAAGTTTTCCATTTTTCTCGTTAACTCGTCGGTGGATTGGATCAAATCAGTCCCTTCGAGTTCCGCGTTTACTGGAGTTCGCGCAATGACAATCCAATTTGAGGTAGATTCGTTGTCCAGCGCTGATGAACCATTCTACTTAATGAAGTTGCTCGTGGGGATCTAACTCCACTTTTTGTGTCGCGTTTTATTTATTCTTAACATCTTCTTTTTCGGATTTTTTAGTGAACAAAGTCGATTTGCGGAACGTACAATTTTATTTATATACACTATTTTAGCTTTCATATTTCCTTTATTCGACAAACTTATTGAAATCAGTCCTGAATCGCTGCTTCAAACTTGAAGGTATTTTTGTATCGACATTATCAACTGCTGACATTGTTAAAAATTGTCTCGAAACCTGGCTTTGATTGAACAGTGTAACAGTAATCCTCGGCGAATGTTCGATTCACAACATATGTTTGATTAGTAATTTGGAAAACAAGATTTGTCTGTAAATATGACGATAAGATCCGCAAAGTGTGGCAACGCATGCAGTGTCACGGCTCCTCACATCGCCATCTGGGCACTGGATTGCAAAGACAAGCATATTGTCCTGCGCGCGTCAGCTGGAAAAGGGAAGAAGTGTCGCCAACGTAGGAGGGTGGGCTGGCGGGTTGGTGTGATTTAGACAAAGCTGGTTTAAATTATTGTCACTCGCTGTGAACACCCACCACGCAGCCGGCAGGGTGGGAAGGTGATGCGTAACAGAACAAACTATCGCAAGTGCAGAAGATAGTGCACCCTGAAAGCGGGGTCCAGTCCAGTCCAGGGCAAAAGATTGAATCGAGTGGGCTTCTTTGGTGCGCCCGACATGTATCCACACCGTAAGGCTTAAGCTTTTAATTTGCACAAAGCCATTGCTTGAATGCATAAATCAGTACCTAAAGCGGTGCCATCGTGCTCGTGTCGCTGGCGTGTCCGGTAGAGCCCGGGTCAGTGCGGGCCAGGGAACCCTGACGCACCGTTTCAGGGATGAGCCGCATCTGGAACACATGCATCTTTTCTATTCCACTTTCCGTTCTGTCTTTTTCTGTGGCGTGTGTCGAAAGGCGAGCATTTCCCATCCCGGCAATAGCAACGCCGCAAAGCTCCTCTCTGACCACGCGGCGAGGAAGGGAACAGGAAAAAGGGAATGTTTGACCGCCGGCGAGGGTCTGTAAGTAGCAGTCGGTCATCGGAAAATTTCTCCATTCAGCAGGAGAAAAAACAAAGAGACCAAGGATTCCCTCGGTTGGTCATGGGAAACGATTCCTTTTTACGACGCAGGATCTCGTACTTTGAATCAACAATTTAATGCCTTCAACATTTCCCGTTCTCCCTGGATTGGCCATGTTTGTTCAGCACAGTTCTGTGCGCTTCGGCTGGGCATGCAGAATGGGAAGCACATTTCGCACCGCAACCACAATTTTCTACTCAAACCGGTATGGAGAGAAGACCAGAGTTTGTGTATGTGTGGCCGTGGGTATATGGTCATCAGGAAAATGGATGACGGCTGGGTCTACTAGTGGTGGGGAACTTGTTTGTGAGGGGGTTGGTAATGCTGTTTATGAATTCTGTTTCCCTCAACCTTTTTCACACATTTCCCTACACCCTCGGTTTCATCGGAAGGATCAGCTAAAAGGAAAAGTTCTGCCGGACATTGCCCTTGATTGGCACATTTACTATTCGGACCTGAGAAAGTCATCTGAATAGGACGTTTAGGGCAGGCATCGATCTTGAAAAAGTGTTTTTAGTGCATTTTCCGTTAAAGTAGAACCCTCGAGAAGGTATGCGAGCTAAGTTTGTACATAACTCTAATGTCTGATTTTGGCCGGAAACATTAACTTAAGCAACTCAAATCCAACGTCGTTATGCAAATGCAGAAACACAAGTTTTTAAAGTTGTAATGCTAACTCAATTTTCCATTTCATTGGTAACATACAAAGCTAGTTAGATTACCTTCTAGAACTATATTGTGGTTAAAACAAAAACTGGTATCAATCACGAGCTTATTTATTTTTGCTTCTTCTTCATGTTCGAATTTCCATCTGGTTTCGTTACCAGTTTGCGTGAGATCTATTGAATTAGCAACACGCCAAGAAGGGTTATTTTCTGTGGTGCTAAGAATTTTCTAGCCTCATCACCTTTCCCAACCAATAACGGTCGGACGGTATGAACCTTTCACAATCATGGTCGCAAATTGCGTTATCAATTTTCGGTTCCCATTCTCACGAATTTGGATGCTCCTGTGCTGTTTTCATGGCTTTTATTCGTACTGTTTGATGTTCTTTCCGAACATTGTAGAATGTTCACTGTGTCGTATCACCAGAGCTTGAAGGCGATTGGTTTGGCGCTTTTGACGGAGACCGAAATGGAGAAAATGTTCAGACAATATAAGCTTGAAAACACATTTTTATTTCTTACAAATGTGTTTTAAAGGAGACATTGGAAAGAGATTTCCGACTTTGTCGGGTAGAAAAGCTACGGTGTAGAAAATAGAAAATCATTGAATGCATTGCTTTGCTTTTGTATCTCGTTTTTTAACAAGAACTACGGACGTTTTTCAATCGTAGAATTATGCACGTGGTAGCTATGAATATAGTTTCTGAAATATTCAAGCATCAAGAAAACAAACTGTGGTCCATAGAAGTCCTGTTTTCAGCATCAACAAATACAGAACACAAGGAAACTGAGTTACAAGACGAAGCAGAAACTCACTTAGTGGAGCGAAATATGAGATCAACAGTTAAGTAATAGAAAGCATTCGGCCAAAATGTATCCATTTTCTGCACATGATGTGAGGAAAATATAATCAGACAAGCTGCTCGCCCTGGTTCGCCGGGGGCTGACCCTGTACCTGGAGAAACGGGAATGGTGAAGAAAGTGGTGGAGCGTCAAATTAGATTTCCGATGATGCGAGTGTTACCGCGACGAGAGTACACATCATGCACGTGTTCGAACACGCCGTCCTTGTGCACGTCTGCCAAATGCAAGCACGCGGAACGTCAAAGTCCTCCGCAGTCAGTAGAAGTTATTCCGCGGCTCGAGATACGGAAACGGCGCCAAA
Organism: Anopheles atroparvus; assembly: GCA_914969975.1. Classification (NCBI taxonomy): domain Eukaryota; kingdom Metazoa; phylum Arthropoda; class Insecta; order Diptera; family Culicidae; genus Anopheles; species Anopheles atroparvus. The sequence goes on from CAJZCY010000001.1 coordinate 13,447,053, forward strand.
GAGTATCGCATTTCTAGGTGCGCTTTATTCTTCCGCTGGCGTCGGTACCGGGCCTTTCATTCAGCGATCAGCAAGTTACAGTTTATCAAAAACTCCGGTACGTGAGGTTTTTGTTTGCCTGCAGGGGCAAAGCCGGTACGGAAGGCCGGAACGGTGTTACGGTGGAATGGAAGAGATTTTTCACCATGGCCCGACCGCTGACCGACCGGACAGCAACAGCTGCCTCCGGTTGTGGGGAAGTTGCGTCCGGAAATAAATCAAAGTCAGCGAAAGTTCCGCACTCAATAAACATTGCATAGCGCGTCCAGGATACGGGTAACGGTGTGTTTGTCCGGCAGGAAACCGAGCAACGGGGGAACGCAAACACACTGGGGCATACGATTGGGGAGGAACAGTAGACCATAGGCTTTGGATGTGCCCAGCGGAATGAGCACCGTTCGCAAAACTGGAATCCTTACAATTGGAACTTCTCCAACATGGCAAAACGTGTGCTGCAAGTTGTGCATAACGCTGTACGGGAGAAAGAAAAAATGAAACAGGCATTCGCACTACACCATCGCAGCAGTACAGGAGTACAATGTAAGCAACCTAGAATGTTATCCTGAAAATGTTGTAATGTTACTCGTAGCATTTCGTTACTAGCGTTCCTAGCGTGGGGGATACGGGGAAAACCTGAAGGATTATGAGGCTGGAAGACGAACAACAAACCCGGGGGGCAGAATATAGCGTGAGTTGCATAGTGAAAGGTGGAAAAAGTACAATGTTCCGAACTCAGCCCCGACAAATAAACATGCCCTACACCGGACCGGCCTGCACCGGACAGAAACCCACCGGTGGTGGCCTCTACAAACGTAACCTCCAAATTGAGTTCAATGTGGTGTCGCCCGTGCCACCCTTCAGCACCCAGCAGCCCAGCAATCCGCTAAACGGTCCAGCTAGTTCAGCATCGTAGTTGTGCTCCGGCCATCCCTGGCGTGTGCAGTGTCGGCCTTTTCAGCCCAATTGTCGCTCGTCATCGTCGTCATCGCCGTGTGGACACGAGGCCTATTGTTACCGTTGTTCTTGGGCGCTCTTTTTTTGTGAGGGTGAAACCTTGATAACCCAGAAATGTCGCAAATGAACAACGACATCCTGCGACTGCCGTGTCTTCGCTCGTCCATGGTAGGTGGATTGAGGGTGTGGTGGCGGGAAAATGCGGTCCAGAGAGCTGGTGTCCCGCCATCCCGTCGTACAACGAACGGTCGCTGGCCATCGAGTATCCGGAAGAGCACAGAAGGCCAGAGTACGCTGACGATGGGGTTCTTTTGTTGTTGAACCTCCACGTAGGATCAGCGAAGACTGTTGGTCATGACGTTTACCCCGCTCCTTTCGCTTCTTCTGTTGGTCGGGCAACCTGAGCCTTTCGCAGTTGCACCAACGACGCCTAAAGTAATCATGCTAAGCGTGTCGAGCGCGTTTGGGATTTGGCCCGCCACTGGCTCGTGGTCCTCGGGGGAAGGATGAGTTGCTATAAATTATTAGATGACTGTGTGACTGTGCTGGGCATTATGGCATGGGCTTTATGGTCGCCGCGTCTATACGGGGGCCAGATAGTGGAAGCAGTTAATGCTGGATGTCTACAGTGCGGTGTAGAATCCATGGACCGATAGCTTCCGTAAATACACATAAAGTCCGTCCCACATTCACACCGAAAGTTAGTGATCCTCGTGGGAACTAACGCGTAGTCTCGGGCTTAAGTTTCGTGTACAGCGCTTTTCTGCGGTTATCTACGGTTTGTTCGAACCGGCGACGGCGCGTCGTCGTGTTTCGCCTGGTGAAATGGTGAAAATGATTCCGGATCGTTGCCCAGCCCGTCGTGATGCTGCAGATGGTGCCTGCAGTCGACGAAGTCATAAAATGGGGCCCTAGCGTGAGCCAACGGATTTCACTCCGTGCGTTCGTAGCAGGGTATCTGGTGATTTTATGATACCTTCGGTCGTGCGCACTCGTTGAAGATAGTGAGGTGACTAAAACTTTATCGTCAAAATTCTAAACCACCTGAATCAATACCACCTTCGCCCAGGAAGTTGAGCACCTTGCCCGCGTGAAGTTTAGAAACAGTGCGAGGGGGTTGCAATTGTTTTTCTATCCGTATTTAATGTTGAACAATTAAGATTGTCCCTATTGAATACAGATAATCCATTGATAAAGCGTGGCAAACAAAAAGTTTCCGATAGCCACCATAGAACTAGCCATTCTGTCTCAGATATTCTCACGCGTTCCGGACAAGTGCCGAGTTTATCAGCGTCCTTGCTGCTCAGCCTTGACCAAGACCATCGGCAAGCTCTTCCTCCTCGTGGACCGGTTCGTAGACTTTTGGTCAAACATGTTCACGGTTCGAAAAGCTGCTTGCAATGACGCTAACCATCTTCATTGCGACGGCTAAGAACCGGTGTTTCCTAAAGGAAACTCATTCCTAAACTTTGTCGCAGCGCAGGCATGATGAATGTCATATTTGCCATCGGTGTGCAGTACAGTATTGAAGGTCAGTGGTACGTATGCGAACACTTGCAGTACGGCATTGTTTCCAGTGATTGTCTTTTCTCCCTCTCCTTCTCCCTCGCTCTCTCTCTCTCTCACACACACACTCGTGCGCGCTCTTTTACTCCATGCTGCGCCATTGTCCTGTGCCAAAGGTGCGCTGCGTCCAAAGGTAAACGGGATTGATTGGCCCGCTGACGACGCCTGCCGGTTTTGCGCAATTGCTGGGCGACTGGACGGTTCGGACCAGTTCGACTGGACCAGTCAGTCGTGTTGCAGTTGATTACATAGATTACCGCGGGGTTGCGTAGCTCGCTCAGGTTTGCTTGATTTTCTCCTCGTTCTTCCTATTACCTCGGTTAATGGCTCGGGAAGGTTTCCATTATCATTATGTTACGTCGCGGTCCGCTCGCTGTTGGTGGACATTTGAGACGTCCTAGGTGGTACATTACAATGTAAGTAATTATAGCGCCCTGGCTAGGCATTGGCGGAGCATGAAATTTGCCTATACCAAAATTCATCTTCATGGAGTTGAGGCACTGTTTCTTGTTTTTTTAGAATATGATGTGACGTAGTTTGACGTAGTCAAATGACTGAGCATCGATAAACCAATAAGGCTTCGGAATATAACCTCCGCAGCTGTTGACTGGTTTTAAATGAAGTTTGAACAGTTCAACAGTTCAAAGAGGTCGCATTTAGTTTATATCCCTATTTAAATCCACCCAGGGTGCCACTCTCCTCGCGAAATGCTCCTTGCCGATCGAGGAATAAAACTTCACGTCATGAAACATTCAACATTAGTGCCCGGTTTTATTGAACTTTATTTTCCTTCTTCCTTTTTAAAGCCCATTTTAAGCGAAGTCGCATACTTTTTTACTGAGAAGAGGCATACTGGTGCTTTTTTACAACCTGTCAAAATACATTAAGTATCGCTCGAAACGTTTACGATTCGATCCAATTGATAAAAGGGTCCTGTTATTTTTACACCATCGATTCACGATTTGGTACTCAATTTACGAGTAAAATTGTAGAAACCATGTGGAACTGAGAGTTTTGCAAGTTACTTAGTTGTTTATGCACCTTGATTTTGTTTGAACGGGTTAAATATGTGTTGGACGACTTAAAAAACCGTTAATGCCCGCGACGTAGTTTTCCTGGCGCCTTTAAAATCTTTTGTATTCACAGTTTTCTTCTAATTCACGGTTTTCCTCTGCTTTGATTAATCACATCTTAATGATAATTCTTTGATCACGTTGCTTGTCTCTTAATTAAATAAATATTTTGTGTTCCTATGCGTGCACGAAGCAAACCAGTACCGGTGTGACAGGGAATTTTGCTGCACGAAACCGATGAAATCAAGTGCATCTTCAGCCTCAATCCACAACCTTTACCAGAGCGTAAAGTGTGGCATTTTCGCTAGCATCTTTCCTCCCTTGTAGCTTGTGATGCAGTGTCCCGATGCAGTGTCTACCTTGGAAAGTTTGCATGCTGCGCCGTACGGCGAAGTCAATCAGTCAGTCATCATCAGTTTCATCCTGTTTAGCGGGAGTCTTGGACGACCACGGAGAGGACACTCGAGGCGTTTGCTTCTGGTAACCATGGAGAGGTACAGTCTCGTTCATCTTCGATCATCAACCCAGCAGCGGCCCTGGCGACGATAACCCCGGATCCGGTTTTCTTTCGTCTGATCAACCTCCGGACGCGGAAAGGCAAACGGACAACCACGCACATTGTGTAAACTAGTATCGAAGCGTGCGAGTGATAGAAAGAGAGAAAGGGTGAACTGGGAGCGAAAATGGCAGAAGGACAGCCGCTCCCGTTACCTAGCGCTTCACGGTACGTGCCAGTACCTTATTTGCCGGTGCTTCAGAGCCGGTCTAGAAATTGTTAATTTTCTGCATGAAAGGAGGAACCAACGGTACGCAACCGAACCCTGTCCCGCAGTGGCCGAAGGGGAGGCTCCGCGCGATGAACCCAACCGTAACAACCATCGAAAACTCGAACGATGCTGTGAAAGTGCATCGACCAAGAGAACATTCGTCTGGCACCAGTCGAGTGGGGCAGGACACGAAGAAACTATTATTAGTGGATTACTGAAGATCAGCGTCCTTCTGCAGGAGCCCCGACAAAGGCGTAGTTATGATGACTGGATAGCCAGGTCACCGTTGTCCAGAGGCGGAGCGATATTTACCGAACGCTACTTGGCATGCGGCAGCAGGGTAACACTGGTCTGCTCGATAGTAGCTCTTCTGAATAATGACCGTTAGCGAGCACGGAAGCGCCGACCGACGATGACGACGAGGAAGGGCGAGTTTGGATTTTGGTGGTAATCCTAATGACAGTTATCGGATAATGAATCGTAGATTACATCGAACAAGAGCCATCGATACTCATACAAATGGGTTTCCTCTCGAACCAACGGTCCAGAGTGCGACATCGCTCCAACCTGGTTTTCCATCGACATCGGAAGAAAATCCATCGGGATTTTGCAGGTCAGGGTTTTGGGAACTTTCAATAATTAGATATATTCGTCGATGGCAAACGCCATACGAGTGGGTCAAAAAGGAGTTCGAGCGTGACCAAATCAGGCGCAAGTTAAATCTTCCTGGATGTATGCGCATACATTTACCGAGCGGTGGAAAAGTTTCATTTCTCAATCAGCGACCAAGAAAATAAAAATAAAAAAGAAAGTACGGCACTTTCTTACGACCTATTTAACAATTGTTTGCCCTTTTTCCGCTGGCACTGACGATTCCTGTGCCACCGGAATTTTGCGCCTTTTCCGCCGGCACTGTCAATTCCTGTGCCGTCTTCATTGAGGAAAACTTTCGCAAATCCCGGGTACCCGGGGAGTGTGGGAAAAGTTTCCAATCGCTAGCAATCCACCGGGCAACTGTCACTGGAGCGTATCGTATCGGTTTTGGGCGATCGATTCCATCAATTTGGTCTTCAACTTGGCAGCAGCGCCAAGGGCGCCATTCCGTTTCGCCATTCTTTGCAAATTCCACCACCATCAATCTCTTCCATTCGGTCACGGCGCAGCCACCAGTCCAATCCCCCATCCGCAGGCGCGTTTTCCTCGCTGACACTATCTAATTGAAATCGCAAGAAATTCTGCTCCGAAACGACCCGAGGGGGGCGGGCGGCTTCTCGGAATTGTACGGAGTGAGCATTTCTGCTGGCGCAAAGAGTTTGGCAGAGATGGGTTCACTTAGTCCTGCCTGACAGTATGCGTCTAGTGGTTGGGGGTAGCCTATGATTCACCCGTTTTCGAAAAAGCTTTGCGCCGGTAGTTTTATATTTGAATGAAATGCATTACTATTTTCTGTGTAAATATTTTCAACACAAAACGAATTAATTTACCTGTTCTCCGAATCAGCGGGATTGATAAGTTTTCTATAGGAAAACATAATCGAACAAAGAGGGAGCCCAAATTATGCCCTGATGTTTACTGTGCAAAGTATAGCAATGCTGTCCATAACAAAATTACTGATCCGTTCTAATGGATCGAAAATCTAACATGCGCAGTTTCATCATTATTCGTTATCATCTTGGAAGTGAAAGATATCAATTATTATCCGGTGCAATGTGGCTCTTGTTCGTTAGCAAAATATAATCAGCAATTATGAGCTCATGATATCATTTCTCTAGCGGGCTTCGGCGTTGCGCGTAAAATCATGATGTATTTAGGATGGGACTTAATATTTTGAAATGATTTTTTCCCTCCCTCCCCAAGCACCGCCAACGTTGGCGAGGAGTATAATGCTGTATTTTATGGTCGTCCTTGAAGCGATGTAAGATGAGTAGTGTATTTGTTTTTTTTTGTTTTCCTTTTAGTTTGTATCTCCTAACATTTACTGGTGATGGTGAATTATTTTAGACACCCGCCACTTCCAACACTCTCTCAACTTCCGCGCTAACGTACCTCTAACGCAACGCTCCGTTCAGTCGCTGCAAGCCCGAGGAGTAGAACGAATGGCAAAACACGCAAAGTGACTCATCGGGGACTGACTTCGCACTCGCCGGGCTTGCTTGCCTTCCGGTTTTCGCGCTTGCAAAAGTGCTCCTCAAAAGTCCCGGTTCGGGCACATCCATTTCCCTTCCGGCTACAGAGAGAGAGCGCGTGTCACGGAAAGCCACGGAAGCAGCGGAATTGGATACATTCAACCGATCCTTTCCCTTCATTTTGTCACGTTGCTGTTCCCGCCCTGCCACAGCCCGAGTCGCACGGGCGTGGATTGGGACCGTGGATTGAAACCGCCCGCCGTCGACTATAGTGTGATGCTAAGGGACGTTGACGATACTTCGCTTTATATCGTCGGTATGGATGGTTTTGATCACTTAAGTGATCCACCTCTCCTAGGTGGATTTATCACTGCCAGGCATCGAAATGCTGAACACGACACACCAGTGCCTCGGAATAGAGAGAAATGCATTTCGGGGAAATGGTATGTTTCCTCCAAGCGCTCACATTCCCGCTTACAAACCCTCGGGCCACAAAAATGCTTGGAAATCCTCGATCGTTTCGGTGTGTAGTGCGCTGCTCCGCATACGCCGGTGAAAAGTGTGTTTCCGGAAGGAGAGTGAGTGATTGTTTGCAAACCGCCGACCGTCAGCATTGCCGACATCTTTGCCTCGAGAAGGCCTGAGGTGGGTGCCGTTCTTCCCATTCTTTGACTAGTGAATTTTCACTAGAGCCCCATAAGACCTTTGTTCAACATGAAGGTGCGCATGTGTGTGTATGTTTGTGTGTGTGTGCTAGATACGACACGGTGGTGAATTTGATAAATATTTGATCCAAACCCGAGATCGAATGTTGCGACTGTTCGCCAGGTTCACTCCATCACAGCAAGGCAAGAACGTAGGAACGGTCCTTTTGCCCAAGAAAAGCCCGTTTACCTTCGCTTAGTACTTCGGTACACACGGCCGCAACGGTTCGTTGCGTACGGTGAGTGATTGCTAGGGCTTTTCTGCGCGGACAAACAAGCAAAATATTTCCCCAAATGCTCGGATGCCGAATCCTTTCGGCCGGCTGGGCTTTTATTGCAAGGAACGCTTCCGAGTGATCAATCGAACATTGGGATCGTACCGCTTGTTAGTACGCCCAAACAGGACACGTACGTGCGCGTGTGAGCGGATGGAAAATTATCCGCAAAACTGGGCGAAAAACAAACCAAATGACAGTCCTTAACATCGGTTTTTGGTTTGCCTTCGCTCCAGCAAGGTGAGGTGAGAAAACAATTATCGCACCGAAAGCGGATGGGTTTTAGCTTCGATGTGGGCTAACGGGTGACATTTTCGTGCAGCAATCGATTCGAAATGTTGAGAGTGTGCCATCGGTAACCACGAACCGGTAGACAAAGTTTCTAACATTATGTTTTTGTTTCTCTTTCATTTCAGGTGAGGAACCACACACGTTCATGGTTGGACTGCAATCCAATGTTCAGGCCCACCCTCTATAAGAATCTAGCGTTTGATCGAAATGTTATTGGTAAAGTAAGATATGAAAAAGAAGCTGGTTATCGTTGCAAGAAACAAAACTGGCTTGAGGATACAATTTAACAAACTGTTGAAATCTTTGGGCGTCATTTGATCAGGCGCGTCCTTCGGCCCTTTTATAACTGTTTTGTTGTCTTAACATGTTAATCTTCAGCCCTCAAATCTGACGTTCACACGCGCCCTTTATGCACTATTCAGATACACAATTTGTAAAATGGTATTTTGAAATCAGTTAGTAAAACACACACTATGCACTTAATGCGAAGAAAAGTGTTAAAAGTTTCTTTGATGTAACATTTCACTCCCACATGCCATGCATTCTGTTTTACGGTACAATTTAATTTTAAATATTTCTTTGAAGCAAAATGGTATGCGCCCTTTCCATTGTTTTTTTTTTTCTCACATTCTGCTTTGTGATGGTGATTGTATGAATGGTTTAATTGTATTTGGTCAAAGATAAATGGAGGAGAATGAAGAGCAATGGTCACTCATAGCAAATTTACAGCTCTCTTCTAGTGTCTTGTTTGAGACCAAAAGAGCGTAGCATGTCGTATCCAAATGGAATACGAAACGAAAAGCATCAAAATTCATCCTGTCGTTATAAAAATCGTGTTCGTATCCAATTTCCAAGATGAAAGCTTATCCTTAAAAAAAAGTTACAAACCATATACTTCATGCAATCGGGTCGTTGGGTGCGATCAGACAAAATTTACTACCATGTTGAATGCTTTCAACCGTCCAATTTAGCGCCACTCACTCGTGAAAGCCACCGAGCCACGGTGAAAGGAGCAAACAGTGTGTGTTTAAATATGCATTACCACTCCCGGATTGTGTTGTCGATTACATCGAATTGTTTGTCACTGAGCCATGAAACATTGTCTAATCACCAGCGCACACAAGGTAGCGGAACAACCACCAAGGTGCTGCCGGGAAAGCCTCCGCATGTGAGATGGAGCTGCCTGGTGCCTCATGAGCAGCAGTTTCCCCATTTTAAGCACACCCCATCCCAATTCGGCATCGTTTCCAGCGGAAATGTGGTTGGTGTTTTGCCGACCGGGGTCTCGAACGGGTGGGTTGCCTTACATTTTCCGATGTTTCGCTTTGCCATGGCATGCCTCGTTTGAGCGTGAAGACGGCGACATGCTTCGACGTCTTCCGTGCCTTTGTTTATGTGTGTATTGTACATAAATTAATTCATAAGCTACAGTATTTATGCCTGGCTTCATCTTTTATCTCAAAACAGAAGATCCTCTTTTCTCCCTTCACGCGTGTAGTGAAAGCAGTGACAGTGTAACACTTCCATGGTGTGCTTTTACTTGAAGAAAATACTCTATCTAATCATACACGATATTGTATCTTTTTGCCATGCCAGAAATCGCATAATCGTTCATTGCTATCATTGCTGTGTTTTTTAATCACAATGGTAAGATGCTGTGTTCATTTTAAAACCTTCATTTTGGTATCCTCTGTCCTACTCCGCTAGGCATGAAAAACGGTACAAACACTCTGCTCATGCAGTTCATGATCTCTGCCACTCATTATCATTACTATCTGCTGCAACACGATCCTTATTGCGAAGTAGTGCCTGCTACTGTATTCCCCACACACGTATGGCGTTCAAAATTGGCTCGATTATTAAGGGTCAATGTGTATTTCACCAAATGTCCTAGGGATAAGTGCAGGGAACCAAGCTATCCACACAGTAATGTGTACTTCATTTACCGGAATGCGGTACTTCCACCCGTCGGTTCGACCCAATTACACTCCAGTCCTATCGTAACACCGTCTTCATTGCACGGTTTTCGTAGGTGCCATGATACATAAATGTTTTTGAGCTTTATTTAAGCTGCTTAGGCGACAGGGACTTTTTCACCCTTCTTATTCCTCGCATTATAGCAACTAACGGGTCTCTGCACCTTATCACCGTGCGATTGTTCAACCGAATCGCATCTGTCGCGCGGACCGAGCCGGTCGAACCGCTTCGTACCGGATTCACGGTCCGTCGTCGCCGAAGCTTGCCCTGAAGGACACGAAAATGGGCTTCCTTTTACGATCGACTAATTGTCTAGCAACCGGTTCGCGGTGAGCGTACAGGGTATCTGTTTGCTGGCCATTATGCAGCGATTTTCTTGCGAGCTTCAATCTTGCTGCTCGTTTCGTTCGCTCCATGGGTGCAGGAATTTACAAGGGCATCTCGTTTCCATGCTCTTGCGTTTCTTCAGTTTTCACACTTCCATGGACAGGTTCTCAACGGTTTCTCCCTTTCGTCGCACAGTTCACTTCCTTAGCGTTTTGTCCCGGCATGCTTTGACAACCTCATTTGCATTCGGCTGAAGACCGGACGCACGGTGAAGAATAATATCCACCAGTTGCAGAAATTCGGTGAGGGGTTTTTTTTCCTAACGCCGCATAGCTTAAAGGTGTACGGCACATTGAATACTAATTTAAAATAACATTAGTATCACTGCTGAAAAATATTCATTTGTTCAAACTTATTCAATAATTATTCAAAGCATATTATTACAAGACGGTCAGGATGCATTTTTGTGAGCAATAAAAAGCAATTTATATTCGTTTTGTGTGGTGTTCCACGTCTCCTACTCTTTCATTTTTGACCCCTCGCACAGCTTGGTCGCGCAACATAAAAAGAAAGGAAAATAAAACAACCACTGCCCTCCTCCTGTACAAGAGTGGATCCATGTGCAGGCCACGTTTCAAAGTATTCTGCCTCGCTTTGCTTCTGGGCGAGTATGCAAATTAGTTTTAATTAAAACATGGACTCACAGCATTCACGGCTCAGTCCGGGAGAAACCTGGTGGAAAACAATGTGTGTGCTAGACAGGAAGCGGAATCGTCTACAGTGAAGAAAGATGTAGTAGGTGTCTAACGCAACTGGTACCCGTGGAAGCTGTTGGTGTACGTTGAGGTATTGGATGTTGAGGTAGCAAAGTCAAACACTGTTTATCTAATAAGATAACGGTGTATGTGGATTGCCATCTCTTGATGTATTCGATTGTCTACGGTCTTTAAACCAAAACCTAACAATCAAACAAAAAAAAACCTATCTCTTCTGACATGTTTTTGTTTTCGTCCTGTGCTGATATTTGTTCAGTAAGCAAGACATTTTGTGTCCTACGATCTTAAGTAATGATTAATTGCAAATGGATTGCAATCTTATCAAACGATTTGCTTTTTGCCTAACCACACTTTAATTTTGTATGCGACAAACTCTCCAATCGCCTTTCCGGAGTATGAATATGAATTCAGAATGAATTAATTTATATTTATGTGAAAAATAAATCATTCACAAATGGCTCGTCCCTTCCCTGGCTGACAACGACTGCTCATTCGCTTATTGCGAATCATACTTGCTAGGGAAATGTTTCGTAAACAACCATAAACCGTGGGAGTCTCCCTGAATCGGTGCCATACACTGGGCCAACCAAAGGGGATTTCCTGCTCGTCCCCTGGACACAGCGCGCATCAAGACCGAAAGGGACCTTCTTCCGAAAGGGAGATCCGTCCATCTTCCGCACGAGCGCTTCCGAATCACGTCCTCGTTCTATTTCGTTTCGTCCGCTTGTGTGCGCACCATATTCTTCAGCCAGTGTGTCCTGTTTGATGCGGATACGGATTGTGCATCCCCGCTGGCCGATGGTGTGCGGTGGGGCAAAGTCTGTGAGATAATTCACTTTTCAAAATTGCTCGTTTGATGAGGAGCGGTACCGTTAGTACCCGGTATTCGTTCGCCTGAGTCGTCGCATGCACGCCGTACTTCATCTTCATTCCGCATCTCTGCTACTAATCGTACTAACTGTCGAATGTACCCGAACAACGTTGCACTGCGGCCTTACCTTTGCCGTGTCGTGCGTCGGGAAAACGCAATTAACGATAAACAAATAATCATAAAATCACCCCATCTGGTCCCGATTTGCAGGATGCACGTTTTCGTGTGCAATATGCGGGCTGTGGTGCTTATTCACACAAGCCGGTACACACATTGACGAAGGCATCCGGATGTTCTTTTGTGCATACAATTTCGAAACCGTCCGAACGGTTGTGCGACGTTAAAGCCGTGCATGCACCTTCCCTTCACGCATCGGCAGACGAACTGGTGCAGCACTTGTGTCACCGAGTGTTGATTTTATTGTTTCATGTTTTTCTTTTACCCCGTTCGGTAGGGACATTCGCACAGATCCGCCGTCCGCTCTCGTTGTTTATGGCCCGGTGCAGCGAGAGTTTGTTGCATCCGTGAGCCCGCCGGAAGTGCGTCACACTGGCCAATCACTGTGCACAACAAGTGCATCCGGTCGTTGCGTGGGTCTCGTCTCGTGGCCCGGCATGGCGATGGGTGGCACTTCCGGTGCAAGTTGAGTGATGGCCAACATTTCCGGTGCCTTGCCTGGGATGTGCGCTTCGGTGGTCGATGCCGATAGCTAGCAGCACAGGTAATGCAATTACTGCTTCATCGCGGCTCGCTGGTACCGACCGATGGTATTTGTTGAAACAAAGATATACGGTGATATGCCTCCAAAAGTCTTTAGGATGCATCTCAAGTAGCGTTGATTTAAAAAAAAACTAGTTTCGATATAAACTAGTTCTTCACTAGTTAGATATGCTTTATTATAACTATAAAGCAACGTTCATAAGTTCAAATTCCCACTGGAGCTTTTTTCAGCCTTTCAGTGAAATAATTGATCGTATTAAAATTTATTATAAGTTATTTTAAGCACTTCAAGCAAGTTTGATTAAATCTTAAAATAGACGGCTTTTTATTACGCATGGAGGAGTTCATTGCTTAACTTAATTTGAAGATATTCCTAATTAAGCCTTTCACTCTCAAGCGATTACTACTCATAAAGGCAAATCACACGAACAATTATTTCGTCTATTAATGTTGATTTAATACCGTTTGATTTAATACCGCCACGTGACTCGTTTGTAGTAAAATCAATCAGATTGAAAATGCCTAGTGAGTGAGCTTGAACAAGCTTGTAAAGACCAATTTTCAATTTTCGCTATGGAATAAAAGCTCCTTCCGAAGAGCGAACGTGCCCAAAAGATCCCACCAACCGGCGGCGTATGTTTAAACTACCGGCGACTCTTTTTGTTTTCTCTGTTTGATCGAAAGCCTAGGGGCTTTTCGAGCTATTTGGGATTGTTTGGAGATGCGGAAAAACACAAAAATGAATAGATCGCAAGGCATCGCAAAGAAACGGCCCCGGGGCAATGCGCTCGTTATTTGTTACGTGCCCCAGCAGTCCAAGAAATTGATGATTGAGTAATGCGCTTCTGGTGCGGAAAATTGGGGTGACTTCGGGCAAAACATTCCGTTCGGAATCAGGGCGCGAGATTAGTTGACGACGGCCAGCTGAGTTTCGACGTTTACCGAAAGTGGTGCGAGGAAAAGCGGAAACTTTTGTCGGCCGTTGGAAGCGGTAACTATCGGCTGAACTAGCCCGGAGCGGGTTTGCTTCCATCCCTTTGGAGACAGTTCGCAGCAGAACTGACAGAATGGAACCAATAAAAGAATGTTCTTGACAAAAAAAACACTGAACCGGGGAGCCCGATTTCCCGATTCGACCTTTGGGGATTCCCTGAGTCTACGAATGGTGCTAGATATTCCAGTACATACACACACAAAGTGACTTGCATTAACTGGACTAAAAAAGCAGCCTGTTAGTGTGTGTGTGTGCGTTGGCGGTAGGTGGTTTTACAGCGCTATCATTGCGAGCGCTCACGCTGTAAAATACGTCGCCCTCAATGGCTCGTCCTGGCGGTCGTTGTAGAACGGCACGTGACAGGAATAAGAATGGAATCTAATGATTTTATTATTGTGCCATTCTGCTGGCGGCACTCGTGGGGACTGCTGCATCCCGAGGGTAGCCTGTCTAGGTTTACACACGGTTGGGCGAAAGTAACAAAAAACAAACCGGAAACCCTACCACTGCTCACACTTCCAGTAGTTAGTACGGTAGGACGTTCCATTTAGAATCTCTACGGGTTCGTTGTAAGTAATTCACTGAGCAGCTTAAGTAGAAACGGGAGACTAGAGAGAACCCTAGCGCTACGAGCCACGCACTCTCCAGCTCCAATCCTCACGTCCCTAACTGGGTTATTCAGTTCTTCACCGAAACGAAATTGTTAGCTCAAATTTGTCGCACTTGGGAAAGCGTTTCGTCCCTCGCAGGCAGGCGTCACATAATTGACTGTGAACAGGTTAGCAAATTTACAGCGTACAGCACCACCGGATGAAACGATCGGAAAGGTGTTCCCTCTTTTTTCGAGTTTTATTGTAACCGGCGCCTCAAGCATGGTTTGACACTTGAGCCAAACCCAACCGAACCCAAGGTTGGAAGGTGGGGCTGTTGATGTGGGTGTGGAGTTGATTTAAACTCGTGTTCCTTTTTATCACCCGACTCCCCTGCTTCGGTTGGTTCTCTCTTCGACTTGCGACAGCCAAATTGAGTCAACCGTTTGCGACAACAGTTTTCACAAGGGGTTTTCAATACAATCGACAATCAGGGTCAGCATAGGGTCCACTGCAGAGGTCGCCTGGTGCTACGCAATTTCATTCGCCCCAAGCGTTGAGGTTGCTGTGCTTTTTTCATTAGTATTTCCCCCGTCGCTTTGGCGGGTTGGGTTGTCGGTGTGAACTGCGCATCAAGGAAACACCCCAGGGTGCCTCCATCAAAGCAAAACGCGCTGGCACATGGCCAAGCGTACGGTGCTTAATTTGTGCTCAGAATAGCCGGCAAACCGGAGGGAATTCTTACCGGCATTCCATCGCAAAGGCTTACCCCGTTCACCCTGCGTCCCAGCACGAAGGGTTTCCACGGTACCCAATGTGTTCCCCGTACAACACTTTGCGGGGAGTGAGGGCAAACTTACGGTGAGGTTATAATCCCGCTAACATCTTGAAAATAAGTATTTAATAATGCAACCAGCATCATTCGCTTCAAACGAAACACAACCCACAAAGGGCTTCATGAACGGTTCTCGCAACCAGCTACCACCCATCTCTGGAACGCTGGTGGATTAACTTTGTGGATTAATCACACGGTTTGCAAAATGTTTAACGCCCGCCTTGTGCTTCTCCTCGTTGGATACGATCGAAACGTGGATGGGCTTTAAATTGAATCTGTTTAAGGTATGCAGCTTGAAGGTGGATGCAAAATACAATTTTACCAACGCACAATTTATTACCGCATGGGATTACATCTATGCGTTAATGATGGTTTGTATGCAGTACTTATTAGCAAATTAAAGGCAGATTATTATTCGTTGGCAACTGTGCAACCTTTTGGGTCGAAAATCGACCCTCGTTTGAGGGTACTCGAGGTTATCTGACACTTTCGAACCAAGTGCATGGTAAGAAGACTGGATCCGTGTAGCAAGTGTGCAGCTTTAATATGATTATTTTGGCAACCATTATCTAGCCCGAGTGAGGTGCAGAGCAACAGAAAAAAAAAAAAAACTGAGAGGATGGCAGGAAGAATGCAATCATTCACTGACATGTTTGAAAAACAAAACAACCGGTGAGGCGATGCACATTTCTGCATCTGGACGATAGCGTCCTCAATATAAGTTGATCATAAGTCTCGGCTGGCCTAACATTTTTATTTTCTCTTCTTTTCTTTGAATTCCAAACCAATTTATTTGAGACTTCTTTCCCGTGTTATGCATCTCCTACATCCGCGTTAGCCTTCGTCCCGCACGTAAACTCAGGATGGACCGAGAGCAACTGTCGAAGGCCTACGTTTCAATCATACACAATCGAAATAAAAATGGTCGATCGGCGAGAAAGCGAGCAAAAATGCAATCAATCATAACCCAAGCAGAAGAGACCGGCATTATGCCTTCTTTGGCTGTTTTCCCTGAGCGATGGGCCTTTTTTATCTTTTACTTATGCTTCATCGTCGATAGCAAATCACGATTCGACGAAAGCAACACCATCACTGGCTTCGCAGAAGCCACGGGCGAAAGGACGCCTGATTATTATGGACACACTATTTGACCACAACGAGATGGTTTGCAGATTGATTGGTAAACTTTTGCCCAACCGATGCTCACCTCCCACTGCGTTCCTACAGGCGAAATGATAACCTGAAACAGACAGCATCCCGCATCGAGCAATACAACGTGGGTTGATGCTGTTTATCTAACGTATTGCGCCACGTCGCTTGCCATCCATGGGGAAGGAGACGGAGGGTCCTCACGATACTGTTTGTGGCATCTGTCGACTTTGAAATGGAAACAAATAACGTGCATAATTACAGTAGCTTCAACCGCGTAAATTTAAAAAATCAGAAAGGCAGACTTGGAGCTAGTAAGAAAAAGAAACAAAGTTATTTTCGGGCCACTGTTGAATTGCTTTAAACCGAAGATAAGATCTATGTGAAGCTGGAGAACACGAAAATATGTCCTGGAGTCTTCCGATTGGGGTTACTTTGCAAGTTGGTTTATTTATGTTTATCCAGCACATTCATGCTGTTGTATGATTTGATGAAGCTTTGAAAAGTGGGAAGTCATTGCTTTTACTATCTTCGAGCATATAATATCCCGTTTTAAGACACAACTAACGTTTGGTGTTCAAATAATCTAACCATTTTTATTATTTTTTATTTATTTATGTTTATTCATTTTTATAATCATCCACCATACTGGTTCAACAACTTCACAGCTTAAACTGTTCATATTCATATTGAATTAAGTATTTGATGACGAAAGGGAGCAAGGAAAAATGTATCACAGAATTAAGGCACATCTTAAATCGAGTTTTGAATTAAGGAGCAAGATTGTGTTGGGATCGCAAGGTGGTCAAAGCGACGTTTTCACCAGGAATGGGACTAGTTTTCCAAATAAAGATAATTTTCTACAGTCCCTACTCAAATATAAAAGCATAAATGTATAGGCGGGCTACGACCCATAATCGTTAAAAAATATATTTTAAATTCGAAGTTAGGGTTTGTGCAGTATTTTTCAGACTGAGCGTGTAGTCCTTGATACTCTCATTGACTTGTTTGTTGAAACTGCTCGTACCACATTGTAAAAATGCATGTGCCATCGTGCTATTGGGAGTTTTCCCGCCACTGTTGAAAAGTTTTACAAGGATAAAAAAGCGGGAACTTTGTTTGGACGAAGACCAAACTAATGGGGATTTATTGCGAGCGATGTGTCGCACTAATGGATGTCGTTTTATTTTTATTTCCTTGTGTGTGAAATCCATCATTTGCCATAAGTTTTAATGAAAATTTTCGCCAGTCGCCAGGCCTCCAGACGGGATTCTGGTGCAGAACATTGCGTTGTGTGGCACAACTGTGCCACAGAAAATCATCGTAAGGATCATGGCAAGCCCGCCAAAGGGGTTGTAACTATGCCCGTTGTAGCATCCGTTTAGATGGACGACACAGTTTTTAATTAAATGTGATCCTAGTGAAGAACCAGACGACGTCGCTATTGTCTTTGTCAGGGATCTGTGTCCATAGACGAACATGGTGTCCCTTACGGAGAAAGCAGACGTGGTAACATGAGGCGTGTGGAACATTAAATAATCCAACGCGAAAAGCGCGAGCTTTCGAGTTCGCGATCGGTTGACGGATACAGTGTCTCATTTTACCGCACGTCAAATGTGACGTAGGTGACTCGTGTGTCCGAGCTGTTCAAAGTGCCTCCAGAGACATGAGTGGGCTCTGTGGGCAATTTTCCAGCTACATGCATACATGCGGTGGTGTTCTGTGGTCTGCGTTGGTTTCCGGTTTGTCTGAAATATTGCGACAAAAAGTTTCCACTGTTAATAAAAATCTTGTTTTTTGTTCTATTCAAAGCATTCAATGTTGTTCGGGTTATGCAACAGTTGTTGAATTCCCGGGTGGTTGGGAATTAATTTTGTTTTTTAATTTTTTGCGGTCAACCTAAGCTTTTGCAGCGGTAGCCATAAGCGCGAGATACGCTTCGTAGCCTTACAGTATCACTCGCTAGACATTTTCCTGGTAACCAAAGTGTTTTTTTTTTTCAGAAGTAAACGCACACCGTTCTGCGAAGATAAAATGTAAATTGAAGAGAGCGTACCATAACGAAAGTGCGGTGTACCTACATCAAACGGCTCACAGTTTCTTTTTTTATCATTTCCTCTATCCGTCTCCTTTTTTTCAACCGGTTAGCTATGTTGCTTTATCCATCTCATTCCCATGTCGTCCACATCGCCTGCAGATGAACGCACTGCCGTCGTTTTTATGTGTAAGCCTTTTAATAACTTGCGCCAATTTGTCAGCTGAATGTGACAATTTGCCACCATGATTACGTTCGCGGAACGTACCACCATCCTACATCACTGTCATTGCTCGTGGTCTCGACATTGTAACCCTTTAATCCGCTCCTTATGCGGTTTGCACTATCAATAAGTGGTGCGGCCAGGCAGTATTAATTGGGATTGTCGGATATCGACTAGACCACCAGACGGCGAACTGGTCCTTTTCGGTCGGGTTTTTATGTGGCATTTATTATGATGATTTCATGTGTTACGTGAATTTAGTGAATTGAGCAAATTATTACGATTTATTTTAAGTTTTTCAATAACAGTAATAGAAAAAGTAGTATTAACAATAGTGATAAGCATTAAGTGATTAAATTTCTGTTATGCTAAGCTTATTTAACACACAATGAAATATCGTAGCAGACTGAACGGGTGTTTGTCGTTTCTTGAGCACCTTGAGCATATAAGCAATCTTTATTCAGTTACATGACAGTCCAACAAGACAAACTTTATTACTACAGCTCTATTTAGTTTAGAAGTCCAAATATTGTAAACTGCAAAGAACGGGAAGCTTATTGAAAAGCATTCCTTCGGGATGACCTGCGTTTATTGTCTCTTTCGATCGCTCCCATGCATGGAATATCAATACATTCCGTGACCAGTGATGACTACATTCCCGATTGTACTGAAAGCATTTTCTAATACATTTCCAACCTCTTGCATCCTGCTTACAGATACCGCCTGCCCGGACGACAAATTCCGCTGTAAAAATGGTAGATGTATCCTGAAGCGCTGGCAGTGCGACGGCGAGAAAGATTGTTCCGATGGCTCGGACGAGGATCCTGAAAAATGCCGTAAGTAGATTCCCTCTGCCAACCCCCCCCCCCCCCTCTGCCCCCCCTCCCCACACCCATACAACTTTTGGTTCTACACAGCTTAAAACACACACCTTAGCATCTCAGCAGGGTCCCTCAATATTGCCGCCCGATTGGTGTATGTTCTTAACGTGTGTGACACCTGTGCCGTGCTATTCAACAAATTCCCAGCGCAATTCTCTCCACTATGTTCTACCGCTTGATGGAATGGTTTTAGTTTGTAGCTCAACGTAGTATTTCTTTTCTCTATCCTTCGTGTTGTGCCTGGTGCTTGGTTCTTTGGTGCACTTGCACTTGCTTTCGTTAACACGTCGCTTTTGGCATGGTATGTCCCCATCGTTCGCCGTTCTGTTCTGTGAAAGTAGAGATGAAAACCTGCCCCAGAAACGAGTTCCTCTGCAAGAGCGCTGACCGCTGTATCCCGGAGAGCTGGCTCTGCGATCGAGAGCGGGACTGTCCCGATGGCTCCGATGAGCTAAACTGCGGTAAGTTAAAGTAGTTAAGTGTTCTTCAGGTTAAAAAGGTTAAAACCCATCGGAAACGTTTCAATGCTATGTGTGTATGTGTAAGAATGGGTTGTTATGTTGGACACGAATTTTTTTCCCGTCAATCAACATTAAGTTCCGGGATCGTGAAATGCAGGATACGGATGCTTCCTGCCGATAGGGACGCCCTCCAAATTACCCTAATGGTCGTTTATAACGCTGAACCTACAGCAAAAGCGCAGCTCATTCGCAAGATAAACGCTTCACTTGACTGACCCTCATTTGGGCTTATCCCGGCATCGTCGGGGGTGCGCGTCAGTTTTCCGACAAATTGATGGAGATCAATATCCGCCACGGAGTATCCTGCCCACACCGCTATACCCGCACAGGAACTCCGGAGGGCGTACACACCAGGAAACCCACAAAGTAGTACATAAACTCACGCACCTCGGCTTAGCTTAAATCACGATCCAAGCTTCCGGGTTGGACCGTCCTCAAATTTCGACAACGGGCCCAGTGCAACGGATTTTCACGCTCCAGGGCCGGCCGTATCTGCTGGCAAATAAATCTTGCCCGTTCCTTCCACGTTCTACGCTTCGTTCACGCATGCCTGGCTACCTGCGTGTGTATCCTGGACAGTTTGGAACCGATAACCAATGCCTCCACTCGCTCACCCCGGAAGAGTATCCACCTCCGGAGCATGGCATTGGAAGAAGACAAAAAACTAACTCTAATGTATCCTTCCAAAATATCCTTAAGCCCTGCGGAAGCCATTTGGCTAGGCGTTACGTGTCTCGGGATGACACTAGGCCCCGGGAGAAGGGCTCAGCAATTTACCGGATGACCTTTTTCCCGGTCCGTCCAATCACACTCCACCAGCCTGGTTGACCCGTTGCCGGTTGCTTGTCCCAACGCTTCTGGTTTGGTTCTGATTCTCAGACGAGCATGGAGTAAGCTGCCGTCACTTCATTCTTCTTCTTGAGAGGGCCCGAGCGTACCGAGGTAATCCGGCCCGGAATGTTCACACCTTTCTACCATTTCCGTAGCGGAATTAGCGCCGGAAGTGTTTGAGGAAGGTTGATGATGGGAAGGACATTTTGTGAAACCTGTTCCCCAATCCTGCACCCCACTGGAACCCCCTTGTGTGGGTCAAAGGATGTAATATGTAATGCGTTTCGGGAAATTTGTTGTTCCTTAACAACACTACAACCGTTACGACCCGGACAGCATTTGAACGGGAACGGGAACGAGAACTTTACTTCGAAGCCTGAGATCTGAGAGGCGAGGGTGGCAGCCGAGAGTAGCGAACCGGCATCGAGATGCAGCAAAGACCCACGGTTGGCGGGTTTGCAACAGCAGGCCCACGCGGCTCGCCGTGGCGGATGGCAAAGTAAAATAACTTTTAATGACGACATGTTTCCTGATTATCTTTATTATATGAACTCTCGACATGGCAACCATTCCTGTCAGGAACCAAGGGCTCCGCCAGTAACGGGGGCGTGATTTGTTTGCGTGCGGATGTCGGTTACTGGCGTGCGGCACGAAGCCGGGCTCCGTGTCCAGGTTCAAAGGCTGGCTGACCAGTAAATGAAACATTCTCGTGCACTAAAAGCTAACCGCCAGGGCGCTTTTAGCCTAGTTTTTATCATGTCGTCTTACGAGTTTTTCTTCCGTTTTTTTGTTGATTTTTTGCTACTTT
Organism: Anopheles atroparvus; assembly: GCA_914969975.1. Classification (NCBI taxonomy): domain Eukaryota; kingdom Metazoa; phylum Arthropoda; class Insecta; order Diptera; family Culicidae; genus Anopheles; species Anopheles atroparvus. Next base: position 13,468,386 of record CAJZCY010000001.1, read on the forward strand.
CCGTCCTGTTTTGAACAAAGACGCGAGGTCATATGAAAGAAACATAGAGTCATATTGTAAAGTCGTAAAAAGTGCCAACAACTAGGATCGCAACCGTTCCTTTCTTCTGTTTGTTCGCGAAGGTCCTGCTGGTGCTTCAGGCAGCGGACGCTGAGCGGTGAAGGTATACACCCGGAAACCGGGCCACGATTCGGACGAACCGGTCTGACCGCCCTAGCATGGTGCGTTAGCATAGTCCGGCGGCTGGGTTGTAAAACAGGGCCATCGCAGATGAGCTTCCTTGCCGGACAGACTGAGTGAGGTTTCGCCTTTCGGCGGGCAAGCTTCTGGATAACCAATGTAGATGGAGACGGACCACATGCCCTGCGCCAAAAACATCCCAACCTTCCGCTTTTAGGATCGGGTGGCAGGTCCTGTGGGGGTCTGATATCCCTTGCTCCGTGCTCCTTTTCCAGCGTCTAATAGCAGCTCAAAGGACGCGACCGAGCAGAACGAAAGAACATTATAAAAGTTCTTACGGTTAATTCATCCCGGGACGGTGGGTCGGGTTTGGCCAGCTTGTCGTTCAACTCTTGGATGCTCCTACCACCCGTTGGTGGGCAACAGACGGTCAGTCATAATGGGTCGCGAATCCGCTGTCCCTCCCGATCGCCCTACGTCAGGAGGCAGGACGCAAAGCTGCCCTCGAGGGCTTTCATGATGGGCATCTCACCACTATAGCCCCAGCTGCCCTTTTTGACCGATGCTACTCGACGCTTGGTGTTGTTTGTTGATGGCTGGACATTTTTATGGTTTGTAATTAAAGTTTGAACCAATGGCGGGTGGGATGAAACCGAGGGAGGCAAGAGGGAAATTTAAAAAGTTTTTTTTCGGTTTTTGCTGAAGGGACCCAACAGATTGCTCAGTGTTTTTGTTGTTAGCTGTAGCGTTGCGAGTTGAGAAGCTGCTTTTTATAGCTTATTGCTGTTGGTTGGACATTCAAATGCATGCAGTACAGATGTTGAAAATAACTCTAAAAGTTTTGGAATATTGTTTTGTATGCCTTGGGAAAAATAAACATAGGTTGTGAAAAAAAGCTCTTAATGATTGGAATATTTTGCATTGTGTAAACTTGTTTGAGATGATAAACAACAGCATTAAATGATAAAATTCTGAAACTTAAAGCAATGATTGCAATCGTTTATTTAAACCACTATGGTTTTTCAATCAAATAATCTATACATCCTTTCAACCATCTTTTGAGAACAAAATGTGCACATCTAGTTAAGAAACCTCCGGACTACCTTTTTTATGGGTAAAGACAATCCTTTGTTTGAAGCGTTTGTGGGGCCTTTGGTTTCCGTTTCTCGTGCCGTCCTTTTGCTTCTTCAAATTACCCATATAAGCATATTCTCTTCAGCCATTTCTCTGGAATGACTTTGGTAAAACCAAGCCAACGAGAGATTTAAAAGGATTTGTTGCAATCCCAGTCATAAAGATATGCTCTGTTCTATGTTAATTCGCAAGAGATGCTAAGCAATTGCTAGTAGAATTCAACGTACCGGAAATTATCACAGCCAGCAGGGTTATCCGATGAGATATTTAAGAACAGAAACGGCCATGTTTTGCCGTTCGCATGGCGCACTTAGGCTGCTGAGATAAACCAGGATAATCGAAAATCCTCGACGCAAGAGGAACGTTGGCAAGCAACGCAATTGAGAAGCTTCAACGACATTCTACTCAACTGTTCTACATTTGCCGTAAACAAAGAGAGTCGAATATATTTGCAGACGGGGTCAAACCCTTGTGTTTTGTTAATTATGCAGCATAATAGAACAGAAGGGCCTATCTTTCGAAGATGTGATGAAACTGCTTAACAAATTCAAAACCGTCTCAGAGCACCATTTAATACTGATTTGTTTCTTTGTATTTTTTAAGTTTAAACATTTAATCTTTCAATACGTTTTTATACTCAAGATACTTGCTCTTGGAAACGATAAAAAGAAATCAATTAATTCGACATCGGTGAGGGGTTCCAAGGATGCATCAAATTTCCTCATTGCCGAATAACGTCTTACCAAGCCAATGTCAGGCAGATGATTAGATGGTGCAATTTCCATTTCCGAGATTCAATATATATTCCAAAGTCATCATTACCAAAATGAATATTCACATAAACATCCAGAACTAAAAGTAAGTATTTATCAAAGGTATAATCCCTTGTTTAACAATAAGTTTAAGTAATCATTATGTTAACACTAGTGAAAGGCAAATTGTGTATGGCAAAGGATTATAAGCTAAAGAAATAAGTTTTAGACGTTTTGTAATAGCTTTTACATTTATAATAGTTCTTAGAGCTGTAGTAGTTGCTTCTTCAAAAGGCACACAAAGGATCATTTTATTTCGTTTTCCGAAACAATTAACTGTAGCTATAAGCTGTTCCATAATGGTTTCTTGCTTTTTTGTAATTTTTTTTAATGATACGCATACTTTTTCTGGGTTCGGTTAAACATACTTCACTAGTACACGGCTTTTGAATATTTTGTGTAATTAACATATTTATTTTCTTTTAGTCCTGCATGTCATTTTTCCTGCATGTTTTCTTCTTATTTCACCTACACTCGTGCATCTAATTAAATTTGTGATTTGTGTGTGTTTGTGCGTTTGTGTATTTATTGTACTTAACTACTGGCACTTCCTACTTTATTCATCATGCCGTATGTTAAGACCTTGCAGAGTTTGCGAACAAAAACACGTTGTCCAAAGCGAAGGAATACACTATCCTTTTCTGCTTTTACTTGTTGTCTCCATTTCTCCAAGCGCGATTCATTTTTAAATTACATTTATGGGGTCCATAAAATATAATACTAATTGGGTGTTTCATTTTCCATTCACTCCTGATTCTACGATTCCCCTCGGACGATTTTTTCCTCGACTGATTGACCGACTGACTGGGCATGACCGGAAACACACTGACGCCAAACGAAACAAACGAATACGGACTGCCGCAACCACAACCACAGAGAGCAAAGTGTGCTCGTCGGAGGAGTTTACGTGTCGCAGCGGAACCGGCAACTGCATCCCACTGTCCTGGATGTGCGACCAAAACCGCGACTGTACCGATGGTTCCGATGAAATGTCCTGCAGTGAGTACCCAAAAAAAGCATTACCCTTTCACCTTCTACTAGACGCACGATTAATTACATTTCCGCGCGTGCATGTGCTGGATAAGTTTAAGTGATTTCATCGGACAGAGCGATAAGTGATGGTGTTACATGGGGTTGTCGTATGGTAAATTTAAATGGAATTAAAAAAAGAGAAAATTATTCAAACCACGTCTCCCTGGTCGCGACAGCAAACACGCTTCGTAGATCGAATTAATCAATTAAAGTCTGCTTTAGTGCATGCCGGGTGAAATCAATCTCGCCGACATGGACCTCGTGACGCTCTACAGGGTGGCTACCCCTGCACAGCGCTGTTCGAGCGAGAGGTTTGAATCAATTTTCGGTACCGTCTGCACCACCGCAACATCCGGTAACGCAGCGAAGCGTACCGCATCATCACAGTGAATCAATTCTCGGCCGCGAGGATGCAAAAGATAATTTAATTGATAGGCACAAGTTTCACCCCGGGATATTGGGCCCACGATGTCACGAGCTGTATGCCAATGAGCTCCTCCAATCAATGCCTCCAGTATCGTTCCGCTTTGACCGTTCAACTTAACGATCAGGACCTTTTCGTCGGCAGAATGAGCGTTCAAGTGGCCTGCGGGCCTCCAAGGCATCCGGTTTGGAGCCCAAAGGCGTACGTGATTGGAAGCTAAACATCTCATTTACGAGATTGGTCACCCTTTTCCCCATCCGCCGCGAGGACTCTGGAGAGCCTAAAGCAACGCTGGCCAGCACATTAGTCGATGGAATGACATCGTGAAACAAACACTTGCAACGAAACTTATCCTTCATAGCCTTCATGAAAGCCTTTCTGGAGTGGTTCGCAGATGGCAGCCCTTTTTAAAGACTAGCAGTCATCTGATTAGGACTGATTGAAAATGATTCGCTGATGAAGTTGTCAATGGTCTCCCAAATAAGATAGAAAATCTTCTGCGACGGCGAACATATTGGTTTGGTGTAAAAATGTTATTTTGTTTATCTGTATACATTTTGAAACTAATTTAGCAATTCCCAGGTCCAATTATTTAAATGAATAATAAAAAATCATCATCTACCAACAATTAATAATTCGTGAAAACACCTTTCATCATTTGGGTTTGCGTAGGTTTGCCAGCCCTGTCATGTACCATGGAACCTGAACCCATCGTGCCTCGCAAAGAGGTTTCGGTCGACGAGGTTCGTTAGCAAAGCTCATTACTAGAATTGTCGCCCTCGGAAAGGGGTAATTTTCCAACGAAAACCCCTGCCGAAACTCGGTTTGGGGGCTGCAAATTAATCTCATGAAATCCACCAGGGCGGTTCCGTGTTCCCTTTGAAAGACAATCAGCTATACGGAACCCACGGCTAATCAGTGTAAAGGTGTTAACAATGGACAAACATCACGATCCACTAAATCTAATATTAGCTGCGTTTTGCCGAGTCATGAGGAATTGGTCATTTGCGTCATCTAGGAACTATTTATCATTGCCATTACGCGATGCGAATACTAATGTACCATAATAAAATTCGCAGCACCTCTGCGCCAAACGCGGCGAGTATCTTCAGCTCTTTTTGGTCGTTCCACACATATTCAGCTTTTTAGTTTTTTTCTCAAAAAATATGAAGCATTTATTATGCATCAGTATTGCCGTTGCGTATCAATTTAATGAAAGGATGTTCTGCCGGAAGTATGTTGCTTGATGAAATGAAGTTGGAACCTTAGAGCGTTTGCGGTGGTATTTAGGCATATCATTACTAGTTTCAATTAAACGTTCGGTTGAAAATTAAAACAACCCTTTTTCAGCGTGTTCAGCTTAACCAAACACCCTTCTCATTCCATCTTTTTACCCTGGCCTCTCTTGCGTTTTCGTTCGAGAATCAAACCTGACTATACACTGCCTTAACCGGAAGGCAATAAACGGAACGACGCAACTATAATCAGCAAGAACGGAAGCACAATTTGCCTTGAGGTTTTCGCCAGCCGCTGTGACAAAGTTTAATTATTTCTTTTAATTTCTTCAAACCGCACTACTGTTGGAAATGGCACGTGTGCGCTCTAAATTCATGCCGATAAACTTATAAACTATGTTACACGCGTGCGATTTCGATTTCGAATTGGCGCTTTTCGGCAACTCTTTGCCAATTACTGCTCTGCTGAAGGTATCATCCCTTACTGTCAATGGTTTAGTACAAAATCGATACAAGTATACAAAAATCTATCTGGAAATTTTGAAATAAATATAAAATGTGAATATAAATAGAGATAACATTAGAAAAAGGGAGTTTCTCACAAGAATGTAATCTTCCACAATTCTACATGTTTGACAAGATTCGCATATTGACAATGTCAATAATTTGCTACGATCCTAATTTCGAACGAAAGGCAGAATTTAACACATTGTTTAATTTAACACATTGTTGTTACTTATTGTTTAGAAATAAACGTAAATTAAAACAGCTTGCTAAACTGATTCCATCCATCGTAAATTTGTCTTCCCGATGTCTAACGAGAAAATCGGCTTCCATTATTGTTATTAATCCTTGCAATCCAGAGACAAATGATTTAAGATCCAGAGCACAATTTAAGACATGATAAAACACATCATTCATCTTCAGTTGAGTCTTGCGTTTCTTCAGAAAGGTCTGATCCAATTTATGTTACGCCTATTCTTACAACCAGCCAAACCCTTGAACCGTTTTCGGGTCCTTATTTTTGTGAGAAAGCGATTGTGTTTTATCCTATTTTGATGCTACTTCGTCAACCATTTTGCGTACGATTCGTTTTGGGGCGCATAAATTCTTTGTCATGCTAATTAACTTGCTCCGCAAGACGGGCATGATTTATAGGACTGACCATCGGTTAGGATGGCGCCCGTGGTATGGTGCGCCTTGTTAAAAGATTAAAGACGTGCTTCCATACCGAACAGCGTTGGTTTTGAGTTGCTCCTTTTCATTTGTCGGAGCACTGCTTCCGCGCGTCGTAAACAAATGGGTTTGCTTTCTTTTTCGGAAAAAGCTCTCAGCGCACTACGCGACATTCGAGATAAAGTGTTCCAGAGGGAACCGTGCTCCGGGCGTTTGCCCTGTCGCCCGAGGCTGGCTGTCAGAATGAGCCCAGGCATGAAAATGGGGATCGTAATCTTTTCGCCTTCCAAACGAACACCGCGACGCCAACTCCCGGTATGCTGCGGCTTAGTGTAAGATGAGCCGCCTAAATCTTTACTGTCAGGTTGAAGAGTCCGTGGTGCCACTCGATACTACGGCTCACTGCGCCCTTGGCTGGGCCAACGTGGAATTGCTTTCCGGCCATAAAAGTAATGAAAAGTCATAAATTTTAAAATTTTCATATTAATGACCCCATAAAAAGAGTCTCTCTCTTTCTTTCTCTCTGTGTACGTGTGGCGTGGCGTGGTCTCAGATATCGCAAGAGTCACAAGACCAGCCAAACGTACGGGAGAGTTGAGTTGCCTTGAAGTGAGTTAGGTTGATTTGTTGAAGCCACCTGACAGGTGAAACGCTCAAAAACAATTCTCCCGGTGACGATGCCTGAGACGCTTCCGTGCTCACGGGCCCATCGATCCAAGATGCCGTGGTCTGATGAGGATGATATAACAGTCCTATAAACGGTGCAAATTGTTTTCGCCTGCCTAAGTTAAGGCGAGAATATTTCGGCCAGCCGAGCTTCCGCAGGTTAGAAGGGAACAAGATGCTTATGAAAAATGGAAGCGCTCGGGCGGGATCACTTCTTCGGATGTGTCACCCGCACCCGCATCATGAGGAAACAAGCGAAAGAACGTACGGACAGACGAACACAGTGTGCAAGTTATCTGAATTCAGCATTTCGGAAAGTCAAGATGAAAAACAGCCATTCGGCAGGGCCCGAACTACCTGCCCCAGTGGAAAGAAACGCTAGAGGAGGGAATATTTCGTATTCAGTTCGCGATCCGTACATGCCCCCGGAAAAATGGAACGTTGCCCGGTATCCGATAGGGACGATGAAGTCGAATGTAGAACGCTGAACGAATATTGGGCTGTGCAATTTTCGTTCCCACCCTGCGTCCCAGCACGGGTGACGTTGCCACCAGATGCTACCACCGGCAGCAGCGTGTCTGAAACTGCGCTCGGTGTCCATGCATTGCAACGCCATCGTTTGGGCTGAGATATCAGCATACGTCGGTCGTATTAATATATCATTCATATCACACATTCTCGTGTCGCCACAGGGACACTTATGCAGCGTTCCTCTTCGCCCACAGCAGCCCTGAAGCACCTGCAACGATTCCGGCAGCTGTTGGGGTTAGGTTTTCGAAAAACTTCCCAAGTTAGACCAGAGGACGAAGGAAAGGGACGAGAGAAACAAATGGAATCTTCCCAGTGAACTCCAGTGTGCATGTAGTATGCAAGTGTCATCTGAGTGCAGTGCAGAATAATAAAGCAAAACTATCTTCGAAATACCACCTGACCATTCACGCCACACGCCGAAATGCTTGCTACACCGTCTCGTAGCTATGCAGAACTTTATCTCTCACATAAAGTGTGGATTGGATAGCTTCTTTTTTTTAAATAAATTTGCCTATCATATTCTTTTAAACACCATAGTTTTCATATGGCGTTTTCCAAAAATGTGCCATAACATCGGTTCATGGTCATGATTGTGACCTATCCATAATAGGACATACTGGCAAAGTGGAACAATCAAGCCCTCAAATTCCTATCGTATCATACAGAAAAATACGCAGAAGGAGCATATGCTGCTGACAGTACGAACACTTTGCGATTAATCGTTTTGTATGTCATGTCAGTCAATTCAGTGATATGTCTAATATGTACCCTTGACGGGTTTGCAGGTATCCTACGAGACTTAGTCAAGAGCATTTCCTGGCAATACTTTCACTCATTGCTGCAGTGTGTGCGTAGTGCTATGGTCTTTTGAACGGATTAAAACGTTCGCCCATGGTTGCCATGGTGCCTTTTTCCCGCACTCCCGTGCGCGCCTATCACGCTGCAATCAACAGTACCTACGGTGAACCTAAATCAACTTTAGCCGAACGAACTTCACGTGCAAACGAACATAATCTCAGAGGCGGCCGGGATAAACTCCGCGCATCACGAACCCACATCAATCTTCCAGCCTCGGCAGCCAAAACCTACCAGGAAGCAATCATGTCCGCTTTCAAGAAACGTTAGAACATCCTTTCCTCGGTCACGGGCAGGATCTAGCGTTTCTGAGCTCGAGCTTTCGTATCAACGAATAGGATCGCCGCCGGTCATCAAGTCCGTCTTCCCTTTGGGCTAAGAACTTTCCAGTACATCCCCCGAAATGACCAATCGCTATTTCAAAATTGTACCGTCCTCCTTCGTCCCACCTGTTGAGCTGGGCCCACTTATCCTTCCCGGAGCTTTGTAATATCAAGCGGGATCTCATGAGTGATTTTCCATTTACCTAATTGAACCCATGTTCACCGTCCCATTTTCCCATTTCTATTTTCCATCCATTCTGCCTACCCTCCTCGGTACAGTCGAGCAAATGTTAATCCCCGCCAGATCCCCCGCTGAACCTCCCTGTCCGGCCTATCTTTCTTCATCTCCTTCTCTCTCTCTCTCCCGCCCGAAAGTGAGTGAATGTGCCAGCGTACTTTTCTCCGCATTGAAATGCTTCATTGCCGGAAGGGCTAGCGTCAAATTGGGCCAATGGAAGCGTGTGAAAACTCCAGCCAATTTAATTGGCAGCCAACATGGACAACCATGATTATATTCAAAAGGGTAACACGGTACAAGAGCTAAAAGCAGCGGACTGATATGTTCGACATTCGACCACACTTTACTTTTCGCTGCATGCATTTTTCATGAAACGGTTGTGACCGAAATGTATTGCTTGATTTGTTCTTTGAAAAAAAAAAAAACACCCCAAATTACAAACCACATTCCTAAAGAGAAACGACCGAAGTCTCAGATCCAACAAATGTTTCCCTCCCTATTCCCTTTTTTGTGTGTTTGATCTTTGACTGTCTAATAAACCGACGTGAGTTATTGCGAAACGACGTTCCCTTGGCCCAGGCAACCCTTGCCGAATATCTTATTAACATTGGACAGATCCAATACTTTCACGGGACTCTTTGCTAACACGATGTGCAGGCAGCCAAACACGAAGAACAACGTGTCAAGAATTGTGAATTAACTCACCGAACACCAGCAGTAGCAGCAGCCTGGTCTTCTATGCAGGTGATACCTTGCTGCTCTCGGAATCTCAATATTCCCTTTCGCCCAATGCCATGATCCGTCAAAATTATCCCCTGCATAAACACTCGCCCTCCCGGTTGCCTCGTCACGTGTGCCCGTGGTGCGATGCCTGGGGAAAGTTTGTTGTGTGTGCGCAAGCATGCCGTCCCCAGCCGCTCATGGTTGCAGATAATCGCCCCGACGCTTTGGTACCCTCGGTGGTATAAGGCAATCCGGAGGTTGGGCTTTTTTCATGAAAAAGGTGCACGACTGGGTCCCCGACTGCCGCATTCTTGTCGAACAGTGCTCGTCCGTTTCATCCGGTCCGCATAACACCTTTGGACGCCCGAGAACTGAGGGCGTGCTTTTAGATCCCCCTCCCCCCCGCCTTTTTCCACACAATTCTTTCGACTTTCAGATCCCCTACGGAAGACTACGGGAGCGCATGATCCACAAGAATAATGATGAACTATGTGGTCTCGTGTCGAGAATGTAATGAGCAAACAAGATTACCCCGACAACTGGCCAGGAAAGGCTTAAGGTTCCGACGGTTGCTCCCAGTTTCGGTGAAATTCATTTCGTGTGAACACTCTAGCGACGGCAGCAAGCAAGCGATCCTTTAACCAACGTGAGCCTCATATGCTCTCCGACGGCAGGTGACTTTATAGATGTGTAAACTTTGCCTCTCATAAAAAATGAAGAAAAAAATACCGTTCTCCCATGGCAGATTGGTGGTACGATGCACGACCGACCGGGCGAAATTAAATGTAGGACTAACTTCATCAAAGAGCTGACCAACCGACCGATCAATTGACTCATGCACGCTTTCGGTAGAAGGTCAGGGGTCAGTCGACAGCAGGTCAAGCAGGAAAAACTACCTCAACGGGCAGTCGCTGGCAGATGCATTTTTCGAATCTCCGGTTCGATGGTCTACCCCGACGTGGTGTGAAATTCTGTCATGCCGAACGATTTGGTATGCCTCTTTGGTTGGAAAATTGCGCACACCAATCACCTTCCGATCGATCAAATACGGTTTGCAGGGCCCTGGTCATGAGGTTCGGCGTTGTTTTTAGGTTTTTTTTTTCACCACTGTTTCTCGGAACCGTGCTGAAGGAAGCCAGCTGCCGTGGAACTTTTCCTGTTTATTTTTTGTTACTCAACAAAACTGTTAGCAAAACAGAAGGAAGTTTGGTATCAAATTAAAAGTTTTGAGCTTTCGATCGTTGTGGTGGGCCGGTGCTGTTATGCTTTGATGGATAGGTTGGGCTGTGTTACTGTGCGTCATCTATTTAACTTTTGAATTACCGCTGTGCTGTGCCTGACCGTTGAGTCCTTTTTATAACCGGCTACACGAAAATGTCAAAAAGGTGTCTGGTCATGTCTCCATTTGGCCCCAATAGCCTGAAGCTAGCTTACCCTGCTCTCGATTGGGTTTGTATGAGCATGGATGCACAAGTTTCAAAATAGTTCAACACAAGCTCTCGCTTCTTGGAAAACAGATTGTTAAGAACTTAACACTCCTTAAACTGCTGACTCGACCACTGTTGCAGGAAAATATTACAGGTTGTACTAAAAAATGGTAAACTTGCTTTTTAACGCTACATTGTATATCCATTCTATTAAATTAATTGTAGTAAAAACATACCAACTCATGGTAGCTTTTGACTAGCATGTTCGAGTTCATTATCTTATTTTTAATAAGTTAGAACATAACTCTCAAATATTAATGTTTAACGAAAAGCATTGAAAATGATTGGTTGAAATTTTTGTTATCTTTATTGAAAGTTTTTGAGTTTGTTTTCTAAATCATGAACTATGTGCAATCCCTGCAAATAAATATACTTGTTCAAAGCAACAAAATCATATTTCATTGAATTAACTGCGGGTTGCAGATAAGTAAAATTTAAAATTGTATGTACATCGAAACCTTTTTTGAAGGAATGTTCCGTGGATTCCTGGAACCGAATGCCTTTGTCTTGAGACAAATATTGAAACAGACAATGTATGATCATTTGAAGTTAGAACCGACATCATCCGTTCAAGTTGAAAGCAAACATGACTATTCCCGGCAAATCAGCCACACAAACGATTGAATATTTTATCAACCTCACGAAACGGCAAAACCACGTCCCAAAACGGGCAGCAGCCACGGTGCACCTCGCGGCTGACAAATAGAGCGTATCAAACTGATTTATAACATTTCACAGGCTTCATTTAGCTTACAACAATGGCTTCAACCGAGCAAATCTACGCGGCGGCTGGTGTCTTTCCCCGGAAAAGTAAACACCTCCCAGGCATGATCCTGCGTTCGGAAACGGAGGAGGGAAAGATTGCCTTACGCGATATTTTGATCATCAATCATTGATATTGCTGCTTCTCTCCCAGAAACCACCTGGGGTAATCGAAGAATGGGAAAGCGTTGAACCCGGTGAGTCGGCCGTGTACAATAGCCACACTCTACCGCAAAGGGGAGGATCATGCTGACTTCTAAGCGGAGCTTCGGGCCATTTCTGCACAGCGTCGAGAAGTCCGATGTGTCACCTCCCCCCCAAGATGAAAACACGGCACACAACCGAGATAGAACAGATGCTTTCACTGTCTTCGCCCATCAATCTACCAAATCACCGAAGAAATCCGATTTGCGGAACATTCAATGGGGCGATCAATGAAAGCGGCCGTTGATTTCTTGCAAGCTTGCCTCGGCCAGCATTCAGTGTTTCCTCGCCATTTAATTGACCCGCGTCCCTTTCAATGGTGTTTCTCTGTGGCTAAGTAAGCGGGTGGGCTCAAAATTTCGCCCATCAGTGGAGCTAATTGTGTGTGCCGGTGCGGATTGCGGGCGCTTCTGCGGTACAATGGTTGCGGAAGCGGTTGCTGGATACCTCGGCCGGACAACCAACAGGGCGTCGAATAGAATATTCCAAAGGATATACCATCGGTATACACAGGTATGAAAAATGGTTCGAACGAAGTGATTTATGGATTCTCATTTTCCATCCTCCAGGCTCGCCACCAGACGCACCACTAAGCAATCAGAGCCTGCTCCTGCGGTTCACTTCTGAGGCTTCCTCCGAGCTCCGGTTGGGCAAACAAGTGGCAACCCGTATCTGCTTGGTTGAACAAAAAAGGAACAAGCTTCAGCGCTTTCTTGCTTCTTCGTCCTGAACGGGCTAGCGCCTTCTCGGCTGTAGAACGCGCTCGCCGCAGACTGGCAGGCCGAAGTAAATCTTCATGCAAAGCACCACCTTTGCAGGCGGGCCTAGCATCACCCGGTACGGATGTTTCTTCGTCCACACACCCTGGCGCATGTCGGCGGGCATGAGAAATCTTCATAAATTTCGCCGAATTGAAACAATTTATGATGACTTTTGGATTGCGGTTGCCGAGGCTGAGGTGGTTTTGAAATCTGGTATGGAGGATGAGACTCGCGTGGGCGTCGCGCTGGAAACCAATGGGAGAAGCCTTCATTGCAGGAGAACCAGCAGGCCAACCCGTCAGTTAAAGGAGATTTATAGACCATTCGCTCGCGGAGTGGGAGAAGAAAGCCCTTGATTCAGGTGGTTTTTATAGGTTCATTAGGCAGCACGAGAAACGGAGCCGATACCCTACCGCACCGACCGTTTCTCAAAGTGGAAGTGGAAAAACGATTAGAATGAATTGATACTTGATGCCAGCAGCAGCGCAAACGAGTGGAAACAAACGCTCGAATAAACGTACGGTGCTTCTGGGCGAGTGCGTGCTGGGTTTGCTGCAAGTGAAAACTCACCCCTCGTCTCCGGCCGCCCCAAACGATGCTCGCCCATCAGCCCTTCCTTGCCCGAGCACTGCTCAGCACAAAAGCCCTCTAATGGCGTCCGGGAAAACATTGCCACAGATGCCGCAGAATGCAAAATTTCAAATCCGTCAAGATTAGCCGCCACTTTACGATAATGGAAATTCGGCATATCCATATCCCGGCCACTCTATTTCCGGCCACACGCAAGCTTCACCTTGGTCCACCGTCAGTGCGTTAGTGACAACCATCGTCTATGTGCGAGGGGCGCACACAATCGAAAGCGTTATCGTGTTCCGTATCCCAGACCGGACTGGGTCGTCCGCTCTTCTGCCACTTTACCTCCACCAATTAATCCGGGGCATTTCGAGCGGGTCGTTTGTGGACGTGGCACAGGAGCTCCACACGCCTAATAGGCACAGGGATCGAAAGTGCTGCATCCGGGGAACTCCGAACCCGGAACTTGTTAATCCATTAGAAGCTCACACTCGGCGGTCGGGTTTGGCTTTGACCACCGGAAAAAGCCGCATGTCCCTTTGCGGTTCGATCGTGCCTCATGTTTGCTCCACCCATCGATGCATCGGATGAGAGCATTTTAGTTAATTGCCCATCGTATCGCCCTGATCCGCCCTGAGCCTTTCGGGGGTTGACTAAAATGGATTTCCACCCGCTTTGGAAGATTTCAATAATCAAATCAAATTCTGAGCGCTTCCAGCCCTGCTGTTCCGAGTGTGACGCTTTCAGCGAGTTCGAACATCTCAACCCATTTGGGTGCTGTTGGACGATTGGAGAGGGGGATGCGCACTGCCAGGCGATTAAGTTCCATAATGGAAAATCATCAATTAGAGTCAGAACGCTCTAAAGATGTTGGTGGTGTCTTCGTGGTGGGAAACCCCCTTCTTCCGCAAATGGACGGCTGAAAAACACGCACGTTCGAACTGGTTCCATAAGTGGCTTAGTTGAGAGGAGCACGCCTCTAGTGAGCCTACCCTAACAGGCGCACTAGAGGCAACTAAGTGAAGCCATATGTGAGCTTATTCGGGACCAGGCCCAGAGCTTACTCGATTAAGACATGCCGGAATGACCCCGGGCCGCTCGGGCAGACGTCTGGAACTCGATAGAATAGAGAATCAAATTATCCAACTCCTCCGGAAAGTCAGGTTCCTCTGCTAAGACCCTGTAACAACCTTTGACATACGCACGCACAGGCGACCAATTCGTTTCCGGCTGATATCGACTGCCCGATAAGCACATCACCCGGTGCTGCTGCATTGCGGTGAACTTCAGATCCACCCGTTTCTCCAAAGCCATCGTACACAGCCGGCCATGTTCCACCCATTACTGTCTGCTCGAAACGGAACAAAGTTTTGCATTACTTCCCGATCCGCCCGAAGCCGCTCGAGAACCCGGTTGGGTGGAGAGTCGTTTTCTTCACCTGCGGCCAGAAAGGTTCTCTGGGGCGCATCTGGACCCACTCGGAGAACAATCGGTGTGCAAACCGAACGCTCGCGCCGGGTTGGCTTTGGTGCGCACGTGTTCCGCAAACCGAACGATTGCCTATTAATTTTTATTGTATTTATGGCCAACGTTATGATCCGGAATTCGATTTGCTCTCGATCGAGAACACACGCGACTGCTCCCTGCACAAACGTTGTGAAGCGTTCTTCCTTTTTTTTTTTAAGCTGGTAAACTCACGTCCGGGGAAAACTGCCAGTCTGATTGCCGGAACCATTAACCGCTTGTGTTCGTATTAGTCCAAAAATGGTTTACACAAGAGTCCTCCAGAGGCCTCGCGAATGAGTATCGCGGTGTGCGGAAAAGTCGACGAAGCGTTGTAAAAATTCAATTATCTTTACTTAACTCACGGTTAAGGGAATGTTTGCAACGGAAGAAATATGTGCTTTTGGAATCAACTATGTTAGCGTAAATTTTCTTAACGTCTAGAACTTTTCATGCGTAAAACATCAACTACATACGGGTCGTTTATATTTTACTTTTTCCAAAGCAATTCTTTACCCGTAAGTCTATTATGTTAAAAAATTTCATGAGTGAAAAAATTAATTAGCTGCCAAACAACCCAGTAATACCGCGGAAGTAGTTGTGCGAAGGTAGAACATATTCATTCTTCCCCATTATTGTTCCACAGAGTGAGAACTACACGGGCGTCATAAACCGCGCCCTAAGTGCGCCCAAGTGAGGAGTGGTATCTTAAGAGAAACCTGTCAGCCAGTGCACCGTCAGCACCCAGACGCCCATTTTGAGATGAAGTGGAAAATTGAATTAATAATTTGTAACGATAATTACGCATAAGTGCACATTTTAGCGCTGGCAGACTTTTCAACACTGCCGGGCCCGTTTCTCCGAATAAACACCGCAACAACGGAGCCCTTTTTAGCTCGGTCTTGGCCACCGTTACTACTTTCGTTCGAAGTAAGAGTGGTCTGATCTTCGGTCTTTACTTTTTGCTTCTGTTATTTTTCGCTTCGTCTCGTCAACCCCAACCCGCTCGCTTCCTTGGGCGTGAAAGTCAATTTTGTTCTTCTGGAAACAATTAAACCCATTCCAACCGTCATCTTAGCCGCGAGAGGATGGCTTGCTCAAGCATAACACACTTCTAGGCTTTCTCATTTCCACAAAACTCTTTCTCCTTCTATTTCTCTCCATCTCTATTATGTTTGGAAGTGAAGTAAACGAACACCATGAATGCTATATCCTTGGTGATGAATGATGGCCCTAATGCCTACACAAGTCTAGTACGCGTGTGAGCTCCTCCTCTGGTAAATATTCGTCCGGAACGTTTTCCGAGGCACTTGAATCGTTTACTTGCTGATGTGAATTTTTAAAGCTTTGAAATAATCATATTTCCTCCGTCGTTGTGTCGCAGTTGAAACCAAGGAGATGATATAACTATCAGAGTAAATGTCGAGACTCGATCAAAGAGGTCGTTTATTATACCTTATTTGGTTGATATTCGACAAGAACGTTCTTGAGAAACATTTTGTAACATAATTGTTGCATCAGCGATCCTTCTTCAATAACGGCTGAGAACAACCAGGCGCCTCCATTGAAAACGAGGAAAGCGTAGGAAAAAAATAGATCACAACTTATGATTCAAAATGGTTCATGAAATAATTCGCTTAGTACTTAATTCGATTACCTACGATTACATAACTGCCCGTGCCTTACTTTCACCAGAGACACTTTTAAGATCAGCAGTGGAAGTAGAGCGATCTGTACGTATTGTATCTATTCAGCATTCAGCATATCGCACTATTCTCCTTCGCCTCTGTTGAGCGGTAGCATTGGCTTCCCTAACGAGAATGACCCCACTGGTCAATGCATCCGTTTTGTGGCATAAAACGAACGATGCACTCAAATCATTCCTAAGACGATGTAAAAAACCTTTTCATTCTCAGAAAAGGAAAATACCTGGTTATTTTTTGGAGACACCACTGCAACCATTGACCACCAGATAGAAAGCAGAGCGGCGTTCAGACTCCCAACATGGCGATAGAGGCGACTGATGGACAATAGTAGCACCCACTCAGCTACGTCGCAGCCTTACCCCTCCACGAGCCTTTCATATTTGCCGTGATGGACGATCAAGTAGAAAAGAAGATTAAATTGACCACAAATTGGTCCATCAACCACTTTTCCTTTGGTTGCCGCTCAGCGTTTTCTCCTCCTTTGCTGCCGGTACACGAACAACCTCCACACCAACCTTCACCGCCATCTTCGTCATCCTCAAGCTCCTTCAACTTGAGTGTGTTGAAGGGTTCGGCTCTGCGAGAAAAATATCCACCAGTCAACTAAATGTGCTCCTTGATTGCGAGCCGGGACTTTTCCAGCGTGTTGAATCTAAGTAAAAAGGGAAGCACAGGTCACTCTGAATGGTGTTTTAGTTTTTCTTTTTTGCTTCTTATTTCAGTGAGTGTACATGAGACTCTTACTGTACGGTTCACTAACAACAAACGCTTCCAGAGCGCCATTCATCCCAGTTTGCCGTGCTCAGGGAATTGAGATATTTCAGACAAAACGTTCCAACAAAAGAATACCGTTCCAACAAAAGCATGGAAGGAAGGCGGGTGCGGATCGGGTTGCGGTCAGCCGAACCGTATCAGTTTCATTGCAGCTTTTCAGCGCCAATGAAGGATTCGATGAAGTGGCATTTGCCAACGGGAGACAGAGGAAATTATGAAAGAAATCTAAACCCAACAGCCCGAAGGGAGCAACGGCACCATCGGTGACCGGTTCGATTCGCCTGCACAGTGGCGATTTGAAAGAACTTCGCTTCGTGAAAAGATCAGTCTTTTATGGCGCGCCAAATAAATTTTCCAATTTCCACTCTAGATATTTTCATGCCAGCGGAATCGAA
The DNA here is from genome assembly GCA_914969975.1 of Anopheles atroparvus. Classification (NCBI taxonomy): domain Eukaryota; kingdom Metazoa; phylum Arthropoda; class Insecta; order Diptera; family Culicidae; genus Anopheles; species Anopheles atroparvus. Next base: position 13,485,880 of record CAJZCY010000001.1, read on the forward strand.
TTAAGGAACTAATCGATTCGAAAAAAGGTTGTGTGGATGAGTTTCGCCTGAGTGGCTGAATTCAATGCTGGTTTTTTTATATATTACCTTTTGAATACCATTTGCTGCCGATAAGGTTTCTATTTCCAGAATGTTTTTTTTATATATATTTGTTGCTTCATGATGTTGATGGTCCAACTTTACTTTCCAAAATTTGCAACGATTTTTTTAAGTTGCTGAAGAAATGAAAAGAAACGAGCTCAACTCATCATTAAACCTGAATAAATAAACATTCAGCAATCTATTCTTCAAGAAATAAAAAGAAATTAAAACTAGTGCTTCACCGTTATGACATTGCAGTGTTCAATCTGCATTGAATGTCTTCATTGGTAAACAATTCGAACCGTTGCAAACGAAAGAGCAAGTTATCCTTTCTGTTCTAAGCAAAGTTTTTGACATTTCATTGCAGATGCGTCTTGGTGCCTCTAGCTCTATCTTTTGCATACCATTCTGTTGTTTATAATAGCAATAAAGAGTTCACAGTCTCCTGCACCGAGCTGGTATTCCCTTTGATTCCTCTATAAACCATTTGAATGCTCTACACCAACATCCAACCAATTGTTGTCAGCACAGCAGCAGAAAGCTCTTACTTTTCACTACTGCATAATCCATCTGCACTGTATCACTCCACTTGGACCACCCTTACGGCCAGCCACCCTTGCTCCAGAGAATTCATTTTGGAATTCAACACAATATGCAAGGGGTTATAGGGTTCTGTAGCGTTCACAAACGCACAAGTGCAGTAGAACATCGATGAAAAATTACTCAATAATAAAACCAAACAAAATGACGCTGACGCTGGTAAAGGAAGAGGGAAAAGCTTTTTTGCCCTGCAAGTGTGATAAACAAAGCGACAAATGTTCGTTTGTCCTGTTTCATTGCAAATATCTCTCTAGGATGTTCGTTTGTCCTATTTCATTGCAAATATCTCTACTAAATCGAATGTTCCAATCCATCTGCGACAGAGAGCATTCGATCCGTAGCGTCGTCGATTCGCATCGAATGGCGTCAGTGCGAAAAACAGCACAGACTAAGAAAAAAAACATGAAGCAATTTTGCTCACTGTGGCTTTTGTATGACATCGCATGAGAAAAAATCGTACTTGCAGAAAACACAGACACCCCTAAATCCACAAATAGTGTGGCATCATGTAAGCCGCAATTGATGCATTCATCATGGTGGTAGTAAAATAAGCATTCGCTGTAAAATATGATTTTACTACAAGACGTTCGGATGGTGCTTCGTAGGAGATCATAGTAAATCATGTATGCTGGCCTTTTAACTGTAGAATTCACTGTTCAAATAGTCTCAAATAATCCGACTATTGGAATGTGGGTCTCGTTATCTTTTGAGTTTGAATAGATGGACTTAAATCGCTCATATTATCTCGTCCAACATCGCCACATTCAAACGGTGATTAATCCTCTTTTCTGTTGGACCATCTGCTGTGTGGGTTTTTTTTTTTTTGTAAAGATTGCTGCTCGTACGATTGGGCACGATTGGCAGGGTCTGCGTGTGTTATTTTCCCTGATGTGTGTCCTCGGTCGATATGAATAAAATATCAACAGCCCGGAGAGCTTTGCTCTGCAATTGCACTCTAGAGCGCGTTCGGACTTCTGAAACACCTCGCTCCACCAGGACGCCATTGGGCCATTGGTTTTATGTTTATGTCTTTTTTTGCATTTCCAAACGCGCTACCTGTCACGTCGTTATCGGTTATCTGGCGGCTTTTTTTTTTTTGCAATTTAATCTGCTCACATACGGAACGGCGCTTCTTTTCACTCGCATCGACAGCTTGACAGGAATACAAACCAAATGGGAAAAACGGACAAATCCTCTCGGTCTTCCACCTGGCGGTCGAAAGGGTACAAGCACAGGTTGATGAGTGCAGTCGTGTCTCACACGGACTCGCCTTTCTACCGGAGGCAGTATTTGTCAATCTCGGACATTTGGCCGAGACCGATTGCACTCTTGAGAATGCTATTTTTAATTACTGTAAGAGGAACAACCTGCAGCTCTCCATCAAAGTACTCATGTCAATTATTTTAAAATCCTTGGTTTTAGACACGGTCCTTTGTGGTATTTCAGTTTTCCACTGCTTCGTTCAAAGCTTAACTACACTTTTCAATGATTGGAATGAAACTCATCGTCTGCCGCAAAACGTCGGCGGTCTTGTTTTACTCAATGAAAAGGGGTTTGAGAAAAGCGAACCTTTTTGTGAGCCAAGATAAAAACTGTCAGGATATGCTAGAACTGGTAGTCGTGGTACGAGATTTATACGACTAACCTACCCCACTACGGCGACGACAACAAATGCCACAGTTCGAAAGTCATTTATCATAAAACCCTCCATCCACCTTCCAGCAGCTAACACAATGACTTCATGGCTTGAATCGAACGAGACAATGTTTCCAGCTCGTACGCCCGTTCGGCTCCGACACCCCAATGGTCGCAGTGCAACATTTTACTATTTGACTTGCCTCGTGTCAAATTTATTATTCATGGCTTCCATAAACAAACATCATGTGACCTCCGTGTCCATAGTGCTGTCTCGTTTGCATCCAGATCGAATTGTTGCCATGAGATGGCTGCATTTTCTTCAAACTAAGGAAGGTGGATGAAGATGAGTTCGACCAACCTTTCGATTGTCACTCTCTCCCCGGAATCCCTTGCTTCCTAGCATACGCACGTATTCTAAGATCAAATGTTATTCATGACGGAAATGATTCTCAGAATTAAACGTCAAGTTGAAATGGAGTTTTCTTTTCCCAATACCTGGAATTAACATGGTTTAGTTATTGATTTGAAACTAGAACTATCGGAGCCAATTTCATGTGGATTTTATTCAGCAGATGAGTTTTTGTTAAACTTTATTTTTCCAGCCGTTTTGTACGGCAGCCATCTGACTTTCAATTGATGCACGATATTCGCTAACAGAAGAAAAATAGCTGGCTTTGGCCAAACGAGCAGAAATTTTCCCTAAAACCAAATTTGGCAACCAGTTTTTCTGCCTTCTGTACTCGGATGAAGTCCTGAGGACGTTTCGCTCGCGACGTCACCAATGATCCAACCCAAAACCCATCTATCGCCTTTTCCAGCACCGTGAAAAGGAGAAGCATTTTCCCATTTTTATATTTTCTCTACGTTTCCTACAATAATCTCACCAGCTCCACCCACACCAGATCCGGTGTTTCTTTTGCTTCTCAATAACAAAACTCATCCTCCCATCCTTATTTTGCTGGTGGGTTTTATCCATCATTTATTCATCCTTCTTCGTTTCCGTTCCCGTTGAGTGGTGCTCCATTGGTGCAGCACTTACCAGTATATTTTTATTTTGTTGTTGTAATGGCAATTCGCAAACTATATCCCCGTCATCTGCATCTGCCAGAGTATCCCAGCCACTTTTCTGGCTAGCCTTACACCGGATAGCAACTAAAGCCCAGGCTGCCGATCTCGTTCCATTCGGCACCTAGGTGTGTATTGGACAGGGTAGTTAGAGAACAGGCTGCAGAAGGCATAACTGAACCTGAAAGAAACAAAAATAAACTATTCTTCAATTGGTGAAGAAGTTATTGACAAAAATTTATGCCACCACAGTACACCGCGTCATCCTTCCCAAAAAAAAAACACATTGGCCAGTTGACTCCCAAAGCGGAAGGAAGAAAGCAAGTGAATCAGACGAGCAGATGTAAAATAAATGCTGCACATTGGAAATGAATAATGTTTATGCAGTCGATGAGTTCAGTTTGGCCGTGTTTTCCGGTGTGTGTACGTTTGGGAGTTTGTTGTTGCTTTTTTGCATATTTACTGTTCCATAAATAATAGATTCATGCCAGAATTTCAACTGAACATGGATTAGCTCGCAAGTGCAGAAAACGAACAAACACTCAAAGGAGAAAAATAACCAGTAAAACCGTAACATTCATCCTTTCAGTAGAATTCGAAGTTTTCGCAACAGCGTGCCTTCCTGTCCGGAAACAAAAGCCAACTAGAGAGCAATGACATGCAGTACCAGCAGCAGCAGCAGCACCGCCGTGCTTTACGTTCTTGGACAAACGGTAGCAATATTTGCATTTGCAATTTGTGTTCCTGAACCAGAAGCCTTCAATTCCATTATTCCGCCATTGCCGATCCAAGCGTTGCAGGCAGTCGGGAAGCATAATGCAATTTATTCCGACAAAGATTGATCGGATTGGAGGGAAAGGAAAGTTCTTTTCACCTCGTAGGTAAATCTAGGCTGCAGAAGTCTCGATCCGAACAAACGCCTCCTTGGGCTGAAGTTGAATCAATAGACGTTCGTCTTGTAAAACTCTCGGAGCATGCATAGCCTTGGTTGGAGCAAGCAGGTGACAAAAAGTAGCATATCGATCGTTTAAAATTCATAGGTTTCAAAAGTAGGACAGTTCTCGAAAGCACAGTTTAGCTGAACGAATGTTAAGCCGCAATTCTGCGTATTTGGTACTATTTGCAGCGCATTTATCTTCCTTAACCAAGATGAGCAGGCGCAATATGCTCCTAAATAGCTCAAAATGAAAACGTATATTTCTCAAACTTTGTGAATTATGGAGTGGAATCATTCAGGAATATCTCTGTTACCTGCCGATGGGGCAGTGCATCACGCAAAAAGTCTTCTGAAAGAAAAATCTATTACAAGAGCATGATTTAAGCTCCTTTTCATGCCCAATGCAAATAGGAACGGATATCCAATCACCTTTTTCTCTCACACACACACACTCTATCATTCTAATCGCACGTCGATTAGGAACACCTGGCCATACACATTTGACTCCGTTCGGCAGCGTGGAAAACTAGGAATCGTTCTGTATCTGTCATGACTGTCAGGAACGGGGACCGACACGATCGAACGTACGTATGTTGAAAAATGTAGTCATAATTTTAAAAACCTCGAACCAATTTCACGTTCGACCGGATGGCGTGAATAAAATAGGGTTTAGAATAGTAAAGTAGATTGTGTGCCCCGCGTATTCGAAGGGCTTTTCCGGCTGTGAACTGTATCGTGCTGTTTTACAATAGAAATCTATTCGCTCAAGCAAACCAAAAGCGTGAATGGGAACGTGTGGCATTCTAGCAAAATGGAAAAAATGACTTTAGAAAGTTCGAAAAGCTCAAAGTAACGGCAAAACTTTTCCAATATAATTTCACCGGGGAAAAAGTCACCAGCATCATCACCACCGCATGTGTGACGCCTTCGCTGCAGTATTCAGTGGTACAATAACCGAACGGTTCTACACATACAACGCAAACAACGCGTAAAACCTACCGGCTATGGATGACTGCATGGCCTTTTCTTCGCACGTTGTTTCTGCGCTCATAATTGCTTCTGCTAATGATGATGCCACTTTCCGTTCGACGCCCACGGGACGTGCGAACGAACGGAGCCATTGCTGCCGGCTGAACGGCATGAAGATGCTGCATACTAATGACAATGCGGCGAGCGTGAAATTGATCTGCGCCCAATATATTCACACGCGGCCAATCGGGGTGATGTTTTTCTTTCGAAAGACGCCCCAACGTACACAAAACACCCTCCCGGAGGCAACGACGCCGCCTTCCCACGACTGCCTACCGTTTTATGCCTACTGGTTGGTTGTTTTATTGCGCTTTTTTTAGGATTCCCACCAGGCTGCTCATCAGGCTCCCGAGGCGCTAATAAAAACGCTCATGATCACGTACGTGTCGCAGCCATCTGCCGGGTGTGTATACCGTAGCTGCCTGTTTGGCCCTGTTCCATTGCTGCAGCATAACATTTATTGTCTACATCCTGCGCAATTGGTTGGCGCGGGAACTTTATGATTTTAAGGCCTTACCTTCATCGCGAAAATGGGTAACCATGGTTTGACATATTGAAAAAATCGAGAAAAAATTCTAATCGAAGCCAATCGGTCAACCACCAGTTAATAGTTGTCCCAAAAAAGTCCTTATGCGCAAGGACTTTTGTTTTTTTTACCTTCTTTGACGCTCCATCATCTCTCACGTATGAACGCTCGCATCCCAACCAACGAGCATAAGGAATGATTTGACCAGAATGAATAAATTTGAGCGGTATAAGACACTTTCAACGCGAATAAATCTTGTTCGACGTACACTGACAGCACATCAATGAAGTACCCAAGCTGGTCATAAATCAAACACGAAACAGCGGATAAGCTTCCCAGGCGCCTGCACGCCGAGGGGTGTTCGAGCATGTTTTCGGGATTGAAAATTCTGGTAGTAGAATTTATTCCCATCGCCTCGGGCACACCACCGCCCACCGGTGCCCACTCGCATGCCCAAATGCTGTGCCGTGACCAACTGCTGTGCCGTTCGTTCGCTTCCCGTGCGCACAATTTCTGTCATCCATCGAGGCGTCCAAGCGTCAAAATCCTATCAAGCTTGACGATGCATTAACAATCAATTTATTATTTTACGATACCGCAAGCATCGCTAGCGCTACCTTTCGGATTCGCTGGGAGTCGTGAGGAGAGTGCCAGAGAGTTGCCCATGGTCGGTCGGCACCTACCGGTCGGTGGATTGGCCGAGCTGGAAAACATACATGGGAAAATAGACCGCTCCCCATGGTGGTGCCTCCCCCGATCACCGTCCAGGAGCGTGCAAGATTTTCCGCCGGTTTTTCCTACCTTCCGGGCTGGTTCTACGAATCGAATTTAGCGACTACCGTCGTGCCGCACTGTGTGCGTGTTTGTGCATGGTGAAAAAGGGCAGCCGGGGCACGCACATGCTCACGCTCTAACCCACACGTCCATCAAAGTTAAGGCCGACAAGGACGCCCAAAGCCGACACACCGGCCGAACCCCGGCGAGCCTTAAATGGATCAGAGCGAGAGTCTCCACGTGGGGCATCACCACCGGTGACGCCTCGGAAATGCTTGAGTGCTCCCTCCCGGAGCTGTCAGCTCCGTTGGACAGGCCATATCACTTGGTCGAAAGCACACCGCAGGGACTACCGGGGCTCAGTGTACGCACCGGCCGTTACCGGTGGGCCGTTAGGGGCTGCCGGGCAGAAGTGGTTCCACACTCGGGACCCTTAGCACCGGGACCCATCCACTGCGGCCGGGTTGTCTAACGCACTCAGCATAGCGTGTGAGGGTGCGGTAGCTAGCATCTACCTATCTCTTTACCGATCTCTACCATAGGCTAAAGCTTGGTGCTACGAAAACGAAAAAAAAAAATCACCCGCTGTCCCGCTATCGATTGGCAGCGATTTGCATAAGGGGAGGACATTTTTTGGACAGCATCTCCCATCCCGCTAGGGGCTACTACCGGAGGGCGTACGGAGCGGGGGACGAATTTTGCGGTGACGGCAATGGTGCCGTTGATGTCAAGCGACGATTGTACATGTCGAATCCGGTGAGAACAATTTACGCATCATACCGGGACGACGCAACTTGTCGAGCGGGAACCGATTTGGAGAGCAATTGTTCCGTAACGATGGATGCGACGAATATTATTCGGCACTCGGACGAATGTACGGCCGCTCGGCAGGGATGCGAATTTATATATACTCTTCCTAACGATTATCGACGCCTGGACACAATCATAATGTACCCGCCTATGGGAATCTTATCAGCTTCGGGTTCCGGTCGAAGCTGCAGCAGCTTCCACTGCCAATGCGGACGGCAGAGTATCGTAAAATAATATAATTTGCCTCCGTATGTGGTGCATCGTTCCAGTTTCGGGCAACTTTTCTACAAACAGGGAGCAATTTGCATGGCGACCGTGGCTAATATGTAGAAATGAAAAAAATCTTTTAACTCCCCCTTTTATGGGCTTAAGACCATACTATCTTAACGGTATCAAATTATTTCAAATTTAAATTCAATTTTTGTTTACACTTTATTGTTGTTGGAAAACTTCTCGGACTTAAAATATGATATTGAAATTGTACCCAACAATCAATACTATGTTGAATATGTCAAGCTGAATTAATTTAAGCTTTATACGTGTCTCTATCGATTAATGTGTAGGCAAAATTTCCGAAAATTTGTGTGAATATAAATTGTTAAAATGTTTGTCTATGGCAAAAATGTTACCCTCTCGCCACTAAATGATCGCCAGCGATCTTCGATTTCATATTTTCTACGCTTGTGATGGAATTTTGCAAACAGTTCTAGCATACCGTAGGCATTTTTGCGTCTTCTAACCTTGACTCTCCATGTGTGCTCTTCCAAAGACTAAGAAATCTTAGAAACGTCGTTCTGCACCTCTTAAAACACTTGTTTGCTGATGGGGGAAAAAACCGATGGACATCTAACCGGGAGACCATGCACCGGCGGTCTTATGCTTGTTTGCTCTTAGTAAGAAAGTCCTGGCATGACCTCCCGGCCGGTAAGCCTTGTGAGGCGAACTTTTTGTCATCTTCAAATGGAATTTTGAAGCGTAAAATAAATTGCTTTCCGTCTCAACTGATCCCGCAAGTTGTGCGCTAACATTCCCGGGCAACGTTCCGATCAGACTCATCTCTTGTTTCCCACAAAGCTACGTCGCCTGAAGAATGAAACCTGGGAAGAAAGCGGGTATCGTGCCTGCGCTTTGGACTTTTCGCCTGAGGACGCCTTATGGTATGCTTCCCTGTCTTCGCGAAAGGATGCTTAAAAGCGTACACATATCATACCCGGCTGGAATGTTTGCAAAATACTTCCACCATCAAAACATACCGGGTGGACGTTCCTTTCCGGCACAATGTACTCTCTCTCTCTCTCTTTCTCTGTCTATCACACTCACACCTATCATCATCCAGCGCCAACAATTCGTTGGATAAGTCAGTAGGAATTTTATTAGACATTTATCATAAAACTATAAGGGAGAACAAAAACCGATTCTAAGCCATGCCGCCATGGTGTCGCGTCTCGATGCTCGTTCTGTCGAGGCGTGCTGCTGAAGAATACAACAACAACAACAACAACAACACCAACCCTGGCCATCGGCGATTGTGCACATCATTTAACAGTGACACAACAATGGCACACAACAATGGCGCGCCAGCAGGCGACAGATTGGTCGTAAAAAAACGTCATCGTAAAAGGCAAACATCCTTCACTCCGCGGCGGTTCTTTTTGGAAGCAACGACCACGATCGATCCCGGCCAGGCAGCGGCAGTTTACCCACCGTGGTGTTCTGCGATATATTCATATATCAGAATGGTGTAGATAACCGAAATCGCACGGTCAGTGAGAAGATGGAAAACATCAATTTCTAAAGCTTCAGAATGGCAGAGTATAAGCTGAAATAAATTTAACAATAGCTTACTATCCTTACATGGTTTAGTGTGCTTAGCAAACTTAATTCATCCAAATTGACTTACAGAAACAAAATAGCTCTACATTCGTGTCTACCTCAAACCCAGTTATTTAAAAGAAACAACATAAACGGACAGATCTATTATTCCGACCTGCGAATGAGCTTATGGATCCACAATCGGTTGAAGAAGGATGGTGCAAAAGCAAACTGCTAGTTCGAAAATGTGTTCACAATTTTAAAATAGCATTCACAAGGGTAGCAATTCAAGAAAGTCAACTGTGATAACCATCGACCTATAAGCACAAGCGAGCAGGGTAGAAAGTTTAAGTTCCAGGAAGATAGATGCAATTACCTGCCGACATAAAACATAACCTGCTTTCTTCGATTGCAAAATTTAACTTTATTATGAATTTCGGTTTAGTGGAAATTCCATCGGGTAAATTTAAATTTTATACTCACAGTGTTTTGCTAAATCCATCATTAAAATAATTTTAAAAAGCAAAACATAAAACATGCTGCAGCATAGCATGAAAACGCAAGAAATACATCGTCCATTTAGCAGCAAAACCTTACATTTATAAGGGCTTGGAAATAAGCATGTGAGACAGTGAAAAATAAACGTAAATACAGCAATTGATCCAACCGGATCAACGACCATCAAGACCGGCATAAAAGTGGCCAACGGTTGCTATACCTAATCCAGTTATGAATTTGATTTTCCGTTTTTGTTACTGTTACAACCGCCGGGTCCGCCAATCTTCCTTTGGGTTTTTGCTCCAAGCCACATCTAACAAACATCTTTCAGTCCCAACACATGGTAAACCCCGTTTTGGACTATTTTTTTCTTTCTTCCTCAAGATGATAGCTCAGAAAACAGCCAACCACTTCACTCAAAACCCTAGGATAGATCGTCCGCCACCTTTTCCCCCTAAACAGTTGAACGTTATTTTCTGCTTTCTTTGATTTTAAAGCTTTCTATCTTGAGGGACCTTCGCTACCCGATAATAGAAACAAAATCTACCAAAAAAAAGGGGCAGATAAAATGCTTTGAGAGAAGAGAAGGAGTTGTTTTTTTCTAGTCAGAAACTTTCCATTGCCCATTTTCCGAGCTCAACACGAATGGGCTTTCCTTTTGGCTTGTTTATCTATTTAATTTAATTGGCATTGTATGTTTCCTGTTGAGGAATAAACGTGCTATTGGTTGGACAGTGAAAAAAACATAATCGAACAGAAAAGAAGCCGGTAGCGGTTAAACAATTTAAACATACTTCGGTTGTTTTTTTTTTCCACCCCGTTTGGCGAAGCTCGTTGTACGGAGAATTTTATTTTTACTGAACGCCTTTCACGGTTCTGAGCAAAACATCTTATCACCAATGTTGCAATTTTTCTTTCCTGTGGCAAAATTAAGTCACAATGGTACGTTACTATATATGCCAGGAGCACATGCTGATTTCGACTAACCCTTGTCGGCGAAGCCGTAATTTTGCACGACAAATTTCCTCTCCGTGACACTGCTGCAAAACAGCTACCTAACAAAGTTATCAAACAATTCGATTGTGTCAATCATTGTTGGCGTTGTAGTTTGGGGCGGCGCATTGAAGAAGGAAAACTTATGCTGCAGATTTTGCAAAACGGCAAGCACGCCAAAGAAACGCCCGCTTCTGGAGGAACTATAAAAAAAATAATAAAAGAGTGCAACGCACTGCACAATACTTTGCAAGATGTAGTAAACTTTGTAACCACCGTTACCTTACGGCCGAGCGGTACCGTGCTCTCATAGTGCCACTGGCTCGTCGTTGAAGGGCAGCGGAAAACTACATTACGAGAGTAAGTTTTGCAATGTAACAAGCAACGGACAAATTTTCTTATCCGTTACGCTTTACTCGTTGCAACACACAAGCATAGCCCAGGCGAACATGGGCATAAACATGAGCTTCAGGCTACCGTTCCCATCCTCTGGATCCTCGTGCCTTGAGGGAAACCGTTGTAAATCTTTCCAACATCAGTTACTGGCTCCGGTGGGGAAATTTTGTTCTGCGAAACTGAACGGGATGACACCGTCGTGAGATAAAGCAGTTCCCCGTGGTGACTCTAGTTGCCTGGCACATTCGGGCGAGCTCTCAGTCCAAACTTTAATAAAATGTTATCATTTTCCATTTATGTTCCCTCCGTCAAAGCTGACCGTGCATCAGGTTACGCGGCCCTTGTTCTCCCTCCGGGAGGGGCGGACTAACTTTCAGCGTCCGAATCGTGTTACGAACATTCTTGAAATCGCATCAGTCAAACTCCGACCCGTCCGATGGATTATGATGGTTGTTGGTGTTGAACTTTCCTGGCCGCGTAAGTGGTGCAGAAACTTCCCGGCAAACCCAACGCATCCATACGCCTCGTGTAAACGAATGAGCTCCTCAAGAATAGTGTATGCGAAAGAAAAGCTCACCCTAGACAATTTGGTTCACGTTACTGAATTGCATTGTTGGGAAATTCGAGCTGTTTCGCTGCGAAGCTAAGTTTCCCGGTATACATGGCAATCTTGCAGCGTGGGCCATGAATAGTTAGAATCAGGCGAAATGTTCGCTTATTGGCATACAATTTCTTCTAAAATCCTTTTACGATGGTAAAACCAACGAGAAGTTTGTTGACACTGTACCTTTGCTCAATCCTTAATATCAATAATAAATGTGTGCTGGTTCTGCAATAATATGTTAAATTGACGAACCGGTGACATTTATCTATTAAAAAAAGATGACAATCTGACAAAAATAAATTAGAATAAATAGCATCGAAACGTTTCAATTGTTCAATAAGTATTGTTTTAAGTCTTTACGTTTATTTCACTCCCGTTTATTTCTCACTTTTTAACATCGCTACCCCCACAGATGAGACCTGTCGTTCCGATGAGTTCACGTGTGGCAACGGGCGATGCATTCAAAAGCGCTGGGTTTGCGATCGTGACGATGACTGCGGCGACAATACTGACGAGAAAGCCTGCCAACCGACTACGTGCGATCCCTTGAAGCAGTTTTCCTGCTCGGAGAACTATTGCATCACCAGCAAGTGGCGTTGCGATGGTGAACCCGACTGTCCGGATGGTTCGGACGAGAAGGTTAGTGATTTGTTAGAATATATGTGTGTGTGTGCGCCCCCCAGGTTCTATAAATGCTGATGTTTGAGTTTCTTTTCCATTGTAGGGATGCGCCAGTCCACCACCGCCGGCCTTCGCTATCTGTCTGCCGTTGGAGTATCAGTGTAAGGATCGAATCACCTGCATTCACCATAGTTGGATTTGCGACGGCGAGAAAGATTGTCCGGGGGGCGATGACGAGATGCCTCCGGTCTGCCAGAACGTAACGTGCCGCTCGGACCAGTTCCAGTGCAAGAAGGACAAAAACTGTATCAACGGGCACTTGTACTGCAACGGCAAGAACGATTGTTCCGACGGCAGTGACGAGCAGAATTGCAGCGGTAAGTTAGGTCTTCAAAAGTTTTCCCCACTATCCCAGGAGTTTTCTGGTTGACACCTTCTTCACGCGCGTTAAACCATGAACCGTTGGCTTTTTGTTTTCCACAGGAAATACTCGAGCCAAGTGTAACACCAAGACGGAGTTCGATTGCGGTGGCGGTATGTGCATACCACTGTCGAAGGTTTGCGACAAGAAGCCGGACTGCCCCGAGTTTCAGGACGAACCCGCCGACAAGTGTGGCAAGAACGAGTGCCTAGAGGGCAACGGTGGCTGCTCGCAGCTGTGCGTCGACACACCGGCAGGCTTCTACTGCGACTGTAATCCGGGGTAAGTTAATGCTGGTACACAGATGTGACAAAAGTTATTTAATTCTCCGCTACACCCTTCGTGTGGGGCTATTCTTTCCGGTCCTAGCTTTAAACTGTCCGACAACCGGACCTGCGTGGACATCGATGAATGCGAAGAGCCCGGCTCGTGCTCACAGAGCTGCACCAATGAGATTGGCACGTTCAAGTGCGAGTGTCAGGACGGGTATCTGCGGGATCCCCGGGACCACACACGCTGCAAGGCGACCGAGGGGCACGCCTCGTTGCTGTTCGCCCGGCGACACGACATCCGCAAAATTTCACTCGACCATCGCGAGATGACGTCCATCGTGAATGACACCAAGTCCGCCACGGCGCTTGACTTTGTCTTCCGAACGGGCATGATCTACTGGAGCGACGTGTCGGAGAAGCGTATCTACAAGTGAGTGTTAAGGATAAGTATTTTTTTTTCGAAACAGCTCCTTTTAGTGAAAGTTCTCTCAATTTACTTTAGGGCACCGATTGATGAAGGTTCGGATAAAACGGTAGTCGTGAAAGATCAACTGGTGACCTCGGACGGTTTGGCTGTCGACTGGATCTACAATCACATCTACTTCACCGATATTAAAAAATCAACCATCGAACTTACCAATTTCGACGGCAACATGGGCAAAGTTTTGATCCAAGACGATCTGGAAATTCCACGAGCGATCGCGCTGGATCCCATCGATGGGTAAGGCCAACCTAAATTGTCTTTGAAACAGCCTTTCCGTTAGAAAAAATCGTAAAAATAAAATATTTGCAATTTCCCCAGCTGGATGTATTGGACCGACTGGGGCACCAATCCGAAAATCGAACGTGCTGGCATGGACGGCACCCATCGGCAAGTGATTGTAAGCTACGAAGTTAAGTGGCCCAACGGAATCACCCTTGATTTGGTCCGCAAGCGTGTGTACTGGGTAAGTCATGCTGTGTGTTTCAATGGTCATCAAATGACACAAACACGCACTTGTTTTTTTAACCATCCTCAGGTGGATGCCAAACTGAACGTCATATCGTCCTGCAACTACGATGGATCCAAACGAAGGGTGGTTTTCTACTCGCCCGACTACCTACGACACCCGTTCTCCATCACCACCTTCGAGGATTACGTCTACTGGACCGACTGGGAGAAGGAGGCCGTCTTCAAGGCAAATAAATTCACTGGCAAAGACGTTGATCCGGTGACAGCAATGCACATGGTAATGCTGCTAGTTTTTCCAGCTTTCAAAACATTTTTTTTACGCAGAAGTAACCGACGAGTTTTCTAATTCATTTTTAATGCCGTATCACCACCAGCTCCAGCACCCGATGACGATCCACGTGTACCATCCGTACCGGCAGCCGGACGGCGTGAACCACTGTCAGGCGGTGAACGGCCACTGCTCACACCTGTGCCTGCCGGCACCACAAATCAACTCCAACAGCCCCAAGATATCTTGTGCATGTCCAACCGGACTGAAGCTGATGAGCGACAGCTTAATGTGTGTGGAAGACGGTAAGTTGACTGGCGTTGCTACCACTATGCTTGTTTGCTACTCTGGAACAAAAGTGAAATGCCGGGAAGTTCTTAGCTACAATTCTAAGAGAATTTGAGATTTCCATTCACCACATTCCGGGGTGTTCCGTGTGGGTTCCGTATGCCGGCACCAGTAAAGGAAGGGACAAGGAGAGCCAAATCTGAACAAAATACGAAAATTTACCAAACGCTCCCGATTCACCCTGAGCTTTCTCCTTGTTTTTCTTTTCCTCCCGATGGCCCTTCCCAATGTGCCATGGGTGTGTCGCGTCGACTGAACCGTGTTTTATTTATTCATCTCGAGTTGTTTGCTTTTTTTATTGCGCTCTTTTGTATGTTCGTTTTTAATGAATTTTAAATGTTCCACTTGCACCTTCGTCAGAGCCGGCCCTTTCAAAGGCACGCATGAGAAACCCTATGGCAAGTGCTGCTTCGGTCAATAGTTGTTGTGTTGCTCCACAGTGATGTTATTACGTTTTTTGGTTCACTTTTGTTCCTGGGTCGTCTATTTATTTGTTGATTTATTTATGAGTTCATTTTATTTGTACTGTAATTTTTATTTTATTCTCACTTTTTGTGTTCCATTTTTTTCTCTCTTCGTTTTTTTTTTTTCTTTCTCGGTTATCCACTCAATTTGTGTGTATGTTGGTGCAACCCGCGACGCCTGTTACTCAACGCTCCCGGACCAACACCAAACGGTCAAAATCAACATTCGGCGCTGTGTTTGCGAATTTTTATCTCCGGGGGTTTTTGTTCCCCTTTTAATTCGTCCGATTGAATTGATGTGCGAATTGCGCACCCTTCGTCTGGGCATTATAATCGCATTCAACCACGTGAAACCACGTTGCCAATCGGCCTGCAAATGTGGCAACTGGCGCACAATCGTAAAACAAACCCATTTCACTCCATTATTTGGTACATCTGACTGCTCACCAAACTGTGTGGGTGTGAATGAATTGCGCTTTTTTGCGTGTGTGCAACGTGACCACTCCAGAAAAGAGTCCTGGCGAACGGGGAAGCAGCGAAGACGCTGACGGCAGTGGTGGCAGCCCCGGCGGTGACTTCGGTAGCAACAATGGTATGAATCGAAGCGGTGCCAACAAACACATCGAGCACCACTCGAGTAACATTTACGATAGCAATAAGGACATCATCGCTTCATCCGCCAATGCATCCTTCCCTTCCTCCAACTCCTCATCATCATCATCTTCTACTTCTTCTTCTTCGCCGTCGTTACCCTCGTCGCAAGGCGCAAAACCAAACTGTGAGTATCGGATCCATCCGAAAGCGTGTGCTTCGCATGTCAACGAAACAGTAAGTGACAGCGACAAGCATACTTTTTCCGGTAACGATATTACCTTTTTTTTTAAAGAGCAGAAAAAGTGCATAACCCATTTATACCGGGTGCTTTCGTTTGGAGGGAGTAAATGAATTGTCTGTTCAAAACATGAAAACACGGTGCCTGGTGGGTACAACATGCTAAAGCTAAGTTGATGAAAATCAATAACACCATCCATTACCATTGGCGTAGGTGTAAGGTTGGCCTAACACTCAGCCCAACATTTCCTCGAGCTACTACCCACATACTCATTGCATTCTCAGAGATATATCCCCGTCGTGACTTCTACTTTGAACATCGTTACATGAACGATTAATTGAAATTTGAAAAGGATTCGCTACACCTCCTTAAATTGTGTTCTCTTCGAAGGTGATCCAGAGAACAGCTTGTAAAGAGGAATATTCTTTTTTTTTATTCAACTTGTTGATACGACTTAATACCACTCTATCAACAGTCGATAGATGCTAGGAAAAAAAGTTCAAGCAGGTAGGTAATCATTTGATCTTTCGAGCTGCCTGAAGCACTGTTCCAATGTTCCACGTATTCCGTGCACGCCGTTCACTTCTTGATCGGTTTGTGCACGTGGCATTTTGTTCTCTCAGAGCCAACAATCCTACCCTTGCTTGCACGAGGAAGCAAGACGTTCCTGGAATCTTAATAGTAATTAATAACCCCTCGTTCGCGCCTCGCCTGCTACCTTGCGAGTTACTTCCGCTATCTGGTGCAATTTTCCTACGCTAATTTCCCTCGCGGGACTTGTTACAGATTACGGTGTACAAGCGCCACCGAGCAGCATTCGCGCGCCGTTGCTCCTTGAGCCCAGGAGCAATCCAAAGATTCATCTCCTGTGTCGGTACATGTCCGTGCACCAACTTCTACCAGCGGACTTCATCTGCGAAAGAGCAAATAAACTTGAATGGCGCGCACTCCAAAACCCTTCGGCACGACCTTCTCGGGAGCAACCCGATAGCCTGGAACAAAGGCATAAACGCGGCAGAAAATTGAATCATAATTCCCGTGACCGGGGTGGGCGGGGGCGAACATGCGAAAAATGTTGAACTTTACTTAATTGCTTCAGACGTTCATCCAAAACTAGCCACGCGGAGAAGAAACTAAGAAATTGCCGCCCGGAGCCAACGGAGCACGCCGCCCAAAGTCGAAGTTATTTTAGACCGAACCGAACGGCGAAAGGCACAGCCCAACTTATCGCTCCGCTCGACCCACGGGCACGGCTGGGCCTCATTGGAGTCGGAGGAAACTGTTCATCCAGTCCCGAACCCGGTCCTAAAGTCACCCGTCCCCTGGCCGGGAATTGGTTTTCATGCTTTCTTGTTGAATGATTAATCACGCTTTCGTGGTATCCTCTCCACGAGTGAGACAGCCCTTGTGCCGCGCGGTAAGTAAGTTTGTCGGAATTGGATCGGGTAAATTATGGAATTATTTTATTAGGATCTTTTTTCCGACCACACTCCGAATGCCTGCGGCAAACAATTGCATTTCGAACAAATATTTGAACTCGGAGGTCGAAATGTTGGCCATTACGATAAACTTGTTCGTTGGTGCCAAAGGTAAAAAGTCATCATTTCGACCATCGGCATAATCATCGTTTACACACTTTGGGTAGATAGACCTAGATAAATAAATAAAAGGCTTCTCCACGAAGCGGATGCACACAGGTGGCTCAAAATTTGCTGATGTGTTTACGATGACCGTGTGTGATGTGTCGAGTTGACTTTGGCGCATACATCTGTAACCCCCACGAATACAAATCGTTTGTGAAAAGCTGAAAACTGATCACACGTTCATATTCGATGCAATTCAATTTGCAATTTGCGCCCTTAATGTGCTGCCTCTCCACCCGCATGGTTGGCAATTGTTTTATTTATTGTTTTCAGCCATTCGCTTGGCTCGTTTACACATCAAAATGAGCTTTTAACGTCGTGGAAATGTGTTTTTGTGTGGTCCTTTTTTGCGCCCTTGCAAACATACGGCAAGGAAAGTAAATGTTTGCTCAAAGCAATTTGATTTACCGCACCGGCGTAGATTGGTTTCGCATGCTTTTCGTTCGGGGAGCGAATAATTCAATCCCATTTTTGCATTTAGAGTAGGTACTTTTCCCTTTAATTACCACGGCCGAACAATGCTCACCTGGTGCAACGTGATGCATGTATAAACAGCAGTCTATATACACACCGTATACGAATGACCTGAACAGCCGGAACGTGGGATCATAGAACGATTGAAACCAATCACATTGCAAATCTCATCACCCATCGACGTTTGGCGAGGGCGCGAGTCGTTATCTCCCGACCGCAAATGTGTTTCCGGAGGTTACCGTTAGTTAAATTATGTCGACCCGAGCCCGACCGTCTGCCCGCCCGCCCGCATTGTCAACCGGTCGCATGCCAATCCACGCATTGGGCGGAAAAAGTGGTATGTTTAAACGTTTGCTAAACACAAACCACACCCGCTTGCCTACCCTCGGAGAAAGCGAACATTTTGCCGACCACCAATTTGGCGGCAGGAAAATATTGGTGATTTATACGAGCCTGTCCATCGGGAGCGCTAGGCAACCGAGACCGGTGGCCTGGCACAGTTGGATGCTGTGGGGACCAGCGGAAGTATAATTTATGTCACCTAGGCAAAGCATGCCCCGGCAATGGTACGTGATCGGACATATTGTATGCCTAATTATACGAGTGCGACGTTGCTGTAGATCTACCGCGAGAAGTCACATGCAGGGTAGAAGGATGCAAAGGGGGAACGCGATTGTTTGTTGAATTAACTTCCTGAACTGCAGTTTAATCTCGATCAGGATCGAAGGCTTCCTACAATGGATCCCGCCATTTCCATGCTGTCGCCCCGAACCGTGTTTGCACGGATGGAAATCGGTGCATATAATTTGTGTCATTTATTGAACAGTTCAGTAGATCCGGGTAGTACTTGCCCCTAGTTCTCTTTGTTTACCCCCGCTTCTACCGGCGGGTTTCGATTCGCCTCATTGCCGGCGCCATTGGGCCGTGTGTCCAATACTCGGTTCCGGTGGCAGAGCAATTTGTGAATTATAGCGCTAAATTAACTTTATACGACAACTACTACGGACACACGCGTAACCACACCCACGCTCCCTTTCCGCACGGCTTAACTGGCAATGATTCTTTGGGGGGAGAAATCCATTTCCGGTCGGCGTGATTTATCTGAACGCCTACGGCCAAACCCCCAGAAGGCTATGTGGGTTGTGGAGCTTGCAAAAGTTTAGCTCATAAATAATTACCTAACCGATCCACCGTCCCGCTTCGGTCCATCCGTAATTCCCGAACAGCGGTCACCCCAAGCCCGTTTGCCATGCTCTAATCAGGGCTAATCGAACAAACGTCCAATGGTCCAGCTGCCAGCGGTGCAAACTTTTGTCCGAACCCCTTTTCTTTCCTTCGCTCCCAAGCTACCGCCGGGCGGAGGGACAGCCGAATCAATTACTGCATCGCTTTTGTGCCGATGCACCACCGATGAACATCCGAAGTCACGAACAACTAGCAAAGAAACCTTCCGCGCGTCCGATGGATGTGCATTCCGATCGGTGAATCACTGGCGGGGATTTTGTAGTAAGCTCGCGGGAATGGGACACAGCTCTACTGCCGGAACAGCTTCGAGAAAAGCAAACATGAGGCAGGCTTCTCCTCGGCCTTCACCTAGCCGGAAATGTGAGCGTAAGGGTGACCAACCGGTTGCCCATCGTCGGTGCAAAAAGAAACAGTCACGAACCGAACATAAATATCCTGATCCTGCTTTTTCATCCCTCTCCCCGCACCGCCATCGTCATCATCACCATCCACCAACCGCCATCACCGCTTCACATCTGCTCCTACGGCTTCTGTGACGTCGCTTACTACTACCGCCGTCTGCTTCTGCTGCTGTTTGCTCCATCAAATCCACTTTCTCAACCCGGACCGCCCGGGATTGTCGATCGGGGAAAACATTTTCCATCCCAAAAAAAAAAAAACGCCCATCCCCACCCACATAAAAGGGCAAACGACCATTTCCCTGCCGGGGCTCAGCCCGCCCGGGCTCGTCCCGGTCGGCTCCAACATCACTAACAGCTTGCATTTGGCCGCCATCTGCACCAACCTCACGCGCACGGTGGCGATTATGGAAAGTTTGAAGTCGTCCGGTACGATCCGAGACCGGGACGCGCTGCACCGCTCCTACATGAATCGGGTGGAAAACCGGAACCGCACCGAGGTGCACCCGGTCCAGTACTCGTACTGGGAGCAGCGTCGCCGGTTCAATCTGCTCGAGAACCTCTTCCCGAGGGCCCCGGCCGACGCCGACGAGCGGGTGAACGAGGCGGCCGCGGCCCGCCACCGGGATCTGTACGATAACGAGCTGTCCGCCTCCATCCAGTATGTGAGGTGGATTTGCGAAAAGTTCCGAGGTAACTGTGTTTGTGGCGGGCGCCGACCGACGCCATTGCTCCAACGGGCGGAGCTTGGCCCGGTTGCCGTCCGTTTGTTCGTTGCCCGTTTATATCTACATCTTTCGTCCAAATCCGTTCTGTTATGTGTGTGTGTGTGTGTGTGCCTACGTTCGTCCATGATCGTCGTTTTCTCTGTCCCTCTGTTTGTCGACGAAGATAAGCTCCTCAACTCTACTCCTACTTTGTGTCTGTGTATACTCTTTGACTTATGTAAGTGTCATTAATTCTGTCCTTTTTCGTACGCGCCCTTTCAGGCTCGTCCCAAAACTGATACGAGCCCCAAACTTTTTTTTGTAGTTCTTTTCATCCGTTTTTTGCTAGATAATCTCTTGAAAGGGCATACTCGGTAGGATAACGAAGGAGATTTTATCAACGGACTAAAGAGTTAGACGGGTGAATTTATCGAAGTCTAACAAGGTATATGCCATCCTAAATAATTTGGAATGTTTTGATTCTACATGCATATTCGTGCGTTTTAAATGATGAATACATCAGTGTAGACGTGAAACGCACACTTCCTTTTGACATGGTTGGTGGGGCTGTCTGTTAAGCGAATGTTTACATATGTTCGTCAAGATGATCTCAGCAACAAGAACTCATAAACTATTTTCTAAACAGATTTAAATGGCTTCTCCACCTTCATACACGTGCTCCCTCTCCGTCATTTGATGTCCGTTTGCGGAATGTTTGCACAAACCTCATTTCTTGACTTCGGCCACCCGCAGATGCTAACCATCATCCATGGTCGGTCAGTTAGTCACGCTTCAACGTGTCGATCGGACACACTCGTGCGTTCGATCATCCGTGGTTCCCCGAAAGTAGCAGTGAACGACCAGGCGCCTCCATCGACGCGCAAAATCGGACAATCTATTTTTAGCTGTCCCAACAACGCAGTTGTACGCCCCTGGAACCTGCTGTTTCGTCTGATGGTGTTTTAATTTATTTCCATTTGTTGTCTTCTCGCTCCCTTTGATGGTAGACACTTTAACGCACACGTTTTCGACAGGAAGTGCATCAAAATGCGTCTTACGAACATAACATGGATCATGCTGAGGCACCCGTACGAGTGGAAAGGTATTAGAGTTAATCCTGTTTCCCGAAATGGTGCACATTTTTACATCAATTATTCTTCGCTACAGCCAATTTGGATCGGAAGGGTCGATTTCTTGCAGTGACCGCCAACAGCCGCATTTATCATTCCCGGCACGCGCATTAAATTCAATATTACCGAGTGACGCGTTTATTAGCTCCATAATGCTCGGCTTTTTAATACATTAATGTGCGATTGCGTTTTTGTGCCGTGTAAAAATCATCGACAGATTGATTTTCCCTCCGTGCGCCCGGTCTGCTTCCAGCCGTTGACGACCGTATGTGTGAGCGTGTGACTCTCGTGGTAATAAGCCGTTCATTACCACTCCCTTTTTAATCGATTACGAGGTCACGCAGGCACGTAATTCGTGAGTGGAGCTGTTTTCGGTTCACCGTACGCCGAATGAGCTGAGGCAAAAAGGTTCCCTGGTCTGTTCGTTAAAAAGTGTGTTCCGGGTGTATGCAAAACAAGTTTTTTTTGCCGAAAGTTGCGCGATAAAAGTGGCTCACAAGTGCACGAATAAACAAACCAAATAAATTTTTAAAAAAAAACACACACACACACGCACTCCTCCGGCACCGGGCCAACCAACCAGGGTAGTGTGACATATTAATAAATTAATCGTGATTTTCCTCCCGGAGGACCAACCAACAAAGCCGGGCACTTTTTAATTGAATGAACAACGAGATTACCATGAATTGGCAGTGCCACGACCTCGGGCCACGAACACGCGCCGTACGGTTGGATGCGTGCGTGCTGAAATTAAGCCAAAGACCATGGGGCCCGCCCGTTGCACAGCAGAGTTCTGCATGAGCAGAATATTAATTAAAAGATTAAAAACCAATGCACCAGATATCGGCGGAACGAAAAAAAAAAAAAAAAACATCAACACTTCTGCATCCACACGATGTTGATTCACAAAGCATTTCCATTTTTTTGTTGTTGGATTTTTTTAAACTTTTAATTACTAAAGAAAGCAATGATCAATACAGCCACCACCCATTCTATGTTTTGGGTGGTTTATCCGCGTGTAATATGTTCAACTGTAGATGGAAATGCTTGATGCCCATTGATGATTTATGCTCCGTTTTTGTTGTGGTTATCGAACAAAATTCAATTACGAATATAATGAAATTCATTTTAACCAGCTTTGTTCTAAAAACAAAACAAACTCGGGTCAGGCCTATAAAACCACTTGAGCAAGGCGTTCCACAGGCAACCGAGTGCAACACAACTCTCAAACTCAAACGCTTTCTGCTATTTCCACGTGTTGCACATCCTGCCAATGAAGTGCGCAAAAGTGCAGCTTACACCACAGCCACACTACGCAAAACAGCACGATTGGCTGCAGTAATTGGACACGAAACCATTGGTTTCCGATTTTCCTAGAAATAGCTGGTGCAGTAAAGTCAAAAAGAGAAAAAGAAACACTGGGAAAACTCCGCACTCGCACACACCCGCACACACAATTGCTCCATGGTACCGATGGTACAGTTGGCCAACCGCAGCGCAGGGCTTTGAAATATTTATCATTCTTCAGCCATTTATTAATTAAAACTTTTCCCACCATCATCACCTACCGCAGCCTCAACAAGGCTGCCCGAGCGTCCTCTGCAAGGAGCGTCCGTACGAATCCGTGCAGGGGTCGACTACTCGATCCTGCCCCTTCGTTCCCGGGCGTCCCACTTGAAGCGGAAGGGAATTTTAGAATGCACTCTACGGAATGTAGCCGATCAATAGCCAAACCGAAAAATCCAATTACCAACAAAATAGGTGCAAAAACTCATCGCTCCTTACCCGCCCGACGCTCCCGACAAACCCGCCGGGAACCATTGAACCATTATCGCATGAGGATGATGTAAGGGACGGCTTCAAGCCCGAATGCGCAAGCAGCCTCGACTACGAGGGGTGGCTTGCCAATAGGACACTCCATATTTCATTTGGAAGGACAGTTCTATTTGTTGCAGCTGCCACAGTGCAACTACATTGCAATTCACACCGCACAGAACGGAAATGCACAATGAATTCCACCCATTCCACTCGAGCTCGCGTCATCCGGTTCCGGGGTCGGGTTCCGTTTTTGTATGCCCGACCAGAAGACCTTCCCGGCGTGCTTTTTTTTCCCCCCTACTTTCATCTATTCTTCTGAAACGATGTGACCAAAGATGAAATGATGTTCCTCGCACACGATTTCCACTCCCGAATCCAAAAAGAAAGTAGTTCTTTTATAAACTTCCGGTACGGGTGGAGCATCTCATGCATTCTCTCGGTTTTTGTTTTTGGGTTTCTTTTCTATCTTATTGGGGTGTGTTTTGCAACAACAGAATGGGATTCTTCAGCGAGCAAAAGGATGTGCTTTGTTTTGTTTCTTCCCATCATCTTTACCTTGTGCAGTGGACTCGCAACACACACACACACATACTCGCGGGGGAATCTACCTTCTACGCGCATAGCGAAGATTCCCAGAGCCTCGATCGACTGGGCAGCGGAGCATGAGCGTCTTCCGCCAAGGAGGAAGTACCGGAAACAATAAACCTGCTGATGAACACTACTTGCGACTGCTTCGGTCAGCTCATTTCGTCCTCGACTGCATGAGAGTTTGGCGAAGGAGGCGTTTGTTGTGTACTGAACCTGGCAGCTTGCAAAGGGGCAAAGATAATAGCTGCTCTGTAAGACGTGGTACAAGCAGACAATGAAAAGCTTTGCTATTTCTAAGTGTTTTAGTATCCAAAGTGCACCATATTCTGTTGTAGAATTGAAATATTTTGCTACAGTATACAATGTCCTTTTCGCTCGCGGAAAAAGTTTGTTTAATAATATATTTAGATTTTCTTTGCATATTTTAGCACAATCAAACCGCTCCAGAATGAACTAACCGAGCTTGCAGCCTGGAATTGAAACATTTGCATCTGCCGCTTTATAGCACGAATTTATACACATTCAAGCACGGCCCCGCACTCCTACAGCACATTTCGCGAGCGCATTGTTATGTTCCGCACCGCAATGCTAAAATAACATAATTCACCCGACGATTCGCGTAATTCGCTGATTCTTCCCAGCGCCACGCGTTCGCGCAGAAAATGCAAATCCCTGGCTCGTCACCGACGGAGCGGGAGGAGGGCGAGCGAGAAATTTGAATTCAAATGAAAGAGGAAAAAACACACAAGAATCATGGTGAACAACACGCTCCCAACGCGAACTCCCCGAAGGAGGAAAAGCTGCTGGTTGCAAAACCTCAACAGGAAACCGAAACACACAGCCACGCACGCACAAACACACACACACACATACCCGGTCTTTCCAAAGTCGCGCTGAGTTCGTGGCAGCGTGGTACATCCCGAGGAGTTAGGTTTGGAAAACCATGGTAAAGAAAAAAAAACACGGACGAACTACGAGAAAGTAACAGCAAAAACGAAAACCCGGGAGAGCATCGACCACGGCAGGTTTCTTCGTTCGCTTGCGCCCTTCCTCGGATGCAGCCCCAGACTTTTCAGTCGACGCGTGCGGCTGCCCAATTTCCCGCTCCACTGTTGTCCCGCTGGCTTTAATTTCCGGTCGCATTCGGGTGAAATCGAGGGTGACTAACGAGTCCCGGAACCGCGCAGGCAAGTCATATGCCCACCCTGGTTGGCGAAAAACCCACGGCGACGGAAGCCACAGCAGTATCGGTCGATTGCGGCGCTGGTCGTCGTCATCGGCGCCGGCGAGCGCAGCCCGAAAGTTTACTTCATCCCCGGAAACCGCGGATCGCATCCGGGACGAATCGAGAGGAAAATCGGGAGTTCCTCGCATCTTTAGTAATAAAAAAAGGTCTAAAAACCATAATCCACCCCTCCCTTCCCCCGGAAAGCTCTTCCATGCGCAGGCTGTTACCAACTTTGCCACGAAGGGATGGAGGGAAACCGTGAAACCGAAGGAAGAAGAGTGAAAGGTTTGCTAAAAATTCAGCTAACAAATGCAAATGTGCAAATGTGAATCCGGCCGCATCAAAATCCCTCTCTCCGCCGCCAACTACTTCACCCGGGTTCGTTCCACTCGTGCCGTGAGAACAGCTGCAAAATTTGCGATTGCGATGCACCAATGTTTCCGAGTTGCATGTTCCCCCCCATGAGTTCCTGTCTCAGCTTCCTCTTTCTTGCAAAATTCATGCGGCGCGCTGCATTCATGCTGCACTATTTTCCAGCTTGTTCATTCTTTTCTTCAACCCCAAATTGTTCTCTGGAAAAATTTCCTTCACGCATCTTTGGCTGCTATCATTATGTGCCCGGGATGGGGAAAAAGGAAAAACCGATCCTCAGCAGCTGCTGGTGGAAACGACCATAGTTTTTGTTTGTTTGTTTTTTTTTCACTCCAACGATAGGCAGAACATGTGATTGGCGGGGTGTGGCAGCGGAAACGAAACAATAAAAATAATAACGAGAGAAAAAAAAACATTGAAAAGAATTTTTCTCACCGTTTCTTCCGTCGGCATTGCTCCCGGTTTATTTTGCCGGATTTTCCGGGGCGGAAGTTTTGGACTTTTTAGCGATGCCTTTTGCCAGGCACCAAAAAAAAAAACGAAGCAATAGAATGAAGACTGGCACACAAAAACACACACTCACACAGATCTTTTTATATCATGTTTTCCTCTGAACAACGATTCCCAAAGACTGAATTGCCGAAAAAAACGGAAGGGGAAAACAAGCGGAAAACAGCGAGTACGCGCACACGGCGAAAGCTTTTGTTCGGCGTTGCCGCCATTGGCGCTGATTGCCGTGATTTGGCGCGAGTTTGATCCAGGGTCGGCCGTTAAAGACGTTCGGTGGTCGGTAGCACACCATACCGCACACCACCGAGAAATTAGGAGCACCACCATCGCGGCAGCGGTATAACTTTTGATGTAAGT
The DNA here is from genome assembly GCA_914969975.1 of Anopheles atroparvus. Taxonomy (NCBI): domain Eukaryota; kingdom Metazoa; phylum Arthropoda; class Insecta; order Diptera; family Culicidae; genus Anopheles; species Anopheles atroparvus. The sequence continues at coordinate 13,512,291 of CAJZCY010000001.1, forward strand.
TTTATGGCGACGAACTGGCGACGCGAATTTTCCATCACGAACGAACGAACAAACGAACGAGTTGTGCGCCTTTTGCATACACAATTTTTCGACGAACCAGCGGTCGGTTCGGCGAGGTTTCCCGCCGCTGCCACGTGGGTTCGTCCACGTGGAACCATTTACGAGAAACTTTTATAATCGAACCATCGTGTCGACCGCGCGAAGGACGGCGGGAGGTCGGATTTTCCCTTTCGCGCTTCGCTGTTTCGCTGTCTCAAGCTTCGGGCTGAAAGATAAAATCCGATCCATCGACAGTAACGCAAGGGCGCTTTGTTGGCAAACGAAAAATGGTAGTAAACGAAACGTTTACTACACTCACCTTCCGTTGGGCGGTAGTCAAGTTCATGACCGCGGCTGGAACATCGATAAATCTTGCGTTATTTATGGACGCAACATGAGGTGCATGCAACGCTATTTACTTTTCTCCATATAATTTTGAGATCTAATGGTATACTTCTATTGCACACACCAAGTGAACGATCAGTCGGTCGTCCAATGATACATTTCCGTCACGGGACGCCAGAACTCAGTGAGTTGTCTAGAATTTTCAATCCATACCTTTTGCAAACAATTTAAAAAATTATATATACATCGAAATAGTTAACAAAGACTCTATTGGAAGGAGATTTTATCCCATTTTAGTTTCTTATTATCTTTTTCTTTACAATACAATATTTCCTCATGATGAAAGTTTTTAAATTTCTTCGATGTTCAGCCAGCGTCTGTGAAATGAAAATTAGCACAACAACACAAGATGAAATACTATACTTCGTGATAAAACTTCGCCTGTACGCTTTAACAATAACGTAACGCCTAGTGCAAGGTTAAATAAAGATTAATCAGCACCAACGGTGGAAGGTTCCACGCCACTCCACTTCTTGCGCCACTACTATTTGCACTTCTTGCTGGTTTTGCTCCTTTCCCCGCCCAAGGCAAACACCATCCTAATTGACGAGCTTATTTAACGCCACAACGAGCCGGAAATTATGTCGCAAATATGGCCAGGGCTTGTAATCTCATTATGGATATTACTATTTATCAAAGCACCGAAGACGGGCCCAAGATGGATCGGTCGAAGGCCGTAGAAATCCACTAGCTCCACTGCACCGCTCCCTCGATAAGCTGCCCACCCACCCATTTTGCTGCCCTCCCGATTTCTCGTCAAACTTACGGCAAAGTGAATAATTTGTTCCCAAGTTCCGTTCTTCCGGACCCTCCCTTCCCAGCATCACGAGAAAGGAGGAAGGAAGAGTCCGTAATGTTTCGTGCTTTTTTTTTTTTACTTGGCTTGTTCAATTTTCCGCTTTCCATATTTATTTATTTTTCTTTCCCCTCCCCCGCGTGGTTCGCGACGAGCGCCAGTAATGGACGTATAAATACTTTGTACGCATCGGATGGCAGCGGCTAAATGGCTGAAATTGGCACATTCGTCCTTTGGCTACTTGCGGACCTCCCAAAAAATGACCAAACGAACCGATCAAGCGTGTCCGAGAATACCTCGTGGCAAACGAGACGGTGGCCGGTCACATCGCCGAAAAACCACGGACCATGCAGAAATAACACCATAGAAATCCTTCAAGCGTAGAATTGCTTTTGGGATAACTTTGTTTCCCCCCCTTTTCTTTCCCTCAGTCCGTGCCACGCTTTTCCGTTTCCTTTAAACAGGAATCATTTCGCATTATTGATGATTACAGAATGAAACGCCAGTTTGCCGTGGCGTGTTATATTTCTTCGCTACCGCTGTGTTGCTGTCCGGTTTTCCATTTTTAATTTTTCCACAGTCGACTGACCCGATTTTGGCCCCGACTTGATCACGATAGGTTCCGCACGGTCACGCAGTAATTTTCCACGAGCCAACCGGAGGCCGAGGCCAACGACAACGAGAGGGTCGGAAGTGGTGCAGCGGTTTTGCTCCCGACACCGGCCTCACTCGTGGTTGCGCGCGGTATGATGTATCGATTTTTCACAGCCACTAAATTGTGACCGAAAAATGGCGCAACCAAATTGTTGATTTAACAATTACCTCCCGCTGATTTACCGGTTGACCGGGCACCCTTTTTTGTTTTGCAACCCCCATTGCCGGTTGCATTCAGTATGTTCATGATCCTGATAAACGGTCGAGTGGTCTGCTGGCTGGTAATGGGAACGATGATGTTTGTACGGAAAACCTTCCATTGACTTCCAAAGTGGCCCGGGTGTTTTGCCGTAAAACCCACAAACACCCAATCCGATACGGCCTTCCCAGCGCAAGTAAATTTCATTTCGTTTTCAATTAAAATTCCTTGCATAACACAGCGATCGCCTTTGTGCGTTTGTTCCGTACGGGAATCCCTTCGACGCCAGGGCAAATCAATCCATCTATCAGTCTGCTGGATGGGAGGTGTTCGAATTTCATTCGTTTACTTCTTAGAAGTTGCCGCCGCTGCAAATTCCGAAGAAATGTGGCCCATTTTTCTGTCTCGTGAAGATTTATGCTCTGCGCTACGGAAATGTTGCCAATGTTGGACTGAAAGCTCTCCTTAAACAAACAATAAATAATTGAACTCTTGTCCAACACATCCTGTCGACACGATTCACTGTTCAACATTCTTCACTGGAAAAAGTCGTAACAGTTTTCCGAAGTATTACTTTGCATAGAAACCTTTGAGTCCTGCGCATGGAGTACGATATGTGCTTCCAATCGTCAGAAGCTCTTACTCCAATTATCTGAAAGAAGATAAGGCTAACAGATTGATTATATGTAGAGCTAGATGCAGAGATTTGTAGATGGTACAACTTCTCTTCTTACATCTCTTTTCAAAATTAAAACAACATTCGCTAAGGTGCTCGAGAATGCATTTGAACGAAAGACTTTCTCTATTGTGTTTTATTTAAAATTAGATATATTTTCTCGGTAGCTAACACATAGCCCTTAGCAGTCTTTGTCTAAAAACGCTGGTCACAGTCGTTGTGAAATATCGTAAAAGATTGAAACAAGAAATTGAATCTATACAAAAACCATCATTTGACATCTCTTTGCTGAACTCTGCAACACTGTAGGAACTAAAAGCAGCCCATTCGTTTCACGCTTCTTTTTTTTAAATTCTCCACAGTTAACAGAGCTATATAAACTTTCTAATGGTCAGTTTCCGTAGTGCATAGTATTGCGAAAGGCGGAGAGAAAATTAAAAAATATTTGCTACCACTAATTGAATCTAATTATGATCTATATAGACAACGGGCTAACTTCTAGACTCCGCTTCGTGCTTGTGCCGCTTCGGGACGGAGTATTTTACTTATTAACATTTCACCCAACACTCTCCGCAATCTCCTCCTCCTCCTCCTCCTCCTCCTCCTCCTCCACCGTCTTAACTTCCCTGCGGTTACTGAAGACTCACACACACCGGTGATCGTCGGCCAGGGATCTCCCGCGGTTCTACCACCCTTGCGCGGTAATGGTTTCCATTACTGTCGTTATTTATGCCGCTCCGTTAATATGTTTCCGCCTTCGGTGCGCGGAAAAGTGGCGCTAAGATAATGCAACCGAATGGACTGCCGTTTTCAACACTTAAGAATTTCCAGCAAAGAGGCGTCGTCCATAACCTTCAACCGGCGGCTGCCTACCACCTCCTCTGTGCCGGGGGAGTCGGGTCGCGAGCCAAATGCATTCCGCATTCCACATTGCCCTTCCACTACTGCTTGCCGCTCGATTCGGCCATCGCCGACTTTACTAACTTTTTCCATGGTGGTGGTTCTTCACTTTCCCCTTCATGTGGTACCTCATGTGCGTCCCTTGCTTGTCATCTAGTGTAGTGTGTTAGGGCAACCCGAGCCGCCTGCTCCTCTTCCATTCAAAATGCTCTTGAGTGAGTGGGCGGTGCGGAATCCCGGATGGGTTGGTGTGTTTGTAATTGTTCTAACAACCGGGCGTCCATCAGCGCGGGGAATCCGACCCCGTTTGCGACCCCGTGAGCCGGTATCCGGGAAAATTGTGGAAGGGAAATATTACGCCCAGTTTTAATCAAGACATTTCTAACATTGTCCCGTTTTGCTTCTCTCTTCCGTCTTCCACCGCACCCGCGTGCCGGGCCCACCTGTTTGTCCAATAAATGGATATTTATAATAGCGACGATGCGAAATGGAACCGACGGCACGATCATCCATCCGGGCGTGGTCGAGAACGACTCAGGCTGGGTGGCCATCACCGCCATCGCCATCATCACCGGGGTGATCATCGTCGTCGGATTGGTAAGTTAACTTTTCCTTCTTTTTTTCGAACCTATAGCTAAAAGAAACATCTGCCCGTTTCTTCGGCCGCAATTTCATTTTGAGTTTCCATCTCCCACACCACGAAGGTGCTGCTACCTTTAAGGAAAGAAAATTTCCAATTTCAATGCAACGAAATCGTTTTTATTTGCCAGCAATTTTGCCGGTTTCCTCTTCTATTCTTCTATTCGATCCTGTATCCGATTGTTTTAGTCTTCCATGTTCAACTATTTTACCTTGCCTTTAAATTGGAATTAAAAAAAACGTTTTCACTATCTGAGTTAAAAACACAATTTCCCCTTTTTCATTTTGTTCTTCAGGTGGAGTAAGAAAAATAGAATCTCTTGAAAAGTCACTTAGGATGGATCAATTAAATTAAATTCATTTCATTCGGGAGAACCGTGTGTCTTTGAAGCTTATTATTTTACTTGGTGTAATTTAATCAAGCCATAATAACCTATTGTCTCCAGCGACGTTTAGTTTATTGTTTTCCTTAGAGTTTAAATTGAAACTTGTTTCTGCCACGCACACTCTGTGAATAAAAAAACACTTTCAACCCTCCGCCTTCCAGATCGTTTTCTGCGTCTACCGGCACCACTTGCACCGGAACTCGACGTCGATGAACTTCGACAATCCCGTCTACCGGAAAACGACCGAGGACCAGTTCAGCCTGGAGAAGAACATGCAGAGCCGCATGTACCCGAGCACCGTGGGCGAAGAGGTAAGAGGGCTGGCCCGGGACTACTCCGTCAGCATACGATAAGGCCCAGCGAGGTGCCCAGCGTGCCAAAGCACCGTTCACAAAGTCAAACTAACCAAGACCCCCACGAACACCCACACACAACTCCCACATACATAAATAACTTGTACTTTGCTGTGACATGTGTTGCGCACTCCCCCAAAGGCGGGAGACCAAATTCAAAAGCCTGAGCTACGTCAACGGCAGACCATCAATCCGGCTAACACTAACGATTCTCGCGATTTCGGAAAATTGCGCGACGTGATGGGGAATCTACATCGCAGCACACGTCAACCGAATGCACATACAAGTGAAGGACACTGAAGTGAGCCGGGAAATACAAACTAGGAACACAACTCACACTAGAAATAAGAAACAGGTTAGAGCGTATCGTATCGTTTTGAATTGATATTTATACTGGCGCAGAGTGCGATTTCCCTACGAGGAGATTGCGAGAAAGAGGTGATCAAATAGTCCGTTCGGAACTGTCGCGACTGTGTGCCACAACGGTGCCAACGAATCAGAGCCGGCACAAATCAGGGCCAAGCAATCTAACAGCCCAAGGCTGGACGGGCAGACCCACGGAAACCCGTCAAACGGTTTATGGCCGAGCACTCAATTAAAACGAATCAAAACAAACCAAAGACCACACTCATCGGCGAGAGAATGGAAGGACGAATGAAAGTAAATTGAAGGATCTAGTTAAACAACCGTACGTAACGGGCAGGCAGGACGCTTAGTGCACGTGCGAAGAAATGGAATGGACATTTTAAGAATACCCATAAACGAGGGCAACATTCGCGAACGATGGCGTCCTCATGTTGCCATCGCACTAAATGGCTTTGGCGGGCACGCGATTGCTGCATAGGAAGATCACTTTCAAGGGTGGACGCTACGTTTCGCGTACGGTGCCACCTTCTGGTACGACCATGGTTTCACCATAAACATACCTTTTCGCTCTAGCTCTGTCCACCGACCTTCTCCATCGAGGCGCGGTTCTAGTGGTGTGAAGGTGAAAAGAAGGACTCTAATTAAATAGAGAATCCTTCGTCCGCAGCAACCCGAGGCTCATCCGTCCCGTAAAGCGCGGATCTTTTTTTGTTTTAATTTTTTGTTCGTCACTTTCAGCTGTGTAAAACTAATAACGTTTCAGAGTTTTATCCCATTACTTCCGGGGGGAGGTTTGGGGGACCGCGCGGTGCCAGCCAGCCACGACCGAGTATGACCGACTGTGAGCAGATATTAACCTGATTAAATCCATGTGTGTGTCGCGCGGTTCGTGTGCGCCCTTGGCGAATATAAAAGTCGGATGAAGCCGCTTCGGGTAGTAAGGACAACTGAAACACTAACTGAAAGTTTTTTTTTCGCATCTTTTTTTTAAAGCCATCTCGCCACCATTTTACCGTGCAAGCGTAGGATGCCTCCTTAAAAAAAAAATTCCCAACGTAAACACTCAACGCCCGGACTAGTTCCAATGTTTGTTTTTCTTTCTGAAATTCTCATATACTATATATAGCTGTACATTGTATGTCTACGTGCCTTTCCTGTGTGCAAAAAGCGACACCAGGCCGACACGAAGAGTGTTTAGGGGCAGTAGCCAGGCGTAATACCGAGCCGGGCACCAGCAATCCGATCCTTGTTGCGCCACACCTACCAAAGTAGCAGCCCAAACTTTTATCCCATAATTAATCTGTCCAGCACACGTGCATCTGCGTATCTCGTGTCTTTCCATTGTGGCGCCCGCTTCTCTCGCCAATCGGTCGCACACATGAATTATTCACAACCGAACCGAAACGCAACCGAATGGATAATAAAATAAGCTAACACACGTGTGGGGTACAAGTTTTAAGTAAACAGTCCCACTCCGGCGGTTCGGGCAGCTTTAGAGGAAAGTTTTTCCATGCTGGCCAGAGGGTTCACACTTTCGGTCAATTAAATGGAAAAGTTTGTGTTGTTTCTGCTGTTAGCAACACAATTGCTACACTAGTGGCAGCTCCAGCTTCCATTCCTTTTGGCGCAGCACCCTATGGAGGAACACACTTCTTCTATTTTGGGGCGGGGTGAGCACACAAAATCACTGCGCTGAACTTTATGTTCCCCAAACTATTGCGAATGCAAATCCTGGGGGAAAAAAACCCCCCGACTAGAGATTTCCATCCCCCGCGGACCCCATGCATGCGAAACAGGTTTGTCGTTGCGAGTTACCCCAAAGCCAATTTTCAAGCGGGTCCGAGAGGTGCAGCTAGTTTCCTCTGCACAGCACGTTCCGTCAGCCTGTTGTTCGCTTCACAGGCGCAGAAATAAAACTGGTGTCGAAACTGGCGTGTCACTGCGCCGGGCAGCTGTCCAATGCACACCGCGTGTACATTTAACATTTTTTTTTATCCGGCGCTTTGCAAGCCAAACCGAAAAAAAAGAAAACGTAACAAAAGCTGCTATAAGGATATTGCTTGCCTTTTCAACGACGCGCGACCTTCCTAGGAGGAGGGCAGGGTGTTTGGTACGTGAGGGAAAAAAATCAAATTCACCCGACAAAAGCATTCTCTCAGCCGGTTCTCGCCTAGAGCCACCCATTCCTCCACCGAGTGACTTCTAATGCTGCACCGGACAGCGGCACTTCCCAGCTGTGCTGAAATGTGCAACCAACTCCCCCCCCCCCCTCCCACTGTCCACACACACACACACACAGAAACGCGCGCGTGCGAGAAAAAGGAAAACCCAACAAGCGGGCCATCCTGTTGGGTATTACATTTTCTTTCTTTCGCCCAACGCACAAAGACACGTCGGTGGTCGCTCGGGGGGCCTCACGCTAAGAAAGGAGCTAGCTTCCGCTTCAGCTTCAGCTGCCGTGCACATCCCAGCAAAGGGAACATGGGCCACAGGGGGGAGGTTTGGTACATTCAGTGTGTTTCAGACATACCGCTACTTAAAACGAGCACTGACAAAGGATTAGTTTAAGAACGGGGCGGCAGTTCGTTCGGCGAAGGAAAAGACAGCTACAGAGAGCAAAAAGGAAATGGTTTAAAACAACTGACAGAAAGCTGCCCGTTGAAGATATGCCCTATTAGATCAAGATTAGACCCGTAGGACGGGGTTGAACTGCAGGAGAGTACAAGGGATCATGCAGTCTCTACATGCTGGAGGAGTTTAAATGGATGCAAAAAAACCGCTCTAGAGCAACACGCTAACGTTCACCCTTACTCGGTGTTGGAAAAATTAGGGAAACAATGGCGAACGGTAATCTTTTTCGAGGGAAAACTTCGGCCGCCAAATTAGCATTTGCACACAAACGCGAGCTCTGTGCAGCTCTAGGAAACAGTTGACGACGGACTGGGCGCCACATGGTTGCAAAATTGAGCAGAAATGTTATTAGAGAGAACGTTAATGCATGCTTTTCAAAAGGTACAAAAAACTGAACCCTGCCACACAGGACTTCACCTGAGCAGAAACAACATAGACAACGCTGTACCGAACAAGAAAAGGACATCGGAAGCTGTCCTGCGCCCGTGCTAACGTGCTTTATATATCTCTCTTTCTCTGCTCTCTTTTCTCCTTTCTTTCATTCTTTCTTCCACTCTTTCTCTCGCATTCGCATAAACTTATGTGTCCCGCTGGGTGCGCGGTGATGGCAATGCCCGATTTTCTTTTCAAAATCCGCTTAACCCACCGTGTTCCCCCGTGCCGTCGTCTTGCTCTACGCGGTTTGCTAAATTATATCCTTACAATTGGCATCGTTACCGTTCGGGATTCAATTCGGTTTATGCTTTATGCACTTACGCGCGCGCCCGCCGAACATTGATCGGATGACGATCAGATCAATACATTTCACTATCGCACATGAAGCGTTTTCCAAGTAGACTAAGAGATGGAAGGGATTAACTAGCAGAGAGATGTATGTCGGGAACCGTATGCATGTGTGTGATTGAGTCTGTGTGAATGTATACGGGTGTGTATGAGAAAGAGATAAACTGGAGGGATTAGGAGAGAGAAAGAGCGAAGGTGTACGATAAAATCTAGTGGAAGAAAGCGGCCAGCCAAGAATCCGATGGAAATGCACAATGGAAAACGGTGTGTGTGTCTTCTGTCGGAGGGCGTCGGCAGTCGCACCTTGTGTCCGCCCGTCGTCCATGAAGGCGCACTTCTGACTTCATCACCATCATCACAACCATCACCAGCACAACCGACACGGGGCCATCGCTTCAGCGGGTTTTTCTTCAGCACGCTAAAACACACTTTCCTTTAAAAAAACACGCCAAGAATCGCCAAGCTAAGACGAGAGTGATTGCGCCAACCACCAAACTAATATCATCTCACCTACGGACGCACCAAAAGAAACACACAAAAGCGGTTGGTCAGGCACAACTCATGCAATGTACAGGGAGCGATTAGATATGTTAGTCCTTCCTTCCGTGCAACATAATTTGCCTCTAGAGGACGCGCTCGTCATGTCGTCGTTTGCGTCTCCCCGCTCTCGTCCTCCGCTAACCCGCCGCACCGCGGGAAGGTAAGAAACGGCGGCGGAACCGTTTTGCTCGTTGTTGGAATGTTTAGGAAACTTCCTTTAACTTTTGGTTTTTTTTTTTTAAATCACTGTCCTTCTCTCTATCTTCGCTCCTTGGCTGCATGCTGGATTCAACTTCGCTTCGTTGCGATTTATTTACCATTTTTTATTGTGACATCCCGTTTTTTACGTTGAACAGTTTTGTTTTACTTCCAAAATTTTGTTTCCATCGATCGATAGTACATTTCTAACGATTCTTATCCAAATGCCCATCAAACATATTGCTGTATGTCACCTCATTATAAAAGAAAAGGTGGACACAAAAACTAATTGCAATTTAATTCACGTAAAAAAAACTCGGCTCCGTCATACGTTGGAACGGTCATACGTTGGAGTATGTCTGTTGGTGGCTACATATCACTAGTTGGTAAAATATTTCTTAGTTAAACTTAGGAAGTTTGGGCCTAATTAGAAACTAAGTGGTCGCCAAAAACGTAAGCTGTGGTTGCAAATCGTTTTCCCGCGTAAAGCGCCGTTTTGGTTGTGCCAAATTATTCGATTTCCGAAGGAACGCTAGAATGAATTAAAAAAATAGGTTTCAATAGAAAAAGATGATTTCGCACAGTTTGTAAAATGGCACAACTTGCAAATTAACGTAATAACAGGGGAAAATAATCTTAATTTGCTGTTATCATTAAGTTCGGTTGTATTGGATTGAATCAATTGTGTTTTATATTCTCATTTTATGTTTCGAATATTTAGCAAATATCTATTTAGGTGTATTGTTCCCCATTCCGTTTCTTTCCACTTGTTGCCATGCATGTCCTTGACGTTAATTGCGTTTAATTTGAATGATAATTTTGTTCAGTAATAGACCTTCAATAATCTTCTTGATCTTTTGTAACACTCTTTTCCCCTCTCCGATCTGTCTCTTTTTAGGCACAGGAACCGCTAAACAGACCCGCCACGAACGACTTTGTATAACTTGTGCAAGCAGATCAACTCAATAGACCAGCCGCCGATAGAAAGCCGCAAACACATGAATCAAATAATTCGAACGCAACACACACTGCTGTAAAAAAATGCCGATGAAACACAATGCAAAACCGCCGAACGACGTGAATCCAATACTCTACCAGGAAACATCCGCCGACATCTATAGCGCCGATCGAGGCTGTGTTTTATACGAGAAGCGTTTGGAAACCTCCACACATCCCTAGGAATTTACTTCCTCCATAAAACCGGAAGGAATTAGCATACAAAAACACAAAAACAGCAACAACCAGTGAAGTGTAGTTTCACTTCGAATGTTCGCCCACACCGGAACACAGAACGGACAACCAAATGGCTATGTTTCCCGTGCACTCGAATCCACCGGCAAGAGAGAATGAGCAAAGGTTAATCGTTCCGACGACAGTAACGACCGGAAAGTGTACTGGTTCCCGCCGACGATGCTCAAATTCGTAGCGAGTAACGAGCTTCCAGGGAAGGATGGCACGGACGGGTGGAAACTAATCCACGAAAAGCGTCCCCCCAAGTTTATATATTTAAACTAATTTATAGACAGGCCGCGGATGGGCTTGTGCAAAGATACCTTAGGTTTCAATTTGCCTGCTAGTAACATTGTTTGTTGTGTCCCTAAACTCTGCCCCTTCGCAAATGGTTTTTTTTTTGTTTCCTTCCTTCTTTTTTTTGCCCCCGGAGCGGAGAAGGGAAGTGAGGGCAGGGTCAGTCTGTCCCTTCCTTCTTTTGCCATTTTGGGTGATTCGTTGTAGATAAATTCTGTAATAGACGCCATTGTGATCGCAGATTGATTGGCCGGTTCGATATGATAGGTGGGAAGGGAGAGACGTGGTTAGATTTTTTTTTCTGTTAGTGTGTAGTAAAAAATAAGGTTTATGATATTAATTTGTAGCGAACACTGGGGTTGTGCTGAACGGGGTTTGATTAGTGGTGGCTAGGCTTGGGTTAGATGCAGATGGGCAACAAGTAAAGGATTTCCGGAAAAAGAGGGAAGGAACCGCAAGCCAAACACACCGGGGGTAGCAACGCTAAAAGAAGGACAGCGCAGTCGATTGTACAAGTTGAGATCAGGTTTTCCTACCAGTCTAGGGTGATCAAAACGGTTAAGAATCGTTTCCACTCTTCCCACGTCTGGCGCTGGTAAAATTCGCCTAATTGAAGAAACAAAATGTAGTTGTAAATATAATGTCTTTTTTCGTTACCTCGTTTTTTTTTTACTTTGATTTATTATTTCTATTTCAGTGTTTTATAAATATGTTGCTTTCATTATCTTGCTTCTCCGTCCAACTGATGTGTGACTCCCTGTTTCGTGGTTTCGTTTTTTTTTTTTTTACTTCTTCACAGTTCTGTAATGGTTTAACAATTTCCGCATACTCCGCTTCCCCTTTCGCGTTGCTCAATTTCAGCGTAGATAGAGACAATTCTTCCTCCAACTATTTAGGATCGTTCAACAACTAGCTCAACAACTGAAGGCCACTTCCTTTAGAGGGGGCCTGTTCGGGTTCGGGGAAAGGTTTGCTCGCATTTGTACTTTTTCCCGCGTCTTTGCGTCCTAGTCCGTGTAGCGGAGTAAACATTTGTTAGTATAAAAGAAAAGGTTTGAATGAAGTTAAAACGTGAAAAAATGGAACTAGTAAATGTCAGACAAAACATTACCTGCCTCCGACGCCCTTCAAGGGGACAAAAAAAAAACACGTTGGGGAGCTAAGGCACACGATAGAGAGAGAGGATATAAATACAACCGTACGATAGAGAATAAGAACACGACACTGAACAAAACACGGACACGATGAACAGGATGCACAACACGTACAAGACAACACACAGCAAATACGCCCGCGCAAGCAACATACTACTGTTAGGTTATGCGTTGTTTTTTGCTCAGATTTTTCCCATTTTTAGCCCGACAATGCGACGCTCGCCGTCCGCCAGGGATAGCGAGCGGTCACGCTGCGATAAAAGCGCGTCGGGAGCATAGAAATTTGCTCAATATATATATCGTAGTGAATGTCGGGTCCAGGGGGAAAGCTAACAGGAGCAGCGTGAACATAGAAGCAAGAAGGTATCTGATCTGAACCCGTTGGAAATGGAGTTTTCCCTTTTCAAGAAATGATTACCCGAAAGCGACAGCCCTGGATCCGAAACACTTGCCAAAATGTCTCCAACGGTAAGGCCAAATATTTTTAATATTCAGATAAGCGACCACGAGCCCAAACTGTACCCCGCCTGGTGCAAAAACTATGTAAAATCCATCCAATCCACCCCACGCCGAATACACCGTGGTCTACAAAATCCCGTCTCTTCCGGTGTCCTTGTCAAATAAGCTCGATTTAATATACTAAAAAAAAAAAATAAAAACGTAAAAGAGTGGAGCAAGAACAGCTTCTTTTGAGACTCAATTTTCCACCCGGTACATGTTGCTCAAAGAAGAAAAAAAAAAGAAATCAAAAGAACTGCAACAGTATAGCAACTTCTCACTGGAAAAACGAACTACTCGTGCATTAAATTGGATGCCTATTCGGTGCATTGGAGCATTCAGTACAATTATACATACACTTAAAAACAAAGTGAGACAAAAAAAACGAACCTAACCGACACCTTATTTCCCTGCGAGAGCAAAGACAACTGATTCCTTTCTGGCTCTGTCTGGGGAAGGGCACGGTAAGGCAACAAGCAAAATACTTACATAGGAATTTGTAGCATCTCTTTCCATCCATTCAAAATCAACCAAAAATCACAAAATACAAACATGCAACTTTATTATTAACAAGAGAAAAAAAGAACCTAACAAATTGAATGTAATATCATCAATGCGGAAAATGATGTAGAGAAGAAGAGAAAAAATCACCTACGAAAGTAAACAAAAATCATGAAAACTCACAACATTATTTAAATCTACGTTCAGAATTCGTACATTCAACAACAACAAAAAAACCAAGACGGAAAACTATCTGTAAATAGATGCACATTTAAAGTATGAACAAAAATTAAAGAAAAGCCACACGAGTAAAAATCGTTCGTTGCTCGAAACAAATTATGCAACTAGACACGAATTGGCACATCGCGAAGAATCCTAAGGAGTACCGAGAAGAAAAAAAAACACATTTAGTAGACAATTTGGAAATATTTTTCGGGCATTGATCAACTTTATTCGGCGCGCTGAAAGTGAAATCATGCCGTGAAAAGAATAAGCCATTGAACGGAAAAACTATTTCTCCAAAAATGGTCACACTTTAGCGGTTTAATTGGCAGATCATATTTGCAGCTTGATTTGGGGCCGGTGGGAGTGAGTGGTGTGTGGAAGTGTAATGGAGTTGCACTTTAACTCAATACTGATAAAAGGAAAAGTGGGAAAGACACCTAAACATGTTAATGTGTTAATGTTTTGATGGGAATAAACAAAAACTACTCAAATTTGCAGTGTACACTTTCAGAGATTTTGTTTGATTAAGGTAAACGTACCGCTGAAGAAGTAAAATATTAAGCAAGAAATTGAGCAGGCTCGCTCTGCTTAAAGCAGTGTGCGGTAGCGAATGGAAAATAGCAAAAGATATAAAACTAGTATAAGAGACAAGAAAACATAGAAAAAAGGGGCAGAAACAGAGGGAGAGGAAACAAAGTTAATTATGGTTTGTGTACATATAAATATAAATATTGAAAAGGAAAGGAACGGACAAGATTTGATCTTAGTTAAATATAATTCGTTGCGCTTAAGATGACAACTCAGCAGCAGACCCCGGAGAAAAGGAAATCTAGCAAAATGATAAGAACCTCACATCCGGTGTAGTGTTGCAAAAATTCAAAACTAAACTTAACAATTAAAAAAAACACACACACACACAGAAAAGCGTAACAAAGCAAAACTAATTACGCAATGGAAAAGGTAAAAATCGGAACTATGTACTATAATAAATAAAACATAAAAATAAACAACAAAAAACGATAAGGACTACGTTTTATCACTGTGCACTTTCATAAACGCTCCAGTGATCTTTCGAATTTATATTGAGGATTTAATGCATAAACATATTTTACTTTCGTTAATTAATATTCAAACAACAATTTCAGCATGAACACTTTACCTTCTGTGGTTGTAGCGCTCTCTGTCGGAAAAAAACGCAAACTTTGAGAAACATTTCATAGTTCCAACGACTTTGTTTTTTTTTCAATTTCATCGAAAAGTTTCGTGTTATTTCAATGTTTATCAAAATTGACGCTCGGTAATGACTAGTGGTGGAAATTTGTTTTTTAGCGTTCCGAAACTAGGTTCTTATTCAACAAGTACTGACTCGTTAGGACGGATTTACGGGTAAAATGTTTGGTCACTGTATGTTAGCATAATAACAACTTTAACTGGTTTACAAATTCCTCAAAAATCTCCAAAGATGTTCTCAAACCTAAATGTCAGGTTCTGTTTCGTACCGTTCCAATGTACCTGTTCTTTACTATTTCTCGGAACTGAGTGCATCATGTGTCACTTACGTGGGTACGGTACGGAACTCTCATCACTAAACACCACAATAACAACGAGGACAGTTTTCTCGACGGTCCGTCGGTTCTCCAACTCACAAAATTGTCCTGGCACATATTTACAAAACCTGTGGCCAATGTTAGCAGACCTCCGGGGGAAGCGGCGAGGTCGAATCATTTCGGTGTGAACATTCCTGCCGACAATCTTTGCTTACATTACTTCTTCACCTGTTCGGCCGCTTGCCACGATCTGCATAGACCCCCTCCGTCTTCATCATGGGTATCCTCGAGAAGATTTCCGACATCGAAAAGGAAATTGCAAAGACGCAGAAAAACAAAGGTATGACACTTGGGGTGGGTTTTAAGAGACGCGGATAAATAACGTCCTACCATTTATAGCCACCGAGTACCATCTGGGACTGCTGAAGGCGAAACTAGCCAAGTACCGGTCGCAGCTGCTGGAACCGTCGAAGAAGGGCGAAAAGGGCGAAGGCTTCGATGTGCTCAAGTCGGGCGATGCCCGTATCGCCCTGATCGGGTTTCCGTCGGTCGGCAAGTCGACGCTGCTGTCGACGCTCACCAAAACCGAGAGCGAAGCGGCCAACTACGAGTTCACGACGCTCACCTGCATCCCGGGTGTGATCGAGTACAAGGGTGCCAACATACAGCTGCTCGATCTGCCCGGTATCATCGAGGGGGCCGCCCAGGGCAAGGGTCGTGGTCGGCAGGTGATTGCGGTGGCCCGCACGGCCGACCTGGTGCTGATGATGCTCGACGCCACCAAACCGAACGTCCACCGGGACCTGCTCGAGTACGAGCTGGAGTCGGTCGGGCTGCGGCTGAACAAGCGCAAGCCGAACATCTACTTCAAGGTGAAGAAGGGTGGCGGCGTGAGCTTCAACGCCACCTGTCCCCTGACGCGCTGCAATGAGAAGATGGTCCAGACGATCCTGCACTCGTTCAAGATCTTCAACGCGGAGGTGCTGTTCCGGGAGGACTGCACGGAGGACGAGTTCATCGACGTGGTGTCCGGCAACCGGATCTACCTGCCGTGCATCTACGTGTACAACAAGATCGATCAGATCGCGATCGAGGAGGTGGACCGGCTGGCCCGCCAGCCGTTCTCGGTCGTCGTCAGCTGCAACATGCACCTCAACCTGGACTATCTGCTCGAGGTGCTGTGGGAGCATCTGCAGCTGATCCGCGTGTACACCAAGAAGCCCGGTGCGCCCCCAGACTTTGACGATGGTCTCATTCTGCGTCGGGTAAGCTACATGTTTTCTTTTTCATCCATCCAATATTCCTCTAAAGCACTACCATTTCTTCTGCCTTTTTTTTACAGGGAGTAACAGTGGAACACGTGTGCCACGCAATCCATCGCACGCTAGCGCCCCAGTTTAAGTACGGGCTGGTGTGGGGCACCTCGACCAAGTACTCGCCCCAGCGGGTCGGCATTTCGCACGTGATGCATGACGAGGACGTCATTCAAGTTGTTAAAAAGTAAACCGGCCCGGCCTGCCGCACATTCGGTTTGTGCAATCCTCTTCTCGAGAGCCGGCTCGGCCCGATACTCCCCAACCCGTGTACTGATATATTTTCTCTTTACTCCGTCAAGTTCGAAAATGCGTTTGAATTAAAAGAAAAAGCCTAACCGATAAATGCAATGTTGAATAAATACGGATGGTGGTAACAAGACGTGCAAAATGGTCTGAAACAACAGCAACATTCGAAACAAGCCTAGGACCTAGTTTGACCGAAACGACGAAATCCTTTTGAGTCGTACAGTGAAATCAGCCACATCCGACTATTAGGTCGGATGGCGTGTCATGACTCGTAAGGTCTTCTTAGGCCTGTCCCAAAGAACAGTGCAGCCATAGTAGGCCCAAATAGTGACGGCGATTGCCTTGAGGAGTCTCCACAGTATCTGATAACTTGAACTCGTGAACTTTTAGCGGTTGAAACCCCACCAAGTACAGTCGCAACCACGAAAAGTCGGACAATCTTTTTTGACAATATGTTTCATGTTTGCGTTAATTCATCACGTAACTGGAATTATTTAAAAATCATTGAAATTCACAGAACGCACGCTTTACCTTCTAGCAATAACAAAATGCTGAAAGCAATGAAAAACAAAATTACTTAGAGTTACTTAGGTGAGATAAATAATCCCTGGTTGCGAGTCGCTTCTTGGAACCAAGTGTAGACAAATTTAAGCCACTTGGAACCATGAAGTAAGCTAGCCAATAGATTAATTGCAAACGATACCCGCAGTCAATCAAATGTCCTTAAGCGGTCAATGTAGTTTTTTCTACCGGTATAAAAATATCCGAGTCCAACGCTTCCAACACTATGAAAAAAGATTGTTGTTTTTCTAATTGCCAGATGGTAGAGTTTGCATCCTGTGGATTTAAATTATTTTTTTAATTTAATCCTCGGCAGTTGATAATGGCCGGTTACTTTCCGATTTTCCCACCACTTTTTTCCGCGGATGCTACTGAAAGTAAAACAGAAATATGTTCGGAGCATCGGACAATGAGAAAAGACTTACAAAAAATGGCTTTGTCCCAATCCTGGTTATATTTACACAATTTATTCCTTAACAACCCGCTACCCCACCGCACACTGGGTCGATCATTAGACTTGCATTCGTTTTTCATCATCTATCATCGCCTGTACTCCCTTGTAAATATTCTACCCCATCACGCACGTGAACGATTCTCGCCCCACGTTTTGCTCTTTTCCTTCTCTCCTCTGCGTGTGTGATAATACTCATGATCGATTATAAATGATATATTTTGTATATAATTGTATCTCCGGAATTATCCATCGATTCTGTCTGTTGGTTCCGACCAATCGCACCGTGGACGGCGGATGGCAGGAGGTCCTGTAGGATTTGTCCTGTCGCTGTGTGTAGTTTGTCATTGAAGTGTGGGTACACAAACCTCCACCGCCCACCCCCCCCCCCCCCCTCCCCCGTTATCCGACCGGCAATCAATTCTCCTTCCTTTGACTAGCCTACTGTGGTGCTTAACGAGCGGAAAATTGTTAGACGCTTGTGAACGAAAGTGCATCCTGCGTTTACTTGGATCTCAGATCGAAAAAGGTTGTGCCTGATCGTGATGATTTCAATTTCTCTCAATGGCTGCCTTTTGCTTTGCACAATTGGTTGTCTTCATTGCAAGCGAAAGAAGTAGCTTGAAAGGCCCAAGCCGAGAAATGGCCGAAATGAGGTTTGGAAAAGTGGCACATAGTGGCATGGCTCAACATTGTCGGAAAATGGAAGAATCATTTCCATGCAATGTTGGCCAGCAAAAAACAAAGGTTCAACTGGCAAAATTTCTCCCGAACATGCAGTTCGTCGTTGCTACATGGCCACAGCGCTCAGTACCGCCCATTGCCATCGTTGCCCATGTACTGCGTCCACCGTTGCCGGTCGTAGCTGTGCAGCTTGGAGCAAACTTCGCGCGCCGGATCCAGCTCGGCACTGCACGAACACCCGATCTCGAGCCGCGTGATGACGATCTGCGTCTCGAAGCGTTGGTACTGTGGCTGCAGATTGGGCAGGCGGGCCTTCAGACACTGCGCGAGGAATTTCTTCTCCAGCTGCAGCATGTCCTCGCTGCGGTACGTCCGGTACGCCTGTAGCTTCTCCTGTATGCAGTTCAGGTCGGAGTCGAGAAACAGTGGCGGATACGTTTCCGACTCGCGTATGTTCATCACGAACACGTAGTCGATGGTGGGATTCGGGACGGGTGCGGCGGTCCCGGTGGCTCCACCGATCGACTTCAGCAGTACGCCTGTCGACGCGATCGATGGTAGGATGTTCTCGTTCGGCGCAGTCGGGGTGAAGGTCTGGCCCGAGCCTAAGCTTCCGGATGGAGCGATCGTACTCACCGTGGTCCCGGGCGTACCCGGGTTGCTGCTGACTGCCGTAGTCGATCCTGCGCCAGTTCCTGCCCCAGCGGTTTGCCGTTTGACCTTATTAAACTCATAGTTCATAGCGTTCACATCTGGAGAAAAAAAAAACGGTTGGAAATAATTACGATCCTTTCCTTTCGCGTTTGCTCCATCACTTACCATTCATCGCCTCCTTGGCCTCCTTCTCCATCTCCAAATCCCAAAGGGTCTCTTTGGAGCCCTTGCTGCCAGGATCGGCGTTCTTAAGATCGTCGATAATTTCATCGTTCAGCAGGACCTTCTTCACAATTTGTGAGTTCGGGTTGGACTCGTTGAAGACCTGCTCCTCCAGCGAGCGATCGTGGAAGTCGATATCGTCTGCGGGAAAGGAGTTTGATGGAAAGATCAGTCCGGGGAGCGGTGGGTGATCGGGCGCAAGAAAAGGGCAACATACCAAAGACGCCAAACTTGCTCCGAACGTCGCGTCCATTCGAGCGGTAGCGGGGTCGCTTGTACGGCGCCGGAATTGGCTGACCATCGTCCTCTAACGCTGGCGCTCCGTAGTCGTAGTCCAACGGGCCACCACCACCCGGTGCCGGAGGGATTTGGTTCGTCAGGAAGGGATTTCGCTAAGGGATAGCAAAACGCAAACGTGTTCAATCAATTTCTTCCAGCAATCAGCTCCCAAAGTGATGCCGAGAAACTTACCGAGTCCGCTTCCATCTGATCGTACGGAAGGTAAATGTACGGTTTTCCCTCGCCACCCCGCGTCCCATCACCGATGCCGATCGATCCTACCATGTCCCGCTCTGGCTGTTCCTCGTCGTCGTTCGCGTTGTAGATGTACTTTTTGTACACATTGTTGAGCGCCAGCTTCTCCTGCCGCTTCGCCTCCTCCTCGGCGAGCGTATCGATCGAATGCGCCACGGTCATTTGCTGTCGCTGTTGCTGTTCGCGTGTGTTCGGTTTCCTTCTTCCTGCGCCATGTGCCGCGATGGCCGCCGCCTGCCCGGGACTGTCCACTACCACCCCGACGGGGATCTGAGCCGCCGTTTGCTGAGCGCCGCCCGGAGCCAGCTTCTTATCCATGCGCACGTCAGCCTGCCCGGATGCAACTTGACCGACGGCAGCGGCCTCGACGGACGCACTCTTCTGCCTAGCCGCGCTGCTCTGGCCGTCGCTCCGGCCCTTCAGCTTCATCTTGGGATGCTTCATCGGGGTCACGTAGCCCTGCTGCCCCGGTTGTTCCGAGCTGCTCGCCGTTTCGTTCAGCCGAATAGTGAGATCGTCCGAGGAGAAAATTACCGCCCCCGGTGGTTCCACGTGCCGCGTAATGGCGTACAGCTTCAGCACCGACGACTGGTTGTAGCGAAGGGCGCACGTGTCCGCACGTGACTGTTGAATAACGTCACTTTCTGGAAGGAGCACCGGAAGAAATAGAAAAGCAATCCAAGTGTGCGGGAAATCAGTAAACTCCCCCCCACCTACTGCGATCGGGAATGGTTTTTTTTCCTTCTTCTCCCCACCATCTACTTACCCGGGATGAACTGGTACTCATCGGTGGTGTCCGCGGTTCGATTCCGACACTGCATCTGCCAGTGAAGGAAGAAATCGCCTCCGCCCGTCTGGGAGATCGTAATCCCGCCGAGCAACCCGTTCGGCCCACCGGCGTCCTTGATGGAGCTGTCCAGGAATGGCTTCCCGTTCGTCCCGTTGATGAGCATTGTCTGCGAGTAGTAGTAGATGGGGAAGCCCGGCCCCGTGTTGTACTTCACCATAAAGTCCGTCACGTTGTCGTGGTCGAAGTGGCCGGGCACGATCGAGCTGACGCTCTCTGAGTCGGGCAGCGTGTACGACCACAGCAGTGTCCGGTTGGCGCCGTCGAACGCGTACACGGTCGAGTTGAACGAGCTCACCACGATGTCCTCTATGGAGTCGCCGTTCAGGTCGGTCAGCACCGCCGGTACCATGAAGCCGGACGCCTCCATGCGCACGATCGGCTCGAACGCGCTCTCGCCCGGGTACTTCATGAGGCTCTCCTGCCGGAGGATGTACACGCCACCGGGCGAGTTCTGCCCGCCGGTAACTACCAGGAACAGCTCCGACCCGTCCGCCCTCGTCAGCACCTGGATCGGGACGAACATTTCCTCCCGGTAGGGCGTGGGGATGCTGTGCATGATGGCGCCCGTCGCGCCCGAGATCAGCTTGATGTGGCCACCGTGCGCCCGCTGCGTTTCCTCTACGTGCACCGCCAGAATGTCCGCGATGCCATCGCCGTTCAGGTCTCGCACCACGTTGATCGTGTACAGGTCGATGCTGATCTCCGCGTAGCTCTCCAGATCGGAGAAGTCCTTCAGCTCCCACAGGATGCGCCCGTTGCGCCCGTTCAGCGCCAGGATGAGCCCGCCGCGCCCAGCCGCCACACAGTCGTCACCGCCGTCCGAGTTGATGTCGATGTTGCACTTCAGCGAGAAGATCGTAAACGAGGTCCAGCGCTGCCAGAGTGTATCGCCAGTGGCTCCATTCAGCGCCAGCAGACCCCCGCCGCACAAATCCGTGATGCCCGTCTTGCGCGAGGTGCACTGCGGGATGTAGCTCCGGATTCCCTCGTCCAGCAGCTCGTCGATGCCGTAGCCCACGATGACATCCTCCACGCCGTCTCCGTTCACGTCCAGCTTGCGTAGCGGGCTTTCGCTGCTCACGCGGGCCACCACGCGCGTCCACACGTTCTGCACGGTGATGCGCGTGCACGGCACCATCTCGAGCGTACCGTTCCGATCGGCGAACCCGTCCGCCGTGTACATCAGGCTGCTGAACTTGTCCCGGATCACCGCACTGCTGAAGGCGGACTCCTTGTGGAACCACACTTTGATCTTCTGCAGCGGTTGGGGGAAGGCCGTCAGAAGCAGCGCGGCCAAAACGATCAAGCCTGCAAACAGGAAGCGAGTAAAACAAAAGGAAACGTTTCTCTAGTCTATAAGATTCTGGAAAGTGGCTTCGTAAGGATATCCACTTCCACGTTCTGGGATCTAACAACCGGTAGCCCTTGGTAACACTTTAAAATTCGATCATCAGACATTCCCAATACCTCGGATCCCACTTTCGGCGTTTGATCTTCAAATCATGCGCCATGAACTTCGTACTAAATACACGAAAATGCGAAAGATCTGGTTTCCTTCCTCTCCATATCCTGTTCAATATTGCATCATGTCCTCGGGTCGGGAAACCTCCAGCGTCCAAAATCTACGTCTACTATGATGACTATGGCTTACAAAAAATCGGAATGGGAATTTGGTTAAAAAATTGGGAAAATTTGTTGTATTGGTTAAAAATAACTTAGGCAACCATGACAATGAAATGTCCTTAAAATACGAACATGTAAGAAGCTCAAAGAGTTTTACAACTTAATTTTATTAAAACCAAGTGCGATGCAGTTTTCAAGATCCTATTTTGTATGTTTTAATAAATTGTGCTCACTTTGCACAAGCATGTTTTCGAGTGTAGAATCTCTAAAAAAGAACGGGCTCTTTCTCAACGACCCCACAAAATTAATGCACGGACATAAAGTGGCAAACCTCAGGGAAGATGAAAGTCCATCAGCTCGCCCCATTTGTTCCGACACCCGAAAATCTGTTTAGTTATAGAGGGCGGGCGAAGGAAACCCCTTTCAACTCAGCGTGTCCTGCGTGGTTGCCATGGATGTGTCAATAATGCATGAACTCATTAAAATTAACAACCAGCGCGAGAATATGGCCACCTCAGCTGGCGTCGACTTCAACCACCTTCACGTTGGACTTGCCGTTTGTGACTCGTCACTTTATCAAGTTTTTTTTTCTCTTTCTTTGCTTTGCGGGTTTGCGTTCCTTTAGCCTTTTTGCGTGTTACGACCGCAAGCCTTTCCGTGCAACGCGCTTGTGTCCTTGAGCTCGGCTCTGCTTGCTGCTTGGAGAACGCGTCACGACGGGGAAGAAAAACTTACCGATGAGCACGGTGACGGCAGCCAGCCCGTAGCAGAACGGTTCGCAGCAGTGCCAGCACTTCCGGCGGCGGTACTTCTTCAGGATGGGGCTGGATGAGCGCCCGGTTCCGGCACCCCCACCGCCCGCACTCCCATTGCCACTTGTTGCTTTGCCGTACTTGCGCCTCGGCGCCATGAGGGGCCGCTTGGCGCCCCGGTCCTCGTACGTGCGACAGGTGCGCCCGTCCCGTATGAACACCTCGTCCTCCACGTCATCGCTCAGGTCCTCGTCCATGCTGAGGCTGACGCTCTCCCGCACCACCAGCTTCTCCGACGGCTGGTACGGCTTCATCTTCTTGCGTATCAGCTCCATGGTGGCCGACTGCACCGCCCTTCCTCCCTTCCGACCGGCCACCAGTGTCCTTAGCAGGCGACGCACCACTTTGGAACCGCTTTCTGGATTTCCCAGCAGCTGTCGCTTGCTACAAAAGCAACCCCAAAGCAACCAAGCGTGAGGGTGAGCGAGGGTGCAGAAGGAAACGTTTTGCGCTTCCAGAAGATTTTCCGCTCCAGTTCGCGCGAACAAAACTTATTGAAGTTCCGGAAACGGGTCCCAACTATTGCGTGTCCTTTTTTATTTCCTTTTCAGCAGGTCGGGCGTTCGAGAATGTCACTCCATGAACCGCGGGTTGATGGTTTTCACCGTCACGGCACACTGCGAAGGGACCTTTTCTCCTAACATATGTGACGGAATGTGCGACCGAAGGAAAATTTTCTTCCCCACAACGCACACACTTGTTCGATCGGCGGACGGTAGGCGGATGCTTGGCAAAACCCAACAAAACCCCAATCGCATACTTTTCACATCACTCGAACGCGAACTGAAAATCAAATTAATGGAAATCCCTGCTCTACAGGTGCTTGCCCCGTTCGCGGTTCGCTTCAATATGATGAACTTTTCCAACTTTGCACTTTGGCTGCTCGGCATGGAAATCGGTCCGCACCAGAGCACCGTCCGCTGCCAATTGCAGGCCTTGGTGGAGAAAAGTCACCACAAAAAAAAAAAAGCTTGCCCACACCACACCAATACACCGTCGCAACGAAGAGCGCGACGATGCGCGCCATTCAATGGAGCAACCGAGGGACGGAAGGGGAACGGTTAAAGGGTTTCCACAGGGAGCAGCACCACCGAAAGCGTCAGCAGACGTGGTGGAAAAAGTTTTCTGTTGATAAACATATACACAAAAACACACACGCGGAGGTAAAATGCGGCTGAGACATCCTGCTGCCGCTGACGATGGAGGAAAACGTCGCATCTGCGCATGTGACCACTTCCGATACCGTTGGTTTCGTCACCACGAAACCATTCCTTCACATGACAGGTGTTTGTAACGAGCCACTGCTGAATTTCCGGCGATTTCTTTCGGACTTGATTGCCTACAATAAAGCAGAGCAAAGCTTTGTTACATATGGATTGTTATTTATTGATAGGATAGTACGTTTGGGCCACCGATCTCCCTCCGTTCCAAGCGGTGGTTGATGCAGTGTGAAAACAAGATAAAAATGAAAAGGAAACGAAATACAACAAATACGAGACATATGATCGCCGCGACGGCAATGTCCTCCCGGGCCGGGTTTACTTTCCGGCCCCACCGCCCCAACCGAACAGACCTTTCACGAAACCGGACATACCGGCCGTCGTGCCCTTTCCGGCTGTCTTCTGTTCGATGTTGTCCTCCAGCGAAGGGAACTCGACGAAATTCAGTGCCAGATCGAAGAACAGGGGCTTGGCGGGTATCGGTTCCATTTCCGGCACGAGCTTGAACACATTCGGGTTGCGCGAGTTCAGCGACGCGTCCTCTTTGTAGTGCGAGAGTCGTTCGTACAGCGGTTTCGACGATTTCTGACTCTTGCCAAAAAGGACCGTATCGTCCGCATTGTCGTCCTCGAGCACGCTGTACGCGTGGGCCGAGAATTTGCAGCCCTCGATCGTGGCGATCAGCTGCTTCAGCTCGTCGCGCACATCGAAATCGGTGCAGGGGGTCTTAGCAGCTACGGCCTCGGTGGCGTACTTCTTCGACCGCTCATACATGGCGACCGCTTCGCGCCATCGCTTCATCGCCACCAGCGTGATGGCGATGTAGTAGCAGCGGAAGGCGCGGAACGACAGGGCGAGCGATTCCATCTCCGCCTGATACGACCCGTCCGTTTCCATGCCGCTCAGCTGCTGCATTTCGGTTACGTTCTGCAGGATGATCTCGTACAGCCGGGACAGATCCTGCGGTTTCGTCTTCTTTCCAGCTTGCTGGGTTTTCGCGGCCGTGTTTGGGTCGTCCAGTGTAAGTTTCGCCTGCGCCACCAGCAGCAGATTACGGTCCAGCGTCAGCTTTAGCCGGGTGTACGACATGTACGCCAGCAGATACTGGATTCCGATCAGCCCGCCGGAGCCGGCCTCCGTTGAGCTTTGGCGCAACTTTGGATCCTGTTTGATCTCATCCTTGATGGCGGCAATCGCGTCCTTGCAGTCGAGCAGCACGCTTTCCAGCAGTTCTATCTTGGCCGGGAAGTCCTTCGCCTTCTCGATGCTCTTGCCGAGCTCCTGGATGCTGAGCAGGAACAGCCGAACCTTCTCCGGGCGCACCGTCACACTGCGGCCGCGCCACTCGGTCATCTGGAATGCTTCCATGCTTTCGGCCTTCGTCTGCGCCACCAGGTGGCTCAGATTGCCCAGCAATCCAGCCTGGCCGCGCATCTCCAGCAGATCATTGACCGACGACTCACCGACATTGTACGCGCAATAGCGCAGGCTTGGCTTCAGCTCCTCCACCTTGGCCCGGTACACGGTCTGCTCTTCCTCCGGCATTGCCTGGGCCAGGTTTTCGTAGATGACCTGCGCCTTCTTGAGGTTCTCGGCGGCCGACTGCCACAGCTTCAGCTCGAAATGCAACGATCCGTGGATCCAGGCGGAGTACGCCTCGGCCTCCAGCTTCGTCCGCGCGTCGCAACGGTCCGAGCCGCAAAGCTCCTGCAGCTGCAACGCATAGACGCACGACTTGCGCAACTTTTCGATCAGATGGAACCGCTTGCGAAGCTCCGTGTTCGACTCCTGGCGCAGCTGCATCGCGTACGACCAGGCCCGCTCGGCCAGCATCAGCGGAATGTGCAGGAACCGCTCGTCCGAGTCGGTTCGTTCCAGATTGACCAGCGTCACGTCACGTTTTTTGTAGTGCCGCCGGTCGCCCTGTGGAAGATTGAGCGTTTTACGGAGCCGTTTCACTCGCCGGGAGCAGTACCCGCGGTAACGTTGATA
Organism: Anopheles atroparvus; assembly: GCA_914969975.1. Lineage (NCBI taxonomy): Eukaryota > Metazoa > Arthropoda > Insecta > Diptera > Culicidae > Anopheles > Anopheles atroparvus. The sequence goes on from CAJZCY010000001.1 coordinate 13,538,473, forward strand.
ATCCCCGTGCCGAAGACCATGCTGAAGCTGCATGTCCTTAATCACTCGCAGAACTAAAAAGCAACAGGAAAAAGATTCGTATAAAAAAACAAAAAAAACCATCACCACCGTATCGATCGATCGGTCAGTCTTCCAGGCAAATCTTCTCGGTCCTCTTCTTGTTTCCCGCACTTACTTTCCACCGTAAACACCTTCACCGTGACGTCGCCAGTTTCTTCCACTTCCATGTCCTCCTGAACGGAATCGACATTTTCTTTATTCGCGTCAGCTTTTTCTGGTTTAGATTCTACCATCGTTGATTGTATTTCGAACGGTTTTCACTGATTTTTACTGCGTTTCCTTGGTAACTTTTTGAGCTGGCCCTTTCACTGTGCGACACGAAGTCAAAAAGTTCATGCTTCCCTGACAGTTGGTTGTCGTGTTGACAAAACATGACAGCCGGAGATTACAGGGTGCTCCAAATTCAAATGGGAGTTGCTCCAGTTCACGGATATAAACATGACCAGGTCCACTCGCTGCACCTACTCGTCGTTGGCAGCTAACAACTAGCAAGTCGGCGAACAGAAACTTATTTTTTAACCTGTATAGGATATATGAGAAAGATATGCCATGTTCCTTCTTTGCCTTTCTGTACTTGTTGCGGCAGCTGAAATTGTACGTTTTGTTTTTGTTCCAAAAAACCTATACACTGCTATTGCGCGGAATGGGGTTCACCATCTCTACTCTAGGAACGGATCAATTCAGGTAGGTGCTGACGGAACGCTCAACACTACACAGCATGCTCCTTTCGCAGCGAAAACTCGTCTGACACGCACGAACTTTCCTTTCGTTTCTGTCCGAAATCATAAATTTCGACAGGTAAGCTGGAACAATTTGGTCACAATTTACCGTGTTTTTTGTCGCTCTTTAGGATTTATCGTAGGGTTAATAGAAACATAGGTAGTGGACACGTAGTAAACAACGGTAGCCGTGTTGTTACAGCTGACTGTTGAGGTTAAATCCGAGTGCTTTCGTCTAGTAGGGGGTGTCCCCGTTGGTGGTTCCAGATCGTGACAATGTTTTGCCACACACCCGGAAGCAGCCCTTTCACTTGTGGCGCATACCAACCAGTGCGACAGTGTGTGATAATTTTCTGATACAGTTTTCTTTTATTGATTTTTTTTACAGAAAATGTCTCGAAACCGTGCGGCCGAAGAGACGGATAAACAGACGCGTATCGCGATCGTGAGCTCGGACAAGTGCAAACCAAAACGATGCCGTCAGGAGTGCAAGAAGTCCTGCCCGGTCGTCCGGATGGGCAAGCTGTGTATCGAGGTGGCGATGGATTCGAAAATCGCCACCCTGTCCGAGGAGCTTTGCATCGGCTGCGGTATTTGCGTGAAGAAGTGCCCCTTCGAGGCCATCACCATCATCAACGTGCCGAGTAATCTGGACAAGCACACGACGCATCGGTACTCGAAGAACTCGTTCAAGCTGCACCGGCTGCCGATCCCGCGCCCCGGCGAGGTGCTGGGGCTGGTCGGCCAGAACGGTATCGGCAAGTCGACCGCGCTGAAGATCCTGGCCGGCAAGCTGAAGCCGAACCTCGGTCGCTACTCGGAGCCCCCAGACTGGACCGACATTTTGGCGTACTTCCGCGGCAACGAGCTGCAGAACTACTTCACCAAGATTCTAGAGGACAGCCTGCGGGCCCTGATCAAGCCGCAGTACGTGGATCAGATCCCGAAGGCCATCAAGGGCACGGTGGCGTTCCTGCTGGATAAGAAGGACGAGCGCAAGAACCAGACGGAGATCTGCGATCTGCTCGATCTGACGCACATTCGCGACCGCGAGATCCAGGCCCTGTCCGGAGGGGAGCTGCAGCGCTTCGCTTGCGCCATGGTGTGCATCCAGGACGGGGACATCTTCATGTTCGACGAGCCGTCCTCCTACCTGGACGTGAAGCAGCGTCTCAACTGCGCCATGACGATCCGCTCGCTCATCCATCCGGATAAGTTTATCATCGTCGTGGAGCACGATCTGTCCGTGCTGGACTACCTGTCCGACTTCATCTGCTGCCTGTACGGCGTGCCGGGCTGCTACGGTGTCGTCACGATGCCGTTCTCCGTCCGCGAAGGCATCAACATCTTCCTCGACGGCTACGTGCACACGGAAAACATGCGCTTCCGGACGGAGTCGCTCACGTTCAAGGTGTCCGAGTCGGCGTCGGAGGAGGAAATCAAGCGCACCTGCCACTACGTCTACCCGTCGATGAAGAAGCGGCTCGGCTCGTTCACGCTCACCGTGAACGACGGTCAGTTTAGCGACTCGGAGATCATCGTGCTGCTCGGCGAGAACGGCACGGGTAAAACCACGTTCATCCGCATGCTGGCGGGCAACCTGCAGCCGGACGAGGAGTCGGAGGAGCTGCCGGTGCTGAACATTTCCTACAAGCCGCAGAAGATCTCCCCCAAGAGCCAGTCGACCGTGCGCACCCTACTGCACGACAAAATCCGCGACGCGTACATCCACCCGCAGTTCATGGCGGACGTGATGAAGCCGCTCAAGATCGAGGAGATCATGGACCAGGAGGTGCAGAACCTGTCCGGTGGTGAGTTGCAGCGCGTGGCGCTGGTGCTCTGCCTCGGCAAGCCGGCCGACGTGTATCTGATCGACGAACCCTCCGCCTATCTGGACTCCGAGCAGCGTCTCATTGCGGCAAAGGTCATCAAGAGGTAACGACGCAAACCACCGTCCTTCGAAGAGAGTGGCCCGTCTGTAATCAACCTCTCGTTCCTTTCCTACAGATATATCCTGCACGCCAAAAAGACTGGTTTCGTGGTAGAGCACGATTTCATCATGGCCACCTATCTCGCCGACCGGGTCATCGTGTTCGAGGGCCAACCGTCGGTCGATACGACCGCCCACACGCCGCAGTCGCTGCTGAATGGTATGAATCGGTTCCTGGAGCTACTGGAGATCACATTCCGCCGCGATCCGAACAATTTCCGACCAAGAATCAACAAGCTGAATTCGGTGAAGGTAAGGGAAAGCAAAACAGCTTCGTTTTTGCATGTGTCCGCGTATTTAAATATACCTTTTTCCAGGATGTGGAGCAAAAGCGCGCCGGGCAGTACTTCTTCTACGAGGAATCTTAAGCGGAAACGGCACAAGTCCTGCGCCAAACCCTCCAGGTGATGATTTCCTCTCGTAGTGACTTTCAGTAACTTCAGTATGGCAAATGGGAATCACGATTTAACGTACCCATTCTTGTTTCACCCACACACACACAAAACACAACGCGGACTTTTTCTGTTATTTTTATCCTTTTTTCGGAAACTTATTTAAACGGCTTTAGGATGCGATTAGGAAGAGAATCAGAACGCAATATGCTCCAAAGGGAAAGGCAGAGGAGTGTTTAAATGAAACGTTATATACACACACACACACACATACGCCAATATTACGTGACGAATAGAAGGACGCTTTTTTTCTTTTTTTAAAACGTTCACACAAAGGTTTGACGTGACAATTCTTTTTTTCATACGATAAATAAAGGATGTAATTATGTGGGAGACAAAACGGAAGAAAACAGGTTTTGCTTGAGACTATTAAAGCTTATATTGTGCTGGAGTTTGGTTATCAATTTTGTCACAATAATTCCGAATTTAAATTAATTAAAAAAAAAATCGAGAAGATGAGATGAAGGCGTAAACACAAACCCCGGTGGACAAGGCGAATAGTTTCCCTCCCGGGCGCGTTAGTCCAGCAACTGATGTCTGAAGGTCAACTGGAGCGCCCCATCCTTTGCGAATGCTTTGTCGGCATCGCGGAAGCACAAATCAACAACATGGCACGTCTACAGTAACAGGGTTGTTTATTGATTTCAACGAGAACAGATCCTCTTCCAGCCGCAAAGGAACGCGGCTTATCGCGTGGCACAGGTTTTAATTGGTAACATCTGCATCTGTCGTTGACCGCACGGCCGTCGCACGTGGCGCAAGCGCGAAACTAGCCCTCCCTCGACCGCGACCGTGAGCAGAAACGGTCGCCCTATCTTTGCATCGCCCACCACCCGCCTATTGCGCAATATGTACCGCGATGGCCGGGGCGGTGCGGTTGTAAACTAGGGGCTGCACTCTTTGCACTATCTGTGCGCAGGGGTGGAACTATCTTGGCTTGTGTGTGCCGCTCGTGCCTCCTACTATGAGTATGAACTATTTCTAGGTTTTTGTTGTTGTTCTTTCTATGAGCTAAGCCGTAACGAACACCAAACAACTTTTACAGGCCGCGCGCCGATCTAGCGCACATAGCGGCGCCCTTGAACCCATTATTTTCCTCGGCGAGCGCACGTATCTGGCACACGCGCGCGTTCGGAGCCGCACGTCTCCGCGACGCGTTGCTCGCCGTGATAGTTCAGTGTACACTGTGTGCACATTGCCCGGCCGGCTGGCGTGTGTCTAGATGCACTCGTCCCGCAGCCGCTGCAAGACGCCCTGGTCGTACAGCTCCAGGGCAATGTCACGCATACGCGTGTGGTAGTCCACCGAGACCATCTGGGCGATCTTCTTCTCGTGGTTGTTCGTCTTGAAGTCGTTGATGGTGACCTCGTCCAGGTCCAGGATCTGGTTCGGGTTGAAGGTGACGGCCGGCAGCAGCCACATCGCGATGCCGAGCCCGTACGGCAGGCAGCGGTCGTACTCGGTGCGCAGCCGGGCGTACGAGAACTGATCCTCGAAGTGGTGCAGGAGCGCGTTGGCCGCCGCCGGGTTCGGGGAACCGCACAGGTGCTCGGCGAGCGCGTCCAGCAGCGTCCGGCGGTACTGGAGGAGCAGGTCGGCGGTGTGATGCTGGCGCACCTCACGGCCCGTGCTCGTGTACAGTAGGTGCAGGATGTCGATGACGGGCGTGGTGCAGCGCATCGTCTGCAGGTCGATCAGCTTGACGTGCCGGGCGTCCGCGCTGAACATCAGATTGTTGACCCACGTGTCGCCGTGGCAGATGACGCGCCAAGACTCGTCCACGCCGTCGCACACGAGCCCCGACATGATGCGGTACAGGCGCCCGGTCAGACCCTCGATGGCCTTGATCGGACGGTCCAAGTCACCTGCCCGGTTGCTGTATCGCAGCGAGTCCAGCGCGCCCCGCAGCGACGTCTCGAGGGAATGTGTGTAGAAGTCGGCCGCCTCCGGGCAGAACACGATCTCGCGCACCTTCGCGCACACGTCGCCGTACTGGGCTGGGTGGCCGTGCTTCAGCGCCAGCGAGACCGCGTGCAGCTTGGCCAGCTCCTGCAATGCAAAACAGAAAAAAACCCCATCAGAACACCAGCCGGGAAGGGACAGGGGAAGGGAGCGGCGTCACCTTCATGACGGCGCTGCAGTGCGCATAGCTGAGGCCGATCCGCCGGTCGACCATCGTGAAGCCGCTGGTCGTGAGGTCTTCCAGCACGATGCGGTCGCCACGGTCGTCGGAGTCGGCCGTTAGACACTTCGGGTACGGCAGATCGTACGGCGCTATCCGCTGTAGGATCGGAATGATGCTGGTATAGGCCGTTATTTCGTTCTCGAAGGCCTCATCGCACCGGAACAGTTGCCGCCGGTTTGGGTTCGTTATTTGACGCTTGAAGATCAACGAAATGGTGAACACTGAAGAAGAGAAGATGATGAAGGTTGTTTTTTTTTTTTAACATGACAATGGAGAGTGTTTGCTGCTTTGCATTAAATGCAGTTACGTTTAAAGCGGTACAAACAATCGTATGTTCAATCAAATCAAATGCTGCATTTTTGTGAATTTTTTTTTCTGCTACATTCTTCTTAACAAATCTTATTGGTCATACTTTATTTTTTTAATACAGCCCCGATTTTGAGGTGATATTTTAACAAAGGCTAAAGCTAAGGGGATTATCATTGTGCTTTTTGGGTATTCGGTTGTGGAAAAAATGTCTGGCACGAACCCATCAATTAAAATAATTAGTAATAGCAAAATTCCTAAACGAGGAATTTCCGATCCTAATTATTCTGCGCTTCAGAACTTTAGTACATCTTGGATTTGCTTTACTTTGAAAATTTGCCTAAAATATTTGTTTAAAAAGGAAATTTAAATGATTTCAAAAGCAGGATATATTTTTTTAAATATTTATCAGGAAGTAAGTTGTTCACACGTTTCGTAAGCTCAACTGATACTATACTGGAGGTACTACAATATCTACGGTTACAATTAATAATGATTCCTTGGTTTACCTTGTCCATGAAGAAGGAAGATCAGAGATGTTCCTTCTTGGTAAATTAATGGCGACCGTTATAAGAAAGAAGAGTAGCTAGATATGAGTTCCCAAGTCATCCTAATATCAGCATCCTTCTCAAAGCTATGTTGAGGTAAGGTAGTTTGGACTTATTTTAAGTATTGTTGTATTATATTTAAAAAATCCGGCCAAATTTGTAGTAATTTATACGAATATAGGTGGTGTTCTCTTTTTTATTGTTTCAATTACGTTCAATCAAAGAAACGATGAAATTAGAAAATGCGCCATCGCCCATCTCTGCTCGGAAACGCTCCATGTTTAGACAAAGTACATCTCACAACAAAGCCTAACGTTGCTCTCGACGTCATCGCAGGGTTGTCCGGCCAAGCTACGCTCTAACCTATATATGCTCCGTTTGCCTACTGATAGCGTCTCTAATGTGGGTTAGTTTGGAAACCTTGAATTCATTTCGTCGCAATGTGCCTCCTGCAATCAGGCTTCTTTTTTTTTTCAACCAAGTTAATGCACTCATTCAATCTCAGCCATCGCGCGTCATTGGACGATTTAAAACCCCCGCTTGCACTCCCCTCGGCGTATTTTACGGCTCGGATCAATACCCAGCCCCACCGTTCCATGGGCTTCCGTGCACGCGGCGCCACTGGTGTGAATTAAATGAATCCGTTGCTCTCTCGGTGCAACTCGGCGTACGACCAATGGAGATGCATGCATATATGAACGACATAGGTCAAGGTTCGTCGAAACGGGGGAAGTACTTTTGCTGCACTTTCTTTGCTTGCTTTCGAAGACTTACGAAGGATAAGTTTCCTTCCGTCCCCCTTTTCCATCCCACAAACATCGTTTGGAGAAACTTGGACTTGAGTTGGCTGCAAAGTTGTCCGTTATGCCGTGTCTTTTCCTCATGGTGCACAATGTCGTTAATGCCTGGCTTGGTAAAAAAACAATCGCTTTCCCGGCGCAAACAGTACGGTCCGACGCTTAGGGTTTCGCCTGGCGCCACTCGGGGGGTCGCGTTGCATTTCCACTGCCGTTCGGTTGCATTTCCACTGCCACCAGAGAACGTAGGTCTGCGTGCTTGTGCTCGGTATTTTTCGTCCGTTCTTGCTTCCGTTCCACCGAACTTGACATTGAAATGCATTTCCGCGCCGGGGAACACAAATCGATTTTCATTGCGCCAAACATCGCGTCGTAGAACTTTCGTCCGTGGATGCATTGTTCCGTGCCCCTTGCTCGGTTTTCTTCCTTCCGTTTCCGATTTGCTTCCGACATTTTATTCTGCTTGCAAAAAGCGTCATCTAGCTTTCTTCTTTCCTTCCGCTAGAAAACGACCGGGCGTCTCCATCCCATATTTTCCCTCGACCCGATTGTCGATAGAAATGGGTTCTCTGGCACTTTTCTGCTGGTGTCATCCCCGATCCGTTGTGCATGGTTCAGTTGGCATAATGCTACGAGGCACGTTGGAATCGATTTCTGCTTCGCCCGAAGGCCCGAAGGAAAAGAGAAGGAAGATGGTGGTGAAATTTTCCCACCCTTATCTCCCTTCACCCATCTTTCATATGCAACGCATTCTTCCGGTGGTGCATTTTAAATGCCTAAATCCAAAACTGCCGCGCTAAACGTGTGCTCGTTTGAACCGGTCATCTCTGGCCGTCTTTTTCACTCCAAAGCAGCTGGCGTCGACGGCCCAATGGGGGTATGGTGCGAGTGAGATGGAAGGGCCAGGTGAAGGTCGGTCATTGCTCAACTTAGAAGAACCGCGCAACGGTTCTACGTGCAGCTCGGCTCGTTCTCGTTACACACTACGTAACGGCAAAACTGCAACCAACTTTTTATATGACACATGCTGCAGTTCGTAGCTAGAGCATATTAGTTGATTAGTTGAATATATTTGAAAACTGTTTTGTTCTTAAAAAAAAAAAACTCTACCGAAAAGTGACGCATCTTTTTGACGTACGATTTTAACAACTTTTTCGATGAATAATGTACATTTTGAAGAATTTAGTTAACATGTTATAAGGGATTTAGGGGATACATTTTGTACAGAAACATTCATTGGTTTTTTTAGCTATTACATAAAAATGTTTGTTACTCTATTTTGAGCCGGAACGGGTTTAGAACCCACGATGCGCTGACTGGGAGTCAATAACTTTGCTACCTGCGCTATAGACCACTATGCTAAACCGGGGATTTAAAATAAAACTTAAATGTTTAATTAAACGTTAAGCTTGTTAAAAATAAATAAAATAAAATAAAATGATGCTAAGATGCAGTTGTAGTAAAGCGACATTTCGAACTACTCCAAACCAATAAATGCGATTAATGTTGACCTTATCACAAGCAATGAACACACATCGATCGGCTGGCGACTTTCACGGCACAGGATCAATAAAACCACTTGCCAACTCCTTTGCGATCCGCACCGATTTCTACAAACCCGCTATCGAGTTTCTCCACGCCACCCTACCGCCCGCCCGTCCGCCTTAACTTACCGTGATTTCGACCATCGAGTGTCTTCGCGTTGCAATGGGCCACCACCCGCTTGATGATCGACATATAGTTGTCGCCCTCGCGGCTGCCCGGCCCACAGTCTACGTGGTCCACCGTGACCGTCTGCCACAGCTCGGCCGGCTGCTGCATCCGCAGGATGGCCATCACCGTCTCTTTCCGCTCGATCGTGTACACATCGCGGCCTTCGTCGGCGAACTTTCCCACCGAAATCTCTTGTTTCATGGCGATCGGTAAAAGCGGCCCACCGCCCGTTTGCTGGATTTTGGGTTGCTTAATGGCTTCGTTTTGCTTCTTTACTCTTGTTTCTGTCCACCGTTACACACGGACACACACACACACATACACACGAACATGCGGCACCGAGCCGGTTCTTCCTTGGAGTTATCGGGAACAAGCATTAAAAAAATAGAGCGCAAGTAAAAGCCCGCCAGCAACAGGAGTGGGTCACATTTTGTCTGTTAAATGCAGGCGTGCAGGGTTGCGAATTAAAACGGCACTTAAAAAATAAAAAGACACTACAACGGGGCTCGGTACACGCAACTAACTGAGCCGTACGCGGACTCCTTAAAACGACGACACGTCCTTGACCAACGACAATACGTCACGCTGTGTGAGGTGTATGTGTGTGCCGCTGCGGCTCAGTTCACCGCCACCAGCGGCTGGGCAGCGTTGCGTAGCATTTCCCGTGTAGAAGCTGCTGCTGATGCTCTGCTGCTGCGGTTGCTACGAAACGGCAGAGTTTTGGCACGCCGGCGAATTACACACCAAAAAAAAAAAAAACGACACGACGTGCTGGTGTGATGAGGCCAGCGCAGCACACACTCGGGCGGGAGCTGAAAACGAACTGTTTGTTATTGCACGCCCGGTCGACCGCTGAAGGTACACAGCAGGGCGAAAAGCGCCAGCACCTACGGATAAGGGCACGCACACAGACGGGCCGCTTTATGGTATGGCGCCCGGCCCGAAGCTTAGTATTGCACGCTAGTAGTACCGCACCGTTGTCGTCGTCGCACTCTCTCGCTCTCTCTCTCTCTTTCACTTTTTTTCACGCTCTTGTACACTATACTGCCGCCGCAAGTTTCGACGAACCGAGATGAACCGAACGGATGAACCTAGCCGGCTCGCGCGCTTAACCTAGTTCTTGGTGAGACACATTTTGCGCGCCTTTTTTTGTTGCCGTTGCTATACGTATATGCAACTATATACTGATGCCGGGAAGTAACATTACAAAGCGGGGGACGAGTTTGCAGTGCATGTGTACTCAGGTGGCTAGATCGCGACTGCTACCGTGCTGCACCGGCTTGCGCGGAATGGAAACGGACCTTATAGCGACGATCAAGTTCACACTGGAAGCTGTGTGGTGCTCGCATTTGTTGTACCAACACCGTAGTCACCTCTAAGCGAAAAGCAAACCGCGATAAAACTCTATATGGTACCGCCTGGCGCTGGTGGAGGGGTTGGGGAGGGGGAACAGATTTTTGGTGTGTGTGTGTATGTGCGCTTGGTACCAAATACCGAGTCGACCCACGTGCGTCCTTGAAAATTTTCAGCAGGGCAATGAACGACACATCAAACCGGTGGACCGGTGCGTTGCCGCTCTCCGCCTGCCGGGCCACCCTTACCTCCCCTCCAGACCCCCCCCCCTCCCCCGCCCCTTGCACCCTGTCTGTTTGTGTGTGCATCACAAATGCACTTGACTTCGAAAAAGCCACAAAAAAAGTCTGCGGCCGGGCGCATGAACTCGGGGGGCCGGGGCGGTTCGACATTAGCCCGCGCGGTTCACCTTCACCCGTGTCGACACGCACGACGCATTTCGTAGCTGTGTGTGTGTGTGTACGTGTAAGGCGCGCTTTTTTGCCGCTACTTTAGCCACGCGGCGATACACCGCTCAACGGTTGTCTTTATTCTTTTTGTTGTCATTGCTTCTTTTTAAGTTCTCTACTTTTTTTTTGATTTTGTTTTTAAATTCCTTCTGCGGATTTTTTGTTTCAACGAAGCTTTCGTCGCTGTTAAATACGCCGCGATCACACGAAAGCTGCTGCCTGAGGATTCCACTGAGACAACCGTGCCGTGCCGAGAGAAGTAGACTGGCTCTTAAGTGGACAATGCGGAGATTACCGTTCCCACACAGGCCCGTGAATCTGGTCCTTTTTTATTGTGTAGTCGCGTAACTCGCTGTTATTGTTTGAACTCTTTTACTACAATCTTATCTACAGGAAAGAATCCTATTGTTGATAAACATTCATGCTTGCACGTGCCCGGTGGAGGGTGAAAGGACACATTAAATCACACAAACCCATCAATCCCTGGAGGATAGCCCAAGGTTACCTACCAACAAAGATGGACTGTACTCAGATTTAACAATTCCATCGTTAATCCATGCTTGTTTATTTTTCGAATGATTTTGAAGTTGATCATTTCGAAACAATGCGTTAATAAAATGGCGCCCTAACGTAATGAGTCCGCAAGAAAGAAAATTATGTAAGATGCACCACCAAATTTTCATAACTGACACGCAATTTGTATTCATTGCAGGTATGCCGTCGTCGGGCCCTTCAGGGTGTCGGGTGGGTGAAATCCAAATGAGTGACACATGCAAAATATTGCCAAATACCACGTACCATAAATTGCCGTTATTTTTGGACAAAATATGGCCGTCAGTTGTTACGCGTCGCTTTAAAAATACGGCATGAGGCAAGCTCCACCAATTTAAGCTGCATGTGAATTTTGGCGAATGTAACGAGGTTTCTGGGCAAACATAACTGATAATGCAGGCGAAGAGTGCACTTTATCACGCCATGACTGCGCCAGAACAGGTCTACAGCACTCATATGTGCAGATGGATTATTAGCGTACCCTTGGTACGGCTGGCCACGTGATGCAATCCACACAGAAGATTGATTAAGCGAAAAGAAAGTGTATGTGACACCGCACACGATCCACCACAGCCGGGGCCACAATGGAAGGAGTTATGTCACCAACGTGTCCTGACGTCTGTGCCCCCGAAAGGTAATGAAACTGTGCGAAGCAAAAATGACACAGCGAATCGTCGCACCGGTCGGCCGGGGTTGCGCAAAGCTTTCGTTCATTCGGCGACGCAAACTTCGGCGTGTGGAGAGACGTGCTGATCGTCTTATGGTGCGAAATGCAAAACATAAACAACGAAACACCCCAAACATGACAATCATTTACGAAATGAACTAAATCACCGAATGGTTTGATGTTTCAATGGTATACGATAATCCATACTACGACAATTATTTGAGCAGTACAAACACGAAGCGAAAGCGATCGCCCGTCATCAAGTTTTCGCTTTATTTTAAAGCTACCAATGCGCCACCCGATCTACTAGCCTAGAGACCCATAACTACGCTCTACAAACCACAAGTTGACGGGGAATCCGATGGAGTCTTCGGTGAATAGCGCGCGTCGTAGAACTACTGTTGACTGTTTGCTTGTAACGGGAAGTAAGGGACGACGATGACTTGGCAGAAGCTACATAAGCGCTACACTAGATAGGACCGAACAATGAAGAACTGGAAGAGGCTGGTCAGTACAAAGAACGGTGGTGACACAATCAGCCCGACTGACCACTCTAGTTAATAGGATTCGCTTGGTAAGGAGTCATTGGCCTTGCAAACTCCAGTTTTGGCTGACTTCTAGACACCCCGCCATTTTGAGCTAGACATTTTGTAAATTGTCAGATTCCCTGTAAAATAAGAAAAGACAATTGAAACTTCAATGTTCATTAACACGTAGTGTGAATCTAAAAGCCTACACTTTTAAAAAAAAGTGGTCGAAATCGATGGTTTAGAATTTCGTGTTTCTGTGTTTTTTACTAAATTTTTGGAGATGTTTTAAATTGAAATTCATTTTAAATCAGTTGGTTATAACGGAGTTTCATCTGCATAAATTAAAACCGCCCTTAGTTTTGAGCGGCTCTTCGCATTTTTCACCGGAAGAAATGATAGCTTTATTGTGGATGTGTCTAAATTTCCAATCGAATCTTCCGTACATTTATTTTAAAACTCCAAAGATGTGTGTATATGGTCATGATGTCGTTCTCTTTTTTTTTTGTTCAAAACCACTTTCAGGTTGTAGATGCATAGCACATAAGTATCTTTGCTTGCTTGCACCGTAACCTTACTGCTTGTTAAGGGTCTCCAACACATTAGCGTCATCGGTGGATATTTTCGTATTTAATTGATAAGATTGTCCCACTTCAAAACCGGTACGACTTTCTTCGAATAAATTTCCTTCATGTTCCAATTGGAAATGGAAAATTTCGCAAAACTTATGCCTCAGCAACCCAGGACCAGGACGAGGTGTAGCAGGTCCTACGAAAATCGGATCCAGCCACGTATCGAGTGACCTGAAGAATGAACAGCACGACTTGTTCAACGTGGTAAGGGTGGAAAAAGAAGCCAGCCAATCTTCAACCATGGCTATCTGAGTACTATAGATTATTTATTTATAATCTATCAATATTACTTACTTATTTAAAATTGGATAATTTTAAAATTAAATAGGTAAATGGAAATATGAGGAGAAACCTTCTGCCTATCGAAAGTTTTGCAACATCGTTGTGAAATAACTTTGGAAGTAATGATTCAATTAATGGAGTAACGACTCGAAATTTTTATAATTTCAGAAAAAAAATCCACTATTTTCGATTCATACCCCTTTACATCAACAACCCTATCAGGCCCTATGTCGTGTGGGAGTTAGCATTTTTTTGTACTTCATTTCGTTTATCTTTTGTTTTATACGTCTTATTGCGTTGTAATTTTCTTTGGACAATATGTACTAACATATTGTGGAAAAACTGGATTTTTTTTTAAATTCAGTACCTATTTAAATTTTTGGCTTCAAAAACTACAAATAATCATAGCGTTTTTCATCAACGTGACGGAAAACTGCAAATCGGTAATAATTGGCATATTTATCGTTTTTATCGATCCACCGCAAAGCCGATTAGAACCGATATCGGTGTAGAACCGGTTCGCTGTGATAAAATCCGGTTCGCTCAAACCGAAACAGACAGCGCCATCTATGAGTTTCATTTGGAAAGCAGAGCTGGTGCACAAATCCATACGTTATTTCATGCAATATGATCATTGTACACGAATAGTACGCCAATAGCGCCGACAGGTGGCTTTTGAGAAAAGTCGAACAGTGTATTTGAAAAAAACACATTTACCATTTTATTTTATTTTTATTCGGCATCATCTGTCTGTGAGCGGATTTTAAAATTAGCAAAAAAGCTCATTAACTGCACGAGATATGAATATATGAAAAAATAATAGAAAAACCGCGCTTGAACGGGATAATAGAAAACTGGATCCTTCGTAATTCAGTTTTGTAACTCGTTTGTCTGAAATCCCGAGCAGTAGCTGAGAAAATTCTGTTCGAAAAACAAATAATGTTCAACGATGCACCCAATCTTCATGCAAGTCCTGGTTTAATAATTCAAAGAGTTTAAAGAAAACCACGATTCAAGTTGATGAACTAAAGGTAAAGTTGAAGCGGTCAACTTAGCCACTGCTTTGGAATTGGTATGCTAAATGTATACATGCAAATGTTTTTCCAAAGCCCCATTGTGGTAAGAATTGTAAGCTTTTGTGTTGACTTTTGAAGTGATAAAAAATGGCAACTTAAACTGTATGAACGATATTGTAATTGCTTTCCTAAAACCTATAATTAATTTGTCATCCGAATGATTAATTAACAGTTTCAACAAATTACATGCGGCGCTACAACGTGTGTTATTATTGCATTATCACACAACACGTAAGCATTCAGTGTAAACGATATTCACCTTCCAATTAAAAATTTATACTAATATGATTGTTATTTTTTTGCGTTTTAGCTTACTTTGCAGAACTAGCTGTATTTTGACTAGAAGGCATTCTCAATGCTTCAACCATTTCATGTTCTTGCCGCGCTGAAAAGTGTAAAGATGCTTTAAATTTTCATTGTTTGATCTAAATGTTTGACTGAGCAAAGACCTTTTACGATCGGACCATGTTTCTTTCCGCCTTTGTAGGCGATTTTTGACGTCAGAATCTATTCCTATTCGTATAACTACAATGCTATAGTGATAATTATGCTAGTGTTTGGAAGGCCATTGTACGCCAATACTAAGTGGATTTGGAACAATTTTTCGAGCAAGATTTTCCCGCTCGATTGTCATGGCGAGATGGCGGGTAAAAACGATAAAGATTTCTGCTGCCGAGAATGGCTTTCCCTACCATGGAAAAATGGAGCTTCCGTTATCAGCTGGAAATTGAAATTCAACCACCCCAACTCGCCGCTGGGCCTCCGCATGTTTTCAAATTAAAATTCAAAGCTCCCAGCGCAAACATTCATCAAAACTCAACCGTCCTGCCGGTTCCGCAGCTCTCCAATTCGTTACACTTATCCAGCTCCGGCTCGCGTTTGTCGCGGTTGACGTTTGACACCGGCGAAATGTGCGATCCGTGGTAAATTCACGCATCGCATTACGGTGATCCCCGAAGGAATAAAAATAGAAGAACTCGCAGGGAAAAAACAACCGTAATGGCCAGAAACGGCTGGGGCAAAGCGGAGCGTGGAAAGATTGGAAACCCATGACGAAGCCGATAATCTTCTTTGGTTGAGCCACGCATGCCGATGAGGGTTTTCTCTGCCCCGTTTTATCTCCGAAACGATTGGTCCTGCAAACAATAGATTTCAATGCCGACAAAGTAGAAAATAATCTCACTCGTGGCGTCTAGCGCGGAAGGTGCAAAAGGTGCAAATGTTATCGTGCGGATTGTTTTCCCGATTGATTCTTATCAACATTTCTTCATGAATTTTTAAAACGCCAAAAAGGTATGGTTTAAATGTACATTAAGTTCTGTTTTTCAATTGAGATAATTAAATGCATGAAAATGAACTTCTTTATGAAGCTCATAGTTTGTGTTTTATACAATTTTCATGGCATGATTTAGAAAGACAGGTGTTCGAATTTCCGTTTTCATCTTTTAGTTGTTTCAAAAATGGTACAAGTTGTTTTCTTTCTTATGTTATTTATTCCTTTTCTTCTTTTTTCCCCTCCTTCTTTCACTTCCGCTTGATTCCTCTCCACCGCGCCAAGTTGTCAAGCGCGTTGAGTTGAACATTTTTTTCAAATTAATCTTAGTATCAAAACACACTAAAGATAGTCTTGACTGCAGCAGTAATCTGCGTGCGCCTTTTTGTAGCTGATAATTGTACGTAAAATGCGCTGTATCAGATTTACACAATAGCATTTCAAGGCGCATTGAAGCATTAACACGCGACCACGCATTCGGCCCGGCAGTTCCAGCAGATACTCGCCCGTTAACCCATTTCGCTCGCTATCATATCATTACAAGTGATAGGCAAATCGCCATCCACTCAATTGTAGTGTAATTTTCATCGCTAGCCTCCGGAGGTCGCGGGGATTGCGGGGCGTTTTCGTTGTTACAATACGTGCATATATGCGAAACCTTCGGACGCCCGTAGGCGCCCGCTCTTTATTTCATTTTCCTTCGGCACGCACGCGTGCGGCGGTGGGGAAATGGTCGGAGGAAAGTTGTCGGATGTCAGTCAAGAACTTATCATTGAAATTACTCAAAATAACAAAACCACCGGCACGACAAAAACGGCCCCCGTCCACGGTCCCGATGGCTGCCGGCTCATTTTAATGCATTTAAAGTAATTCTGCTGGAAAATTGTTCATAATCAAACCGGGCACACCGCCCGTTTGATTGATTGCGAGCCTTTGAGAGGGGGGGGGGGGGGGGGGGAAGGGTCCGAAAAGGGACTCTCATCCTCCCTCCCCCCTGGGAGGAAGAAAACCGTGACACGGCACGACAAGACACGACACGATGTGCCCGCGGTGGCGTGCGTTGTGGCGGGGATTGCGATGCAGAATCATTCGTCTAGAAATCGGACACCGGAATTAGATTGTTAGCGAGTCGGTGCCCACTTGTTTCCCCCCCCCCGCCGAGCCCACCATCGGCCGGTGCAATTATTACAAAATCCGTCTCAGATCCGAATCCGTAGCGGGAAGTGGTTCGTGTCACGGGTGAGGTGACAGCCGGAGCCGGGCAAACGATCAAGTACACGATCGGAGTAAGCTGTGCTGCCCTGGACTCGAGTTTGCCGCCTGCCGAGTCGCATGAACGCCGGAGCCGGTCTCAAGCAAATGGGGGAGCGAACCATTTTTTTTTTTTTTGCTTGCCCTCTGCCGCAATTTGACTGCATTTTGTTCTGGCGCTGCACTTTCGCGCAAGGTGCAATTATCCCCCGGACGGGACGTGCCTCCGTGCGCGATGCATTCGCCCTCCATCAGCGACCGGAGGAGGCCGACGTGCGCACGCGGGACAGTAGGAGTGGCCAACGATGATGGCGGACTCGCCTCCGCCGGAGCAACAACAACAACAACAACAGCAGGAGCAGCAACGGCAGCAACAACCTCCACTACAGCGCAAACGAAAAGCGAAATCGCGATCTTTCCACGGGCAAATTGTCAACCATTCGTTCGCGCTGCGTTGGTCCAAACGGGGTGAGTCATGGGGTTTGCTATCTTTCGGATGCAATTCTCCACCGCCTCCTTCTCCCCCCCCTTACACCGAAGAAGCAGCTCCTTTCGGCCGCAGCCTCAGATGTCTCTTCTCACACTGTTTTATTATCCAGAAATTTATGTTTTAAATGCTAATTGCTCACTCTTTTAATCCGCGCAGTTTGTCCAGGAGCGGCTTTCTGGGGACTGAGGTTTGAGGGGAGTTTTCATCGATGCGCAGGGAAGAAGGAGCCAAAATCGAAGGATGAGCCCGGAATATATGGGAACCGGGCAGGCGAACCGGGAACGAAATTTATAATCCCATTCCCCGTTTCGTTAATGCATCTCGGAATGTCCGCGGGGAATTTGTGTGTGTGTGTGTGTGTGATTGGGGCGACCTTTTTTGTGGTTTTACGTGTCGTTGATGACGTGACGAGATGCAGATTGTGCGACCTCGGGAAAGGGCACTCGTCATTCGCGCGCGATGGCGCTTCGCGAAACGATGTTTAGCTAAATTCCGCTACACGAAAAACACGACCCCGCCGGTCGATGATGGTGATGACCGCTGGTGACTGCCGATGATGATGATGATGGCGATGATGGTGATGATGGTTTGGCACTTCACTTTTCAAAATGGAAGCTCCGTCGTCCTCCCGATCCGCCTCCACCCCCTCAACCGGAAACACGTTGAACATAACTCATTTGGGGGAGCGACCTACGCCACAAGACAAGTGTTTTGCCGTGTGTTCTGTACAAAATGGCAATCCAATCATGGCATTTGGCCGGCGTTCGATGGACGTCACCACCCTCTCCCTCCTCCTCCCCAACCCGAAAGGGGGTGTAAAATGCAAGGACCTCCCGAAAGGTCCCAGCCAATCGATGGGTCTGCAGCGATGGACGGATGGCACGGAATGGACGAAATGCTGGAATGTTGTACGGACTGTATACGTGCCATTTGGCGGAAGGTGAAACCACGGCAGTGGGGTTGGAAAGACGCCCAAGATGGAGCAGACCGACTTAAAACCATCGTCTGCCCTTGACGACGAAAACAGCGAGTGAGCGAAGCATGGATGGGGTTTAAAGGGTGAAGAAAAAAAAGGTAAAGTAAATGAAATAAACTAAATTTAAAAAAAAACGCACACACAAGGCACATGCTAGCGTTCTGCTCCAAACCGCTTGTGTACTCCTTTGCCTCTCTTTCTCTCTCCCTCTTTCGCAACGCATCCTCGAAAGTACAGGCAATCAATGGCGGGAACGATTTATACGCAACGGGGTTTGCGCCTCACGGGGACACATGGGCTCAAATGACGATCGGGACGATGATTGGTGTAAAGGCTCCCCCTGTCGATGATGATGCTGATGATGATGATGATGATGACATTCATCGATGCTGCTGCTGCCGCCTCATTTGTGCCTCGCTCGTGTTCATCTTGCCGCGAGAGGGGGGAGCGAAAAAAAAGAAGATGCAAATGCAAACTTATTGCAACGAGTTCAAGGGAGAAATCAAACAAACAACCTCACGCAAAACGAAAGAAAAAAAAATTGTGCCCAGTGAAGAACGAACGCATCATTGGTGCCTGCGCGAATGATCGTCGACGCACAAAAGACGGAGAGAGAGAGAAAAATAAGAGGGAAAAAAGATGAAGAAGAACATCGGTGGGAGAGATGTGAGAGCTAAAAAAAATAAATCGACTTCTCGCCACTCGTTCTTCGATAGGCTGAGGCGCATCTGCATACACACGATGCACCGAGCGAAGGATGCAGTTTTTTTTCGCTTGATGCGCGAAGTTCCCGATAATCCCGAAAGCCGATGCCCTTTTCCGCCTCTCAGGGAGACTGATGGACCGTCGATGGTCGGTCGTCCGGTCTTTGGCGGAATGCCAAAGTACCTTGTGATCACCCCAACCGCCCTTGTGCAGTCGCCCTGCAGTTCGCCTTTTTTGCAAAAAGCCCAAAATCCAACCGGAGAAGAGGAGGAAAATAAGCAACAAGAAAGAGGAAAGGAAACACAGCACATGAATCTTCCCGATTCGATTGAAAAGATGCGATCCGATGCGATGATGCTGTGCGCAAAAGATTTAGCGAGATGAGATATTACTGCATTCTTATTATACGTTTTTCGGTCGCTTTCGGTTCGGTTTCCCCGCGGCTTTCCTGTACCTTTGTGCCCTCCACCCGCCTGATCCTCCCTTTCCCTCATCACCATCAGGCACCGGCAAAAGTCCACCCTGTCGCTGATGAGATTAAGAAACAAAACAACACAACAGCGACGCAGCAAAAGAAAAAAAGACGACTTCCACCCTTGGAGAAAAAAAATTAAATAAAATCCTGCACACATCTCACACGGGAGATGTGCCCTGACGGACACCACAAAACCGTCCCCGGGGTCGCCGCTGCTGCGGGGTCGGTGGCGCAAGATGGCCATGGAAGAAAAAGGAAGCAAATGATGGAAAAAATAATACCCAGACCCAGCGCAAACGAGATTGGTTCCGATAGCCTTTTAGCTGCAGTCGGTTTGGTTTTTTTTGTTTTTTCGTTTGCTTGCTGTTGAGTTGAGCTGCTTACTTTTCTTCCCAAGTTCCCTGGCAAAGCATTCCTTGGCTGTTTCCCCCCCCCCCCCCCGCATCAAGTTCAAGTTGTTGATCGTCGGGGCTGAGGTGCATTTCTGCACTCTGCATCTTGTCTTCCTGTCTGTGTGTGTGTAGGTGCTTGCTTCTCTTGCTCTCCATCCAGAGTACTTTGCACAGCTTCTTTTCTCCATTTATGCAATTTGAGTTGTGGTTTTGTTTCCATGCTTTTCTTCTTCACTGCCATTTGCTCGATCCATCGATCGAGGTGTTCCCTTGCGTTGAGTTCCTGCTTGCAGCCGAGCCAAAAGCCGAACCATTAATCGCCAATTAATTGCAATTGGAATTATTAACCGAACATCAAACCCTCGGGGCTGTGAAGCGGACCGTGAGGCAGGGCCGGAAGAAAATGGTTCGAATGAAAAGAAGCTTCCTCCGGAGGATGGCCATCCATCGGCGTTCGATAATCAGCGGATCGCGGGACGCAGAACACAAGCAAAAAAGACTCGAATACATCACGGTAGCCGATCTGTGGAGATGTCTTCCGATGAGTCGTTTGCTTGTTTGGTTTTTTTTGTTGTTGGTTCGCTGCTCTTTTCTTAGAAGAAATGCAAAACACAGTCGCCAACCAGCAAACCCGCAGCCACTCGCCGCATTCCCACATAAATCAGTATTACTATCAATTTTGCATTTTTGCATAAACAAAAGGGCGAGATTAATCTGATTCCCCGGTTAAACGGTCCGTACCCCGTGGTCTCCTTTCTTCCGGTAGGACGCTTGGGTTTTCTTTTCGGTTTTACTTTTACCGGTGCGAATAAGTACGCACTCGTCTCGTGTTCCCGTGTCTTTAATCGGCCTCCCCGCCTTCCACCCGAGACGCGCCCGTTGATGGACAGTAATTCATTCCGGCCGTTCATAATTCATTAACCTCTCGGAGCGACGATCGCGCAATGACTAAGTGCTACTGCTCCTGCTCCTGCTGTTGATCGCTACCGAACGCGGGTTTGGCGAATTTAATTTCCAACATTTAGCACCCCCGAGCCCGGCGGAAGAAAGCAACACCTTCCGGGCGGCCTGCGGCGCACATAATTGGCAATGAAAGGAAGGTAAGGGGAAGAAAAATCCATCTCGAGCCGAGGGAAAATAGTGCAACAACGTTTATTAATTTCATTCCGACACCCCAAGTGCAGCCGAACGAACGAACGGCTTAGCAAATATAACACGCCGCATTCCAGGGCTCGTCAATCTCGGCTCACCCCGATGGCCACCGTCCGCCATCTTTCTCTACCTGTCCCTCAGTTCCTCTTCCTCTCTTCTCCCTCTCCCTCCCCAGGGTACCCATCGCCATATCGTGACTTAATGTAATAGATAATTTAGTCTTATGAGTGATGAATTATTATCATTTCATTAGACGCGATGCGTGCGAGGCGCGAGACACGAAGGTGAAGGCAATCGTGTGTGTGTGTTTTTGTGTGTGTGTATGTGTGCGTACGTGTCGTGATTGTTGGTTAGCAGTGGCGGGCAGCCGATTTGCGACCACATCTGGGAGCATCATGGTGCGGCGGCCACAGGAACCATTTACGACCTCTCTCCCCCATCGGGTGGTGGGCAGGGGGTGGAGCTTCCCCGCTTCGGCCAGGGGAAAGGTCGTTTGTTTTAATTTACCCGCTTATGTTTCACACGTTTGGATTTGGGATTTTATCACCGTACCGTACGCACACTGCACAGAAACTATTGTTTGTGGACGATGTGAACTCGAACGATGCTGAGGAACTCGGTTGCACGGAAACAGCTTTGCTACCGTTGTTTACATTACACTATGAATTAAACTAGTTTGAATTGATGAGATTCAGGCACAGCAAGTCATTTTATGGCAAAAAAAACCAACTAATTCATCGTTGGTTGTTATCACTCAAAATACTCATTAGCTCTATACCAGCGATGTCAAACTCGCTTGACCTCGAGGGTCGCATTTTTCCCTAAAACAGGTATGCGGACCAAAATGGAGGATTGGTAACATTTATGAAAAATGTTTCATATCAGATTGATTCTCTCATATTGTGTTGTATGTTATTATCATGATTTAACCAAAATAATTGTATTTTTCATTTTCTCATGGTGTTGTATCAAGCAAGTAATTAAACATTAAATGACACATTAAATTACGTCTGACATTAAATTCTCAGTGCAGCAGCTGTAGAATCAAAGCGATAGCGCCATCGAGGACAATGCAACGTTTCGAAATAAGTTTTTTAAATAGATTAGATAGAGAATAATAGGGAGAGGAAGGCACTAGGGACAATAACATGTATTCGCGTCAGCAAGTGGCAAGCATCTGTGACCCTAACAGATATTATATATTTCTTATTAATGTGCACAAAATACAAGTGAGAAATCCACCACGAAGCAATGCAATGATATAGATACAGAAAGAGTCATAATTTGGACATCCACACGGAAAGTAACAGCATAATAACCAAAACTGTTCATGTATTGTGGCAAAATGGTTGCGGGCCGAACGTTTGACATCCCTGTTCTAAACCAAACTAAATCTGAAATAGTTTAACCATTTTGTCTCAAAATGAAAGTCAGCATGCCGTTGAAATTTGAACTGGCACGAATGACAAATATCTGAGTCTTTTATTCTGCACAAGTATTTGGAATTTTCAAATCTCTACATGGGAGTGCTGTTAACTATCTAACAGTGCCAGGCAATTAAATTAAATTCAAAGCATGAAAATATGAAAAACGTTGGGAATTTTGTCTGAATTTACTATTTTGTGTATAGCCGACCAAATCAAAAATTAAATTAAAGATCAAATAACTTCGCCTAGAATCTTGCGGTGTCCGACAATTAAAACTATTGGAGTTTGAAGTTACATAACTTATTGTAACAATTCAATTGTTTGCATAACATTGAGTTGGTAATAAAAAGGCAATTAATTTGGACAGGTTCTTCCACCGAACCGACGACTTTGAAACCAGGCAGATAACCAGTTACTACCTCGCGTTAAAGAGGCGTTCGTTGTTTTAATTTAAAATGTTTTTGATTCATAGATAATACGTTTTTCATTCCCTCTGCCTTTGAAGTCTTGAAGAGACCATCATCATTTCTTTGTTCGCTGTTAATAAAAATTAAAACGCACATCAAATACGAACTAATTTAACATGGGAGACAAATTTTGTTTAACTCATACTACATATCAAAATTTGTCTGTTACTTTGATGTGTTACGTCACAAAACATTTCAGTTTAGCTCATTTGGAAGGCCAATTTGTCAGGGAAATTTGTGTTTTACGTTGCAGGGTAACAACTTAAATTAAAGTGACATTTACTCACAGTAGAGGAATCAACGGATGAACTGCATCACGTAAATATTTCTTGAATATCCTAGTTTAATATTAGTTGATCTGAAATGGCGTATTAAATGTTTGATCAAAATTTTTGTTTATTTAAATATTATTTAACGACATCATCTGGAGTAAATTATGTACGATTGTTACCATCTACTCAACCGCATTACGAACATTCCCTAGCCATAATCCTCATGGGAGATTAAATTTGAAATATAATAAATCTGCACGTTTGCCCGTTTTGTTTCTTCTTGACCCTTTTTTTCTTAGAAAGTGCCAGTCACGCTGAATACCACCAAAAAGACTCCAAAAAGGGAGCAAAATAAGTTGTCTAATTGTTGTGTATTGCCACCTAATCGCCAATAAAGACGTCAAGGTAAATCTCCTCGCAAAGGGAACGGTTCGATGCACTCAGTCATCCGCGCAGACGCCCGAAAGAAACCCGTACCGTGGTCCGTTCCATTCCCTACCATTTGGAGAAGGTAACCACAAACACCTTTTGACGGATTGAGATTACAACCGACCGTGCTAATGTGTGTGCTTGTGCAATGCCCCCCCTGTCCTTCTCGTGACATTTTTCCTTCGCTTCCCTCCAGCCGGGGGGAACGGGCTTGCAGTTTCTTCCTCATATATTTTTGCCCATGCTACAATAAATCTGCAATGGGATTAGTTTCAATCGTGCAAATTAAAACAACATGCCCGCGCGCCTTGTGGTTTGCTGTTGGTATTTTTTTTTTCTCTCTCTCTCTCGTTTTCCATGCGAACCTTGGCACAGACTCGCGATTCGCTTCGTGGAGGGCATTTGCCTCGCATCGACAGCGCACCATCGATTGCGTCCATCGGCAAGGGGAACGTGGGCAGGCACGAGGGGTGACCTTTTTTCCCGAAGGAAAATTATAACTCATTCACAAGTCAACTGTTCGCTTCCGGCAGGCCGCTTAGTCCCTTTGGACGGCAAGGGGCGCTGAAAAGGGCTATCCTACCGATAACGGACCGAGATCGGGTCCCCGGGGGGAAAATCTGCCTACTCAAACTTTTCTCCGGGTTTTCCGCGCTGACCGGGCCGTCACGTGCTCGGTTTGTGTCACGTCAAACCGTACGGAACGGCTAATCTTCTAATTGAAACAAACGAACCTTACCATTTTATATGCCTGCCTGCTCGCTGTCTGTATAATGTCCGTAATGTTCGTCCTTACCGGCTGGTTGATTGGACCTCTTTTTATCTCCTCTCTCCCTTTTTCCTGTAGATCACTTTGCTAGACCTAGGAAAAACTAGTCCTCGGGCCCACTCCGGTAGTTTTCCGCCGCTCGAAGTGGCTCACGGTCCAGAGACAAGGGAGCTCTTAATGATAGGTTGGCACAACAGCTTTATTCCGTTAGGCTTTAGCGGCCCCGGTCCCGATGATAGTTCCCGAGGATGGTTCTATCGTGGTCCTAGAAAGTATGAGTCCACAAAAAAAACTACAATCCCATCGAGATGTTTGAAACGAAGAGAGACACAAACGCACATAAGCTAAACATAATTGTTAGAGAGCACTCAGGGAGTTCACCTAAAAAATCCAAATTCCCAGATAAAGACCGCGAAGCTTCAAAGTTGGGTGCGCAGGGGGAAGATTGACTTTTTGAAAGATAAAAAAAAGAAACCAAACAAACTAAACCAACACACAAGGAAGGCAAGGAGGAACAGACACATTCCAACCCGAAACCTTCTCCTGATTAGTTCGGAGTTAAATTCTATGATTAGTGCATGCATGTGTCAATTCCGCTCGACGCAGCGTGTGGCTCGCGATCGGAAGGGAACTCGAGTCCGATTTTGAAGAAGACGGATGGGCTCTCCGGACCAGGCCACACGGCAACGCTGAGGGGCCCGCGAACGGGACTTCGGAAAAGGGGAAAGAGCCAAAAAGGGGGAAACCCGAAACACGGTTACACATCGAAGACAAAAGGGAACGCAATCGTTTGCGCTCTCGATTGGGTTTGCGTTTGGCGTTGATGAGAATTAACACCGTGGCATGGTGGTTGGAAGTGCAGCCAGGCAGGCGGAGGCAGAACGACGTAAGGGATAAAGGATAGGCAACCCGGATCGCGCCGGTCCCGACGACGATGGTGCATTGTGCGCAGAGTGTGCACACATAAATATTGCAGGAACCGCTGTTTTTCCGCTCAGAAGCACCAGTGGGAAAGAAAAACACAGTTTGTCAAGTCGGAGGGCTTTTGGCGAACGGGAGTTGGCTCTGCCCGTCTCCAGCATGTCCCTTCTATCCCCTTGCCAACCCTCCGCCCAGGGGTGTTGATGATGGGAATTTTAACTACTTTGTACATTATGGTTTAGATTAGAATCGCGGCTGGTCTCGGGGTGTACGTACGTGGTGGTGCGCTGGTTGTGCAGTGTGTATGTGCGATCCAGCGATTCCCGCTCGTCGATTTATCCCGCGCTGTCCCCTTGCCGCTTGCACAATGGTTTTGTTGCGGAGCGGATAATCGCTATTAAAATTTAATTCAAACGTCAAAATAAATGCAAATCAACTCGAGTGCACCACAATGAAAGCGTATGCACACACTCCCGCCAGGAACATCGATCGGATCGAAAGGGAAGTTCCACATGCCCTGAAATGGGGACGCTCAGGACCGCGGATTGTCGGTGCATTTTTCGACACATCCAGGACTCGATCCACCACCATTTTCGCGTCCATCATGACGAGCCTTTTTGGGTGGTTTTGGTTTAGGGGTGGTCCACCATTTCTCAAATCGTTGGTGTTGAACAAAATTTAGATGGTTTTTAGACCGACCTCGACCGGCATCTCCCACGCGCGCCACAAAGAAAGCGCTTCATTAAATTTTGAAACTTCGTTGAGGTGGAAAGAAAAGGCGCACCCGCGCAGCTCGCTGAGGAGTCAAATTATCGGCCGGTCGGTGGATCACTCGCCACAAATCATCCTCTGGCCACTACTATTTTCCCGGGTCGCTCGAGCTCGAGTTCCGTGTGGTGCGCGATTTGAATGAAAGTTCGGCCAATTTGCCAGTCCACACGTCAACCGCGTGAATGTGAATTAAAACCGGGCCGATGCGAAATTTGCCTGGCACTAGGAGCTCGGTGTGGTTTCGGACCCGGGGGCAGCGCAGGTTGTGGTATTTGTTTGGAGTTGGAAGGGTCATACGACGGGCGAATGATTAATGGGAAATCAAAAAGTTTGCCACAAAAAAAAACAAACCCAGAAAAGCAGGACATGGACATCGGCCGGCTGGCAGGGTTTGGATTTTTCTTCCCGTGTGTGTGTGTGTGGGGAAAAACCGCAGACGGGCGAAAATTTGTGTTTCCCTGAAATTTGGTCAAATTGAAGGATAAAAGAATCAAACCGAAAACCAGAAATTACCCTATCCACCACACTCCCCGCTGAGTTGGTGGCTCCCCAAACGCTTAGAAACCATCAAAGGCACAGCAAGGATGCGGACCTGAACGGAAACGTGTTACCATGAACTCGAAGAAAGTACCAATCATCTTAACTGTGATGGTTTCTTTTCTTCTTCTCTTTTTCGTATTCCTTTCCATTTATTTGCATCGTGTCTACTTGGATACTGCCTGTTTGATGTGCGTTGAGTTCGACTTTTGTTTTTGATCGTCTGGGATGTGGTTTGAAGGATCAAAAAAATACCCCATATTAAATGAAAAAAAAAAAAACACAACCATTACCAAACACACAGCCCTGCTCGACAGGGGGGAGGAGTATTTAGGAGTAAGTCTTTGAAAATAACATTATAATAACCCCGGCCTGGGAAGGAGGGAATCTTGCATTTAAATTCAACCGAAAAAGACTGTTCGGAGCGAGGAAACGCAGGATCAAACCGTTGACGTGAACGATTGTACCGGTCGGTGGTTGTGGTTTGGAGTTCTTCCCTTCTTTTTTTAAAATCTTCTCTCCCTCCTGATGGACAACTTCTAAGAAAAAAGTCTCATGAGACGCTCGTAAGGACTTACAGGATAAGGAAACCATGTGCGCCGGGAATCGGTATCATAACATAACCCGCCATTAAACTGAAAAGCAACAGTAACAAGTTTGACACTAAGAACTAAACAAAAACCCGACAAATAAAAAAGCACCATGTACACACATACACACACACACATAGCAGGGCTCGAGTAGCGCCCTTCACGGGTGAGGTTAAAAAAAGCGTTACAAAAAATGATGGATAATTATAGGTGATGTGGAGTGGTGAGAAAGGCTGAACCTGAAGGGCTTTCGGGTAAGTACGAACGAAAGGTTTGTAAGGAAGGGTAGGAGGGGGCAAAGAAAAAAAACCCCGAAGACGGCCACAGATAAGATACTACCCCGTTCGAAAACGCACCGAATAGCACATACTCATTATAGCTCGCCGCAACCTGACGCTCGACCGAAGGAATCGAAAAAAAAACACATGCAATCCACGGCCAAACCAAATCCATCCGAACGAACGAACGAACGGACGATTCCGCTGGATAATTGTCCAAAAAAGGCTGCGAGGGTCGTGGATCGCTTTTCTTGTGGGTCGTACTCCGAGAGTGTGTGCTTGGTTTTTTGTTTCCTATATGCCTGTTGCCGTTCCTTGTTTTTCGTCCAAAGCCTTCCAAAGCGTGCTGTCCGTTGCTGCAGGTTGTTGCATCCACCGTACGGCGTTTTTCTGCTTTTAATTTAATACTCCAATCCCTCCCCCCCCTCCCCCTACGCTTCCCTGGGGTAATCCACTCCACCCGGAAGAGCCGGGGCTTGAGGGAACCGCGATGTCTGGTCGGGAAAACCGAGGCCAGCTCACGCTCGTGCACCTATCGAAGGATTTCGTATTAATCGTTCGCTTATCCTTTTCCTTTTCGACCGACCCCGGGCCCCGTCCGTCGTCGTCGTCTTCGTCAATTTGTTAATAGCGAAAACCACCCCCTTCCCTCACCTTCCTTTCATCCTGCGATTTCCTTGCTGCTAGTTTGTGTTCTTTCTCGACGGCGAAACGAAGGATGCGCGCGCCCCCGAGGGTGGAGAACCGAGTTGGTATCAAGAAAAAGAAAAAAAAAAACGCAAACGCCACACTGGAAACAGTTGTTTTGCCTCGCGTTCCGTGGATGGTGATTATGAATTTATCGGCCAAACCCCCGAAAAAAGCAACGCCAATTATTACCGGTCCACTTCAGAGGTTCCAGCTTCAAGCAGCTGTTGGAAAGTTGGAAGGGGTTTGCAGGGGTTTGCTTCTTTCGGTTGTCTTGTGTTGCCTCCATTTTTGATACCGAAGCTTCTCTGCTTGGACAGGTTCTAATCAAACTCTCCAGCACGGGCTGGCCACAGTGACGGGACGGGACATAACACACAAGATGGCGCACGATGGTTTTTGGGCAATGGAAGTTCCTTCTCCCTGGGGAACCTGGGCGGGTGGGGGCACGCGGGCACTCCAGGATAAAGAAAGCATAACCATCACGTCTTGGAAACGATGGCCTCTCGAGGGCTGGTCGCCGTGTCATGGCAGGCTCCATTTTTCCCGTGCATTTTCCATTCTGCGAGCTCCGAACGAACGTTGGTCGTTTCGAGGGACCTCGCCAGGGGAGGGAAATTATGTTGATTGTGTTGCAATGGGGGTTCGGCTCGGGTTGGAGCAATGGGAACGTAAAATATAGGATAATTTTGTGGCCCATGTTCATTGCATCGCCTGAGCCGGGCTGGAGGGCTGGGGGCGGAGGTGTAAAGGTGAGCAGCGATTGCAAAGATT
The DNA here is from genome assembly GCA_914969975.1 of Anopheles atroparvus. NCBI lineage: Eukaryota > Metazoa > Arthropoda > Insecta > Diptera > Culicidae > Anopheles > Anopheles atroparvus. The sequence continues at coordinate 13,567,417 of CAJZCY010000001.1, forward strand.
GCAAATTTCGCATGGTGTGCCCCCGGTGGGAATCATGCCGCTTAACTGCATCCGTAATGATCTGCATTTGGCAATCAAATGCCGTTCTTTATTGCCTGCTGCTAGTTGGTAGTCCTTAGGCCGGCCGCTGTCGAGCAACCGCAGTCGAGGCTCGGACCGCTGGTCCAAGGTGCCAACTAGTAAGCAAGCAAAACGCACGTCGCACTAACGATAATCGACGACGTTTTGGTCAAGATGGAATGGATTCCAATCGCGCTCCAAGTTCCTCCCGGTTTGTCCTCCCGTTTGCGGCCCGAGCGAGAAAGTGCAAGGGTCAAGCGAAGCCTTCGTTTTTTTCGCCTCCTCAGCAATCGATGTAAAAATGTTATACCGACCGTAACAGCACAAAACTTCATGGAGCGCAAAAATAGCCATAAATCACTTCGGCGCGCGGTGCCCGTCCGATGCCTTCCGTTTCCCGCTCCCGTCCGGGAAGCGGTTCTTATCCGGAAAGCGTCGAAGTCGAATGTGCATTTTTTTTTTTAACTTTCCATCTTCACCCGCCACCCGGGCCCCACCGAGGAAAGGAAAGGAAATGGAAAAGTGAGTTAGAACTAATTGAAAGAATCCATTGCGCGGGTTTTATTCGGCTCGAGGCGCCTGCCCGGACTCGCCCCGGATCGTCTGTCGCGTCTTGGCGTCGGAAAAGCGAAGGGAAAACTTTCCTCTCCCGCCGCACACGAGTGCGGGGCACTTACTTTTGCTTGGCGCTCGCATCCAAAAGTAATAAACATTCTTCGAGGGCAAAAGCTTTGCATCAGCAAACCGGTCGAATCGCGATGAAAACCGTTGCACGATTGATGACGCCCTGTTCCGCTGCCATTACAGGGTGCAACAGTTTGTGGAAATGGGTTTATTTTAGGATCGCCGCACAACGTTCGTTTGTGAGTGATATCTGGAAATGTGTGTAGAAATGTGTGGAGGGAGAAATAAATAAATTTCCTTTTCTTCGAGGATTTTACGTGCGTTTGGTGAAAAAAAAAGGCAGTGCAGCGATCGTTTGGAATTGATCCAAACTTTTTTACATAAACACATTCCGCCGCGAAAGAGTTGCTCACTTTCATGGCGTGGAATGTTATCATTTTGAAATTTGCGTAGTTTGCAATGTGAACAATTTCAATCGGAAAACAGATGCAGATAATCGCCTATGATAAATTGTTCCGAAGGAAATGATTTTTGCTCGAGATGAAAATGTAGAATTTTATAAGTAAACATGAAATTTTTTGAATGATTTTTTTTCAATTAAATATGTTTATATGGAACAAATCTTTCAAACGTAGCTAAACAAGCAAACGCACTGTGATAGAAAAGCGGAACATTTGCTTAAGCCAAGCGATTCATTATAATTTGCAATTGATTTATTTGGTTATAAACAATTTAAAAGAGATTTAAAAGCTAAGTTAAGTCTAATTTCTTTTACCTAGATTACACAGTAGTAGTATTTGGGGGCTTACGCCTTTCGGATCGTTTTCGGATACTCGTAGAGATAGGTCTTACTCGCTTGGTGTCCAGATGATAAGAGAGAGATTAATTTATTCTTAACTGTGACAAGACCATGTCTTGTACTAAAAACAATTATGGTACATAATTATGTCACCCGTTTAGTAGTGTAGTTTGAGTGATCGAAGTGAAACTAAAACGAGGGATATTTCTCGTAACGCTACAAGTATTTCCTGTTGTCCAAATTTAATTATTTTAATCAAACAGTTAGGGTACAAAAAGATTAATAATTAAGTATTAAAATTGATGCAATCTTTACCCTTTTAAAACAATTATTTTACTCCGTCCGTTTAAAATAAGGACATTCACAAAATACGTCCTTTCTAAGTCCATGTACTAACAAGAGGTTCTATTTTAGCTGTAGTGATTTTAGAAGATAAAAGAAACATACACTATATTACTACACTAACGGTTATAGTATTTGAAGAAAAAAATCACACGCGGACTGCCTATCAATTTGAAACCAAAATCAGTCAAAAATTTATCAAAGCTGCTTAAAACAGCATTAAAATAGCATAACCAACAATATTATACACTGAGCTTTTGGGAGATCCGCGAAAGGCATTTTTAAAGAATGTCTAGGTGATTTACAAGATAGCATTTTCAAGTAATTTCTTTTCAACTACCGGGTGATTTTCTTCATGCACAACCATATGAAATGTGTATGGCTCAACGATGTCTATTGTCTATGACTTTATGTGCCGTCAAACAGAGATACAGCGATGAAAGAACCTCGGCGTAAAAGATTGATAATCTTCGATTGCTGATGAAAACAGCCGCTTTGCGCGCAATGATTGGTTTCCGCATTTTATCGCATCATTGGTGGTAGTAAAACATTAAACGTCAAAACAGCTAATTTTGATACACATTTATTGGTTGATTCGACGTTTGTTACACTCGCTTCACAAGTATAGAGTGTCGGTACAGTTTTATGGCGTCGTAAAACCAAGACCACCCTTAAGCCCTTTCCCGGCTCGTAATCACTTACAGCTCCGAAATCCTCCGAAGCCGTGGCAGGCACGAGAGAGAGAGAAAGAGAGGGGTGTAGAGAAAGTGAGAAGGAAGAGAAAACGGAAAGAGAGACAGTAGAAACTTTTTTTTATGCTGCTTCAAAATGGGTCACACTGCGTTATCGTGTTGTTTACCGCGTGAAGGTTTCCTTTTTTGTTGTTGTCGCCGTTTGCTGCATTGTTGCGATACACCATCCTGCTGCAGAGTGTAGTGTCCTGGCCTGACGCGAGCATAGAGAGACCGTTCATTTCCTGTGGATAAGTGACATTTCCCAGCAATCTCCGCTCGACCGCTCGGCCGATCCTATTTCCAGCCAGCATCCCGAGTCTCGAGTCCCGGGTCCCGGGGCATTCACGGGGATTTGTAACCATTTCGTTTATCGATCTAAATCCTCGATGGATGACAAAAACGAAGGATATTGACAGAAGGACTCGAAATCCTGAAGATCCGTGCCGTCGCCCCTCGCTCGTCCCGTTCCGGGTCGGGTCGTTCTCGTCGTCGTTATCCTTGCCGCCATGTGTGTGTGTGTGTGTAGCTTAGTTTGGCTCAATTGTTCCCGTTTGCCTTTTTGGTGATTATGTCCTGTCGAAGTCGCAGCAACCCTCTGTAGGCCCCTCCCTGCCTCTGCACTCTCCCTGGCCGCCCTTTGGTTCCCGGAGCCTGCCTCGCCACATGCGTGTTTTTGGTAGCCTTTTTTTTTCTCAGTGCATTAAACATTTAATGAAACAAACGTTTTCCCATACAATTGGCATCCCGGGAAGGCGATCGGTTAGGATATTCTTCTAGTTTTTTTTTTTTTCTTTCGTGCATATCTCTTCCTTCCTCGTCCCAGCTAGCATCCTTCGCGGTGTGTAGGATTGTGTCCCGAAGATGAGGGATGGCCCGACGAGGAGCGCAAAACGCGGAGCGGCGCATCGGGCTGGAAAGCTGAAGAAAAAAAAATTGGAAGGATCTAGTTCGGTCCTTTATTTTGCTACGTTCGTCCGCGTCTGGTGCGCTTTGCATTCGATTCTCCCGGGTTGACATCACCGCCGGGGACGGCTGTCGCTGTGTGAGCACCATTTACATGGATCTACCCGTGGCCATTTTGGGACGGATTTCGTTCCACCCGACGGTGACCGGGGGCGGACCGGCGGGGAGCTTCTTCGCTGTTAATCCCGGCGAGGTACCGGCGGGCTGCGCAAGCGGTGTCGGCAATGAATAGATTTCAATCAAACGATACCGAGAGTCAAAAAATGGATCGCTGATCCTTGGAAACGATGATGGAATGGTGCTGCAGGCGGAGCAGGTGCACACCCGGGACGGGACGCACTCGGGGGGAGGCGGTTGATGCATCGATGGGATTATCCGGGTGACTTTCACGCCAAACCCATCCGGGACGCCGAGTGCAGTGCAGTGTGGTCTAGTGTCAATTAAAGCCAAAAGTCCCGGGACGCTTGAGTTCGAGCTCAGCGGGGTATGATGGGATGCTTCTTTTGCTGCAGTTTCTATTTCATTTTTTTGTTTGTCTAGAGAAAGCGAAGGAAATCACATTGCAGGCGGAGAAACGGCAAGACCTTTCTACGAGGAGATCTTTTTTCCCACACAGGCAGGGGGGATTCTTAAGCGTGCAAGTTTTATCGGTACCATAGGTTGAAGCATAATGCATGAGCATACATATAATATTCCGTTTTGACTTGTTGAGCACATGTAAAATCAAACTGAATCAGTTAGAAATGATGAATCTGTTCACATATCTATATTTACAGGTTACAGAAGTAAGGAGGGTTTAAAGCCTTTATTACCTTAAAAGTATTTTTTTTCAAATTGTAGCATATCTGAGCATAAAAAGAATTCGACCTTTCGTCATTAACACTCGAGGTCTTTATAGCGAAAGTTCGAAAAAGTTTTCTACCGAAGTGAATTAAATGAATTATAATGTTCACTTATTCCTTAATGGTTCTCTGGTTTTTGGTACTAAAGAGGCACAGTTTCAGATTGTTACCTAGCATATCTTGTTGAATTGGAATCTTTTTCCTGCAACATTTTTAATAATTTAGCCCCTGAAGAACAAAACCTAACATATATAAATCATAATGGAAGCAAAACCTTTTACGGGTGTATTTGGATTGTAATGTTTCCATCGAATTCATCGTTCTTTATCTTAGGCTCTCCGATGGTATCTTTCCAATTCTAGCTCGAAAAAGATGTGCCTGCATGGCATCAGATTAAACATGGTAACCACTTGAAAACAACGTAAACCTAATGCGTCAGGAAAGGTTTTCTTTGTGAAGAACCAAATGTGTTTTTTTTTCTAACCAGGAAAATTGTTTCAAAAAAACGCCATTTACAAACATAAAAGGCACAAAAACTCATCGAAATCAATGATCGTTTAACGGCAAAAGCAAAGATAAACGCAACGTGCCTCGCAACTTGCTGGCGGTTTCGGGTTTTTTTTTCGCTCGCCCCGTTGCGCCATTTAGAGTGGCATTTAAAGTGATCAGCACCTAGAAGATATAATTATTTCGACCGCCGGACCCCGAAACGCGAACCATCATCCGTCCGATCGCGCCCGTCTCGATTTGACTGAAGATTGTTACTAATGACATTCGGAAACCTGGCTCGTGCGAGAAACGACTCTATGAAGAGCATTTTGGAGCACTGACATGCACACACAAACACACACACGTACGTACGCGCACGTGAACACACAAAAAGGGAAGAAGACGGACTCCACCAAAACGCCATCGATTAGAAGGTTATTAAAACGATTGGCCAATGGCGGCGGCGCGAGAGAGAGCGTGTGCGGGCCCGGTCCGACCCCAAGCTCGGTCGTTTTAGTTCATTTTTGTATTTCTTTCATCGGGTCATTTTGTTGTTGTCTTTAAAACGTATAATTTGGCATGTTTTATCGATGTAATTTATCACTTCATTAATTCGTTTACCGGGGCTCCGGCTCACGGCGGCGGCAGAGACGGTGGAGGGAGTGCGATGGATGGACACGGAAATCCGAACGGCCTTGCCGGGCCGAGTTTTCCCCCCTGTGCATCGGCCACATTCGATTTGGCGCTGGCTTGGCATGGCCGGCCTTATCTTGCGCAGGGCGTGAGCTGGAGTAATTTCTAGCATTTAAATAGGGTTGGTACGATGTCATTTCGATCATTCCGGAGTTCCGGCTACGGACTGATGGGTTACAGGTTCTGTCTTTGCCGTGCTGGGGGGGGGGGGGGGGGGGGGGTGGCGATAGGTGAGAGTGCAATGCGTTGGTTCGACGGAATTTAATTGGAAAATGCGGTCGGAGCCATCTGGTAATTTATGTTTCCAGCCTTGTGCGATGCCTGCGCGTGGTAATTTATAAGTAAAACACGTTTTAAACCCCACTTTTTTTAGCCTCGGGTTTTATGCATGGGAGGCTTCTAAAAGCATCTACCCTCGATGGGATTATCCATACTTAGGGGCTGAGTCGAGGCTGCCCCTAAGTGTGCGGTGATGCGTGTAAAATTTATCCATTTGTATTTCAAATGTAACTAAATTAAGATTGTTTCATCAAGATTCAAAAAGACACAAACATTGTCAACTGAAAATTTTTGGAGGAACCATTGGAAATTTTTAGATATATGGTGTGCAAAATTCTTCTATTAAAATGTAGTAAATGATGAAAATCTATCTATACATATGAAACAAAATTTGCAATGTGTTCGACCGCGCATTATTGGAGAACGGTTGGCCCGATTTGTGTCGTTTTTGGTTTATTCTGTCCGTTTTGACCCAAGGCATCACTCTACTTTCTATTTTAAGTGGAAACCCAGACAATTTGAAAAGCCAAAAAAATGTTTTGCTTTTAATTTGCATATAAATGTCTACTGTGGTCAGCAGCAGTCTCCGATCGCAAATAACGCTGCTCTTGGAAAGGAAGGGTATATTAAAGCAAGCTGCTAGGTGTGCTAAACATCCAGATAGTCAACGTAATTGCAGGCAACTAACTTTTAAAAAAATAGTGAGAAGAGGTGTAAAAATTTACACCTCAAAACATCCCTCTATCAAAAGCCACTTTTATCGTACATCTGCTCAGAGAACGCTGCTCGTGACGAAGAAAAGTTTATTAACGCAATGGTCTGAAGTGAAAGTTATTTCAAGGAACTAACCTTGACCAATCCTCCCTCTATGTGTAAAAATATCCCTTCAAACATCTTTTTATCAAACCTTCACACACTTTGGAAGCCATTTGACAAACCCGAGAGCTGATGGTGCCATGGTCAGGCAGACGCTAACATTATGAAATAAAATGTAAAACATGATTTAAACAAACTCGAGATGATTATTTGAAATTTGCCATTGTTTTCCTGCATACATTTTTTTTTAATTAGGTAAAAAACATAATGAATTGTTTTTTTTTTTTGTTATAAAAACGTTTCCTTGTGCTCATCTCCGTGTAACATCATTTGGCGTACAGTTGAGTTGTCTGTTGGTTAAAATATGACCAATTAGGAGCGCTGGCGTGGCGAAGCTTCCCTGCCTGGCGCATGTAATTTTTATGCGCTAATTATTTTAAAATAAGTTATTATCCACAAAACACCAGCACACAAAGCTACTACTAAGCCATATTTATCACAACGCGCAAAAGGGTGCGTCGCGATAGAAATCTTAACCAGCACGGACGATACGTATATACGCATGCATAAATGTTTCCCGACACTATCGGGCAAAAGTTTGTGAAACGTCGTGGTTGCGGTCGTTCGGTTTACAGTTCCTGCGCATGATAAGCATCAAGCAGGCAGGCAGGGCAGTGAGGTGAAAAATGTAGTTTCTGATAAATTTAACGAAAAGCACAAATCCCCTTGTCGAGCCGGAACGACGGAATACCGGAGGACCCACCCAAAGCCCGGCGGACAGGTGGGAAACGGGTGGATCCACCTTTTGGTGGATTTCCTGCCAAGACAGTGGCGGGAAAAATGTCTTCTCCACAGTCCGCACTTGTGCCGGTGCATATGCAGTTCACACCGGAGCGCATTTATTTTAACGCCGTACCGGGCATCTCGGTAGCATTTGTGCTGGTTTTGGTCGCGTCCAAATCGCCCATTCGATCACCAGCTGTGCGGGGCGAGAGGTGGGTTTTTTTTTCAATTTTATTTTCGTCATATTTCGGCTCGTAAACCGTCCGCGATGAGTTACGCGAATGCATTTAATGGCGTCTGGAAGAAAAGGGTTAAAAATGAAGCATCTCTACCGCCGGTCTACCTTCCCGTTTTGCATGCGACCCTGTCCCATGTGGGGTGATTGTGTGTCTGTTTCTTTTTTTTTTTTAATATTCGTTATTTCGTTGCTGCTGGATGGAACGGCTGCACGGATAAAACGAAAAGATATGATAATTTTCCTGCTAAAGCCCGGCCAAACACTCGCCGAAAAGCTCGCACAGCCCGCCGGCGACAGTGTGTGTTGCGGTATCGGTATCGGGTACGCAGGGGCAGCGACTGGCAGACGCCATTTTTTAAATGTTTCGGGGTGGCTTTGCGCTCGCAATCGCCATTGCTGTCGCAGCAGTTTTGTGTTCTGCTGCGGAAAGGGGCACGCTGATGGGGCGGGGAGGTGGATCGCAATCGATTCTCGTCACACAGCGGGGAGAGAAATGCACCGGGAAATGATGCAGATATTGCAATTGCACTTCGTCCACGTCTTCGTCCCGCTGCACCCAGGGCACGATAGTGTTAAACCGTTTCCGAGCTGTTTTCGTCAGCAGCACCGTTCCAACTGCCAACCCCTGTTAGCCCCGCACATTCTAAGAGGAACGGTACGCGAGGGAAAGGGCCTGCATCGGAGAGGGGGGGGGGGGGATGGAGGGGAGAGAACCGTAATGCATATATTTTGGTGCAGGTGTAAATTGGCAGATAAAATCAATAAACACAGGTGCATCGGTGCCGATAGTACGCTAGCAAACCAGAAAGTGCAGCCAAAAGGTTGTCTGGGGCGGGGGCGGCACACGCAGGTGGAAGGCAGGGCGGGCGGCAAAGGTTTGGCCGCAAATAAAATGGCCAACTTGCCACCAAACCCGACCCATTTCCGGCGTCCACCAACGAGTGGCAGCCGACGCGGGAAATAGTTACACTTCGAGCGTCAAACGAACGAAAACCCAAATAATAAACGCAACGCAAACGAATCGCGCTGGTCATAAATCATTTTCCACCGGGGAGGCGCATGAAAAGAGAAAAAAAAAGAAAAGAGTGTGCTGCATTGGGGGGGGGGGGGGAGGTTGAAATGCAGCGGAAATGGGTGAGGGGAAAAAATGCACGCGGTTTCGACAACAATTTGAAAATGATTTTTAAACCCATCGTTTCATTTTATTTTATTTCCATTCGGCAAACCGAACTCCCGGCGTTCGTTCCGTGGTCCGTCCCTCGCCGCCGTCGCCATGCTTTATGCTCGCATTTATGCTGCTACGGATGGGCTCATATTTTTCATTATTTGTTGAAAGCATTGAAATGGAAACAGGGAGCACGGCAAAAAAAAAACCAGAACCAAATGCAATGCACAACAGTCCGCAGCCCACATTAGCCCATTTCGCTCGGAAAAATGAGCCTCCCCTTTCGCAATGGAGCCGTTTTTTGTGCGTTTGTTCTCGCATGGATCCCCTTTCGGCGTTGTTTTGCATATCGCAGCTCGAGTTGTGTTGGGGGGGGGGGTTCGGTTCGCGGGAGCCGTAATGTAGTTGTAATGGATTAGAATCGGAAATCGGCCAAAACCTGCCAAACGCTAAATGACGATCGATTACAATTAATTCACCTTCCTCCCTCTCGCGACACCCATCTCACCGGGCGAGTAATAGAATTCTAAGCTAAATTTCATCGATAACGACAGGAAGTGTGACAAAACATTATCGTTTAATTGCATTCCAGCCAATCGATCCCGCCGCCCCGCTTGCAGGCCTCCAATTTGTCGCTGATGTGCTTCACTTTATTCCATTAAACACCGAATGGGTTCGTTAGTTACCGGGTTTCGTGGCGTTTGGTTGCACCGATATTGAAATGCAAGCGGTGCAAGCTAATGGGCGACCATTTTTCTGGAACTTGGAATTGATAAATGTTTAATTTTAATGTGAGATTGTGCATTTCCCTCGTTTTTATAAAATTGAAATTTACACTTCCGATAAAGGAGATGCTCAGCAGTAACAGGATCGTCAACGTTTAAGATTAAAAAAAAAAAAAATGAGCGCCACAGAACGAACGAACGAAATGCATGTTGTGATTATTGATATTTTATTGTAGGTGTAAATATTATTGTTTTATAATTGAATTTTTCGTAATGCTCATCTGTCAAACTATCGTTTGCGAATCGAAAAAGCATTTATTGGTCGGCATAGGGAATAACATGAAGCGAAAAACTTGATTATGTTAATGAATATCGACGAGATCAGGTTTGTTAGATTTGTTTTAATGAGATTTCAAATACGAACGTATTGTTTTTATTGAATTTAGAATAAAACATTTGTTATTTTGTTTAAACGCTACCTGTCCTCTTGTTGGTTAAATTTCATCTACACCATTCCAAGAATATTGAGTGTTTACATGATGAGCGAAAAAAAAAACTAAACAGTTTGGCCAAATTTTTCAAATTCCTGTTTTTATTGGACACTCTGCGTTTCGTGCGGACTAGCTGCTTCTCAACATTTCTTTCCTCAAACTTTTATTCCCTTAAGTGCAATTATTTTCTAACGAATACTTGATAAAGCTCAAAACAAGTTGATTTTTACTAGCGTAAGCAATTAAATCGCTTTAGTTTATTTCTAAAACTTTTATAAACAATTATTCGACTGATCCTTGAAGCAAGGTTATGTGATAATAAATCACAAATGGTCTGGCAGAAAAAAAATGTGCGATGTTGTTTTAAGCAGTTTTCTTCTTAAAAATAAATCAGTTTGAGGAAATGATCTGTTGCAAACGTAGAAGGATAAATGTACAAAAACTCTTACAACAATGCACCCATTTTAGGCGTGTTAACATCGTTTCGCAATTTTAAAACGAAACCAATGTAGCTTTTCTTTCATGATTAATTTGTCTACAACATTTAAAAAAAACAGAACTATTCGCCATCTTTTTAGGCCCTGATGCATCGTTGCTGTGCAGTGTGTTCGGTGTAGAGAGTCATCAACACATCCTCCAAACATTAGATATAATTTTTCATCCATCTTGCTCGAAGTAGAGCACTCGGATCGGGGAGAAAACGAGGCGATCGTATCACACGGTACGCGGTTAGCTTAATTTCAATTAGCAATTCCAGCAACATTAAAATAATCAAATCACTCCAAAGCTCATCCAGCGGTGCAGTTTTCAACACCGGCTGGGCAGATATAATGTTACTGGTCGGTGAATAGATATTTCCGGACGCTGCTGCCCCGAAACCGAACGGATGCGATGCGAGCGTTGCCGTGGTTATGGCTCCTAATTGTACATCATTTCCTGCTGATTTAGTTTGTCAAATTGTTTTCTAACGTTCCCTGTAACCTTTATTTCGTGCGTGTATGTTTGGTACGGCCGGGCGGAAGGACCGAATGGACCGGTGATGCTGTCGCGTCCGGTCGACGGGGGGAAAACACCACTCAAACTGGAGCGGTCTTAAAATAAAAACAAATAAATAAGCGAGTCGGTGGTCAGCTTTTTTCCACCGTTGTGCTATATGATTTCCGTGCCCATTCAATTTGCGGCAAGGCCGGGCATAGGAAAATTGGGCTCCATACGATTGTTTTTTGTCTTCCCCAAAAAAAGATGTGCCACGTAAATGATACCACGACTTGACGGGTCGCGACAGGTGTGTAACGGGGCTGGGAAAATGCTGGTGGAATAAAATCTGAAAACGGAAATACAAACCTAAAAATAAAAACCAAGTCAAACGGCTGACATCACGTTTAACCATTTTGTGCTGAAATTTGCTGATCGATATCGAACATGCTTTCCAGTGCATTTGGCATTCGAAATTAAATGCAACGATCCGAATGACTGGCGGGGCTGCAGCCGGAGCGATAACGAGCATTTGCCATCGATTGTCGATTGGAAGCCATGCACACACGCGGTTGGGTATTACAGGAAAAACGCTTCATCCATCCCCCGATCGGGGCCGATCCAATGTAACTTGATGGAGGATGATTCTGGAGAGGAAAGAAAAAAACAACAAACGAATAAATGAAACACAGATGCAACACTCCCACCCCACGGTTCGCCATCAAAGTGTTAAGTGTAATGAAATAATGAAACAGAGCCGGCAATTGATTTTAATTTTCATTTCCAATCCACGAATCCAATTCTCCAACTCCGGGGGCGGCAAAGTGGATGGATCGGGCAAGTGAATGCATTCCATTCATCAACCGAATGAGTTACGATTATTGTGCACAGGCTCGTCCGTCCGAGGGAATCGCGTTTCTGACGTGTTGTTTTTCGTCTTCCTCTGCCTTCTTGGCATCCCCCATTTCTCCTCGCTCCTTCGATGCACTTCGATGAGCGAACGTCATTAGAAAACGGCCAGTCCCAAGCCACCCCGTCTCCGCCCTCTGTCCGGGGCCGCCGCGGAAACGAAACCCGTAAGAAATGATAGCAATAATTATAAATTCGCACTTATTTGCCATCCTTCACCTGCGCCAGCTATGAGGGTTTCTAGCTAGCCTTTCCTGCGAGGGAAGGGCCCATCCAGCAATTGGCAATAGGCTTAGTGGAACGCAGATGTGTGACGTGGGTTTTCCCCCCTCGGACGATCCAGCTGACCGCTCCGTGGTTTCGCTCGGTCGATAGAAGTTTTCTGGTGCGGTGATGCTCAAATTTATTCCAAACGAGTGTTTCGATTGCCGCTATATGCTTTGCGGTGTCTAAACGAGCTCTGAGCTTCAAAGCTCTTTTTTCACCATAGCCCAGGAAATATGCCGCATTAGCGAGTTAAAGAAAGCAATTTACAAGCTTTACAATATCTTGTTCCTAACTATTTTCTCTCTGAGCAGCAGGCAATTGTTGGTAATTTTATTCGCAAACGAGAGGTATACAAATCTCTTTTTCCCGGCGCGGTTTGAATTATTCGGACGGTTCTTTCTATTTGAACTGTTTCAGAGGTGAAACGCATAAGAGATGAATATTCTATAAGAACTAATCTAATTTTTGCGTCATACATCTTTTTGCACATTAAAACGGTTCTACGTTCAGTGTTCCATTTGAAGCTGAGAGTGTAAACCGTAATAATGATTTTATTAATTATTTCATTTGTTTGTTTCGGGTCTCTGTTTCCCAATGCCGAACATTAGAAGTAACACCATGACCATACCGCTTATTTAATCCATAATGATATTCCTCAATTGTAGAAAAGATCGTTGATTTAATTCTAAGAAGGGAGCAAATGCCTTTCTGGTTGTTCCACACCAAATTGGTTGTTTATTTCCCTTGGCCCACATATCTGTTGCTGAAGCTGTACTGATCAATGTTTAGTCTCATTTTTTAAACAATTTCAAAAAAGGATAAATGAAAACCAATAACAAAAATTTAAGATGGTCTATGGCCATACACACTTGGAACTTAACTTTAATCTCCAAATCCTGCCATATTCCCCAGGAAGTAAAAATATGAAGAAGGAATATTTTATGGCTGGATACGGCTGATTTTGCAAGCTCATCTAATCAAGAATGGCTTAATTTTCAATCTTTCTAAATTCCATTGCAATTGATCGGCTGCTTCCGTAATTCCGTTGCGCAAACTTTATTCCTTGTCAACTTTTTTTGATGTCATTTCTCACCAGATTTTTCGGGAAAGATAACGACTGTCACGCTGACGAGGTAATGTTTGTTTGCTCCACAACCGGTGGATGGAAAGAATGCGATCGCTCGGTAATCGGTGTACTGATTGACAATAATGACTGTCCGATAGTACAGGTGCAGCAAGGCTGAAAGCCCCGTGTAAGATAGCAGCAAGTCCCGCCGTCGCCAGCCTGTCCATTAGCATACCGGACCAGGGTTATCAATCGTCCGAAAGAACTCGCAGCTGGTGTCGTAACGCGCGCAATCGAGCACGCGGCCGGCTCTAATTTCGTCAAATCACCTCCACATATTGTGGCCGTGCCGTCGGTTGCGGTTGCGAGCTGATGGGCAGGGCATTTCGGATGAGGTTAGGCATTTCTCACCAAATTCCGAATATGGTCCTGTCCCGATGGTCCCTGCCTGCACCACGAAAGGGGAACCCCCGCACCGAACGTCGGTCGGCCGGCAGTTTGGTTGCCGCTTATCAGCTCCGAAACTTGCGAAACCACACCGAAACGCGTTGCCATCCGTAAGCCCATCCATCGATTTCGATTTTAATTATGCAGTTTGTGCAACGAACGCAGCTGGTTTCTGTGGATGGGATGGGAGGGGAGGGAGAGAGAGGTTCGGGGACGCTGGCTGGTGTCCTGCGGCCTCGGTCAGTCCATAATGAAATGGCGGATCGCCCGAAGTTCCGACGGTGGCCGGCCGGCTTACGGTTCCGTTCGCGCAATCACTTTTTTGTCGCCGCAATTTCGCGTGGGCTGACATGCTGAATGCATCCGCCGCCAGGAAACGGCACGCAATCCCACATGCGGACGCGCTCAAGTGCAAGTAATTATACTTCGCATCGTCTGTGATGAGCTTGTGTTTAAAAGCGATTGCATTGGATTGAATTTCGCACACGGCGATGTGTGCCGTCCGTGTGCGTTCGGCTGCGATGCGATGCATAATTTATGCAATTTGCACCGCCGAGTGCGGGCCGGGAGCGAGTGGCAGGACCGGACTTCAAGGATAATACGGCAAAGTGCGTTCATGGAGGTTCGCACAGTGTAGTAAATAACTTATGTTTATCTGTGTAATATTTCGTATTCGGCGAGGAGACGAAATAACGCTTCTACAACCATCACGAAGTTTTTTTAAATACAATTTATATTGAAGTGCATGCAATTTGCGTCGGTCTTAAATGTGATGTAAACCTAATAGTAATTTTTCACGGCAAATGTTAAGAGTTGTAGTATTACTTGAGAAAAAAAACATTTAAGCTGATGTTAGAATCAAGTTATTCGATTACTTCGACAAAGATAAATATAGTGATCTTTAGAATGACTAGGAGTTAGACAATGATAACGCCAATAAACGCCTTTCCAGTCTTGTCAGCCGCGTATTAGAGTATCACTCATTGAACGACTCTACATCAAAATGGGACAAGTGTGATGTTAATCATTCCACGTCATAATATTTTTTTTGAATGCCAATATTACTTACATGATTAACACATCTGGTAAATAACAATTCGTCTAAGGTCCAAGTCTTCCAAGGTCTAAGGTCTTTAAACAAATACACATCAAACACTTTTGAATACTTTTCTCCAAACAAATATGTGAGCGAGCAAATCAACTGATAACTTTAAACCCTATACAGTGTACGGATTGCCATCTCTTGATGTATTCCAAGGTCTATAAGGTCTTTAAACAAATCTATACTTCAACGCTGGAAGTTGAAATGGCGAATTGTGTCTGTTGGTCGGTGTTTGGAAGCAACAGACACAGGTTCAAAACCTTTGTTAGGCTACTTAATGTCTAGAATTAATGCCAGACATTGTTATTTTGGTGATATCTTTGACATTGTAGTACTGATTTAATTTTTCTCAGCGAGATGATACGCTTGTTTTGTGGTACCCTTCCGATTTACTAGAGAAATGCTACAAAAAAAACTGTTATCCTACGATTGGCTGCCATTTCCTTGCTGATGTCGTATCGTTCCGCGGTATGTTTTGTCGCGTTTTGAAGAATCACAGGTGAAACCCATAATGCTTGTCGCGCAAACCCATAAACAACAGCACAGGCATGCACAGAAGAATGTGGTTTGGTGCGAATGAAGCCTTGTTTACTGCACACACCAGCACACACACACACACCCGCGGGGTCACCCGGCCGGTCAAAGGACAAGTGGAGGTCCAGGCTGCCACCGACGGACGGGGCGTTCTTATCGGCCCGCAAACGCCACACCATTCCATGTCGCGCATTCTGGCCGCCATTCCCGAACTCGGCCGATGTCGCAACCGCGTGTACTCCATGTTCGATATATTTGCCGTTCCGTGACGAGCACGGCACCACTTCCTGTACCCGGAACCGGCCGGAGTGCGCCTGTCGAGAGGCACTACTCCTTTTTCTTGGCCAGTGCTTTGTTTCTTTTTTCGTTCCCCGACTCTCTCTCTCTCCACCCGACAACATCTCTTAGGAGGTTCGTTTTTTGTTGTTTTGGCCGCTAGGACCCTCCTCGTGACCCGCTCCCGTGTCGTCCGTGTTTCAGTGAAGCAACCACACCTTGAAGATTGTGAAACTTGTGACATTAACGCACCGTTTGTTTATCGATTAACGTGTACTGGAGCTGGCGCGCGATATTGTGCTGTGCCGGTTGTGTTTCGCCTGTCCCCGGTTGCATGTTGTTTATTTTTGTATTGTGTTGTTGCATTCCCCCCCTTTTTTCGCTGTTGTCTGTGTGAATGTTCTCACTTTCCATCCGATGTGGCCAGAAACAGGAACCGTCGGATACTTCCATGTGCCGGCGGTTTTCATTGGGTAAAAGTCTAGCTGTATCCGTACCGGATGCAACGGACGATATTGTGTGAAGGTGGTTTATTTTTTCATTACGAGCAAAAACTTTACGAACCTGCATTTGACGCAATGTTGTCCATGACCGGTGCACTCCAATCATGAGCCCTCGGGGTACCAAGCTGTAACTTGTGTGCTGGGTAATTCATCAACTCCGAATCATCACATAATCTTTCAATATGTTTCACTTTAGGAAAAAAAACCTACACTTCTCTTCCATTTTTAAAATAATCAGAATAAATTTGCTTCAAGTGATTTCATGTTTCGTTTTATTCACTGTCATAACAATTAGTTCATGTACTGGATTTCTTCATTACCATGAAAACATAAACATTTTCCATCCGTGTTTTACATCGTTTTCTAAAATTAAAAATCAAAATTATCTTTCAACTTTCAATTTCTTCATTACGTTGAGATTTTTTAACCAAACATTTCTTTTCTGATAAATGCCCAAACATTTAACTTTATTTTAAACTTTTATTTTAACTCAACTTAATTGAATTTTCAAAGGATAAAATTTCACAAAGGCGTGGCATAGAGAACGTTACATTTGCCTTGCCCTCGCGAAACTTCTCCGAATGTACATAAACAAACGAATGCGAATAACCTGAAGTGATGATATTTATAAAATTGATGTTGAACAAGACTTCGGGAGCCGTTGACGGGGGCCGTAGGACATCGTTTTTCTTCCCACACACGGCCACGCATCCCTCGGCGTTCCCGTGGTCCGACACAGCATTTGGCAGGCTGCCCAGGTAAGGCAAGAAACGAATTAAGACGGATGGAGCGAATGTGAGAACACTTTGCGCAGGACCATCCCGGAAGATGCTCGCCGTCTGCAACGAGCCGGCCAGCGTACAATATGTATCCCGTTATAGCTTGCGATGCCCTTTTGCCGACGCCTCAAAGCGGGGCAAGATCGATCGGTCCGATCAGCCCCGGTCGCCGTGTGATGATTTGGCGCATTTTGCATCCACATCGGCTTGGCTTGACTTGTCAGAGTTCAAGCATCAGAGCTACAGCCGTAAGGGGAGGATCCGTGATGCAAAACCCCGACACTATAGGCCAGGAATGGACGGGAAGCTGCACTCGATGCGCGGCAATCGGAGGTACACCCGGGGCCAAAGTTATCGTTCGCCGGTCTCGGTATCTGGTTGCTGGCTGGGTTCGGTTCGTTGGTCTCTTGTCGATCGACCTGGGGAGAAGATTCCCCAGAATCGATAGCGTTTGTGGTACATCGTGCAACGGGTGTTGGGTGCCCCGGTGATAAGCTGATTACAGGAATGTAGTAGATAGCAAAGATGGGTAGCGCTTGTCAATTTTGTGTGAATTGTCAGTTCCTATTAGGTGCGTTGTTTGGTGTGTACATTTATATTTCGTTGTTCACCTTCCCGGGCTGAGGCACCGTTGTTGCACCGTGCTCGGGGACAAACCGTGGAAGCCGTGTCCCGATGTGTTGGACACAGTAGGCCGCAATCGTTTGAATAGATGATGGCGGGCGATATGGGCAAGATTGTTCGGGAAACTACTACACTTTCCCAATCAGGGCAGCAGTGCTTGTTCCACCAGAACCTTAGATTCGGTTTTATCGTGTATTTGAATCACGCGTCGTTATGTTGGCTGGAAGCAATGATGACGAAAGCGTAGGAAATTCATAACATGTACTTTCCCTAGCACCAATCAGGTGTATCTCTACCACTTCTTCTTGCCGACCACAGAAAAACCTGGTAGTAAATTGATGAAATTCCATACAGTTGAATCATACCAAAGAGGCCATAAACATAAAGCGTTTTGTATCGAAACAGAATAATTGCACCGTTGTAAGTTGTGTTGTAATCTACCTGCTCATAATTTTGTTCCAACAACTATTTATCTTAATCTTTTTGCTAATCCTCTCGGAAGATGTTGCTGTACGAATCTTGTAAAAATTTAAAGTGATCATTGAAGGCTTGGGCCGAAAATATATTTCATACATTAACATCAAGACCAAAACCTTATAAATTCATTATTACAGGGCATGATCAAAATTTTACCCAGTTCTTCTTCATTCCTGGCGTAACGATCATTTTGGTTATGCCTACCCATTTTAAGGCCCTACTAGACCTTTTCTCTTTTAACTTACGTGAATCCTGCGTACAGGGATATGATTCGGTCTGGATTCGAACCCACGCCACCGTGGGTCATGTTCGAGCCGACGTACGCGCTCGGTTATCCCGAACCGTATACCAAATGAATCAATTTTCAATCTTTACACAACGGCTTTGATAAAGAAGATGTTAAAAGACGTAAACAATACCTTAAAGGTGTATCAAGGTCGAAAAAAATTGACGATTGCATTTTTTTTTAAATTCTTATATTCAAATCGATTTCGAAAAAGCACAAGGGACCCAAAAACAAGAAAACTAAATGTTTTGATGCGTCAAACCATAGAAAAGATCACCAATGAAAAACATAAAGAAAATTTACCCAAAATCAAATTGTCCGATTTGGATGCAAACAATCGGTATTTTGATCTGTTCATAAGACATTTCTAATAGCAATAGTCTGAAAGATAAGTGTATTTAAGGCATGGATAAAATTAAATCCACTGTACAAATTGTGTTCACATCTTCTTTAAAAATATATTGATTTAACACAACAACTGAAAATTCATTGTTCTTCATGCGGCCAGTAGCTTCAAATAAATAGAAGAAGTGAAACATAGCCGACGCTGTGCGACTTTAGTTTTGCTCCCAAGTGTCTGCGCATCCATCCACCGAGCCATCGAACACAACATCGAAACAAATGAAGGTCGAAACCATCTTTCGACTCGTGATCGACCGGCGAGACTTATGCGCATCGGCCCGAAACGAGCAACCGGAACCCACTGACCATCTCACTCGCCAAGGAGCGCGCAGGCCCCCCCGGCGGGTAGCATCTCGCACACACCCCCAGGGTCCTTCTCCATCCCTTATCTGCTACGGGGGTCGTTCATCTTTCGCCGCGCGTCCAGCTCCAACGGCAGCCAGCTAGCGGGCCAGTTTACATGTGTAAATCAGAATCAAACAAAGTGAACTTTGATTCATCGCCCCGTCCACTCGCTCCTCTGTCTCGCTGTCCCTTTTTTCTGGGAGTCGGGGAGTCGTGGCACAGAAAAGGGCAACGCAGTGCAGCGCGAACCAACCAAAGGCCGTGCAGCCGTTACCGATTTCACCCCGCAGGAGCTGAAGCGACCGGCCAATCCCGCCTCCTCCAGATTCTGCCCTCTGCGGGCTGCAGGACTTCTTCGGCTTTCTACACCCCATGGGCGCTTTCTCGCATCGCGACCCCCAGTAGCAAGGTGGTGGTGCAAGGCACGAAGGGCAGGAGGAGGGGGAAATGAACATTATTACACGATCCCTTCGCTGCCCAACCGGCGGCCGCGTCACCACGCGCGTTCGAGCTAAACGATGCGTCGATCTGCGCCGTGCTGGGAGATGAAAATTGTGTACCTCGGGCACCTTTTATATGGTGCAAACTCATCGTTCATCCTTTGCGTACGTGTCGCTGGTGGCTCTCTGCATGGCCCGCTCCCTCGCCTTACTTCCAGTTCCTTCGCAAAGTGTCGATCGAGCCACGGCGAAAGGAGGGTTTAGTCTTTAATTTCAATTCAAGATCAACCTCCCGGTTTTCTCTCTGTCTCTCCTTTGAGCGTTGCCCATGTATAATTCCTTCTTGTTCCATGCAAAGGCCCGTTCCTTACCATCACGAGTTTCCCCGCACATGCGGTGCATTCGGTGCGTACGACTCCCTTTCTTGCCACCCCCTCCGTTGCTCTCCGCAGGACCAGCCCACCAATTCGCTGTGACAGTTACAGTTGGAAATTGCGCAGCCTACTGCAGCACTTCGCTTCTCTGGCCCGTGCCGAATGTGAAGGGGGGAATGGGGGTTGGGGCTGCAGGGTGAAGAACAAACGAACCAGCGCTCCCTGCCTCGCCAGCAGCACGCAGACACGGACACGTACATCGCACGAGGGAGCGAGATGCGCCGGGATGAGCCGATGAGCGCACCCAACGACAAGAAGAAGGAGGAGGAGGCCCTCTTTAACGAGAGGTGTCATTTGCCGAGCGTCTGCGATAGCGTGGCGTTTAATTATGCGTAATATGGACCCGGGAATATGTATACGGCTCTGCACGGGGCGCTTGCCGACGTTCGGCCCTGCGGATGGCGGCGCAGTTTGGCTGGTCCGGGTAATGGGACGGGCTGTGAACCGCAATCCTTTTGCCATTTGTTCATTTCACAGACCCCCCCCCCCCCAGCCCCCACTTTCCCTCTTCGAACTGCCATCGTACGTTTCCCGGTGCCATTTTATATTATATCGGGTGTGTTTCTGCGTCGAGATATGCACCTCCTCCGCTTCTCCGGCCCTCCGGCAGGAGGCGCGTACAACAGCGCGCCGTTCCAGATGTGAGCGAATGTGTTCGTTCCGCAATCCCCAACGTCCCAACGGCCGGTGGATCCGCTCGATTTGTTTGGTGCTTCTTTGCCCGTGCCTCAAGGATGAATCCGCGGAGCACACACGAATCGATTTCCTGCGAGGTTCCAGCGGGAAGACCTGGAGTTGGGGAGTCTGGGCGGCATTTGTCAGGATTCGCGCGGAAATGAAGCAATTCTGCTGTTGGTAAACGGGGTGGGAAGGTTGGGGTTGGGCGATGGCACAGCTTCGTAAAAAAACAGAAGCTGCAACAAAAACACAAAACAAAAATGAAAGGATAGGGACGTTTGAGGCGAGCGAACGCGCAGATAAAACAGAGAGTGTGGTAAATGGCCGCAGAGACAAATGATCAAACGAGATAATAGGCACAGAAGTACAGGCCCTGCATGGGCCCTCCTCGGGATGGACGGGTGTGGGGAAAGGTGTCCCGGCTGGATGCGTTCCCGCGGAAAACGCGGTGACTTCACGAGAATCACACCAAATGAGACACGGCGAGGCGATTTGCAATGGCGCGGGGCAACACACACGTTCATTTCGGGTCGATTTCGTCGCACGTAGGTCCTTGTTTGGGATAATTATCGAAAGGCGACAACGATTCCGGCCGGACGAGGCAAGCTCTCGTCAAAGGACGGGGCGAGGAGAAAAAAACGGCAAGACAAGCAACTGGCTACTGGCTATCGTGGACGCAAGAAGCAAGTGACAGCGAAAAAATTGATTCCACCATCATTTGCACAGCTATACTTAACGATTAGCGATGCAAACGATTAAAAATGGGCTGATTGCGCGACGGACCAGGACCAAAAAAAATATCCCCAAGAAACCAATGAGACACCGAGTGAAATGCTGGGAAGAATTCGGTTCGTTTTGTGCTGCTCCAGGGACAGGTGGGAGACGTCGACGTTTAGAAAGCAATTCTAACACCGAAAAATCTTAACCTTACGTTAACGCGTCACGCCGGGGAGATGGATGGATTGGTGGAATGGGTGGTAAAAGAAAAAGCAGAGCAGAGAAATGCGAGCTTAATAAGAACCGAAACAAAAATGCTCACAGGACGACACGTGAATGACACATTAAATTCCATTCGTCTCTCACCGTTTCGATAGAGTGAAATTGATAAAATTCCACCGGTTCCGTCGGGTCGAGGCCGCGCGCGCGCGCGCGCACTTTTGAGAAAGGTTCCGCTCGGGAGGGGGGGGGGGGACGCAGGTTCTGATTCTTCTGCCCGGTCCTCTGCTCTTCCCACCCGGGAATCCCCGATCGCTTCCACACTCCCCGCCCGTTGGCGCAGCGAGAACGTCGAAATTCAAAGCCGAGTCCGAAACAAAAAAAAAAACGCCCGAGAACTATTCAAAGAATCCTTTCCATTTCCTTCAGTGACTTTTTATCGCGCCCAACCCCTAAGACAGTGACACCGGGGAATAGAAGACTAAGCTCCCGAGGCCCGACAGCCCTGTGGGAAAGCAAAAAGAAACACAGGGAAATGCTGCCGGGGAACGCGGGCGGAACGGGTGGGGGGTTCGGGCCCGGGATGCTTAATGGGAAGCAAATGAAATTAAAAATGCAAAATGGATGTCAGGTTCGGTTCGAGATTCGTTCGTTTTTTTGTTTCTTCTCCACCTTGGTGCTCGTACCACCTTCCGCCCGTTGTTTCCTTAGGGTTTCCGATCTTTGGGCTTCCCATCTGCTCGCCGTTCTTCGGTGCGCTTTTCGATTGCGCTCGGTCCACTCGGTCCGTCGCCGGTATAATGTATTGTTTGCCTCAGAGCCGGAGGTTGGCCTGAAGTGTATGTGTCGTCCGCATTTCAAAGTCATTATAAGGCATTGAGATTTCTTCCTGCCGCCGGCCTGCCCGATCCGAAATAGATATGTAGTGCGAGCAAGCAAACGGCGGCAGACTCGACGAGTCCCGATGTCTTAATTATGAAAATTCTTCTATCAATCATTTTCGTTAATTATCATATCATTGTTTTGTCATCTGTATGTTGTTTTTTTTTTGTTGCTGTTCTTGTTGCCCTCCAAAGGGGTTTTTCCTTGCATTGCTTCCTACCTTTCCCCGGTGCATCTGCGGTGCACTTGGCCAATAATTGAACGTTACGCTAGACCTGGCACGTTTGATGATAGACCCGTCGGTTTTAATCTCTACCCGGTGCACGTTGTTGCGCTAAAATGATGCATCAGCTCTTTCTCCTTCGGTGCGGTTCGAAGAGGGAAAACAAAAACATGAAAATTGTCATCCTCTACCTGGGCCCGTTCAGTTCCGTCCTACGCAAACCGAATCATCGTCTTCCGGCACGTGCGCACCGGCACCATCGATACCCCACTTAGGGTGATACTAATTCAATTTCACATGTCAACATGAAAGGACAGCAACAGCAACTGCACAGACAAAGAAAAAGAAGCAAGCCAAATCATAATTATCTTTTAAGTGCTGCCCCGCGTCGCCCCGATCGTACGGAGACAACTCTTTTCATACCTTGTGCGGCGATCATAACTCATCCCCGGGTCCGATAATAAAGTCGTTACGTCACGCCGAACACCGTTTGCGTTTCGTCAATTGCTCGTTTAATTATCAACACCGTCCAGCGTCCTGCGCGAAAAGCCCTTTCCCGGCGGGCCCGACCCATTCACAACCCCGTGGAATTGGGCACGGCAAAAAATGTCCTTTTCCGTCCACCGCGACCACCGCGCGGGTCCGTGAGCCCGCGGGTTTTTTCCTCAATGAAAACTGGGTGAAAACAAAGCATAAAATAAGTCATTCCGTATTTACGAGCTACCGAGGGCGAGTTGTGGGCTTCGGCAATTTCTTATTTTATTTGTACGTCTCGCGGTCGCGATCATGTTCATGAGCTTGCGCCGTAAAAAAACCACCAAAAAAACAACCGGGAAAAAATCTTTATCTTCACCTGCGCCACCAATGCCACCGGGATCGATAGAATACTGCCTGGATCCGAGCAAAACGGAGCCTATATTCTTATTAAAGCGTATTAATTTTGCCCCAGTTCGGTGAGTTCCCGCGGAAGGCAAATGGATGGTTCGTTTTCGCCAGTCCAGGGAGACGCTGGGGGCTGGATGAACCGTCGGGGAGGATCGTTTATGGGAACGGAAATGGAAGCAATGATAATACTAAAAATAATAATAATAACGAAACGCTGCAAGCAACCTCGGCAGGCAGGCAAGCAATCAATTTTTTCTCCCTGACCTTGCGCGTTATGACATCCCTTTCAACTTTCTTATGACGAGGCGAGGCAACCGCATTACGGGCGAGAGGAAACCCGCCGGAAAGGAGAAAAAAAAAGGTTTGGCGTAAGAAAATCTGCGCAGAATAGAGTCAAGATGCGTACAAAGACGAATTCTTACAAGAAGCGATAAATTGGGATGGCATAAATCATGTTTCGCTGTATTATTTTTTCCCCCGATTTTTCCCCTTTTTCCCGGTTGTGTTTGGCTGCCCGTGTGCTCCCTGCACTCGACCTTCCACGCTGCTCCGTTTCTGTGCGTTGTGCGCGAGAAATCGTAACAACGTAAGTCGGGCAGCCGGAATGAACACATAACGCACAAATGCATACTAGAACGGGCAAAAGGAATTTCTTTAGCAACGGGCAAAAGGAGAAGAACGATTCGGCGGGCAGGGTAGAACAGGGAGGGAGGGGGATCGAAAGCATGCGAATTGCATGCGAATGGGACACGGGCCCGGCGTAGACCTAATGGCACACCGGATCGGAGCAGCGCGTCCCAATAGGAGCGCCGGTAAAAGAAATGAAATTTGTGGCAACAGTCAACCGCGCGTAAAATCTGAATTTTACGACCGACAGGGCACTAACGGCGGCACACTGTGACGAACATGGAGTCTGGCCGGCTCAGAGCCCTGCCAGCATTTGGGGCCTCGCGACGGAAGTTTACGACAGCTTTGCGGCTGCACTAATGCACAGCTACATGTATAGACGGGCGGTCGGTGTGAAGCCCCCAGCAGCCTCCCAGCAGATAAGACCGAGTAGACAAAGGCCTTGTGTGCTACAAAAGGGGACCTGGGATTTGGAGGGGGTGGTTTTGCAGGGGAAGAGGTAGCGAGGTGATGCGCAAGGGATGGGTGCTATTTTGCTTCCTTTTTGTTCTTTTGTCTTGCAAGTGGAAAGATGAAATGTTGCCAATCGGAAAGGGCGATAGTAACGTGCTCCGGTCGGGATGAGCACCCGGAACCAGCTGCACGTAAGTGAATCGATAAGTGCCTTGCGAAACTGTCTACGAAAACTGGTATAATTTACACTGATTTCATTCTTAAATATATTGGCGATCCATCATAACAAGCATATCCTAGATGCAAGATGATTGAATCAATTGAATATTTAAAACACCTTTGTTGTGTCAAACTCCTAAACAAAATTTAAAAAAATCAAATACTCTTCAAATACATGCTACCTTATACTCAAAAATATGTTTAAAAGAATTTACAGTTGTAATTTTCGAAATTGCAATCAATTTGATGTTTATGTTTCTAATTTTTAATAATTTACCGTTTTCATATATTTGTATACTTCTCATATAAAGGGTTCCCAAACCCTTATATAAATTGCCCATCCTATTAAAGCCCATCCTTTTGATGTGCCCCGTCAACGATTATCACTAAGCTTCCCACTTCTTTCTTCGATCCATTTTGATCGTTTCCGGAAGGATGTCACATCGATTGTTCACATTCAAAAACAATCATTATAAATGGTTTTGTAAAGGTTTTTTTCTAAGGCTCTAAGGTTTAATTAGTAAGTCAATTTATCGGTAAGATTCTTTTTTTATACAGCCTGGAAAATTTATTTTAAACATTGGAAACCCTGTAAAGCTGTGTGTTAGTATAGCGAATTATTTATTTCTGAGAAATGTTTTTGATCTTTTCATTTTAATTTTTTCTACTGGTACACGTTGTACAAAAAAATCAATGCCATATTTGGTTATTCGGAGCTCTGAAATATTGGCATTGTTTGATTGATATTATTGAATTATTTCATTTTTTTAGATGGGCATAATCCACGCATAAAGGAAATTATTGAAACACAATCGTGTTGGAAAAATGAAGATCATTGCAAAACTTTGAAAACAATACTTAAAATTTTAAAGCGCGTTATGGACTTCCTGGAACTTATCAAACTGTGCAAAACGCTCCTGATACATTTGGATACCGTGCTAGAGCAGAGATGGATCCGACCTGGACGACCGTGTGCTGATATGTGTGCGCTGTCGGACGCCATCGTTCTTTGTCGCTTTCGTCATCGTCACCAAGGGTTATTATTTCATGCGCCAACAGCCAACAACGGGTTGAAACCAACACGACCATGACGACGACGACGATGCGACTATTTCTACTCGAGCAGAGGCGTTTCCTATGATGGCAAACCGTCGTATCTACTATACGTCGTGCACTATAGTTTCCCCCTTCGCATGTGGTTGTGTGCGATGCATTATAGGAACGAGAAGGTTTGCTTCTATTTCTTCCCTTGCAACCTTCCTGCACACCTTGTGCAGCTTTTCTCGAAGGAATGATATCGTGTTATGCTGCGCTTAGCTGAGATGTGCATGTGACTATGAAGGGCGGGCGTGGAGCCAGGCCAGAGGAGCTTTAGAACAGGGCCAACAATAGAAACATTACCATTCACGATTGTGGAGTTTTGTGTGCGAGTGGATATTTTTCTTGTTGTTTTTATTTTTCGTTTTCCGCTTGCTTAGTTTAGTTCTACTTATATTTCCCGGCTCGAAAGCCCTTGAATGCAGATCCGTTTCACTCTTTCTTTCTCGCTGAAAATTGGACAGCTCACTGACACGCAGAAAAGGTTGGCACTTGGGTGAAAAAGAAGAAGAAGTAGAAGAAAGGGAAGAAAAAAGAATAAACACAACCGCGCTGGGCACGAGTCCAGAATGTGTGGGGAAATTTGTGGGGATGGAAAATGGCATGGAAAAACGATGAGCGATGGCGAATGAATGCCGGCGGAGGAAAAGAATAAAAAACTACAACGGAGAAGTGTGCCCATGCGGAAACGAAGCTGGGAAATGAAATTTTCCGTATTTTCCGCCCCTCCGTCTGCTTCTTCCCGTCACCGTTCCGTTCAACTTTAGCCAGCCCCCCGCCCATTTCCCCTCCCGCTCCTAGCGCTTTGCCAACATTCACATTTTCCAACTACGGCACCAGCAACGACAACAACCATCAGCGACTTCAGCCGGGCGACGTTTGAAACGTTGGCCGTTTCCTTCGTGTATTGTTTTTAGTTTTTTTTTTGTTGCTTTTGTTTCTGCTTCCCGTTCCATGTGTCCGCGCGTCCGTCCGCTTCCGCTTTCGTGTTGGTTCCGAGCGCCGTTTCTATTGGTTACGGAGTTCGTTTCATTTTTCCAGGACTTTGGCGCTGGCGCATGATCAACAAAACAATAAAACAAATAACGTCCGGATAGAAACATGGTATCACAAACATGGTAGACGTGAGGAGAACTATCTTACCGTGGGGGTTTTCCGCTTGTTTATTTTTTTTTTTCGCATCCCGCTGAACCGTTTAGCTATCATGAGCACTTTACTCAATACAATTAAATACTTCAACTTTCAACCAAGTGGATCACCGTCGCATTGGACATCGTTCAACTTTGGTTTCTAACCGATTAGCAAGATCTGCAGGTTGCATTTTCACCGAAACGATAAGGCAATGGTATCGAAGAGGCAACAAACTGATAACGCAACAATCTACAATAAATCTACTTTCAAAAGTAATGAATAAATAAATAAATAATTGTGAGGAATCGTTTTAATTTATGGAATTTATGAAAAGCATCTTAAAGGTATTTGATTTGAACAATATGAGTTAGATTCATCATATTTATCATCCAATTATCGATTTTTTAGGCATTTTTAATAACATTATCTTGACAGCGGAGTACGCCATCATTTTCACTTAAATTTTGTGACATGAAAACCCAAGTTTTCATTCGTGCATTTAACATGCATGTAAGAAATAGCGCAATTGCAGTGAGTCAGTAAAATTAATGGCAACAATGCTTGCGATTTTGCCAACCGGAGCATGACAGTCGATCGACCTTATAAGTCCCTGCCTCCTAGCATGAATCAAACAAGCCGCCCTCCTTTGTCTTCGGCCTTCTGTGGTGCATCAGCGCGCAACGCACATTAACAAATCCGTATCAGTTCCTGGTAAGGGTGATAAGAGCAAAGGCAACATTAACATTCACCCAACGAATGCGGTGCTGCATTTTCGCTGCAATCGCACGGCAGCAAATTGCAGTTTGCAAACGGTTGGCGGGAAGCGTTCCAACCCCGATGCTGATAACATAATGCCCCATCATTTGCCCTTTGGCGGCTTGGTGTGGTTGTTTTCTCCGTGTAAACACATCCATCGATGGCCGTTTAGCGGCAAGTGCAGATTGTTTAATCATTTCCGCGCGCGCACCACAAATCGGCAGCCGGCGGGACAATGCCTAGTGTCGGGCGAAAGGGAAGAAAATCCACGTCCACGGAAAAGGTGCGCTTCGGCGGGAAAAAGGGCTGGCTGGGGGAAACCGGGCCGAAAAAGCCGGTCGGGCGAGGGTGCTGCTGTTGCGCGGGCGATTGAAGCGAACCGCGAAAAATTATCATAATTCCACGGGTCTCCCGATAATGTATAATTCCGAATCCAAGCCGCGCCAGGCCGCAGCTCCGTGGTGGAGCGAACGGACCGGCATTTCGGTGCATTTTATGTCCCGCAAGCGCTTCCGAGCGACTTACTTCGTCGTCGTCGTCGACGGCAACGACACGAAGAAAATTCGACCTCCAAAATTAGCATTTTCCACCGCCCACTCCCGCCCGGCGGCACACCGTCTGTCCCTTCGAGCGTAAAGCTGCCATCATGAATAAAACAAATTGATAAGCCACCGACCGCACTGAAGCCACCTTCGGGGAGGGATTGCGAGCAGATCAACCCTGAATGTCCTGCGGTACGTGGGCGCGGGTTCGTCAAGACGTCGGACGTTGGGCCGGGGAATGATAATGTTGGATTTGTGATTTGTCGTTGTTTCACGACGAAACCAGCGCAGGTCCCGGGCTCCGGCGTCCTGGGGGATGACTTTATGCCGGACCGCAGGGGGGGGGGGGGGGGAGGAGGACTGGCACAGAATACAATGGTGCCCGGCAAAACGCACGCAACAGTGGGTGAGGGTCGTGGGTTTCATTTGTCAAATCATGCTTCAATTCGACGGCTCAGCTGATGTCCCCGGACTTAAGCACTCAATCACTAGCTTGCCGGATCGAACGGAGCAGGAGTTTACCCCGAGGGGAGGTAAGGTGGGAGGGTTGGTCGGTGTTTTATGTTGTTGTTATTTATTTGTTTTCGTTTGACTTCTTTTTTTCGTCTACTGTCGACCGGTAGTTTATTTGTGTGCCCGAGCGGAGTTTGTTTGTTTGCGTTGGATACTTTAAGCAAAAGACGTCGTGGCAAGGACGTCCCGAGACAGAGTGACAATAACGCGATATGGGCCGGCTTTCTTCCACAGTTGTTTCTTTAAATGCGCGGGAGTGAGGGAGGAGATTGGCCCCATCAGGAGCAAACATTCACTCCACCAAGTGGATTGTTCCATAGCAATTAACTGGCATTTTGAAGCTTTAAAATGTGCTAACTCTGACCGATTCGGTTACTTTCTTCAAACGGGGGTTCCAATGGATAAGACATCAATGATTTCGTTAGCAAGGCGGTAGATGATTTATATTTATTCCTCAGAACATACATACAAAGTACCTTGTAGCCATCGACTATACCATATTTTTACTTATTTTATTCTCATATGGAAAGATACCTTACGATCGATATTTTAGTATCGAGGGAAGGAGATAAAAAGTACCGGTGAAGTTATCCTTTTTTCTTGCAACTTTCAAAGTTATTTGTTTTGCGTATTTATATTCTTCAAGCCAGTGAACATCGATTTACTATAACAATAGCGATTTTCTCATAACAACAAATGACTTAAAAATATATTGAATCGAATGATGTCTTCTCTTATATATTTCTGAAGTTTATATTTTGTATTTGTTTTTATCATTTTCTGACCTCATGGCCTGCATAACAGTAACAAAAAGGTGTACAATCTAAAATCATCTTAAATTCAAGTGCGTAATAAACGTTTTGCGTAGTACAAACTAAGATTAAAATCTAGCCCATTTCCGAGGTCATTAAAGTTCTTTGTCATTTGCTTCAAAGGGTCTTGGCTGCCGTCGATGGTAGAGCTAAACTCAATGTACAACAGAGGTCTACGCCTCAAAGCCATGGACCGCGCCGCAAATGAAAGAATATAACACTTAAACAAGTACTACAATGAACGGATTATTTATCCCACTTTAAAAATAAAAAGATGATTGACACAGGAAGCAGGTTAGAAAGGTACTTGTTACGAAACGTAACGTTCGTAACGCTGCCTCAAGCTGTCACGATACTGAGCAACTCGACGGGCTACGAACCGGTTATGCTCGGCAATATAAATAGAGCGAAGAAGGGCAAAACCGCTCTCTTTTATTTGGTACAGACGGAGAAATAAAGATTAAAAAGTTTTTGGTCAGCCGCAAGGGCTTTCCTAAAATCGCAAAATTATTATTCTTTTTGTACCAAACTCCCCTCTGGAGCCGTTTTTTAACAGTACTGCAGAATAAACTATTTATTAAACGTATTTTCTTTTAGATGCCAATATGGTCGACTAGAAAAAATAAAATAAATTTGAGAAACAAGTTAACGAACTTATTTGAAATTGTGTTTATGCGCTATCTTCTTTTATCCACCTTCTGAATCGATATGTTATTTTAACAAACAGCAAACTTTCTACACACAATTATGATATGGCCTCTCCACATAACACAAGAATGCTGAACTGAACCAAAATCTTGTACAAGTGGCGAGATCTTTATTATATTTCTTCGAATATTTTTTGGCATTGGCAATTTGGCACAAGTGTAAAGTCCTTCGGCAGGAAACGGTGTAATTGAATCAATTCTTTGTTAGCACCTGAAAAATGTAACTTATTTTGAAAGAAAAAAAACCAAAGCTCATAAATTTAAAGGTGGTTAGAGGTTAAATAGTGAGACAATCAAGGTAACATTCGAATTTTGGAACTTGAACGCTAAATGATGTCCAGCATTTTACTAACGCCTAGAAAAGCACTTTTAGATTCTAAGCATATGAAACTAATCATCATCTTCGTTAGGACGCAAAAGGATCCATCTCTCGCATGGAAAATAGCTTTTGAAACATTCTCTTCATGTGTGTTGCGGATTCTAATGTAGAAATTATTGACAATTCCACTGCAAACGTGGAGCGGGTCTCAATTGTTTTTCCATGAAAAAAAAAAACCACAATCGGCCTAGATTAACGCGATCATTTCTCAATACAAATTAAACCGACACATTTGCATGTCGTCCTCATCCAGTTACCGTTCACCGGCAATGCGAAAGCAAACATTTCTCAGCAATTAGGCAAAGATCGTCAAAGTGTGTCGGAAGACGACTGCAACAACGTTCCAGCAGCAAATTAAACCAACGTGTGTTGAATTCGCTTAGCATAATTCCAACCGGCATAGCTAAACCGTGCTGCCCGGCACATAATTGTCTTCTAAATTCACCTCCACACTTTTCGCTGACCACCCAACGGCAGCCATGCTAAGTAACATGCTGCGCACATCCCAAATTATCACATTTCCAACCGGACATATTACGGACATTAAAAAAAGTTTTACTATCGAAATCCACCCTTCCACTCCGGCCGCGGGGCCGTTTGGGTTTGGTGGGGGTAGTTGGCGTCAAATTTATTCCGCTTCTCCTTTCCCGCGCGCCGCGACAAGTGATTTTCCCGGCCAACGGACAATTCGTTTGTGCAGCGAAATGATGTTGCTGTTGATAGTTTTGAATTTCTTATACCCTTGAACGTGAAGCATTGTTTTGGGCAGTTTCTCGTGCTTGACTATCGGTCCCTCGTCGCCACCTCAGTACCCCTTCTCTGGTCGACTATCGATGCTTTACATTCTACACCGCTGTACTCCAATTTGTCCGCGAACCTGCTCTGTTCGGGAACAGAGAACAAAAATTTTAAGCTGCCTCCGCACGGCCAGCCCCGGCTTGGAAAAGCTCACCCCAGGCCGCTCGCACGATCGGTGGCCGACGGGTAATAAAATAAAGTTAAAACCAGACGAACCAGTGACTGGAAATTGGTAACATTTCTCGTATCTAGCTCGCGGGCGGGGTCTCAACTGGACAGATAACTCAACTCAACGGTGCTGGGAAACCCGGTGCGATGCGTAGAGTCGGAAATAATTATTCTTATGGCGGTCGAATCGAATGCAGTGCGACCACGGAAAGGAAGGGCTAGTGGGGAGAGGGGAGAAGGTGAGCCCAGAGCCTCACAAGCCTCACAGATAATCTACAGTCAACGATCAAACAAAGCAAACGATCGTCGGAGGGAAGACGCCTGCCTTTTGTGGCTGTGGACTCACGCGCGGTTGGCCTTAGCAGGGAGAGACCCCTGCCTCCGTTGGTCCGTTTGGGGTGTTATCTAATTTTTGAATCTCGAAACTCAATGCTACCCTTACCCCCACTCACGCCCCTTCCCCCGTGCCAAGGGACCCCCGTCGGTCGCGCCCGCCCTCCAATGTTCATCCGGTTTTCTTCGCCCCGGCGCGGATCGGTTTGGGTTTTCTTTGGTTTCGATTCGCTTGACGCACCGTGCCACAAGTGTCTCTCCCACTCTCCTTTTTGGCCCCGGGGAAGCGGGTGAGCACCCCACCTCGACCGTTGGACCAACGCAAGACACTCTGCGTTCGGCTTTTCTTTCCCTTCTTGGGCTCGCTCTTATGGCTCTTGCCTCTACCCCCCCAGATGCCCCCGAGTCACACACATATATCCAATATCCTATCAGGTGGCGGGCCCGCTTCGGTTCGCTTCTTTTAGCCTTATCCCCCACCCATGCCTCCCCTACCCGGGAGCGAATCGCCTTCTTTGGCCAAGGGGCTCTCTAGACGTCGTTACTCTTCAATCCTTACGAAATGTTGTCGCTTTTTCCTCCCCGCTGCCTCTAAAACTTCTTTTCTACTTTATGCCGTTCTAGTTTGTGTTGTCTTTTTTTCTTTCTTGACTCATTGTCATTCCCCACCGAATCGTTAATGTGTATTATCATATTTTTGGTTCACTTTCGGTGGCAGGTTTTTCGGTTGCTGTGTGGTGTTTGTTGGTTTTTTTTTTTTTGTTCATTCTTCTCTAGTTCCTAACACTCGCCTGATCGACTGATTTTCGGAAAAGATCCTCTAACTCTTCGTTTGGTTCGATCTAAAAAAAACCGACCTTTCGGCGGCGCAAGACAGCAAGTCCTCGGTTCCACATCCTCTCAGGCAGCCCGGGGTCAACGATCAGGCGCATGTGATGTCACATGGTAGGTAGGTAAGTTCGAATCCTCAGCGCCATCCCCGCATGGCGCGTTGTTGTGCGAAGAATTGCAAAATTCTTTCCTCACACGGCAAGGCTACATTTTCCGGGGTTGCTTCCAATCCGTGCCAGGGAGAACCCATTGAAAAACAGCCAGTGAATCATAATTACCGACAGTTTATGAGGGCAGCAGGTTTTGCTTTTTTGTCTTTTTGTCGACGGTTTTAGTTCACGAGGGTAATTCAACCAATCGTCGGTCATATTTTACGACCGCCAGCCCACTATCGCCGGATCTTCGGACGCGCTCGTCGGTGTTTGTCTCCCGAGGAAGTTTCGTCCGATCGCTCTAATCTCCCCGCACGTCTCGTTCGTTTCCCGACGACATTACAATCAGGTTAGTTATTTGTCGGTTTTTCGTCAGTGTCGTTTCGTTTTTGGCTGGTATTTTTTTCCCCCTTCTTTCTTTAAGCTAAGTTTCAATGTGTCCTGACCGCTCAAAACATGTAATAATCGTAAAATAACTCAATTTGAAGCGATAACGATTGGTAATAAACGGGCAAAAAGAGGCAACAAAGGAAAGGTCTACGGCGACACGTTCCCTTGCGCAACAAACAAGGATTAGGAATGTTGTAGAGCATTAAAATCGAAGTAAAAGTGTGCTTCTCCTGCCGAGTGAAAGCAACAGGGGAAAATTAATTTAAATGTGTTTCTAAAAGTAATTTCCCCATCAGCCCGTCGGCGCAAACTGCAGAACTGCACTCACTCCGCACCTCCTGGGGGACTCCGCCAACTTCTTCCAAGGAGGGAAAAGGTCAGGCCGATGCGGTGCGATGCCATTTTTCTTAGTAGCCGTCCCTCCACCCCGAACAGTGAAGGGGAGGAGACGGCACCGAACCGCGGTACGCAATATAATGTGTTTGTTAACTAATAATTCATGGCCGTGCCCTGCACCTCGTCGCGACGGTGGTTAATGGGCCGACCGTATCTGTGGCTACTGTGTTTCACTTTCGTCGCATCCTCGCAAGAACTCGGTCGTAATTTTCGACGCTATGATCCACATTCGAATGCACTGCCCCCGTACTTCTAGGCCGGGGGTTGTCTCGTTGTTTGTATATACTTTTTTTTCCCTTCAATTCTTCTGTTCTTCGCGCTCCTCGCACAACTGCAATCGAGTTGATCCCTGGGCCTGGGCCTGGGTCGAGGTTCGGCCATATCAATTTGACGCAACACTGATAATTATGACGCTGATGAGACTGTCAAAGTCGCTGAGCTGTAAATAATAGGTCTGCCTAGGCCCAGCCTTTGGCTGTTGGCATCCTAATATACCATTTCTTGTACGATTTTGTTTTTTTGTTGTTGGTCTTCCTGAGTTTGGTTTTGGGCTTGCTCGGCTGACTCAACACTATTTGTGACGCCTTGCGTCCCCTTCGGAGCGCGGCGCAGGAGAGGTGCCAAGGTGGCGTTTCCCTCCGAATTAAGTTTCGATTAAAACTAATTATTACCTTTCGATGCGCACTCTCTCTCTATCAAATGTACGAAAACAAAGGCTAATAAGAAAATACGGGCGGAAGCTTCCCGTTTTTTTTTTTTCAAGAACGAGAACGGTTCGCCGCCGGTTTGCGCGACGGTCAGGGATGCGATTAGGATAAAGAGATTACGGAAGCAATAATTAAACTATAAAAAAAGCCTGTTATAAAACCATCCATTTACGGGTTCCCGTGTGTTTGTGTGTGTGTATTTTTTTTATTAATTTTCGACGAGGTGTTGGGTGGAGCGGTGCTTTTCACCTATCATTTTTGACAATTTATATTCACCTGTCCGCCCGCAAAACGTCAGATGGAGGGATGGGGGGAAAAAAGACATAAGCAAACACGGGGCAAACGATATCTCATCCCAGCCCAACGGAGGACGCCTCCTTTGATCCTTTTCGGCGAAGGATGGACGCGCTGGGTGGCGACGTTCTGTCAACGTGCGCCGGACCAGATCGACGTTAACGTAATTTTATGATCTATTTTGGACATAATCATTATTATTTTCGGTCGTCGTTAACAGCTCAACTGGTGCGGGGTCCCTTGCCGCCGGTCCTCTATTTTGTACTGCCGCGTTTAATCTCCTACAAACCCGCGGTTTTTGCCCCAAAGCTTGCGGAAGGTTTCCTCGGAGCGGAGCGGACGCGCTGATAGTAGCAATCGATGGTGCCCAGCGAAGGAAACCCAGCGCCAGTGTTGTACATGTAACAATAAACAACCCAAGAAGCCCTTCCCTTCCGCCGTGCGGCCCCCACGGGACCAAAGGTTATCGGGAAGTCGAGCGGGACTTACGCCGCCGACGGCTGCAGCGTCCGACTTGCTTAGGCGTAAAGTTTGATGAATGTTTAATGAATTTTAAATAAAACCATTTGTGTTTATCTTGTCGTCCCCCGGCCTCCGGGCCACGGTGCCACCCTAGCCTGCCCTCGCCATGGGGTGGGCGAAATTTAAATTTTTGGTATAATTTTTACATGCAATAAAAGTCTCATCACCCCTTGACGCCCCGCGTCGTGGCGTCGTGGCGTCTCCCGGGCCACTCCGCGCCCGGGTGATATGATTTTATGACTCATTAAACACCAATTGCTTTTTCAAAGGATTAAGCAACCGAGAGGCCCGGCGCTTCAGGGGCCGCCGGAGTGATGCGTTTCAATTTTCGGAGGAATAATAATTCGTCCGGGGCTTCCGTTTCGGTCGGCGCTTGCCTTTCGGTGAGGATAAACATTTTATGGTCCTGCCCGCCTGCTGCTGCTGCTCCTAATCCCTTGGGGAAACGGAGTGCCTGGAGCGTGTTTTGGTGAAGACTTTTCTGGCGAGATTAATTGCAAGCATATGATAAGACACGACGCTGGGTTGCGAGATTCGGCAGCAATGGGGGGGATTTGATTTTGTTTTGTATTTTGATACTTTAATCGCTTCGTATGGTTGCTAGCGAAAGGATGTAAATGGCAATTGTAAGTGAGAAAATTGGACAAGGCCTAAAGCAACACGAATACTCCTCGCATACATTAATTGCGTTTACATGCCTATTGTGCGAGCACCATATTGATGCTAATTCTTATGCTATAATTTAGAAAGCTAATCTGATTAAAATTTGTTTTGTGTTTCCCACATTTTTTTATTTTTAAATTTCTTATTGCTAGAACAATACGAACATTATAAACACACACATTTTTTTTTCATAAGGCAGACAACAGTAGAAAGTCGAATTTAAAATTGTTTAACGATAAGAAATATTTTTATTCCTCTGCAGCACAGACCTCATATTAAAAAAAAATTATATGTGGGGTGGTATGTTTTGTACTCAAAACTTAAATTAAAAGCAACAAATTTTTACATTTTTGTTGAACAAATAATTATTCAAAATTCACATTATTGGTTTTCGGTGCCTTGAAGCTAAGGGCATACATTTGAAGAAAACAGCTTTTGTAACTTCAGAAACACTTCAATCATCTTATTTTACGATGCATCCTGATAAGGTTACATTTACTTCTTACTTCTGCTGTGCAAATGAAAGTAAACCCCGCACCAGCCGCCGTTCAATGACATTGCCATTCTGCTGTCTGTCTCGTTGTTTATCTTCTCACTGGTTCGTCGAGCTTGGAGCAAGGAAAAACTTTGTCCAATTTTGATTCACCTGACAAGAGTATTACTTTCATTATTTATCGCTTTACTTTCGGCACACGATACACAAACCGTGCGACACAAAGGTTAAAACAAAACTTCAAGTTCAATTATTACTAACCGGTTGGTGGTAATGCTTTCCACTCGGTTTTCAATTTGACGCTAAACAAGAGTAACAATTCCCGCCCTTCACCGGTTCGCTTCACCACCCTCGGACTGGGGGGGGGGGGGGGGGGGGGGTTTCTGTTTGGCACAGTAGCCCAACGGATAATAAAAACACCCAGATCCTGCTGATCGCTGAAAGACGCTACAGGAATTTTAAACTAGGACAGAAACAATCCGCACAAACGCACGGCGGCCTGGCGGAAAGCCCGAAAAAATAAACCAGCCACTCCCGGGAGCACACGCGTCGGAGTTGTGTTTAATTTATTATCGATTTCTTCTCCTTTCTACAAACAAATCGAGGGCGAAGTACACACAGAGTGCTCCTGCTGCTGCTGCTGCTGCCAGACTGCGTCCGTACACGGGACGTCAGCGCCATATCGTGGCAGCAAACGGGTCCGGGGGAGGAAAAAGACGACGATGGAAAACGGTTCGCCCGGTGTGTCTACTTTACTTCATTTTCTCTCCACTCACGCTCGTTAAATATATTAAAAGTTGGCAAAGTTTAAATTATTACGGCACCTCGCACCGTTCTCTGTCCCGCCGCAGCCGCCATCTTGCCGCCCGGATCTGATCCCGACGGCTTAAGCAAATGGTGCCAATGCCATACATTTCATCTCTCCTCGTCCTTGTTTACGTCCCCCACCTTCACTGTCCCACGATCGGATCGGTTTGGTGTTCTTTGCATAGGTTCTTCTTCTTCTTCGTTGGTGCGTTCCTCCTAGTCCCCTTCGTGCCCTCGCGAATGCTCCTGCTGGGCCAATCGATGATATTTTTGAGCATTAAGCACCGCCGGCCACCGATAGCTTCTCTCGCTGCACTCTTCTCCACTCCTAACACCCCCCCCCCCCCCCCTCCACCTCTCCAGGACGGGCCAGGTCAGTGTTTCTTTCCACTTCGTTTCAGTGAACCGTTTAATTGCATATCGATTACCTGCTGTTTTTTGTCAATGCCCCGTACGAAAGGGCCGTGCCTCGAGTTGGAGTTTTACATTTTTCGCGCTCGCGGACCTACTCGGGACCGGGGCCGAGGGCAGCCTAAGGATGAGGATAAGAATTTACAAAATATTAACCCCGAAAAGGATAAATTGAACCTCGCGAGAGCTGCGTAAAAGGAGCGAGCAAAAACCCAACCGGGAAGGATGAACTCAAGCAAAAACGCTGAGAAAAAAAGCACACACAAACACAAAGATTCTTGCGTAATGGAAACGCTTCTCCTTGGGGCAGGAAGGCGCGGAAGAGGAGACAGCGTCAGTTGTCGGAAGGCAAGACTCCATTTTTCCGCTCGTTCAATTATTGCTTTCATGTTTCCTCACGAACGAGACGTACAGCGCTTTCGGCATCATGCGTCGCAGCATGTGACAATTTCAGTTTCCTGCCTGCGGAAGTGGAAAATTGCGGAAACGAATACTCCACCAACCGCACCGAAATGGGATGGGATGGGTGGATGCCGCATCAAGAACTGGCAAACGGGCAGAAGCGGAAACTTTGTTTTAACGAGATTAATTTCACCGACAACTTTTCATCCCGCTACTGGGAAGCCCCAGCATCGCGCTCCGTCCGCCGATCAGTATCCATTGACAACGTCATCGGCGACGGGAAAATGTCGGGGTTGCTGTTTATTCGAAGCACATTAAAACGCTATCTGCCGGAAAATGCGTTGATGGTCCCATTTTTGCTCGAGTCGATGACTAGGCGGTGGGTATTGTTGGGGCGCTAGATCAAGCGATCGACAAAGGTCCCCTATTCCCTAGGGGTTGGAAGCAGTTCCAATTGTTCGCCGAAAGACGTCGGCCGTTTAAGGAACAAAGGCCAAGGAACTCCCCCGCCGGAAAAGAGGAAGGCCTAAAGACGGCCACCCATCGCCACCATCGTGTGGAACAAGTGGAAAATGGTTCATAAAATGCAACCATTTCGTGGTGGCATAAAATTATCCCATTGGCGTGCGCTCCGGTTCTCCCTTTTTCCGAACTAAAGGTTTTTTTTTTCGTTCGCCATCGTTGTGATGCCTTCCTTGAGTGTGCTATTTTGTCCGATTGTTTCCCTCCTCCTCCGCGGGCCGTCGGAAGCGTTTGCATACATATAAATGCGTCGCTGCGTGGCGGATATGTTGCGATTTTCCGCCCTCCGAATCCGACCCGGTACACACCGAGATTTCGAGTGCGGGACGCGCTTGGCCGTGCTGCTGCTGCTGCCAAATGGTGTTGATGATGGTGATTGCGTTGATGTTGCCATTTTTGCGTATGCCCCGTGGTCGAGCGATCGGGGGGTTCCGCGGGTGGTTTCGGTTTCCCGGGAAGTGGAAATGACTTTTTTATTCAAATTTCCTTTTTCCACTCCACAACCTGCCAGAGGGTTCAGCTTTGCAGCGCATCAGCTACGCAATTCGTTCCAAACGAACAACGGACAGCGAAAAACAAGAAATAAAGAAACCGGCCGAACCGAGCGGACTGCAATATAAGCCGGAATCCCTCGGCAGATGGAGAAAATTGAAACATTTTTTTCCCCCCTGCCGTTCCTTGCAGGCGAAGGAAGCCTGAATTTTTCCAACTATGCAGCCGTGTGTATGTGTGTGTGTGTGTATATATGTTCGCTTTCCTAATGGGGAAAAAGTCCACCCCGAAAGAAGGCATCGCCGGCAACAACAAAGACCGCAATGTCCGCTAGGACCGACGACAGTGTGTACCCAGGTGTCGCCATCTGGCGGTAATAGACACTAACTTTCATTCCCAAAAGTCATCGAAACGGCTGCGTTTCGCTGGTTCCTGCTGGTGTTATGTTGATTTGGTCTTTTTTTTTTGCACGAATTCCCCGCCTAACTACTGCAATCTGGGGGAGGGAAAAAAATGTTTGAGAATGTCGGCTCCAACCACCAAACGGCACTGGAAATGAAGATATCATATCGGGCCCCGATAAGGTAAAGTCGGGGGATGAATAACAAAAAATACAAACTTCACCGCGCTCGAGGGAAACTCGAGGGAAAACAGGGATTGCGGGCGATAGGCGGATGAAATTTATTCATCAATAATGCGTTAAAAATGGACACTTAAATTGAATAAAACTGTTCCCTAACGGGACTTTAGGCAACTCTCCTCCCGATCTCCCCGGATGTTGCCGCGCTGCACGAGCAGTCAGTTTTTAATCACTGCTTTGAATAATTTAAAGGTTTATGGTGTGTTTTCCACCGTCCCCGGGCCGGCCTCGGCTAGCTTTCCTGCCGACCTGTCGTCTTTCCATCGGTATTCCTGCGGCACAAATCCCTCCATTGCCGAGTCTGCGTCTTTTCTAGTCCCGGGATGCCGTTGCGTCGTTCCTGTTCGCCTGCCTCGGAAAAGTCCGGACCAACAGCGTCCACCCTCTCCCTCTCCTCCTCCTTTTGCCTCACAGGAAACGTTGTACACCCGCGGGACCACACTTCTGATTCGCCGAAAATCTCTCAAACGCCCTAGACAAGCCGGTGTTCACCCTTCCGCTGCCATTGGATTGGATTGGAAGCACCCGCGCGCGCGTTGTTTCCAAACACACAACCGAAAAACTTCCGGCTCGGGTACCAGCAGGAGGAGGTTGTTCTGCACTTCCCTCAGCTACTCCTGGGGGTTTTTGCAACCCGTGCGCGCCCGAAGGATGTCAGCGTCGGATGCGGCCACGCTTCGCAGCGGACGGCTTACGACTCATTACGAAAAGCTGACGCCAGCAGCATCAGCGCCCAGGCGAGCGTTAAGGGAGGACGGGGGAACAATTAGCTGACGAGTGCGAGCGTAGCAGTAAGCCGGTGCCGGTGGAAAAAGGGGTTTTCTGGTGCCGCAGCTGGTACGCCACGGTGGTGACGTCGGCGGTGGTGGTGGTGCTGGTTGTTCGAAATTAGAAACACTTCTTCAATCCGGTTGACAGGCGTGAGGGTTTCCCTCGCCAGCATCACCAGCATCGTCAACCGGCAAAGCACAGCATCATCTCCGCCTGTTCCTGCATAAAAGGGGTGAAACGGCTCCGGAAAGAAGTCACTCGCTGCTTATTAACTTTACAACCATAATCCTAAAACAATTCCTTGAACGCCCCCTTTCTGATAGCACGCCGGTTTTTCCCGTGTGATAGCTGCCAGGCTGAATCGTCATCTATGGGGAATATGAGGAACGTATGGCTTAGGGGCGAGGAGCAGGGGGGGGGGGGGGCGAACATGCTCGATGTTCCGACTGAATCGATGTAGAATCAGCACGAAACAACAACGACGGCCTCAGTGTGCAGCCCAGAAAGTTGAAGAGCCCAACACTCGGGAAAGCCCCAAAACATTTCCTCATTCCGGGGACGATCTTCTCAAGAGGAGTGCACTCGACGCGGTAGGCGTGAAGTTATCTGGACCAAGAAATCTCCGTAGCCCCTCGTCCCGCGCCCATCCGTGGTGAAAGTTGACGTTGACGAAACCGAAGAGACATCCTCCGTCGCTGTCGGGCTGGAGTACCCTACCCTTGGCGAAATGGCGAGCAACGCAAGGATGCACGCGCATTTGAGGAAATCGTCCCGTTCCGCACCAGATAGCGATCATCTCGGGCGTCGTCTTGAAGTGCCACTTGAAGACTCTCCCTTTCCCACCCTCTGGCTTTCCTGTCGGGACATTCGAGCTTGTGTCATCAGACATCCAAGGAGAAGGTTACACCAAGAAACAAGCAAAAAAAAAAAAAAAACCAAACACACCACATGAAACCACAACTTCCAGAACCGGTCAGCCCGCGTCCCTTGCTTTCCTCTCGCCAAAAACCGGGCCCTAGGATGCCTTCGATTGTCTAATCGGAAGCAAAAGGATCGAACATAAAACCAACGACACCCTTTGCACCTCTCGAATCGGCGCACAAGGACACGGGGTCGACGCAACGGAGAGGAGGAACTAACAACAATAACAAAAAAAAAAAACAACAACGACGGCCAGATTCCTGCAGCTGGCAAAGAGTTCCAGCAAGGGGACTGTGTGTTGTAGTGTGTTGCAATTTTACGACCGATTCCGGAACCGAAAATTGTCGTCAATTGATGCAGATAATCTACACC
This sequence comes from Anopheles atroparvus, assembly GCA_914969975.1. Classification (NCBI taxonomy): domain Eukaryota; kingdom Metazoa; phylum Arthropoda; class Insecta; order Diptera; family Culicidae; genus Anopheles; species Anopheles atroparvus. Next base: position 13,609,252 of record CAJZCY010000001.1, read on the forward strand.
ATCATCAGCATAAAATAAATTTTATATTGACGCGCGCACAAACACACACACACACGCACACCCGGGGTGCCTGAGTGACGAGCGACGGAAGGCGCTTTGCCGGAAGCCCGCGGCTCGATCAACATCGGTTTTCGAGCATCGGACTCGATTCGGTTCATAATACCGGGGCAATAATAATAATACCGTAAAGCACACCGCCGCCGCCGAGCTCGAGGAGGATGTACAGGACGATTTTTGGCGAAAGTGTGTGTGTGTGCTTTGATTTTCCCTCCCTTTTCACCCCTCCCAACCCTCCCCAGCTATCCCCCCGGGGGCGTTTATTGGAAGCGCAAAGCCGCGTTTCAAAACGGTTCGACGCCGGGTCGACACTCTGTTGCGTCGAATCGGATCGGACGGATGCGGCTTTGATTGTTTGTTTTGATGTGTTTCGAGATCGCCCCGAGCCGCTGCTGCTGCTGCTGCTACTCGGGAATTGATAGTTTATTTTTGTATGCACGATTATCCCCCGGTTACGAATTGGTGCTTGACGCGCCGGCGGCTCCTTGGACGAGCGATGCAACGATGGCTGCCATCGGGGTGTGTGTCACCGAGGAGCCTGGGAAAATTCGAGTTATTCGAGGTGCGGGACCCAGGGCGGGGAACGAGTCGCTCGCAGCGACACGGCGACACGGTGCGTTTTGCCAAATGGCATTAAATTATGCAACAGTTTACGACGCCCTTTATCGAAAGGACGAACGCGCGGAGGGTAAACAAAAAAATACAACCTTTTTAAACTCATCCAGGTTCGTTGCAGGAAAAGCCCGGGAAAAGGGACAATAATACAACAATAAGTGACAACTTTAAAGGTTCGATCTTTAAAAGCGTCATGTTAATTATGAAAACTTGTGTCGCACTTCAATCCAAACCGAGAAACGTGTGTGAGTGTGTGTGTGTGTGTGTTTGTTATCCTTTTCCGTTAAGTAAAAGCTCCCGCTTTTGTGGCAGGATTTCGTACAGCGAGTGAACAAAATGCCAATTGTGTGTCCTCGACAGGACATTTTAAAGACTCGCTCGTGTTTGGCCGTTGTTCTACAGCATCAAATTGATCGCCACCGAGGGAAGCAAGGAAAGGGAGCGAGATAGAGAGAGAGAGAGAAAGACAGAGAGAGGGACACTCAGGAACATCGAGGAGTGACAGCGAGCAAACGAAAAAAAAAAAATTAAATAAAAAAAATTGGATGATCATTTTCAACAAGAGGATTGCAGGCGTTATCCAGCTACTTATCCACTCGTCCCTCCCCGAACCCGCCCCGGGTGTGGCGCAAAAATTCCCCCGGCGCCACCGGTCAGCCAGTCAGTCAGTCACTCAGTCAGCCTCTCGATATAATACTTCATTTGTCACCTGTCAACTTGTCAACGGAATCGATGGATCAATATCGATTTTTTACTCCTCCAATCGTGCTCGCTTTCCCACCGGGTTTCAGCAACCCAGGATCCTTGCAACGGGCGAATGACCTCTCCACAAAGCAGCACCTCCGCCTCCGGGGAAGGATCAGGTCATATCTTCCACCCCTGCAGCCGCTTCATTGCCTCATCCCGCAAGGGTTGATGTTAATCTGATTTTTTGGGCACATTTCTGGACCGACGGACCGGAGAGCACAGCTGAGACAGATTTGCCTTCTTTGATGCGCCTCCCCGGTGGCTTCACAGCAAATAAACGGGGAACGGGGAGGGCAAAAACGCAGCATTCAACATAAAATATTCCACAATTTATTGGCTCAATTGGACGAGGGGAAGGTGGGGCACACCGCGAGTATTGGGGTCCCCAACCGAACGCAAGGGGCTGCTGCTGGTGCATGCATGATGGATTCTTGCATTCGGTTTATTATCTTCCTGTGTCTCGTTTTCCCCCGCCTTGCAGACCCTCCACTCCCTGGGGACTCCGGGGCCGGGGAGGCGGAACATACATTTATCAATATTTCATTCGGCACCGGCATACCGGGGGATACCCGTCGAAAGGCCGCCGTCAAAGTTCGATTTTTCGAAGGTTCGAACTCCAAACGCGACGGTCTCACCTGACCTCGTGCGTCGGCCCATCCGGGTCCGTTTGTCGTTTCGCGGAATTTATATTTGGCGTCCTTTACGACGTTCTTTTTTTTTTCTGCGCGTTTTCCGCTATCATTTGTTTTCCTCGTTGTCGTTCACGCGACATCGATGATGACGATGGTGACGATGATGCACCACCAGCACCGATCGACCTACTTTAATTCACGCCAGCACGTCCGCGACAATATTCGGCCTAATGCAGAGAAGGCGCAGGGACTTAGAGTCGGAACGGGAAGCGTCAGTGTGAGTGTGGGCCTCTGTCCTTCCACTCCTGTCGTGGGTCCTTTCGGTTCATTAATTTAGTGGAAATTTATGAAGTGTACATAGTGCAGTGTATTTTTTTTTAATTCCTTTTCGGTCTGCTCCTCCTCTCGCCCGGCCTGACATTTTTGGGTTATATTTCCATCCATTCTCGTTCGTGTTCGTTTATTTTGGGTTTTGTTTTGGTTCCACCGCTTCATGCCGTTCAATTGATCTAGTGCTATACCGGTGGCTTTGGTGTTTTGTCTTTGTTGTGAGGAGGAGGCCGTCGGTTTTTTTTTTTTTTTTGCGCGTTTCGTCGGTGACCGGCGACTAGTCGATGTATGGAAATGAAAGCATAACGACCAATAAAAGTGGATTTTCCGGTGCACGTTCGCGCACGGGGAGTCGCCCGTGGTTCCATGATTAAAGCGACCAGTCATTCCACGATACGGTCGACGCGACGGTACTTTAATAAAGTGCCGAACCGATCCTGACCGTGTGTAGATTGGAGCGAAGCTTTACGACGAAACTTCAGTGAAACATGTGTTTGATTGTTTGGAAAGCAACCGTCTTACTTCGCGGTCACACAATTCTCTCAAAACGCAAAAGACTTATTCAAATATTCAACTTACATTTAGTTTGCATAAAAACGAATTCATAAATGAAAAATCCCCGATTTACAAACCTATGTTTAAACAACGAGAAGTTTGCATATATCTATATTTAAGCCTTTTTTCCTTACATAAACTGTTTTTTTTTTCTTACATATTCATTTTTCAAAGAGTGACCATTAAAACGAAATGAAATTTATTCCAAATACGTTAACATTTTCCATCAAAACATCTCTTATTCATTCAAAATAAAAACCATAAAAAAACTCGTAACAAATACTTATTTATACCAAGGAAAATTCGCATAACATTGCCTAAATTCAATTCAATAGAACATTTAAAATAGACCTGCTTTTTTGATGATTTTTCTAGAAATCTTTTGTATTGAAAATACTGTTTAACGCAACATAACTATACTAAAATATGACTAATCACACGTTCGTGACGTCAATGGTTCTATTTTATGTGAGAACCATTAGCGGTGCCGTTGCAATGAACAACATTTTCATAAACTAAACCCAGCAAAAGTTGGTCTCTGAAAGCATTCCGAACGATGGCGATGACTGTTGATTGAAAATTGGCTCGAGCACTAAAATATTCCCAATTGCCCCTCTACATCTTATGAGGCGGAAAATAATAATTTAAACTCGCCCCGTTTCCCCGTTTCACCGACGGCCCAATTTCGCACGCGCGTTGCTGTTTTAAATGTTTCACCCCAAATCAACTTTTGCCGTGCGCGAAAATGGCTTCCCAATAAAGTAGTACCATCCACATGCGGGGAAAAAAATTCGGCCAAAACTTTACCGAGTTGGTGGTGCCAGGAAAATTGTTCCCGTCCCCATCGCCCGCACAAGAAGTGAATATGAGAGTGTTCTCGCTTCTAGTTTGCGATGGTTTATGTCCGCGTTCGCTCGAGTGCCTGCCAAGTATTAACTGTTGGCTCGCTTTGCTGAGGTCTCCGGCCCAAACCCGCCAAAAAGCTTGTCAGCCAATATTGAAATCGAACCGCTTTTCGCGTCATTCATGTTTATCGTAACGGTGGCCATGTGTGTGCTCGCCTCGCCTGCTTCCTCCCTTTTGCCCTCGGCTCGGGCAAGTGTAACGAATGTCCAACACCTTCGTCCTGTCAGCAGTTGGCGGCGCACACCGTTTGTTTTTCGCTTATAAATTTCGCTCGCCCCCGAAAAATAACTTATCCCTTTGTACTGCCTTCCCGCCTTGTACGGGGGAAAATTTTGGCCAATTTTCCAATCCTTTCCGGCACCGGCACCACCAAGCGTCCTTTGGTGCGTCTTGTTAGGTACAAGCGACAAACAAGCGATCGAGGAATAAACCGTCACCGAGATGAAAATTCCTGCCAACGTCATCGTGCCAACCCGCCTTCCCATGACTTTTACTTTCGTCGCCCTTTTTCCCCTCCCTGCTGGGGAAATATTCTTCCGTGTGTAATAAATGTCGCATGCCGCGTTGTTTCTTTCGCTACGCATTCGATTCCTCAATTATTGCGAAGCAGCGTTTTATTAAGTTGTGTGCTTTCGGTCCCCAAATGTTCCACACGTGGTTTTTTCGTCCTTGCCGTCGCCAAAAACAACCCGAGAAAACAAAAAAATCACGAATCGTCGGCCTGACGGGATAAATCGAGCAAAACCGTACGCGAGAGCTCCCCGGCTTAGACGTAGGCGCCATTAATCGTAATTCATTATTATGGCACAGGGCGTCGGAAGTTCGGAAGTAATTGGACGAGAGGTCGGGGGAGTTTTTCCCTCTCGCGCCACAGTTGACAGCTGTTGAGCGGAAGGGAATCGACGGAAGAAATAGCTACGCTTGCAAAAGAATAATATTAATATTTTAGCCATAGACACACATTCCTCCGCCGGAGCTTCCGGAGCAGATCGAGCGTAAAAGGAAGAGAAAGACGGACACCATTTCTATGCTTCCATGTTCAAGAACCGTCAAGATCGCACCAGAAAGGAGATGTAATTTCGTTTGCGAGCGACGGCACAGGCGTCCGGAAGAACAGAAACAGAATTCAAACCCCCGAGCTCATGTACAGCTATATGTATCAAGCATAAGCAGCATGTGTGTGTGTGTGTGTGTGGAGTTTGCAGCGGGAGATGGTCAACGGAACACCCGGCTAGGCCCAAGTAGCGACGGGAGATAATAAATGCGGTCAGCCGATCGATCGAAGTCGGAGCAGTTAAAAATCCTGCACAAAACTCCACCGAGGACCAACCGAGAACCGCCACCTTCACGTTTGGACATTACTTTAACGGTGCACTACTTTTGCCCCAAAACATTGCCCAAAACTCATGTGCGGCTCCACGCGTCTCACTCTCACTTTTCCCCCCGCAGGCGTTTTTTGGCTCCGACAAACCCGAGGAATGGTTTATGAATGTAGCTCGACCTGGTCCTGTGTAGTCCCAAGGACCGTTGTCGTCCTTTGCCGTGGGAGGAATCCGGAGGCGGGGGGGGAGCATATATTACAATCTGGAGTACAACAGCAAAATGACGCACGACGATGACATCTGCTTTCTCGCTTTCACCACCCCCTGCGCGTTTCAATTCCTTCCTTTTCCCCTCGCTCCGTTATGCATTCTCCTTTCCGACTCGCTCACTTGCTCACTTTCTCTCGCTCTTTCGCACACACTCTCACACGCATCTCGATTCATACCCTGAATCTAATGCTGTTATGCTGCAGAGGGCCACAGGGCGAGCCTTTTCTTGAGCCTGGGCCTCTGCTCCCGTTTTGTTTGGTGGTAACAAATTTTCATTTGTCGTGCGCTATCATTAGATTTAAATAATTTTGACATCGTACGTCACTTTCGGTGCACGGCGGGTGCGAATATCATCACCATCGTGCACCGCTGCACCCTCCCTCCTGCACCGGGTTGCCCCGGAAGTCGGCCTAGCGCTTGGGTGTGTGTGTGTGTGTATATACGAGAGAGAGAGAGCTGGTTTATCGTCGGCCTGGCGTATTTCAGGTGGGATTATTATTACGGGACCGCATAATATGACGACAAGAACATGAACCGGACGATGTCCTTTCCGTTTCGGGCGCCGAAAGAAGCAGGCTTTAGCAGGGGCCTGAACGGCGGGGTCGAGAAAATGGTAATTTTCTTCGCCGAGGTTCCTCCTATCCGTACCTCGCACGGTGTATGCTGACCGATCGTTGTAGCCCGCCGGCCAACCGGGTTGAAAACGAATGAAAGCTGGGAGTTTTGTCATTCCGCCGAGCAGCGTTTTGTGACCGTGAAGCAATTATTTTTATTATTACAACTTGCTTGCATCATAAACCGTTTGCCCGAGTGTTGATGATGAAGAGGAGAACGACGGTGATGATGATGATGCTGCTACTGCTGCTGACGACGACGACGACGACGACAACGGTAGCCGATCTGCTGGTTGGACATTATTTTTCCCCATCTGCTAAATGGGCGAAAAATTGTGTTTGCAAGTGGGAAAGGGAGTGGGAGGGATGGTAGAAAAATAGAACAAACGCTGAACTCCGCAACGATAAGCAGACTTGGCCGAGATTAAATGGGAAAGTTAAGAATTGTTGCAATGTGAATGGAATGAAGGCAAAAAAAAGGTCTAAAAATGAAGGATTTTGTTCTGTTTTCTTTTTCCCTTTGTTTTTTTTTGTCCACTTTTTCGAAAGTATTTTCCATCACAATTTTTGCCACCTCCTAAACCCCGGCCCTGGGACCAGGCTCTCGGCATCATTCCGCAGGGGGGGGGGGGGGGGGGGGGGGGGGTGCCATAGTTTGCAAAGAATGCCGTATTTCCATTTCTTTCTGTGCACATTTTTGTGTTATTTTTTCGTTTTGTTCTTTTGCTACACTTTTCTTCCAATCGTGTAGAAGATGCAGCAGTTGGGAAGCAAAAAAAAAAAAGATGGAAAAAAAAGAAAAGGAGTTTCCTTTCGAGAGCGCGAACGAAATTGCTTTTCCTTCGCCAAACTTTTCGCAAACGATTGCGTTCAAGTGAACGGGAAAAACAAGAACAGCAACCGAAAACGAATCGTGTTTTTGAAAAGAAAGCAAGCAATTGGAAAATAAAGAACGTTCGTTCGTCGCGAAGCCGCAAGGAAGATGATGCGACCCGAGATGCGAAAGATGAGCTGTGTGTGCGCGCGTAGGAAAAACAATCGCCGCAGCCAACACCAAAACGAAAGAAGCGAGCCAGCTTTCCACACACCAAACAAACCCGGTCGTTCGCCGGGAAGGAAAAATTCACATTTGCGCAGCTCTTGTTCTAATATGCAAGCATATCTGCGGACCGACTGTCCCGCTCGTCCGCACGGGCACATCCCCCTTTGGGCGAGTTTTCACGACGTTCTTTTTTTTCTCGCCTTTCTATTGCTTCACCACGGCAGTATAGCGTTTCTTCCGAGGGCCGCCTCTAGATGCCGCCTTTAGAATTTTTGCGCTGCTCGTTTTGCGCTTTTCGAACGTCTCGGAGTCGCCTTTTTCTTGACTAACTGGTTGGTTGGTTCGCCCGCCTCGTTGCGGTGGTAGTCGTCGTCGTCGTTGTCGTCGTCGTCGTCGTCGTCGTCGTCGTCGTCATTTTGCCACCGTTTGCGCTTGATGCCCCACGGACGAGATGATGTCATGATGGTCGTGTAGAAGAAGCTGCTGCTGCCACAACACTGACTCCGCGTGCACACCACTGTGTGGCGACAACTCCTCTTCGAGATTCTCGTGTGATCATCAGAGGCATCTCCTCATCATTGGGCCGTGGTGAGAAGAGACCAACGCCGTCCGCCCGTTGTGGTGCGAGGAGTTGTTGTTTTTTGTTCCTTGCCCAAGGAGGTGAGCGTGTGTTTGTATGCCTTGTGGAGTGTGCGATTGTGGTGGAATTTCGGCCCCGTTCGGAATTGGCCCGCCAATCTCCTGGCCATAACATTCTTCATTTCAATCAGCCGTATAAATAATTGTATGCTGCCATCACACTTTTCATAGGGTGCTTCCCCCCTGAAGCGCGTGCGAGCCCGATCAGCTCCGGAGCAATAGGCGGAGCCATTTTTTCGGCCGCTCGCGCGGTACAAATCATTCCCCGCCCCTCGGGCAAGCCAGACACACACACACACGGCAACGCGCAGCGTCAACATAGCATCGTCTTCGGCAGACGTCGACGTCGTCTTTTTTCAAGCATTTTTTTTTTTATTTGTTCACACTGCCCTCGGACGGCCATCGTCCTATGCGTTGTGAGATGAGCAAAACGTGAAATGCAGATCACCCTCGGTTCGCCTCACAACGCCACACGGCCCCCTTTCAGCTCATCAACGGCGAGTGAGTGAGGCTCCTTCATTATTCGCGCGCGCGTAGCTTCGACCAGTCAGCCGAACACGAAACGGAATGAAACGGAAGGGAGGGGGGGGGGGGGATGGCCATCCCGCGTATGACGTTTGCGCCCAGCCAAGAAGGAATACGCACCAAAAAAAAAATCAACTCCATCTCGAGCACGCAACACGCGAACCCTTCTTCGCACACGCACACAAAGCGACCCGACCGTCCACAAAAAAATAACACAGCACGCCACGTGGGTGAGAACGAAACGGGCTTTGTCTCGCTTGTAATCCCACATTTTCCATCACGCTGTTTCACCTTTCTCGCACCTATCTCACTCCCACCCGTTGAAAGGTGTACAGCAGGTTTTCGATAAATTTGCTACTGCTGGCAACACAGTCTTTTCACTTGCACCAAAACACACCAACACAACCGTACCCATCGAGCCGTGCACGAGATGACCGTGAGCGTGGACTCACGCATGAGAAGCGCTGTGCGGTGAGATTCAATCGCGACTCACGTGAGCAGGAGCATCTCGTTCGCTACGGTTGGTCGCCTCGCCGGTAGAGGGTCGGTATTGTTTGCTAGGTTCCCGTTTTTTCCCCTTGGTTTGTTCCCCTTTCGCTCGCGCGTACTCTTTCTCGCACCCGGAGCGCTCGGCTGCACGTGTGCATTCAACGAGCCGGTGAAGAGGCGGTCCCATAAATTTTCTCGCACTCGTGCCTTCACGCTCGCACACGCTCGCTCTGTCGCTCGCTTGCGGTCTCGTACACACTCACGTACGCCACCACAAACGGACCGCCGCCCAGGTGACCCGGCCCAAACCGTGGTACAACAGCAAAAACAACAAAAAAAACAACAAAACAAACGCTCGTGCGTGCGAGTGAGAGCGAGAGCGCGCGAGAGGCAGAGGCTGGGCTCCGGCAGGCAGATAAATGTTGATTGACAAGGCAGTGTATATTTGCCTTCGAACCGCGTACGACGTGCAGCACGAACGGACGTCGCTCAGTGGCGCGCAGCAGTACACATATATTTTGTATTTATATATATCTATATATACACACATATTAATTCCGCAAGTGCGCGCAAGTGAGCGCGGAGCCGCGTGACGAGTCGTTCGGTCGGTTGTTGATTTTTTTTTTATTTGCCGTTCGTACGGTTGTTGAATCCTTCGATTCCGTTCCGTGCTTCGTCGTCGTGTTCTTCTTCTTCTCGGTCGGACCCCTCGCCACCTCCCCTCCCCGCTCCGGGCGACTAATGGTTCGGAAATATATTACAATATAATATCGCCGTCGCAAGCGCGCGCGCACCGTTTTTTCCCCCGCCGGTCGGCCTGTTCCAGCGATCCGTCGACGACGATCCGTGAGGGAAGCTGAGCAGCACGGCTCACCTCACCCGTTTCACTTTGCTCACTGTGTGTCGGCTCATCATCCTCATCATCCAACATATCGTGCGTTTCGCTTCTCACGGCGTGCGCTCGTGCGCGCTCGCTCACTCTCCCACAACGCCATCGTCGGGCTCGCGTGTGTGTTGCTCGAGCTGCTCGCTCGAGTCCGGATCTCGAGTCGCCATCTCTCATCATCGTCGCGGGCCGCGCAGCACACCGACGTACGTATAGACGTGCAGGGACCGCGGGGCGGTGTGTACACACAACAACACAACGCACGCCGACGAAAAACGCGATCCCGATTCCTTGGGTCGTTCCGACGCTTTAGTCATTTATTATCATAGCCAGCACACACCACACCACTCGAGCGCGCACACAGCACACAACCGGGCAGCAGCATCAGCAGCAACAGCAGCAGCAGCAGCAGCAGCAGGAAAAGCAGCGTGTGCGTACGTTTTTTCGCTCCCTCCCGGGTGGTGGCGTTTTTCGGCTACTTCGGCGGAGAAGGCCAAACTGCCACAGAGCCGAGCAGCCCGAGCGCGAACTCCGGGGAACCGTGGCCGTGTGTCCGTGGCCGACTGACCGGAAAATATATTACCACGCCGTCGTCGCGGCTATGGAAATTAATATCCTCTAAAATCGGCGGGCGACGAGGACGACCAACCAAACAAAAACACCGGTTACCGAAAACGCGCAGCGCGGGTTGCGTTTGCCGGCAACAAAACAGCAAAAGCACACGCGTTGTTTTGTGCTTCCTGCACAGTTACACAGTTAGAGTTTGCAGTTGCAGTTGCAGGCTGCACGCGCAAAATCAATAGTGCTGGTGGTGACGACGGATTTGATGCATTCGCGGTATCGGGATTTTTTTTTCGGTTCGTTCTGTTCGATCGCCGGGCGGTTTACTAGTTACTTGGTTTTACTCTCGCGTTCGTTCGCGTGTGTTTGTGTGCGCTGCCGCGCGTAAGTGAGCCAAAAACCTCCGGCTCGAAACCGGTGCGCGGAGCGTTCCGTTTGTGTTTGGTTTAGTTTTCAACTAAAAAAAAAAAAATTACATCCCTTCTTCGCAAGCGGCGTTCCAAGGAGAAGAAAAGAAGCAAGAAAAAATGACCCCCTTTTTTATGCGTGTGTAACCCGGGTTCATCGCGTGCCAGCTTCGTACAGTACAAAGTGCGGTTCAAAAACATCCGTCGGCGAAAAGCACAGCTCCAGCAGCAGAGTAAAAATCGAAAGGATGTGATCGCAAGCGACAGATCGCGGCAGTCTTCATCCAAAACATCACAAGAAACGAAAGAAGAGAGAGAGAGAGAGATCCTGAGATCCTGAGAAAGGGCGAGTGAAAGAAAGGTTTATAACCGCGATTCCTACAACAGTATACGGCATTTTTGCAACAACAAAAACCACCAAAAAGAAAAACGAATCAACAGCAACTGCAACACTCGCTTCCCCTACTAAAACAAGGAAAGGAAAAGGAAACACACATAACCCCACGCAAGGATAAGAAGGCCTATACTCCAGATGATCAAACGCTCTAACCGAGTTTAAACCTAGAACGAAGTTATACGAGAACGAAAGCAAAACAAACTGCTAGAACCCCTTCATAACATACAGCACGTATACGAAAATTGTAACGCAAAGCAGGCCACACAGGACGCCTAGGCAAAAAACAACCAAGCAAGCAAGCAAGCACCCTACAACGAGAAAGCGTAGCTTTATTTTTAAGCAGAAAAGTTTACCAAAAACTCTTAGGCATCCTGCACCTTGGACGGAGGCTGGAGGCCGCAGCCGATATGCCGATCTACCGGCGGGCGTAACTCGAACATGGACCGAGGGTCTCCGATGCTCCGATGTGAAAGTATACGAAACTGATGATAGATTTAGACGTGCGCTAGCCCCAGTAGGAGGAAAACAAGGTGCCCCCGTTTGCCTCGGTGCAGAGACGGAGCGTTCAACAGAACAACGTGGCAACAGAGAGTTATATATACAAAATTATATATCCCTATACCATTTATATATACACGCGCCGCGTCCGAGGGTGCAGAGAAGGGTACGGCGACGCAAAGCGAAGCGCAGAAGAAAATCACCGAAAAGAGCGTAAACAAATCTTATCGTGAGGAGCGTCCCTGGTGTGTTGGGAAAAATTTCCCCTGGGCCGGGAAGAAAAAAGGTAAAGTGTATCGCCGCACTCCGCGTCGGATGATCTCTCCAGCGGTCCAGGTTGATCGTTGATCGCGCTGCTAGATCGGTTGGTGGTTGTTGGTTTCGAGCCAACGACGACGACGACGGCGACGGAAAACCCGCGGGCCGTAATCAATCGGTTGAGCGTAGAAAAATCGGGAAAAAAAACCCGCACGAATGCCTCGCGTAATGCATTCTTCCGGTGATATCGGTCGGTGAGCAGCAGGAAGCCAGGTCAGCAAGAAGACGCGTGTGCGTGCGCCCGGGACGCATTTTTCCGACGGCAAACCAAAAAAAAAAATATTAAAAGGCAAAGTTTTTCCGTTCCTGATCCCTCACTGCCTCAGCGCACTCCCCCCCCGTTTCCAACCCGGCCCTCCCGGGTGGAGTTTGGGTGTATTGTTTCTCGGTTTCTCGGTTTTCCTTCCTCTCCCCCCAAAAGAATCCCCCAAAAATCACAGCCCCAACCCAGGGGTAGTGTGCGGTTACGGTACTTGTGCAGTGTAAGTGTGCATGTGGTGTATGTGTGTGCCGTGTGCGCGGGTGTATACGAGATACGATATACGCGATCGGTATACGAGTTAATACTGGGCAGCAAAGAGCAGAAGAGAAAGGCAGAAGGCGGGTTAACGCGGGGAAAAAGTTTGCGCGGGGAAAGTCTTCCTCCAGTGCGTTGCCAAAAGGCAAAAGCGGTTTTCCTTCGATCGTGTGTGTTTCTAGAAAGAAAAGGCCAGCGAAAAATCTAGCATATTCTACGCGTGCGGCGGCGTCCTTACATTCCGGCAACGACAACGACTACTTCAACGATCTACACACATGGCCCAGCCTAGGGTAAGTGATCTCTCTCTCTCAGGGTGGGTCTAGAATCGCGAACAACCCGTTTCGCGAACGCGAAAAAACGCCTTGGTGATCGTGCGGCACAAACGAAAAGTTCAGCTTCCCACGAAAGAGTTCTCGCTACATCGGTTTCCCGTAAATGGGATTATAAAATTGGAAAATTAAACGACCCGCCGGGCTGCGGTCAAAGGTCCCTTTCGACGAAAATTCTCAATTTAAATGCAAATGCTGCCTTCGCTAGCCAAATCTCCCACCTTTTTTGCGGGGTCCCCGCATGGACCGGGCTTCCGGCAGGGGATTCAAATGTTATTGGGACGTATTTACACGTCTTCCAGCCGAACCCCCGGGTACGCGGGTCTCTCGCGCGATCGGCCACAAGAAACAAACACATCCCAATCACCGGTGCGGAGTGTTTTTACCGTGCGTGCGCCATAAAACGCCCTGGCATCGTGGCACCGGTGAGCCAGCAGGGAACACGGTACACATTAAGCCCCGGGAGGGACTCGGTCCGGTTCCGATCGCAGGCAAACGCAGCGGGCGACAAATCATCGGCCCTCGGGTCGTTTGAAAAGCCTTCCCCGCCTCAGGTACACCCCCGTGGACACTGGCGGGGTTCGTTAATCCTCGGCGTAAGAAGAAAGTACCGTCGCGTAAAACAAACTGATTGGATTTGGCTGCAAATCTGCTTTGCTGCAAGGCCGATGCTTGCTACCTGCCAGTGCGAAAGGATAACCTGGGATGATCCCTGCGGGGCCTTCCCTTTCTTTTTGGCTGTAAACGGTGCCTCGTCCTCGAAGGTCAGTTCGGCTCGAAAAGCAAATAAACCAACGCCATCGGGGAAAAAGGAATGAAGAAAACGGACAAACGGGCTGAGCACGGGACGTATCATTGGCAAGAAGTGACACTTCCTTTCCACAGCAGGGCATTCGAAGAGACGCGGGGGATGCGGGCGAAATTAACTCCTTATGAGATGGTAATTTTCGGCGATCGTAAACTTGTCATAAATTCTCCCGCTGCGCGATCGCACAAATCACCCATCCAGCGAAGGATCACAAAAAAAAAGAAAGCCCACGGTTTACGGAAAAGGTATACCAAACCAACCAGGTTTGTGTGTATGTTTATTTTTTTTTACTGTACAACCTGATGAGTGCAGTGGACAACCCGCACAACTCTCGCAACAACAGCGTTCTTGTACACCGGAGGTTCACGACTTGTTGATGTACGCACCCTCGGAACTGGGGAACAACTTGAAGACGTCGCTTCTTCTTGATCTTCCCTCTCCCAGGGAGTGATACTGGATGCAACGGGACACCCAGCATTCCGACAGCCGAGTCCCACTGCTAATCACGAATTCGGGAAGAATCCGAGGCTCCCCGTCAAGCCGGCCTATAATGTGAGGGCCCGGAAAAAACTCCTTGACTTGTGCTTTTACCCCGGCAAGGAATGATCGGATACTGCACGCCAGCCCTGTCCTTCGTGTCGGCTTGACTTTTTTTTCATAATTATTACCTTTTCGTGATGAGACCGAGGCCGTGTCATTTGTGGGTGGTGTTTTTTTTCGTAAAATACTCTTACTTGTCTTATTTTGACAAGTTTTCTTCAAGTTCCCATCGCTACCTCGTTCCCGCTTGTCCTCCGATGTGATGCTGACGGCAGACTCATCTTGCATGATGCGGACGGTGAATGTTTTGTCCCGGGAAATTACTTCCATGTATGGTGAAAATAAATTCTCCAACCTCTAAAACATCTTCGTGCGACGTAAACATTTTTGGATATAACGGAGATTTTTTTTTTCATTTTCACGGGATAAAAGGCATGCATTTTGAAGCAAAACATAATAGCAATATTCCCACTTGCATCAGTCAGGGCTTTCAACGCAAAATGTGGCGTGGCGTCGTCATATTTCTTGATCAATGCGTTTGATTTGATGTCTATTTCAACCAACTCGTCTGGCAAATCGGTTTTGCTCAATCTCGCGCGTGGGCCACGACAATAAATGGAGGGCTTTAGAGGGGGTGGGAGGGTTTTTCTTTCTTCTTTTTTTTGCTCTCTGCCGTTTTATCTCTGCTGCCCATATGTGCGTTTGTGTGCAGCCGCGTGGAAAGTGGCCGTTCAAATAACTTCAATGCGCGGATTGCGATGGTGATCAATTTGTGTGCCGTGTGTGCCTCATTGCGTGGAAGTACCTCACTCTGTGTGTGCCTTATATGAGTGTGTGTGTTTTTTTCCCTACTTCATTTTTTTCTCAAATTGAAACCACCGAGTAACGTGGCAACGGTTGAACGGGTAATTAAATGTCTAATGGAAACGGAACGCAGCGCGGCAGTGACCCCAGGGCTGGGCGGGAAACCGGCGTGGTTGTGTGTGGCAGTGGAAGGAAGGGAAAACACCAAACGATCGCCTACGCCCCGGCGCGGCAAGACAACCCTGCGACGAGAGGCCAACTCGAACGCGATGAATTATCGAAGATTTGCGTATTTTTAGCCCCGGCTAGGCGGACAAACGGGGAAAACGATTCCTTCCGAAAAAGACTGAAAACGTTCAACAGATTCTTGGTGCTGTTTTGTGACATTTGTGCTGGGTTCACTTCATAAAGCAATCGTATCTTCTGGCCGGATTTCGGTTGAGATCCGCTGAGATCAGGCGCGATGGACGTGTATGAGTTACGCGCATTTAAACGTTTGGACGCGCCTCTCGGCGAGAAAAAACCCGTTCGGGGAATGGAAACGAAGAATGGGGGAAGAAAATTAGGTGCTACTTATTCTGCATACCATCCAACCGGGTCGATCGCAGAAAAGAAAGCACCAGGATGCAGTAAAGAAATCAAAAGATTCAAATCATCAGCCAAAGTCCTTTCGTCGTCAGCAGAGAGGGCAAGGCATATTTTGCCCCTTCCCAAGCAGCAACGTACGTTTCCCATAAAAACCGGAGCAGCAGCCTGCGCCGGCATTTTTCGACCTCGGAGCTCGTTTGCGTGAAACCGCTCGCGACGGCATTTCGCAGGCCAAGAAGCCCCTCGTAGCTTCCCGATGCTTCTTAGCTCGTCTCGTTTTATGGCAACATTTTCATAAACCCCCAGAAGCAGCAGGAGCAGCAGGAGCAGACGGAGCATCAACCGTTGATGGTTCCTTATTTTTGTGTGACAATTTTTTGTCAATTTGTAATATGTATTCTATTGCCTGACGAACACACACACAGGCAAGTACGAACGAAGGCAGATGTGCGGTGCAAATTTGCGTTTCGGAAAACATTTGTCCCAAAAACGGTTGTTTGCAAACTCCGGGTAGCTGCATGCTCCTTCTGGAGAGGAAGCGTCCCGATTTCTGGTGTTGCTCCGCGTTAGCTTTATGTTTAGTGATTATTATTCACGCGTTTGCTAGAACGACGACGTTCTTCGGCAATTGGCAACAGATGGGTTTCGCTTTTGTGTCTTTGGCTCTTCGTGTCTGGAAGATGTTTATTAATATTAAACTCTACTTACGGACGATGGAAAATGGTTGCCGTCGCGTCGAGTGTGTGTGCTTTTCCGCCGAATGTGATGAAATGCAGTAAAAACAGATCATTCCGCTGGTGAACCGTGTGTAATTCCTGTACATGTGTTTGTGTTTGTGCGTGTGTGTATTCCTATTTGTATTTGTTTTTATCGACTGCGAGCTATCAAACGCGAAGTGTACGAGCGCGCAAATTACGAGCGGCGCAATTTGATTCCCTTGCAATATAAAAGCCGTGAAAAATCGATCTACGGTGTTCCCGCCCAAGAGCCCGATCGTATTAAATGAAAAGAGGCTATTCAAGCGTATCCTATCTGCTCATGATTTGGGCAGAAATATATTCTGTTTTTGAAAGCGAATAAGTTATACGGAAATCGCATTAGCCAATCTAGGGCTTGGAATAGATGGTTTTTCTTTCGCCACGTTCTCACACCCATAGGCGCATTCGGCGTGGATGGATAATGTTTCTTTTCCCGCGCGCGCGGAAAACTAAATAAAAACGTGCGCAATGGGGAAAAATACCGGTGCAAAGGTACTTCATCCGCTCGCCCTTCAAAGCGATATTACTCAAGCGCGTTTATTATAAATCATTATCGGCGGCTCTCGAGCTTGTGCGATCGGCTGCTTGTGGAGCCAAGGAACCAGCCAAGGTAGAGGGACGCGGTGTTTACGTCAGCCCAAAAGCAGCACCCGACCGAGCGCGCCGTGAAAAACCAAACATTTTATGAAATACAGCAACGTGCGGCGCGCGGACTCTCTCATTCTGTATTTATTTCTTGCCGTAAAACCAGATCACCACTTTTCCCCCACCTCGGCACTATGTGCTTTCCTTGATCTCGCGGATCACTCGATCGACAAATATCGAGCCATCTTCACCTCTCCTAGGGAACGAAAGCTAATGTGTGCGTGTGTGAAGTTGAAATGAAGTTTTCCCAAAGCCGCAGTGGAAGCGTGAGGTGGTATTTTATTTTTGAATAACGATCGAGTGGGAAAACATATCCGAGCGCTGCCGTAAGTGTGTGCTTCGCACCTGAAATGCCGCCGGACCGGTTCGACGCCGCCGCCGCCACTGTTCGGCATTACGATTATTACGCGCGTGATCGATTGTATACAATCCTTGACGAGAGATAAACATCATGAATATATAAGTTATTATTTGTTTAATTTCGACGCCTCGCAGCCAATGCTGTGCCTCTCTTGCTGGCCTGAACCGGAGTTGATCCGTTGGAATTTTCCTCTCCATATTTTCTGTCCACCGATAGCGCGCAAGTGTGGATAAAGTGTGAATGCCAGAAGTGTTTGGTGCATCACCCCACCCCAAAATGTCCCCCAACCTTTTCTCGCTGGATGGAGGAGATCTTCGATCGCGGTGGGACTAGTTTTTCTACCGAAATAAATCCTACCTAGCTAAAGAAAGCGCAAAGGGCAAACGAAAATCGCCGTTCGCCGTTTCGGGCGTCGGTTGGGATATTTGTTACAGTAATCCAGGAGAGTTAGTCTCCGAAAGTAACCGGGGTAAAAATAGCCACCCCATCCCACCCCCCCCGGACACCCTTCGTCGATCGCTGGCGGGCGCACAATATGGCACCCAAGACTCGCGCGGCAACGAATCCGACGTTAATCATCCAGCGATCGTCTCGGGCAAGCAGGCCATGGAGATGGAGATGGTGGATATTTGTTGCATTGCATCATACAGTCTTGCTTGCACACACACACACAAACAGATGTAGAGGCGATGGATGAAATGGGTTTGTGGCCACCTTCTCCCTGGTTTCCTCGTCCAAGTCTCCAACCGTCGCCTCGTCATCCGCGTCGTTGTTTGCCGGGCGTGGAAGTGGATCGAAAGCGGGCCTGAAATTCAATTACTTCTTTCGCCGGATCCAGCTTCCGCCGGCCCAAGGGGGTAGGGTTTGGGTGAGGGGGTGGTGGGGTGATAATTCAAATGTTGCGGCTCGTCTGCGCCCAACGGCGGCTGTCGATGCTAAATAAATGCCGCCGCTTTGTAATGGGCTCCGGGGAACCAGAACCTTAATCCGGCGAACACACATTTCTCAGCGTCATCGTCGGGGCGGTGTGCGATACAGGCTCAGAATCGGCCCCCAGGGACGCCGAGAATGCTTCTTCTGCCAGGCCCCCTTGGTACCCCCTCACAAACCTCGGTGGACGGGATGATGATCCGTTTTGTCGATCCGCACGACTCTTGCTCGCGCGATCTCCGCCCGAGAGATCCGAGTCGCATGAGTGGCGGCGCTGGAAATGGCTCGAAAACGATTCCGACACGGCGGCATTCCGATGCATGTCATGCAGGCAAGTGTCGAAAGCTTTATGTGTGCAGGCACCTTTCCGATGGCATCGCCTTCGGCGGAATAGTGCGGTTTGGATTGGCGTTTGTTCTTTTTGCCTCTTGGTTTTCCCTGCTGCGTCGCTTCGCCGGCCTTTGCCGTGGTAAATGCCAGCGCGGACCCCAGCGAAAATCTGCCCTAATCCGGCTCGGAATACGGTGGACGATGGTGGTTGACGATGATGATGATGACTGACTGTCGGTGGTGGAACGCTTTGTTGCGGCCAAGGTAACGTTCCACTATTTGAGGCAAAGAAACCGTCCAAACCGTCACCTGAAAGTCACTGAAAAACGCATCCAAACTCGTGAGGAAGATATATAAAAATGCATCAGCCGAAAAAGGCCCTAGAGTGGAGAATAGAACGAACGGAGAGAAAAAAAATAAATGTGTACAACCACATAAAAGGTAGTAAGGAAAGTAGCGGAAAAGACGAAATAAGGAAAGCAAGAAAACAGGCATCTCATGAACCGAGCAACACACGAAACACAACAAAATACGTATAATTATGTGGTATAAAATGACAGTCGTAAAGGTTTATCGTTATTTGATGGTTGAAAAAGGGCGTTGATCGGAATGACAGGGTGTGATTCTATCGCTTAAAAGTTCATTTCATTTGCCTCGCAGGTGAGAGCCTGGCGAAATCCTTGCTTTGGCCAGCGGTAAAGCGGTGAAAGACAATCCCCGAAACGGCCTAACCGCTCCGCTCGGTCGGGTAAGAAATTATGGAAACACGAAAGGAGCAAGCGTTTGGTCCGAACAGGCGCAGGGAACTAAATGATATGGAGTTAAGAAATTATTATATTAGCTTGACGTACCGTTTTTCCTCGTCTCTTCCTTACCGGGTGGACCTTTTTTTCCGTTCGAGTTTTGGGCTGTCAATTTAAGCTCAATCCCGTTTCGGTGCAAGCCAATGCCATACACGGGGGGTAAAATGTTCGTCAATGCTTTGGATGCCAAACTGTCATCAAACGTGCTGCGCTCGAAAATTATTCACAAGGTCGTCGTCAGTGTTAATTTCGGCACAGCAGAGTCGAGGAAAGCAGCGCAAAGAACGGGAGGACTTTCACACTCCCGGATACGATACGCAGCTCCTCCACAGCGTGTCCCATTCGGTTTACGACGGGCTGATCGTTAATTTTTATGGCCGATTTTGCTAAGACAGGGGAATTTGTTTTGAAGGTTAATGCGTCCGGGAATGGGTTTCCTCTGTTCGATCTCGAAACATCTCCAGCTAGCCGTCGGATGTATCGTTCCTTCGTCTAGCATTGGCCCTTAATGCGACTATCGGTTATGGCCGATCTTCAGGTTCTTCAGTGGGTGATTTGATGCCGATAACATTTGTGTCGGAGGTCGAATGCGAGCGAGAGGCGAAAGTGAATTCCTCCTACAACGAAAGGAAAACAAAAATCAACGGGAGAAACAATTTCGTAGGATGAAATCCACCAGGCAATATTAGAGCAACATTAGAGACAAGCACAGCAATTGAAACAGTGTCACTCGGTGCCGTGTCAGTGTGTTTTTGGGGTGAGTTTGTTTTTCAATCTGTTGTTCATTCATTCCTTCATTATTTCATTCCGCACGGCTTATCCACCCCCGGGGAATCCGATCGGGGACGCCTGCAGGGAAACTGTGGCACTGTGGAGTTGGGCAAACGGACGCCACACCGCGGGGAGCCTCAGCATCGAAACGAGCATCGGCAAAGGCGCAGCGGGTTGGTTAGCGATCGTTAAATCGCTGTTTTCCACCGCTGCCACGCCACCAGCATCGGCCAGCGCAGCGTGAGCGATATACATCATCGCGCAGTCGGCATGCAGATTCGAGGCAATGGCAGTAGGCCAGGGTTCCCCCTTCGGAGGGGCCCAAGGGCCACGGGAAATAAATCTCAACGCGACCGAACGCAATGCCAACCAGCCAACGGATTTTCCCCTTCCCGAGCTCGGATCGATTGAAATGCAGGGTGGCGAACAACCGGTAACGGTGCGCAAGGGAAACATCGGGAGTGCATCAGGGTCGCCCCCGCTGGCTTCCACACGGGGTACAGAACGGCGAGGGGGTGTCCTCGCAAAGGGGTGGTTTGAGGCGATGTAACCACCGATGTTACGGAATGCTACCGGATGACATAATGCGGCATGTTGCAGGTCATCGTGTGCTGGTGTGTCCTATAAGCGAATCGGGTCACTCGAACGGAGGAACTAGGTGACAAAACATGTGCCCAGGTTGGGAACTTGTCGCCGTACGCCGAAAGGATTACTGCCGCTAGTTCGTCGTGGAGTCAATTCAGCCCGGTAACAGTTTATCACGGTGTGTTATTCGGCAACCTTCAAAATGCATCAAAACAACATCTTCCCTGCCGGTCCCCTTCATCCGTAAACACCAAATACTGTTCCTATAAAAGAGGATAGATGTGCTTTTCTGTCTACAACTGGTGTACCTGTTCCTTTGTGTCCACACATAAAAAAACACGACCAAGGAACAAGAACGAGGGAAAGATACACGGAAGGAGAGGGCAGAGATGGACTGTCATAAAGGATGCTTCGTTTCGTTACGCCGTTAGGTGGGCTGGCGTGAAATGATTTTGGGCACATTAAATCCCTCAAACGACTTTCCCGAGAGTCGCGGAGGAACCCTGGAGCCCTTGGGCGCGGGAAGTTGATGACGGTAATATTTTATTTCACTTCCCGTGTTCCTCCTTCCTCGGGCGTCCATGGCTGGCTGGCTGGCGAGTCCCTCGAGCGTCGTCTATCGTTTACTTGAATTTTGACAATCTTAATGATGTTCCCGGGTCGCCGTGCCGCTACGGTTTGCGTTGGCCATCTTCAAAATGGGCACCTACGGCGGGACCCGGCCCCAAAAGGTGGAGCAGAGAAGGCTACGACGGAATGCAGCGACACAACACAACAAACCAAAGCGAAAAATAAAACACCAACTCATCGTACAACCGTAGACCGACCCGGATGGTATAGTACTCGTTTTATTATCGTCCGCCCCGCCGACCGGATCCATGGTTCTGTGTTCTGATGTTTTAAAGCATTTTTTTAAAGATGATTTTTGAGGTTAATTCGTGTCCGAAAAGGTGTCGGAAAGTGTGTCAACGACCAGTCCGACACCCAGCGGATTGATGAAACACACGAGCAAGCCTAGGCGATGATGTTTGGCATGAGCAAATGGTCCATCTGAGCGTGAAGGATGGTGATCTTCGCCGGTGACTCAGAACCTTGTTCGTCCGTGCGCTTCGGGAACTTCTCCGCCGATCCTATTCCACCGTGTGATTTTCTGGCAAGTCACAGCGGGATGAAGTGCCAAAAAAAAAAAACGTTTTGACGATCCCTGATATTGGTGACACTCGAAATGCGGTCCTCGGTGACGAGAGTGCGACTAGTGCGCCTCGGTCAAACTTCGGACCAGCATATCACTCGCCCTCAGCCAGATCGTGAACGGCCACCACCATGATCGTGAACAGGCAGCATCGACAGAAATTGAGAAAAAAAAAAGCAACGAAGAAAGCAAAACTCGCGTCCGTCCGCCTCATCAATTGACGACAATTCCTGCTGGCTCGAGCCGTGGCCTGGAGAGCGTGCTAACGATGGCTCTCCATTTCAATTGAGCACAATTCCCGCAAACCGACCGCGCCCTGGCTGACGTCGAACGTTTTCAGTAACGAGCACGCTGCTCCGGGCAACCGCCGCGCGATTCTTGGTTTCCGTTCGCGTCGGCGTCGTCATCTTCGTCGTCGGATGGATAGGCTATCATGTCCAATTTTCAACACTTTCCGAAATCTGAACCCAGCCAGCCCGGCCGGCAGGCCTTCGCCAACTGG
The DNA here is from genome assembly GCA_914969975.1 of Anopheles atroparvus. Classification (NCBI taxonomy): domain Eukaryota; kingdom Metazoa; phylum Arthropoda; class Insecta; order Diptera; family Culicidae; genus Anopheles; species Anopheles atroparvus. The sequence continues at coordinate 13,631,528 of CAJZCY010000001.1, forward strand.
CTGAATCGACACCGTTTATTGTTTAGAAAAGATAACGTCAAAAACAACGACGAGAAGCTGTTAAATATGGTTTAATTTAGGCCCGTTACTGTCGTTTAAGCATACTTGTTAATTTGGCATGGTTTATAGATGAGAAGATAATGTTCAACCAACCGATCCTAAACGTTTCCTAGACTGGCAAAAGATTGTTTCTTCCCTTTTTGCCTAGGAATGAAGGAAAGGAGCATAACTTGTTTTAAACGAATGTATGTTCACCGAGGGTTTCGTCCGGCAGCTGGTTGAAATTGTTCAAATATTTACCAAAACGGAAAATTAACTCTTGTTCATTGTTGGATAGTATTTAGTAGAGACACCAAACCTCGCTATGAAAGATTGTTCAGATGTCGTACGGAAATAACCATCGATTGGTTTTTTTGGAGCACGCTCGTCGAAAAAGGAAAAAAAAAACTCGCACGATGTATAATCATTTCCTCTTCGTCACCGGTGATTAGAATCATTGAATTATTTTATCAATACTTCTGTTTGACTTGCCCCTTCCCGCCTGCTGTCCCCTACGAAGCCCCTTGTCCCTTCAAAACCTATCCAAACAACCGGTCCGATATTTTCAACTCGACGTAGAGTTGACGCAGAACTTTGGCACCAGAAGCTGATGGTTTGGTTCGGTTCGGAGGTAACACAGCTCAGGTGACACGGCGAGGCGTAAGCAAGTAATAATGCTGATAACGCGAACGCAATGCTTCCCCGAATTCCGCCCCACAGTTCACCGGGGTTGTTGGTGTGTTGTGCGCTAGACAAACTGGCTGTTCGCCCTTTGATTCGGGCCCCGGGGAACTTGGACAACCCGGCAACAGGCCCCGGGGTGGAGCACGACATGGTTGGCGAAGCGTTGTTGTTTGTCAGAGTTATCATTCCCGGCACCCACCGGAAGGTTTCTAATCTCTCTTCGGAGCGAGAGAAAAAAAAGAGGGAGAGAGAGATATCGGACGGTGAATGAGACTGATACGACAGACGATGCCCCCCATTCCGTCGTCATCATAGGCCGCTGCCGTCGGTGGCTGGTGAGAAGGTGAATGTTTCGAAAAGTTTATCAGAACCTCCGATACGCGTTCCCGAGGACTAATCACACCGGGAAGCGTTGGGAAAACCGTCGGTCTGCCCGAATTCGAACCCAATCGCCATCGACGGCACGGAAGTTGCAATCTTCTGGCCTATCGACTTCCACAGGCCGTTGCTTCCTCCGTGAACGGATTGTTTCACGCTCCTCCCGCGAAGATTGTTTCCCCCATACGCGTCTGAACCTGAGCAAATCTGCGGAACTTCTTCCCCAAATTTTGCGAAGTTTGCGCCACGCTGCAGAGATTTGTCCGATACCGAGATACCGAATCAATGATAGAATTAAGAACCATTCGATGTGGGGGAATCGACTTTGCTTGGAAAGACTCTGGAAGGACAGGAAAGTTTCATGCCCTCGGGGAGGCTGTTTTGGAGGTTCTTAGCCACAACAATTCTCTTCGTCGTCGTAGATGTAATTTCTGTTCCGTTTAATTCCCTGTGCGAAAGCCTATTAAGAGACTTTGGTGTGGTTGCTGCTGTTTGTTTGTTTTTGTGAGTTCAAACGATGCGAGACCCGGGGCCGACATGGAGCGAGGGTGAGCGGGGCAAGAACAGACATCAGGAAGACTGAGAATGCACGCGCGCACGTGTATGTCCTTCTCCCGGACGTTCAGCCAACAGCCGCGCCAGCTTAACCCACTTCACTCGGCCCATCAGTTGCAGCCACTCCGTGCTCCGAGCTCCGGCTCCGGCTAGCAGCCCTTCGGAGCTCTGCATTTGCGGATGATGTAGCTATTAGCGTTGTACGTCTCGGTTGCTGCTGCTGCTGCTGCTGCTGCTGCTCCGCATGCGACCGCTTCCCCCCGGCTTCCTTTCCCCAGGACGGAAAGGGAAGTCTGCTTGCTGCCTGCGTATGGCATGTAAGTAATGAATTTCAAAATGGCCGGCGCAGCGCACGGCGGATAGAGTTGATTGATGATCCTTTTTTCTTTTCCCCTGCTCGCCAGGACCTCACCATTTGCAGGGATTGCTCGTCCTGTTTTTCCCTTCCCGACGGCGTTCGTTGCTTTTTTCCTCGTTGTAGTGGCTCCTTTCATTCATTCCATCCCTTTTTCGCCTCCGTTGGCCCTTTCGCACTCGGAACGCCGCTCGGAGTTTGTTATCTTCCCCGGCATTACATTATTATTCCCTTCGATACGATCCATTTAACAGAGAAATAGGGAGCACAAACAGACACACACCGAGACACGCATGCGTTCCCGTGGAATGTCTGGGCGCCTGCCGCCTTTCTGCTGCTTGCGTGTGCGTATGTCCTGGGGCGTATGTCCCGCTGCAGCCCCAACCCTGGCTCTCGTGAAACTCCGAGGACGCGCAAAGGCAACGCGAGTTGAAGCAGAAATTCAAATCCGGTCCCTCCAGTTCCAGGCGAGCGCGAACTGACCAACTGACCAATGGCGGACCCGAAGCCGGCGAACCGGCGCGCTATGTTAATTCGGTGTCCAAACAGAAGGGTCATTTCCTTCTCCTTTTCGAACGGGTTCGACGTGGGGTTGGTAATTTTAATGTTATGCCCGCTTATGTGCGTTACGCGCCCGGGTTCCCGGGTTACCGTCGCCTGAACGCTGGCTGGCAGGGTTTCCGGGTCCTTTTGCGTAGACACTACGCTGCGCTCGATTCAGCTTCAGGTTCAGGTTTCGATTTTCCGAACCCACCGACGGCTCCGAGGCCTCGAAACAGCTGAGTCAGTTCCGTTCGATACCCCAAAGGGCAGGCCGGAAGGAACCCTGCGATGCAGGAGTGCTGGTGGGTCGCATGAGTCGGCGAATGTGCGTTCACGTTGGCACAATACTGTCGGGGCACCCACGACGGGATTTGGCATCGCCCGTGCGGTGAATGTCCTCGCGGTTGGTGTCTCTTTAAAAGCAGCCCTCGCACAAACACGGCATTAAAGGTTGACCCAACGGCACGAAGGACATTGCCGAACGGCGGGACAAACAAACCTCGATGACTCGGGGAGGAATTTATTTTCCTACTTTCTGCCGACTCATTGGCCATGGCAACAAAATGTTGAACCCTGGACCGGGGGAAACCCTGAGAGGCTTGTGAGGTGACGGGTGTGTCGCGAGGTGCATGTGGATGCAATTTCAGAATCCTATCAAACTGATCTCCATCTGCACTGGAATGACTGTGCGGAAAAAGGCACAACGATAAAATTGAACGTTCTTCCTTGCCGAGTGCCGAGTGGAAAGTATGTTGCGCACACTGCCATCTATAGACAGCATCACAAGGTGTTCCTCGCTTTCAACCCTGTTACTTCGCATTACAGGACGCAGGAACACACCGAAACCCACTCCCTGGTCGACAAATTTTAGTACATCAAAACACGTCAACCTGCCGCGTCTCGCTATCCCGCGGACTCCTGAAGGGACTCGCTACAACTCTTCGCCGTTCGCAGGAGCGTTTGCGGCACCGATGAACGGCCGATGAATATTTAATGTGGCGTGAATTATGCCTATTGGAAAGTCGTTGATTGTAATTTAGGCATAAATGTTTGAAGTGCAGGGAAAAAAACAACTGCAATTATTAGTTGCCACTACTCCCGGTTCGGTCGCTTTGGACAGCCAGCGAATGGAAGGGAGTTGTAGCAAAAAAAAAAAAAAAAAATCACTCAGAAATTATTGGCACACGTGGACGTGAAGGCGCGGGAATCATGACGTGCGTTGTCGTGTCTGGGGAAAATACCACCGGTGGTCAGGGAGGGCGACTCATGTCAAGCTGACGTGACACGCACGCCCTCGCTGAAGGGACGTCGAACGTATTAACCTGGCCCACCTGGCCTTTGCTACCGACCCGTATGATGACGATGACGACGACGGTGTTGAAATGTGGCGATTCCGCGAACTCGACCCCAAATCGTAGCTTCGTCGTCGGAAGACGGAAAAGGGTTGCTTTGGTCGCGGTGCCAATGCGGAAGCGAGCTCGGATTTGTGTTATTCCTTGCATTTAAGTTTTTTCCCCTCTGTTACCTTCGCTTGCCAGCATAATTATTCCCTATCAGCACTTGCACTTGCCAATTTGTGCGTTTTTAATGCTCCATTCGATTAGAAACGTTACGGGAGGGTTTTAGGAGGTGGTGGTAACCCCTTCCGGAATGCCCCAAACCGGACAATAAGTCCTGTGCGATGTTTTTCTGCCGATAGATTATTTACGACGTGTCATCGAATGCGTGCGTGCGGTGGTCACTTTTCCGGGGTTGGCAGTCGCCTATTGTCGTCGGCGGCGGCGGGGTCAAAATGCTTTATTGCACATTAATATAAAATTATGTCACCCCCTCCTGCACCACACCTGCACCGCCATCAGCGATGTTGTTGGTGACTCTTGTGGGTGCAGGTGCCATGTTTAGGAAATGGCGGGACCCGGTGCATCCAAACATGGGCCGTCTGGCAAATTACACCCGGTTCATGCTGTGTCACCCGCGGTTCTGTCCCGCCGTTTCCGGAGAATGCAGAATCTAATAAAACATAACACATAGCAAACGTCCGGCTTTGGGCGAGCAATTGATGAAGTGGGGGAAAGAAGTAAGTGGTGCATCGCCATGCGAAAAGAATTCGATTCCGGTGCGCCGCTAATAACTATGCATAAATTTCGCGCACACAGATTTTTATAGTGCTTAATGCGTTTATCTATGACCCCTCACTCTCTATCACACACACACACACACGTCCCCGGGGTGCCAATCCCTTGTTGTAGCCCGGAACCGGAATACACGATCACGGGGAAAGATTATCCAAGCGTAGCCGTCGCAAATGGCGTGGTGCTCCATTTTTCCTATTATTTCACTTTCCGGACGCATAATGCTGCTGCTTAAAAGAGCAAAAAGCAAAAGCAAAGGAAAAAAAAAAGGTATTGGCCAAAATCCATCCCCATCCATGATGGTGTTTGGATGCGTAATTAGGCCGGGAGTAATTTTTGGCGCGATTTGGATTCCTCCTAATGGCCCTCGGACGGGAGGAGAGCGCAGAGGAAGCGGATGGACCGGATGGAGGAGCCATAAAACTCGACCTAAAATTATTATTATGGGCAACGGGGAGGAGGACGTTGGTTGAAATAATTAGTTAATTAAAATAAAGTTCTCAAGTTATGTCCGCGCGGATGGTGGCACGGCGATGGTGGAGGCGTTGGATACCGATAACAGGATTTTCTTTCCATCCCCTAGCTTAGTGCTCCAGCTCGCGCCCGTTATTTTCCACCACAAGCCGCGTCTCGGAACTTTGTCCACGACGCCCTTTTTTTGCCGTTTCGGTGCAGGAAAGGAGCAAAGTGAAAAATTTTGGAGTGAATGCACAACGAACAAGCCAAAGGAAAGTCCTTGTTCTGGGAAAGAAAAACACTGGGGAAGCGCTTGATAACACCAAACACCCAATAAAAATTCACCGAAATAACGAGTCCATCGGTCGGTCGGTTTTTCTTGAGCACCGAAACGCTCCGCTCAAGTCGCGCGCTGCTCCTCGCGCTCATTTGCATAATTTTGTTTTTAATAATCCATTACAATGTGCCCGGCCCGTCGCTTCTTTCTTTTTCTCCCGCGATGGCGAAGGTGGTCGGACAGGCAGTAATTGCAGCTCCGCCGTGGTTTGCCTTTCGGAACGCTTTTGTTGTCCGCCCGCGAAGAAGAAGTCCGCCCACCCGCTTACAGCGCGGACTGCGCGCTTTTTGAGAACATAATTTTACACCACCGTGCAGCTTCTGCTGCTGCTTCGTTTCGAAAGAAAAGCCAACCCCCTCCACCCAGCTCCCCTGGTAAGGCGATTTGGTGGGATGAAAAGTTTTTCAACACCGCAACGCGCGAAACGACAACGCCGGCAGAAGCGAACGTTCGTCCGCCTGAAAGGACCTCCGCATTCTTCTCGTGATGGTAATTCGTTTTTGGCGCGCTTTTATTGAATTTCTCCTCCTCCCAACCAACTATGTTTCTTTCGGATCCACCCCCATCTCTTGGCGATAGATTTACGCGATCGCTCCATAACTCGAGGAGGCGAGGAATATTCAAAAACTTTTCTTCCGCCCATCGCGTCGTGGAATAAAAGGATCGCCCACCCCCGAAGGGGGATCGGGGCGTGAGATGAAGACGAAGGTTGAGTGAGAGGGTGATGGTGCTGTTAGATCACGCCACTCGGTTACGGGCATCGGTTCCAGATATTATTGCACAATACAATCACGAGCGACTAACAACCGACGCGATGAGGGTGGCTGCGGGAGGGGTAGGCAGTGCAGGGCGAGGGGTTTTGGGGTGCTCAAACCATCCAAGGGCTTTCGCTTTTTGGATGCTGTAGGTTTTAAAATGACCAAATTGATTGGACAACCCCGAACTCGCTCTTCTCAAGTTTTTCTCGGTTTCGGAGTTCCTCGTGCTGGGCGATCATGTTGGGTATTTTATTGGCGGTCTCTTAAGAAGCAAATTATCCTCGTCTTTCTACTCCAGCTGGTGTTCTCCTCTTCCCCCTTGGGTTTATCGCCGATACACTGACCAACAACCGGCCAGACGGCAAGACGCGCCCGCTCGGCAAGACCGCAGCAACCTCTAAGGGGTAACCTTTTACATTCCCGCTCGCTAAGGATGGCCTAACCTTACACTTCGAAAAAAGAAACCAAACCCAAAGCGGGCGCTTACATTCTCCATGCGCTTCCGCATCCTCCGTCCCCTATATCCTATTCCCTTCACGGAGAGATGGACTCAGGCCCCGTTGCGTGTAGCACCGTAATCGGGTAGAGGGTCTTATAGACATTTTCGACAACTAAGAATGACTGGTCGATTTTACGATCCCCGCGCGGGCGCGCGTGTCCGCCAGTCCAGCCACCAGCCGTAGCATGCCCACCCTGAGGTCGGGCGATGGTGAATGACGACGACGCGTCGACTTAAAAGGGAGTTCTTTTGAAAAAATCAATCATGAGTCGGGTTAGACCGGCAGAGCGCGTACATTCTCCCGGACCGGGGCCAACCAAGGGGGTTGCGTGACATGCCAGTTTGACTTCGGTCTAAAGACGTGCCAGAGGTTACTCATGTTGTGTGTATGCCTTCTGCACCATGCGTGTGTATGTGTGTGAGAAAGAGCGTGGCTCATTTTTTTTTTATTAAAGCCTCACTTGAATCGTCAAGATGTTGCAGCATTGTATCCCGTCTCGGCTGCGACGGAAGAATTTCATCGGGAGGAAAACCCGCCCGTTGATGGCGAGTAGATAGGTATGACTTTGTGAGACTCATCCTCGGCTTTTCCACCGCCGTCACCGCCGCCACCAACAAGCGAAGAATTTGCGCACGAAACCACTAAACCCGATCAGTAACGATCGATAGCGCTGAGCGGGGAGAGAGTGGAGCGGTAAGGTCCAGCAGGCTACAATGTTCGTATGCATTTAATCGGTCGGTCAATCGGGCATGACCGGCCGCACAAATGTTTGCCCGGAGTTGCATGAGGAGCTAAGGGCGGTGGAAGGCTTAAAATCAATTAGATGAAAAGTGCTCCGTGTTCTTAAGGCGGAGATCCATCTTTCCATTTGTTCTGCAGGTTCTTACGAGAGCGAAGGAATCTGAGGCGGCCAGAGGAAGCGGTACACCCTTGGCTGGCTGAAGGTCGAAATCGATCCCAAGATGCCACGAGCAGAGGATGTGCTCCAACCTGAACAACCCTAACTTCAGCGGCTCCGAACGGCATTTTGGAGAAACTCTTGCCCCAAAAAGAAACTCGACCACTTTGAATGGGGGAGAGTATAAAAAAGAAAATAAACACAGCAATAGGTGACGGTGAAGAGTCTACGCCAAGTGGAAAGGGCTCCAAACTGGGAACATCTTTTCTATTCTTTCCCGACCGCACTCCACTAAAGAGGATGATACTTGTGTATCGGGAAATAAGAGGACATAAAAGCAATAGGAAAACATTTCAATTCTCGCGGACCGATCCAAATCTCCATATCAACTTGTAACGAGGGTCTTACGACTGAGGGGGCCGGTTGCGTATTTTGCCTCCTCTAAAGCGCTACTCGAGAGCACGTCCTCGAGCAAACCGGGACAAGATGGGGAAGTAGATATAGGCTAGAAAGAAGCACACAAGAATAGCAAAGCGACGGAACCAAAAAAAAATAAAAAATCTCCACTACCTCCTTCCTACTCTCCAGGATTCCTTTACTCGAAGTGGGAAGTGGGAGACCATAATTGGCCATTCGGATGTGTCGGTTGATTGGGTTGAAAATTGGAAAACTTCTGGCGGGGAAAGGAAAACTGTTCTCTGGCGTGTGCGGGCCGAAGAGATTTGCTGCCGTGGGACGACGTCATTGTCACTGCGTTTGGGATAATATGCATGTTAATGGTTTGGCTGGCAACGCCACGAAGCAAAAGAGAGAGAGGGAGAGTCCCCACGGAACGCAATCCAAGACCACCAGTTCCTTGATTCTGCCGAGTTTCTTGCAGCGTTATTTGCGGTGTTTACTGTGCGCCATTTTGGTGTGTGTGTCCGCTCTCTGTGTAAGCATGTCCTAATTTTATGCAAATGGTCGGCTGACGGCTGGCCGACGGCGATGTCCTAATTGATACCGATATCCAGTAAGGCTCGCAGGCAGGCAGCCTGTTGTCGGCGTTTTTGGGGGAAAACCAACGGTCCTCTGCTTGCGGTGGACAGAAAATCACGGTCTCAAACATCACGCGGGACCGATTATTGCGGCAAACCGTGTACGGTATCGTACTCCATCGTGCAACTCCATCCCACTGATCCCGAGTTTACCGTCCTGTGTCATCCGTCCCTCGGCTCATAGTGCGTCGTTGACGGCTACCGATGTTGCTGATGATGATGATTTTGTTTGTACCGGGAAAGGTCGAAGGGATCAAAAATCCGTTCCCCCGCACCTTCCCGGAGTTTGTATTAATATCAATTACCACCGGCTATTTGCTGTCCGGGGAAACCCTTTTTCCAGAACGTTATCAGCGTTCGTTGCAGGCGTCGGACATCCTCCGTAACGGGGTTCGGGATGGTTTAACTGGAGTTGTGGTTGTGAACACGTAAGTGATGTGACTCGTAACGTGCGTGTTCCTGTTCCCAAAAGCATCCCCGATTTTGGGCAAGTCAGGCCTCGTCCTCAAAGGCTACGAACATGAACTGCGGTGGTTCATCAACAACATCGGCCACCCTGGAAGTTGGTTTCGGCCGAGGTCCATTTGTTCCGCAAACAACGCAACTCGCAATGGAGGGTACAGTTACTCATTACACGAAAGGGTAATGCTCGGTTGTCTCGGCGTGACGGTGTCCACGACGTGGCAGGGTGGCAAGCGGATGGGAAATTAGTGATGTTGTCCCACGTCCTGCCCATTGCTGACGACGACTCGAGGACGAACTTTCCCGTGTGGCGGAAAACATGAAATTTTTCTCCCTCCTTCTGTGCCAAGTTCCAAAACCCATCCGATTGTCACCCGAAAGATGCATATACGGGGGGACGAGGAGTTCGTGTGCACGGGACGTTGTGAAGAAGATGGTCTCCCACACACTCCCCACCGTGCGTCCTTTCCAGTCCCTTGCGGATGTTGGATTCGGCTTTTAACAGTTTGAAAAATGACTTACTCTCTCCCAGGAGACACCCGAGGGTGTCAAGTAACAACGGCGTTGTTGTCCCACCGTTGTCCCTCGCTCGGAACCTCCTTTCCCCTTTCCCATGGTCCGTTTGATCACCATCCCAAGATCTCTGGTGAAGATCCGCAGAGCAACACAACACATCATCCGCGCACCGCGTGGTCGCTTGCGCCTGCACATGTTTGTCCTTATTCTCAGCAACCACGCCGGGACTACGGCACCGGAGGAAGGGTCAGGGGCAGCACCGGGCTGACAACGATCCGTGTGGCGACAACGAAGTGCGATGCGATGAATGTGTGCGATACTAAATGAGGAAAACAGAAACTGCATGGGCCCTGGGACGCCCGGACGCGCCGATCCAATATCTCCTCTGCATCTTGTCACACACTTTCGAAGTTCACGTCTGCGTCCTCTCGAGGTTGTGTTGTTTTTCCGTTACTTTTTTTTATTCGTTCTCCCCCTAATGTTCACCCACCGCTTGCACCCCCATCGAACCCTGCACGATCGTTCCTTGTCGTCTCACGTTTCCCTGATTATTTCTTCGGGGCGAAAATCCCGGGTGTCAAAATCCGCCAGAACATAATCAATCATCGTTCTCGAACGCCCGTTCCACTCTGCGCCCGGCAGATATCTTCGGGGACAACACTGGTGCTGGGACACGGTCGGTAGTAAATAATATTTTTTCGCGGCCAAATGTTTTCACTCGGCCCGGGGCTTGAAGTTGAATTCCGGGAAGAATGGTGGCCTTCCCGTTGAGCCCTGTGGGAAAACGCACACATACAGACTCGAGCACACACTCAAAACATATCTTGCAGCATCGCATTCTTGCATAGCTAATGGGCCACGAGGTGTTGGCAGAGTCTGTATTAATTATCTATATACTGAGTTTATTGCCATTTCTTAATTTAGCCGATCCGCCCAGTTCCAGCTTCTGCTTAAGTCTGTCTGTCAGATTGCTACCGCAACCACCGCTGTCACCTGCCAGTGTTGCCAGGAACCTATCTTATTACACGCTTTCTTTTTTTTTTTTTTTTTTTTTTTTTTTTAATGTACATTATTTACAAACCTATTTATACTAGCTAAGTGAATAACTGTGTTCTTACACCCTAACTCTTTTTATTCCTAATCTATCCTAACTAGATATTTAATTTTACTGGAGGGCGTACAACTCGTCCGCTCCTTGTTACGTATTGCGTATTTACACATGGCTCATCCGCTTCCGAATTATTACCTTCTTGCTCTTGGTGTTCTGATGTGTCTGAATCACTAGCAGTGTAGTACATTTCAAATTCACTTTCTACGTCTGTTATAGAACCCGCAGCCTGAGATTCCAGTCTATCAGTAAAGTCAGAACTATTTCTTCCGCATGATGCTGCAATATCGATTTCTGCACTTGGTAGGTTATGAACGGGTTTTGAATGCACTGTTTCGTTGTTTTCTTGGCTTAATTTTGTACTTTTTACTAACAATCTTCTATTTCTTCGAAAATGATTTCCGTATTTATCTTGGACTACGTACGATCTGCTGTTAACTTGACGTATAATTTTTCCACCACTCCATTCTTTTCCTCCCTTTTTAAAAATAACTGTATCTCCTACGTTAAGGGCTGGCAAATTTTTAGAGGACCGATCGTAAAATTCCTTCTGATACTGGCGTTTAGATTTTATCTTTGTCGCGACATAATTTTCATCAATATAATTCCGTACTAACAATGCGCTAGATATTGGTAGCCTAGATTTAAGTCTGCGACCGAAAAATAATTGCGCTGGTGAAAGGCCCATACTAGCAACTGGTGTGGTGTTGTATTCCAGCATATGGTATTGAAACATTTTTATGTCTCCAGTTTCATAGCACCGTTTTAAAATATTTTTAGCTATTGCTACGCCTTTTTCGGCGAGTCCATTACTTTGTGGGTATCTTGGACTAGAAAAGTTCACAACAATGTTGGTTTCATTGCAATACGACATAAATGCTGTTGAGTTGAATGGCACATTATCACACCTGATTTGAGTCGGGTACCCATAATTACAAAAGATGCCCTCTAATACATCTATCACGCATCTGATTGACTTTTCATGCAGTTGTCTAGATATAACATATCCAGAATACGAATCCATTAACACGATATGATCTTTTCCAGCGTATTCATATAAATCTATACCTACTCGTTCAAAAGGATAGTCAGGAGGTACGTCCTGTAAAAGAGGTTCTTTTTGTTGATTCCTTGTGAATTTTTCACAAACACTACATGCTTTGACAATTTCAGTAATATCTTTAGACATTCCAGGCCAAAAGAATTGAGACCTTGCTCTGGCAAGAGTTTTTTCTATTCCTAAGTGAGGAGCATGGATCCATTTGGATATGGTTGGCTGCATTACTGTGGGAACGATCAGTCTATGTTCCTTGAACAACAATCCATTTTCAAAATGTAGCAAGTCACGATGTTTATAAAAAGATTGTCCAAATGAATCCAGTTTGTGATATGATGGCCATCCATTTTTTACATATTTAATTATTCGACAGTATCTCTCATCATTTTTCAACTTCTCTACATAGTAGTTATAATTATCTTGTGATAAGCATACTTTGCTAGATACAGTATGAATTATGCCTGACAGTTCCTGGCTGAACTCTTTGTTGTCTAAAAGTGGTGCGCGCGATAAACAATCTGCTATTAGTATTTCTTTTCCAGGTGTGTATTTAATACACATTCCAGGATATTTTAACAAATATAAAAACATTCTTTGCAGACGCGGTGTCACATCATCAATATCACGCTTCACTAGTGCTTCAAGTGGCTTATGATCCGACTGAACCGTGAATTCACGACCGTATAAGAAATGATGAAAACGTTCACAAGCAAATACAATGGCCAGCAGCTCCTTTTCTATTTGGGCCCACTTCTGTTCACTTTTTGACAGTGTACGGGACGCATATGCTACGGCCTTTCCTTCTTGCATTAGCACACTCCCTAAGCCATCTTTTGAACTATCCGTTTGGACTACCACAGATTTTTTAACATCAAACATTGCCAGCACAGGTGCACTGGTAATGGACCCAATGAGATCATTAACTTCATTGTCATGTTGCTCAGTCCAAGACCATTCGACATCATTTCGTGAGAGCTGTCGCAATAAGGCGGTTCTTTTGGATAGATTTGGTATGAATTTGCCAATATACTTGAGCAGTCCGAGGAGACGCAGAACATCCGATTTATTCTTCGGTCGGGGCATATCAACAATTGCATTTATATAAGACTGGTCGGGTCTTATTTGACCAGCAGACAATATGTGTCCCATAAACTTGATCTCATTTGTTCTATACTGGGTTTTTGCAGGATTAAATTTGATGTTGTTTTGTCTGGCTCTTTCCAAGACAATGGATAATGTTTTATCGTGTTCTTCAACATTTTTTCCTGTCACGGCTACATCATCGAAATATACTTCGACTCCTGGAATATCTCCAAAAACTTTCACCATGCGCTGCTGAAACATTTCAGGCGCGCTACTGATCCCAAAAGGAACACGATTCCATCGAAAACGACCAAACGGTGTCATAAATGTTGTTAAGTCTGAACTTTTTCTATCCAATTTCATCTGCCAAAACCCATTTTTGAGATCCAGTACCGTAAATACACGTTTCCCTGCCATGCGACTTACAAGATCCTCTGATTTTGGAATTAAGAAATGTTCCCTTTTAATGCACGCGTTCAGGGGCTTCGGATCCAAACAAATGCGCAAAGAGCCATTCGGTTTCTCAACAATCTGCATATTGTTTACCCAATCGGTTGGATAATCAACAGTGCTAATTATTCCTTGCGTTTCCATTGCTTTGAGCTCCTCTTTTAACCGATTATGCAAACTGATAGGTATGCGCTTTTTATAATGTAAAGAAGGGGTAGCATCTTCTTTAAGTACTATAGTGCATGTTCCTGGAAGATTTCCCAAACCTTGAAATAAATCCACATTTGATTGGATGAAAGTTTCTCTGTCTAATGGAAATGATTGCAAAGATGCCACACGTTTCAATAATCCAAATTCAATACATGTTTCCAATCCCAGTATAGGTTGAAGAGAATTATCTACAACAAGGAAATTTGCTGAGTGTGATGTATTTGTTTCTTCATCAACACACGTTAGACAAACCTGGCCATGTATTTTAATATTATTATTATTATAGTCCACGACATTAAACGACTGCTCGTTCAACAAAGGTAAATTCAATGCGGCCACCACCCTCATCGGAATGCAGTTAACGTCAGCGCCAGTATCAAGCTTGAATTCCACGGAACAGTCCTGAACACGATATTTTTTAGTCCATGTGTAATTTGATCCTTCTCTAGTCGAATTGGAGTTTACTCTATAATTAGAATCACAAAACCTATGTAAAGCCCTAACATTTTCCATGACAACACTTTTATCATTATTTACGTTACCTGATTCAGACCATGCAATCATATGAACGTTTTTGTCATTTTTCTGCTTCGAACCATCGTATGCTCGTGTTGATTCTCCCGACGTACCAGTATGGTTGTTGTTTTTCGGTGCCTTGCAGAACTTCTTGAAGTGACCTCGTCGTCCACAGCTACTACAAGTTACATCCTTTGCTGGACAATAGCGACGATGACTCCCGTTGAATGGTTGACCGCAATTATAGCAGCTTACTTTACGAGTCTCGCTACGCTCGATGGAAGCCACATCCTTATTCCCAGTATGCAGTTCTACACTGTTTACATTGTGTGCGTCGTGTTTCTGGAACAGTTGTTTATGTTTTGAGGCAGCTTCATGTGTTTTGCACATTTCTACAACGTTCTTAAGCGGTTCATCCTTGGCATCCAACAATTTCAGCTGCAGAGTTTTATCATGAATGCCAATTATTAAGCGATCACGAAGCATTCTATTCGCGTAGGACGCATGACACTTTTCACACTCGAATTCACAAAATGCCATTTGCGTTCTTAGCATGGTTTCAAATTCTGCAAATGGTTGATTTTCTTTCTGCTCGATCATATTGAACTTAAAAGCCTCGACAGCCAGATTTTTCCTTGGAATGCAGTATGTATTAAAAGCACTGATGACGTCATTCAAAGTGATGCTTCTTTTAGCGATGCTAGTTGTTGCTGCTGCAGCAGCTTCATCAGCCTTTTGTTCACTGGTGGCTGAAGTTGGCGCTTTTTTTGACGTTTGCCCGCCAAACATAGTATTCATGTCTCCGTTGTTGGGAAATAATGTATTATATATCTCCAACCCATGATCGCCAATAAGCCACAAGAAGGTTGCGATCTTGCTTTCTTCGCCCTCATTAATTTTGCCTGTGGCCATCATGAAAATATTGAACTGCTGCTTCCATTTTGGCCATTCTTTAGCCAAATTTGTCGAGTCTAAAGCTCTTGGCAAACGATCCGATGGGTTTACAGCCATTTTGTGTTTTGCACTTTGCTGCACGCAGTACGCGACCTTTACACGTTTGTTTTGCAAACGACACTCTTTTTCCGATAATAAGAGCTTTTAATCGAAGTCGGCTCGTTTTTAACTTCTGACACCATGTATTAATTATCTATATACTGAGTTTATTGCCATTTCTTAATTTAGCCGATCCGCCCAGTTCCAGCTTCTGCTTAAGTCTGTCTGTCAGATTGCTACCGCAACCACCGCTGTCACCTGCCAGTGTTGCCAGGAACCTATCTTATTACAGAGTCAGGCGGCTACAGGCGCTGGCATCCGGCAACATTTGTCGGCCGCGGGGGGAAGTTGTTTAAATTTGGGTCCCATTTTCGCCAACCCGAAACGGCGCGTCCTCACTGATGCGCACCAAGACCCGTCATCAATTTTCATCCGTTGGAAACCAACCACAAGTCTGATGGTGTCTCTTGTTGCCTGCCAAACGGGCGATGCAAGACATTCCGATCGAAAACGCCAATCCTCAACCCGAAACCCTCGGAGACAAAGATCTCTCGCTCCGTTGCTGGGAGCAAGATCGATCTTAATTATGACGACAGAAATATATAAACCTATCTAATCGCTAGGCCCGTTAAACGATTAGTTTATCTTCCTCGCTGGCAAAGTCTGGAATCTGTTCTGTTTCGTTAATGTGCATGAGTTTATAAACACAAATTGTCGTAAACAGAAGCCCTTCGATCGACCTAGCTATCGGGAGTCGTGTGCTGCATTTGTTGGACTTGTTTACGGTGGCGCAAGATGACGAATGCGTGCACATGCACATATGGCCTCCTAATCGGAGGTCGCGGCATGTCCCGGATTGGGCCGGATGTGATCCTCTCGAGAATAGACATCCTTCCTCTTTGCTTTCTTTTTTTCTTTCTTCCAAACGTTCAGGACCTGTTAATGGCGTTCGGAGAATCGCTTTACCACGGAGCGGAAGAATCTTCACGATGGGTTCGTAGCGTCCTAGGTACGCCCGAAGCCCTTTCCGCATCCCGAGAGAGCAGGGTGTGGTTCGTTTGATGATGGTTCTGATTTCTTCTGTGCGAGTGTGTTTCTTTGCGTGTATATTTTTTTGTTCACCCTTTTCGTTTGCATTCCAATCCCATTCCAACTGCCGGGTTCGACAACAGGAAGGATTTGGATACTTGCTGTTGTTCACTGGTGCTGCTTTCCACGAGCAAGGATTCAACGATGGGCAATCCGGGGTGAACCCGGGGCGTAAAACCAATCTTCCGCCAGGTTGCGCTGATGGCACGGCATTTCGAGCGCGGAGACGCACACACCGAGTCGATCCAATCCATCGGAGGCCAATTCCAATCCACCGATTGGCTGCGCTCCTTCGGCAAGGGGGTTTGCAATTTTTTCCCCTTTTTTGCCGGGCTTTCCCTTTTTTTTTCTTTGCTCTTTTGGTTTTGTGGCACAAAATTGCACAACAATACCGCCGGGAGATATGATATGAGGCCGCGTAGCATCTTTTTCCCATTACGCGGTCGAGCGAATGGGCCCCTCCTCGAGTACCTGGAGGGTTCTGATTTTTCTTCCTCTTTCCTTTCGCTGTCAGCCTGACCTTCTTGTTTGATGGCGAAGCGCGAACGGATTCAGATTTTGTTGTAAAATAAGAAAAGGGGTTTTCTCCGTTCCCTGCTTCCAGCACCGTAGGAAGCCGTACAGCTTGTTTGCGTCTTTGGAATTCTTTGTCGACATTTTGTCTTCTTTGTTTCTGGTTCACGGTTGGTACCTATCTGCTTTTTTTTTTTACTCACCTCCGAACCGGAAGATAAAATGGAGTTTCTGTATCGAAATGATGATCACTGGCGTATAGTCTGCCCTGCTTCCTTCGTTCTCTCTATCTCTCTCCCTGTGGCGTTCCTAGTGAAGGTAAACGGAGGGGAATGCAGCCGAGGGGCCTGAGGAAAACCATTTTCCATCTACCATCTGCACCGGTGTGCTGCCTCGGTGCGTCGTTGCCCGAGGTAGAGCGCGTAACGATGCGGTGGGGAATTGGACCGAAAAACATAAAATGAATGTTTTTCAATTATGGCTCCACCCTTCGATGCATGCGAAAATGGAAACTGAACATGGGGTGGTAAAGACAAGGAAAAAAAAACAAGATGTAGCGAAGGATTCACTAAAAGCTGCTTGCACATGGAACTGTGTTTCGCGGCGCGAAGAAAGGTACTGTTAGTGCATTGGAAGATAAGAAGAGGGAAAAAATACGAACCAAAATCCTTCCAGTACACCACACGCCGATTGGGGGGGGGGGGGGGGATGATGGGAGGGGGGGGGGGGTAGAAGGGTGGTTTCCCTCTGGCACACTGGGGCAATTTTCACGGCATCGAACCGTGTGTGGCGCACGGAAACCGGAGCATAAAACCTTTATGCTACGGTTGGCAGGAAAGAATTTGTCAAATCCATGCACGTTTCGATACAAATTGAAATCCCTTGCGGGGAGCACGACGCCTCGGTGGAAGGTGACAGCGAGAGGACCATCAACACCATCAACATTGTCATCATCGTCGAGGACGGCGACGTGAGGTGGTGCTGGTGCGCGGAAACCGCCGACACAAAAAAGGAACAATCTCCACTTTACGATACGAGGGAAGCATAAAATCCTTTGAGGAACGGCATGCCGTTCCGAGGTTCTTGGGAGAGGAAAGGTGGAAGTTGGGAAAAGCTGTAGTAAAGTGGAAAACGGTTCATACATATTAATTTCCATGCCCGCATGCCCGATCCGATTGATTCCGAAGAGAGTGTGGTCGCATCCTTTGACTTCACTTGCGAGAGATCCCGTACAAAATTTCTCGAATCCATTTGTCTACTACCTAGTTCTCACGACGTCCGACCATTATCTATTTAGCGGTAATTTCGTTGCGTTAGTTCCATCTTTCGCACCTCGCCCGATGATGAGTCTACAGCATCCCTCCAATGCGCTCCGTCATCCGTCGCATTGGTAAGAGGATTTCGGTAGAAACGTTTGACTTACGGTTCACCAATGGCCGGCTGACCACCCGGATGGGGAAGAGGCAACCCTGGTGACCATCAGGATCAGGAGTTTTATAGCACACACAAACTGTGGCATTCCCCGCTTCTCCTTCATCCAACGTACGCCTTCGCTTCTCGCGCGGTCTATTATGATGGAACATCATTATCTTCATCATCATCATTTCTATCCATCAAACTCGAGCGATTCTCTTCTCTGGGACGCCATGAGGTCGCTTTTACGACCCTGTAGGCTCCCACTCGGTCTAGTTCGCTCGGTCGCACTCCATTTTACAGGCGATGAGCTTCAGCAAAGGGTGAAGGAATGCCGTGGAGTAGAAATCGTAGGGAAAAAAGGTGTGTCGATTCTGCTGAGATGGAGTAATGGACCAACGCAGGGAGATTATAATGATTCAAGCCGAGATTTAATGGCCGTTCGTTGTGGTCAAGTACGGCACGCACGCACACGGTGTAGTCCTAGGAAGGTTCTCCGCGGAGGGGAAGGTTTGCAAATGACAGAGCTCCACCATCGTCCACGACGGGATTGCAAAGCGACGTTTCTTGATCTTGAAGGAATTTAACCCCGAATCCAGATGCACACTAACCATTTATTTTTCGAATCTTCTCTCTCTCTCTCTCTCTCTCTCACCCAACAGTACGAGGATGGCCTACACGGCTACGGGATGGACGCGAGCGCCGGCGGCATGTACGACCCACACGCCGGCCACAGACCTCCGGCGCTGTCCGGGCTACCACCACACCACTCCCCGCACCTGAACCATGCGGCCGCCGCGGCCTCGGTCGGCATGCACGGCTACCACGGATCCTCTAGTCATGTTTCACCGGCCTCGAGTCACATGGGCGCAGTGCAGCCGGACATACACAAGCGTGATAAAGAAGCTATCTACGGGTAAGTTTGTGTCGAAATTGAAACGTTGGAGGAAAAGATACTTGAGTTTGGAAGGAAATGAGCGGGTCGGGAGGTTGTGGCATACTTGGGATCATCACGTACACTTTGCGATCTTCACGGCTCCGCTCGTGTGGCAAAGTTTGTAATCGTCTTCTCCACGGACACGGCCAAGGGTGTGAAGACGATGATGGTGATGATGTTCATGCTGGCATACACGCGTTTGTCCCGCATCCGAAGGCGGTCGGTCGGTAGCAGGCGTCACAAGCAGTCGCCAAAAAACAAAGACTTCCTTCATTCGCTAATAACGCGATCGTATCTCGCGGATCGCGATCAATTCGTCAACGGGCTGCTCAGAATCAACCGATAAAACACACACACACACACATACACACTCCTCCGGAGGGAGATCCTTTCTTTTCAAACTCTCGCGCCAACGGAACGGGTGCCCGATGGTCTGCAAGAAGGAAAGCCGCTTGCTTACGATTCGCCATGAAAAGTTGCACTGCACAAACGTAACGGAGGAGGAAGCTTGCAGATGGCTGGCTGGCGGGTCCGTCACATTCTCTCGGCGCGTTAATACATTAAAAAGCGATAAATCATTCCGTTTCAAGGCGCGCCGGAACGGTCAGCCGGAACATCCACGGCTGTGGTGGAAGCAGAGCGACTCGTCCACTCTCGTCCCAGTCGGTGATAAACGATGTTGGGAAGCAACACCCAGAAACAAACACTTAATAATATTAACAACAACAGAAAAGAAAAAAAAACGCATAATTATTAGCTTCATCTCGATTGGTAAACATTTTGGGAGAAAATTATAACCTCACTTTTGCTCACTTTTTTGCTCTCCTTCCCACTTTGTGTGGCTGGTGCATATAAGGTTGATCGGCTTGATGGCTAATCGCTTCGGCACCAGTGCTGGACTAGCGCGGCAAGAGGACGCAGATCAAGTTAAGATATTAAAAAGGTTGGAGGAAGCGAGCGAGAAGCAATAGAGCGATAAATGGCGAGCCGAGGGATGCATCGGATCAACGGAATGGTTTCGAATGAGGAACGAACGTCCCACTCCGGCTTGTGGCAGCTAATCCTTCGAACGGCGAGATTAAGGAGTAACTCACAGGCTGCAACGGTTGGAGCCGGGGATTCATGGAAACCTCGGGCGGCCAAAAATCAAACCGAACCGGAGTGGAGTCGGCAGAGCGAATCGTATAACAAATTGCAACATGAGATAATTATGATGATTATAAAATTTCGTAATAATACCTATTAAATTAGGCATCCTTTTTTTGTATGGTCCTTTCGATGAGCGGGGATATGCACACGCTCTTCTCGATCAGGATGCACATAGGCATAGGCTGACGTGGAGTTCCTGTGCAGCACACAGGAACACCGTAAACTATAAATTTAAAATGTGATCAATCTATTAAGCAAAATTATGGTGCCGTGTGGAGCTTATCCTTTTTGTTTTTTGCTTACCGGGAAGGGGTTTTTGTTTGGAAACGCTGGCCCCGCCGTTCCCGTGCTTCATTCCGTCATGGAGTTGCACCGAATAACTTCCCCAAAAGTGATCGAGTGAGGCATCTGGCGTTTTCTGGCATTTGTCGTTGTTCAGCCTTCACTTCCTTATCCTTTTCCGAATGGTTCGCCCGGAGGTGTTGTGCCGCTCGGTTGCCTTCAGCATTTATTAAATTTTTCCCAGTCCTCGGTGCTAGGGACCCTATTTCGGGGTCCTACACTTCCGCAGGCCGATTGGGGGTGCATATTGATTGTTTCACTTTTTTGGGCTGTTTCTTTTTTTTTTTTTGCTTCCTCTCCGGGGTCCTCTCCAGGGTGCGAAAGGGATAATTATGCCCGATAAGTAGCCCGAGCCTTTTTGCGGTGGGTGGCTGCTGGGCCGTTCTGGACTGACTGGCTGCCAAGGACAACAGGACTTCATGGGTTTCTGTGCGGAGGAGAAGGAAAACGGAAAATGAAAACCAAATGCACACCCAAACGGTAAACACGATAGAGAAGCAATTGGGCAGCCTGCACCGCAATTTGTTCGTCGTCGGTGGTGGCTTGTGGTGCCGTTCCTGTAGGCCGTTATTATCCCATTAGTGCGCGTGTGGCTGCACACAATCTGATCATCCGATCGCTACCGCAGCTTTTTATTATACACATTATGATCGGAAAAAAGGCGTCCGCAGACGGGGGAGGCCCATGGCTCATACATATGCGGCGAGCGGTGCTGACGTTTAGCTTCGGCACGTTTTTTTTTCTCCCCAGTTCGGGACATTTGGTTCCGACCTTGTGTTTAGTGTTTTATTCAGCTTCCTCTGTCTCCCTTCCGCTCCTCGGGTGGTGGTTACGGAAAATGTACATGTATGTTTTTTTGTGCGTGTGGCTGTTTCTCTCGAGTGGCCCCGAATTGATTAAATAGAGGAAGGCGCGAGGGTGCCGTGTCCACACACGAGCGGAAGTGATCTTTTAATTTGTATGCTTTTAATGCACACACACCCGCCCACCGGATCGGAAGCGATTAGGAGGCGCGGGCCCCTTCGGAGCTATTGGGAACATTGATGGATAAATGATGGGTTTTAATGGGAGGAGAACGAAACGCAGTTTGTACAGGCGAATAAATAATAATAGTTTTAAAAAAACCTACTGAGTGTCGCACAAATTAATTTTATAACACTTGCCGGTAAGCGGGGTGCTCGTGACACGGATTTGCCGTCGTGAAAACTCTTATCAATTTATTGCCAGCTGTTTATTTGATTGACAGTCACACGGTTGAAGTTGTTGGAACTTGTTCTTTGTTGTTGTCGTTGGCCCGGATGGTTCAATATTTGAATTTTGCACGGCTCCATGAGGCCGGTATTTGTTAAGTGCATATTGATAAATCGATCGCAGCGCCATTCGAGTTGACAGTGTAGTTTACACATAAAGGACAAAGTTATTTTCATAAAAATGAGCTTCGAACACATGTTTGCTGAGCTTCTCCATTGTGCTTCATTTTCCGTTAAGTCCTTGCATAAATCATATTGCAGTGTAAAAGCTGCACTCCATAAACATCGCAACACCGATAAACGTCGAACTTCAGCGAGAGGGATGTGTTTGCCAACATGCATTAAATAAACGCAATCAAGTGCCTTCACAAGTCAACAAACGCTCCGTTGCATTAATATGCAGGCGAACATCGCGTAGAACATCGTTTAAAAGGTTCGATTTCGACTCTTGATATCCGTTGGCCCCGGTTTTACGGCTTGTATCGTCTAATGAATAGTGACAACGTTAGTTTGGGGTGGGGGCTTTTACGTTGCGGACGTGACGGAACCGCGAGCGGTCGAACGATTTGTTCGACAACTTCATCAAATCTCCCGTAAGCTGGGACGGATGGGTCATCAGCATCTTATCTCCAATGCCGTTCCATGGCCATGGATCGATCCGGCGTTTTATGCGATCGTTAAAATGCCCGGAGAATGTTCCGACGAGGGTTGCCGTTCTGCCGCTCACGACGGAGCCGCGAGGCTATAATCTGGAATTAATCGTCGTCCCGGCTAAGCTCGCGATCGCGTTTATTTCGGACCGCAAAGATCGATGAGGGGAAGAGGATCGTGCGCGCAGTGACGAGGGGAAATGTATGTATGTATGCATACATGCATGCATGTTTTTATGTAGCAGCATCCTTCAGCCAGCCGGCAATGCATTTCCGGTCCAATGCGGCAGACTCGTTGTGACAAGTGAGTGAGGCTCGAAAATGAGGGAACGCATTGACGATGGTAACGGGGCAGCAGCGGAGGTAGGGGGGTTCACAATCCAAATCCCTTAAAATAAAATCCCCCTCCCGCCCGCAATCCCTCACTCACCGAGGCAACCCGCGGGAACGACGGAAACCGAACGGTTGAGACGTTTTAAATGCCAAAATGTGATTCTGTTTCATTAAAAATTCATACTTTATGTATGACAGCAACCTTGTTGTCGTCCACGTTGTCCGGATGGGCGATGGAAGGGTAGCAAGGAGGACACCGTCTCGAGCTCTTAGGCATTAAATGGCATTTCGTGAGCGGCAGCGCGTTTTCGAACGAATGAATAAACGATCGTCAGGGCGTCATCTCGGGAGGGGCTTCCTGTTTGATTCGTTCCGTTCGCGGTTCGCGGGGATGTGAGTGGGGAACGAGGCTGGCACGCCTTTCAGGAGGGCACCCTTCCGCGTGTGGCCGGTATTTGTGACAAGGTCTCACACAACTCCATCGCCACGACGCGGACCCAAGACGGCTGACGCTGCGCTGATGATGATGAAGATCGCGAACGCGACTTTGTGTCTTGCGTGTGCAGCGGCGGATCTCATTTCGTACCGTGACTGCCCTGCACCGATGCACCGAAGACCGACGATGGCTGGCGGTATGGTGTGGTGTGCGTGACCGTGTCTTGTCTTGCCCCGCGTGCAAGGGGAACGCCACGAGGAAGAAAAAAAAAACAGGAACGAATTGGCCGCGAACGAACCGCGACCAAAGTTCACGCGTCTGCACGGCTTCGAGATCGCCGTTCTCGTCCGTTTCTCATCGGCGCGTCATCTTCTCGCGCTCTTTGTGTCCTCGGCGACGGCGCAAATGGTCCCGCTCGCCCTGCTCCCTCCGGGTGTGGCCTGAAGTGTGGACGGCGAACGTGTTGAATTGTAGATTGATTCCCTTCCACGGCATTCCGATATATTGGGTGAAATTCCTTCGCTTTTCTTCGCGAATCTAAAAAGAAAGACACACGAAAAAAACCCAATGCACTTTTCTATTTGCATCGAAATGTCATCACTGACAGCTGGCAAAAAGATGACAGCTCATCTAGTCAGCCTAGGCTGCTGCGCTGCATCATCGTGTCAAAACAAAGAGCCGCGCGTCGTGCGTTTCGCCAGTAGGGCGACATTTCGGTTTGGATTTACTTTACTCCTCCGTTGTATTTACACTTCCTCCTGCTTGTCCGTGCGCCTCACCGTGGCATCTCGTTAGGCATATGATTCACTTGGCCCGCTTAGTGGCCCCGAACCGGGCGAAGTGACAGCGAAGAAAATGAGACAGCTAATAAAATGCAGCAATAAAAGAAGGAACGGCGGAACGGAAACCCTCCAGCGCCTCCACCGCGTGTGCCCCGCGGGCGGCCACATTCGCTCGACGGTATGTGCATCTTTCTCCCGGCAATTCGCTGCAACGAGAAGCTGGTGATCGCGGAAAGGGTACTGCAGCTGCCGGGGTTGCCGAAGAGGGTGAGTGTGAGTGTGTATGCAGTTAAAACGATGGAAAAGAGTAACACAACAACGCCGGGGTGAACCACTGCACCAACCGCACTGGTAACTACGGCAACGATCTCCTTCCGTTCAGGTTCCCATCCACCCACTCGCGCCAAGCCCGGCTCCCTGCCGCCCCTCACAGCAGCGTAGCCAAGCACAAGGACACTGGGTTTCTCTGCGCCGCTTCTTTCTGCCTCTTCCGAGATTCGTCTTCGACATCATCATCATCACCATCGTCATCATCGAGGTCTCGCGTCGCAGAGTGCGAAGGAGTAAAAGAGAGAGACAACGCGGGGAAAGATGCACCAGGCAACGGTACGGACTCTGCACTGCGTCATGTTCTTACAGTTGGACACGTTCACGAACGGGTGCATCTTCGCCGGTGCACTCTGTGTATATTTACCGAACACTTCCCAACCGGCTGCGCGACGACGACGTCGACCCGGGTGCATATGTGTACGGATTGCGTTTTATTTTTCCCCCGGTTTTCCAACCTCACGCTCATTTTCTCAGTCTACTCCAGAAGCCGAGAGGACCATCGTGATGTAAATGATTTTTCAAACAAAATCTTTTCAACAACTCCAAACAACTGCAAACCGCAACCGTGGCATGCGTTTCGGAACGGGCCGGACAAGACACACGTTCCCACAACGACGCTGATGCCTGTCAGAGGTGCGCTGGATGGTTTACTTTATTTTTGCGATGTTCCCAAATGTTTTAAATTTGCCTTCACTCAAACTAGCCGTACCAGGCCGCGTTGCTGTCGAGTCCGCTAAACGCATTAGAACGGTGTCGGTTCTGGTTTATTGTACGTCCGCTCGGAACCTTCACCGAGACGACACTCGACAATCTTTCTCCATCCTCGTGGCCCTTTTTCACATGCGGTCTGAGAGGGCAGTGTTGTTTCCTTCCTCCCCATTTTCCCGAGCAGCACGAACTCTCGGCGACCGGCGATTGCTGGGCAAACATGCACCGGGTAAAAAATCCTACAAATTACATAAACAATTCTTCTGCGGTTGCCTACGGAGGCTGCTGGATTGGATGCTGCACAATATTTAGTGACATTATCAAAATATTTACGTACGCTGGCGTCGGTGTCGTCCGCGGCCGAGATTCCCGGCTTTCCCTTATTATTCTTCCGTCTGCAGACGCCCGATGTCTCCCGACGCACCGGATCTTCCGTGGCGGTCGTCCGAGTGCGCTGTCGCTGGCTGCAGCTAAACGAGGTGGTTAAGCCAAGGCACTAAGCAGCACCGCCGCATCCACACCACAGAAACCTTCAGCTGCGGCGAGGAGGAGAAGTTGCCAGGGCTTCCACTTCTTCGGGATCGGTCGGCGGGTGTGTTTACTTGCGTGTGTGGGATGCAGGCGGGCCCTAGCACCGACTGTCCGGCCTGGGAGAAGGGCCCGCGCGCTCGAGTGTCTGCTCTGTTTCGTTCGGGCTTGTGTTTATCTACACTAAACAACCTTCGACATGTACACACTAATAATATGGTGCTTGTGCTGTTGTGGTATGCTCTTTTCTGCCCCCGCGGTCTGCCACGGCTGACTTAGCGCGGTCCCGCACGTGGAGGAAGACCGCAGTGAACGTTGAGGTATTTTGCTACTGCATCCCTCCCAGAGAACCTCCCCACTTGAGAATGGGGCGGTCTTGGCTGTACCGTTTGGCCACGGAAAGTATCTCGTGTATCTCACCGGACCAGGCCGGATCCGTCCGTCCTTCCACAATTGCACACTTCACGGTTGCTGCAGCCCCGGGATGAACGACGGAAGCGGTGCATTCGGAAGGTGGCACGTAAACATTCAATATAGACATCAACAGCGGCATGGGCATATGCGCAAGGTAAACCTCGGTCTACAGTCTCTCCCCTTCTCCCACGAAGTGAGTCCACGCGGAGGCTCTCCATCACGTCGAGATTGTTCTCGAACGGTGAAGCCGGGTCATACGCTGGCCCTATACCAACTTTGGCCATCTGAGAGGCTTGTTGGGCATCACTTAGACAAGCCACGGTGGACTTAGTCACCCTGAACGAATTCCTGCGCGTACTTGAGCCCAACAACTTGGGTGCTTCTTGACCGGGGTCTTTTCTTCCTTAAAAGTCTCACACGGCCACGGGCAGATACACCAACACATATGCTAGCCATCTCTCGCTTTCGGTTTTAGCAGGTGTTGAACGAGAGGGTAGGGAAGTTTGTAACTTTGTCCATCAAATTCTTCCCACCTGCAAACCTGTTTCAACCCGCTGCTGTACGGGACACTTCCCTGCAGGAATGTACGGTGTTCCTCAACCGTTCTCAACATTGTCAAGCCAACAGACAATTCTGGAGGGGCGGTGCATGTGTGTGCTTTTGAAGTTCTCTAAGTCAGCAAGGCAGCCGAAAGCCATCAGGAGGATGGCAAATCTGAAGGCGTTCCAGTCGAGAGGAACTTTACACTTCATCGTTCCACACGATCGCCAGCGAGGATCGGCCCCCGGGAGGACGTAGCTGGCGGCATAACGAGGGCGAATCTTGACGGGCGCGAGATGCTTATCACACCCGTTTAAATAAATCCGTCAGAGTTCCGAACAACGGCTTCGACAGGCTGCTCTGGCAAGGGCTGTGGCTCCTTGCTTCAGTTCCTTTCGGGATCGTAGCCCGCTTTGAAGTGTGTCACATGGAAAACGAGGCCGCTCATTCAGCCGAGGTTTTTATTGGATCTTATCGCGAAAATCTTTTCGCCCTTCTTTCCCCCGGATGAAAGTGTTGAGAATAAAAGGGCTAAGAAACGGTTCTTTTGGTGGCGTGAAGTGTGACGAGAAAAGTGAGCGTCAACAGTCATGCTTTCAGATATACGAGGGAACTTCATTCTTAGGCCTAGCGCTCGGGACTCCTCATCTTTATAACGGCACGAGTTGGGAGTTGTTTTGTAGATGAAACCACGTTCGTTATTTGATTTCTGACACTCCAAAAGGCACACTGAGGCAGCCCGGAATCCAATATAACTCGTCATCGTGCGTAAATTGACACGAATATGCGTGAACAGAATACGGGCCATGTGTACACCACCTTGGATAGATGGAGTACGATAAGGCTCATACATTTGCCCAAATGTTTCACCTCCTCCTACTTCTCCTGCTTCTACACCCTGGCCTCGGCGGCATCGTGAGTCGTACGGGGACAGCAAAAGTGATGGAAAATGCTACAAATAAGTAAACACACCGCGGCCACTCCGGGCGATATGGAAAAAAGGGGAATGGCTTTTTTTAACTATTTTTTTTTCTTCTGCTGATAATATTCTTGTGCCCAATGAACTGTTGGGGTTACATGCTCAAATGTGGTGAGAGGGTAAGAGGGGAAAAGG
Source organism: Anopheles atroparvus (assembly GCA_914969975.1). NCBI lineage: Eukaryota > Metazoa > Arthropoda > Insecta > Diptera > Culicidae > Anopheles > Anopheles atroparvus. The sequence goes on from CAJZCY010000001.1 coordinate 13,659,123, forward strand.
GGGGAATTCTGAAGGGGGTAGAATAGTCAACAGAACGAACGACTTCCGAAACAGCGATCGCTCCCTCCCTGTCTTTCGCTCGGTGGCGCAGTGTGGCGTTTTTGATAGAGGGACGTGATTCAACATTTGTCAAACGCATAAACTCCTAATGACATTGCTTTCACCCACGGTGGAGTGTCCTTCCCTCCGTGCCCTCGGACCATGTCCGCCCCGTTCTGTACACACGGTGGACACACTTTTTCGGGTTTATTTCGGCTGTTGATCTCATAGCCCACGGAGCGCAGCACTCGTGTGGTGGCTTTTTCCTCGTTGGGAGGTGGCTTTCCGTAGATTACTTTATGACTTGCACGAGCGGACAGATGGGCAAGGGAGCAGGGGGCCCACTAGGAAAAACAAACGCTATCAGACGCGGCCTCAGCTGTGTGCGAGGACGCCGGGGAGTGGATTTTTATTCCACTCACACGAAACGCACATTAATCCACACTGATTCCACCACGCTGCCCTCCGTGTCGATGCTCACCTTTGCCCATTGGGGACCCATCGCCGTCTTCCGGTCTGGGCCGAATCCAGCTGGGCCACCACCGGTTCCACAATGCGTACACCAAGTGTCGATTACATGGCATATTTTCACTCGGACATTAGCGCTACGAAATTACATGTGGCATTACTAGAAGTTTCCGGACCACAACACAAACAGAAAAAAAAGAAAATGAAACAAAGGGCTTCACGGACGAGGCTCACGGGAGGGAGGCTGGTGAACCTTTTGCCCGAGTGACAAACAGTTTTCCTTCGCCCACCCGACCCCTTTTTGATTGCGGAGGTACAAATGAGTTGTGCTGCTAATGAAAATGAAAATGCACCACTAATTCTTCGGCGGTCCTCTGATGATTCCGTACTCTTTACTTCTGTTCTAATTTCTCTGCCTCTCTTTCTCTTCCACAGACACCCGCTATTCCCGCTGTTGGCGCTTATTTTCGAAAAGTGTGAACTAGCGACCTGCACCCCACGAGAACCGGGCGTGGCCGGTGGTGACGTTTGTTCGTCAGACTCCTTTAGCGAAGATGTGGCTGTATTCAGCAAACAGGTATGTATCCGTACGACATTCTAGGCACACACTCATCACACATTCTCCTCGCAAAAGTATTGGAAGATAAATCTACCCCTGCAAAGGCAACCGAAGGTGATCGTGACTGACTTCTTTCTGGCGTTGAGCACCGTGTGACTCGTTCAATGGCGGTGGGGAACGAGGATGCAGTCGAAATTTGTCTCCCAAGCGGGAGATCAACCTTGGAACCGCCGGGCTCATTTGCCTAAGCGACCTGTGCCTCCCAAGGGAGAGCGAAAGGCACCAAACATCACCCGCCATCGCCACTAGGGCCATGGGTGTGAGATATTAATCAAAGTCTCTGGGAACCATATGAGCCGCGACGCCACACATTCTTCCCTGGATCTGGAGATCCGGGGGGTCCTGGTTTGATTGTGCGAGCAGGCGCGCGCGGAGGGCTACAAAGTATGTGTATCGGCGTATGCACCCCGTGAGCATTCGCGCAGAACGACTCGCACCACAGGCCAACTGGGGACCAACATCTAATGGCCTCGGCAACCAAAACAAAACAACGAGCAGCACAAAAAGCGTTACAGAGAAGATAATAGAAAGAAGCGGAGAAACGATCGATCATTCATAATCAACCGATGGTCGTATCGCAGCACGAAATTGATGGTGGCCGTTCTTCCATCTGTGCGTCCGCGCGATCGTTTGTTTGGTGGACCCCTCGCAAGGAATTCCCGATGTGTGTTGGTCCTAACGATAGCAGGCGACCATGCGATCACTTCCCGCGCAGCGAAAGGCGACCGAGTCGCGACCTTTTGCACGACGACCAAGACGACAACGACGACGACGCTCGAGAGCGATGGTGTGGCGTCTTGCGCCCGCCAAACGATCAACGGCGTCCCAACGTGGTTCGTGGTTTTCGGGTGGAATCGGATGTTGCTGCACTCTCTGTTTTGTGTCGCCAGTGCCCGCGGATGGTGTGGTGTTTATTTGCGTTCGCGAGCGTCGATTAATTAACGGGTTTGAATGCAAACGCTGCTGCTGCTGCTGCTGCTGCTCGATTTGTCTCCCTTTTTTTTGTCTCTGCCTTAAACCCGCGTTCGACCATTTCCTGGCGCGGCCCATGAGAAAGGTGGCGAATGGGGGCGAAGCGGGGGACCTCCTTCATTCCTACGAGACAATGTTCCACTCGTTGCGTTGGGTTCAACGGCGCTTTCCGCACTCCGAGAGTGCGACACCGGAATGCCTAAGTGGTGCCACGGCGTATCGTCAATCCGCGCGCGCACTTTCTGCTAGACTAAAGCTGAGCTAAAACAAACAAAAAACGAAATGCAAGGTCGGACCTCCCGATCTTCCCGTGGCCAGCGCACGCACCGGCCTATCTTGTGCGTTCAGCACGGTTGGCTCGCAATCTCGAAGACAGTTGCGCTATGTCTAAGCCGGCGCGCCGTTCATTCACAGGGTGTGGACAGAACAACGAGTCGGTCAGGGTGACGAACTAGAACGAAGTGATGCTGCGTGTAGTCACAGGGTCCAGGGGTGGAAGGGAGTGTCATTAAAACGTGTGTCCGCTTAACGACCAACCGAAGACACGGCAAGACGAGCGCGACCGTGCCGTACCGTACGCTCACCTACCAACTCCAAGGGAGTCGACGGTCGGGAGATCATTCAACATTTTATGTCATTCCTCAAACCGGCGCGTCCTAAGAGCGTTCTCCCGAATGATGGGATCGCTCTCGCGCTCCATTCCACGGCCGGGCCCTGGGAAAACCATAACCGGCCCCGGGAAATCTGGACGAACCGGGCCGGACGAAATGGGGGGGGAAGCGAGATGCGAGCAGCGGACGATAAAACGCGAGCGTGCGCGCGGCGTTCGGACAACTTTATGGCCGTTTTAAGAGGCTGTAAAAAAGGTGGCAAGGCGTGTGCTATCGACCCGAATCCCGTTTGCCGTACGGCACGGTTTGGTGTGTGTGTTTGTGTATGTGTTTTGATGTGGTTCTTTGGGTCTTCCTTCGGGGCTGACGAGAAGAATAACAACCGGACGGAGTCTGAGAGTGTCACACTGCGCTCAAGGAGTCATATGCTTGTTCTGGTTCTGTCTTGTCCGTGTTTTTACTGCCCGGCACGACTCTTCTTGCCGCGCTTCGGTTACCGCACACCAAATCAGGTCTTCAAGCCTTCGGGTTCCCGGTGATCCCGGATGATTTTCGGGGCGGCGTGTAAGCTTATGTCCCCGTTTGAAGTCCTCCAACGCAGATCCCCCGTCCGCTCTGGGATGATTCTCGAGAGGATTCTCGTTTAGTGCGAAAGTACCCCGCTCGTCGGGAGACAACGACTCGAGTAGGTGGAAAAGGAGCACGTTGATTGATTCTAGGTCATTCCTAGTCTGACCGTAATCAATCCTCGGGGAGGGAATACAATATGGTTTACGGTTGCCCTCTGCCTCATCGTACACCACCGCCGAGGCCGAGGACGCCGGTCATTATCGGTGTGATGTTATTTTGTTATTTATGGCGGCTCTCCTTCCCTGCGTCATCAAACGTCCGACCGAGGAGAAGTCGAGCGCGCCCACGATGTCTGCACAATTTGGGATGTCGACGGCGTGTGTTCTGAAGACATTTTGAATCCAGAGAACCCAGTAACAAAAAAATAATAATAATAAACTCGTTGTCCGAAGAAGTCCAACGTAACCAGACGTGTTTTTTTTAGGCTTAGGAACTGCAGGGTTTTTTTTCTGGATGGTTGTCGTTTTGGTCCTTTTTTTCTTGTCTTTGTACTCGAGTTTTTTTGGGGACTTCATTCCACATAGCAAAACGAGCGTTTTTGGACGGAGCGTTAGAAGGTGTTCACTTGAGCTCGGCCCACATAATTTCAAGAGGAGGGAATTTAAAAGGGAGTAAAAAAACACCCCAACATCGATAGAACAATGTATGCATTGTCCGAGAGGCTGACGTGCGGCTTCATCCTCAACTTCTCCTTCTCATCCCTTTGGACCGACACATTCCAGCGGCGGGCACCTTCGGGAAGGAGTGATTCAGGGAAAAATTCGACCAAGTGGTGGATCATGATGTTCGGCATCTAGATAACGGAAAGGTCCCGCGTGCGCCCCGCCGTTCGCCGTGCTCCGTGCGTTGCTGTGTGCAGATGTGTGAGTAGATGGTGTTTCCTCCTTTTGCTTTCAATTTTCGGCCAAATGTAGGCTGGGAAGCGGCGTGACTTGGCAGAAATGTAAATTTGCCACGATGAACTGTCCTGCGCGGCTTGAACCAACCGCCCCAGTTCTTAAAGTTGTGCCACTCATTTTTTTGTTGTTGAATTCGTTCGTTGCAGCCGGTGTAATGACTCGACGGGAATGACTCGTTTTAAACATCGTTTGCTAACATCGACAGGGAGGGAGGGTTTCAGTTCTTGACCTAAGCTCGATCTGGAAAAAAAGGCGAAGGAGGTAATTCACCCCTTATGGCTTGGTTTATGAATCATTCCTAATGTCATTCAGCTAATGTAGGTGAAATTCAATACGAAACCTAAATTGACATTTGCAGTGTGCAATTTCAACTATCTGTCCTGTTTTTTTTTCCTCCTCAATGTACTTGTCCATAAGCCGTCATGCCTAACTGCTTCCGCTGCTTGATGCAGAGACGTCAAACGTACACGAGCTAAGATTCGAACGGACCAACCAACGCGGTGATTACAGGTTGAAATTTCTTTGGAATAATTTTCAATCAAAAGATATCATCAAACTTTGTATCCCCCGAAACGAACGGCGGGAAGAAAAACTTCATCTGCATATTTATTTCATTTTGAAACTGGTCGCTTAAGATTGCGTTCCTACCCCGTTCAGCGTGGAGACGTTCTTGGTGATGGCTTTTTGCCTTCAAATATTGAACTCTAACCATCACATCCCGTTGCGATGGGCCGGGTTTGCTGGGATGGGAAAGTGGTCGATGGTTGCTGCCGATCGACGAGGGGTTTGCGTCCGTTTGGTCAGTTCGGAATTATGATGCGCTCCGCTAGCGCTCCGGTTGGTCGTTTGGTCGATTTATGCCGAGGATTTGGGACGCTGTGTGCTGTAGAACGGGCCAGAGAAAACAGTGACCAACGACGGCGACGACGACGCCGACTTGTTTCTGAAACGACAAACGCCAAACCCAAAATTCTAAACATTAAAATAAATGTATCTTTTCTTTCTCCTCTCGATCGTTCGGCGATCCACCCACCGTACCACGCACCGTGTTCGCTGCTCAACTCGAGTGAAAAAACACAAAAAAACAAACCTGCTGTAGGGAACAGCGGTGGCTCGGGGACAGAGAATCGCCTTAACCTTCATTGCGTTAAAAGAGGTTCAAAAGGGAACGAAGAGCAAACGAAGATCGAAGCACGGAGGGTTGAAGACAAAAAAAAAAACGGCCAAAAAATAAAATTTCTTCCAGATGACACTAATCTGATTTTCTCCTTGAAGCGTATTTCAAGCTTAACACACATTCTTGGTTTCTGTTTTCTTCCTGCGGTGCTGGTTTCCCCTTTTCTTTGCACCGCGTTCAACTCTTTCCTGTCCCATGCAGGGCCTAAGGATTGTCTTTTGTGCTGTTTGGTTGTTGTTTTTGAATTTTATTCTTGCTTCTCTTGGCTTATTTTATTCCTTCCCTGTGGATTCTGCCTGTTAGCGAAACGCGCAACGGCAGCAGCAGGTTTGTTGTCATTTACGGTATTTGGAAGGTTTTTGTATTGAACTCCGGATCCGGCCGAACAGAGGCGTATAAACCTTCGCCCCTGTAAGCTTCGTTGCTCGAACGTTGTAGCGATAGGGTTCTTTGCAGGGGTCATACTGGATCGATACGGTTGTTTGGCAGCAGTTTCAATTTTTTTATGGCAGGCTTATAGGTGTTCTATACTGAAAAACAACAGTTGTTTTATGTTATCTACCATAAAAGAAGGGATTGACAACGCATGTTACGAAAGTGAAGTGTATGTTGTAACTGAAGGGAAAGTTTTACATAAAATAAACCGAAATAAATTAATTAATCATAAAAGTAAATTGTAAAAAGGGCAACGAAATGGAGGAAAGGTCAAATAGTGAGGATCGGAATGGAAGATCTTTAAATTGCTTCTTCTTCGTTTTAAGGGAGTAATATATAATTGTCGAAAATGAAGACGCAATAAAATGGTTTTTAGATATTTCACTCGCGTTAGACCAAACGAAATGAAAGCACATGTTCATACGTCTCATCAAATAAACCACACTAGTTTACGGAAAATCCAAGCAAATATCATTTGGGCTAGATTTTAAACGTAATTACAAATGGCTCGCATATGGCACATGTTCACCGAAATCTTCTTCATCTTACGACCTCTAACCGAAGAAAGTATCAACGTCTGTTTGAGTATGGCAGGGCGTTCTTTTTTAACTGAAGCTTGCCTATTTTCACGCTGGCTCGAAAGTGGGCATTTGCGTACATTTCGTGGAACTACGGTGGACCTTAATCTCTTTCACTCGCAGAACCCGCCGGCTCAAATTCCAGCGCGCAGATGATCATTTGCGAGAAGCCTTCGGGCGTGAAGACAACGAGAGCATATGTTCCAGGTTGGCTTCCCAGCAGGCATGAAGGACGCAGGCAGTACAAAGGTACATTTTCTATTCGTACCGTCCCTTCCCCTCATCTCACTGTGTCCCTCCGTTTCTCTGTTTGCGCTAAGGCCATCGTAGAGCTTTTCGTGACCCACCGGGAGGGTCAACCGCTCTGCCAAACCCAAATGCCCCGTGGTCCAAATGCGAACGAAAGGAACCGAACCAAACCCTCGAAACGTATCGGAGACGAAACGGGACGCTCCGCCGAGCCATTGTACAATGTACAAATGGGAAAACCTAAAGCCTAGTACACAAACGCAGCATTATGGCTGCGTAGTGAAGCGAAAATAACTCCCCTGGAGGCGAGCTAGAGGACTGAACTGTCGGAAAAGAATGAAAGGATCAGGGGAAAAATAACACAACACCTTCCAGAAAAGGTCTGAATTCCACAAGAGGACCGGAGAAGAAAGGCTGAAAAGAGAAGAGAGACACACACAACAACCGACCACCACACCGATCCTAAGCAGGCATTGGCCATGGGCCGGGGGAAGAAAAGGGCCAGAAGAAGAAAGGACCGGCGGCCAGGGCTTACGGGCTAACAATGGGAAACCGAGGAAAATATCGAAGATTACAATTATGTGATCAAAGGAGACTTTCAATTTTGCTCTTATTCATTATGTTTGATCGCCGTGCGTATACCCTTTCTTCCCCCTCCAGTGCTTTCCCCGGTGTTTTTCACCTTCTTTTCCCCTTTGGGTTTGGGTCTATGTTTTTCTTCGGTTTAGTCTCGACCTTGGGCTACGCGGTTTGGGCTGCGTGCGCCGTTTTTGTCGAACGATCGATAGCGGTGAAGCCTGAAGCTCTGGTGCTTGTGATCGCTTTTCCTCCGCTCTCCCGTTGATCTTCGCGTTTTCTACCTGGCCCGGACCGTGATGCGTTCTGAATACCGCAACCTCTAACTGCACCGTAGATCCAGTTCGGTTTCCCTTCCCTTTCTCGAGTTTCAACCCAAGCAAATCAACATCGAAGTCGACCTTCGCTAGGCGATGTCGTGCTAGGACGCTCCTAACTATTCTACTTTCCCTTTCCTCACTCTCGGTGCCGGTGAATTCCCTTCGAACCATTGCTATCCCTCGAGAGGATCGCTTCGTTTCCCGCGGGGGTTCCAATTTGTACGGGCCAAAGCCCAACCCTCTCCCTGCGCCGGCAGCGATCGACGGAGCCGTTCGTTCAATGTGCCAACAGCCAAATGACAGAGCTAGGAACCCCGCAGTGCACACCCTTAGAGGGCCCGTGGGCTTTCTCTCTCTCTCTCTCTTTGTCCCATCGGTCGATTTCCTCGGTGCACTTTCCCTTCCGAGGTCCCCTAGAAGCGCACCCTGGATCACGGGGTGTTTAACGCATTTTGGGACCTCCTTACGGAGTCCGTTAGCAGTCCCGAAGGCTCCGGGGATGGTTCTCTTGAGCGGACCTTCTTGAGCAAAGAAACGACATTTGGGACAGCAGCAGAAGAAGAAGAACTTAAACACACACACACACACACACACTGGTTAGTGACTCGAAGAAAGGAGAAGTGGAGTGGGGAAGGACATAAAAAAAAACGCAAGCCACGGGGTGACACAGTTTGTGTACGCGGCCTCGGATATTCGTGTGCCGGCTAGCCTTTTTAGGAATTTCATTATTTTCATGCTCTTTTTTTTCATTTTGCCCTTTTTTTCCTCTCCCGCAGATATGGTACGGTTTTCGTTTCGTTTCATTTACGTTTTTGTTACATTTTTTTTGTCCGTGTGATGTTGTGTTCTTCTGCTCCGTGGTCCTCAGTTCTCCGTCTATGCCGTGTGCGGAGATGTTATTCTCGTTTGGTTGTTACTTCGTTTTTTTTTTCTCTGTAGATACGTTTTTTTTTGTATTAATCCTGTGCGACTGCCTGCGTCTGTGTGTGAATGTCCGGGGCGGATGGTTTTAATTTTCAAGCGAGTTTATTCGTTTTTTTTTCGCTTCATCCATACTTTCCCTTACCCCTTGGGTTCGCGGGCCACAGCGCTCTCCCGGGGAGATCGATTGCTTTTTTGGCTGCTAAGAAGATAGAAGAACGCGATCCCCCGGGGTCCGGATCGGTGGTGTGCTCGCTTCCAGTCTCCTCGGTCCCTCTCCCAGGCCGCGCATTGGTGCGCAAAATTCGAACAAACGAACCACTAACGAACTAACGAATCCCGCTTTGGGAAAAAAGAGGGAAAAACATAACGCGCTCGCGCACAAAGAGCGCGTAGAAATAAAAACGGGAAAATACTTTGTAGCAGGGAGCAAAAATAAAGGAACACCGCACAATAGCGACGGTGGGGAAGAATGTCCTTACATTAAAAAAACGAAACTACGCAAAAAGGCAACACAGGAGGAGGCCTCACGTCCGCTTCCGCTGCCGACGGGTCTGGAGCATGCAGTTCCGTCGCATTGCCCCTGTTGCGTTTTTTTTTTTTAATGTTTTGCGCAACAACTGTGCATGCCCAAGGAAAAATGCATCCGTGTAGGGGATTTCCCTGCGATTTCAAACGGTGCCACTTCGGGGTAAACACGTTTGATTTAATTATTGCGTAATCGGTTCATTGTGCGTCCGATACGATCGCTTTGCGACAACGCCAAATCACGACGGAGTCTTGAATGCGGTGGCTCACTTTTCTGCCGAGGAACATTTCCCAGGGAACCGAACGCCACGGGATGTTCTCAGGCGCAGCCCTTCCGAAGCGAATTGTTGTCCTGGCAAAGGAATATTTCCATAACCCCTGATGCACATTGAGAAACACAAAAACATAAGGATGCACGGGAGCGTCCCTTAGATCCAAGAACCGAGGCATTTTAGCAAGCGACGGAACAAAAAAAAAAACCCGTCAAAGAAAAACAAAAATCTTAAGGAGTGTCAAAAATCAATTATCGCCGCATGACGGATGGCTTTTGTGGAAGAAGAGGCCTAACCGGGAAACGGTCAGTGAGGAGTCCCTTTCTGGTGGACCTTCGCGAAGGCTACATTTGTCGCGCAGAGTCCGTCTTGTTTGTCCCGGGAAACGCAAGGCATGGACACGAAGGCATCAACAGTGAAAAATCCCTCGCATTCCCTTGGATTTCGATTTTTGGGACCATGGTGCGCACAGATGCTGCTGCCCTTCTTGGTGTCCTTTCGCTTTCGTCGATCACTGGGACCGAGGGATTGAACGCTGGGAAAAGCCCTCTAATCGCTCCGGCCAAAGCACAAACAGATTTCGGGCCTTTCGTTTTGAGTGATCATTTTTCCTCCGAAAATATTCCTACAACCGAGGATTCCACGCCGCGGAGGACCTGTTGCCTGTGAAAACGGCTCGGGACGCTCGGATTCCAGGCGATGCGACTTCCAGGAAGTGCATCACTAACACGCCCGGACATTCTTCTCCATCTCCATCCCATTTCGGTTGTCCTTGGTCGCGAGGATCATTTTGCATCGAATCGAAAGGGAAGAGGCAGAAGATGGTATTATTTGTAGCCGTTTGGATATAACCGGCGAAGGTTGTTTGGGACCGGCGTAGGTTGTCGAATGTCTCTGCCCAAAGGTCGCCACCGTCTGCCAGTTTGGTTTCTCTTCAGCTGGCAAGCTTGTTCTCCTTTATTTCCCAAAGTTCGAGGAGTCCTAGCGTCGGTTATCGCTCCGTTTTTTTTCTTTGTTTTTTGGCGGAGAAAACAAAAACCTTCGGCCTCTAATCAAAGTACCTATATGGCATATGCTGCCAACGCCCAATTGCCAGATTGCCATTTGCTTCCCGATGTCCGGCACCAGATTTCGTTTCGGATTTAATTTTCGTTTCATCACCCCGTGTTTCTGTTTGCTCCGTTCCCGATTCCGGCTTACTGCTTTTCGGTTTTGGTTTTTTTAGTATGTGTACTCGCAAAGCAACGAACTGGACCATCAGTGCAGTTGGCATTACAGATGCAGAATGCAACCACAACAGCAGCAGCAGGTAAATGTGCCAGCCAGTATCAGCCAGTTAACGACAAGTTCCAGATCGGCTCGTACCGGATGGTCAGCAGCACAGGTTTTTTTTTTTTGCTCCGCTCCCTCAGATATCTTTGCACCCGTTCTGCGTTCGTCTGCGCCACTTTTTAAGTTCGCGTTTTTTTGCTGTTCCTTCTTTTTGGTTCTTTTTTGTTCCGCCAGGTTCACTTTGCCGCGCTGCGCTCCGATGCATCTCCCATGGTAATGTGCATTTTCAGCTTCATTTGTATTCGCCAAGGACGACGACCACACGGTGCGAGGACCGACTGGGTTGCTGGAGGTGGTGGAGGTGGTAGATGGTGTTTTTTTCCCTATATATCTTCCCGGGTGTCTCTCGACTCCGCTTTTTTGCACGGATGAGGTCATCGAAATCGAATCCGTCACGCATTCGCCATATGTGCTCCCGCTGCGATTGCGTGTGGTACTTGTGCTTGTGTGTATGTGTGTGTTTGTGTGGTCCAGGCTGTGGTGGCAGGGTCATTGATTTGCGAAGCCTTGCCTTCATCCCCTTCCCAAACCTTCCGATCGGGCCAAATGACATTTAATTGGCGTTTCGAACCGTTAGCCACTTCGGGTGGGCGAAAACCAGAGCCAGCCGGCAAGCGGCGGGCTGTCGCTAGTAATCATCATACTTTATCCTACCTCAGCTTCATTTGTATGATTAAGGTCAATTTGTAGATGTGAAAAAAAACAAAATCTTCTCCATCGATTGAAAGGGGATTAATATTGCATCTTTTAATGTAACTTCCACCAAAAATGCCCTGCGGGGAAATGGTTCCAGGAACACCACATCGCAAATGGTCGAATTAATTGCGCACTGAAAAAACAAAGATCGCCTGCTGCACTAAGCAACTTCCCGACCGCAATTAATTAGAGAACCAACGACTCCAGACTTCCCAGGCAAACGTAAACAAACAAACTTGTGATACGAGTGGAAAAGTTAGCAGGAACAGACATCCGACGAATAAATCTCGAAATTGGCCGCAGTAATGGGCTGCAGTAATAAAACAAGCGCGAAAGAATACAGACTCCAAAAAAAAAAAAAAACCTCTAGACCATGGAGCTAGAACATAAGAGGAGAAGCACATGCAACAACAGCATCGTACCGGCGTGTATCATAAAAAGGCGTGAAAGTATGACGGGAATTTGTTTGGAAATTTATGCAATCGCCCCACGCCGAGAACGAGAACGTGAAAATCGCCTCGATCTTCTTCTCACACAAGAAGAACTCTCTCTCTCTTTCCGTCGTCCATTGAAGCTGACGGAAAGGGGAGGGAAAATCAAAAGAGGGAGGGAAAAATCTGCAATCAATACTCGATCTACAAACAACAACTATTTACAACTATATGCACACAAACACGACGACCCACGCTCGATCGAGGCGAGGTGAGTTCGAAACGAAAGGAAAAGATAGAGTGAGCAGGAGCAGAGCAGGCCTTGCCCAGGATGCCCTTTTTGATGATGGAATGTTTATTTTTGTTTGTTTTATTTTTTTAAAATTTATTTATCTTTTTTTCCTCGTGTTTGAATGCAGTCTGCAATCGCACGCGGTGGCTTTCGGCGGCTCGGTCGCTTGGTGGTTTTCCTTCTTCGCCAGTCCAGGGCGAACGATAATTTATGAGCCTCACTTACATCCATACGCGTAGCCAAGGCGCCATCTTCGAACCTCCTGCCCAACCGCTCCTTCTGCCGTGGAGATCTTTTTTTTCTTAACTTCTTTTCAATTCGCGCGATCACTGCTCCAATCGAATGGATGCTGGCGAGACGGGGAGGAGAGTAAAAAAAAAAAAGAAGAATGGCTTAGAAACAACAGGGAGAGGAAGGGAGCGCGAGAAGGAATATTTTATTATGCCTATCTCGAAACGATTTGATTATTGTTTTGATCATAAATTTGACCAACCCCCACGCACTGCACCACCCCGTTCAGCATAACAATCTCCCACAACCGGGTGGCGCCAATAGTAGACGTCTTTCTCTTCCCGGTGAAGATTGTTTAATTGTACGGGGTTTCGAGTTGCACCACATCGGTGAGGGGGTGGCGGTGGGTGAGGGGGGGTGTGGTATGATTAGGAAGAAACGATCGCAAGGTGGGGGGGGGTTTTGGCGATTTTCGATGGAATGGTGTGCGTCGAAGGGCGAGCGGCGAAAGATATGTTGTTTCCGGTTATCTGCAGTCGCGACTCGCACCCGTCTCCTCCTCCTCCTCTGCCTCCTCGGTTTATCGTTCACCCAGGCGGAATTAGTTGATGGTGTTGACTTAAGCAGCTCGCAGCCTGAAGCTCGTTCGGGATGCCATTTCCCAAATGGTCAGAAGACTCGAGAACTCGATGGCATTCGCTGCCGGTGCCATGCTTCCGCTTTGGGGAAGCTCGGGCACGAGACGAGATGGACTCGATTAATGGCGAGGAGGCGATTGGTTTTCCTGCGGACAGCGAGGCGAACCGAAAATCGGCGGGGAAAAAACGGGAGAGGAAAGGATACGGGTGGGCAGCCCGGTAATTACTAATTACCATTTCTGAGCGTGTCCACGTTTTTCGTCCACGATGTAGTCCACGGGTGTTTGTCTATCGGGTCACGGAGGCCTTTTGGCTGACCGAGGAATTATCTCATCAGCGAGTCCGGCCTCCAGAAAGCACAAACTTATCCTTCCTTTCTTGCTCCCTCTCGCCGTTTCAGTCTCTCTTTCAGTGGGCTCGTAATGACACATTTTAATAACATGTGCCGAGCAACGAAGGGACCATTCCACCCCCGGGGGGGAACCCATCGCTTCGACTAATAAATGCTCATAATTTATGTAAAACAGAAACCCAAGCGAACGCTTTCATTCCGGCGAGTGAGTTAGGCACTGAAGGGGGCAGAAAAACTTGGAGCTGGGGGTTTGAGAAACTCATCGAAACGATCGTGTGCCGACGGGCCGTACAGATGAGATCAGCTAAGTATGAGTCGGCTTTGGTAGCTCGCCTTCTTTATCGCCGAAGATCCTTTTCTCGAGGATATGCATTTGGGTTGGTTCCCTGTAGGTAATTTATTATTTATCCCTACGAACGGTGTTTTAATAAGTTTTAACACCCCGGCCCCGTGCGATGAGGACGTCCTGCCGCCACTAATCGGTCGGATCGGGTGGACGGACGTCCTAAGTTGAGCGTTAAATAGCTCGCTGTCTTTATGTCGATCGGCTTAGGTGGTGGCGACGGCGACGACCCGAATGCGTTTCTGGTGAGTAATTGTCGGGGAATTACCGGAACGTGTTTCCTGCCTCAAACCCGGGACCTGCTGTCCGGCGTTCAAGTGCTTCAAAGTGCCGCGGAGAATCACTTCAAGTCACGGAAGAGGCCGAATAGACCGACCGAAGACTCGGACAACCATTGACATTCACACGTTCTCGCCACTCTGCTTCGATGGTATCAACGGATGGGTTAAAGTGTTCCCTAATTATGTCCTCTCGAGCGAAATTCGATTCCGGCACGCAAAACCGCATTCGCATTGCATCCTAGAGCCGAATCGGAAGTGTTAAAAGTTCGTTGGCGAATAATTATATCCGAGCGTAATTAGACACAGTTCCTTTCGGTAGGATTCGGTCTTTTGGATGCCGGCTAATGTTGCAGAACATCGTTTCCATCGGGAATGTACGATGCCGTTCGCAGATGGGAATTGATTAAGGCAAAGTTTGTGACCACTTTTGTCCGATTCGGCAAAGATCTTCAGGATTTTCGAACCGAAATCTCGCATTGATGCCTCCGAATCGGTGACATTAAGAGACCATAAATTTCAACTGAAAGCTCAATATAAAATTAGCCAACCCGGGATCCCGTTCCGGCCGGCAAGAGGTTCGTCCCGAATTCTTTAGTCCGCCTTACGCCGTCTTCCGTTATTTTATTTTTATCAGTATTATTCCTATACCTTTTCGGTGCATGTGCGAAATAAAGTTATGAATTTATTGCCCGGCAAACGAAAAAGGCACGCACCGGCAGAAAACGCGCGCACGTCGTAGGAAAAATCCATTAGGAATTCCTTCATCCCGCGGGATGATGATATTTCATTTTTTCCCCATTTTTTACCGTTCTTATGGTTTCATGGTGTTTGGTGGGAGACCTCTGAAGAAACACACTTCCTTCGGCAAGTGGCAAATGGTGGTGAATGGATGGGGAAGGATTTTTTTTCTATATATCCTTAGAATTCGTAAGAAATGGAAAGGAAGGAAAATGCGGTTGGTCGACCCCGAATAAGCCATTGCCAGCCGTTCGCTTAATGGTCACAAACTCTCCCTCTCTCTCACACACACACACAGAGTCCTTCTCGGACTCTCGGAAAACCTCGGTAAGTTTTTCGCCGGCTTGAGAAGAGTCGTAATGGCCTCGCCTAAGCTCCCCTCGGTGGGATATGTTTCGCTTTTACCACCTCGACTAATCCCACCGTAATGCAACGTAAATCCGTTCCTTTTCGGCCACGGATAGGGCTAGCAGGGGAGGAGGAAGGTGGTAGAGAAAGAAACACCGTCACTCCGAGAGAGCACATGTAGGGGCCGGATCGGGTTGTGGCGTTGGGAATGAAGTTATGAAATAAAATAGTCGTGAATTGTTGTTTTGCTTCCGTTGGTCCTTCCTTTTATTTTACTCCCTTTTTCGTGGTAGGTTTTTTTTCCTTTCATTCCTTTGCCGGGAAAACTCTGGTGGAAACTCTGGTGCGGACCCTTTCGAAGGCCGCCCTTGGCTGTTGTCAATTTACCTTCAATTTGTAGCAAAACGGCATTCGCATTGCCAATTCCAATCCCGGCTCACTGACCCGTGCATTATTACGTGCCCAGGGATCAGCGAGCGTCTTATGGCCGAAAGATGTTTTTCCCCTTTCCCCTTTTTTCGTTCCCCCTCGGTTCGGATTCCGACGACGTGCGGTGGCGTTCCTGCTGTGAATGTGCTGCGGCATACATTCGCACTCCGGATACGGATCGTTCTGTGCGATTGGCGAAGCCCGTTTCCCCTCGACCTGTCACACACGCGGCCCCGGGAAAACATTCAGCCGCAAAAAAATGAACCTAGGCAGCACGAAATACTCCCACCAATTCGGAACGAATTTTCCAGCGCACTGCTTGGTTGGAGTCGAGTCGTTTGTCGGCTTTTCTTCCAGTTCCGGTCCAGCTCCGACGCAATGCGCGCAGTACAAATCCCCAACTTCCTTGTTTTCCACCCCGACATTTCTTATCGGCTATTCCGTTGGTATTGCTGCAAAATGTCCTCCTGAGAAAAAGGACCTGCTCCGAAAGCGATACTAAAGCTGACTGCTGGCAAGGGAAGGAGACGTGCCGGTCTGTTTCCCTGGCATTCCCGGTGTTCGTACGCGGGGACGCTCCCGGATGTTTCCTTTCTGTCGTAACGGCCCCATTTCGTGTTTCCGTTCCGGGAGCAGAAAAAAAACTGTCACTTGTTCCGAACCGAGAGGAAGGTTGGGAGGGTTCGGTACCGTTCTGCTGTCTTTTCTTACAGACCGCCGATTCCGAAGCCATGTTGTTTCCCTCCCACCAGGTTTCCCGAAAAATTGCCAGCGTTGGGCCTCTCGGTTGGGTTGCGTAACCGGTTGCCTAGCCGTTTTCTTCTTCCCGTATCTCGATTGCATCAGGATGGCATGCCCTTCGGTTTTTCCAGCCTTCGAGCCCGCCCGAGGGGGGAGTTTTCCATCGGCAGTTTTCCGAGCACTCGACGGTCGTTGCTGGTTTCCATAATTTCCGGAAGGAATAGGATTGTAATGGGCCGAAATGGGAGCAAGCAAGGGCGAAGGGTATACGCACTTCAACTCCTTCCTGCGGTTCGGGTGGAGGCGGCTTTTGTTTGCATCGTCAAACACTCGGCAGAACGCTACGTCTGTTTCCTTTTTCCGGAAAGGGGATTGGGCAGCAAAAAAAAATTACACACACAAACACGCAGAGACACGGAAATGTGGAGCAAAACCATCCGACAATTGCGACACGACTGGGGGCTTGCGGTAGTTGAACTGTGAAATAATACTCTCGTCCGTTAGTTTTCCTTTCCCGTTCGTCTTCCGCGCCTACCGTCTGTGGAGCCATTTTCGGTTTTGGTACATCGTTGCCATGGGTTGTTTAACGGTGAGTTGATGAGACCGGCCGATACGGTCGTTACGGAGCACTGGACGAAGTATCTAAATTTTGTGTTGTCTGCAAACATTTCTCTGCCGGAACCGAAAAAAAAAAAACTCCTCAACCGTACCCACTCCCGGAAGCAAGGAGAGCATATTTCTTGCAGACCGGCCTCGATTAGATTATTCTAACGGAGAACCCAAGATGGAGGAAATGGGAATCGCTTTTCCCTCAAGTGTCATCGACGAACGGTAGAGCAGAGTAATGAAATGTACATTTCGATTGCAAGCAAATGACCATTACGGGATGAGGGGGGAGAGGGCTTCGGTCAAAACAGGACCTAGCTTGGGCCATCCTTCCGGTCTCTAATCTCCTGTGTTCCATCGGAACTTCCTCTCCGGAAGCACGCCGTCACTTTAAAGGCGCTTGGTTTGCGGTTTGGTACTTTAAGAACTGCACGAAGTTAAAAGAAGGCAATCAGACTACATTTTTCCCGATGTGAGAAGAGGGCTCGATTTCAATTCTAATCAAGTCATTCCCCTGTTATGGCACTTTGAGCAATTTCCCAGGAAAACTTCAACTCCAATCGAACGGTGAGTCGGTGCGGCATCTACCGATATGCCCCCTGGAAGTGGCACATTGGGAAACTTTTTATCAAAACAAATGGCACTTTTTATCATTTAAAGGTTGTCGGTCCGTCGGCCCACCCTTTTTTCTTTCTTTCCCTTTTCTTTTTGCCAACTGTCGGATGAAGTCCTCGGCACAGGTTTTCCTTTAAACGTGAAACATCGATTTTCCTTCTTAAAGCCTGACTGCAAGGGGCACCTAAAGCGTCTTTCCCCCATTTACCATAAATCGTGATTAAGCACTAACGAATCCACCGGCCTGGACTAACTCGGCCTCTCCGTCGCTGGATAAAATTAATGATACCATCATGCCAAACGCATTCCCCGCAATTTTCTTCCTCTTTCTTCGCGGGCGGTGCAAGCGAAAAGACAATGTTGTGTTGTTTTGCCCGGGAAATTGGACCCATTAAGGTGCCAAGTTTGTCCCCCCGGCGGGATACGGAAGCAGAGACAAAAACACACAAACAACCAAAACGCGATCCCGCCTTTAGCTGCGTCCTAGGTTCGTCCAGTTCGACTCCTCAAATGGTGGACAGCCTCTGCAGGACGAACAGCCAGCGGAACCGCCCGGGGGCACGGATAGTATGTGTGGCACCGAAAATCACAAATCATCGTATCATCGTGCTGTACCGTTCAAATGTGCCACTGTACACTGATAATTTTATGACTCATGACTTTTACGACAATTCCGCCCGGGCATGGGGAGAAAAAATACAACACCCAGAAAAAATCGGGCGGCAGGCCGGGTCGAGTGGATCGTGTGGTTTCGCGCGATGGCGGAAGATTGAGGTCATAAATCCAAAGTCTGGTGCGTCATAAAAAAAGGAACCGAGAACGAACCGGTCGGGCGGCCACCGGTTGATTTTCTTGGGCTCTGGTTCTGGTTGTCGTTGTTTTTCTTTTGCTTCCTTCCCGTGCTGCTGTCATCTTGGCTGTCGTTATCGACATCGTTGGCGTTGCCGTGGTCCCGGGCGTATCAGACAAATACGACGCCCCGTTTAGCTACCAAAAATCACACCTAGATGATATTGCCTGCCCTGATAGCGGAGTATCTCTGCCGTGTAGTACGGCGTGATGGGACCGCCCCGATATCGTTCGCAAATGTTTGTTCGATGGTTTACATTTTTTTCTAATTCCTCGTCTCTTTTTATCTCCACAGATTCGGCAAGAAAAACCCTACTACGTAGCAGATCCCGAAGTGGACTCACTTGTAAGTATCGTGTCTCTGTGCGGTGTGATCATTTGAAGACACTTACAAGCTTTCTATTGGATCTGCTAACCAAAATGTCCTTCTCTCTCGTTTTAGATGGTGCAAGCAATTCAAGTTCTAAGGTTTCATCTTTTAGAGCTCGAAAAAGTAAGTACTACGCAACCGCAAACATTCAACCAATCGTTAGAAGAAAACCGAAACAAGATCTTTTAAAGAGTTTTCGTGAGAATCTTCGCAAATTTCTAAACTTTCCCCCTTTTCTTCGTGAAAAGAATGCAAGAAATAAGTAAAACATACACACCTCGTCTGGCACCTGGACATTGAAGCCCTTGTTTTCTAACCGGCTTCCCAAGGGCCAGGCCAAAGCGACTGCTGTATGTTTTATGCATTTTTATTTCTGTACTTTCTTTGGTCTAGAGCGTGCCAGAAACCTCGCTCGTTCGAGGTTCGGCACGCTGTGTTTCTGCGCGTTGATCTTCACTTGAAGCACAACTTTACAGCTTTGCTCGTCGCAAGGAAGATCTCCTCTATAAGCGTAAAACGTTGTAATTTTTTTTTTAATTCTCTGTTTCGAATGTTGTTTGGGCTTCCTGTACTAAACGGACCCGCCTTCATTTTTGTCAAACTTGCGGAAAAGGTTTTTAGCTTTAAAAGAAAAGTATTCGGTACAAGGAAAAAAAAAACAAGCAACATAATTACTCCAATCACAATCATTTGATCGCGATCGTTCGATCGAAGCTTCGGTAGTTAAAGGTAACATATCCTTGTGGCAACAAGTCGTCAACTGTTTGGGTTTCGTCGTACTCTTTCGTCGGTCTTCGGTAAATAACAATGTGTTGATAGTGTTGAAAGTGAAGCTGATTAACAAACGTACAGAAATGCGTCGTAAAGAAACAAAACAAAAACTAGGAGAAATTAATCCTACTTTGTCATCGAGCTGCACTAATCCATAAAACGGGCCAACCCTAATCGAGTCCTAATAATGCAACTAGAATTTGTAGCCGATCATCCATGTGCAGCCAGGTTATACGGGCCTGTCTTATTGTCTTATCCTTTGCTTGCTTCCATTGCGTGCCAACATGGAACGCATTAACTTCACCTGTTCGACAGGGACCTTCACCCCGGGGTCGCCCTTTTCCGCTTTGTCTCCCGCGCATCGGTCGGGAAAATTTGAGCGCCCGAACGCGATTGTGTCGAAAGCTGGAAAGTGAGAATTGGGAAAACGAAATGACCTTCGCAAACGGACGGGGCGGTCCATAAACGGGACCCATCGAGTGGACGGCGCAGCGGAAGATAAGGGATCTCGCCCTTTCGAGCGAGCGGGAGAGACCCACCTCATCCTTCCCGTCGATGACGGCTGCTCTACGGCGTTTAGGTGCGCTGATGCCGTTTTTCCACCGCAAGGCGAAATGTGAAAGAACGGGGTCCCATGCCGCTTTATTAGCCGCTGCCGCTGTTCCTTCGTGCATGGATGGCGTGCGTTCGACTTGAGCGGCTTTTTTATTGTTTCAATTCCGTTCCCAGCGCTGGGCTCGCCGTCCGGGGAGGGGACATCTTCGAATAAGGCGAAGGAGAGCGCGCGCGCCCACGGAACTACTTCTGTTACGCAGACGGCAGCAGAAGTGGTGTAGCATGAACATAAAATAGAACAGCACAGCGCCATTCGGGACCACCGGGCCCCTGGTTTATTGACCGTTGGGTAGAGTGTGGGGTACAATTTTTCGCTTTCCCAAACCCAACCGGCTGGCTTGGAGAACCTAGAGAGCTCTCGAATAAAACGCACCGGAATAGAAAATTGGTGAAATGAAATTCTAGTCATGAAAATGTTCATTAATTTTACTGCAACAAATTCGTGCCACTAATCTGTTACACATTTCATTATCATTTTAATTACCGCCCGATTGTGGGGCTGTAAAACCTACGGTCCCTCCCCTTTGTTTTTCCCCATTTCCTCATTCCTCCCGGTTAGGCCTTTTGTTTGCTGGCTAGCCTTCCTGGTTGCTTTCCTGTTTCTCTAATTTGTACACCGCGCGGGATGGATGGATGGATGAGTTGTAAATTATTTTAGTTTTTCCCGCACTATCCACACACACACGCACATCATGTTTGGATAGATGATGGGTATTGAGCTTGGAGAGCTGGACAAACGGGGATCCGCTAACGACCGAGGGTCCGTTGGAGCAGTTTGCTGTTGACGCAGGTCGAGCGCAACCTCTGGATCTATTTGTTTGTTTCGCCCCATGTTTTCTCCTATGTCCAGCTCATAACTCGGCAGCGCCGTTCGCCGAGACGACGAGCTAGTTGTAGAAACAGTTATGCTACAAAAGCTATGTCCAACAAACTGGTGCAGGTGCGCCCTAAACGGCCGGTGAAGGCAAATAGCATTCAGATGATGCTCCTTATCAACTGGAAACTGTTTCCAATTAGCAATCGAACGCTTACGCTTCCCCTGCTCGGGTTAAGGGTCATTAGCAGCAGTCGGACGTATGACCCATATTTCCAGCACATAAAACGACGGAACGACCAGAAAGTCCGAAAGGATGCGCTGGGGGCAAATGAGCACTAATTTGTTTTTAACTCTTGTGCGCAATGTGCCGTCCTCGAGAATTGTTTCACCATCGTCTCCCCTCTATCCCGAACTGAAAATGGCCAGTCATTGATCGCGCAGGGCGCCATTCAGCCGACTTGATGGTGCGAAAATAATCAAATAATCCCTCGAATTGGGCAGTTTGATAAACCGTAAGGAAAGTATTTCACAGACTGGTGTGATGGAGTGTGGGACTCTCGCTCGGTCAAGTGCTGTTTGGAATCACTCTTTAGTTAGGAAAAATAAATATCAATAGCCGAGCGGGGCATAGGGTGCGGTGAGAAAACGATGGATCAGCTCATCGGTGGCTTAAGGTGCGAGGTGTAGATTAAGGAAGGGCATTAAGAAGGTCCCCATTATCAGGACTCCGGTTCAGCTGTTCGATGGACCTTATATTTATGTTGTTCTTGCACCCACCCCCCCTTTTGCGCCCCTTTTTTCCGCGTGCCTGCCTGCTGCTTAACCCATCCCTATCCAGGCGGAGGAGCGATTAGAAGCACCTTGACAGGCACGTCGATTGCATCGTCGTCGAGGCAGTCGCCGTCGTCCGGGTTCGTCCGATTGGATTGCGCTGATGATTGATTGCAATAATAATATTAGTATCAACATCATCGTCGTGCTCTCGAACGGCATCGGCCCTTGGCAAATGGCACTTTGATGTACCGACGCAATTTGTTGAATGGTCTCCCTGGTCTCCGGCTAGATTAGACTCCCGGACCCGTGTACCCCGTTCCTTCATTCATTCGCACCAACAACCGGCCCGGAATACGGTGGCAAAAAAGGCGGTGGGAAGAGGGAAGAAAAAAAAGAGCACAGACGAGAAATCATTTTTCAATCTATTTCCCATAGAACTCGCCGTCGTAGTCGTCGTCGACTTCGCCCGCAGTGTGATCCTGGTGGCTTTATCACCCAATCCATCGCTATTAAGTGCTCCAGGGAGAGGCCATCGGCACGCGGGGCGGTTGGAACGGAAGGAACGTGTGGCTGCTAATGTTAAAAATATGTAGCAACGCTGCTCTGCTGTCCGCTCGGCGGTATTTTATCTTCGCACTGGATTAAAACACCGTGGAAGCTGGCTGAAAGCTGGCTCGTTTGTTCGTTCGTTAGTTCGTCAGAGGCACTACGGGATTGGAGGCTCCGGTTGGCATCCGCCCTTGGCTCTTGGATCAATAAAATCTTCCAATTTATGACGCACACACATGTCCTGAGCCCCGGCAGCCCATTATTGTCTGAGTGCAATGGCAGGTATTATCACGTCCCCGGAGCCGACATGGCCGGGGCAAGGAATGTCGTAAAAATTTAGAACATATGACACGCATATCCTTATTTTATCGAAGGCGCACAGGTTGCGCATGGATGTCTTCGGTGTTTCGTGCCATTTGCTCCATTATTTTGCTTCTTCCTCCCTTTGGAACCCTCCGCGTATGTACGCCTGTGCGTAAAGCTGTTACCCGGGGCCCATTATTTGCGAGTTCGTTCCGCCGTCTTGCCGCACGAAGGCTGTTAACTAGTCGCCTCCTGGATGCCTGGTGCGAATCATCGGGGGGACAATTAATTGGGCGCGAATTGGGGGCGACAATCTCGCCGCTGTTGAGTGTTGGAAACCAATTCTTATGCAGGTTGGAAAAAAGAACTCCCCCGGACGGGGCTTGTGTTTTAAAAATAAACTTTTAAATGTTAGCACTTTTGCTATCCCCGTTCGCCAGTGTTCCCCGTCAGGATTGGCTTAGCTTCTGCCACCTTGTCGACGCGTGCTCCATGCTCGGAGCCGTGCTTCATTTATTTCTGACTCATAGGTGAGAACCATTTAATTCCACAATTTATTATCGGAAGTCTCTCCATCCTTTTGGTTCGCAAGGCCAGAGCAGCGTTTCTCATATGTTACCTGGTGACCATCTGCATCCATATTTAGTTGCCTTGGGACTCAAAAGTATTTGGTCTACGCCCATTAGTAGAGAATTCATGAACACCATTTCTAGCCTAGGTGATGCTGCTCCGACGGCTGTTTTAAGGATGGAGTTATTGGTTCAGAATAGGTCCGATGTTTTTTTTTTTTTTTTTGGTCTGTTATAATATTATTATCTCCGTTTTGACACAGGCACCGCACAGCTGACTGCCTCGGGGGGTAACTGATGAGGCGGCGACGGGAAGCGGTGGACATAAAATATGGATTCGATTCGGGTTTCGGAACGGAGGTTTGAAATTCGAACCGAAGGCGAATATTGAAAATCCGTAATGGGTTTTTTGTCCCCAGCGGTGTCCACGGAGGCAGAATCCATGGGGTCTGCGTTAAGGAGAAGGCTAAGGAGAGAAAGAGAGAGAGAGAGAGAGACATAGAGAGGGAGGGTGAGATACATCGTGGAAAAAGAATGAAGTAAGTTTAAACTAAAGCAGACACGCGGTCCCGTGTTCGCGGTGTCGCGCGGAGGAATATCGAATGTACATTTGAATACCCACGAAACAAAGCAACAACAAAAATCTCAAATCGAAACGCGGAAGAGAGACACCCCAAAAAACGCCACAGCGAACGCAACCCCGCAACAATGGCCGGACGGCTGGAGGCGAGCGCGCTATCGGGAAAAAAAGGGAATATGGCATATAAATATTGCGGAGATGGAGAAAAGGCGGAGGACAACAACAAAAAAGCACACCGAAATGAACGAGAACACAATGTGAAACACTACACGAATTCGGTTCGGTTGCGCCGGGCATGCGGTTGTTGTGTGGACGCGTCGTTTTCGGGGTTCTTCGCGGCTCCTCCAGGTAAGCCTCGCGAGCGGAGCCTGCCGAAAGCTCCAGACCGCGGTCAACCCGCCCGAGGTTCGGCCTGTGCACAAAATGGGAAAGAATAATTTATTTCATTTCGGGATTCGATCGTCGGCGGTTGCACGGAGCGACCATGCAGGGATCCGCGCTCGTTAGTTCTTGCGCGTCTTTTCTAACGTCGAGAAACAGGTTTAACCGGGACGTGTGTGTATATGCGAGAGGAGGAAGAGACACAGAGAGAGAGAGAGAGAAAGGAAGAGAATGAGCAATACGTTTTTTGCTCCACGCCGAAGTTTGTTTTCATTTGGCCGCTACCTCTGATTCGTGCGATTGTCCGCTGAGCCATTTCGGATGGACGGAGATATATTTTTTATTCGCCCCGTTCGGCTGGTGGGTTATCTTCCCCAAACACCGGTCAAGGAAGAACGAGAAACCTGTGTGCCCTTCGATTGCGTCCGGGAGGCAGATCAGAAACCGAAAAATAAAAGATCCACAATGTCCCGCACCAAAACCTCAAACTGAGTTGCGGCAACGGGCTAAAAAAAAACAACCCATCCGGCATGCGTGGGGCGACTCGGGATTGGGATGCACGGTTTCCATATCTGTCACCGGCAGACAAGCGCAATATAACCTGCGTCCCGTTCTCCACTGGCAGATGCATCGGAAAGATCCTGACAGCCCGAAAAAAACTCTTGGTCTATTTTTTGGACCTTGCGAACGCAGGCAGGGAAACTCGCTCCGACGATGGCAAAACAGCACTTGACAGCTCCGGTTGAGCAGGTTAAAGGGTTTTATTGGTCGAGATGACACTTTTTCGGCGGGAGTATAAACATAGCTTCCCCCTTTCCGGACGCGAGTTCCAGGTTAGGCTTTTCGTTTGAAGTCGACTACTACACGGTTTGTCTGTGGCGATAGCATTTATCGTTGAAGTTTATTTCGCTCAGCTGGCTTTTCGTTCGCCATGGGGCTTTTTATTTTAACTCCTTTTTCCCGAAAAACTTGGTGACACGCTGGAGGTTGCTCTGGCAAACGTTGGAAAATGGAAATGGCTACAATGTTTCAAAGTTGGGTGATAAAATGGCGTAGGACCAATTTCGGAATGTAAAGAGCGACGGGTTCGGGTTCGAGGAGAATTTAAATTACGTTTCGCAAAAAAGAAAAACACCTACCGTTTCTCTTCGCGCACCGTAATCAGTGTGCGTGTATCCCGGCGATTGTTCGCAAAGCTTCCCCAGGTCCGTAAAAGCCATCTCCTTATCTCCGAGGAGCCTCCGACTCTGCGGGTGGATTTGCAGTAAGGGGTTTTTTTGCGCGCTTAGCCATTCCAAAGTCCCGTAGAATCAATCCGGTTCTCTGCCTCGCCAACAAACGCCAAGCCAAAAGACCACCCTTCTCCGTCCCAACCATTCCTTTCGCACCTTTGTCCTTCTAAGGTGATTAAACTTGCCCCACCCGTCCCGCTCCCTTCCAAATCTCCCCAGGAACATCGGAAACGGTGGTGAACCTGCAGCGAGCGAGCGGAAAGGACGAAATCAGGGGGCGAGCCGTGGAATGTTTATCGAAAAATGCTTCCAAAACGCGCTCAAAACTCATTGACTCCTGCCCTTCGAAACGCTTGTTATTTCGGAACTCCCCGGCCGCCGCCCGACACACACACCCTTCTTG
Source organism: Anopheles atroparvus (assembly GCA_914969975.1). Classification (NCBI taxonomy): domain Eukaryota; kingdom Metazoa; phylum Arthropoda; class Insecta; order Diptera; family Culicidae; genus Anopheles; species Anopheles atroparvus. The sequence goes on from CAJZCY010000001.1 coordinate 13,684,703, forward strand.
GTGCCAATTCGCGAGCAGATTTCGTGCGGCGAAGGATTCCTTCGCCTTATTGTTGTATTACTGCTGCCCGTCCGTCCTGGCTCATTTTTCGGTTCGTGTTCGAGCTCGCCTCTGGCACACAACACTGCCCACGGGTGCATATTTTAGAACGGTCACACGTTGGATGATGTGCGGCCCCCGGAGCCCCCCAGGACCTCCGGTGGCCATCGTTCGCTGATTGCAGAAAGATGCCCGACGACGGCGAGCGAATGGTCACGAAAGATCTAAATCCATTACGTATGCGATTGGGTGCGATTCGATTCCGAGTTTCGTTTCGTTTAAAAAAAAAAAATCTTACTGGATGGATGGAGGGAGCAGCAGGACCAAGGGAAACGATCCGCGATCATCTTGTGCAGACGTAATTTAGAGGATCGTAAAATATTCTGCACTTTTTCTTTTGGGTAAGATGCACACAAAAAAAAAACTAGAACGCTTGCTCCATAAGAGGGAACACAGTCGGCCAAACGAACGTTTAAAAACGTTGAATGAAATATTTTGCACGCACCGGGAAAGGGTGCGGAAGCGGAATTTAAATCTGTACTAACACTATCAGCAGCGCTATCAACACTATCGACAAACAAACACACACCGTTAACTACCGAAGATCGAAACCTTTGAAACGAAAGAGTTCAAGACAAAATGATGACAAATAAAGACGGCCGAGAAAAGCGTCAAACGCGATGCACTCGTGATGAAAAAAAAAGTAAAATAAAACTCCAGATTACAGAAAGTGAGAAACTTGTCAAATGCTTCGAAAATTCGAAATGCTTCGTCGTTCACCGAGCATTGGTGACAATTTATTTTTATTTTCCTGCAAGCTCCGTCGTCTCCACCCCGTGTCTGATCGAAGATGCACGCGAAAAGGGTCGACGACGAGCGAACGACGATTGCCAAGATCGATGCGATGTCGATGGCTCCGTTAACGAACTGTATTACCTGTTTTTTGTCGTTTTTGTTCGGTCATCATGCTTTTGGTGCCGAATTAAAATGAAAAGCTCGTCAGGGAACCCATCTTTGGGACCCGCGGGACGTTTTCGGTCGGTAAAATTAACTACAATTATCCTGTTCACTTCGTCACCTTTCGGGGTGATGGATTTAAATTCCGAAGCGGAACAACAACAACAATAACAAAAAACCAACCCAAACAGTTGCCAGCAGAACTTTTGCCAACCAAATGACAAATATGCCAGTGAAATATGCTGTGCTGGCACACAACCGACCATCTTACCGGGGCTTTATTTATCTGATGATGCGCTGGGAAGCATTCTGCTCCTCTTCGCACCTCAATCGTGTGGTTTGCCACGCCAGAGAAAAAAAAAAGTTTCCGAAAGGACCGAGCACCGAGCACCAACAAGTCGAGAAGATCATGGTTATACTAAATTTTCAATCGAGTTTGGTACGTTGGAGTAGATCCGCCAGTGTGCTTTTCCAAAAATACTTTTGAAAAACTGGATTAAGCCACTTGAGTATCCAATAGAGGTCGTTTGATGAACCTTTTTTTAAATTCGCGAATCGAATTCAATCGGACGTAATACGACCGGATTGTGACAACAAATTGAATCGCTTTGATATTGGTGGGGCGATCTTTTTTACTGATTTTGAGCCATCCAAAACAGATATCGAAGTTTTTTGTACCTTTCTACCTACCACATGATGAATTACTGTGGGGAACTCAAACATTTTGTCTGTTTGTTTGGGGTTGTACTTTCGTTTGAAACATTTGATATCGGCTTTCCGTTGTCCACCCGTTGTCCAGTCACTGTACTGGCAATGAATCATGCAATGAAATATGGCCAATACGAACGTTTCAAACGATGAAATCAGCTGCCCATCCCTAAGATAAACCAAGTGATATGAAACACTGAAGCTTCAAGATAACGAATGCAGAGACACAAAACATAAACGGGCAACAGAAGCCAACAAAAAATCTCAAAATCGCGCAATGAGCGATAAATAAATTTTACACTGATCGAAATCGATTGAAACATAAACCAAACAAGCCGAAAAAAGAGTAAGTAAACACTAACGAATCAATATAAAAGAAACACAAAAAAACCTTCCAAAAGAATGACAAAAATGTTGCCAATGATTTATTGCTGGTCAACATGAACATATCCCACGCAGCATTGAAACAAAGAAATAAAAAAAAATATGCAGAAAGGCAACCCTGGTTGATTGTGGGGGATGCCTTAGAAGGGGAATTTGGGCTGCCATCTGCAACCAAACCCCTCGCCTTGTTGCACTACTGCACAATTGCAACGTGCCGAAACTGCAACGGAGCAAACTGTAAAGAGAATCGTACCATTTTTGATGAAGATCATGGCGTCCTAGAAACACGCGGGCCACCAGGAAACAGAGCTGGCACGAGAAGAGAATGGGAGAAGGGAAGAAAAAGCGAGAGCGAACTCCAAAAAAGAACGCCGCCCGTGCAAAGAGCTTTTTTGTGACACACTTTCCCTTTCTCTGCTTTCTCTGTTGTTTCAGGTGCATGAACTGTGTGATAATTTTTGCCATCGATATATATCGTGTTTAAAGGGTAAAATGCCAATAGATTTAGTGATTGACGAACGGGACACCACCAAACCACCAGAATTAGGCGGTGCCAATGGCGAGGGTAGAAGTAATGCAGATTCAACATCGCATACTGATGGAGCTAGCACACCAGACGTTGTGAGTACCCCCTTCGCGGGAGCACATGGTCCTATATTGGCGAGCTACAATGCGGTGGTGCACCCATGTTCGTAGTACGACTATGACCTTCTTGCAAAAACGAAGCGGGTGCTCACAATGCCCTGGGATAATGGCCAGAACTTCACTTGATCGCGCTGAAGAACTTTGAAAGCAAAAAGCACAAACAAAACTAAAACTGAAAATCGCAAAGCTGAGGAATGAAACAAAAAACAGAACAAAACTTATGCTAAACAAAACTCTATGTCAAAACCGAGCGAAACATGAAAACAAACCCACAATTGAGAAAGCTACGAAGTTAAGAAAATCTTAACAAAAAATACTTTTTTTTTTTTGTTGAAAAATCAAACAAAAGATCTCCGCATCTTCGCAGCGAAACAAACGATAAACAAAACTGAACAACCTGCAAATGAAAAAGGGAAGCGAATGAGGATAATTTTTGGCAAATGCCGAGTTAGATAAAGCAAGAAAGAAACGAAACCCACATTGAACAGCAAAAGAAATCAAATGAATGATAACAAAACCGACAGTCTGAACATGTATAGTCAAACAGAGAGATGAAGAGAAGTAGTATGCTACAAAACTTCGTTTCAACCAAAACCACACGCACACACATACATACAACAACACACTTCAAACATATAAGTTAAACAGCTCCACTCCACAACAGGATAGTCTTGATCAGGAAAAACAGGGGATAACCATTACCAACATAACTGATAAAACAAATAAGAAACAAACTCATTTAAAAGAAGGAAACAAGAAGCAAATACTACGACGCATGCATTCCGCTGCCTATTTATTCCGTATTGATTGCATTGATTATTTCTTTTCATTTTTGATTATTCCTTTTCCCACCGGTACAAATGGAACGGCTCGAGGATAGGACGAAGGCGAGCGAAAAAAAAGGGACTTGAGGGCCCTCCATTCCTTCCCTCGGGAAGTAAAAGGGGGCTGGATGCTAGTGGAACGCCGAAGAATGCTCGATTGAGTTGCAGCAGGTTCGCTGTGGCTACGCAAATTGAGCATGCACTTCGCCGCACGGCAGCCGCGCAATCCCCGCACAATGAATGAAATGAGATGATTAATGAAGAGTGTGCAGCACGTACACAGAAGCTTCAAAATGCATCCTGCATTCCAGGACATTATATTAAAATTAAAAGCTCCTCCAGCATGATCCTCCAAGCGCCCCGTGCTGTTGTTGCATTTGCATTTGCGCCGGGCTTCGGCCTGGCGAAGGCTTTTCTTTTCTCGATCTTTTCTGCTCCGCTTCCTCGCTCCCTGCGCCTTAACGTGTGCGAGCATCTCACTGTTTGATCTGGCTCACGTAGGCGAAAAACACGATATGGCGTGCGTTTATGTGCGGCCGGCAATGTTTTGCGCAGGCCAGACACAAAGAGGAGCATCGGGAGGTGCACTACACAGAATTGCAACAGACTAAGGGACTGCTACGGCTCACGTGCAGGCCTCGGCATACCAGAAAGGTAACGAATCGAACAGGAATGTACAGGAGATTTCGACATGAGCGAGGGTATATTTGAACCGATTAATAAAGCAGACGTCCGAAGCCCGCTCCGGCGCGGCTGCGGCGAAACCTAGGAGCAGGGACATGTGTTTTGCAGCAAAGCGAACAGGAAACAGTGAACTGACAGGAGATGAGATGAAGCAGCAGCAGCAGCAGCAACACAAAAAGTGACGCTGTGAGTTTAGGTCATACTTTTGCTAAGTAGATGGACCTTTTGGTGTTATTTTTCAATTTGATTCAATTTAATCAAACACTTTTCAAATCATTTGCTGTACTAACGAGGTGGAATAGCTGAGAACAAAGAAGAAAAGAATCACAACACACACTCACACACAGCAACTGATGCGGGTTAGTAGGCAACGGAAACAGGCGTCCGATTGAATGTAGTTTTGATTAAACAGAATAAAACCGAACCAGAGATACTCGCAGCGAACATTAAAAAAGAACAGTAAAAAGTAGGTTAAACCTCAAAATCGCAACACGATAATAGCAGTCAGACAGCAAACTGTCACAACACAGCAGATAAAGGCAGGAAGCGCGATAGCCACGCGGCGCGTCGCTTGATTGTGAAAATGTAAATAAACCACTTCCGCGCCCAGCCAGAAAGTAGAGCAAATAGACAGGGCCACCACACACCACACTCAGAATCAGTTACGGAAGCAAAGCGAACAGGCGAACAGGCAAAGGCGAGGCAACGTGAAAGTATGCAAGAGGAGGCGCTAGTAGAAGGAAGTAAAACAAATTAGATAAAGTAAAACAAAAAACAAAACAGTCTAATGCAAACTGAAGCAACAAATACGTAATTAAAGTTTAAGAAAGCCGAGCGAGAGCTGCTCGCATTTTGCAAACAAAATTTAAGAAAAGATAACTATTAATCAACGAGTATACGTAAAGCATCACCCAGCTACGAGCATTTATGATCATATATGAAGTAGGGCAAGGGAAGGGAAACTCCAGAGCTGAAGAGGATAGGGAAAGGTATACGGTTTGGCTAGGACGGCTAGGAAGCAGGAAGCGTATGGCAAGGTCCAGGCAAACATTTGCTAATCGGAAGTAGATGCGAAAAGTTGCGGCAAATCAGAGCACGCGCCTGCGGCGTACTTCGAGCGTTTAAAAAAGCATAAATACGGTTGACGAAACGACAGACAAATGAAAAGCAAACGTAAAACTAAAACACTGAAAAAAAGTACCAGCGAACGAACGAGATTAGTTTTGTAGCACTTCGTTTTTGCAAGAGGCCCATATAGCTCGCCAATAGTTGAACTATCAATTTGACGTAACAATTTGGCAAACACATTTTCCGCACCCGGCAAGGTCGTACCCCGGGGTTTACCGACTAATATTTTTCTCTTCCAACTCCCAAGCCCCCATCTCTCACCATCCTTCCCCGGCCATTCATCAACTTGCCTTGGCAGGCAAAACTAACATTGGTGTATTATTTATTTATTTCATATCCTTTTTGTCTAACCTTTCCAGAAGTGAAGCCCATGTATTGTCATAGATTGTTTAATTTAGTCTCTTTATGAACTGCAAGTTCGCAGTCAACAAGTCGATGAATCCTATGTCCACCCACCCTTTAGCCAATCCACCATTTTTCATGTTCACGTCTATGTTTAATCGATCTTTTACTTTCAGCAAACTCATTCAGATATATTTCAAAATATATCATTTTATAATCCCTAAACATTTCTTCCTTCAACTTGCACCATTGTTTTTTTTTTTTATTCAAAAGATCCTAACGTACGATCCGACGATTCGCTAATTTCCGTCGGTCAGAAATGTTTTATTGCCAAATTGTTACGTAATATTTTCATATATATTTTTTACTGTGTAGTCATTTTCTCCATTGCATGACCTTTAATATTGATTGATACTCTGTACATATACGAATTTTCCCATTTTCTTTGATATACTGTGTATTTTCTTGCGAAAATTATTTATTTTTGTAAACAGTCTGATGCTTGCACGCATCATCAGTCACGTCTTTCCGTAAAGGAACAAGCATTTATTCTTGGGGTCGTCGACATTGTGTCGCATGGTGGAGAAGAAATTCTGTGTTAAATTTGAATCTCCGGGATGGGAACAACACTGTGCTTATGCAGCAGTTTTTGCTTGCTTTGAAAGACTTTCAGGAAATCAAGCATTGTGTATTATCAAATGATGACTGATTCGTGTGCGTAATTATGTTTTTCTCACCTTTCAATCAGTATTGAAGTTCGAATAACCTGTACGCTTTTTTAGTATTCTTTTTTTTCATATACCTTCATAACGATAGCTACATTTTAAAACATAACTACTTCCATTCTGTTACGAAAAGGGTCTCATTTCGTTTGGCGAATGAATGAATGAACGAAACGTTGTATGGGCTCGTGCGACGAAGTGCGATTTTTCCGTTGTTCTGTAAATTCTGTAATTATTCTAGCAAAACAAAAAACAAAACAAAAACGAAACGCAACTATTGGCAAAGAAATTTAAGCTGCTTCCAAATGACAATGAACTACTATATCCTTTGCGGTTAGTTTTCAATTCCGCTCCGTTGCGACTTTACACCCAAGTCGAGATGGTGTGCGCCGAAAAGCTAGCCAGACTCCATTCTTCTACCTTTCCGATGTTGTTAGTGAAGAAACAAAAATTGGCGAACGCCAATCGGAACTTTCCTCGGTTAGTAAATTTTTCGCGAAACCGTTGCGCGTTTGGCGAGTCAATGAACCATATACGTAACATAATGTACGACTGACTTTGACTTTTCTCGTTCTCAAAGAGTAGACAAGCGTGGCAGGAAAAGGGCAAAGGTAGGCTAAAGTAAGGTAAAGCTACAAATGAACAAGAAACAAAAGAAACGAAAAATCATTAAACCATTAGCAGCAAGCGCTGAGCGGAAGTTGAGGGAGGCGCCAAAAGAATGAAACTATCCTCACGGGAAGGAGCAAGCGTAGATGGAGAGATGATGATGCACAATATTGATAAGAGGAACTAGCCGGACATAGCCTATGTAGAACGAGATTCGAGTGCAAGTGGTTCGGAGCTCTGTTTTTACTTTAAATAAGTTTAGTAAGAAATATACTGCTACCATAAGACGGATGGAACGAAAATGAGAAAAACACAAAAAAATAAACGAATAATACCCATTTAAGCAATGATTACAATGTGGTGGTAAAATGAGTATACGATTTTAAAACAAACAGCTACAAAATGAAGCGGCAAAAAGGACGAACCTAAACAAAAACTAACTAATTCGAGTATTAAGCTTTACATTTTTTTGTTTTTATCTTTATGGTTTTACTTATTACCGATCGGTAGAGTATTTTAACCGCAGGGGCCTAGGGAACACGCAACACACACATACAGATACAAATATTCACACACCCAAACACACAAACACACACATAAACACAAACTATTGGGCGATAAAGCGATAAGTGTAGCGTAGTACTGGCAAAAAAAGGAGCAAGGCACGGAGCAGCGGAAAGCTGACGTATGCAATTGATATTCGCGGCATCATTTATATGAGGAAAAACATTACAAAATACTACCTTAATAAATCAATACAATATATTTATCGCCGGGACGTGAAGTTTACGACTAGATATCGATCGAATAGTTTTAGCTTCATTTCACTTTCGTTCGTGACGTTTGTTTCTGTGGAGCGCTGGGCGCTGAGTCGCGGTGCTTTCTTTCGAGTCCCCCGCCGATGGGGCCGAAAGAAGCTGCCGCGAATCTAGCGATGTCCAGGGAGAAGATGTGTTGTTACTGATACCGCGTGTCTGTAAAGAATATTTTTATCGGCTTAGTTTTTGTATCAGGCCACTCCATTTGCTGTTCGACACTGTCACGGCCGGTTAAGGAGCTAGAGAAGGGAAAAAAGAAGAAACAAACAAAAAATACACAAGAGTCGGGAAGGAGCGATAGCGAGGGAGAGTGAGTGAGGCGAGGATGCGAGGGCGCGTAGGAAAATCAAAAGAAACCCCCGATACGGAACAATACCAACAAACAAACAAAACATACATACGTATACCAAGAGCAACAATCGTTTGCGTGATGATCGAACTGTAAATGTATACCTAATTAAAGTATTTTCATAAAATCGGCGAAGAACTGCCGGCAGGGCGGCTGGACCCACCGCAACTCCGGGGGGGCTCCTAGTGCGCATCTTCGTCGGCGGTTGTGGCTTTGTTAAGGAATCTTAGAGTAGAGGTGCTTCTGCGCTACGGTGTTGGTGGGGATAGTGTCCCGGCTAGTGCGGCGGGATGGCCGGGAAGCCCGAGGAAACCTGGAGTACTACCGCGGCGGAGTGCGATCACCGGGTGATCGAAATGCTTACCTCAATTTCCCCCCTCCCGGGCCACCGTGCCCTTCCGAGCCATGCCAGGGCCATCGAATCCGCATCAACACCCCGGAACAGAGGTAGACACAAAAAAGGTAAATTAAAAGCAGTAGCTCATCCCATCCCGTGCGGGAGAAATGCGAGCACTTGCATTAAAAAAAAAAAAAATCGCAACAAGTATACGATGGTGCTTCCCTGCTGGTGAAGCCAAACCAACCAATCAAACAAACACTATGATCGTAATGTTTTCTATTTTCTCTCCCATCGGTACTAACCCCTCCGGCGTGCAACCCGTTGCCGCGGAGTTCTTTACGTTTTTTGCTCATCTGATCTGTTTCTGTTCAGACCCGGCTCAGTTGGCAAACTTTCTTGTAAGTATGTAATATAACACGAATCAAACAATTGATCTAACGAAGCGTTCCTCACGCGCTACGGAAGCATTTTAATGCCAGTAGTAAAGAAAAAAAAACGATGCAACAGAATGAATGAATATATTATACGTAAATGTAGTGAAAAGCTTAGAAACTAACAAATGTAAGGAAGGACTCCCCTCCCCCCACCCCTCCCCACGTCCCAAGACCCACCCGGCATCCATCCTGTCCTGCACCATCTACTCCGTTGAAAACCATATCCACCACAAACCGTTCACTCCTACAAAAAGATCGTAGAATCTCGTGCTCGCTCGCTAAAAACGTTACTAGTACTTTTTCGTTAAAGAAATACGTGCGCGTTGGTTTGGAAAATATATATTTTCATTTTCAACAAGGCAATTGAGGTTCATGTGCGGTAAAGATAATGAAAGGTCGACGAGTGTGGAACATCACAGGAGGGCAAGAATCAAAGCCATGTAAATGACAGAACAACAAGATATCCTTTAGGAGCATTCGAAGCTGCAGATCAGGAAACTGTCACTAAACGTGCATGAAAGGCAACATAAAAGCAAGGTAGGCGTCGTAGGTTGCCATGTTTTATGAGTGTTTTTCGATTCCATTTGTGCGATCAGAAACGAACGAGAGGCAAATTCAGAACGCCGATCGACCCGGTTCCCCTTCGGTGTGTCGTGTCGAAAAATGATGTAGTCCTACAATCGCAAACGCAATCGCACGTGAGACTCCCATTCGCAAGCCGTGGAGAGAATCAACTCAATCAAGATTGGAACCTCAAACACCACCCGTTGCACGTAGCGTGGCTCTTACATGGTTTTAACCGATTTAAGTTACTTAACGCGTACGCGCTCGGAACGGAAAGGCAAGGCAAAGAAAATGAATCACGTTCAATATACGTAACCACTAATGCATTCAATTGCAAGTAAACGCAAGTACATGATCAATTGTGAAGTAAACATACGTAAAATGTGGAGATCGGACGGCGGTCGTAAATTATTAAGTGTGGCAAATTTTAGCAAAATGTTATGTTTTTTTTTAATCTGCGATTTTTATTACAATTATATCATTTCGGAAAAAAATTGTTTAAAGCTTATATCATTAGCGAGAAGTTTGTCGAGGTGAGAATCGAAAATTGCGGTGAGATTGAAAAAAAAAATACATTGATCAAACCTAAAATAAAAACAATGTAAACAAGAAATGATGATGATTTCACCGCCACAATGACTTTGTAAAGCAAAAATTAAAAACAAAAGGACGAGCGATGGAAGCGAACAAAAGATGAAAGTAAAGTCATACAGTAAGCCTTATTGCTTGCGGGGCGAGATAGAAAAGAGTGAAATGCGTACTTTCCTTCCCTCTTTCTAATGAGCGAAAGCAGAAAAGAAAGTTAGAATGGACAAAACAAAACAAAAAATCTCAAGTGGAAAGCAGACAAAGCATCCGCAAAAGTCCCACAATCGTGTACACCTATGCATAGTTTACGTCTTAAAAGCTGAAGCTTTCATGACACACAAAAGATATTCGAAGGCATTTAAGTAGTAAGAGAGAACAACAAAACTACCGATATACGTAACGCACAAGCTGTTTAATGCTTCCTTCCGCGCCGGGCGCACGTTCCGCATCCCCTCCCTTTCATCGACCGCACCGCAGATGCGAGGAAAATGTGTTGGAAAACAATAATAACGATGCTGTGCGATGCGATTGCTGCACGAAAGTGTTACCGGAAGCGCGTGGCACACGGCGTGGCTAAAGCGGGTCCCCGCGTGCTCTATTGCTTGATGTTGCTCAAGTGGAAAATCCGAATCCGAGAGAGGATCGGTCGGTTTTTCTTTGCATCTGCGGCCGTGCCGGGAAATGAAGGGAGGCGAACGCAAAAAAAAAAAACACGAAAACACGAAAACCCTCAAAGTGGAAGGATTGTGGTAGAATGCTTTGTTTTCTGTTTCACCCCACACACTCCTCAATCCAGATGTCCTTTCCCCCACTCTCATCGCCCTCTTCCTCGACCGCTAGCCAGCTAGGGTCCCGTTCCTTCCCGCAGCGCAACACATTCCCCGGGAGCCGGGAGGAAGAGAGTTTTCACGCAGTTTCGCTCCTTTTCCAGAATCTCCTTTAGCGTAACTTTTTTCCATCATCATATACCTCCTACATAATAGGTATTATTAAACAAAGATTAAACAAGCAAGCAAGCAAGCAAGCAAAGAAAAAAAAACGCAACTCGAAATAACAAAACAACACGAAACCCTTCCATGTGCTTCCTTTATTTTTCCTTCCTATGTTTTCTTTTTTTTTTGTCCTTTTGTATAATCGAAGAAATGGTACACTTAATCTGAGCGCTCGTTTCACCGTACTCTTCGTCCGTAATGGAGTATTGTTTCCGGTTTAGTTATTTGTATGTTTTACCCTTTATACAATGTTCTGAGTTTTTTTTTTGTATTATTCTCTTTTGAATTACCTTTGTGATCGAAGGGCATCGGTCGCATCGCGGATCGAGCGATTGAGCGTGGGCGTAACTCATGATATTATGTATTTTGTCTATAAAACAAAAAAGTGAAGCAAAACATTATAACTAATATTTAAACTATTTTTTGAACAAAATAAATGTTTTGTTGTTGAAAATAAACCCGAACGGTGTGTGTAGTTCCTTTGCGAAATCGTTTGGCGCAAGAGTTTGTGGTTGATTTTGTTTTCGCAGCAGCCGAAGCCGCTAGCCGAATGGAGAGCAGACACCGCAGGAGGAGTCCAAAGCAGTCATCTGGAAGCAGTCCAACTGAATTTAACCGAACATCAAGAGAAACATTGAGAAACACGATGCAGCATCCCATACATTCGTTTCGTTCATTCATTCGTTCACCTTTAAGGGGTTATTTTAGTACATACATAAACGCAGGTTTATTTTTCTATCAATGCACATTCTGCCGCCAATGAGCAAACATTTCAGGTTCCAGATATTATTAATTAACGATATTAACGATGCAGAAACAAACCATTGGTTGGGACGATCTCGCCGCCATTACTAACGTTAAACCGACCCGTTCACAAAGTAACTATGGCTATCGATTGCACACACAACATTGTCATAGCATCGGCGGCAACAACCTGTTTCGACTGATTGAAACATATCGGTGCGATTTGCACCATCGTTGATGGGTGGTTTTTTTTTTGCCTTCTATCTTCTTCAAATTGTATGTCCTTCCACCGAGCAGGAAAAACACAGACGTATACGCAGTGCGTTCGACGCTTTTATGCTGCGCCATAAAATGGTAACCGATTATGAAACATTGTCACTCCTCTCGTTTTGGTCCGTTGGTTGTTTTACGACCAGAAGTATCTTGTTGCGCGCTATCTGCGCTTGGCCGGTCGTGACTCTAAACTACGCTGCGCTCTTCTTGCGCCCGGGCATTGATGCTGGATAGTTAAAACCATCAAAGACCATCGAACCGGGCGCGGGTTTATGTGACGTTTCGTCGTCGTCGTCGTCGTCGTCGGCTCACCGTCACCAGAATCCCTGGGAGCCTAGCTCTGCTGCCGGAACGGCCGTGATGAGCCTCATCAGCATCCCCGGTATGCGCTCGTTCATTCATCCGAACCAGCGAACCTTCGGTGGCGAAGTACTTGAGGCGGTGCTCACACTCTTCGAGGCGGAAGAACATCCTCGGGGTGGAGGCGTTTTACGATGCGCGTGCGATCGAATCTCCCCGCAACGCTAGCTAATCGAAATCGTTTGATTGCCGTAATAAAGTTTACAACCGGGCAAGGCAGGCCCACCGCGCCCCGCCGGAAAACGGCGAGTGGCTATTTTCGTTAGCCGGTTTGTTTTTGCGTTTATTTACATTCAACAAGCAACAACCCCGTTCACATGCGGTGTGTGTTGAGGTTGCAAACAAGATGTGCAAGCCGTTCGGAAGATGGAGAAAAAAAGACACTGCATGCAACAAACGCAGGTGGACACGTTACTTTTTATCATCCGCCTATTGGCATGCGTGCATCCGGGCGATTAGGTGTTAGGAAAGATGCGCTTCCCAATGCAACGAAAGGATCGGTGTTCTCATCGCCGGGCTGGACGCGGCTGTGACTAGACGGGCTGGTTGTTGATTTAGGTCGTTACAAGTAATAAAATTTACAGTCAATTTTCAATTCCAACCCCATCCGTGAGGACAGGGAACGGGAGAGAGAGAGAAAGCGAGATGGATGTGAAAACTAGGGGACGATTTAAAACACTAAACCCAGGCAGGAAGCAATGAAGCGTTCTCGGTTCCGGATCTGGTAGCATGTGGCAGCATCTGGTTCCCCTCGGCGCGGAGGTTGACCTTCCGGGAGATAAAATATTCAAAGCAAGCACGCAGACGAAAAGATTCGAGATGGATTTTTAAAAGACTAAAATGATTTGCTATCCTTGGGTTTCGACCAAAAGGAAGAGAGTTGAAAGAGATCCTGAGATCCCTTGCCCCCTTCAGTCAACTGTCATATCAAAAAAATATGTTCCATCTTCATTGAGACTTTGTGGCGTCAAAACGCATGAACAGATTCTTTACAATTTGCCTTCCCCCCACCCAAAAGAAGTCATACTGATGAGATTGTGTTACCGTTGGATGCGTTTTATGGCCATTTTACCGACTCTGTGCGAGTATGGGATACAGTCACTTCAGTTTTATTGCTGCGGTTCTCCGAGACAGCCCGTTCGATCGTAACGATGCTCTTCCGGGGGCTGCGATGTGGGACCGGGATTTTACTGCCGGGACTTCCTCTCCGGTCCAACCCGCTGACCGCGTACAGCTTCCGAAACCCGGATGGGGGGGATGGAGGTTTTGCGACGCACAACCGAGGGATCAAATTTTATGGCACCAAAATCTGATACACCCACGCGCAGCTAGAGCTACTTGCAGGTTCCCCCGTCCGGTGCATCAACAAGGCCTTCGGGAGAGCTGGCTGCCGAACGCAACCAAGAAGAGCAAATTGTTTGTTTACGCAAGGTTAGGTTTATGGATTGCGCTTCATCGCGGGAAGGACTTTGGTGTTTGGTGGGAACATGAAGGAGAAAAGGATTAAAAAAACAAAAAAAAAACTGTTGCCAGTTGTCGTCGCGTCGGAGTTTTGTGGTTGCGCAAAGACGTCGTTATATTTGACCCGGCGGGTTGTGCAAGTAACAACGGTGTCCGTGCTTTGAAGACCTCTCGGGGACCCGCTATTTTGCGGTTATTTTGAAGAAACCTGAGGTAAAGGAGTGCATGATATCAGACGTATAACCAGCAAATACCTGTCTGGCGTAAGACCGCGTCCACAACTCTCGCTCCACGTTCTCGGTGTTATGCTCGAAAGGGCGAGCAGAAGGAAAAAAAAAACAGATGGAAGGGCAATCTGTTTCCCAGCAGGAAAAAAGCCACCTCTTCGCCGCCTTGTTGCGATGGAGACGCAATTAGGTTGCACTTTTGGGTATGTTGCGAATAAATGCGTGCAGTTTACTTGCATTTGCACATATCTTTTTTTTTCTCCCCCTCCATGGATTGCTTGTTCGTTGCCTTTGCCTTTGCCTTTTGACCCCCAAAAAAGGCAGCGCGTTCCAGGTTTCGCTTTGAACCGACGCCGGCTTGTCGCGTGGCCATCGGTTTTATATTACATCGCTCCCTGCGCTTCGGTGCGTGCTGGGCTTGGGATTGGGGTTGGGGATGCACGAATGTAGTTCCCGGTGGTTTAGAATTTCCACCAAACGCATGCTGATGCGCCCCGGGTGCATTATGTGCATGTGCAGGCGCGCGTGTGCATCACATCGGGGTTTTCGGGTGTGTTTGCAGGCAGGCGGCTGCCAAAAAAGAAAGGAAAAGAAAAGGGAAAAGGCAGCAAGGGCTTATTGTTTTTCGACCGGGCGCTTCGAGTGTCACACTTTGGAGTTGGCCGCCGCCGCAGGATGTGCGCTCGCCTCTGGGCCAAACCGATACCGATCGTCTTTCGTGCATTAAATTGCGCACTGGATGGCCATTAGAGGGACACGGACCACCTCCCCCCTACCTCTGGGTGTAGCGCACATACAAACAGTTTTCGGTGTGAAATTCAATGCCCTTTTTTCGGTGGGGCAATGAATCTGGCTAAGTGGCCATATGCGCTCGAGAAGATCATTTTCATCGTTGGACCAAGACCAAACTGGAAAAAATACGATGGATCAGCTAAGGAAAAAAAAGACAAAAAAAATATCCCCTAACCGCAACCGGTTGAATTGAGAAACTTTGCAACAACTGCATCAAATTTAAATTACCTCCACAAAATGATCGATCGACTGAAACGTTCATGTTCGTTGGTCGTCGATTGCATTCAGAACTGACTCGCCCACGCCGCACGCAAATTGCATTCCAGGGCCGTGGTTGAGAAAACGGGGCTCTTCTCCAGGGCTGGTTCTTCCTTCTTTTCCATGTCGGACTAACCGGAAAATCGGAAACCCGCAGCGCTGGACGACAGACAGGGCCACATTCGCACGAGACAGAAACATCATTAATTTTAACGTAATGACTGCATCGTGGACCGGCGAATCATTGGACGGCGTCCATGTTGTCCTTGTCCACCAGCGAAGCCTCCCTCCTTTCCCTCTAAACACACACACGCACACGCATGTCCACCCAAGGCAGGCAATAAAGGGGAGCCTCTCGGGAGAGATAATCGATCTTAGCGTTGGGCGGACGAATTTATTTAGACAAGAAACGTTCGTTCTTGCAAGACGTTAAGGGTTCAAGAAACAACCACCCCCTCCCCCTCATCAACCCCCCCCCCCCTCCCCTCCACCATAGGGTGGACGTAGTTTTGCACTCCCCAAGGAATGTCATTAAACTGTCCGGCCAGCCGATGCGTGCTGATTCTTCTTGGCTTACCCCCGGTAAGGCCGGTGGGAAAGCGGTTGTTCACGTGGCGGCTTGTTGATCGTTTGGCTTCTGGTTGTTTGCGTCTTCCCGCATGGCCCACCCACTTCCTGGATGGGCTCACATCATGAATCAATCCCGTCCCGCATGCATACGGATTTGTTTGTCCATCGGCTAAGCCGGAGTTCTCTAGCCGAGTTCGCCGTTGTCCGGCTTGAACATATGTTCTGGACGAGTTTCATGTTTGCCGTGTGTGCAACAATGACCGAGGTCAGATTCTGCCATCGGCTTATTTTCCTCCCGGATTATTCCCTCCCCCTGGGAGGACTTTGATTTGAGTCGCTGTTTGCCTCGACTGTCCTGTCCTGTTCGAGGGGTTTACTCTAATGATTTCTGTGCGGAGGCTTGGTTGAAGAATGTTTTCTTAAAACGGCACAAAGACAAGACACTCATGTCCCCTTTATCGCCGCACGACGAAACCGAACAAATGAGTGTTGTTGCTACATACGCAATAGTCATCAACGTGTGGAAGCATTCGTCAAGAATCCTTCAAGTCCCATCCTCAGATGTCCTCTTTCTCTCAGGAGGAATTGCTCCTCAAGAACCACTCGACACAATCGACGTCCGTGTGCGTGTGCGTTTGTGTGTTGTACAACGAATCTTGTTCAATCTTTTGACCGCACGCTGCACTTGATTGCCTCTAAAACGATGCTCGGGCCCGAAGAACCGAACCGGACTTCTTCACCCTCGCAAAAACGGATAAAGCGAACGGAAAGCGAATTAAGCGAAGCAACTCCGGTGCCATTCCATCCCGGGGACAACTTTGAATCGAATTGATGTCCGGGAAAATTTCATTACCTCGAAGGCTTTCCCGGGAAGATATCTTTCTCCAGCCAAATCGCGCACAATCACAAGTCCAGATGAGCGAGCCGAAGGCAAGCGTTCCCCAAATCGTCCGTTTTAGTATTCATCGTTCGTTTCGCAGTTTGGCCAAAACTGAATTACGGAGCAATTATCGAATTTCCGTCGGAATTCCTTAATGCCAATGCTGTTCTCTCCTGCTGCGACGCAGGGGTCGGTCGAACTTCACAACGACGGCTCCTGCTCCTTCCCGGGATGGGATACGCGTCCCATGGCTCGGACAGAAATAATTTTCCCAAAAATATTCTCCCACGTCGTCGTCGTCGTCGTCGTCGGATTGCTTCGTTTCCGTTGCAACGTTTGATTGTCGGCCCGATCAAGCCCACGCGGGTGATGAAAACACGGAAAAACGCACACTTTCCCTGAGGGCTTGCAAGGACCCACCTCCTACCATTATCCTTCCGCCCCCTTTTGGAGACGCACGGCACACGGGCTCGAATGGACACGCCCGGTCATACATTCGGGCGTTCGTCCGTCCGTGCGCGCTGCAAAATGTCATAATTTACAGCATATTTATGCTGCGCACGTCGCACCATCGGCGTGGGATGCTGAGGCCTCGCAAGCGTGGCTCTTTCCGGCAGGGCCGGCGAGGGGAAGCTGGCACCTGGCACCGCCGCGCATTTACGCACGACCGTCCAATATTGTGATTAACGCTAATTATAACCGAAACACAGTGCTTAAATCACTTTGGAACTAATAACAATAATAATGGCAATCATAATTCCTTCTCCGTCCGCTTGCGGCGCAGCTTCCCCCAGGGGGATTTTTCCTGCGTGGAACATTTTGCAAACCCATACCACCCTCCTTGCTGCCGGCTGGGTGCAAGAGTTTTCCCTGGAACAACTGCCGATCCCTCGGGCAGTACGTGGCACACCGAAGGCTACGTGGGAAACCGGTGGGAAAGTGTCAGGCGCGCCCGACACACACACACACACACCCACAGTCACACGGACAGGAGTTGTTGGAGGGAAGCAAAGGAAAATCATTAACAAACAACACTCACCTCGCACCCCACAACGGCAAAGGAAAAACCTGGCTCCCAATCAGCGAAAGGGCACAATACATTTCCTTTCTCGTGGCTACGGGTGAAAAGGACATGTTTTTTTTCTCTCTCTCTTTTACCAAGACGACCACCGTCGCAACGTGACACGTTTCCAATTTTTCCTTCCCAATTCTCCCGATCGGGAAGGCATTCCTTCGCATTTTCCCTGACGAGGGCCCGGCCGGACCGAAGAAATTGTCCCCCGAAGTACGAAGCACCGGCACGCAATGGAAATGGATGGTTTTCGTAACGCAAATAGAAGGTGCCCGGGTATTCCTACCACCCGCCAACCAGTGTCGGCTGCACCAACGTCAACGCCGACGTTCTTCCCAAAGGAGCGAAGGAGTGCGAATGTCTCTTGTCACCTTTCCTGCCCGGGGAAAAGCAGGCAAACGGGGACCTTTCCTTTCCGGTAAGAAAGTGTCCTGCAACCATTAGATCCATTCGCTTTCGTTCCTTCATTTCCACGTCGTCGTCGTCATCGTCATCTTTTTGGATGCTCTCTCTCCCTCTTTTTCTCTTTCGATTTCCTCGTTTTCCTCCGCCGTCCAGCCCACCGCCCACCCTTTCTTCGGTCCCTAGACGCCCGGAAAATGCGCGGTAGACATGAAAATTATGAAATATGATCCCTTCTTACCGCTCACGGGCTCTCACGGGCTAATGCTTTTCTGATTCCCTCCCACTTCCCAAGCACTTTCCTTGTAAAAGGAGAAAATTTCCATTACCTCCGTGCCGCCGTATGTTTGCCGGGGGGGGAGGGTGAACGCTTTCTGCAGCAATTTCTTTTTTTTTTGCCTTCCGTCCTTCCTTTCGCTATTTTTCCTCCTCCCGGTGCCAACCTCCCTTGGGACCTGCGCCACCCACCCTGGCTGGCTGGTATTTGCTGTAACGAACACGTCCAAACCTGCTGCCGGGAAGCTGCATCGGCATCGGGAATCGGCGACACCTTCTGGCCATCGAGGGGGAAAACCGGGAACCGTGCTACTTGAGAGAGAGAGGGGAGAACAAAACGTTCGTGAGGGAAAATTTTCAACAGGCAACGACATAATAAACGCTGCGGAAAAACTACAAATTCAAATAATTCTATTTTAAAACTTCAAAATGAGAATTCTAATTATGAAAAAGTTATGAAGGACATTTAAAAAAACTCAAATAGATTTGAAGA
This sequence comes from Anopheles atroparvus, assembly GCA_914969975.1. Classification (NCBI taxonomy): domain Eukaryota; kingdom Metazoa; phylum Arthropoda; class Insecta; order Diptera; family Culicidae; genus Anopheles; species Anopheles atroparvus. The sequence continues at coordinate 13,703,638 of CAJZCY010000001.1, forward strand.
AAGGAAAGACCTTTCATTGTTTATTAAAGTGTATTTATTTTCCTTTCCAGTAAACGTTGCGTCAAAATCTCGTTCGAAATATATGCTCCATAAAATACCCGAAATTAACCCTTGAAATCGTCGTCCATAATTTGTTTTGCATATGTAGCGCATTGGCATTACCGACTTTCGATTGAGAAGAATAATAATATTTTCACTTCGCAAACACTCTGTCCCGCGAGGTGTTTCACCTTCAACCCCCTCGCTGCCATTTGTTGCGTTATTGTTGTTAATACCACGCGCACCGTAACGCGTTCCATCTTGGCGACCCCCCTCCTCAACCCTCGCCCCTGCCCACCGCCCGCCACCGGTGGCCAATTCAATATTCCCCTTCGTCAAACTTGCGCCTCAATCAAACGCAGCAACAACGCTTCCTGCCGGCTGTGCGGAGGCTGCCAGGATTTTACTCCGATTTTCCCCCTTCGGCGTTTGGCTCTGGCTAAGACTAGGATCGAGGGGAATCGCTTGAGCCCTTCCCGCGCTGCCTGCTATTGACTGCTGCGGTGATGGAAGTGGCAACGTCTGCTGCCACTGGTTATGCTATCTTTATTATTTTTATTTTTGTTTGGTGGAACACGGTGCGAAGAGTAAATTGACGCCAATTACCAGCCAGCCAGCCAGCCAGCCAGCTCGTCCCCTTGCGCACGCGGGTGGAACGGATGGAGGGAGGTCGGGTCGGCTTTTTTCCCTCTGCGCCATCTGCAGCCTGAACTGAGAAAAGGTTCGAGGGTTTGGCGTTGGGAAACTGTCCCAACTCGCCTCGGTGGTGGCGTGATGGGTTTTCCCTCATTTTCAGTAGTCCCAGGAGGGAAACGAGAGGGAGAGAGAGAGAGAGAGAGAGAGAGAAAGAGCGGGCGCGAGGAATTACCGATCGGTTTGAGTTTCGTGTGGCTGGCTGTAGCATTTTTCGGGGGGAACCAAACTCGCATTTGCGTTTGCGGAGGCGCAGCTGCGTCCCACGGTTTTGCGATGTGCGATTCGGTGCGAGCTGGGAAAAGCGGAAGCTGGGTTCACCCTACACCAACCAAGTTGGTGGCCAAGAAGGAACTCGAACGGTCCCCTTTGCTGCCAAGGCTCGGGAGGAATTCGCGGCGGTCCGCAAATGCCATTGCGGGTGCTCCGAAGGGAACAACATTTGAACCTGACACCTACTTGACCGAGTGCAGCACCGGGGATTAGGAAGAAGAAAGACAGGGGGAGGAAAGACAGGGCCGGAGAAAACGAAGTGAATCGATTTCCACCGAACCGTGCTCCTGATGGATGCAGGCAAGAACGGAAAAAGTTTGCCCACCGAAATGGTATTGTTTCGAGGCGTTATTGAAATATTTACTGTTTTTCCTCCCTTCTTCGTGTTGCGGAGCGGAAAAACTCCCGAGCGGAGGAAATGTCCAGAAATGTAATTAAGCATCGCGGAGAGCCACTTACCGCCACCTTTTGCGCCTCCCACCGAAGCACCACCAAGGATGCGTGCAAATCCTGCAACCTGTTAATGCTTTCCCGGGAGCGATTTTCCCGGCGTGACGGGGCAACGGGGCGGCAAACTTTTTCCACCAACCGGGAAAACAAAAACAAACCGTTGTGTGTACCGGATGGAACGGAGGGGGCCTTATGCCTTGGAGTGCAGCGTGTCCGAGCGAAGAAATTAAGGAGAAAAAGTAGACGAATTCGCCACGGTCGTCGTCGGACACGGACAAAACGCAGTACACACAACAAAAATCTCAATTATTTTCATTATTAACATTCCCTCCTGGTTGCCCTTGCACTGCATAACCGTAAATCATTGGACATTGGCGAGGGCCCGGGCTCTGGGGACGAATTGGCCGCCATTCCAACCACCAATGCCGGAGCTGATCTTTTCCTAATGGGATGCTCGTAGTAATGAAAACTTATAGCTATAGCCTTCATCGGAGTTGGCGTCGGAAGCGGGAATGAGCGTGTTGGACATTACTCCGAGGTGATCAAGTAGCCTTTGGAAAAGCATTAGACATTACTTGAAACGGCGCATCTGGGAGAAAGGAGAAGGAGTAAGTCTCGTTGTCTTGAAGATGGACTTTTGCTGTCCGGAAATACAAACAGTTTCCCGTGCTGAAAGGTAAGACTAGAAGTCGCTCCGTTCGCTTTGTAATGAATCTATCGACAGTGATATTTCTTCGGTTTGAGAAACGGAATCAGTTTTATTTAAAACGAGAATTGCCCACCCGTTCGACTGCTGTTTACGGGTCCATTACGGGTTTGTCCTTCCACCTTATCTCACTCAATTATCTTCGGGCTCTCTGTCCTACATATCCCCCCCCCAAAACCCAGTTTCCTGCCATTGCGCGATTACATTTCACGTCAAGACGACGAAGAATGACATACAATTATAAGACAATCAGATATTCATGAAAAACCGCCATCAGATAACCGCGGCAATCCTCTCGGTTTCGGGAGGCTTCGTCCTATCGGGCTTTCCTTTTTTTCCAATCGAAATGGGGAAAATTCTGTCGAGAAAGTCTTTTTTTACTTCCAGTGAATCAAATGCACTTGGTGGTACGAGGTTTGAAAGCATCATTTGAATGAAATCACAGAAGAAAAAGTTTCATTTCGGTTTCCTACATTACTTCGTTTTCGTCCTTCACAACGGTAAAGAGTTTTTTTAATCGTTTGAAAATGTCATTTGCTTGGAAAACGTCCTCTACCCTCTCGCTGCCGGCCACCGGGAACGCGGAGGAAAGGAACACAAACCGGGAAGAACCAGCAGTCGAAATCGTCGTCGCCATTACATTCGGCCGATAATGATGACTTCGAAGGCGCATTGATAATGTTGGCCGTATCTGCAGTAACAAAACCAAAAAAAAACTCTGTCTTTATATTTTAGTTTTCGTCCATTACCATGTGCCAGGACGGTACGGTCGGCACTCGGCCATTTGCGGCGTAACAGAACTTTGCGACATTGAATTTGAGGCGGGCAAAAAAGCACCACGGCTCCATGCACTTGCTGCCGAATGCGATGGAATAGCCTGAACGTGGACAGCAGCAACAACAAAAAAAAAAGGTCCTGACCGCCTGCCGTGTGCCACAATCTGTGTCCCCAGCGTGTCCCGTTACTGTCCAGCAGAATGTCGCCGTAACTTGTCGAGTAACGAAGCCAAAAGCTGGCGATGCTGGGCGAAGCGAAACCGAGACGAGGAGCCGACTGACCACGATTGATCAATGCCGCCAAAGGGTCACGGCGGAAACGAAACCACCGGGCCGGGTCCGGGGATCCCTTTTCGGGTCCCTTTTGGGGTCCCTTTTTTGGCAAGGCTCCAGGAATCGGAGTTGTGTGTTTTTTTTTTGCTCCTTCCTGCATGCTGGCTTTGCTTGCACACCGAAAACCGAAACGACGAGTCTGGTGATTTTATTGTTGCGTCCCGTCTCCGGCGGGTGGATGAAAAATCGATGACCACCGCTCTTTATATCTCAACTGGATCGATTGGTGAGTGCAATCGGGCTTCCATATTTTTTCTCCCCTCTTACTGGTGCTTCGGCATCTTGTTTGTTTCGTTCTTTCTTCCCTTTTCTCCCATGGCGGAGGACATTAAATGCTTCTTTTATGTCCCGCAGCGTGTAAGCGGCCACGTTCGTGTACAATGCGCACCGCTCGCTATCGGTGTAATGGCTCTTTAAAGGTGGTCTCCACGGGCCGGGTCTCGACATGCAAACAGGAAACGCGTCATTGTTTCGCGGCATTTTTCGGGGCATCATTATGTTTTTTGCTCCCCCGCGCGAACAAAGAAGGGAACGGCGAAAAACTCCCAGCCCATCGCTGGGTGGTCACAGTTGGTTCCACGGTTGTGCAGACACCACAAACGCGGCCGATTGTGCGGGTTGAAACGTTCGAAAACCGGTGTAGCCGTTCTAAAATTCATCGATCGGCCACCGGTGGGCCTCTGGCTCGGTGAAAAATGTGCCATCTCACGCGGCCTTGAGATAATTCGTCCGCGTTTTTCCGCCCCGGCTAAAAGTGACGCCAAATTCCTTTCCTCCGTCCGCCGTGAAAGCAGGAAAAACGTGCGCCGTCATTGTTGTTGTGCGCTGTCCGGGCGTCGCGGCGCTCGCTGGTTGGAAAATCGATTCCAGGCGGCAAAGGAAAACCAACGAGCGAGCGTTGGCGAGCATGCGTCGCTTCACGAGACACGGGTCACGTGGGCTGTTAAAATTAATGTGCGCCCATCAATTTCCACTGCGTTTGAAAGGTGGCCGGCACCTTCGCGTAGGCAAGAAATCGATTCGGGCCTTCCCGATTTAACAGAGCTCCTTTCCGAGTTAAAGTGACCCAGTTTAAGCGTTTTGGATGCAAATTTTAGGCTGTTTAGGAACGAGGTTCCGTTTGTTTTAACTTTCTTATAAATCGACCAGAATCGATTTGTTCGTTGGAGGAGAATTGATAGCCATTTTAGCTCGTTTTCGAATGTGTTCTGCAGGAGAAAAACTTTAGAATCACCCAACACAACCCAACATAGAAAACTCAAAATTCTGAACAAATTCCGGTAGCGAAACCAATCTGACAGTTAATGGTTTTTCGTTGATTTTTTTCTTCCATTTTGTAGGGGCCAGCAAAACCAAAAAAAAAAAAAAAGGTTCTACTACACAAACAATTCCGTTTCCCACAAACAGCCCAAGCGCCGACCGCTCGCCTCCGGATGCGACGGCAGCCTAATTAAAATACTTTTCCTTCAGAATTCTTTGTTTAAGCAACTTAAGCGCACTGAAAAACCCTCGCCCTCGGAAAAGTCTCCCGCGTTTCGGAGGCACGCTGTGCGGATGGTGTGAAGTAGGAGGAATCCCGTGTCTTCGTTCCGTTTCGTTCGTCCGTTCGTTCGTTCTGCCAACTCCCGCGGTCTTATCTTTTCCCGCTGTCGCGGCCCGCACTCTTTTCCACGGAATCCCGGCAACACGGGAACCGTTTTTCCTCCTTTGCGACAATAATCAGTATGTAATAAATCAAACTGGTGACGTACGGATCAAATAACCGAAGCTGGGAGTGGAACGAAAAATATCACATTTTCCACGAAACCGTGCGCGAGGCAGTGAGGCAGAGGTAGCGAAGGGAGCAGCGGAGACGACGGGCGGGACCAAGTGTGGGAGGTATGAAAAAACACATTTTCAACCGGCAGCCGACGCGGGTGTGTTTCTCATCAAGCGAAGGCAAGCATAAGGGAAGCCGGGGACAGGGAATCCACGAGGGAGCGCGCTGGAAAGGAAAGCGGGACCTGGGTTCTTGTGTTTTTCTTTTCCATTCCGGCTTTCACCGGCGTTCCGCACCGAGTGAGTTTAAGTGTATATTTTTGGGCGCACACACCAGCGCACCAGCCATCTGCAGCCAGCGCAAGCGGGAGGAAACGAAACGAGCAGCCCTAATCCCCTCGGCTGCCGGGAAACTGTTGGGCCAAAGTTTTCCCGGGCGACGGGCTGGGCCAAATGCAGCAAATGCTGCGATGGCTCAGACTTTCGACGACGCCGGAATCGAAATCCCAGCTTCGAGATGTCACTGTCAGCGCGTTCGTGTTCGTGTGTGGGTGTGTCTGTACGTGCGTTTCCTATGATCAGTCGCCTCGAGGTCCACCTGTCCTTGCCCCTCGAGGTCCCTGTCCCTTTTCGAGGGAAAGATTGCATTTGGCTGATGCAACGCCCCGGAAAACGCAGGGTACTTGAAACCGACGGGCCTAAGCTCTTGGGATTCGTTAGTTTTTGGAAAACCGACAACAAAATTCTACACTTCGTTAGTTGGTGGAAGCAGCGGGCAGATTGTGTTATGTTTCAAAGTTGTTTTCTCTAACATGCTCATTACGTCCAGGAGGAACAAGAACTTCCTGCGTACTGCCAACTAGGCGATAGTCTTTTGGAGGAAATTTCGGTCTTCATGAGACATCTGAAAAGATTTTAACTTCAGAAGACGATGTTGCTTACTGAATATGAGTAGATTTTCATTGTTCTTTGAACTGGGCACAAAAACACATATTTCTTCGAGTCCGAAGGATGTTAAAGTCAAATCTATATAATTTGTGAAAAAGTACTAATTTGATTCGATTAATATTGTTTGACCTTTTCTCCATTGTTACCAATGGCTAGGGAAGTGGTTTACAGGTTTTTAAATATGCCAAAAGAGTCGATAAAATACATGAAAAATTCAACTGAATCGTTTTGGAAAACCGCAGAATGATGTTACTCAAGATAGTTGTCATCCAGAATATATTATGGAACCGTTTTTATTTCATGTTTAATGAACTTTTGTTCTGGATAATGCTTTTTAGTCATGGATACCCCGTTTTGCACCGTCTAAAAATAGCAACAGCAATCCGATGATCCTGGGAGCTTTTTAGGGCTGATTCTGCGAGATTGAAAGGATTTTTTTCGCGTCCGTACGTAACGATGGAGCACACTGAAATCCACCACTGCACTTCCGAGTAAAATTGGCAACCAACTGAGTGGACAGAAGCCATGAATCTTCACCGAACAGTCGACTGACATGGCTATGGTGGTGGTTTTTAGGAATGAGCGTTAAATTTTCTGCATCGACTTGTACGTTTGATCATATTTGAATCTCAGTTACTCCTACTTGTCCACATACAGTCAGAAACATGTTTGGCCTTTCTGCGGTTTACTCAGTCCATGTGATAATAGCATCATTTAGCTCCACGCTTGCAACATCGTAACTTGTCTCAATCAAAAATCATTAAATGACAGCAAGTTCAAACTTATTTCAAATAAACATTTATGACATAATCAGACAGCTGAATCTTCATTATTCTTGAGAAGTATTTTCTATGCATTAAATTCGCTGGAAACGGCTTGGAAATCATAAAATTCTGCAAGAAATTATAAACTGAATGTTACAAAGTAGAGTTTTTGTCGGAATGAAATACAGTCTAAGCCTTACAGCACTATTTTCTTAATACAATTCGTATACATTTCACCAGCTAATCCAGCTCAACCAAATTAAGGCTTTAACCTTTGTTCCAGCAACCTTATAATTCATATTGCCATTTCACGTTAGCCGTAGCTTTAGAATTTCACTGTCCATGGTACGCTGTGGATCAAATTAGCAAAATTAAGGATAATCTTGCCTCACTGCCCATAAAGACCCAGGATTTCGCCCGTCACCGTTCGGCCAGGCTTTATATTTCCGATGCGCTCCGGACGCTTCCCCCGCTCCCGGACCGAACGGAAGTGAAGTCAATCGTGCGGAGACAGACTGTCCCCAGGAGCCAAGAGTTCCGGGCGGACGGCGCAAGGCTTTTCGCAACGGTCCATTCAATAATTGCGTCCCGTCCTGCGAATGCTGACGTCTGCTGAGTTGGCAGAGTTCTTGCCGCGTTGGCTATAAAGTTAGTCGTGCGCTGTTCCCTCTTTTGCTCCCCGTACCGTCCTGGCTGGCAGAATGGCTGGGCTTTGCCGCATCGCAGCCGGACATCCGGCGTTCATCCCCATGTCCAGCGTGGTTTCTCCCGGCGGTGGTGGAAAGCTGGTGGTGCAGTAATGGGGCGGGGGATTGATTATCCCGGTTTGCCAGGCGCCGAAACTCCAACCAACCTTTCCGACCAACCCGACGGGCGTTCGCTCTCGTGTTTCGTCCCTTTCCGATCCAGCCGACGGTTCGGTGCAAAAAGGATGGTTTACGGCAGGCAGCCGAGCGGCAGCAGAAGCGAGCGAGCACCGAGGCAGTTTCGCGCATGGAAATAACCATTTTACTCCAGAAGGTGGAGCGCAAAATGGCGGCTCGCTCGGAAACCACCACCGTCGCACCCGGGTGCGCCCGGTTTTGGGGCGGACGAGCTGGACGGTAGGAAAATGGCCATCATTCCATCCATCCGTGCATCCATCCATCCATCGCCGTTCGCAGTCCATCCATTTTTCCACCGGACCAAAACCCGTCCAGGCGTAATCGGCGTCATGTAATCGAAAGGAATTTACCCACACCAAAGGCAGAACGCGAACGCACTGCCGGTTCGTCCGGTGTTCGCTCGGTTCGTCCCTTTCTCGCACGGAGCACGGTCGGGTCCGTTTCGTCTTGCTTCAACGCCCGCGGTCGGTTCGAAGTCTCGACTTCGATCTCGCGATGCTTTTCCGTTGTTTACTCTTCGCCAGCGCTTTCTAATGCACGCCATATCCCCGCCCCGTTCCCGACCCTGCTGCAACACTGCCCAAGCCGGATCGGATGCAGCTTGCAATTGCACTCCCGCTTGCGTCGCCGTCGCCCTTTCCCGCCGCTAATGGCGCTCGCTTCGATCGAAATCGCACCGCACACATCTCGCATGCATCGACGACGCCCCTCCGAGAGGAGCCCCACGGCGGCGGCGGCGGCGGCGGCGGCGAAACGAAATGGCGAGATGTTCGCCTTCGATCGATCGCCAATTGCGCGGCCGCTCGGATGATGGCAATAAAGGGAAGGATTGAGCAAACGTCGTCGTCTCCACCGTCGTCGTCGTCGTCGTCGTCGTCGGCTGGATGCCGATGCCGATGATGTGTGTTTTCCCGTGCTCGAGTGTTTATTGCGGTACTAATATGCAAATTCCATCGAACACGGGCCGCATTTGTTGCGTGTCTGTCCTTGGTGCGATGCGGCTGCGATTAGAAAATACGGTTCTCCGCGAATGCAACAACCGAGCCCGAGAGGGGGGGATGGGAGGTGGGCTGTGGGGGACGTTGGGTTGGGATTAGTCCACGGTCGCAGCTTCACTTGGACGGACCGGAGTGGCTCAATGCGCGGCCGATCGACAATGGCCGTCCGTCGTTCGCCGTGAATCGGGCCTGTAAATGATTAGTAATTTCGATCGTAATTTATACGAGGAACGTGTTTCTGCGATGCGGTGATTTGTCATCTGCCTAAAATGTAATTGATTCGAAAAACAGGTCCTCGGTACCGGCCACCGTATCTTGCAAGCGGGAGAAGTTTATTTATCGAAAGCTAAGAAAGTGCAGCTTTGGCGGATTGTTTTCCAACACGAATAAATGTCAAAGTTTGAACATTTCAACTTGAAAGATTCGTTTGCTTGAGTAGTTTCAAAGTTGGAGGCCTTACATTGGAAAAGATTACCTATCTAAAACATGAATGACAAGTAATAGTGTATTGGCCAAAAGACATTATCGTTGCATTTTTGGTTTAGAAGTTGACAACTTGAACCAACAAATCCATCTTGATATGAGCAAATAATTGTGAACAAGATTGTCTGCAATGTATAATTACAATATTACATCTAAATTTGATGAACTCGAGTCTATTAAACCATTGAAAATTCAATGATATTATTGGGCCCCAATAGGGTTAACAATTTTATGGTTCCAACACCTAATACCAACAATACTGTGGAAGGTGGCCTGTATGCAGTGTTGTGCAAGGTCAATTCAAATTCTCATAAATTCTGCTAAATGTAAATCTGCATATGATTTTATTTGATTATGAAATCGTACGTACTAAAAACATGTTTTCATGGTTGGTTGATGTTAAATGTGTAGATCATGTGAATTAGAGTTACTTGGATAATGTGCATCTCTAAGCATATTAATACCAGCCTTGTATGACGAGCCAGATTAGCCCTCACCTCAATTCCAATTCCAACGATGCCTGTTCAATTTTATCTCATCAAAAGGCTGATCGAAACATGGATTTTATCAAATTATATTTATGATTTGACAGTTTTCCCTAAACAGATTGATTTAAACTACCAGCCGAGAAGCATCCTGCATGCATTTTCCGATCGAACCAGCGATCAAATGAGTTCGATGTTCCAATCAGTAAAAATCCAACCGACTCGCCCATCCCGGCTTACCGCAAACTGCAATCAGAGCCGTGCAGTGCGTGCTCGACTGCCGTTTCTCTAATAATTGACCACGGGTTTGCTTTTCCATCCTACCCGGTTTAAGCCGACCTACCGACACCTCGATTAAACGTTCGATTGAAGCGAGTGTTCGATTATATCAGTGATAATTTCTCGACCAACGGTACGACGCCAGGGCCGGCCTTGTTCCGGCCAAAACGTCGTAGGCTAACAGCACGTGCCCCTCCCGCCGCCTCCCGATCCGACCTCGAACGGGTCGAAGCCGTGTCGTAGCTAAAAAGCCTGTCAATTTCGTGTCCCTCTTCGGAACGGCCTCCGTATGCAGCGTCTCTATCCTGCGGCAACAATAACATATCCTTCGCTGCGTTTCCTGTCCATGCCGCCGGGTATGCAAGCGGAGCGGAGCGGAGACAGCACAAGAAGATAAAGCATAAGCAATGTTTAGCACCTCACGGTGGCGAACCGGTGCCGAGAGAGGGTGTGGTTGCGTCGGCGGAACCGTGCGGGGGACTGAAACATTAATTTCAAGCCCATTTCCGGACCGGTGCCGGGCCTGCTGAAGCCTCCGAGCTGCCAGCCGGCTGCTGCTGCTGCTACCATGCAGTCTGCCTCGGACTCTACGGCCTGGCAAATGGGCAGCAAAGCGACGACGATGAGACCACGGCGACGATGACGACGATGACGATGGCCACACAGCGCTCCAGGCGCCTCCAGGGCTAGCGGAGACTAATGGGCTAATGCATAACGAATGGGGACCCCGAATTCGTCCGGACCGGTGCATTCGGAATGGACGGGTACTCCGGCGGCCGAGGGAACAGGGGGAACGGGTACGGGAGAATGCAATAAACTTCATCCGAAACCACATCACTCGCTTCGGCCTGTGTTGGCGCTGGTGCCCCAAGGCCACCTGGAAGCGTTAAACCATAAGAGAGAAGACCATCTCCCCGTCGTTCTTCCGCCCTCGAAAGAGACACACATTCGGAGATGGATAAACTGGGCTGCATTTCGTTGTCCGCGTCGTCCCTTGGCCCGCACTACCCCAAGGCGCCCTTCCCTCCTTGCAGAGCCAAGGCGAGAAGGAAACCTTACGGAACGCAGCGGAAGACGAAGATGAATCGTTCGCACAGTCCAGACGAGACCTCTGGCTTCAACGAGAAGGCGGGCAACGCGGGAGGGAACGGCGGCCGGGGTTGGCGGCGATGGGCAGAAATAGAATTGCAAATTTATGCATTGAAAATACAAAATGCATCAACTTAAAGTAACACTGGTAGTATAGTTGTCGCAGTCGCTACAACAACTTTTGTCACTCACTCGTTTGGACTCTCTAGCGGTGGCTGAGGGTTGGAAGCAGCAGGGCGGACTGAGGAACTGCAGCATATTTTACAGCTTCATTTGCAAACTTTCTGCCCAGTCTCTTCCTCCTCGGGCCAACAATCGTGGGCCAACCGGTGTCGGTGGGAAAGTGTCCCAAGAAATGAACTTGAATTCTTCTTTCGCCAGCCCGGCTGGGCGAGGTTTGGAATTTTAATCACATCCTTTCGGCGCGCGAGGTGCTTTCAGCTGACGTTCCGGGCGTTTCTCCATCTGTGTCGCCCGTGGTGTAAAACAACGGCTGAAAACTAATAAAATCGACGGCTTGCGGCGTGACGTTTGATGGGGCGAACTTCGCGACAAAGGTTCTTAAAACGACTGCCAAGAGATACAGACAAAAGTACAAGAAACTTACTCTAGAACATCGGAACACAAAAAAAAAACATTCGCTAAATCTGCACGACAAGTTGGAAGCGCACGACGGCTTTCCAATTATTTCGGAGGAAGACAATTTACGGCCAGAAGAGCTTAAAATGTTGTTGTCCAAATTGAAAAGCTTTACTCCCTCCTTCATCCTCCTCCAAGGCTGCGGGTTGGGAAATTGAAAAACTTTTCTCGCGGACCTTTACAATCCATAATCAAACTGCGGAAAGCGTCCGGGAAAGAGGGCTTTTCCAAAAGTGAGGGTAAAGATTCCTGGTAAGGAAGAAAAAAACACCCTGCTCTATAAGGTTTGGGGATGTTTCTTTCGTTCTGAGTGAGAAAATTGATTTCAAACCACGGCACGATTGAAGGGAGTAAAAAAAAAGACAAAGAAAATTACATTGTGGTCCTAATTCACGTGCATGGGTTCTCTGCCCGGAAGGCACACGAGACCACTCCCCCCCGCATGAACGTCCCACTTACGACAAACGAAATTAAACCATTCCTTCAACCGACCGGGAAAAGAATCTTGATCTGTGATACCGTTTTTCCCCTTGGAAAAAAAAAAAAACACAAAAACCTGCCCCGAGGGCGCTCTGTCGGTTTGCGAAATCGCACAACTCCGGGTCCCGCATAAATTGTGAATGCTCCTAACAAATTGGATTACAATCATTCATATCGACCAAACTGGGCACTAAAAAACAGCAACTCGTCCTCGTCCTCTTCGGAAGGGACGGTGAGCAGAAGGTATTAAAAAGTGTTTGCAACCGAAATCAACTTCCTCGCTGTCCGCCCGGCAACCCAGTCCGTCCTTCCGGGTAACCGCAACCGAACATCATCGAATTTCCGTAATTTTATGAGTGCCCATTATGTGTATTTTATGTCCTTTGCGCGAATCCCTCCTGCGACTTGGAGCAGTGGACTCTTGGTTTCCTTCTCGCTCTTGCTAGCGGCTCGTTTGAGTTGGCCTTCCCTGCTGGTGGCACCATCAGGACCTGGAAAAAGGGGGTACAACTTCCCCCGCAAGCAATCAGGGAACGGGACGGGGAAGAGGTCTTCTCCATAGGTTGCAGAAGTGGTTTCGGGTGCGTTTTTCTTCACTTTCGCCTGCCGTCTGTCTGCCTGTCTACGCTTCGGCGCGTAATTGTTACTCAATTAAAGTCACTTCACAAAACTCGCCCGAGCCTCCCGACGCGAGGGTAAACACTCAAGTGGCCGGCGGAAAATGTATCGATGGCCACTTGAATAGCGCCCCTGCGGCGGAATCCGGCGTTGATTTTGAGAGTGCATAATTTATGAGTCATTCCAGGAGGTGCGCAATTGCGTCATAAGTGGTGGCAAGTGGTCTATTGTTTTTAATGTAATTTTTCATGCACGAATGTATAGCTGCATGCTGATATGCATTCTAAGCACGATAAATCCATTATCAAAACCCTCAAGATCGTAAAAGGGTATCAAATGCAGTTCTATTCCTCCAAGCTGGAATAGACATAAGATGTATTCGTTAATGGTTCGTTACAAGTCAAGAATAAAGTCCGTCTCGTGACCAGTAGCTCTGCACTCGGTTCCATAGACTTGAAACGAGGGAAACGAAATTTGTCTACCGCCACGGAATTACTTGATAAAGTATTCTACCCAATTTCCCCAGCGTCCGCTTATCCCCTGCGGACATGGTTTGTAATCGTGGGCATAAAATAGGGCTCAATCGCCAAGGAACGGCAACCAGTCCTTGCCGTTCGCGCGCAACGGGAGGAAGACGGCAGGAACCCTTTTCAATTTTCCTCCTGCAAAACCTGCACGTGATAGAGGCATCCAAAAAAGGGCACGGAACGGAGGAGCATTAAAGTGATGCCGATCCGGAGGATAGTGTTTTCGGGTAATGTTTGCGTGCACATTCACCTTATCGTCCGTGCGATCGCTCTCTGCACCGTGGTCGACTTCGTGGTGAGCATCACTTTTACGTTTTATGTTTTTTTTTTCTTTCGGCAAAAAAGGGACTTTGGCAGACCAGAAGGAATTGGTACAGGTGGGAGTCCGAGCGTTGGTTCTCCAATCTTCAAGTTCCAGCGAAACAAAAAAACCAAACACGTAAACGAGATCAATCGATAAGCAATCCGAAATGGTCCATCGCATCACATTCAACTATGTATCCCGATGGGATCTGGAAGGGCCTGTTTTGTGGACGCCAGTGGACGCTTTCAAACCGGTGACCAACGCAACCGCCCTTCCCTGCCAGCTCCCCCTTCACAATTCGGAAAAATCGTTTTCCCGATAGAGAGGGAGGAAATTGTTTCGAATGAATTCCTTTAATTTTTTAACACCATCCCTAGAGAAGGAATTAACTTTGACCCCAGGAACGCAAAAAGGGCCGAGTGCAACGTTGACTTCATCGTTTTGCGAGTTGAGTTGGGAGGGAGAGCAAATGTGGGAGGAGGCAAAAAAAAACACGCCAACCCGATACAACTGGAATTAAAATCAGGCAATCTAGCCGAGAATCAACCACGGGCGAATGTCCGCTTCGACTGCAGCTCGGCTCAGTGCTGTTCACCCTTGCTGCTCAGCCAGGTCCAGTCCGGAAGGGTCAACGGCTGAGGGCTGCGTCCGTGAAGACGAGACTTAAAGCCGGCGGCAAACGCCACGCAATCACTCTGGCAGAATCGACAAACCGGGAACGTCCCCGGCACGCAATTATCGATGGTGCACCAGGCGAGCAGAGAGAGAGAGAGAGAGTGCGCGAGATAGAAGGGATCGAACGCGCAAACGTCCATCCGGGATGATCATCAATTCCCCGTCTGGTGCGTCCCCGGATTAGGGGGGCCGGGAAATGTGTCCCCGAGATGGCGAATGTGCGTGTTACATTGCGTGTGCGGCGAAGCGAGTATAATTCAAGTGTAAGCCAGCCAGACCGAGCCATCCCGTAGCCCTAGCAGGGTTAGACGGTAGGGTGGGCTGGGATGAAGATTGATTGTGCTTCGGGCCATTGATCAATCTGGCAGAAGGATCTGGTCGAAGGGGCGAAACGGTCGATTGCGACGCAACGCGCAACCTCGTGAAGTACATTTGACTGTCCGGTAATTATTCTAATACCTAAAAATGGCACCAAATCCTTCCGTACCCCTGCATGTCCTTGGCACTACTACCACTACTACTGGCTCGTCCCGGGGAACGGTGGAAAAGGATTACAGCGCGGAGGGGAAACTCTTTCGACCAGAAGTGTACATTCAATTATAAAATTATTTTACACTTGCCACCACACGGCCGTTACAGCCGTTAGGATTGAGATAACGATCCTTTCGGCTCGATGAGGGAAGCCAATTTCCATTCCCCTCTGTTTGCCGCCTCCCGCAGGACGATGGCCCCGTTAACGGTGCCGTTTACGCGATAAAACACTTTCCTGATCCTTTCGCATTGCCAGTGGCTTTGTGTGGGTAGGCGTTTTTTTTTTCTCTCTTTTAATTCGTTGTTCGGTTCCCCCCCAGGCGGGAAAAGCGGGCAGAAAAGTCAGGGGACAACAAAACCCGGTAGGATACTCCTGGCGGCTATTTGGGAGCGTATTATCAAGCCATGACGAGCCGTCGTTTGGCGGGGAAAATGCACCAAAATCTGCTTTATCTTTTAACCAAACACGCAAACAAAGCCCACCTCCCCTCAGTTCCCCCAGTTCTTCCTCCCAAGTGGCGAGAGTGTGTGGACCCGACCCAACCGGGATTCATTTTGGGCCGGATTTACCAAACCACCCCCTTCGCAAACGCAAACAACTTCGGCGTATTCGGTTTCCCTTTCACGGGCTCGGGATGGAAAGCAAAGGATGAGAAGGAGGGCAGGGAGGGGGAGGGGGAGATGTTGAGCCAAGGAATGAATGCAAAGCTGGGCAAAACTAACACTCAACCCACACAGCAAAACCCAAAAAAAAAATATTAAAGTCAGGGAAAACGAACGAAGGGATGATACGGAGGGCCGGATGCTGCGTGCTGTAACATTATCCTACCGATCGTTTGCTGCCGACTCCAGGACTTTTCCAGAGCACGCCTGTGTGTGTGTGTGTGTGTTTGTTTGCGGCATTTGTTTACGTGCCGCCGCAGTCTGCTGTCAACCATTGTTCTGTTTTTCATCGATAAGGGGTAATTATGCTGAAAATTTGATACTCCATTCCAATCCGGCACGGGACGACCTTGGGCTGCAAGGATTACTTTTCTTTTTTGCTCAACTTTATTGCACCGGGAGGAGAAGGAGCACTCAAATCGGTTTGCCTGCAACCATCAACCAGCTTGTGTAAACGATGCGTTCAACTAGCTGTCAAACCAGCTTCCCGGGTGGTGGTCCGGTGGAGAAGCTGTCACACGCTAATGCCACTGTAATTTCTCCATCTTTTCCAACGGTCACTTCGGTGGGCAGCGAAATGGCGCCGGTGACCGATTTTCCCGTCGCTCAAAATTACGTTTACTGATTAGAATTAAATATTCAAAGCAGCCCGCGCCTGCTAAGCGCCCTGAAGGACCTGTTAAACGCTGCTTGGCTTCCGGGGCTGCATAATTGTTATTCATTTGCCAATCACGTCACATCGTCACAGGCTTTCCCGGACGCGTTTCCGTTTTCCACCCCCGCAAAAACGGCAAACACATCCCGTGGCATCAAATTACAAATTTACCTAACATAATTAATGCCCCGAAATTTAAACATTGCTTTCCCATTTCGGCGCTTCGGCCCGGAACGGACCCGGGCCCCGGATCCGCACGCACCTGGGCGAGGAAAATGGGTTGCGGTGGCACTGGGAAAACTGGGAACGTACGCTTGCGGACACTTACCGCACGCGCGCACCCACATCAACACCGACCGGGCAGCCCTCTCGCTCTCAATCAGTACAGCGCTCATATTTTATTCTCGGCCCTTGAAAGCAGGCTCTTCTGCAACGCGATGGCGAAGGGGAAGGTTGATTTCACTTTTCATGTTTGAAATTACTTTACCCGGGCAAAAGTCGGAAAGCCAGAAGGCGCTCGCATCCCACCGAAGGCTTGACAGTTTTGCGTACCCTCGTTTCGGGCAAAAGGCAAGCACCGGGTAAGGGAAAACCGATATCAAATATTTAAAATGCAAATCCAATATTATCACGTTCCGTTCCGTGTGGCTCACAGCTCCGATGGCGTGCGTTGGTGTTATTCTTTTTCCGTTCACTTTGTAGCAGCATTTTCTTGCTCCTGGCGACCTGGCAGTAGGTGTTTCCCGACCCGGTGCGTGCGCCGGTGCGTGTTGGTGGTATTTACTCAAGGGCTCGGGAGTATTTCGCTGATTCCGAGCATCCGACAACAGCTAAAAAAAAGGGCTGACGTAGGCCGAAAACCGGAGCGGAATAATTAGAGTAACGATGTCGGGCACTGTTGCGAAGGCGGATCATCCCGCCTTTTTCCTTCGACGGGGAAAACTCCCCTCGCTTTCCAGCACGCACGCGGGTTCCGTTTTCCACGCTCCGAGCAGCCTGCAAACAACGCATCGGAGAGATTGAACCGAAAAATCAACAACAACGAAAAAAAAATGGGACGGCCATGAGTCAAAAAGTTGACTTGCGTAATGTTTTCCCTCTTCGCTCCATCCCTCTGTTTTTCCTGCTGGCTAGCTTCTTATCGTTTCCCGGTGGTTCCGTCGGCCTCACAAACTTGCGTACGGCTTGCCTCCTGTGCGGTAGGTTTCTCCAGCATCCTTACTCCCTCCTCGAGGCCGTGTTGGTTTAGGCTGGTGTTTTGTTTTTCTTTCTCGCCAAATTTTCATTTCCAACCCCGCACCGCGCTGGCGTTGTTGCGGTTTGAAAAGGCCGACAGGAGGCGGCAGTTTGCACCGGAAAGCTTTTTAAAATGTGCGCAGGCATGCCGCGTGGAAAGCGTTTTATTATCCGCTTTCGAACGAGAGCCTTTTACCGTACCGTCCCGTCAGTGCCGGGTATCCAACGCTGCCCGGAATCATCCTCGTCCTAATTTTCACTTACTCTATATCAATTCTCTCCGCTTGCCGAGCTGCTTCCGTTGGCACGTCCGGTAAGCGGCCAAAAAGCACGTTCCAAAACCGCCACCGACGCAGGAGGAAAAATTGCAAGGGCTGTCGCTTGCTTTTTTTTTTGCTAGAGTCAATTTTTGGCGTAGAGGGAACGTCCGGGTGCGGGAGTGCATTCGCAAAAGGTTGACGTGGGACACACACACACAACCACACCAGGGCCATTTGCCGCGCGCCGATTCCCACCGGAGATTGAGGAGGTTCTATGATTTTTTTATGACAGCTAGGAGCTCGCGCCCTTCGTCATCCCGGCGCACCACGGTCGCGGATGGTTTGTTATTTCGAGTGTGATTATTATTGTTATTATATGGTATCCTATTATACTATTGGTATTAGTATTTTATTGTTATCACCACTACAATGGCTTTGTTTGGCGGCGCACGACCAGAGGGATGAAAGAACCGGGCACAAAGAAAATTAACATAATGCAAGCCATATGATTCTTTTACGGCGTTTTCCGGTTTGTTAGCTATGCTCGATTTGAGCTGTATGTCCGTGCCTTTCTGGGATGTTTAGTGATTTGTACTTCTTATCTTTATGCATTAGGTTTACGGAGCAATTTGACATTAATTGACAGATGGTTAAAGTGAAAGTTGATGCAACGAAATTTGAATTAACAATCACTGTACGGAGAATATTGTTCAAAATTCTGTATTTGGATTGCAGGAAAACTTTTTTAAATAAACCTAATCTTTGATTTATAAAGAGGTCCGTGATAGCTGATCACGTAAGCCGGCTTAAACACGATCCACGGCGTCGTTGGTTTCGAATCCAGACTGGACCTTCCCCCGGTACGAAGGATAGACTATCCATGTACGTTAAAGGGGTCTCGTTAGCCCTAGAACGAAGAAGTAGAAGAAAAAGGAAATGTTTATATAATGTTAATTCATTTTTGACGTTAAAATTTTTTGAGATAAACGCAAGGATAAACATTTTGATATTACAGTATACAATTTAAATAATAAAAAATGCTCATTATATAGTCATATTCCACCGAAGGCTGCCTTAATCGAATTATTCTCAATTTGGAGTAATCCACTAAAGAACCACCGGCAGCCGTGATAATAAATCATTTTATAAATCAATAATACGATCGACTGCTTTCGGCACCGGCTGGATGTAAGAAAGGGGCATTTCTGTAGTTTGCAAAACGCCCCCAAAATAGGGCAACCTACCGCCATGCCAGCAGTGGCTTTCATTTTCACTTCGTTCCCGTCGGCAGACCAGAGGCGAAGTAATTTTATTATCCAGGGATTGTGCAACTTCTTCCGCTTCGCGCAGACCAAATCCCGCTTTCGCAAGATGAATTCCAAATTAGCCGGCCACCGAAACTCGCGTTCCCGCGGGGGTGACTTCTCGGAGCCCTGCCGGAATTATTTATTGGCCACAATACATCAAACTGCTCGGATTTCAATCAGCCCCAGGAAAGGGGAGCCCCTTTCGCCCTCGCTGCATTATTATTATTCCACCTGATAAGACACGGATTTGTCGAAGACGTATACAACTTATCGAACCATTACGGGGTTGCATCTTATTTCGGAGCCGCTGGCGAAACGAAGGATAAGGATAACCCGGCCGGGCTTTTGGTCCAGCCCGAAACAACCCGATGCAATGTGTGGCGGTGTGGGAGCGAAAGTGGAAAGATTGAGCAGTTCAATAAATTGGATCCCGCGCCAACAAATTGTACCGATTCAGCACGATTGTCTGCGCCCGATAGGGCTGACCGAATGGCGCAATGGTAGCACAGGGGGGCCCGCTCGGCGCTACACATGCATTATTCATGACGATTCCTCCTTCGCCAGCGCTCACACAACTCTCGCTCACACACCCACGCGCGTGCACACACACGGGTCACATACATGCATCCATCCTTTGCGCGAGGAGAGGTTCCCTTGGCGGCAATCTCGTGACTGTATGGCGTACGGCACGGAACGGAGATGCTACAGCGAAGCGAGAATGTCATTAGGACGATGGTTTAATTAGGGAAAGGACTGGTAATGTGTTTTCCGCCATCGTCGAACACTCGGTGTGGGACGGCAGGGAGACGTTGGAAGACGGGTGCAAATGGTATTTGCGAAAGTGAATTTTTGATCAATTCATCACTTAGCTGTATCACTTTCCGTCTCCGTCTCCTGCTGGATGGTTCCTGCGCGCAGGGTAATGTAATGTCCTCCTTCGCTTGCACTGGCAGGTTGCTGCCAGCCGAACGTTCGCTGGAAATGAGGAGCATTTACGCCGCAGTCCAAACATGAGTTAGCACTTTTCCGACTTTTGGGGTTTGCGCGTTTTGCGGGCAACGAAACAAAAAATTCCGTCGTCACCCGGAGCGGCAAGATGTAGCCATTTGTTGCAACATTTGGCATCTCATACTCCTTTCCCGGACAGGCTGGAAGTAGCCGAAGTACCAGCGAGGCCTAAATGAGTCCGGAGAGCCAGCCACCTTGTCTGTGGCCCCGGGGACGATGACGCGGGTTCGTTATTAAAATAGTTTCGGGGAATCGTTAGGAATGTAGCACTTTTTGGCACATCGTTGCAACCACGCGGAGGGAAGCCGGCTAACGAGCCGGAAAACGATCCCCAAACCAGAGACCGCGAGCGAACTGTGGGCGCTCCTTGCTGGCAGCATTTAACTGCGGTTTCGGTGATAAAATCGAGAATGCACCGCCGCGCCAAAGAAGCGTAGAGCAGCAAAGCGGGAGCAAAAAGCAAAACAAAAAACACAAAACGATTACTCCACGCAAAACCCATCCGGGAAAGGCAAAATCTCATAAATTTTTGCATCATTTTCGCGCAGCTTCCCAGCTCCGGGGAGGTCCCGACGTTTTGTGGCGGCAGTTTTGCGACCCAAAACTTGACTCATCCCACTGCTCGGGGATCCTCGTCAACGAATGCTGCCGGATTATGGGGAGCCAGCTAAATCCGTACATTGGACCATAACTTTCGCGCACGGCTCGGGATCCCGGGAACTCGTCAAATTATGCCACAAATCATAAGGTCCGCGAACGGGTGAAGCGAATGTATTCCACGGCAAATCCAGCCGTACAACACTGCCATCGTGGAAAAGGCTTAAATCTGTTCGTACAGATTCCCTCGGTGCAGTTAGCATGTTTCTCTTCTTTTTCGCTGGAACACTTAAAACACACCAACGCCAGCAACCTCCGGACGCCATCCATGAAGAATCATATTTGTGGCGAAGTTATTTTTACTAATTTCTTCTCGTGTGCATATCCGCGTCCGCCCGGCTAGGCGCGGTTTTTATGCATTCTTCGAAACGTCATCAAACGTCAAAGTGTTTGGCAAACATGTGAACGCACGGTGGCTGCATCGTTTGCTGCTTGCTGCTTGTCTTCTGCCTCAACGGAACCTACCCAGGGAGGCGTCGTTCGAGAGACAGTGAAGTGCTCAGTTTGAAGCGGACGGTCTCGAAGATCTTCCCCGGGACGACCGGGAGCAACAAGGCTAGGCTTTGGCTTTTTTGTTTCATTATTTTTATGGTGATTATTTTACGACCGCCTTCGGCTTCAGAGCTGCAGCACACATTACGCTGCGGATTCTCGTTGCGCGAAGGAACGAAGTCCCGGTTGCGGCAACGCTTCCAAGGGGTCATTCAGCCTGGGAGTTGGCCTCATGTCGCTTAAGCCGTGGCGCTGCATTCGGTCTGAAATCTTCTCTTTCTTGTGCCAAACGCAGTCAACACACGCATTTGGGTTTTCACTTTCACTTCAGAGGGTCAGGGGCTTTAGGGGTTTCGCCACGATTTCGCTTTTTTTTTCCTCTACTCAAACACGTGGGCTGTAAAGTTAAAGCCGCTCTTTGGCTGATGGCTTTGCATCTCATTCTTGTTTTGTGTCTTACAACCGGAACCGCATGTTTGGTGCCGCTGTTTATGCCTGAACCGTGAAAGCTGCTTTAAGCTACCATTAGTCGCCGTTCTGGACGCTTGCAAATAAGTGTAAGAATGTGTCGTTTCCAATTTGCCCGTTCTCGTTCTACTCCCAACAAGAAGGTCGACGGTGTGTCGAAGACACTTTCGTTGTTTCGTTTTTATTTTGGCGGGCTTCCTTCCGGTTTTCAGTCGCCTACAGGGAAGTAAGGGGACTACTACTACTACGGTGCGATAATGCCACGGCTGATCCAGTTCACAACGCTCAACGGATGACGGCAGGGATTCGCGTGCGAAACGAAAGCTGTCAAAAAAGGTGTCACCACATCGATTGGCCTGTGGACAGCCGTTGACGTGGATGTTCGTTTTGAAGCAGCACTTCAATTTCGCTCGAGCAAATCATTACCCGGCGCACACACACACACCAAGGAAACCATATGGTAACGCAGCTTACGCAATCACCTTAATGGCAGTAAACACCACCGGCTGGATTTGGCTTCTTTATGTCAAAACGTAATCTTAATATGACGTGTTTAGGAGGGTTACTTGAGGGCCGAAAGCGCGTGGAGCAAAAACAACAACAACAGCAAAAAACCCTATTTCATACCGCCCCAATGTCAAAACGCGTCATCGTGTGAACAGACCAGCGGACAGACAAGACCGAGTCAGCGGCCGCCGTTTGGGTCGACAATAGCGTCAATGGAAGGCAAAATGGAAATAAACGACACGGTCGAAATTACCCCATCAATAAGTGTTTGATTAACAACACTCAGCGGACCAGACGAATCGATGCCCGCTGGGTTGGCCAGCAAGTACATATGGTTTCCGTTTAGCTTCTTCCATCTTTTTGCTTCGCATTTCTTTGCGAGACAAAACTAGGCCTAAGAAAGGGAAATCTACAATCTTCACCCGGGACGGAGAGACGCGCTCGAGTGACGAGACGAGAAGGTGTTTTTTCCTTCACAAAATGCTGGAACGGCATTTTATTCCCTCACGGCAAGCAAATGAGACTGCAATGCCCAAAGCTAGAGATTCCGAGAACAATTTTACGCTCAAGCACGTTCCGCGGACAAGCAACAATTTAAGTTCTGTTCCTTTTTTGTCGCGCCCCCCTTTGTCTCCTCTAATTACTTATCTGGCCACACAGTTTAACGCAGTTTGGAAACGCGTTTGGAAATGTAATTATTGTCGCGCCCAGAAGTACCCCGAAGCGCTGTTCGGAAATGGGGCGATACAATGGCCGACAAATTGGCGATACGTTTGCCGGCCGATAAACCGATATTCGGCAGGGAATTACCCAGAAGATAACCCCGCCAAATCTGTGCCGCTTAAAAATCGATCCCGACAGTGTTATATAGATAAAAAACGCATCCAAAAACCCTGTTAGCCGATGCTTATCGAACCTCACTAGTTCTTGGAAACATGACGTTATGGGTTTGAACAAGAGCGCTCACGGCTTTCGAACTTAGCTCAATGCATCGCGATACGGCAATGTTTAAAGTTGATAAATCCCCAAATGCAGGTTCCCTTTCGGTTGTACGGAGAATAAAATCTTCCGGTGGAATATGCCAAGTGGAGCGCAGCAGGCGTATCTGCAGAACCGCTAATCTGTTCCTAATTCCGCGCAAACACACTTGAAACATTTCACTTAAACCCGAGGATTCGTTGCTACTGCTCCCGCTGCTAATGCTTGTTCGTTCGTTTCTTCTTTTCGCCTTGCGTAAAGTCGGAAGTTAGAAATCCTTACGCAAACATCAACTGCCGTCTGCGTTAGATTTCGGGGACCCTAATATATGTCACCGCAAGGGAGGCGCTTATGAAAGGCCCTCACTGTTCGGTTCTGCCAAATGCTCCTCCGAGGTAGAACAGTTCAGTAGCTTCAGCTATTTAACTGTCGTTCAGACTTTTCTTGTTCTTCTTCCGCTTGGCTCCCAAGAAGCAGCACCTGTACAGCGCCATAAAACATCGTTTGTTTGGCAGCCTTCACGTTTTTTTTTTGGGCATAAAGTACGTCCACGGCAGGCTCTGTTTACAGTCGCCCGGGATCCAATTTTGAGTAGGCTTTGCCGTGAAGATTGTTTTTCGTTTCGTTTCTTCTTTTTTCCTCCTGCATCGTGGTGCGCTCCGAAGTGCACCACGTCACTATAAGGCACACAGATCGCGCTATCTGGAGTGCGAGATCAGCCGTGGTCCGTCGTGTGTGCGCCCGTGCAAACTGTGCACCCGAATTTCGGGGGCAACTATTTGCATTTCCCCCGATACCACGACCCGAAGGAAGGGGGGGCTCATATTGCCATGGCAGCCGGACGGAACGAACTGACAGCAGCAGCAGCAGCAGCAGCAGCAGCAGGAATATATTGCTGGCAGCAAACATCATTAAAAGCTGGAGCAAAACCTCACCGTGGGAGGGAGGGTTGGAAAATAGTTGAAGAAAACGACTGAAAAAAACTCATGACTTGCTAGGAAACAACTTTGAAACTCGAAAAGGAAAAAGAAAACGTAACCATCACCTCGCTCTCTCCCTCTCTCTCTCACTCTTGCTGTTTCGCTGCTGCGCAGGGCCCCTTCGCTTTATCTATTGGCCCTCGTGCGCGCATTCCCGGGGCTTAGGAAAAATAAATGTTTACTGGTGGTGGCGGCGGAGTATTACCGCGAGTATGAGCCATTTTTGGTTACGGAGCGATTGTGAGCCGGTGCACAATCGCGATAAGACCGTGTGGCCCGATGGTTCGCCTTTTTCCCCCCCCGGTCTAGAAACCCGGTCTCAGTGTTTGCTTCATTTCCATGCTCACGGGGAGCAGCACCAGAGTTGCCACATGACATGACAGTGGGGATAAAGAATCGAAACACGACACGAGTGTGTGAGGTAGGAAAAAATTCAAATAAATGGAAAACAAAAACAAACAAGCAATAAGACATGATCTAATATATTGCCGTAGTTACAACAATTGTTGACGAGTTTGATTTAACTTTAATGAACGTAGAGCGAACTCGGCAGGCAACGGCCTATAGAGCCACAGTTAATGCCAAAAAAGGCAGACGATACATTCGAAACGGCATTAGCTGGATGTTGAAGATGAAGAAATTCGCAACACATTATCTTCACCGTTTGGAGCAGTTTGCCAATTCCCTTCGGGGACACTTTTATCGAAATGAATGTCCCTGCCGAAGTCTGGAACCGACCCGTCGGATCCGTGGCTTCCAGGTCTCGATCGCAAGTGACGGTGCCAAATGTTCCACAAGAGCCCAGCGCTTTCGAGTCGGAAAATCCTACCCTGTTCCGCGCCTCGCGTGCCGTCGAGGACCGCCACGACCGTCCTTCCTCCATTCCGAATTTTCGTTGCGTGGCGTGAATGGAAGTTTGCTGTTACATTAAATGTCGACCTTGGCAAAGAGAAAGAAAACCCCTCGGGCGGGAAAAAGCCATTACGAGGAAGCGGGTATTGCCACTGCGCACAGACCGTGGTGGAAGGGTGAGGTTGGAAGGGTGAGGAAGGATTCATTTTCGAGCTAGCTTTTAAGAGAGGCAAATAGATAGACGAACATAAATCACCCGAGCGCGCCGGGGACAAACTCGGCACCCGCAGAGAGAAGTGTGCGGTGGTCCGGGGACGGGCAGGCGGCTAGTCACACACACACACATAGACAGTAGCACGAATGGATTTATGTTTGGAAAACGCGACTTCGAAGGAGCTGGAGGACGGAAGCTTCGTAGAATAGGGTTCCTTCTTGCGCAAAGGGCGACAAGGGTCGCAAGATGCTCCGAAGGGACATCATGCTTCCAGGGCGCGTGAGAGAAGGCCAGAGCAAGACACTAGAAGCCGCAGGAGTTGGCGAAAGTGCGCAGCCACACGCACGCAGCCACCCGTCGCGGCTGGAGGCTGAACCTAACTCTAATGTATATAGCACAGCGGTACGACGGCAAGACACTCGCCCAAGTTCTCGCTCCTTGGCTCCGGGCTCACTCACTTGTCGACACATCGGTCGGTGAGGCACATCCACATCCATAGCGGAGTTTCGCGGGACCCGCAAGTCGATGGTGCGCATGTTCCCGACGGCCTCCCGCGAGCTGGCGGAGGCCAATGGCAGCAGTTGCGACCGGGCTGCTTTTGGACGACTGCTTGGACGTTCTTCTTCTTCTCGGCCCCGCACATGCGCCCGCCGCATACGAACACATACTGTTCGTACTCCCTCTCACACACCGTAGACCTTTCTTCTCTTTTTGGCCACCGGAAATCGGAACTTCTGGGGCCAAGAGTTTCGCCAAGGATTTTCGTCTCGAGCGAATCCTTAGCGCCGCACGAATTCGTAGCGACTCGGCTCCTGGCGTAAGCAGCGCCAACGTCAACGACCTATTCTCGCATAGTCGGCACGAACGTATCCTTCCGCCGGTGGCACTGGTTGGCCAGCAAAGCGTCTTGAAGTCCGATCCCCAACCTTCTCGAACGCTCCCTCCGAGCAGCCCACATAGGGAGGTGTGCGCACTATGTAATGCAGTCGTAATGAGGATACATAATATAACACTCTCGCTCCAGGTACTCTCCGGGACGGCTCCTAACGTCTCCCGTTTCCTGTGGTCCCGTCGTCGCGGTCGGGCTTACGGTTATCCCTTTTTCCTTTAGCTCCACTCCCCGCGAGCCACCTCACCATCCCAACACCGACTTCGAATTCGCAGCCCCGCCGGAAGAGCGAACGGAAGAAATGGGGTTTTGCAGTTGGCAGACATTTAATGAGACCACCGGCTTTATTAATCATTCATTCGATTTATCGGGACGGCTAAATCACATTCGATGCGCTGCGAAGGACACCGCATGCCGACGTACGCGCCTGACTTGCGCTTATGTGAAGTGTAATTAGGCACCGAGCGAACCGACTGTTTTTCCTTGCCCCCTTTCCGGTTCCTCTTTTGCCCCCGGGAGGCACTTGTCTCTGCGTGTGTACTTAGCGTACATCGATGTTATCGCTCACAATCACTCGTTCCTTCATTTTCGATTCCGTTCTTAAAATGGTTCACTTACGACGGAATGGTTTCTGCACGAAGAGCACGTATCGCCTCTTTTGCTGGAGGTCCAGCATTCTTCGGTTCGTCCTGCTCTTGACTCGTTGCTGACTTTTGTTTCTTCGGTTCGGTTTCTCTTCTGTTGTGTTTTTTTCTTCGGATTTGTGTCTGTTTTGTTTTTCATTGTTATCATTTTCTCAT
The DNA here is from genome assembly GCA_914969975.1 of Anopheles atroparvus. NCBI lineage: Eukaryota > Metazoa > Arthropoda > Insecta > Diptera > Culicidae > Anopheles > Anopheles atroparvus. The sequence continues at coordinate 13,730,336 of CAJZCY010000001.1, forward strand.
TTATTTCTCAATCCTACTTGCTTGGTTTTTTTTTTTACTTTCGTTCACTTTTCAATCAAACAATTCTCTTACGTATTCAGTTTGAGTTTTCATGTTCTTTTCCTTTTCGTGTTGTTCACTCATTTCATTCTGTTCTGCCTGCTTACAATCCTTTTATTCTTTCGGTTCCATTTTTTCGCATTTTTGCCATCTTTTTCTACCAATTTTTCGATGATTTCCTTAAACTTGAGCGCTTTCTCACTTTTTTTTTCTCTCGTTTTGTTTTTGCACATACTCTCCGAGGCAACAGTTTGGTTCAATCGTTTCCGTGCTTTTCTTTTCCGCATTTTTCTCATGCTCCTTTGCACATTTTGCTCCTCCTCGGTGCTGCAGTCTCGCAGTCTGTCCGATTCCTACCCCCAACCTGCTCGCCTTTTGCCCTTCAACCCTTCCCCCTCCCCACCCATAGTATCAAACCGTGGTTGCTGCAGGCCGGTTCCATGATGATCCGTTGAGGAGGCATGGTTAATTCTCCTTTACTTATTTCTTGCGTTCGACTGTGTTTAAGTTGCTATCCTCAACTTCCATTCTTCACTCTTTATCCATTTCTCTTCTCCGATTCTCGGCCGGCCTTCTCTTAACCTTATTATTCCCGCGTCCAATTGCGTTTGCTCCGTTTTCCCCGGGCGCGCACCTCCCTCGCGGTCCGAGCGGTCACCACTGGGCCCCCATCCTGCGCACAAAGACCCCGTACCTTCCCTTCCTTTTGATCCACTCTCAACCATCTTCCACCGACCCAATCCTAACCATGGACCGTGCGCGAATAGGACTATCTTACGGGGGCCCCCATTTTCTCTTGACTAATTTATGTGAATAAACTTCAACTCGCTGATTCTAATTTATGCGTGATGGTTTTACACGAAGCGGACCATGACACAGCGTATCTTTTTAGTTTTGTTTTTCCTCCTCGTAGGTGCGTGTGTGTGTGTGTCCGTTTTTCTTCTTCTTCTTCTTCTACTGCTGATCTTTTCTCCGGTTCGCGCGTCGGTTGTCTGTGGTTGTTGCGTTTTGTTAAACTACGCCTTCAACTTTCACGTAAAGCCCCCTGAACAACCCCGTCCTTCCCTGTCTGCTGATGTGTCGCATCCTTTGACTGGTGCGTATGTGTGTGTGTATGTGTGTGTGGGTGGTAAGTGTGGCTAGGTGGGCGAAAATGATGGTCAAAGGCGTTGGGGGGTGGCGGGGTGTATAAAACGATATGAACCCAAAGCTGAACGGGGCAGAGGCAAAAAGAGGAAGAGAAGGAGAAGAATAAAAAATATGGATGCATGGGGGGAACGAAAAAAAAAGATATAGCAGGAACCGTCAGACACCCCGCAGCAAACGGACCACTCAAGGTCCGCGCGGGTTAAGAAGAAGGAAACGAAGTAAAAATGAGCAATTATAATAGACGGAACGACGGCCGAGAGCGAGACTGTGACCCTCGAGTGGCGATCGGGCCCGAGGACGTCCACTCCGCGATGGCCAAATGGGAGAAAACACGCGTGAACGCCATATTACGACCGTGTGGTCAATCTCCTGCCTACATCTTCCAAGAGGTGGGGGAGGGAGGGGGTGTCGAACGCGAAGGTATGGCAGCGAATGTGTGTGTGTGTGTGTCTTTTTCGCCCGCAAAAACACCCCAACCCGCCTCACCGACTCGGCCAATTCCACGGTTGCTTTAAAGTATGCTCACTGCAGAAACCAAACCTCCGGATGAAGAATTAAAGGCATCGCGCGAGTCCAGAAAGGTCCGGTCGACGTTTTCACCGACGGCGATCGTGCCGAAGCGGTTTATGGTCGACATGCGCCGCCTTGCACATATAGCGACCGCACGCCAATGCTATAGCTGTAGCTGTGCATCACTATCGCGAACCATCTAACCCGTTGGTGGTTTCCCGTCGCGGAATGCCGTCGAAACGGGGAGAGAGTACCCCAAAGGGTTGGTGCAAGTGCGTGTCTTCCCCACCCCGCCCTGGGCTGGCCCCGAACTGGGGTGGAATTCGGGGAACACAAAAACACGCGCCAAGCTCGACGGCAGGAATGCACGGAAAATCGATTTTCTCCCTTCACAATCGGGCAATCGGGCGCGATTGGTGAAGAGCCCGGGTGGGGGCGTGGGAGGGAAGAACAGGACCGGACCAAACGAGGGACGGAAGAGACCCATTTAGCGCTGAGGCGGGCACAGCCACGCGAGCGGTGGAGGTCAATGAGGGTTTTATTTGTCATAAATTGTGAAACGCACTTTAAACGCCTCGGTCCTCGGCAACGGCCAGACCATTGTCGTGCTCCCGGTACGTGGGTGGCAAGGTAGGCCCACCCCTCGGAGGTTTGGAGAATGCTAAACCGGGAGTGCAAAAACCCAACCCCCCCCCCCCCCCCTCCTTCCCTTCGGAAATTGGAGGGCCCTTTAACGGGCCGAAACCGAGGACTTTAAATGTTGGTGTGTCCTCCTCTTTGTGGACGAAAAGGTCGAAAGTTCGCCACCCTGGTGCAGCCATTGCAGTGGACCTTGGTGCGACGTGTGCGATCGTTAATTAAAGATGGCTCCGGGGACGATGTCTAACTACAGCTATAGTGTACACCTCGCCTGAGCTTCCAGTGCCAGGTGGAAGGCAAATGCGAACGGTTCAAAGGTCAGCCCGGGGACAAATTTAAACCCCATCGTCCAGCATCGTCGTGTTCGTTGCGCCCTGGCCTTTTCCCTATCCACCAAGGGACCGAAAGGGTAGAAAATTAGTTGCATAATGCATCCCAGTTCTTGGTGCATTTCAGGCTGGTCTTCTTTTTTTTCTCCTCTCTAGCACATCATGGAGTGCATCGGAACAACCGCCGGGGTCTTCGTTGCCCCAGGAAGCCGCGGTTCTCGCGTTTCGCCTATCAGCTCGCAGTGTGCCACCGAGCGATAACCTTTTTTTCCTATTTAAATGTGCTTCCTTCCTCTATGGGCGGCGAGCCGACTTTAAACTTTCAATTAATCGACCTCCCGAGCTGGTAAATCGTAAATTATTGATGCATCACTGCAGCATCAACATCAGCAGCACTGCCTCCTGGTTCCCGGTGTTGGGGCGGATGGTGAAAGAGGCAAAATACACACATATAAAATAGAAACTGGATCATTAACTCGACAGAAAATGATGCTGAATAATTTATTTTACGACACCGCAGTGATACCGCCAGCAGCAACAGGGAAAGAACTGCCCTCCCCTGTCTGCTTTCTCACTCTGGCGGCTTGGCTTACACTTCCAAGGTTCGTTCTCGGCTCTTTTTTTCACGCGAAAGCAGTGAGCCGCGGGTGTCATCTGTTGAATTAATCAATTAATCGTTGTGTACTTTAGGAAGTAGATCCAATTTGCTTCGCTTTTCTTCTGGTTTGTGCCTTGTGCTTCTTGATTTTGGAAATTAACCACCGAAACACTGAACCCCCCGTGGTAAATGTGAGGAAAAAGGGAAAAACAAGTACTCCTAGGAGGAGCCTTTGGGGAGGTTTCGGAATGCTTGAAACGGGAGCAAATGGGTGGTGCCGGGCGCTGCAGACAGGCAGACAGGCGAGAGGAAAAGGCGTTTGCGTAAAACAAATAATTGTTCTGCGTGATTCGGCAGTTGGTTGCCCGCCGTGTGTGCACGTGAAAACCGCGCGCGTTTGTCCAATTCTCAAAAAAACAAAAAAGTACATTTAAAAAAAACGGAAAAGACAAAAAGGAAGGAACGTCCCGGGAGAAGGCACTTAAAATATTTACCCTGTCACCGACCAACGCGTCTGTGGAAATGGGTGCGCGGGGCTTATTGGAGCGAGCAAGAATGGCGGTGACACAGAGAGTCGGGGAGGGGGGAAAACAAACAAAACCAAACAACAATCATCACGCAGCAAGCAGCAGTACGTATGGTGTTGTTACTTGTTTCGTTCGTTGTCTTTTTCTGTTTCTTCTCACACACGCCACTATTTGTACGCCGCCATTTGTACGTCTCCATGCCGACGCCATGTTTTCTTCGATTGTTTTTCGAGCCCCTGAGCTGAGACCGCCTCCACTTTCGTCCACTTTTCGACGCCGGTTCCGTTCTGTGCTGTGGTGCTCTTCGACGGTTCGGTTTTCAATTTTCCCGACTTTCCGCGCGGAAAACAAGACAGCCAAAACGGCAGCAAATGTAAAGTTAATCACACCCAGGCGAACCCGGTCGGTCGGACAGTTTTGCTCTGCTTTGCTCACAGTCTTGCTTCCTCTTGGTTTTCCTCCTTCCCTCCTGCTTCTTTCGGTGAGGGCGAAGGGTGGAAGCGTCAAGTGTGACATATTCGGGAAAGCATTCGCCAGGTTCATTTATTTGACGTATGCTTCGGTGTTTAAAGTGACGGTCGGTCGTAAAATCGCTGGCAATCGCTCGCTAAAACAAAACAAAAATAAAAAAAAACTTTATAACTTGTTTTTCACCCTCACCCCTTCCCCCCTCCCCTCCCACTGTGACCCATTGTCAGCTCGATCGCATTCTACATCATTGTGTCGAAATGGAAAATAACATGCTTCTGCTTTTCATTTGCTCGCGGCACGAATCGAATGTAAAATTTACGCTACAAATGTAACGGAAATGCACTTCGGATGTGTCTAATTTTGATGAGCAGTTTGATTTCATTTCCCAGTCCGTTTGTTTGTTTCTCCGCCCAATTCCCGTCCCCCCTTCGTGTGCCGCCAAAAGTCGAGCCGTAGCGTGAATATTATGCATGGATAAATGTAAAACACAATGTGCAAATCATTTGAATACCAACGTTTTCCCGGTTCTTTTTTTTTGTCGTTCGTTTTATTTTTTTGTTTTCCACCGCTCGAAAATTGAATCGACTGACGCCGCAGCAGGCCACACCGAGGGGCTCCTTCGGCGAAAGGAATCGATTGGTTCGAGCGCACACAAATATGAGGCCTCCAAAAATTCATCACCATGCCCCTATCAATCTCACTTGCTCTTTCTTTTTCCCTAGCGAGTCTCTACATACACACACACACACACACTCCCTTTCCCGTTCTCTTCTGTGGTGAGGTGGGGAAAAACGCCCGCGAAGATCTAAATTATAACTGACAGGCGGTTCGATGCGGTTGTCAGGGGAACGGCGCTGAAATAGCATATGAAAACCGAGACGGATTAACGAATCCTTCTTTTCAATAAGATCATTTCATTTTCACACTCGCGATCGTCACACACACAGTCCAATGCATAATATGAGATTCCCTTTACATAAATACTGCTGTCTCATTCCACCGGCGTCTCGCGCACTCCTGGGAGTTCCCCGCGAGAAAAGTGGATCGAGGTGGATGAATTGAAAATTAAAATAAGAAAATGGATTGAAACATGGCAACACAGACAACAACAACAACAAAAACCCTCACAAAACTATACATTTAGCGCTCCTTTCCCCCCCGAGGGAGCCAAGGGGGCGTTGGTTTGAGGATTTTCCACCACCGCCGGGGAAAAAGCGCCGCTCCATCCGACCGCATAACCGATCGTTTAGTCGCCACCGTTTGTGACGCCATCGCGTGGCCATCGCTGGACGTCATCTTTTTAAGAGGGTACTTTTTTTTTCGCCCGAAAATTAAATTGCACTTTGTGCCGAAGGGAGCATCTCAAAACAAAACAAAAAAAGAATAGGACCAGGAAAAAGTAGAGTGGAGGGAAAAAAACTGTAAATACAGAACCAAACCCACCAGAAGCGGAGAGTGCTAGAACGCAAAGAAAACAAAGATGGAAAGACTAACAGCCAAACGTGATGGGAAATCTTAGCAGCAGCAGCAGCTCGTAGAGGAAGGTTCATTAACATCTTCGCGCTGTGCGAGGGAGTGAGAGAGAGTGAGAGAACGTGGAAGCGGAAAGGGATGCGGTAAAATATAAGGAGCATATCTTGTTCTTTTCCTCACCTATCCCTCTCCTCTCACCCACCGCACGCCTTTTGCCCTTCCTTCCACCAAAGCGACACGTGGCATTAAAACATTGGAAAGCGATGTGTATCTATTGAAATTAGAAAATGCGACCCACAGTCTGAGTTATGCGTTGGCCGGATAGGGAAAAATAAGATCGACCGGCTGCTAGCGGGAAACGGTGGGATGGTGGGGAGGGGGGGGGGGGGAGAGATTTAGGTGGGATCTCTAGCGCACGGGATGGGGCCAACCTGAAGGGAAACTAATAATAGAAAGGAGGAATCTTCGAATGGGACGAACGAACGAACGAACGGAGGAAAAAAAAGCCTCAACAACAACAACATACATCCATAACGAAGCGCAAACGGAGAAGCTGAAATTGGAACGGTTTTTTGATTAGAATTCTTTGTTTTTCCGCAGCTCCCAAAAAAACATGGGGGGAAAGGGCACGGGAGGTGGTGGTGGTGGAGGCCCCGGGGAAAGTGGCCGACATCGAAAAGATAGAAAAGATTCTTTCCTCTCCCCGCGTGTGCTCCTTCCTTAGCGCGCCTTCGTTGCGGAGTGTGGGTGCCTTTTTCCGGTTTTTTGGTCGCCAGGAAAACGGCAAACGAATCCAAGCCGCGGAGCCCGGTGGAGGATGGTTGGGGTGGTGGCAGTGGTGGTGATGGTGGTGGCACAGGGAGTGATTTATGGCGGACTCATTTCCTCCTTTTTCTCGCCTATCATGTCCCCGGTGGGATTTGAGGCTTCGTTCGTTCGCCTCGAGGTTCTTTCGGTCCAGGGGGAAAAGATGAACGACAGTACGGCACACTGCACTTCTCGAGGGAGCCCAAGAAATGCTCGGTGTTCTCGGTAGAGCGAGGAAGGGAAGGGCAAAGGGTGAGGCGGGCGCTGGCCTAACTCACAGGTGAATTTCATAGTTGACTGGCTGGGCTGGCTCTGGCGCAGGAGCGGTTGTTTTCGGGACGGAGAATGTGTTTTCTTACCCGCCTGTTCGGTTGTCACGGGGTTTGGTTCTTTTATTTTCGGTTCATCGCAATCCAACCCTCCCGCTCGCATTCGCTGGTGCTAAGTGGAGAAAGTGCTCACAGGGGAGCTAAAGCTCGGGAAACGGGACCGAAACAGGAAAGCGGGACGAAAGGGACTGGAACGGGGAAAGACACGCGCGCAGGACGAAGGTTTCGGAATTGAAGCTGTCCCACATAAATATGCGCTCGGCATTTCGTTTCCATTTCGGTTCGGTGCCTTTCGGCGAGTTTGCGGACGCTGTTCACATCAGCTCCACGGCGAACGACTACCCCTCTTAACTCCTTTGCATCCTTTCTCCACCCCTGTCCTGCCCTGCCCTGCCGCTGGTGTCTAATGGATGGCAAACCGCCGGCACGAGAGACCTCCAGGGCCTTCACTGGAGTGCTTGTGGGATTAGGAGATGCCAGCGCAACTAACCCTGGCGAAACCGCGGTCCTTTCGCCTCCGAAGGACCACTTTTTGGGCAAAACCAACAAAATGGCTGTCACCGATTCGAAAGCCAGTGTCTTTTCCTCGTGTGCCGTGCTCCTGATCCGGCAAAGGTTGAGGCTCGGCAGCAGGAACAAGATGGAAGAGCTTCTCCAAACGAATCTCTTCTGCGAGACACTATATGTACGTTCACTTCTGGTGACACATGGCTGCGAGGCCGTTTGTGTACGAAAACCGTATCATCAGCAGCTCCTGCTGAAAAAAAAACATTAGCAACGCTTTATGTGTGTTTGTTAAGGATGCGGAAAAATGTGGCTCCCGAAAAGTAGTTTAAATAAAGCAAAACGGTTTGGTTCTAGGAATTTCAATCAAACTCATCCCACCTTCACCACGGTCTGAACGGTTCTACTCGGGAAGGTACTTGGAGGAGACAATGTCCCTAGAAATTGTCCATCACGGAGCACCATCAACTTCAAGGAACATCATTTAAGAAATTCTCTAGCACATCGGAGAAAATGGCTCCTTCAATGTTAGGAGAACAAAACAAAAAATCTGACGAACTCAAGGAGGCATTACTCGCAAATGAAAAGAGGCGAACGGCACCAAACATTAACCAACACCAAACTATGGGAACAAACATCTATAATTATATGTTTTCCGTTCGCGCGCAGTTGTGTGTGCCGTAATCGAAATCAAAAGGGCTAACACGCGCTCCATCTCGCCCTCACGCTGATTCTCTCTCTCTGCCTCTACCTCTCCACGCTTCAGTTGTTTGTTCGATTTCGGGATTCATTTTATTGTTATTATTATCGCTGTTATTATTGCTATTATTACCCACTAGCTATGGCCTATGTGGTCATTATTGCTGGCATTATTATTTTTTCCGACTCGTTAATCGCCGCATTACGGCGCAGTGAAGCGACCGCCATCGACAAATGTGTACGTTCGGCGTCCACGAGTGTGTGTGTGTGTGTGCCGATCGGTGTCGATATGGGTCCGCTAAGGGTCCGGGCAGCCCAGGCCCGGGTTCTTGACGGTGGTGCACCGCAGGACTCCGCGCCGTTGGGATTCCGTGGGTCGCGCGCGCGAGGTTCGCGGCCGAATTATTATCCAATGGACTGGAAGAACGGATCCAAAACCTCAGCAACGTGGAGGCCACGGAGCGGGCACGAGAACGAACGGAGGGCGAAAAGCGAAACGAGGCCGGAGCGGATGAAAATCCAAACCCGATCCCCGATCGGTATCAAGCGAGTCATTTTAACGATATCCCAGTGGGATACTAAATCATTGGATTTAGAGGGAAAGGCATCACCAACGCCCTCCTCGCGTTCCTCCCCACCCTGCGGTTGTCGAATCGAGGCGATGGACGGATTTCTTTCATTTCACCTCCTGCGATTGTGATCTTCCTGCCTCTCAAGAAAAAGGAGGCCCCCTTAAGGCTCGGTAGACCTCGGTTTGTTTTTTTCCTTTTCTATCCTTCGCCCTCTCCATTGATTCTTTAGATTTCTTTTTTATTTAATTCGACTGGTGCCTTGCCTTGCCACCAACTCCAGGCGAACGACACCCTCCTGTTTTTCTTGTTCTACAATCTAACCCCTTTTAATGCATCGCGTCCTCCGCGGCTGGAAGTGGCCAACGGCCCCGCAGCGAAATCAATGTTCGTTAGTTAGCGGCCACGCTGGGAAGATCAGTGGTACGGGGGACTTGGGGGGGGGGGGGGGTGTCTCGTGCCTTACCTGCGTTCTGGGGGTTTCTGTTTGCGGTCCATAGCAAACCGAGACGATTTACTTTTCGACCGCTCCGAAACGAATGGGAAAGACACCCCTCGAAGGTCGCGGTGCCGGGGAGCGAAGCCCCGGGGATTGTGTTTATTAAATTTCCACTATATTTCCACTACGTACCGGAATTATCGCCATGGACAGGGATCGGTGAAGGCGACGGGGTCTCCCGGAGTGCGTATCTTTCAGGCGATATTGCGCCAAACGACGATTCGGCCCGGCCTTTCCACCGGTATGACGCTAATATGCCACGGGGATAGGGGGCATTCCCAGGGAGGTCCAGCATCCGACAGGCGCACATTGTGTGCGTGTGTGCGCGGGGGTTGTTTGCCTATTCCGCAACTTTGCGTCCGACGCGTGCGATATACCGTTTCAGGTTGCGTTATCCTTCCGAGCTCCACACGAGTCCTATGGAAGTCCGTTCGTCCCGACACCGAACAACAGCGTGACTCCCTGCCCGATGCCATTCTCCCCTGCCAGGACACCACCATCCGTATCATCGTCACGGCACGCACACGAGAGAACAGAAGGGTCGTTCTTTCCCTTCAGGGCCGCAGGAGTTTGCAATTTTGACGTGATAAATTTCACATCAATATTTTCCGCATCGCTGGGCGCGCGAATCGCGATAGCCCACGGATTATCCGGAATTTACTCCCGGGCTGCCCTTCCGCCAAGCCGACTTGCCGACAGACGCGGGGGAAAAACAACCGGGAGGTATGCCGGCGGAAAGCTGTCAATTTCGATTTTCAGCTCCATTTTCACCGACATCGTGATTATCATCATCATCCGCGTCTATGAACCGGGCCGAATTGAAGCTGCGTTTTATGATTGGGGTTTTCCCGATCGGGCCTGGCGTTTGGTTTTTTCTGTTTGTTTGTGTTCAACATTTCAGCCAGTAAATGCTGAGTAGGTAGACTACTTTTGTGCATTTTCCTCCACTTTTAAAAATAAGCACTTCTTGGCTAGATTCACTGTGTTTAGAAAAAGTTATGCATGTTTTAATCCTCGTAGTTATTTCTAGTCTATCAACTTTCCCTGATTTTTTGCCGACCTCAACTAATCGACCACTTCTTTCGCGCCCCTCGCAGAGACCGCCAAGTTCATCGATATCGTACACCGGGCAGCTGAACGACGATGTGCGATCACCTGGCTCCGGAAGCACCCCTGGACCCCTGTCGGCGCAACCCCCTACCGGAATGGACCCTGCGGAAGCTGGTAAGTGTTATAGAGCAAACAAAAATTACATCATTCGACCAAAAAAAAAAAAAACCAAAGGACAGAAAACGTACTTCCAACAAATCCCACCACCATCAGCCGTGGGAGAACAGCATGTGAAAGTTTAAAAGTAAAACAAAAACACATCTCAAAGGCAGCTTTTATAACAACATAAAATGTAACTACTTTAATCCTCTTCGGAATGTCATTTTTTAATCACTGTATTTTACTGCAAATTCTTGTCATGTGGTTGACATGCAAGGGTGCAGAAACAGTGATTATTTTGTCGCTGTTCTAATTCTATAAAACCCACACCATCATTTATGAACCCCCTTCGCTCCGTCTCTCCTGCCCTCATAGTTCCGCTTGGTGGAACAATCCAATGATTCACGACATGACACCACAATCCAATAAAAAAGGCTAACTAGATCGCCAACGGTGCCTCCTAATGGCCGACGGCAGTTGTCGCCGTATTGCTCTCTCCGTAAACAGCACTTCCGGCACTGACCTGACCCTATGATCCTGGGCACACCGGGCGAAAGATGAGTTACATTTTCCTCACCTGGGCAGGTCCTCCTTGTTTGCAATTGTCGATTCGCTCCGTACACGAGCACAGGCTTCCCATTTTACGACGATGTTAAATCAACCCGATCTGTTTAATATTAATGACCAGACCGGCGTGCAATCGTTCTCGAGTGGCGTTGAGGCCATCGAGGAAGGAAAATGGTGGGAGCGAACAGAGTATGACAGGACGGCTTAGTGCATCGGAACTAAATAGGGCAGGGCGAGGAGAGAGGTGGAAAAAGAATAGTATAACCATCCGAGGAACAAGACACTCTTTAAAAACAAAACAAAAACGGCTCGGGAAGGGCAGGAACAACTCGTCAGGCAGTGCGACAAGAACGCGCGCATCTCAACGGCATTTTAATGGATGTTACTATCAATTTTATGGGAAAGTAAGAGTGTTTTTGTTTTCCCCGTCCGTTTGCGCTATCGTTTTCTCACCTCGCGAGCCCCGAGAGTTCGGTTTATGCCTTCCCGGCGGGCCACACGCTTTTATTACTGTAAGAAAAATTAAACGACTCTTCCTCGCGGACCCTCCCAGCCCGGAGCATCATCTTTCCTTTTTTTTATATTCACTTAAGTTGTGTTTTTCCACTGTCTCCTCTCTTTTATTCTCGCTCTCTCACTCTCGACCCTGTGATGTTTTAACAGCTATAAAATTGGGTGACGGGTGTGTAAAATCAATTTTTTTTTTCTTCTGCCCGCTTAAGAGGGCACCCGCAGTGATCGCGCCCGATCCGAGATCGTCAAATCGGAGAAGGCTTTTTGGGGGCCGTCCTGAGGAAAACTTTTTCCCAGCGAGGCAAAAAACAAAAACAAAGATCGAAACAAGACCCCGACCTCCGTGGGCTTTTTCATCCGATTCCGCCCCTTTTCTTCCGGGACACTTTCCGGATGATGGATGGTGCAAAAAGTAGCTGAAAAAAAAGCATCGACCGGAACCGATTTACAATCGATGATGGTTTCGAAGTTTTCTGTCCTGTTAACCGGCATTCACGGCGTTCAACTTAAAGGCACTTTCGATTTCGTTCCTCCTTTTTTCCTTTCTGTTTTTGCACATCACGACTTGAGGATTTCGCGAAGAAACAGAAAAATAGGTGACATTGACCTCCGAAAGTGCGGCTCAATAGGGGATTCATTTTGTTTTCAATGTTTGTTTTGTTCCTTTTACTCGCCACGCATAAGTAGTGCAAATAACTTCGCCTGGCCCTGGCGTAATCGCACGTCACCCAGCGCCGGCCTGCCACCATCACCATAAGCATTCCCCTCCGGGTGGTGCGTCTCGCATAGAAATGGGCGGCCAATTGGTTTTCACGGTCAAGGACACCAGGGCTGACACGGGGCTCTCTGCGCGCTGCACACGAAATTCGGTTAAAAATAATGATCAAACGAAACCGAAAGCCATCCATCCAGCACCGCACCCACCCGGTCCCAAAATCGTGTCTCCATGGGATGGAAAAGAAGAAGGAGAAGAAGAAAAAAATACACCATAATCACAACACCAGGCTGGGGTCCCCGGAATGAGGCGGCACAAAAAAGCGCCGGTCCCGACCCCGACGACTGCCAGACGCAACTGAAAGATGGATGGCCTCTGGCCGATGCTCCAGTGCGAATGGGAGCGGGGGATGGGTGGGGGGGGGAAGGTTTGTGGTGGCAAGGGTGCGCAAAAACTGGCCTACGCCTAGGACCGGTTCGCTGCCGAAAAGTATCTATTAATCAAGTTAAAGTGGAATCAGCTGTTATAATTCAGTCGGACATGACTCGACTGTCTCATGACCGGGCTGCGTTTTGGCGCGTTTTGCGTTCACGTTCGAGCGTTTATGCGGTTTTTCCGTTTACCCGAATCGCCCTTTTCCCCACTCGCCAATTTCCCTTTACGACTCCCCCCCACCCGAAGCGGTAGCAAAACTATTGACAATTCATCTGTTGTGCCACGGAATGGCATGTTTTTTCGTAGTTTATTTTGTACCCCTCCTGGCGACGGCGAAACAACGGGACCAATAAATTGAACGATGCTAGCCGGTAGCGGGAGGAAGGTATGTTTCTATTTTCTATGCGACACGAAACGACATTCTCGCGCGAAGTCTACATATTTCATCCCAATCGGCGGAACCGTCGGCGTAACTTTGCCCAATTCATAGACATTGCCAGTCAGGAGGCGCGTTGACAAGCTGGCGAAAATGTTCGAATGAAATAAATCTGCTCGAAACGCGGTCGAGCCGGGGGTGCGGGGAATAAACATGCCGACAAACCCCCCTTCCGCCCCACTCCCCGCGCCGATTCGAGCAGACGAACGATCAATCATAGTAAAACAATGGGGAATGACGATTTTATTTATTTATTTTTGGCTTCTACCGCTTTCGGCGCGCTCGCACGTGGTTTTCGAAGTGAATAAATATATCAGACAGAATATATCCATTCCACACGGTGGCTGGCTGCGTGTGTGTGTGTGTGTGTACGGGTCGTCTTCGTTCTAGTTGGCCAAGGATACCGAAGGTGATCCCGCGGATTTCCGCTTCTTCCTCCGGCTTCTGCATAATTCCTTACAGAGCGTCTCCCCGGCATATGGCGCGTTAGTATGCTGAACACCAACATTCGACAATGTGCAATAATGTCCACACGATTATGCGCCCGGGCGTGGCGTTTGCGATCTCATTTGAAGCTCTTTAAATTCGTGGTGCACCCCCGTGGGGAGGTTACGCCGCCGACGGTAGGTTGAAGCCGTAGGTTACTTCTTTCCGGTGGCGCCCAAGACAAACCCGGTCCGGTATATGGTAATATGGGAAGGCAATGCATCACTGTAAAGATCTAGACTTCGGTGATGACGAAAGGTGCTTTACATAGACCGGATGGTTCTCATGGAACGTTCATGAAATAGACGCACTGAAATCAATTTAAATCTGATTAAAAATGGGTTTCGGTGGTTCTCTGTCAGTTAGTTTAGTTTGGTCATACACGCTAGTTAGCACGCCGCCACCTGAACGCGACACCAGCCATGCGCAGACGACTTCTGAACAGGACACCAGCCATGCGCAGACGGCCTCCGAACGAGACACCGCCGCACGTGGAGAACCAACGTGACCCAGCTCAGGCAGTTAGGCATTGCAGGGCACACAAAAAGTTAGTCTTAGTTTAGCATTCAAGGGGAATAGATTGCCTAGTTTAAGTTTAGCAAATAAAGATATTTTTTTTATGCCTGAATAGGTAGAAGAAAAATTAACTGGCGCCCGAATAGGGACCTTTGGTGAAAAAAACCTAAGTGTTTGTGTAGTGCAGTGACAGCGTTAGAGCCAGAGTCACGCCAACATAGACATTTGGACAGTTTATCCCGATCGCCTAAAGGAGAAAAAACAAAAGTGCCGTGCAGTTTAGTGACAGCGTGAGCGTCATAGTCACAAGTGTATAGTGCAAAGTTTTATCGAACAATAGGCAGCCGTGCGATAAGGTACCCAAGTAACCGATAGTTGCTAACAACAGTCTACCGGAGGAAAAGGATTCTGCCGCCGCACCGAGAAGGAAGACATCACCAAAGGATTCCAACCAGCCCTGTCAGAAGAGGTGAAGAAAATCAGCCCCGTTAGAGGAGGTGAAGAAAATCAGCCCCGTCAGAGGAGGTGAAGAAACCAGCCCCGTCAGAGGAGGTGAAGAAAATCAGCCCCGTTAGAGGAGGTGAAAAACCAACCCCGTAAGAGGAAGTAAAATAATGGAAATTTTCATGTAAGTAAAGAACCATACAAGAATACATATTCATATTTAAAAAAGAAGTGAGTGAATTTTGTGAAAATCAGTTAACACGTACTGATTAGTAGAAATTACATTTGTGTTGTGCTATTTGTGAAACAATTAAGTAATTAATCAAACTGGAGGAATTAGTAGAGTCGTTACGACAATTTTCGGTCACAATTAAAGCCAACCACGAAGAAGTGTCATATTGCGAAATGGAGGCGTTAAATAGCAGAATAGCAGCCTTAGAATCGCGTCTAAGCGAAACCATCGTGACAAATGATTATGAAGACCCACCACTCTTTTTTACCAAAAGTGACGGTAGCCCAGTGAATCCGGAATCTTTTGAGAAGATTCCCGGAGTAGTGAAAGACCTACCAGTTTTCTCTGGCGATCCAAGCGAGCTGAACAGCTGGATCAACGACGTAGACGGATTAATAAGGTTGTACCAAGCTACGTCCAACCATAATGAAGAGCAACAAAACAAGTTTCATATGGTGTGCAAATTCATCAGAAGGAAAATCAGAGGTGAGGCTAACGACGCGTTAGTTGCCTCAAACGTAGGGATTAATTGGCATATGATAAGGAGAACTCTTATCACGTATTATGGTGAAAAACGCGATTTGGAAACGCTCGATTTCCAATTGATGAGTGTTTACCAGAAGGGTCGATCGCTAGAAGTTTATTATGACGAAGTGAATAGACTTCTCTCTTTGATCGCGAACCAAATAAAGACCGATGAGAGATTCACTCATCCCGAAGCTTCAAAGGCCATGATAGAAACTTATAACAAGAAAGCAATAGACGCTTTTATTAGAGGTCTCGACGGAGATGTTTACAAGTTCATACGAAATTATGAACCAACGTCATTAGCCGCAGCGTACAGTTATTGCATTTCATTTCAGAACTTGGAATGTCGTAAGATGTTAACAAGACCAAAACACGTTAACATACCCCCGTCAGCCCCCAGGAACCTCATACCATTGCCAATACCTCATCCACCACCGAGAATGTTCCAAAATCATTACAGACCAATGACACCAAATAATATGAGACCACATTTTGTATCCAACCAACCAGTTCAGAACCATGCGAGAAATTTCACGCAGCGTCCAACTTGGAATCAACCAAATCAAACGAGACCATTCTTCCAACGCACAGGTTTTAATCAACCAAATTTCCGTCAAAATAGACCGGAGCCTATGGAAGTAGATCGATCAATAAGATCGCACCAGGTCAACTATGCCAACAGACCGAACTCATCTAATGTTCGACCGTTGAAAAGGCAAAGAGCGTTTAACTTAGAAACCTTCGCGGAAGAAAGAAACCCATACGAAGACGAAAGTGACAGCCAATCGTCTTACGAACGATATATGAGGAATATAGAAAAGCAAGAAAAATTTAATGAAGCTTCCTGTGAAGCAGAGTTGAATTTTTTAGAATGAAATCGGCTTTGCCATATTTCATATATAATGGCAAAGCTGGACAACAAATAAAAATTTTGATCGACACAGGATCCAATAAAAATTTCATTAATCCAAAACATGCAAAAATTTCGCATGACGTAGCAAAACCTTTTCTTGTATCATCAGTAGGAGGAGACTTACTTGTCACAAAATATTCACAAGCTAAAATATTTGCCCCTTTTTCAGATGTAAACGTTAAATTTTATCATCTACAGGGACTGAAAACATTCGATGCACTTGTCGGCTACGACACCATCAAAGAAATGGGAGCATTCATAGATGCCAAAAGAGACTATCTCATTATAAAAGATAATATAATACCACTCTTACTCTACCCATTACAGGAAATCAATAGGATCGAAATAAGAGATCAACATCTTAAATGCCATGAAAAGGAAAAATTACATTCATTCCTTAACAAATTTCAAGATTTATTTCAGCCACCCGACGAGAAACTACCATTTACAACGAAAGTTGAAGCAACTATATCAACCGATGACAACGAACCAGTTTACTGTAAATCATACCCATATCCCTTGTCTCTGAAGCAAGAAGTTGAGACACAGATAAAAAAATTATTGAACAACGGTATTATTACACCATCCAGTTCACCATATAATTCACCAGTTTGGATTGTACCCAAAAAGGCTGATGCATCCAACGAAAAAAAATATCGACTTGTGATCGATTATAGAAAATTGAATCTCAAAACTAAAAGCGATAGATACCCCATCCCAGACACATCAACAGTTCTTTCCAATTTAGGAAACAATAAATACTATACCACACTTGATCTAGCATCAGGTTTCCATCAAATCCGTTTAGCAGAAAAAGATATTGAGAAAACCGCTTTCTCAATAAACAACGGGAAATATGAATTTTTACGACTACCTTTCGGTCTAAAAAATGCACCTTCTATCTTTCAGAGGGTCATGGATGATGTTCTTAGGGAACACATTGGAAAAATTTGTCATGTTTACATTGACGACATAATAGTCTTTGGTAAAACATTCGACGAACATTTAAAGAACTTGGAAATTGTGTTGAGCACATTACGTGAAGCCAATTTTAGAATACAGCCAGACAAATCAGAATTTTTAAAAACAGAGGTTGAATTCTTAGGATTCATCGTCTCAGAACAAGGCTTGAAACCAAATGAGAAAAAAATCGAAAGCATTCAAAAATATCCTGAACCTAAAACTATACGAGAGCTCAGAGCATTCTTAGGACTCTCTGGCTATTACAGAAGATTTGTTAAAAATTATGCCGCTCTGGCAAAACCTCTAACAAAACTCTTAAGAGGAGAGGATGGCCAAGGCCACTGCAAAATCACGAAAAATCAATCAAAAAATTTTCCGATAAAATTTGATGAAGATGCCATACGCGCATTTAAAACTCTCAAAGAAATTTTATCATCCGAAGACGTTCTGGCATACCCCGATTTTAATCATGATTTTATTTTGACCACAGACGCGTCTGACAAAGCCATCGGAGCTGTTTTGTCGCAAAAACTCAATGGTATTGAGAAACCAATTACGTTCATATCCAGAACGCTATCGAAAACAGAAGAAAACTATGCTACAAATGAAAAAGAAATGCTTGCTATAGTATGGGCTTTACATTCCTTACGTAATTACATTTACGGTGCAAAAATAACAATACTAACAGATCACCAACCTTTAACATATGCAATGTCGCCAAAAAATAACAACGCGAAACTAAAACGATGGAAAGCGTTCATAGAAGAACATAACTACGAGCTACGCTACAAGCCTGGCAAAGCTAACGTTGTAGCGGATGCGCTATCGAGAATCCAAATTAACTCTCTAACACCAACACAACATTCCGCTGATGATGATAGCAGTGCATATATACTGTCAACTGAAGCCCCCATCAATGCTTTTCGTAACCAACTAATTTTTAAAATATCTAACAATTCATCATATGAAATGGTCACGCCGTTTCCAAAATTTAAAAGGCATATTTTCTATGAATCAGAATTTACTAACCAATATTTAACTAACAAACTAAAAAGATTCCTCAACCCTAACATTATTAACGGTATACTAACTGACGAAGTAACCATGGGTCATATACAAGACGTATATAAAAATATGTTCCATCCGAAAACAATGCGATGTAGATTTTCTCAAATACAAGTTGAAGATTTAACTAATGAAGAAAGACAACTAGATGAAGTCAAAAACATTCATAACTTTGCTCATAGAAATTCAAAGGAAAACTCATTACAATGCATTAAAAAGTTTTATTTTCCAACAATGAGGAAGATAATAGAATCATTTGTTAAAAATTGTGAGATTTGCAAAACAGAAAAGTATGACAGGAAACCTCAAGAGTTTATACATATAAAAACTCCAATTCCCAGATATTCAGGTGAAATCGTTCACATTGACATATTTGCGTACAACTCAAATTTACTGTACCTTTCATCAGTAGATAAATTTTCCAAATTTCTTAAGGTAAGATTCATCAAATCAAAATCTATTGCGGATATAAAAGAAGTAATGCAAGAACTCTTATATGATTGGAATTTGCCCAAGCAAATTGTAATCGATAATGAATGCACATTTGTTTCAAATGTCATAGAGCAAATGATTAAAAACCTAGGTATAACTATTTTCAAAACTCCAGTCAATCGATCGGAGACAAATGGTCAAATTGAAAGATGTCACTCAACAATTCGTGAGATAGGTAGATGCATTAAGGCATTAAATCCAGACATTACAGATAAAAATTTAGTGCAACAAGCTGTATACAAATATAACAATACAATTCACTCGTTTACTAAAGAGACGCCCAAGAACGTATACATTGGAGAACAGTCGGAAGAAATGTCCTTTAGAGACAGAGCACTATTAAGAGAAAAAATTGATAAGAAAATCATAAAACTATTCGAAGAAAAAAATGAAAAGATGAAAGATAAGAAATATAAAGATTACGAACCAAACCAATACGCGTACGAAAAGAGGAAAACGAACAATAAACGCGATAGTCGTTTCAACATGGTAAAGGTTAAAGAAAATCATCCTACGTATATCATCGATACACATAACAGAAAGATACATAAGGTAAATTTAAGAAATCCTACTAATTAATTATAATCATTCTTATCATTTCAGTTTGTTCCTTATCGCTATCTCATCGATAGAATCAAGTAAAATTAAGATACATGATGTAACGAATAATTCTCTTGTAATCATTCCATTGGGAAAAGCTAAGATAAGAATAGGATACGTTAGAACGGTACATCCGATTAATTTAGAAGAACTATATGACTTTGTTAATAACGTAAGCACCATTAACAAAAACGATTTAGATAACCAATCTCTCAGCAAGTTAATAGAAATGAAGGTCACCAAATTAAAAGAAACGTTAGCCAAGATTAGGAAAACTATAAAGAGACAGAAAAGATGGGATACGGTTGGTCAAGTATGGAAATGGATCGCTGGCAGCCCAGACGCAGACGACTTGAGAATTATCAACAGTACAATGAACGAATTGATACATCAAAACAACAAACAAGTAATGTTTAATGATGGAATGAATAGCCGCTTACAAGCCATAATCCACGTAGTAAACAACGCAATGAAGGAGCAAGAAAAGAGTTATAGAATACATCAAACAGAAATCGCCCAATTGATAAAAAT
This sequence comes from Anopheles atroparvus, assembly GCA_914969975.1. Lineage (NCBI taxonomy): Eukaryota > Metazoa > Arthropoda > Insecta > Diptera > Culicidae > Anopheles > Anopheles atroparvus. Next base: position 13,750,123 of record CAJZCY010000001.1, read on the forward strand.
GTCACACATAAACACTCTACAAGATCTAATAGAAACAATAGAAGAAGCTATGTTGACAGCCAAGCACGGTATACCCAGCAGCAAGTTACTTTCTATGGAAGATTTTGATAAAATAGATGCATTTCTAGCATACAATGGCATGCATTATGCAACGGCAGAAGAACTACTCTTACACGCATCAGCACAGATGGCAATCAACAAGACACATGTAGTTTATATCCTTAAGTTTCCCAGGTACTCCACACAAACATACGAGTACGAATACGTCGATTCAGTAATAAATAACGGAAAAAGGATAATACTAAAAGAAAATCATGTCCTACGAAACGAAACACATGTGTTAGAAACCAAACAACCATGCGAACAAAAAGCAAGTTTCTATTCGTGCGAAACCACATTCCTACAACAGCCGACGGAATGTATAAATGATCTTGTTCAGGAAAATGATTCCGAGTGTCCCTATGAGAAAGTTTATGCAAACGGTATCATCAAACGTATAGGCGATACGAACATCTTCATTAATGATGCAACCGCAAAAATAACATCAGACTGCAATCATTTGAATCAGTTCATCAATGGATCATACGTCATACAGTTCCAGGATTGTAATGTACTTATTAACGGTGAACTATTTTCCAACACAGAAGTAACGATCAATTCATTGGCTTATCGATCTACCACCGGCTTGTCCATCAAAGAAACATCCATCAGAGATATACCATCAATTGAATACGTCAGCAACCTCACCTTAGCACAGCGAAAAACATTACAAGACATCAAATTGGAAAGCAATTCATTCTCATGGAAACTTAATCTTTTCGGTTCAACTAGCGCATTGACGATCATCATATGCATGGCAGTAGTTGCATTTTTCTGTATTTCCAGAAATCGACAAGCAAGCTTCAAGATTCAGGTCCCACCTGCAACCGGATCAACAGACACCCGCCAACCACCGTCAGCAGTCTTCATAAGCACCCCCGCCACCTTCCAAACCATCCAGAAGACTTTGCGGACAAAGTAACTAAGAGGAGAGGAGTTAGCACGCCGCCACCTGAACGCGACACCAGCCATGCGCAGACGACTTCTGAACAGGACACCAGCCATGCGCAGACGGCCTCCGAACGAGACACCGCCGCACGTGGAGAACCAACGTGACCCAGCTCAGGCAGTTAGGCATTGCAGGGCACACAAAAAGTTAGTCTTAGTTTAGCATTCAAGGGGAATAGATTGCCTAGTTTAAGTTTAGCAAATAAAGATATTTTTTTTATGCCTGAATAGGTAGAAGAAAAATTAACTCGCTTTTAGTCGCCTCGCAAGTAAACGTTCCGATGCGATATATCTCGTCCAGCCTTAGGAAACCCCCCATAATCCGCTCGAATGGCACCAAACTTTACCACAGCTCGTAAGTAAGACTGTGGAATAATTCAATTACAAAAACCCTCCCTGCCGGCGTGCGAGTGGATGGAAAACTTGGACTGTGGACGTCATCGGACCAGTTCTTCTCAACCCCGGCCAGCTGGTGATGTAAAGTTTGGTGCCACCGGAGAGCTGCTGCACCGGATTCGAGGGGGGAGGAACGGTGGAAAATCCCATATTCCAAACTGTCACATCATATTTCCGCCAAGGACCCCGAGCAACGACGCAGCAGACGGCGCACTCGGGCTGGCGCTCCGGTCGCTCCATCTACCCGGGTTCCAGGGGATTTTCAACAAGATTCTCCAACTCGACCATGATGAAAATGCATTAGTCACGATGCACTCAACGAGCAACGACGACGATGACGACGACAACCACGAAGACGACGTATGCGACGACGTTCCTCCTTCTTGCGCCGGATAGAGTTTTATATAGATTGAAAACGCCCGTCGGCTAAAAATGGCCCATTTCAGAGCGACTCACCAGAGTTTCTTCCACTCCCAGCCGGGATCGCTTCCTGTGCGCTTCCTTGCGCGCCTCCACGGTGTGGTGTATTAAAAAGTCGTGAATGAAGGAGAGAGTGTCACCCTGACTTCCTTCACCGGGGAACGCAGAAAGGTGACGGCGAGGACGAGGACGAGGCGGCCGCGCGTTGTGGCGTGACGTGGCGACATCATCAGCAGCAGCGCCGTCCATAAATACAATTTTTCTGCATAATTTTATCTCATCGCACCCGAGCAATGAATGTGAAACGGAGTGAAAATGAAAATTAACGGCGCGGCACACAGACGAGCGCGCGCACACACACACACACAAACCATACGTCGCAAATGTGTCGCACCCGCATGCCAGGGAGGAAAGAGGTGGGCCCCACATTCCAAGCCGTACTTTTCGTGATTTCGGGCTCACGGTTCACGGCAGCAAATGGAACAACGGAGGAGCTGCACGGTTTGGTTTTGGGATGGCAGGGAATCTGTGCGCAAATGCTTATCGCGTGTTGTTTGCTTTTCCAAGAAACGCAAGAAACTCTAAACCCCATTCGAGGCTGAAAGAGCCACTTGATACTTGCGAGGAATTATGACGCCTAGCTGTGTCTTCCTGTTCGATCGATTTGTTTCAGCACAACTACACGTTTTATAGTTCCTACCTGGATGCAATTGACTCGGTGCATCATTCCGAGGTTTGAGATTTCGCGCCTGCTAGTGGTTGAGTTAATCCCACAAACGTATTGATATTATGTGGTCAAAGATGAGTTTGGGATTATCTCAAGCCTACAATGTTGCACGCCCGTACGATGTGCCACTTCCACCTTGAGCGGATGGGTCATATTACTGGAAGGACACGTTTTGAAATCAACATTCAATTGCGCGAAGACAAACTGAAAAGCAACAGAAGACATAAAACAAACAAAGTTTATTTAACGATGTAATCATTAAATTGCCTCGTCCCCTGGCATTCACTAAACAATGTAGGATGGCTAGGTACTTAATGCAACTCACGGGTGGATTTGGGTCAATGTTATCCCAGGAAAATAATACATGTTATGTGATGCAATGTTATTTGGAAGCTCACTCATCTTGTGTGCTTAAAAAATGCCACTTTAAATATTTGTTAGCATGAATAAAATTGATAGACTACGTTGTAATTGGTTGCATATTGTAACAAGCATTAAAAAACCCAAGGAGGAAGATTAGAAGGTCTAGGGGACATACTTCTTAACCTAGCACGCCAATAACTCAAATGACAAACCTCGATCACACAGAACAATACGGACTCAAAAAATATTGTTAAACCTATGCAAAGCCTGTAAAAGAGGAAAGTACACGTGTTTCTGGTGTTGCCATCGTTTATGGATTTTTTTACGATCCCCAGCAATCCCCGCCAATAAAACCGTCAGCTTTTCCCGCCGAAGTGTTTAAATAGTATTTTCCTGCCCGTGCACGAAACGAACCACACGCATAAGAGCGTGCTAATGTTGTCGACGAAATGATTTGGACACTTGTGGTTATCGGACGGAAGCAGGGAAGGAGGTTGGTTCGAAGTATTCGCTCAACAGCGAATCAAACACACCGTCATAATCATCGTTTCAAGCCTCGGCCCTCTTGTTACCCCCCGCCCGAAACCACCCCCCGGCCTACCCGTATAAAACTCAATTTCACAGGTTCAACTCATCACACGCGCATGTGACCTCACGCAGGTGAACAGGCAAAGTCCTCCCAAGTGCGAGTGAAGCGCATAATGGGCAAGGAAAAAGTATGTCTACGACGACGCAACCCGCCACATCTAAGTCCCTGTCAGTTCCCTGGGGATCCACCGCCCGACCGGGCTGCGGTTTTTGTCCGTGGTTGGATCGCAGATGAAAGCTAAGATGACTACAATTATCGGCCGTGGGTCATTTGCGGACGGGCTGACGGGCACTTCGGCTTGCGGCTTGCTCGTTGTATTTATATCAGGGAACGCGAGGATGAGGCAACCGTCTCTGGCCAGTTGCCCCCCCCCCCCCCCCCGCTTTCCCGCCCTTGTTGCAGTCCGAATAGCCTACGCCCCGACGACCCAACAACGGTTCGTTTTAATCCGCAGGCGAGAGATCATCACCGACGGGCCGAACGGGTAGGCGATGGTCCCGCTGGAACGAACGGTCCTCGAGTTCGCTCCATCTCTCCATCGACAATAGCCACGGCTATTAGTTTTGATGATCTTGTATAATTGAAAAGCAATTATTCACACTCGTTTGCCCGGACCCGAACCAAAGCGGACGGCGATAGGCCATAGACAAACCCATCGCCGTTCCTCGGTTGCGTTGGCCTTTTTTTGTTGTGGCCTTCTCCCCTTGGCGCATGTCCGCGAGGTCTCCATGAAAGGCTCGTTGGGCTCGGAGAAAGAAAGCGTGGAAAGTACGGAACGCTGAAAACCTACGTCGTTTTTCGAGCGGGAGATTCGGGCTTTTTTCCAACCCGCGATCGACGCCCGTGGCCATACCTCCATTCGATAGATCACCGATGAATGGGTTTCGAAATTGATTTCGAAGCAACGGAGAGAATAGGAAGACCAGCACAATGGAAAATTAGAAGCCTAAAAAGCGCGCCCAACGGAGAAAGGAGGCCTTGACGATTGAAATTACCGGGAATTGTTCAACGGGCGAAAATTATCGTACCGACCGCGGTCGAGTATTATTATTCCATTTAAATGGATCTTGTTAATCATGCACCGACGACGACGACGACGAGGCAGGACTAGGGAAATAGCGCTGGTCACGCTCCGATACGGCGGGGTTAGGCTTAGGCAGTGTCAGTCCCCGAGTCACCGAGGTCCGGCAGATCCGATCGTCCCGGGTAATGATGGGTGTAAAAAGACGTCCAGGCTCGCGGGCCAGCTGAATCGAAACAGACCCCGTCGGTGCCGTCAGCCACTCGTCAGAAGCGGACCCTTTTCGCTCAACCGGGACTCAACTCCTCCGGACTTCCAACTTTCCCGTCATCGCGAGCATAATAATCACCGGAATGGTGTCAATTGTTTTACTTCCACTTTGCACCCTCACTCCGACCGCGTAGGTACGTGCTTTCATCGAAGAAAAAGACTCGCCCAACACTCGAACTCGAGCAGTTTCCTTTCGTCGGCGAGGCAGTAAGACTTTTTTACGAGCTTCCTCCTTCGTCCTGCTGTTGCCTTCAGGCTGCGGTCTGCGGCCGAGGTGCGGTGTCCTATTGTAACTGCTGTTAAATACTTTTATCTTATTATCAATGAACTCTGGCTGCGCGCCGGGCGATGATGTGCCATCTAAACCGCCAGATCGGACTCGGCAGGTCCTTTTCTCCCCTCTCTCTGCGGTTTTCCTGCCCGTGTAATCCGCCGGGGCGTGTTTCCCGCTCAACAGATGTCGCCGGGGCTGGGCCGGGTAATGGCTGGGTCGTAAAAAACCTCCTGGTCCTCCGATCGAAACCTTAATACTCCATCATCCCGTGGCCAAGTCCTCGTTGGCCTGTCGGCTTCCTTCGACACTGTCGCTTTTTTTTTCTCTTTATTGTCTCCTCGTCCGGGATCACTCCTCTTGCCGCGCTCCTCTTTCGGGAGGGTGTAGGAGGGCTGTAAAAATCTCATCTCACAGTGTCCGCGCGTCCCGTGTTCTGGGCAGCCTTACAGGACGGAAAGAATCGGCTCAATAACACCACCGCCCTAGCACCGCGACGCGCTGCCACTTGTTGGCCAAAGTCCAACCCAAATAGTCCAGTTTATCAATCATCGTGCTCGTAAACATTCGGAGCATAAATTTTTAACAGCTTTTTTATTACGGAATCGCTCGTCCGGTCGCATGTGAAGCTGGTGGGCTCCTTCCTTCCTTCTCGACCGACGCCTCGGCACCTGCACCAACCAGCGCTGGTGTGGTCTGTTGTGGCTTCGTGGCTGTGAACTTCTGGCAAGATGATAACGCTCCCTCCCGACACGAAAGGGCTAGGGTGGTCTTTGAAAGTAATAAAAAAAACCGCCAGATCCAGAGACAGGAAGACGGGAGACATAACCAACCACCACTTCTGCCACCGATACCGCAAAGAGTTCAACTCCAATGTATCGAGCATATCGTGCAAGATCGTGCTCAAAGGTGTCCCAAAGGATAATTTGCTCCTTCGAGTGGGTGCATTCAGCCGCCGTGTGCGGGAGTTGGGATATAGGGCTTTATAGCGGAAAGGGAAAATTGAAACCACATCATCATTATCGCCGTCTTGCCATCAGCCATCACGAAGATCCTCATAATGGGACCCCGGCAGCCGGAATCTGCCATGCTTTGTTGTGTACGCTGCTCTCACAGTCGCGGTACGCCCAAAGATGGCCGCCCGGAGATAGGGGTTTCCGTTTGATGCAAAAGAAGAAATTTCTCGCTCCCATAAACTCCACATTCCTGAATGGCATACATGATAAGAATGTCAAACCGAACATTTTCCGCCAGCCAGACTGCTTTGATTTTCCGTCCAATTTCTTATCAAATCCCGGTCGCCCGTTGGGTGAACCCACTTTTGAGCGGGATGCTAATTTTCCCATCGCTATCAGCAAGTTTCGTGTGAACTTTCCACGCCATAACGGTTGGCCCCCTTTGGTCCGTGGATGGAATGCGTTCTCCAAAGACGGCGAAAAACGGTGACGAGCACTTCGTGGCAAATTCGAAGCCTGAGGGCATCCCCTTACCCTTCCCCGCGTCCTTCCTTTCCAGGGGAACTTCCCAGAGACGCGGAGCGGATAGATAAACTTTATGTGTGTTCCCATATTAAATCGCAACTCCGCCGGCTGTCGATGGCGACGATGATGATGATGATTAACATAAACGATATTACCTCCTTCCTGGCCGTTCTCTCACCCCCCTCCCCCTCCCTCCAAACTCCCTCCCTTTCCCTCAGCAGGACCGACGACGACATTTTTATTGATATCGTTCTATTGGCTTTGTGCAATCACTAATCACTATAACCTTCTCTCTTGTTTCCCTCTTTCGCAGATGGTGAGTGTTTTACAATGGATTTTTTTTACAACCCACCCTGGACGGAACGGCTGAACAACCAGGCCCCCAACCCGTCCCCCTCACGCCGGGGGCAATAAAACGATTTCGGTCGAACTGTGCGTTGCGGATTGCAGGTATTAATCGGGCACACTGCGTTCGATATTGGTTTGCTGGCCTAAGGTTTGTTCCCGCGCCCTACGATGCTGGTGGTATATGGCCCGCGCTGTGAATGGTGAAGTAATAACAACACACGAGTGGCGGCGGCGACGCGGCATCCCAGGCTTTTAATACCTCCACCGAGCAACAAATATGGTCGTTCGATTGGTCGAAAGCGATATTGGCCCCCGCGCAGCTCGACACAATCTCGTTTCGCCTGGTTTTACCATCGAGCCTCCCGCAAGCCGCCGTTTATGGCGGCCATCTATTTTTACGGACGCAGCCAAACTGTCACAAGGCGCGCCTCGGCGCCGCGCTCTCCCGTTTGGGTCCCGGCCATAAACTCATTAGGGAAAAGATGTATTCCGCCTGCAAATGGTGAAATCTTACACTTTCGAACGAGATATTTTCTAATTTTATTACCTCTAATCGTTTAATCACATCATTTGCGCTGCCATTTGGCCGGGCAGGGGACGCCTTCGGGCAAGCGGGAACTAGTCTAGGGACCAGACCCCGGGCGAGTTCGTTGGAATTAATCCGAATGCGATACGCGGGCCGCTTCCCCCTGAGAGCCAGGTCCTCCCTGAAACGGAGAGGATGTCCTCGGGCTCCCGGGCTTATCGTGTCGTTTCTCGCGAGTGTATAGCCTCACTCCCTTTCCCGGGTTTATCCTGCCTTTGTGTTCCCTGGAACGCCACACAAAACCTTCCTCAATTTGCATACTTACCAGTCTATCATCATCGTCGAGTTTACCCCGACATGACATCTATCTTGGCGATCTTTGTTCCAGTGCGTTTTAATTTATGCACTCTTTTCAGCGCATTGTGCGCAGACTTTTTTTTGCCAGCAGGGCGCGGAATGGTTTGTGTCCTTCAATTCTTTCGCCTCTGTATCCGATGTCGCGCCTTTCCGCCTACGATGGCCGCACTGTGTGCCGATGGAAATTGCCCACCGAGGAGGAGACAATTTCCAGGGAGGGAAAAAACAGACAAACTGACGCGGGAAAAAATCCTCACCCTGATGACGTGGTGGTGTGGCGAAAAACAAAACAAAGCAAAAAGAAAATGGGCAAACAACATCCAAACACCGTAATGCATTAATAGAATGAACGGTGTTGTACCAGCAAAACCACTTACGACGCTCCTTGAGTTGTCGAATTGGATTAAAAAGTTCATTCGTTCGTTTATTCGACAGAACGTTTCTTTCGCCGGTTGTTTTGTTTGGTTTTATTTTTTTGTTTCCGCCAGACAAAGTCACAATGAAGAGTAAAAGGAAGCACACACACACACACGTACGCACGAATGCACATTATTCGCCGGCTGACTGACAGATGAGAGAAACATCGCCGACCAGTCGAGTTTTCCCTGCTCCTTTTCCGGCGGTGTCTTGTGATGCAAATCTATTTATTCAAATTTTCCCAACCACGGTTTCATGTAACATACACTCTGCGCGGACGAACGCAACAATAGACGCGAGGACGGTTTAATGGCCCTTCCCTTCCACCCGCACCATCGAAAAGAAAGATACCCCCACACAAACGCGTGGCTGAGTGCACACACCTTGGGTTTGGCAAGGATCCCGGCTGGAAAAACCCACTGAAGCAGCTGTCTGGAGACGGACGGGGGGAAGGGCAACGCCACAAAAGACTTCTCGCAAAAACAATACTCCACACAAACAATAAAAGGCAAACCACCCGGCCATGCCCACGGGCGTGGCGCTGGCGTTGCCATCCGCCCCCGGGTGTCCTTCCGCCATCCCTAAAATGGCCAGTGGAGTGTGTTTCCTCTGTTTGTGTGCGTTGATTGTGTGCTTTGTGTTGGCGGTTGTGTCTGTCGTAGCTATTTGTGTGCTCCTTTTTGCCAGCCGGAGAACAAACAGACCAGCGAAGAAAAGAAGAAAAAAACACGCACTGACAAATAAAACTGACAATATAACAAAAAATAAAAGTCAAACACTCCCTCCCACCAACGTGTGCTTCCCGCCAAAGTCCATCCCATTAAGGCGTCATTTTTACCAGTGTCTTGGGCCTCCTGGCACAATCCGCCATTATCCTTCTCGGCAGCTCGGGCAAGCAAGGTGGAACACCCATTCATGACCTTCCGCGGGATGGCTTATTGATTCCCATCGCAAATGAGTTCTTTGAAATCGGACCGGCGATAGCGTGCCACGGTTGTGCCGGAGGTTGCCGCGATTGTCAACCCGAAACGAAACGAAAGGCGTCCGACATCATCAGGTTGAAAGATGTTGTTGCTCCGGGATGTAGGCTTCTGTTTCTCGGGTGTATCCTGCCTTTTTTTTTTTGTCTGCTCGATTTCCTCCGTAGAAACTAGTCTAAATGCAGGATCAGACCGACTTGGCACAAATTCTCCCTGTTCAAAGCATGGAAACGGGGCAAAACAATGCCCTTATTTAGCGGAGCTGGATGGCAGAACCGATCGTCCCTGCCTAAAGGGAGTTGGAGGGAAAGAATTCTGCAACTCCAAGCCTTTGCAGCAGCAGGTGGGTGAATGGCACATAAAAACGACAGAATGGAGTTTAAAATAAAAGCAACACCCCGGCGGCTCGGGAAGCACAGGGGATCCCAGTACACAATGATACAATCATCAGCGTCGAGTCGGCGAGATCGCAACCATCTCAAGTCCAAGAACAATCGTCCCCTTGCCCGTCCACTTCCCTGCCTGTCCGTGTGCGGTGGTGCATCTACACGGTGGTGCATCTCGGGTGCAACTGGGGCGGCATCCTTTGGACTATTTTTCGGGCCACTGAGGACTGCCGCGATGCACCTCACCCTCCCCCCCCCCCCCTCCCCGACCTTCCAAAGCAGGGGTTTGTTTGTTTTTGTTCGTCCCTAAATTGGAGAAATTGATTCGCGACAAACGAAACCCGACGACGAGACATTGCCGGAGGCCGGCTCGATGCGCGCGACTCAAATTGGCGATCGCGGCAAAACGTTAAATGAATGTCGCTCGAGGACAGATCCAGTCAGTAAGGAGGAAGGGGGAAGGGGGACTGGGACCGAAGGACGTTCTTTCCTGTTCCTCTCGCACGTCGGATGCAGTTGATATTTCCCTCCGTTTAATGCGCTTCCGCCGGCCGATGCGAAGGTTTCGTTTTATTCGTTTCATATGCTTTTTGTTTTTCGTGAACTGTTTTTTGTTTGGTTTTGTTTTCCACAATCGTTTCAAGCTCCAGTTTTTTTTTCTCTTTGTTTTTTGCAAGTCGCCTATTCCACGTCATTGGCTTACGTTCATTTTCCCCTAAAGAACTCATTCATCAATTCAATCCGCAAACCTCCGCAAACGGGGATGGAAAGGGGGAATGAATCTCTTTGTATGTGGCTCGTTGCTGTTGATTTAGTTTTTTTTTTTTCTCAAATGCTCGTGTTTCGATCTTTTTTTCTTGCCATTTTCTTTGTCCAACACAATCTTTAGCGACAAACCCTTCTCTCGCGGGCTGGCTTTTGCTTTTGACAATTGCAAAACCGAACCCGATTCTTCCGTTCCCTTTAAGTCCTTCCATTCATTTAAGGGCGACTATCTTCCGAAAGAACGGTTGGATTTCTTTTTTTTTTTTTGTCATTCACTTTCGTCTTTTAATGTCCTTCGTTCCATTTATTCTTGTCAACAGCTCGCCTATCTTTGAATCCGAGATGTGTTTTTTTTTTGTTATTGCCCAGCATCCTTTCTGTATTTTATTAGCGTTTAGTTTTATTTTTACGAATCGATTTGTTTTCCGTTATGCGCAGTGTGTATTCCCGGCCAGCGCTCCGTTCAACTTCCGCCCGGGATCGAGGACGGTAATCGAGGGAAAACGAATTCATTTCCGTTACGTCGTCTGCAGTTTATGAAATGCAAGAAGAAAAAAAGGAATTTCCTTCTGCTTTTCTTGACTGGTTTCCATGTTCTATAACCATGATCGTAGTTATCTTACCAATATTGCCTTTCACCATCTCGCATTCAGCGCTCGCACCTTGTCGACCAAAGCAAAGGGGGAAAATCTAATTTCGAAAACAAAACTACCCCCGGTTACAGGGGCCACCCGCCCTGCCCTGTCCGATCCCACGGGTGGATTCTTTTGTGTCCATTTTTTCCCCGTTTTCGATCATCTTTAACTCTTTCTCGTTGTAAAATTTTCCAATTACAATCGCCCGACACACGATAAGTCGCGCATAAGGACGACCGAGGAAAAGAAGTGGTCTGCGGAGGTACGCAATATACATAAATCACGGTGGCACGTTTTTGAGACTTTATAGCCCAGCGCGCGCGTGTGTGTGTGTGTGCGTCCGTGAATTCATAGCTGCGGCAGAGAATGGATTCATTTTTTACTCACCGCTTAAAACGGATCGTCGGTTAAAAAAAAAAACGGTCCCTGTGGGTTGAGTTTTTACTGTTCCCATTTCATTTCCTTGTGCTCCTGCAGCGATCCACTCCACCCTACCCGCAAGCCGCACGGGATCCGCCGCAGGGAGGATTGGTCGCATGAAAGAGTTGTAAAACTTAAAATATGAAAACTCAAGCATCGGGCGCGTCCTCGCCGGCCCCAGCCAAATGGGGCAAATATAAAAAGGCCCTAAAAAACTGTATTACTGCCGCGCGCGGGATAAATCACGGACGTTCGTTAAATGTTTTTATAGTAATGCCCCGCTAATGATGCATTTGGAAACGCGCATTGCATAAAACTGTTGTGGCCGAAACGAAACGAAACGCCAATCGTTTAACGTCCTGATGGGACTGGGGATGGGACGGGGAGAGAAAAAGATCACAAAATTAAGTTTCGCAAAAGCGCGGCTCCATTGGAAGGAACCTTTTAAAGCGAAATAAAAAAAACAACGATGGGTGGGAGATAAAAACGATCCGTACGAAGTCGGCAGAGGGTGATTGGCACTGATTATCGAGTGTATTTTCTAATATCTCAGTCCATCCCCTCGTGCTTGGTCCAAGCGCCCTCTCCTGCCCTTTTCCCCGGGCGGCAGCGAGACGGTAGCGAAATTGCGACGCTGCACCGGTAGCAGTGGCGCACTTTGCTATGAAGACATTCCTGCCCGCCCCGAGGTGGAAAGATTTATTTTCGACCATTAAAAAGAAACAGGTTTTGCTAAACGATTCGTTTCCGCCCGCCCCTACGCCGGTGATCCGCGATCCTGCGATGCGCGGGAATCCGGTGACTTGGTACGGTTTAAACCTAGCCACTCCGTCCCTCTTTGCCTCTCTCTCTCTCTCTCTCTACCTCTTCTGCACCTCACTGCAGCCGTTAAGATCTAAATCCTAGACCGATGCACTCTCCCCATGGGTGCAACGGCGCTGCAATAGACGTTGTACGTTCGCTGGCGCCAGGCGATCGGTTGACTCGTTCGCTTGGCCTCACCACGATCTCTAATTGAGCCCGAAGCCACGTACAAATGTGACTGTTCAAATGATTCGTTTCATTAATCAGCATTATTTTCCATCAGCAACGTTCGCATGAGGCCTCGGCATGAGGTCTGCCCGTCCTGGTCGCATCTGACAGCCCGATCGAATCGGGCCGGATCACGGATCGATTGAAACGGAGCGCCAACGCCGTCGTCGTCGTCTTCTGTCGTCGGGCAGGATCTGATCGACCGGAAAATGGCTTTGACGGCGTAACCGTACACCGAAGGATCGCCGATCGCGTCTGTTGCGAATGCCGCGACCTGGATCTTAGTTTCAGCAGCTGCAGCAGCAGCAGCAGCATCGGCAGCATCGTAAACAATGTAATGATGATTATGCACACGGCCACGAACCGGCCTCGATGGCGTCCATTGGGGGGGGGGGAGTCATAAATTTTGAAATGAAAATCACTATCCTCCCACGGGCCGAAGCGGGAGTCCACCTCGTTCGGAGGGCAAGAAATGAGAGCCTGTGTGAAAGCCTCCGAACCGTTTTCCGTTCGCTTCCTTTCTTTGTGCATCATAATCACGTGAGAAAAGACTGAACTTTTCCGAGGTCCATCGTTTCGCTTTTTTTTTTGTGTGTGTGTCTATTTTCACGTCGGTCTTTCCACGTTCACACCATGTCTGCATGTGATTATATGTAGTTGCAGCACACCCTTTCCCCATTTTCCTAGCCGGACTGGCGTGCCCATTCGCAACAAAGAACGAACTCCGCCAGAAGAATATCGCCCGATTCTCATCGATTGATTTCCTTCATGCAAACCCATTTCAACCCTTCCATTCAGGTTGAAACTAGCCTTTAAAAAAAAAAAATCCCCACCGATGTGTGGTGGAAATAAATCGGTTTTGCGCCAAATCGCGCACCTCGGCCCACCGATAAAACCGGTACCGTAAATTGCCAATCATTCATCCCACACACACTCTCCTTCGGGGGCATTTCTTTTTTTTTTCCTTCTCAACTTTTCGGAACATTCTAACGGAGGGACGAAGAAACAGCACTCGACACTCCTTTATGGCCGTTTCGGTCTGCGTGTGGCCATGGGCAGGAGTTCTTTGTTACCCCCTTTTTTGTGCTGCCCCAATCGATCTTTCTCGTAGGGTGGGGTGTTTTTTTTCCCCCGTCCGGTGGAAATTTAATCGATTTTCCCTCACCTATCGATGGTGTATTTACATGGGTTTCGTTTTTGTGAAGCGAGAGTTTTTTTTTTGTACTCTCAATTCAAAATTCATTCGACCATTCCCATTTAGCCGCGGCAAATCATGCACGGATCGATCGATTCCTTGGACCGGAATTCATTCATTCGCGCTATCTTGGAAATTGATTTTCGTCTACGCCCATTTCGTTGTGTATTTAAGTTGCTGTTGAATGCGGAAGGGGAATTTGCAATACATTTGAAGGTGGAAAGCCTCTAACGAGGAACTCGTGCATATGGACTAACAAGGGATTTTATTTTGCAAGTTTAATTTAAAAAAATATATAGCTAATAAATGTGTATCAGGTTTCTTTTTTTTAAGCACATTATGACATATGTTGCTGTTAAATAATGAAAGTATAGACATAATTATTGAATTACATAAATCAATTTTTTGGTAGCATACAATTTAATTCGATACCATAAAAACATGTTTCGATTGCTTTGAAGAAAACGGAAGGAACTAAACAGCAACACAAGAATGTTGCTAAATTGTTTGCTGCAACAGGTGCCACACAATCGGAGATGATTTATCGGCCCACGAGCGACGAGATTGCCACTACGCGGGAAGGAAAAACGAACCCCGGCCGCAGCAAATTATAATTATAGGAATCACTCCAAAATGACAGAGGCCGCAAAGGGCAGGATGCTTTTCATTATCCGCCCGTCCCAGCCTGCCCCCTTCTGTCTGCCCAGGCATTCATTCATTCAGCCAGTGGTTTACATGGAAATGTTTTTCTCCGATTCCCAAACGGACGAATCATAAAAACAACCTGCAATTTATCGATGCAAAACCGATTAACTGGGCTATGATTTTGCTTAATAGCCGCCGGCCGCGGCCGGTTCGCCTGAGACGAGTGGGGAAACGGCAGAGAAACGAGCAGAGTTTATCGTTCCCTTGTTCGTGTATATTTCTTTCCTCGCTCGTTTCCCTGGTGTTTTCACGCTTATGCATTCGAAGACAGTCGATCTCCGATTGCAAAATGGCAACCTATTAGCGCCCGTAGCTTAACGATCATCACGAAAAACGATGGCGATCGACCGATCGGCCGGGCTTCGGAAGCGAAGCGGGGGAAGGGGAAAGCGTAATCGAACCGGGAGACGTGTGTTTTTTCCGCGTTCCGATTATCCCCTGGTCGGTGCTCCTTTGCATTTGTCGTCTGTGCGAGGCATGAAAATGGCCTCGCCCGGTGGAATTGTTTGGCGGTTTGCGGCGTGCCACGGAGCCGCCATCACCATCGGGCACCATCATCCTTATTATTATTATTGTTACCGGCAAGCAGCCGGAGCAGCCCGCCATTATGGACGACGCGCCGATCGTTGCCGGCCGATCAAGGGCGAAAAAATCGTGAGCGGAAGAAAATTGTGCCACATGCGATGCACCATAATGCGCCGGTGCACCAATCCCCGATCACGCCGCCGGGTGCTGGCCGGGAAACGATGGAAAATAAACACGGAAATAATCATTCCACCGCGCACCGGCCCGCTTCCCTTTTAGATCCCACCGACGACCTTCGCATTCGCGTGGATCTATTTATTTTCCTGCCTTGCTTCGCGGAGGCTGCTCCAATTTTCTTTTTCGTTCACTACGCAAGTAACGAGTTGAGGAATGAATCCCGATCCACACCAGCCACATTAATTGAGTTCTAGTTTTGTGCAAGTGCAATTGCACACTGCTCCTCCTCCTACGCGCCGCATATAAGAAATAAATAGAGAGGTGCAGAGGCTCGCATGCATTTGCAAAACACGATGCAAAACACGTTGCTTTCGGGCTTCGTTTGCCGTCCGTTGCCGAAATGTGGCGGTCTCAGTTATTTTCCTTTTTTTTGTTTTTGTGCAACCTTAAATCCCGGGTGACTGTGAACGCTGCATTTTATTTTTTTGCTTAACGCTTAAACGCTCGACACGCTTAAAATGCACAACCGGAACTCTGTCCCGGAGCGCACAGATTTGCCTGGAGTGTGCTCGGTCTTCGGAGCCTCTTCGTAAGGTTCTTTTCTTCAAGGTTCTCCCACTCCCGCGCTCTTTTACAACCAATCTGTATGCTAAAAACCCCCGCTTGCCCACTATGACGAGCCTTCGGGGGGCTTTCGTTCGGGGCGCGCGCATACTTTATTCCAGTTCCATTTGCGGTAATGGCGTCGAAATGTGTATTTTTTTGTTTGTCTGGTGGCAAAATCCATCTCTAACTTGTGCGAGGGAAGAAGGGGAGAAGGTCTGGGGGAAACGCATCGAACGAATAATGACGGAATGCAATTCCACTTGGCCAGCGAACCCATTCAACGCCCGCGAGCGCAACTGGGAATTGAATTTCTCGATTTCGTTTCGGGCCAACGACGGCGACGAGGACGACGAGGTAGGGAACGCATCCCTTAAAGCTCACTCAAATGACACACGCCGGAGCAGCCTGCTGGATGGGGGTTGGCTGGGAGGGGGACTCCAAATGGCCCGTAGCCGCTGATTGACTTATGCGTTTGCTGCACCGTGCGCTGCACTCGTTTCCGTGCGGATCGCGCATACCTCATAGCGTGGCGTAATTATGAATTCAAAGGAGGAGTAAACGACTCGTCTCTTTTGCGTACGGCTTGCGGCGGGTTTGGGTCGCGAAATGTGGCGAAGGAGCAGCAGTGGGCGACGGTCGCACAGGGCCAGGGCAGCCCCGTGCAAGACAAATGAAACGCAAAGCTCAGTGGCACTCCCCGAGGGCGGCAGGGCTCCCCGTTTTCCGGCAGGGGAGGAGTGGATGACATTGGGAGGAACGGAAGGGCCACGGGGCGAAATGCAAACGACGCGAAAAAAAAACACACAGAAGAACACAACAGCGTGGCGATGTGCATTTTGAAGACATTTAAAACAAAATCGTTTCGCGGGGCGAATATGATACAGATAATGCCAAATTAAAATGCGATGTGCATTTCTTGGTCTTCGCGATCGCATCCTCCTCCATCCTGCGGCCACCTGCTCCACCGGCGGCCGTATTTTGTTGCACTCCTCCTCCTCCTCCTCCTCCTCCCCAACTAACTCCTGTTTTTCCTCACTCAACCGGACCCGCAAGGAGCTGCATCAAACGAGGAGTTCGCCTTGCGCCAGGAGTCCCGAGTGCGACTCGTTATTGTTATGACCAGCACGACGGCCTGTGTACGTTCCTGTGTGTATGTGTGTGTGTGTGTGTATGCGACTCCCGTTCTGGGCCCTTCCCTGCCCTTTCCATCGCCTCATTCCCCCCGAGGTGCTTGGGATGGCCGCAGTGCTTTGTAGCAAATTATAATTAGCATATAGATTAATTTTGCATTTCGTTACTTTCGTTGCTCCCTCTCTCACTCTCTCTCTATCTCTCTCTCTCCCCCGTTCGCTCTGTCCCACTCTGCCTCACGTCCTGTTCACCTTTTGCGGTTGTCCAACGCTTTCGGGCGGGTTTCGTTTCGCGGTTTGTTTACCTTTAAACGTCTTGCGGGTTCTCTGCCGTGTCGCCGTCTATCGACGCGCTGGGTCACGGATGGAGTCGAACAACGCGGACAAGGTACGAGACAGTGGACGGAGGCTCTCTAGCTGCTGCGAGTCGATGGGGAATCGCTTTGCAACGGCAGCTATGCAGAATGTGAAATTATCGCAAGCGCGAATGTTGCGGGGTTCGCTTTAAAAGCCACAGCTCGTTAGAAGAAAAAAAGAAGCGTTGAGGAGTCGAGGAGAGGCCCCTGACGGTGGTGACACTGTCTGTCTTAATTGATTGTTGGGTTTTTGTGGACCTTTTGGTTTTCCCCTGCTGCCATATCAGTGATCCTTTTAATGATGTTTCAAAATCTTGATGCTTTTTGACTGTTCAAAAGTATTGAGACCCCTTTTATCATGCTCCGAGGATGACCATTTACGCACCGTTGTACAAGGGGCAGAGGACTCGAAAGGTAACTCTCCGTGATACTGTTGAGCACATCTTTGACTGGCGATCCATCCCACGACCTAAACGAAACTCCGTGGGTCTCTGGTTTTGGTATGCAAAATAACGATCGTAATCTACACCCGTTGCGTTCTAGCCGATGGCTAAATATGGCTTTAAGCCATTGTTTTAGGTAACATTCGGCTCATTGGTATCTAGGCTGCTCCGAAACATCCATAATCGGCGGCTCCGAGAATGGTTTCCCTCGGCTCCGAAACTTGCCTTCAAATTGTAACGAAATGAGCTCTCAGATGCGGCACCCTGCCGCTTCGGTGCAACCAAATGGAAGCCGGAGCAGAAGGACGCAAACACAGTGAGGCTTGAAGATCGTTCAAGAGCATTCCACCCGTCCGCCCGTAGCTGCGCTTTCTCCTGCGACCTTTTCGCCATCGACGATCGAAAACCTCGATCCAGATCGGCCCGGGGGTTGCGCTCAAGGAAAGGCCTGTGACCAACCAACGGCACGTCAGAAGATCAGAAGAAGAAATGTGTGTTGAGGAGGTTGACTTCGGTTGACCGGACCGGGCGGATTATCCTCATCCATCTTGTGGCACCCGACCGTGGGGGACCCATTCTTCGTTCCGATCGGTGTGTGTGTGTGTGTGTGTCAACCGACCGCTTTCCTATTTCGATTCGCCTCGAATCGGCCCATCGACCTTATCGGAAGACGGAGGGTACTTTTGAGTGAAACTGTCCTGCCGGCGGCTGGACATCAGAGGACCAGTGCGCCGTCCGTCGGTGATCTGGCGATCGGCGTTTTTTTTTTATTTTAAAAGGCTTTCTTCAAGGGTCCATCCGAAGGAGCGCTCGTCCGTACGTCACCCCCTCCGAGGAACGACAGGGTCGAGACTCGCTTGAAGTGACTGCGCACCGCAGGGGGTTTCGAAGGAAACCGAAGAAAACAACGGCCTCGCAACTGAACGGACCTTCGCCTTCGCCGGGGTTATGTGTCGCCCGATTGTTCGTCGTCGTCGAAAGCAACGGAGGACATTGCCGTGCAGGGCTGACCATCTCATTACGCCGTTGACCCCTAGAGAGGAGGCCCACCCAGCGGTGTTTTCCTTTCATTTAGTAGTCGGACTGTTGCGGGTTTCTCGGCAACGCTCCGTGCGTGCTGCTGTCATGCGGGGCCGCCGCAGTTTACCTTCGTTATCGGATCGGGCATGTTTCGTTACACATTTTGCATCATTCAGCCCGTCGCAGGGTTTGCCCTGAATGCGCGCCACCTGGAGCTATGATTTAAGGGCCAGCGCTCACTTTCCGTTCCGGGTTCTGGGGAAGGACACGCAACCCGGACACGCTTTGCTTTTGCGCAAAGTTCTGCCAAAGAAGAGAGAAAAAAAACCGTCAACAAACAATCACATCACCGCCCGGGGAACGGACGACGCACCGGCGGCAGAGGTTTGTTTTCCTTTCGGCTGGGAAAATGTGTCCTCCCTTTTGTTGCAGCGCTTTTGGACAGGCCGACAGAGACGCCGGGCGAGGCCAAGGCCAAGAAAGAGAGATGCCCGGTCCTTTCCCGTTTCGCAGGGGAGTTTGCGTGTGCGCTACAAACAAGTTGACCATTTTGTCGCTCGACCCGCTCGAGCGCAACGACGATGGGGGATTGCAACCATTTTCCTATTGTTAGCACCCTCCCTCCCCCACCCCCTCCTCCCCTTCGTTTTCCTCCTCCGCAACAATGCACAGATCATTTTCGGGGAATTTGCGTTTGCGTAACGGCGAGTTGTGGGCGAGCGGGAAATCTCATCCGTATAATCTGTAATAACATTTCTCGACCATCCGGCTTCCCCCCCCAACCGTCGGTGGCACATTCCTCGGCACACACTTCCCGAAGCGGTGCTGCTTTTTTTCCATTCGTTTTTATCATCATAATCGCGGGTCCCCTCGAACGGAAAGCGATTCCTTTCCGGAATGGCTTTCACAAAAAGGACACCGAACTCCTACGTCTTCGCTCTTGCGCTCTTGGCCACCGCCACCACCAGGGATCGGGTCGGGTCGGAGAAAATTGGTTTTTAAATCATCATTTCCCATCATCCTCCGCCGTCCTTACTTTCCATTTCCACTCTCGCCGCCTGCACACTGTGGCTGGCCGGTTCCTTTTTACCTTCCCATCGCAAGGCGCAAGGATCGAAAAGCAATTGGCAGTAAATTTCGTTACGCTAAATCCTTTTTGCGCAATCGCCATAAAGCGTTATTACAATTTTCTCTGATTGACCACATGCGTGGGGACGAAGCGAATGAGAAGAGAGAGAAAAAAAACCAATATCAAGAACTCCCGGCAGGTCCTGTTGAGACACTTAATATTCTTCGTGTCTCCTCGCGCTATTATTGGGTTTAATTTGGACCACTTCTTGGTTACAATGGCCGGCTGGGAACGATGGGACCACTATGCCTCGTTTAATGATACCGGTTCGGATTCGGATCGGCAACATGTCGGTAATCCCCGATAATATGAGCGATAAATCAGGCGTCAGGTTGCCACCGATGCTAATTAGTGGCGTCCAGTCGTGTCCATCGAATGATGGAGCGTAGTGAAATGCTAGCGTTAGCGATTCAGATTGATCGATTTTGGAGCTGTCGCCACTCGGTTCCCGTGGATGAGACGATTGGCGTCGTGGTGATTTGAGGTTGTTTATTTATTCATTTTTCACAGATCGACGGACAACTTTCGCTTCTTCTTCAGAAACCTTATCCCAGCTCCCAACAAGGGAGGGCTCCCTTAAGATAATGGTTTGTCGCGACCCGTGTATCGGTTGACTTCCTTCAGTGAAGCTGAGAAGATATTTTAACGATAGCAAACCCGCTTTTGGAGGCGTCTAAAAACAGCTCTACCTTCTCTATCTCCCCGCGAGATAATGCGAAGACAATGGACCATTGAAAAGACACAAAACAAGCGCCCTCTTTCTGCACCTCCCCCCACTTGTGTCTCCCGGGGGAACCGGATGTTTTCCACGAGCCAAAAATAGCGCTGCACAATGGTTCCGGAGGTGGGGGCGCGTCCAGGGCACTGATAATAATGATACGTTTCAATTGATTTCTAAACCTTTTTATTTATTTGATGAAATAATGGAACTGTGCTGGGAAGGGGTGAAGCTCGGTGGTGGTGGACCCCCTGCGGCGCAATGAGCAATCGATGCCGTGGAAAACCAACGGGAAGAAGTGCGGTAACACAATCGAAAAATGTAGGACACATAAAGTAATTTTCAATACACTTCAAATACCCTCCCGGATAGAATAAAAAACCGCTCCGAAGTTTCGGTTCGTCGGATTCTAGATTTGATTTGAGCCAAACCTAACAAAACAACAGGGTCGAGAGTGTTGCTGGTGCGTAAGTAAAATCTTAAGAAAAAGGACACACTTGGGAACGATTCCGATGCCCACGGTGACGACCGTTTGTGGGTACGCAAGTTGTTTTGTAGCCAACGCGACGGCGACGCGCAGACACGATTTCGGGGCCGATTTTCTTTTCTTCGCAAACCGTCCCGCAAAAATCCATTCCATTAACACCGTCACAGTCGAATTAATTGACGACTTTGCGACGATGGTCCGCAAAAGGGAATCGCGGAACGGGCGGGAAGAATTATTTTTCCCCGATGTACCATTTCGAGTTTTTTTTTTTTTTTTTAAGAAAGGTACCGCACGGTGGGGCAATAAAAAAGAAAGCATAGGAAAGCAATCCTCACGATAAACGCAAAATTACGCCGGAGTGTGTGTTTTTTGTCGTCTCCCTTTTGTCTTGTTTTATTTCGGAGGGCGATGCTTCGTGTCTGCTTGCGAGCTGAAGAATGGGATGCCCATTTCTCGAAAGGACAACACGTAAAGTTGACACATGCACAAGCAAAACGTTGTAAAACCCGGGACGGGCCATCGCTGCCACCAAGGATCACGGCGAGCCCTGAGACGGTGGCGCGACCGGAAACAAATTCTTACGCCCTCGAGATCTCCCGCGTACCGGCCGTGTTCGCGTAGGCTGAACATTTCGATCACGCGGTGTAAACAGCGGCGCAGACACCTCCTTCGGAGCCCGATCTCGCCCACCTTCCCCGGGGCGGGGGGCTCACTGTCATCGCGAATCACGCGAGCGTCCCACCCCCTCCCCGATCACGGTGGACACAAAATTACAGAACGACAATTAATACCGCAAATGCAAATATGGATAACACTCGAACACGCTTCTCGCTTTTCCGCGCGTTTTCGTTTTCATTATGTTTAAATGATTGCCTTTCCCCGGCCCTTCCGCCTCCTGTTCGTTTCCGTTGGGCTCGGATTGTTAATTTTTCGATGCATATTCTACCACGTCGTTTCGTTACTTTTATTTTATTTTTTATGCTTTGCTTGTTCATTCTTCGACGCTGGCATGGCACCGATGCTGGTTCGCCCGTTATGCGCCCGTGATGCACTCGAGCGCGGTGCAGCGTTATTTTTAGCCCGTTTCCAATGCTCCGATACGCCGACCACACGCTTTTGTGCCCGCCACACGCGCAAAACGCCGGCCACAAACGACGGCATTAATGTCGCGCTCGGCGTCGTGGCGACACATATTGGCAATAATGCGAACCTTCGAAGACGTACCCCGGGCGGCCGGGCGGGCGGAGGCTTGCTTCGGCTCTCGCTCGGTGTCAATATTAATTTAAGTGACTGCAGACGTCCCTCTTCCCACCCTGCGTGGCTTCACATCGTGCCATCGCGCCATCAACGTCACTTGTCATCCGAATTAATTACGGAATTTTACACGGTACGCGAAATTATTACTGCTTTACACGGGCCCGTATTGGAGCGCGGAGTCGATCGCCAGAAGTTCGCCTCTTCCTGGTGCAACCATTTTTCTCGCCTCCCTGCAGCAACCGACACCACAGGCTTACATTCGTGCCGCGCAGATGATGTTCTGGAAGTTGTTAAAGAAGTGCTGCAACGCGAACCTGTCGGGGTTGCGAAGGCGAGGAGTTTTTTGGGGAATGGATGTGAAATACAACCGCAACCCGCCGACGAAAATAAAGAAATAACAAAAAAACGAACTATTCTTAAACCACCGTGCCTTAGTTGGTAATCGCCTTCGCCAAGGCCCAAAAGTTCCTAATGTGGGCATACAAATCCTTGCCACGTCCTCGGAAACTCGGCGGCTGGGCCGACGGTCGTACACGGCATTTCACTGTAATGAACTTTTAGCCGGACGACAGTCATGCCAGGGAGGGATGGAAGGATCGGGCTGCAGCTCGCATTTGAGACGGTGCAAAATTGAGAAGAAAATCCTCTATCCAAAAATCCTCCGGCGCAACGCAACTTGTACCCGCAGTCCGTCCGACTTTCTCAATCCCCGGTCGGGAGAACGGAGCACACAAAACCGGGCAAAACCGGCCATTATCACATAGTTTATATGCCAACAAATTTCGGCCACTACCTTCTGCGGCGAACGTCGCCTTCTGGACGGACTGAAGCTGAAAGGGAACGTCCTAGGCGCACCGCTCGAAAATGTGGAAGGATGCTTCCAGCGAGAGTCAGCCAGTGCTGGGATGTGTAAATTCCTCAATCTAATATGCAGGTCCACTTGTGCGAACCGTTCCGCATGCCAAGAGCCCAGGTGTGCGTAGCCCCCAAGCCCGGGCTTTGCGATGGAGTACGGGAATAAAGGGGTCCCCGCCGAAGGGACAGAAAAGAATTCGCCTCAAGCTAAGGGAAGGTAACAGAGAATGGTCCAGCAAAGAAAGAAAAAAACGGCACCCGACAGAGCCGACTTCTTTTGCAAGGCTACAAGTCCTCTTATTATTTCTTGCGAAAAAGGATTTTTCTTTCCGTCCGTTCGTCGACGGCGCTGGGTCGTAACGTTTGAAAATGAATGGTTTTCGGTCCGTAACCCCAAAAACGAAAATGATGCCATCGAAAAGGTGTTTCGAAGCGCATGTAAGCGGCTGCCGGGACGATGGTCCCTCACCCCTGTTGACCGAGGTTGAATGAAACATAGAAGAAGAAAAAAAAGGAAGGCAAAATAAACTACCGAAACAAAACTCCAACGTGTGACCCGACGTGGGTTTAATAGTTAATCCAAAGTTTCTGCAGATTGACTCCCACCACCCGGCGGTTCCACAATTTCCCCCGTTCCGGGGCCCGACATGTGCCAGATTCCTTGCGCATCGTTTGTTTTGGCTCGTGTCTAGAGCGAGCTGAGGTTCGGGTGGAGGCTCAAAAAAATGCTCAAAAATGATTAATGCCCTCAAAAACCCTCTCAGCGACGCCAGACGTTTTTGTCTCCCCAAAACGTAGTCCAAGTCCAGCGAAACGTCATCGCGTCACCTGGAGGTCCCGCTTGTTATCTCCCTCTGCAGAAGGTTTCAATCACTTGGACGGGGCTCCGAGGATCGCAAACGTTTAGCAACCCTCGGCCACTTTAAAAAGGGCAGCCAACCTGACGACCTTTCTCAGCTGTTGGTCTCGAATAGCCTCGACTGTTCGCTAGATGGCCAGAGATTGAGCGTGTTCCTATACCGTTTGTCCAAAAATAGGATTTTTGTTTTCTCTCTACAAAATATTTAAGATAACAAGCCCACGGTCCCACGCTGCAAGGTGCACGGCATGATGAGTTTGGACGAAACAAAGAAGATCTGTAAAATTAAAAAGAAAATTATCATCAATAAGATAAACCCTACTGAACCTCACCTTGTATCCAACTTGAAAGGTTTTTTTTTTACTGTCACCATGGGATCTTCGTAAACACTACGAAATGTCAAAACACGTACGGAAAAAAGGAACCACAGCGTTCAGGCACTTGTGCTCACAAAGGGTAATCAATTTTGAGGCAGAGTTTCTTGGAGCTTCTTCAGGCCTCCCCATACTCCTTGGCCCCCTGCATTGGAGGTTATTTATTTTTTGTTATGTTTAACTGTGATAACTGGTCTGAGATAGGCTGACGAAGGGAAAACACTACCTGCCCACGGTCAGAAGAGGAAAAAAAGATGAACAGTGGACGCGACAAACCGATGGAGTAAGCGTAGAAGTTTGTTTGTTTATTGTGTTGTTTGTCGCATGGGGAAAGTTTTCCCCCAGCGTTGATCACTTTTCCAGCGCTATCTTGGCGTGCGTATCGCGTCGCTGCACAATCCGCTCTCTTTTATTGACGGATGGCCAATTGGGTTGCTTTATCGATGCTGACCAAATGGCCAAGTCCAAGTCCGGGGTGTCAATCCACACGCGTTTGATGAACCACTTTCCAATAGGTTTCCCACTCACGTCTTGAACCCGGGGAAGGGGGAAGATCGTTCGTCTGGCAGATGGGAACAGTCGGCACCTTTCTTCCCGGGCCGTATCCGGAAATTGGTCCTTGGTGGAGCCAAAAAAGGGCAGCAACGAGCGAGACACATCCAGGCACATGTTTACTTCCGCGCGCTTCTAACGTTTATCTGATCGATTTCTCCAGGGCAAACCGCTGCTGGTCAGATCATCGTCGAATATTCTGTCGCTCGAACCCGAGGCCGAGATCGCAACGTCGTCCATCGATTGTCCACATGCATATGTATATCTGCACAGGGCCTACCAACCGAAACCATCGCAGATGTCTGCCACGATTGGACGGACGTAAAGAACTCCCCTCGTGACAAGAGACGCGCGTTTCGTTTTACGCTTGCCTAACACC
Source organism: Anopheles atroparvus (assembly GCA_914969975.1). Taxonomy (NCBI): domain Eukaryota; kingdom Metazoa; phylum Arthropoda; class Insecta; order Diptera; family Culicidae; genus Anopheles; species Anopheles atroparvus. The sequence goes on from CAJZCY010000001.1 coordinate 13,775,341, forward strand.
GAGTTCTGGTCGGTTCCTCGGTGAAGCGGCCTCGGCTTCCCGGGGGCTAAATTTCGTCCAAATTCTAAGACCTCCCGCTCCAAACTTTCTGCCTACCCCAAAATCGACCCTGCCTAGCCGATATCCTTCCAAATCGCGAAGGCGCGCGATGGTGGTTTATTCGTTTTTGGGGTTTCAGTTTCAGGTTCTTCATGCTCCTCGCACGGCCAGCAGAAGGTTTCAGAGGTGGAAGGTTTGCTGTTCAAAAATTAGCATTTGTGCCTCGCTGGTTTGCTGTTGTGCCTGATAATTTTGCCTCCTTATTCCCCTCATCCTCGGACCCGTTTACCTCTCATCTGCCCCCCCCCCCTCTCTCCCTTGGCCCTATTTCAGTGCGTTTTGTTTCGTTACTGCATGCTATTAGTGCTGCTATTATTGCTATTCGATTCTGGTTTTATTTCATCAGCACCGTGCCTCACATTCCCGGCCGCGAGACGCCGCAGCAGGACTTACTGTGTGTGAGTGTGTGCCTTCTTCTAATTTTGCTCCGTTTGCGCCGTTTGGCCCGCGTGTGCTTTTCCTTTTGTCCGTTTTCTCGTTGTGCTTTGTTTTTGGCTTCGGGTTTTCCGCCGCCCAGCCCGTTCCTGGGCCAAAACCAGCCCAACGAACAACGCTCGACTGTGCCATTATTGGTTGGTTTCCTTAGTTTCAAGTGTGTGTAGATTTTTTTTTTTTTTTTTTTGCTCGTTCTACTCCGTTCCCCATTTTGACCCGAAAAATTCTCAAAATGGTTCCCGTTTGTTCGTTACCCCTCAGAGTTGGAAACGTTCTCATATCCGTAACTGAATAGTGGTTTGTTTTTTTTTTTTTTGCTTTTCCGAGCATATTATAAAACACGCAGCGGATGGGAAAATCGTTTGTTTGAGTCGGATGTCTGTGTGCGTGCTGGGCTGTGTTTGTTTGTACGGGGGTGGACAATGAAGGGAAACCCCTGCCAAGGTAGAAAAAATTCGCCGAAAAACGAAGAAACCCCCAAAAAGACGCCGTTATAACACACAAGAAACAAAAGGCTAAATGAATCGTTTGCCTAGCGGTAGGGGTCGACGACTGCTCGAAGCTCGGGCATATGTGCCCGTTACAAGACGATGCTTCCAACGAAGGCCTGCCTACCGCATAAAACCACCGTCCCTCGTAAGCTCCGCGAAAACCTCCACCGGAAAAGAACACCGGCCACGGTTGGAAAAAGGGTAGAACATCCTCCTTTTGTGCTGCGCAAAACTCGGCCGACTTTCCCGGTTTGATGGCCCGGGGGTTCATTTCGTGCCCGTTTCCGGTTGCCTCGCGAACGCCGGTCCGATTTTTCATCGGTAGTTTCGGGCAGCGCGCTTTACGCATCAGATAAGGCAAATCGCGAGCTGATTAACAATTTTACAACATTTCACCGCGAACCTGCGTTCGTGCGTGAGTGTATCGTTAACGTTTGGTCTTTGGCACCCCTTGCGAGACAGCATCGCCAAGATTTTGTTTTACTTCCGACGTGGTTTGCCTTTCACGCAATATTTTTCGCAACAACTTCGTCCTATACGACCCCGGCAGGCATGTGTTTCCCAGCCGGCCCAATTTCCGAAGCACCAAACCCCGTCGCGAGTTCATGCGAAAGGAATTTGATTAAATTCTTCGGCAGCCCCTGTGCTGCCTGGCGCTGTTTCTCCCACAGTAATAAAAAAAACAGGCCCGCGTGTGGAAGGAACAACACATTTTCCATAAAAATTACATCAATTTCTTTGGAGAATTTCGACGACCTGCTGCCGCTAGTCCCGCAGGCGTGATGTAGACTTCACAGTAAGAGAAAAAAAAATCCGCATCGCTGGCGTGTTGATAGGTTGTATTATTTTCTTCATTTTTTTTTTTTGACGATACACAAATTTGTTAACATTTTTCCTCGGCCGAAATTTTCTACACATGCTCAGGTGGCACACAGTACGCCGGGGAACTTTCTGCCTACCTTTGCACTTGGCTGCCTCCGTGGTAGGAAAAATGTGAACTGGAAAAAATAATCATAGACGAGGGCATAAGTTTAACAAATTTCCATAACGTATCGTCCCCGTATCCCCTCCGAAAGGTGCTGCGATTCATTGAATTCCCTCGAATGGAAGACACTTTTTTTCTTGCTTCGCTCCTTGCTCCTTGGGGAACGCGACAAAAATGTTCATCCCAATTATTATCACCATACGATGATTGTCCCGATAGCGCCATAAAACAAAACCCCGTACCACGGATTATTCGGCGGAGGGAAATTGCCAATTCAAGCGATTAAAAATGTGCCGCGGAGGAAGATAAATAAGTTCCACCCGACGGTGGTTCCTCCTGACACTGGCTTGTGCGTTTTGGTGGAACATTAAAACTGCACGAAAACAGGTGAAGGTAATTTTTGAAGACGGTTTGCTTCCGGTTTCCAAATGCTACAGTTTTTTTTTTCTAATTCCTTCAACATTAGTATCATTTCCATCCTTCACTTCCCGTTAGCACACGGCGCAAGCGAAGCGACGATCAAAACCAAACCACAAGCATGATGGAAAGTCGAAATGGGAATTTCCACCCGAAAGGAAGGAAACAAATGGATTTGTTTATTGCCAACAAATTAAACAATAATGTTTGCCCATGATCGCCTCCAGCATTAGCGCGCTTTTTTGTGTGTTGCTACTTGTTCGGAGTTTTCTCTGAGCGCTAGACGGTCTGGAAAACAGGAAAATATTCCAAGATCTAACGAAATGGGTTGGGTGGGGGTGAATAGAAAATCAAACACAACTTCACAAGACTCGCACGAAATGAAACGACCAGTCCGGGACCAAGGCCTCCAGTCAAACACGGAGCGATAGACACTTTGGGAAAATATTACTTAAGAACACAAGCGACCATTTCCTGCACCGGCACCGGAATGCGCCATCATTGCCGGCCGGCCATCGTGACACGTGGTTCCGGTGGGCGTCCGGCGGAAAAGTGCGAGGAATGAAGAAAAAACAACACACAGTGGTTTCCATACTCAAACACCCATCGACGACGACGGTTAACATTAACGACCATGACGTAGGAAAAGCCGCCAAAGGGGCACGGGGGGTCGAGGCGAGGAACACGCATTTTAAGACGCGCGCTCACACGGGCCGAACTATTTTTAAAAAATCGAGCACTATTTTCCTCACGCACGCAATCCCCTTTTTCCCGATACGTCAACAAGCGGCGCGCAACAGACACATCAACACGTCAAAACGATCTTCAGTCGATGGGCGTTCGCAGAATTTGTCAAAAATTTTCCCCTTTCGCCCGAAACTCCCGCGCCCTTTTCCGATCGTCGAGGTTCGGAAAAATTTCGGCGCGCAGAGGAAGCATTCGGAAAATCCATTCCTTGCCATGGCCGAGGGGGGAAAGCGGGTGGAGGAAGAGCGAGAGAGAGATTTCTTTTGACCCACGTTTTGGGTGTTTCCTACGAGGCGGCTGCTGTGTATCGTTCTAAAACGACACATTTCTTCTCGAACCATGAAATGGTTTCCACGAAAGCGCGGAGGAGGAGGAAAAAAAGCACCGGGGAATATTAAATACGGTTGTCGATGGTGCGTGTTTGGCTGTGGTGTGCTTGGAACGTGGCCGTGGAAAATAAACCAATGTAGCCACCGAAAACAGCCGCGCTTGCAGTGAGAAGTGCATACCAGCTCCGCGCACCGTGGGCGAACATGAAAGGCCTCAAACGGAAGGCCTAAATCGAGGCCATAAACTTGGCACGGGAAAAGAAGACAAACACCCACACACACAAACACACGCGTGTCCATATGCCCACAAAGGTACACAAGTAGTCCGAATCACTGGATCCTCACCGAGCGACTTTCTGTTCGGTTTCCTTTGGAGGTTCAAACAGTTTTCTTGGTTCATTATTTTTTGGCGTTTATGCGTTTTTCCACCTCCGTTCTTTTTTTTTTCTTTTTTCCTGCGCGGCATTGTGTTTTTCCACTGCTGACTGCCGTTTGTAGTTCGGGCACTGCCGTCCAAAAACCAGGAACAGCATCGAGTTTTGCGACCAAAAAGACTGACCGTTTTGTAATCACCTTTGGTTTTTTTTTTTCATTTCGATTCGGGGCGGCTTTTCCTTTCTGATCTTGTGTCCTTGCGTCGCGGGACCAGATCGATCGGATCGGCGACCATTCTACCGACGGCTCAGAGCGCAGCGCATGAATCCGATCCGATCAACTCACGATCGCAAGTCCCAATTTAACCGCCAAATCGTCTCCGACGACGCTCGCTAAACAAAGAAACAACCACCGTCGCGAAACCAGACCGTTTTCCAGTAACGATGGTCGAAGCGGCGAGCCTCTTCTTCCGTTATACTGGCTCTTTGTTCCACCAGTTTCAATCATTTGCCTACGCGAGCAGATGGAGAAGAAGATGGAGCGGTTGAAGGGCTCACCCGGTCGAGACTCACTCATTCCGTTGGCCGCACACGGCGTCCGTTTTCTAGGGGGAATTGCGCGAGCAGGCGTGATAAATCGAAGAATGAGTAATCGATTCTAGCCAGGTGTTAAGGAGGAGCGTACGTTTCCGAAATGCCGAATGCGCTGCGAATGGCCGATTATCCGACTCCAGCTGCCCGGTTGTCTGTGTTTATTTCATTTTAGGGCAAACATCGCAACGGGCAGAAGATGATAAACGGTTTCATGTGTTATAGAGTGTTCTCAAACGTACTCTTTCTGCTGATACACTTTTTAAAGAAACAGATTCCTCTGTCTTGAGGGTCCGAGATAACCGACCGCGTACGCCGGCCCGAACATGACTCACGAGGACGTGGGTTCGAATCCAGACCGGAGCTCCGCCTGTACGAAGGATTGACTAACCACCTACGTTGAAAAGGAAATAGTTTCGTAATAAGCCTTAAATGACGTTGGTATGACCAAATTGATTGTGTTACGCCAAGAATCAGAATAGATTTCTGTCTTTAATATCCGGGAACGAGAAGAAAAAGTTTTTATCTATTGCATTTAAATTAATAATAAAATTCCAAAAATATCGCAAAGGACAAAGATCACAAAGAAAAACCCTCCTGTTAAGCTGGCGATTGTAAAATATATTTTCTAGAATTTCTACCACAAGGGGAGATGTTAGTGCAATTAAATATCCAATGAAATTGCATTCCACAAGAAATTCATAAGCTTTGTTTTCCGTAACGAGTAAAAATATTTAAAAATCAAATGACCTATCCTAGAATTAAACGTATAAACTCTTTAATCTGTCGTAAAGCATCCTCCACCGGCTTATCCTTCCGGCGGAGACAAACTTTAAAAGGGTTCAGCACGTCTCCACCCAGGATGGCTCTCAGGTGGCGCGTTCGGTCGTGAAAAACCCGTAAATCATGGCTGAAGTGAATGGCTCCAAGGACGAGCTGCCCCCACTTCCCTCCCACTACCGATTCACCGTGTTCTCTAATGCTAACGCTTCCCTCTCTTTCTCTATCTGTCCCTTTCTCTTCCCGCAGGTCGATGGTGTTCGAGGCGAGAATGGTCATCACCGTCGGACGCCCGAGTCGATCAGTCCCGGCGTGTCCTGTACTCTTCAGTCTTCCTCGGCAGTCCAGGTAAGTGTTTTTCGCATGTTCCACTCCGGTTTGGTCCTCATAGGCCCGGGAGCCAAACGACTCCTGATGGTGCCGATGACAATAATGATAGTGTGTACCGTTATCGTCATCGCATTCCGCTTTTGTCTAGGGTATACCGTGGGGGGGGGGGGGGGGCAGGCGCTTCCTCGGCCCATCGTTGCTATACATGTGCATATCTGTCACATAGCTTGCAGGCGCAATCCCGCCCCTTCCGTCGAAAACCGGTGGCCGGGCACGTGCACGCGCTCCTTGTTCTGGCGCGGCCCGAGTTTCCGAGTCCGAGTGCCGTCAGATGACCCGTTTTACCCGACTGCAACGTGGCTTTGTGAAGAAACCCCGGCGTGCGACGTAAAATGAAGGCCAGCGCCAGAGAACGAGCGAACGTACGAACGGATGCCGGATTTTTCCACCCCCGGTTTGTCGGGGGCTATATAGTCAAGCGTACAGCGTTCCCTACAAACGTTCCGGGCCGACGAATGACGAACGACCGTACGACGCACTCGTCGTCGTCTGCATCCGTCATCTGCACGAACGTCTGAAATTGACATGTTATATACCGTGAGTGGGGTGCGAGGGTGGTTGAGAAATTATCCCTACGTACCGTCGGTCGGTCTTACTATCGTTTTCATTTTTACACGCCCGATAATATTGTGTAGCCGGCCGTCGCCTCGGCTTACAACACTCCCCGTCCCCCCTCCCCTCCCGCAACGCGGGAGCAAAAACCCCCGGCAAGCCGATCGACCAAAACGATTGCCAAACGTTTGTGTTTGCTGGTTGGACAATTTTCCTTTTATTTCAGTGCCGGTTTTTTGGTGGTTGCCCTGCTTCGTTCGGCCAGCCCTTCCATTTCCTGGACCGCACCGAAACGGAAATAGAAAAACCCCGAGCCGCACTCTAAGAACTCCCGCCCGATAAAAAGGGTGCGTTCCAAACAGGATTCTTCTGCGACAGCCAACACCCTGGGACCTGGCGTTTCCAGTCTACGGCCAGGATGAGTGCGAAAAGCAGAGCAAAAAAAAAGAATGTAATACGCCCCGTGACCCGGAGGGCAACCGGGTGGAAGCTCGCCTGGTCACACACACACACACACACCCACACACAGACCGCAGGACCCCCGGCCAGGACATCATCTGCTTTTTCGGCAATAATTCCTCCTGGTAGTTCCGGCCGCCCGGCGGGTCGCCAGTTGGCTGTGACTGACAGGATTTCAAAGTCAGGAAATGTAGCTGCCGGTGGTTCGGCGGTTTTTTCCGCATTTGAGCCCCGCTCGAGGGTGGGTTGTCGGCTCCCGTTTTCATCGCCGAGAAGAAGGAGACATACAAACCAGCGCACCCGGCCTGACAAGTTGTAACGGGCTGTGTTGTGCAAGATGTGGTGCTGGTGATATAAATAAAATCATTACACGGATGATGAGTTGAATAATAATAATAATTCCGTGCAGTCTGCAGTGCAATCGCAGAAATTGGGGTGGATTTTCCATTGAATGCAATGTGTTGGAAAAGTTAAAAAAAAGGATGTCCAATACAAGCTTGAGGCGCTTCGAATGAATGCAAATTCATTTCAACCAGGAACATTACTTAACCGTAAAACATTCGGTGGGGCTTTTTTTTTTTTTTTGTTCAACATTTCTTTTTGTCTCGCCGTTGCAACCGATAATCGAAATTCGGTCGCAAGTGAGAAGCATGGTAGGGAGTCGGGGAGAAATGACGTTTACAAATGGGGTCCGATAATGTGAACCTTTCGAAATGTAATGTACAACCAAGGAAGAGTGAATATTATCAACGGAAACGGAGGAATTAAACATTCAAAAACCGAGTAACCAACGCAACTGGACTGGAGGAAAATCGAAACAAAAAAAAAGATAACGAGAGGGACACAAAATAGAACAACATGGAAAAAAACGGGTGGAAAAGAAGAAAACCAATTCAGAGATATGGAATGAAACTGACGCTGATGAGCGAGATTCATTGGTTATCGTTTATCGTACGTATGCGCGCTCGAGAGAAGAAGAAAAAACGAACTGAAAGATTAACCGAGACATTTATTTCCATTTTTTGTTTTTTGGTTTTTTTTTTTGGTTTTTTGGTTTTTGAACTTCAAACTTTTCTTTTTTTCCATATTTTTGGTTCACCTTCCAGATCGATCGATTCCCAGTGCGCCCGATCCGGTCGCACTCCAACCTGTTTCCAGCGCTTTAGTTGTCCCCGCGCCCTCGTTAGTCCTCTGACGGTCCTCGCCGTTAGTGTTTTGATATGCGTGTGTTATTCTTACGAACGCTCGTTTTCTTTTAATTCTTGGTTTTGTTCTTCCACGTTCGTTCTGGAGGAGATCTCTTGAGGTCCCGGTGGTGGCTTTTTCCTTTATTCCACCCGTACTCCCAGAAATGGAGATCAACTTTGATCCATCGCTTGATTTGAATACATATTTGTTTGAACACTTTCCGTGCCTATTCAGAGGTGGTGGGAGAGGAAGGGCGAGTTTCATGGGAAGGCGGTGGAGGGGGGAGGGAGGGACTTCTCAGATCGCGTCTCGAAGACGCTGGATGATCGTTCCGAACCCGTTCGCTCGCACTCGGGAAAGGGACACCGGCGGTCTCCAGGGTGCGCACTTCCCGCACTCTCCCTCTTCCCCTCCCCCCGAACCCTCCTCCTGGCACCACGGGAAACCGGTGTGCATTCCATTGTGTGTGCCAGCAAGGGCAAGGCGCAGGGAAGAATATTACAAATCATTTTATTCATGGCCTAAGGGAGGTCGGTCGGCAACGCACGGGAGAAGAGACATTCTTCGGGGATCGATTTTGAGGCAGGTTTCAGTTTTCCCTGGTCGGACGCGGCCGTGTAGGCTGCCGGGTACCCTTGGGGGAGGGATTCGTAAGACGCAGTTGGATTAAGCCGCGATCTGCGCTCGGCAAGCGAAGCGAAGAAGGTTGCCCAGAAACAATCCGCACCGTGGTTCCTCGGCTACGAGAGTCGATTCCAACCTTTTGCCTGCCGGTGCCGTTGCTGCTGCTGCTGCTACTGGGACCTCGAGATATCATCAATTTGTGGCGATCGAGGCCAAGCCGGGGGGGGCGGGCCTCTCGGGAGCGGGTCTTTCTAAAATGTATTTAATATATTTGACAGACAGACGACGCTTAAGAAGCGGTTGCGTACAGGTTTTTTTTTTTGACCGCCTGCCCCCCTGCTTCGCAACCCAAAGTTCCCGATTCTCCAAAAATTCGAGCGATTGTTTGGAACCCGCGATCCTTGGTTGCTGATCGACTCGCGTTGCCTTCATCCTCCTGCCTATCGATTGAGGGATAAAAAAAAACCAAACCGGGTACAGCTTCTTTTCGACACTCCGCCGTGAACGTGTAGGTGCGCGCGAACCCCAACCGCAAGAACGCAAGAAGTATCGACCCGGCGTGAAACCGTGAGACGAAAACCGCGCGTTACAGCACGGCCGAACCAGAACCCAGAAACAAGACAGAAAATCTACCGATCCGAAACCAAAACCCAACCGGCAAGCGCTACCCACGGACAGGCAGCTTCTCCCGCGGGCCGCGAATGGGAACTGGGGGGGTAAAAATTCAAAACAGACCCACAGACAGTCAGTTTTTGACGAAACAATTCACAAAAATAGGATGAGAAATCAAAAAAGGCACCCAACCGTGACCGCACGGACCCGTGATGAGATGATTGAATCGCATTTAAATTTGAATAAATGAAACGAACCGTGGCGAACCACGAACGATGGGGGAGGAAACGTGGCGGAGGAGGAGGAGGAGGCCCGAACCGGACTGGCAAACCGGGGCCCGGGTCTAAGCTAAGCTAAGCTCGGGCTGTCGGGCAGCGGAGGGAGCGAACGAAATGGCGAAAGATGAGCGAAGCATTATGCTGCGGCCGGATCGAGTCAGGTTCTTAACATAGGCTTGCTTCCTTTTTCTTGTCTTTGATTTGATGCGTTCCTTTTTTTCCCTCCTCGCTCATGTTTTGTTACTTCAACCTCATCGAATCCAACAAAGAGGCAGAATTTTTAAATTGAAAAAAAAAACGGCGATCCAGCGCTGCGCGGCTTCCCGCCCTTGAGCAACCTCCACCCCTTCTCTCTCGCGCTCTTTCTCGTTCACCTGGATGGAAATCTTTGGTGGCCGTCAGAAAATAAGACCCCGAGCTCGACTCGACGCACAAATCACGCCCCGGCAGCCCACCGATCGATCTTCCGCAGTCGCGCTGGTCCAAAAAACCTTTTACAGCGAATTAGAGAATTAGCTTCTTCCCTTGTTTTGTTTTCTTGCCCTGTGTTTTGTTCCAGTGTTCCAAGTATTTTGGAAAATAATTTCAAATCAAACGAAAGGAGTTTTTTGGTCTTGCCCCTTCATTCCCATTGGCGCCTATTTGCATATTTATTCCAATCAAAAATATGTCCGCCACATCGGGTCCTGGCCGGCTCCGGCTCCCCTTGCGTGGAATAATCTAATCGCCCCCCCCCCGCCTCCTCCGCTTTACCACCCAGGGGATCCAATTCTTTCCAATCGAATGCAATCGCGTCGCGGTGCGTTTTTTGGCGGGCGATCATCGATGAGCATTTGGAGTGCAAGCAGCCACGGGCAGAACCCTTTCCCAGCAAGCATGCAACTAATTTGCCCCCAAAAGCGCACCCGCCGGCAGAATCTTCCCATCAATCCCCCCCCCCCCCCCAGCCCCCTCCAGCCTTGGACTGGTAGAATAAATTTAAAAGATAAATTTAAGCTGATTTGTGTCGAAATGCATTTACAATTTCCGAAACTCGACGCGGCATATGGTCGGCGGCGATGCACCGACGCATTCGGTTTCGGGCTCTGAAATTCGATCGACGGCCTCCCACCGTTCCACCGTCCGTTCCCTTATCAAACAGGCACGTCACATTAATAACACCACCGAGGGACGATGCAGGCAAACCCCCACGTGAAAGGCAAAATGAACACCAACCAAAGAAAAATAAACGCAAGCCTACGGGTCCATCTTGCCGAGGATTGCATTTTGGCGCCCGATTTGGGCCGATCGAATGGTTTGTTAAGGCGAATTCGAAAAAAAAAGAATGTCCGTTTGATTCGCCGTTTCCCGGGTGATTACTACACTTCTACTACTACCCCCCCCCCCCCCCCCCTGCGTTGGGACTTCACGCCTTTCTCCCCGTTGGAACCCGGAGTAGCTCGCAAGTTCCCACCGCCCGATCGGTTTCCCATTAGCTTCCCATGACCGATAACACACACGTCTCTCGGTAGGCGAAGGAACGGGAAAATGGCATGAGAAAGAATCGAAGGCGAAAAAGAAACATATGCGAAATTGCAAAAGAAACACACTGTAAACCCGCGGGAACCACGAGAGTGGGAGTCCTAGCCCGGGACTAATGGTGATGCTGCGCATTTAAAGTCATCGCCTGAAATAAACTAAAATCAAAATGAAGCGAACGAGAGAGAAAAAAACACCACGAAACGACGACGCTCCATTGGCTCATTGGAGACTCTCCCGGACACCTCCTTTTCATTTTCACAGCACAAATATGGTCACATCACATCTGTATTCCCATCAGTAAGTGATGTCTTGAGTCTCGTCGTTTTTTTTTTCCCTCTCGTTCGACTTCTTAATACTTGCAACATGTTCGCTTGAGACGTGGAAGCCGCACTTTGTTGGAGAAATCATCTGAAGCAATTCGATCTGGGGCTTGCTGCCGGTAGTTTCTTGCCAGCTTATTCCCGTTCCACACGAAAAGCGGGGCGGTAGCGGGTGCCACTTGAGCCACACCCGAAGGAGACGACAGTCAAATTCACACCATCGAACGGTGGGATGCGGTGCGTATTAAACAATCGTTGCTCCATCCCCGACGATCGACGCGCCGACGGGGAATCAGACTGGAGGGGCGTGCACGAGCATAAGTTTCATAGTTCATAATCTTTATATCACTCTGGCGGAAGCCAACTAACCAGCTAAGGGAGCTTAGAGGTCCGCTTTGGTAGCCACAGACAGTCGGGCATGCCGTTTTCTTTTTATTGTCGCTTTTTTCTCCAATCTTTCCGCTAAACGATTGCGCCATTGTCAGGGCGATTGGCGGTTCCTCCTCTTATGGGGGTTCCGAAAGCGGGCGAAAAGGGAAGAAGCATGCCTGGACACGGTTTTCACCGACTGGTGGATTTTTCCACCGATTTTCCCCACCGAGTTCGCCAGTGGTAGCCCTCGGATGGGATGAATGGGGATATACAATAAAACAGTTTCTTCCATTCTAACAATGATTTGAGAATTTTTCTTCCAACCCCAAACGCTTCCTCCTAGCTTATCTGCTTCATTTTACGTCATATTGTTTTTTTTTACTAACCTATTATATTTTCCTTCCTTTTTTTTCTTCTTTTCGCGCAGGTGATGCCAGCAATACCAGCATCGGCAGCGGCGAGGGCACCGGCGAGGAGGACGACGACACGAGCGGCAAGAAAAACCAAAAGAAGCGGGGGATCTTCCCGAAGGTGGCCACGAACATTCTGCGGGCGTGGCTGTTCCAACACCTAACGGTAAGTCGACTGGTTCGAGCATTCGATGCTTGCGACGAGGTGGGATTAAGGGTTCGCGTAACGCTTCGACGGTCCTTGGTGGTTTTTTTCCCCCCTTACTTCTTATTGTTCAGCACCCACCTTAATCTAGATTCGCTGCCTATTGCAAGGGCACATTTTCTTTATTGCAATTTCCCGCAGAGGTCACGCTGGTGCCTTTTGTGTCTTGGCTGCCCATTAGGCTCGAAATTAAAGCATCCCGATAACGACCATCTTGTACCATCAGCGAAATTGATACCGGCTTGTGGATCCTGGTTTTTTTTTTTTTTTTGTCAGAGGCGAACATGTGGTAGGTTCGTCAACATAATACCAATTTAATTTAGAAACTCAGTTGAATGCGCACAAGTTCAATTATTAAGAAGATGCTTGTAGATGGAGCAAATGATGATAGCTGAGAAAGTATCATGGCATTACAAGAAGCTTACATTTTGGAAGGATTTTTTTTCTAAAACTTTATGAACATCATCATCAACTTGTGGTTGAAACAGAGCATATTTTCTTAGACCAACCAAGTGGTTCGTCTCACTTCATTTTACCTAGTGAAACGATAAAATTCTTACCATAAACGGTTCTTTTATTTGTGCTGCCAAGAATTATGTGAGGTTGTAAAAATGTTTAAACATTCTTATTTAAAAAAAAATTACTGCCAAAGGCGATTACTCAAACTCCTTATACAATTATTTAAAAACTCAATTGTTCATCGCAGATTTTTACAGACATTAACATGTCTGCTTACATGTCCAGAATAAAAGCCAAAATTATTGCACTGATCGGTATTGCTTTCTTCGATGTGATTCGAATTGGTAGAAGAAGAATTTATTAACTCGAGGGCCTTGGGTAGCACAAAATCCCAAAAAGTCTGTGTTACTGCAGGGAACTTACGAATCTAGAATAGAGACGGGACAGAAGTCGATAAAATTTTAACAGAAGTCCCTCAATCAAGAGGCAAATCCGGGCAAAAAGCCGCTTATATAATATTTTCTTCCATTGCGAAGACAACCAGCCAACCCAAGCATGACGATCAAGAAATGAAGTAGCTTGTAAGACACAAGTGATTGGTTTTTATCACAGGAATGCGATCTTAAGCTGGTCAATTGAGCCACGGCGTCTCATTACGAACCGAAGAACCGAAACCCCAACAGAAGAAATGGATTCGCTTCCCGTCGTCGCCAGTGATAAAACCTGCCCTTCCTGGATAATCTGTGCGTTACATCTCGTAGACAACTGTGAAGAAGATTAATGTTTACCAGCGCGTCCTTATCGGTGGTGGCTCCCAGCACTCATTACGCTACTGTATGTGTGTACGCCGGCGATGGCTACGGGAAGAGCCATTTTGCCAGAAAAATCCCTTTGGAATGTCCTTCGGTTGTCGAATGCTCTTCAAAACGGGCGCACTCTTGCTTTTCGGCGCATCGCCCGTACTCCTAGGCACCGATCGGATTTATTTTTAGTTCTATCTTCGATTCGCAATGCCTTCTAGCGGCGGAGCAGGACGTGTCCACAAGGACGCCGTGACATCCATCCCCTCCCCTGGTAAGGTTCACCGTTTGGTTCATTCGCTCAGTCGCTCAAGCGATGCGTTTCAATTTCCTTGATGCGTTTCGAGCTCCCTTCGATGGTGACAGTTATAAATGTACTCGGAATTGACCCGTGACAAACTCGTCTTGTTTGGCGCAAGCGTCTGCGAGGGAAGGGAACGCAGGCAGATAACAGCGGGGAAGAGAGAAAGGAGGGGAAAAAAAGGCAACCACCATTTGCCCACTTATGCAAGGAAACGGCGGCTCCTTGCACCGCACCCGGCTGATGTTTGCCGCCAAATGAAGCGTGCCAAACGGGAAGAAGCAGCGACACCGATACTTGAGTCATGTAATTTTCCTAATGCAACGACCGCGGTGGACGTGCGGAGGCGGGCTGGAGAAAGTTCTAACACACTCAACCACTCTATCGGCAAAGTAATCGATCAATCGAGAAGGGAAAGATTGAGGCAGAGAGAGAGCCAGGGATATGATGGCAAACGGGAAGTGAGTGGGTTGCTATTTCTGGAAGTGTTTCCAACGCTCTCGATTTGGGATAAATGAATAATCTAATCTAATAAAATTAGATTTAAACCAATCCTACCGGATCGCTAACGGCGAAGAGCATTGGCTTAGGAAAGGAGCCAAATCTTTGGCTATTCTCTGAACCCGGGAACATCATTGTCGATTAAAGGTGACTGAAAACCAAAGCGCCCCTTCCGTACGCGGAAGAACGCGGAAACCGAACAAATTAAACCCATCTGCTTCGCTCGGATGGAATGCGCCGGCGGGTTCAGCTTGAGACGGGCGTACTTGCGCGCCTCAGCTTAATGCAATAATGCAAATTTATTCCTGCCTCACATCATCTAAACATTTGTTCACACTTTGCTGCCGTAATAGGACTTTGACGGGTGTTTTGTTTCCTGTCCGTTCGTTTAATAGAGCAGAGGGAAAATAGTGCTTGTTTGCTAATTAAATCGTTGGTATGCGAGGCACTTTTCGTGTTTTTTTTGCTTGCTTTCCTGCTCCCGTTGAGCCCGATGTTTTGGCTGGCGGCAAATGGCCACTCCACCGCGAACCCATCCCGCCCGTTTCCATCCGGCTCGGCTCGACTCGACTGTTACATAAATCATTTGGCTCATAACTTTAAGAGTCGTAAAAGTGTAATAAATTCTTCTCCATTCTCGAGCACCACCGGGTCCGTTCCGCTGGCACTGCAAGAAAGCGATGCACAAACGACGCGGGCAAAAGGAAGAAAGGTTAAGCAACAGCCAAACACATTCATCGATAGATGTCATCCGAAATGGTCCGGCTGGCGCGATGATCGATATCGTTGTGCGAATTATTAGCGTTGGTTTTTCCTGCTGCTCCTTCCGACTATTTTACTAAGCGTCGTCCAGCGTTGATCAACTGCAAATGCGCGATCGTCTGGAGAGGGGGGAAATGGGGCAGAGGAATGGTAAAAAAACACACGAAACACACACACACACATGCTGGAAAAAGGGGTGGGAAGGGGGGGGAGGTAAAAAGGTAGAGCACATGCTCCTGGGATCATCATCATCATCATGATCGTCGTCATGCTCGTAAAACATTATCCTAACCCGGTGGACCTAACAGCTCCTTCTCTCTGTTTTTTTTTTTTGTGTTGTCTCCACCCTCCAGCCCCCTTTTCCTTTACCCCCCTGAGGCGAGCCCCTCTGCTGAGCTTCCCCCGTTTGCAGCTGATCATTTTATTGCATTTTCATTGCCGGAACGATCGATCGATTCGGCGCTCGGTCCGGGTGTTTCGTTTTATTTTATTTTTTTATGTCTACCCCACACGGTGGAAAGGTGGAGGGGGGGGACAAAACGGGGTTGTAGCAGTTGTTTTTTTTTGTATCCCCCTGTCTTGTTTATTCCACGCCGTCCCTTGGGACCTAATTTTTACTACTTTACATTAAATTGAAACATTTGACATTAATCCATCACGGTCGGATCTCGATCGATCGATCGGGACGAAAAGAAGCGGGAAGCGATTGCGAACGGAAAATGGGTGCCCTTCGGAAAACAATGGCGATGTGTGAAGGGTTGTATGTGAAGGAAAAAGAGAGAGGAAAAGAGAGAGAGGGGAAGAGGGAGCCAACCGAAGATGTAACGTGAAGAACACGACAACGACTCACATAAATAGGATCGATCTGCCGAATCGATCGATCACTCTATCTCCCTCTCGCTCTCTCTTCTTGCACCTTGCACCTCGGCACAAGAATGGGCGAATGGTATTCATGCATTCGTTGATGCGTCCCGCCTCCAGGACCATCTTGCGCTGTGCTGTGCAATTGTCCTTTTTGCAGGCTAATGGTAAAAATGCATTTCCCCCCACCGAACCCCCCCCCCCCCTCCCCCCCCTGGGGTTCGGCAGCAATTGCAGAAGGTTGATCCACGTTCCACGGCCAACGGGGACAAAGAAGAGCAACGCAAAGCGACAAAAATTGAAGTAAAACCTACACACTTATGCATGCACCGGCGGTCCTCCCCCCTACCGCCCTTTTAAACCTCCCCCCCCCCCCCCTCCAAACCACCTTTCGCGCAGCGTTACAAGAAGCTGCATTCGGCGTGTTGCGTACAACTGGCAAGTACACAATCATACCCCGCCTGTTGTTAACCCCTTCCCACCCGTTGCTTGAAAAGCGCGCCAACTAATAGCGTAGTAATACGGTACTCTCTTATGACTCCGTTTCGCCCCGCCGCAACCGCCCTCCTCGCCCGCCCCGAACGGAAGGTCCCCGTGCATTTAAGCCGCGCAGTTCGCGGCGGCGGTTAAACGATCGAAGGGAAAGAATAAGGAGGAGGGAAAAAAAAACTTAAATAAACGCAAAACCGTCCGTTTGCTGCTCGCTAGGGGCTTTGCTGCTGATCCGGTTGCAAAACGCACGCACACACACACAGAGGGAGGAGGGAAACGAAACAAATATTCAAGAAGCAGCAGCAGCAGCAAGACGCGTTTCGGGCACGTCTTGGGACGCGCGTCCGTCCGGCAAGGAACCCGGGGTTTTCATGCATTCCGCCATGGAATATCAATGACCATCCTCCGAGGCGGACGCGTAGCTGTTTCGAACGTTCCTCTACGACGAACCGCACGGTGCATTCGAAGGATCCACCCTGGGGGGGGGGACACGGGGCGGGGGCCGTGGAGGAGCAGGACCTCACCTGATCTGCACATGTACTGCTCCTCTCCCCTCCCCCATATTCGCTAGGGGTCTTGCAGCCGACGCTTGCGCAGACCGCGGGAGAAGCGCAAGGGACTGATTTAAGAGCATTTTTCGTATTTTATATGCATATACATGGGCAATAATTTGCATTACATAAATATAAATGTCTAAAAATATTTGTCAGTCCGTATTGACATTCACGTGGAAGGATAAGATAATTTTTCCTCCCCCCTCCCCCCCAGTACCGCCACCCGGATCTGGAGCTTATCGTGTGCTTCATGCTGCACAAATGCACACGCGGAAAGCCAAATAATAAAATCACAAAATTTGACTTCGTGCGAACCATCGCGGCGCATCCAACGACGGGAAGGTGGGAAGGGGGTGGTAGTCAAGGAGGGCTTGTGGGTGGCTGGTTGCCGGCACGTTACTGGATGTACGCCAGCCAGGTTTTGTTTTTTTTGTTTTTTGCTTTGCTTTTCCTGCGGGGTTTTGTTTTACATTTTAATGCACCGCGGTGCATGCTGGATGGTCCGCTTGTGGCCCCCGGGGGACACGAAAGGGTCAGGTTTTGGGCCGTATGGCGCTTCCAACCGGGCCGGGTCTTCGGTCGCAACGATCTTAGGCGACGTGGTGTAGTTGCGTTTTGCTTGTTTTATTTCCCTGCTGTGTTTTCGGGGGTGCGCTTGTTCGACACTTTTAGTGCACGAAAAGGCTGTCCGCCAAATTATGTCACTGTAGAAGGGGTGGAAATTTATTAATTGAACCATCACCAACCATAAGCTAGGGCGAACTTACCATGCTAACGTTTAATCTTTTACAACCTGTTGTAGAAAAGGAATAAATATTAGTACGAAATTGATATAAGGAGCAAAGGTGATACTATGACGACTTGAATCACTTGAAAGACTAGCAACATTGTTGCTCTACTAAAACATCGTCCAAATGAAGTATTAAAGTGAATTTAAAATAACGTGAATGAAATGAATTTAAGGGTTTGCAATTACAATTTGGGGGTTTGAAATTAAATGAAAAAAGGCGTATGTAAGATGTTAGAAAAATGTTTCTTTTTTTTATTTAGAATTGCCTTTGTAAACAATTTTACAAATATCCATGCCACGGCTTCGCATGACGGATTCGACAAGGATTCGAGTGGTTCAAATTTCAATGATTCTGCCAGATCAGTCCTACTGACTGACTTTAACGTCATAAATCGTTAATGTCCGATGATCTACATATACCGGAGTCCTTCCTAGACCAAACAAAAAAAAGTCTCACCTTTGGTCAAATCACACGATCTTGGTTGCCAATTTTCGTCATCTTTGCGAGAAAAATAGTTCAAACAGAATGTCCATCGTGGCGTCACTTACGAACCTCCATTTTGAAAGTAAAATGTTTCCATTGGAACGTGTTGCTCCATCCTATAACCTGTCATGGCGATTTTGGATTAGTTAGTAAATAAGGAGCAGAAGATTTGACGGATGACACTAAAAACAGCTGTCAAAATCTTTCCACAACTTATTGACAAATATTTTAAATTTAAAAGATTCAACGTAAATTAGATGTGAAAGCCTGACTTCCATTACAAATAAAAAGGAAAATGGATTATTCCTGAATCTATCTGTTTCATCGACGATCTACCTTTGATTTCAAACACAAATTTGGCATGTACCATTGACTGTGTAAATTGGCTCAGCTAAGAGTCGTAAAAGCGTTTACGAAAGAAACGAAAACCTGTACCTCGATCTCTCTTGTCCCCAATAGTGCCAGCCATGGTGAGGAAACAATTGTAATTTAAACGATCTCGCATGTGGCAAGGCTTAGCCCAAAACGACATCCTTCCAAGTGTTCACTCGAAACACCTCTGTCCGTGCTTCCCCATCGAAACGATTCAAGTGCAGCTCGTGTCCAACGCACGCACACCCGAACTGGCCCTCAGATTTTAACTAACGAACAATCGAAAAACGATCTCCTGGCTCGCCTTCCCTGGGACTAATTTTGGCTCTTTTCCCCGGCATGCTCCGAAAGAGGAAAAACGGTCGTGTAAAGTGGCACTTGAATTGTTGGTCGCAGGAAAACACACACACTCTACATTTCCTTTCCTGGCAGAGCCTCTTGCCGACGAATACTGATTTGTTTTTCCTTTCTTATTTTCCCCTTTTTTCGCAGCATCCCTACCCATCGGAGGACCAGAAAAAGCAGCTAGCGCAAGACACGGGACTGACGATATTGCAAGTTAATAACTGGTAAGTGTTTTTCCGGCCCAAGCCCACCCGCGGACGAAGGCATGGGCGGGGGGGAGGAGCAGGGGTGAGCTGCGACGCTTAACCCCTTTTGCGTTGCCGCAGCCACAGCCCGAGCGTTGCGAAAATACGCTAGCACCACCGATCCCAGGGGCTTTCCGGCGAGTTGGGAAATTAATAGACTGGGAAAATTACACACACGCACACGCACGCACGGCAAGACCATCGCTGTTTCGGTAAAGGCAAATTTGTTGTTTGCTTTCCGCTCACCAGGACGGGCCGAAACCGCACTCTCCGAAGCGTGAAAACCCTGCTTTTGCGGAAGGTAGTCCCGTTTTTCCGCAGCTACCGGAGCTTTTCGACAATCGTCCCCTTTCTGGTGCTGGCTGCCAGTGCGCCCTTTTCGGTGCGAATGTTTAATTGTTCAATTGTGTAGCTCCCCCTTCAGCCCGCACCCGATGTTTCCTGTTTCCAAAGCGGCTCCGTTTCCGTGCGTTCCCGGACCAGCATTCCACTCCAAAATCTCGCATATGTTCCTCGGTGTGTTTGATTAGCGTAATCAAAGCTACTTGAGCAGCCAACAACGCAGTACGTTGCCCTGTGAGGGGTGCCTGATCCTTCTCACAACCGCACGTCCTTGCTAAACACTACGCGTAGCATGTACGTACGTGTGGTTACACCGCAAAGAAGGAAACCGGAACAGCCAAGCAGGCGTGGACAATTTGACAGGTAAAATGTGTCGCACACTGCGTTCAAACACCGCACTGGGTGACATTTCATGAAAAGGTTTGCACACGCTTAGAGGAGGAGGGATTGGAATTAGAAGAAAGACCCGAATTGCAAGGACCAAGGATCCTTCCAAGGACAGACATGAACTCCATGGACTCCAGGGCGTAGGGAAGCTATCGTAATACCCTGGCACAGGTGCATTGAAATCTGTAGCCACCATCGTTTCGTGGTCGGAAGGCAAAATCCTTAAAAAAACGGTTAAGCATGTGTGTTCTGCCAAAGTTGATCCTTAATCCTTCTGTGTATCATACTTCATCACGGCTGCAGGCCAGAAATAGTCACCAACGTGACCAACTTTGATGAACATGTCAATATCGGTCCGTGGTGTCATAAACATGATAAACTGAAAGGATTCGAGTGGGGATTTGCCTGCATAAATGTATTTGTCCACGAACGGATGTCCCAAGATCCCTCGCAGCTCGTAGCGCTCCCGAACTCCCCTAATAGCCTGTCCCATTTCGGAGTTAACTCTTTCCTGCCGTGCGAGTAGCGAAGCGGAAGCCTACACCAGAGAGGAGGGGAGGAGATAAACATTTCCTATTCATGTCCTGTCGATCCCCGGGAACTAATCTCTCCTCAGCACACACACACCCGGACCTCCATGGGCCTTCGAGATACCTTCCGTATCGGGGCTCGGGGTCATTCCAAATTCATGCCAAACTCCAGTTTTTGGGTCAGGGGAAAAGATGTTCTTTCTACTTTCCTCGCTTTCGATCATGTGTGTGTGTGTGTTCGCTCGAGTTTCCTACTTTTTTTCTTCTTTTTTTCCTTTCGTTCTTTTTTTCGTTGTGTTGTGCCTTTCGTGTGCTCCGTCCTGTCACCCTTCGATGCGGATGAAAAGCAATTTTCATGTTTAACTTACGACTATGCACAAACAAATATCTAAACAAAAATGGAATCCCCCTGCCCCGTTGGCAATCTCCCGATCTCGCTCCCCTCTCCCCCGGTTCACGGTTCCGGTCCGAGTCTGCCATTATTGTCCAACCCTCGCTGCCAGACAGAACAGAGGAGGAATCCCAGCCGCAAACGCCGAGACACCCGGAGCGTCAGGCCAAACTTTCACAATCACTAGATGAGGTGATTTATTATTGTTTAATTTCCATAAATCAAATAAACTGTGCAATCCAATCCGAATCGCTCCCGGTTCGGCCCGGGAAATCCTGCTGGCCCCGGCTTGCGGACTTGCTGGCAGCACGCGTCTTTCTCGCTGATCCCGTCCGCCCGATAGTGCCGGCAAGCAAGCATCGCCGCTTCCGAATTTTCGGAAGGATGTGTAATTCGGGATGGAATTCTTTCCATCGAGGCGAAGACGCCTCGCCGGATGGCACGGTAGCCCGGGGCGGGCGGGCGGGCGGAAGTAATCTCTTTTCGGGAAATTTTTGGGTTGGAAATTACAGATTTTTATCAGACCGACCGTTCGTCCGTCGGTTCTCGGTACGTTTCGCAGGCTGCCTTATCCTTCCCTGCCGCCCGAAGCGACGCGGCCACGCTTTTCACAAACTCCCTCCTCCCGCATGCCCTCCTTCCTGCCGCCCATGGAAACTAACGAAAAACACTGTGACGGATACGCTCGAGCAGACAACCGGTTCGACTTCGAACGCGCGCGCTAGAACCGTCTTTGCCCTGCTCCGCCCGAAACGAATGTCACAGTTTTCGCCGTTTGAATGTTTTATCACCTCCCTCCCAGACCTACGAGCCCTTCTCCAACCATCCCCCCCCGCTTTCGACAACAACCAGGGGAAAACTCGGAAAAACACGCGCAGATATCCTTCATCCTCCCGCGTCGGTTCAACTCTAATCATTTCACTTCACTTGATTAATGTGTTTGTTCCATTTTCCGAATCCACCGCAGCGACCCCGCTCCTATTTCACTCGCGGGAAGGGCTCCATTCTTGTATCCTGCGGGCCTGTCGAGGCTGTTGTTCGCCAGTCTTATCCTTTTGCGTGCCGTCACAATCTTTTCACAATTTCTTTTTCTTTCTTTCTTTCTTCTCTCCATCCCGCAGGTTTATCAACGCGAGGCGCAGAATAGTGCAGCCAATGATAGATCAGTCCAACCGAGCAGGTTAGTATCGGCTTGTCCTTATCGGCGCGAGCCCGGCGATGAGGGAAAGGGGGAGGGCGTTTGTCCTTATCCACCGTACCGTAGCTAATGGTTGTTAATGTGTACCGTGTACTTACTGTTACCGTTGCGACTAGCGCAATGTTATCTTACGCCCCTACCACCCCTTCTAAACCCCCTCCCCGTTGGTAGAAAAAAGGGAACCGGAGAATGTCATTTCATTTCGCAGAACGGAAGGTGTGGACTTTAAAATGTAGCCCAAATTGCTTACAATGTAACCTTAAATTAGTTGCTCCTTGTTTGCTGTACGAATACTCACTCAAAAATTCACGTTTTATGTTGTCCCTAACTCCTTTTTTGTTTTTGAACCTCATTTGATTTTAAAAAAGCTTTGATTATTTCAAATTTTGTCGCGCTGCTTTTTATTAATTCTGCATTAAATCAATTATCTCATATCATTCTTTTCGATACAAATGTCTTGAATTGATTAGCCTTCTATTCACATTGTTTCGAAATAATGTTTATAAATTTGTTTAGAGAATACGAAAAAATCCGTTTTTCTCATTGAATATTATCGTTTATTGCTTTTGATCCTGTCTAAACCTAATTTAATTTTGGATTGGCTATGATCATTTTTGAATTTTTTGTTTTCTGTTTCTCATATTTTCGATAGAAATGTTGAAATTTGATAGACTTCGTATTTGTTTCGTTTCAAATCAATTTCTAAATGGTTTTTAAACAATTCATAAATTGATTGTACTCTTATTAATTTTGTATTTGCAATTTTAACAATCGTTTGTACCCCAAAAATTTGGATTAAAAAAACAAAACGAACCCTCATAACTTTTATTGAATTTCTATTTGAGGAATGTATTATAAAATACACAAATCACTTTATTTTTATATTATACACCGCAATACGTAACATCATCAACGGTTAATTTTCTTGACATTACCTTCGAAAAATATGATGTCATGCGAATTTAAAATCTTTAAAAAATTAGACCTCTTTTGAAGCATTAACCTACACCGACGCTGCTTTCTTGATGAGTCCAATATCAGTAGTACCGAACGGCTTTAACCCGAAAAATTGCTTCCCCCCCCCCCCCCCCCCTTCGCCCGTAAGGCAGAACACATCCCGGTAGAACATCCTAATCCATCCGTACGCGCGTCTCCATCCCTCGTTGCTAGTCCGCCTGCATTATTATCATAACCGCCTTCGGTGCTTAATTACCCGGCCCGGGGAGACGCTTCATTATTCATGAGCAGCAATAGACAATATCCCCCCCGGGGGTGTCTCACCCCCCTGTCGAGGAGGAAGGAGGTAGATGGGTGAAAGGTTAGAAGCATAATGTGAAATGGAAAATCTATCCGGGCGCGCGGTAAATGCCCCATCCGATCCGAGTAAAATTAATGTGACAATGATCCCGAAATGAGCCCGACGAGCGCAATTTGAATGAGAAATGGATCGCACGCCGATTCCCAGCCAAATCGGGCGTCCCCCGCACGTTCTCCTATTTCTCCTGCCCAGGGGCATGGAAAGGATCAATCGAGATTTGTGATTGTGTGCTGCTGCCACACTGCCGCAGACCAGCACTATTGGTTTCATTCGCTTTCTTTGCGTCGCGTTCGAAAAGAAATTAAGTAAAGCCAGATCAGTAGCTCCCCGGAAGCGAAAAACCATCGCGGCCATTATTCAATCTCGCCATTACGCGTACTCCTCCCCCCGCCCGCTTTCTCGTTGTATATTGTTGCGAAAAACTCAATTGGCACAATGTACGCGTTTCAATTACAACCATTCTTTTCTTCTTGTGTGCCTAAAGAGCTTTGTGCAGAAAGACCAAAGAAGCCAAGATCAATCAAGACATTCCATTTGCTAACGTAATCCGTTCCGTTGCAATTTCCCTGCTGATAGATTTCGAGGATTTTCTAAATGTGACCATAAATGTGAAGAGGAGTAGGAGAAAAAATACCGTCACCATCTCGACCGTTGTTGTTGCTCGCTCTAAATAAAACGATGTTCGAAATCCGATACTAACGACGCCCGCGAACCCCGCGACTAATGAATGCTAATGTCGGCTGGATGTAGTCCAACACCTTTTCGGAATTGGGTGTGTGTGTCTGTGCGAAAGGCACCGGGCTAACGGTCGGTATCGGTAACGAACGCGCGCGCGAGCGGATAATGTTGATGATTATATGGGATGGATCCTCGTAGACATTAGCCTTAGAACAACCCGTAGCGTTAATGAGCTTCCCCTTCGCCGCTAGTCAGTTTGTACTGTTGAAGTTAACTGAACGCTCGTTCTTTCTTCTTTTCCTCCTTTTTTTGGTTTGACCAGTATATTCTCCGATTTCAGTGTACACGCACCCGGGCCCGTCGGCCGGCTATCCGGACGCGATGAGCTACATGATGGACGGCCAGGCCCAGATGATGCACCGGGCGCCGGGCGATCCGGCCTTCCACCAGGGCTACCACTACCCGCCGGCCGAGTACTACCCGCACCACCTCTAAGCGGCCCCGCCGGGAAGGGTGGCCCGCCGGCCACCAGCACCATCACCACCACCAACACCACAACCACCTTCAGCGCCGTGCGCACGTTGATCTTCCGGAAGTGCGCTACCGCCAACCGCCTGATCTTGAGCGCGTTGCGTGTTTGTGTGAGATTTTGTGTGCGGCGAGGATTCGCTTGGCCGGATTGAGAAGGGACTTCCTGGGAGTGGTAAGGCAGCACACCAAAAGAACAACAAAAATCTCATCATTTCCCCTCGACATTGCCAACATTGAAGTTTATCCTTTTCCTTTCCAGTGGATGTCCCTTCGCGTTGCGGTTCCATCTGCCAAAGGCAAGCGAACGAGTTGCATTTACGTCACATACATACTTCACCCACACCTCCAAAAACACACACACAAACACCGAGTCTCGTACGTGGCGGATGGAGGAGGATCATGCGAAACATGTTGGGTTGGAATTGGGTTGTGGTTGCACAGAACGCGTTAAGGAAAAACGTGGCCATTTGAAGTAACCAAAAACAAAAACAAACAAATGAAACAGAAAATAGAAAGCTCGTTAAAAACTACACACAACTAGAGGAAAGAGAACCAGAGGATATCACCCCGCCCGCTTGATCCGCTGCTCGATCGAGGATGGCAACGTTATCGGGAAGTCGATTGAAGATGCAAAATGGCACCAGGGCGATTCATTCATCGTTAATCGAAAAAAAAAACAGGAAAACGATCTCATGGCGAGCAATGAGAGAGAGAAAGAGAGAAAGAGGTTGGCCCGTAAATGGTGAACAGGAAGTTGCATCGATGAAGGCGGCTGGACAGAAGCGCGCAGGAAACTGTTGCAACTGTCGATGACTTTCTCGAGGAGCAAATGATTCAAACCACCACACATCGGCATCGAATACTCGATCGATTTATCCTTCTCCTCATCAACCTGGCGGTCCGGGGAAGATCCCATCGTCACCATCATCACCTCCTCTCGGCATCATCGCCATCGGGCAAAACGTGAACAACGGAAGCCTCAAAGTGCCAACCGTTGCAAGGTGCAGCTTCCGGCTGCTCGCTCCAGTCGACGGTGAACGGTGCTCCGGCTTCCTCCGTGGAGGAGCAGCCGTCACAAAGATGCACGGGAATGGGCGGGATTGCGCTATTTAATTTGTACTACCATTAGGCAAACATTGTGTTAGAATTATCGTACCCAAAAAATGCAGGGCCGTCTCCCGAGGGTTTGGGAACGGTTCCGCGGGAAATGGGGAGCGCCGTGCAAAACCGCCGCCGACACATGTGATCGAACAGTAAGCGATACAAATCATTAAGGGAAACACGCATCACGGGCGCGAAACGGTTTAGGGAATAAAATGAATCAACAAAAAAAAAAGAAAGCAGGAACCGACTGGGGTGGAAATGAAAAAGCACGGAAAACAAATCACTCATACAGGCGGTTTAGACCGCAGGCAAGTGTAAATATAATACATCCCATGCACAGACCAACACACACACACAAAGGATTCCCAGAAGGTTAGGAAGCGATTTTTGAGCAGGGGGGGAATGGGGCAGCGAACATCCACTCGTACGAGGAAAAGGATTCATAGCTTTGATGTTACCAGCAGAGAAAAGGGAAAGCAGTGGGAAGCAACTGCAACTGTGGCTCATATTCAGCTAATTCTACCCCGCCGGTTGCACAAACAAACAAACACAAACACAGGCGCGCGCGTGGTCCACGGTACACTGCTGCGTACTAATTTACACCTACAATTAACTGCTACTACCAACATACTATTACGACCATCTCTCACCAAAACCAAAGCGTCGCACCAGCAAACACGAGAAGCAAAATCGCGACGCTAGCAAAAAAGGGCAAAAGTGTGCTTTTTTTTGTCGGGAAGCATTTAAGGATATAGTTGTTAGCTGTAGGCCGGGAGATGAAGGTAGGGAAGATGCAGTAACCGAACCCGGAGAAATTGGGTGATGAGAAACAAATTGCTTTGCTTTGCTTGTTTTATATTGGCCGAGCAAACGCCAAACAGCAGCAACAAACGGACAAGCAATAAACCAAACGGGAAAAACTACGAAGAAGAAAAAACACGCTTTCTCAACACACTTTTCCCCTGCTGATTGGCAGCACATTTTGTTGCAAGCGCAACGGCGCCTCATGTTAGTTGCAAAATTGTTTCCGTGATTGAACAATTAGGGAATTGGGAAAAGCGGAAGAAAACGTAAAACATATTGTAAAAAGAATGGAAAATCACACACACACAAAACACTACACTTGCAATGCAATGGACGCAATTGTAAGTTTAGAGTGGGGTTTAGGAAGGGAAACCAACAAACGAGATGAGCGAAGAGCATCACTGAAAACGGTTAAACGCATTCTGCAAATCACCAGACTTCAACGAATTTAATTAACGATAACAAAACAAAAAATCATGTAAAACGACACGAGATTATGAATGGTATCCTTTCGTTAACGTTAGAGAAATAAGGCATGTAAGAAAAAAAACACACATAAACACACACACACACTCACACCCAAACAAACACAAAATATGTAAGTACGATTTATATTAAATTCACAACGCGCGGCACACGGAGCGGGGAGCGGGTGGGAGGGAAAGAAATCAAACCAAGTTCAAAAGAACAAGGACAGTTTCTCCTAGGTGTGTACAAGTGGCATCGTTTTCTTTTCACGTGTTTCGTGTCCTTTTCGTACCATTTTCCCCGGGGGTTTTTTTTTTTTGTTACACGCACGAAAAGCATTTAGTTAAAGGGATGAAGTTTTACGTGGGAAATGGAAGAATGGCGTCCTTGTTCAGAGCAAAGAGAATGCTTTGCAGGGAAAAACAAAACACGCACCAACAAATTCACACCGTGCAAATGGACGATCGCGAGTAGTAAAAGAAAAAAAAAAACAAGCAAAACCAACTTATTATAATCGCAAACAATGAAAGTAATGATAATTGATAATGATAATACATGATACTAGGACTGTCACTATGCACCAACACACGAAACTGGTTCCGCATCCGGACTCAGACCAGGCAGCTCGAACAAAAAATAAACCCCAGCCACCCTTCTCCCCGTGCGCCCGTTTTAGGTGTAGTTCTAGCTGTAAAATTGCTACTTTTCTGTAATGTCGTGAAATAATTGCTTAAGGCCAACCAAACCACAGGCAAAGTTTTAGTTTAATTACAGCCGTTCGCAGTTTCTACCATCGTGTGATCCACATAGTGTGCCGTTTGCTCAACAATTATTATTGTTCGGGCAACATTTATTGTTGTTTTGTCCACCGAACCGACGAGTGGGCAAACTCTGCTAGCTTTTTCGCAAGCACTACCGTCTTTTTTTGACAGATCCGCCTCTGATTGAAAAGACGGTAGTGCTTGCAAAGAAGCTAGTAGAGTTTGCGCAAACGACGGTACGGTTGATCAAACGACAGTAAATGTTGAACAAGCGACAATAAATGTTGATCAAACGACAAACTATGTTGATCAAACGATGGTAGAAACTGCGAACGGCTGTATATTATTATTTTTATTGTCTATTTTAGTTTCAATTTTCGTTTCGTTGTGCGAGTTTGGTTTCACCCGCGCACGCAGTCCTTCAGCCGCGCCGCGCTCACATAGCACACATGTTCCATATGTTCAGTGTTTTCTACTGAACGCGTTCAATCGCACAGGGGACCGTACTCTCATAGCGATCGTTTAAAAAATTAACCTAAAACCAACGACGACGCAGGACCCACTGTAAACCCGGTAAACCGTGCACATGCTATCAGCTGTATAAAATCCGTTCTAGGTTGAGCTGTACATATAGGGGGAAAGGGACGAAAACGAACAAAACCAGGTTAGGAAATGTTTATCGGTTACGAGAGGGAGAGAGAGAGAGAGCTTGCGCGGGAGAAGAAAAAAGCATGTGTACGACGGGCACGCGGTTTAGAGAGTGATTGTGAAATCAGTTAGGCTGAAGGAAAAATAAGGCTAGCAAAGGAGAGAAACTATGCGAGCAAACAGGAAAAAACAGGAAGAAATATATCGAACACAATCGCTGAAAAATGGTTTCTTAAGTTTGTTTCATTTATTTTCCGATTTGTTTACATTTTGTTGTGGAATCGTTTCATTTTGTCATTTTCACTTCGTATTATTTCCGCTTTGTTCGTTCGTTTTTATATGGTTGAGTATCGGTTTATATGCAAATTACTTCCCCATTATATTTTGAATCACAGCGCCCAACTGACGTTCCCACGTGTGCGCTTCGCAACGTACGCAGCCACTTAACGGTTAAATTTAAACGTACCGGTCGTGTGACATCACGATGCAACATGAAAAAATCCTTGCAACATATGTTGTCATATGTTGCAGCCGTTGCAGGGAATATTCAAATATTAGTTTGCTGGGCAATATTTTAATAATTGAAAAGCAGATTTCACATTGGAAAATTTTGACAAAATGTGAAACATGAAAATAGGAATGCATTCCTTTAACCCATCGAGCAGCAAATGGCGTTGGCAAACCAGCAAACATCGTGGGAAGAAAATGCAGCATCGCAGCGCAGTTTTATAAAAGAACTCTGTTTTAATTAATAAATCATATTTTTGTAACAGCTCTATTTGTATGTTGCCGGCAAAAAAGGTGTCGCTTTATGGTTTTTTCACGCTTGTAAAAACTAACCAGAGTCGCATATTCAAAATAGCCGCTTTGGACAAAGGTATATCAATCGAGCTCGAAAAAAAAAATTACACGTGCGTTGCATGCGCACGTGCACATTTACACAGCTATACATACACACACGTAAACGGTATCATGGGTGATAGTTCACATACGATGACGCACAGTAATCGAAGTATACGAATTCGCTAAACGATTGGCTTTTTTTGTACATGGAGAGTTTAGAATTTATTGCTAAAAATTCAAATATACATTGATATATATGTATATTCTATATATATATATATATTACACAAGGATAATAGTAACTGATGCTCGTTGATAGGATGGTGAATCGAGGTTAGCAATGACTGGAAAGCTAGGAAGGTGAAAACAAAACTCGCATTACAAGCAGAACAAAAAAAACGACTAAAGTAAATGCATAAAACGAGCAATCTCGACAGTCTTAAACATGAAATTGTTGATGCAAATGCAATCCGTATACTATAACCGTCAACCCCCACGTGGCGGCGATCAGTGACCACCGGTGATCAGAACTTTTCACGAGCTGAACCACACCAACACTCCCTCTTTGCTGAGGATGCTTGTTTTGCTGCGTTTTGATAGACTACCTTTTAATCAAACCATTAAGCACACAGACACACACACACACTCACGAAAGTACACACACGCACGTATGGTGTCGAAAATCCATTAGCCGCCTTATTCAATGTATACGAAAATCCAGAAACGGGCCGGACAATTTAAATTTAAATTAAAAAAAAAAAGCAGAAGGAAACCCCCCGTTTCTGGTGAAGGAACAGCAATGTGAAGGAATGGAAAAACAAGGAATCCTAGAGGAAATAGTATATTTAAAAAAAAGCATAGGTCCCTTTTTACGCTTGCAGGGATCATATATTATAATGCACTTACAAAACATCAAAGAACAGGACGAAGATATCCTACACACGTGGACGAACGAAGTTGTATGTAAACACAATCTAAAACACACATACACACAGTCCCACAATCTGTCGCTTCTACCAGAAAAACTTAACATCGCTGTGTTTTAAATGTGCAAATTCGTGAGTTTAACAAACGTAAGAAACAGTGGCAGTATCTAGAGAATAGTAAGACGCGAAGACAAGCCCCTCGGTTCGAAGTGATTGTTATAAGCTGTATAAAGTTGAAGAAGAGGAACGAGAATGAATTAAAAAAAAAAGGTCGTATAACATTCGCAAAACAAACAAATGCCAACGTGGGGCGTTTGGAAAGGAGAAGTGAAAAGCATGGAAAATCATGAAAAACAAAAAAAACAACGTCTACACTACAAGTATCTATTATCATGGCTTTTGGGGTATGAATGTCTGGAGAAAATCGGCTACTAAAACAGCAAAAATTAGTATGTGACAACAAAAAAAGAAAAGCTAACAAGAGAGAAGGGTGCAGGTAGCGAGTAGCATCGAGTGGCAGACGGAAAATGGAAGGTATGGACCCAAAGCTATCTATTTTCAAATCGAAAGCAATAATAGCGTCACGTAACTTTAGCCCCACGACCGATCTTTCCCTTTACATGCTGGTACATATGTGGGTGTGTGCGTAGCGCACAGGAAAACAAACCGGAACCGGACACACACCGGCATAGGACGGCCCATGGGTACGGCATGGGTAAATGGCGATCGGTGCGGGAAAACGTTCGCCACGCGATCGAGGGGTCATTCAATGGTCGATCGAATTCGAGTGGGCTTAAGAAACAGGGAAAACAGGGGAGCTGCGTGTGCTAGGCGTATGTGTGCAGGCACGCACGAAGACGATTTTAATTTCATCACATATCTTCTCCACGCCGGTGGAGAAACCAAAGAGAACACGTACTAAATCGAATTAAAATCTGGTCTCATAGATGCAGAAAGTAAGGAAAGTTAAAAATTAAACGATTAAAACAAACGCGGAACGAGTTAAAAACTAGAACGTAAGGCATCGCACATGGGAAACGAACGAGGCATTCTTATATTCGAGGAAAAAAGGGCGAGCCGGTTACAGCTGGCAGACACAACGCTAGATGACCCGGTTCCCTAGTGCTCGTTGTGTTTTTTTTTTTGTCACTCTCTCTCTCAACCCCCCCCCAAATGGTAATCAGCAAATGGATAGAAGGACCCAAATGCACACGACCCCACTTACATAGGTATAAGCGTAGGCAAAGGGCAGCAGCACGATGCGCACATATTTTTAAGTGTGAACTGTACATTGAACGACAGTCAGTATGGAAACAAATCACGGATGAGAGCAGCAGTTGAAGAAACTATTATTTAAAAGAAGAAAAGAAAAACAAAAGTGAAACCATTTGTGTAATGATTGTAATAAAATTGTAGATAAAGTATAAAATTGTATACAAAACAAGAAAGGTAACTTATTGAAAATAAAGTAAATTAATAATAAATGTCCACATGTGTACTGTTTGGTGTCGATTCAAGTTATTTTTTTAAACCAGGATTGTTGCTAGTTTTTACTCAATTGTGTCGGGGTTCGTTTCGATTCCCGAAAAATTGCAGGGTATAAACCATACAAGAGAACCGTACAGATGCATTGAAGAAAAGTATCGGCTCTGTGAAGAAAAAAATGCATATCTTATTTAAAATATTGAGCCGAGTCTCTTAAGGCTCCTACGAGAAACATTCAATTACTATTAAATTAAAATGTAAAGCCAGTTAATCTTATTGGGATTTAATTGATACGTGCTTTTTGGAAATCACAAATTAAAAACTAAAGAAGAAAGATTGAAAGTAAAGCGAGATTCCAAAATCATTGTTAAAACCAGTAAGATTTCTCTATATATACTCTCTAAGATCATGTTGTTTTAAGATTTTTATTTCAACCACCCAACCTTTAGCTATCATCCGTGACGACTTTTGTTATATTCTGCGACACTTTCCGGTAGAAGTTAAATATTTTCTCCACTGCC
Source organism: Anopheles atroparvus (assembly GCA_914969975.1). Taxonomy (NCBI): domain Eukaryota; kingdom Metazoa; phylum Arthropoda; class Insecta; order Diptera; family Culicidae; genus Anopheles; species Anopheles atroparvus. The sequence goes on from CAJZCY010000001.1 coordinate 13,807,421, forward strand.
TCTCGACAGACGGCCACCACCTTCTCGTACTCCTCATAGGTAAAGCTTCCGTGCACGTACGAGGTCACTGTGTTTTTTGAGATACTATCGAACACGAACGTAAACGAGCTGCGGGCCTGCTTCACTTGTTTGTCGTCGGGATCCAGGACCATTGTGCCGTCGTCCCTGATCATGCAGTGCACCGCAGCGACTGTGAAATTCAGCTCAATTCCGCTGGTTATCAGTGCCAAAGTTGTCGCATTGATAGCACAGGCCAGCAGCTGTAAGGGAATGGAATCAACATGTTTACTAGTTAACAATTCTACATCTTCGGCAACGGGCAATGCCAGTGGGTTGGTCCTTGCCCCTACTTACACCGCCTTTATCCGTCATTTCCTGAACGTAAATGTACACAGCGGTTCGGGAGTAGGCGGCGGTGGCCACCACGCGGATGAAAGACCGCTTGATGATGCTCTCTACCAGCCGGTTCTGAATGTCTTCTAATCCTGCGTTCGATCGGTACTGCACCTCGAGATGGGAGTTTTCGGCCTCGGAGTTTTTCAACTTTACTTCCGCCGGCCCGTTAGCGGATACTATGACCTGCGTCGATCCTACGGGTGCAGAAATACAGCTCATTGTAAACCATTTCCATTGGCAAACATCCTAAAAGTCGCTTCTTACCTTGCGATAAAGTTGCGGAGCAATCGGATCGTGATAGAACATTCGTTTCACAGATCATTTTACGTAGATTTAGCGAATTAGCCATTGTCTTCGTTCCCACGACCATTTCGGAGCACCGCGTTTTTAGCCGCCGTCTTTTCAAAACAAACAAAAGTCAACACGATGATGATGAGCTAAGTTTACACGCTAAAGTCGAAGTGTTCCGGCACGGTTGACATGCAACAGTTTATCATTTCTAAGCCATTTAGGATTAAAGAATTTGAAAAGGCAGTAGCCACCAGAAGAATTGAATACATGAATGACCGATATTAATACATTGGGGAAAATATGCGCCTTATTGCATGAAGTACGAAGCATATGTGCCAAGGAAGGAAGTATACGTATTTTTATTGTATAAATTCTGAGCTTATCGATTGTAATTATTTAAATTCTGAGCAGCAATTGAACATTCATTTACCCGTATATTAGTAGAATTTTACAAGAGAGTTAAATTGTACATAATATTACGCACGAAGGATCTATCTTTAATGGTCTCTAACAAATTGTACTAAGTGTTCAAATGCAATCCTTTATTTATGTTAATCAAAGATGAAGTTCATCTGTTCACACAATGATTTTGTTGCTAGAGATGGTACTCTCTGTTGGTGATACTACTACTGCTGTTGCTGCTGCTGTTTGCCGCTGATGCTGCCCTCGTTATCTGTAACTGTTCTTTAAGTAGACTGCTGATTACAATATTACATGTTAATGTTCCCCATTTTGGAACGTGCGTCCGCCGCGGTTCACCGCATTCGCAAGGTGTCGCAAAGGTAATAATGGTAATATAAAATCATGACTTATGCACAGTTTCAGTTATTATAGATGCACTGTATTTTTTGGGTTTTTGTTCTTACGCCTATATACAAATTAATCTGCCTGTGGGGGGGACGATACGATGCAATGATACGAACTAACAGACGGACTTTAACACACCAACGGAACCATAACCACTAACGGAACAACAGGCTCGTCTCTTCTTTGTAAACGTAAACGAACAACAATCAGAACCAGTTGCCGCAGGACACACACTTGTACACCATGCTTGCTCTTGCTCTTGCTCTTGCTTGCTTGCTTGCTTGCGTGACCATCCCCTCTGTACCACACCATGGACCGTCTAGTACTATTGCAGTGCTCGGAAAAGGAACGGGTTTTTGATTTTTGTCTTGGGTGCCAGTTCATGCCTCGTATTAGATGGTTTGTTTATGGTTATTCCTTTTTTTGTTTTATGCATAGATGATGGAAAGCTGCTCTAAATAGATAGTATTTTTTGCGTCTTTTACCAGCTACCCCTGTAACATAAATGCTACAAACATTCATATGTATAAATATATATGTATATCTATATATCTATATATGTGCGCAATGATATCAGCCAGGACATCATTGGAGCGTATTTATAGAATGTTCGTGTGTTTTTGTGTGCTATGCTGTGTGTATGTGTGTGTGTTTTGTATGTACGCAGACGGGAACGTTGCAGTTTAGTTGCCGTCCTTGTCCTCGTGAGCTTTCTTTACAATTGCCAGCTTGGAGTGTGGCGAGGCTGGAGAGAGGGTTTGATAGGGCGGTTCCTTGGTGCCGTGCAGCACCAGCGAGAACTCCTTGATCCATCCCGAGCGGCTTTCCTTCGAGTTGAAAGTGGCCTATGCGGGGGAGGGAGAAAGAATACAGTCAATACACACCGTGTCGTGTCGTGACTTCGACTGTACCCCCAAGACGCTTTTATTCATTACCTCCAGCATCCACGTTCCTTGAGGATATTCACCCCACGTGTGAGTCGTCATGAAGGGCCACTTGGTGAAACCATCACGGCGATCGTCATCGTTGGCCCGCTTGCTCAGGATCATCGATCTGAAAAGCAAAGGGTGGTGCAGATTTATTAGTACATTCCAGAACGAGCTTGTAGTGAGTCGAATCACGGGACCACGCACCTGGTACCCATGGGGGACGTAAGGAAAAGCTCCAAATCACCCCGCCGGGAAGCGTTAGCCGTTATAACGGCCTGCACGTGCTCCAGGTATCGCACCTCCGTATCGGTTCCCTTGCACGCGTTCGTTTTGATCGGCAGGTAGAGCGATCCAGATGATGGTATCCGGCTGGAAGGGCGCAGGACAAAAATGGATGCTTATTTACAGCAAAAAAAGGCAACGCTCGCCGGATGGTGCGGAATCTTACTGTATCTGCGTAATTGCTCCAGCCTCACAATGATACCGCGGTGGAACCGTTCGCCATTTCTTCGCCAGCGAGACCATGGCGCCGGCATCGAGCACACCGAACCCGAACAGGTGGTTGAACTCCAACCCCACGCCGTTCATCGTCCAGTGGAAGCGGTTCTTAGCATCGAACAGCGAGTTGCGCTTCGACGTCAGCACTGTCAGATGTTGCATGTCGCGCCATGAAAGCGATGGACTAAAATCGGTAGAGGTTCAATAATTAGTAGGATTAAACACCATAGTAATCTCATATTGTGACCTACTTTGCTTCCAGTGCCAGGGCAAACACTCCTGCCGCCTCCGGTGCTGCGGCACTCGTTCCCGAGTGTGTGGTGGTGCACTTCCCATAGAGGTCGGTCGTAGCCTAGAGAAGCAAGCAAATGGTAATCGATCAGAAAATCGTTATTCAGAGACATCAGTTCCCTGCTTAAGTCCCAGCAGCCTACCACGCCGGTGTTTGGATCCTTTGCCCCATTACTGAACGTGCTGGCGAGCGTCGAGCTGCAGCTTTCGTCGTAGTGCGCGTTCTGACCGTCGTTAATGGCGCTGTTGATCGAAATGGTCCACATGGACGCGGCGTACCCGTCGCAGTTGCAATCGTCCTCCTCACCGCCGTCGCCCGACGCCCACACGTAGATGTTGCCCAGCCCATTGCGGCCCTCGTTCACGCCCTGTACGATAGCGCGCATGGTCGCATTGCGTGGCCCGTCGACCGTCTTGCCGTCGTCCGTCGGACCCCATGACGCACTGTAGATGTGGATTTTGTGCGGCTCATGGCCCATCGAGTTCGCCTCGATCAGATCGGTCATGTACGGCTGGTCCAGCATCCGGATGCCGGCGATTTTCGAATCGTACGCCACCCCGACACCGCAGATTCCGTTGTCCCGGGCGGCGGCCACCTCACCGGCGCACCGCGTACCGTGGCTTGTTTGCAGAAGGAAGCAGAGAAAAAAAAACCGGTCATTCATCGCGTTTTATTCCCCTCCATACCCTATCCTACCTATTAAACCAGTCGTCCGTGTACCGTGGGTAGGGGAAAGGATCGTTACTGCTAAAATCATAGCTTGCCTCGGCGTTCTACAAAGAAAAAACGAAAAGTTTGAGAAAAAAAATGTCGTTAAGCTATATTGCAGGATTGTATTCCACTGTACGATTTACGCACATAGTTAAACTTGAGATCCGCGTGCATGTAATCAACACCTACAAAAAAAAGAGTAAAGAAACATGAACCACATTAATAATCATCATTACGCAACGTTCAGCAGCCGGTCCTGGATGGCATCCGTCCGGGATCACCTACCGTCGTCCATAATGGCGGTCGTTATGTTTTTCCCAGTAATGCCTTGGTCCCACGCAGCGAGTACGTTGAGGTCGAGTTTGGCTTTGCCACCATTTTGGCCCGTGTTCTTCAAGTACCATTGGAATGGAAAGTACGGGTCGGTCGGTATGTTCTCTCCGGTGAACCCGGGACCCTTCTCCGGGATGTAGTTCAGCGGGACCGAATGGTGGAAGCCACGCTTGACGCGCTTAAACCCGGGCTGCTGTACGGCGGTGTGGATCTGCAGCAAGAAAGAAGACACAGAAACAAAAGGTCAAGCGCGTAAAGGAAGAAGGGAGGAATAATGAAAGTAAGTAGCTTTTAATCAGCTTTGATTAATTTCATCATTTCATAAATCAATCCTGAGGTCGGCCATTTGGAAGGACGAACGACTTCACCTTATCAAACAAAAGACTATTGAAAACGATAGAGGACAAAAAAATCCACCTGTCCTTTGCAGGACATGTTTGCAAAGGCAAGAAAAAGACCGTCGATAAATGGCAGGTTTCCAAGCAACTTTCAAGTGGATACATTGGCGGAACATTGTACTGTGTGGGTTGTGCCTAAACACCGAACCGTTACAACTTTAAAATCTTCTAGCCATTCAACACGTTACTTATAAAGAAGCTGACTTTTGGAGCATCTTATACAACCATCACTGCCATTTTCGCCCGACATTGCCCGAGGAAAGTGTTGCGATAAGATTTGCGATTTTCATTTTGATTGCTGGACTTCTGTTTAAATTGTACCCACTTTTGTCACGTCTTTCCTGTCAGTTTCCGCCAACAAAGTTGGCCTTGTTTGCGATGTTGAGCTATCCAAGAACTTTGCATTCATAAATAGACCCTCCCATGAGCAGCATTCCCTGTGCCAGGGTGAAAATGTCTAACTAAAGTAAAACTACCACTTTTACGTTTCTTTGACAACGGAACGATAGACAGACATATTTGAATACTTTATTCGCAAAAAACCGTTGCAGGCGAGGTATGGTGGAACAGTGATATCCAAAAGTTTCGGAACCGTAGTAGGCCTTTTTTTTAAATAAAAAAAAACAATCGAACGCGGGTTGGTTCCTTTGCACGCGGGTTGGTTCCATACTACAGAGCCCTTTATTCCGACAAGCACATTTCTCTAATTAAAAAGATAATATTATCAGTTTCGGTGGCCCTTAAAATAGTTACCCTACGTGCGCATCCGTAAGCATGGTTATTGATCGGAAAGAGATTAGACCTATCTTAACCGCCATCCGTAGCCATCGCCGCCCTCAGTACGTTGGATAGGGTCGTACGGGATATTGCACGTTAAAGCTGAGCTTTCCCAACCACCACGACCGCACCCCGTCCATATCCGTCCGGTCTAATTTATACCCGCCCCGACATCCGCTGTGAGCTGGGCTGAACCAACGAACAATTACCCATTGAAGGGTAAGGGAAGGTTTGGTGTCTGGTCGGGTAACTTAAAATAGATTCAACATTCATGCTCGATAATGAAGGTTTATGGTGGTTCCAACGTTGTAAGTAAAGGATTGGCGACCCGACGGGAAGAAGTGTGACTTCCGTAGTGCGTGCGTCAAATTGGACGATCACGTTTCACCGATCGGGTTGCTTCAAAATCCACGCGTTTCTTGCCACGGGTTGTTGCGGAATCGGATTGCAACAGGCAGCATTCCGCCCGCCCCCGTACACGTGGTTGACAATGTTCACGCGTGCTGTATTGTGCTGTACTCTCCATAGCAACGGGTATCGACGACATATTGGCGAGGAAGCTTAGGAAAAGATACTCTTGTGGAAAGTTGCCGCAATGCAATCACGATAATTAGAAGAAAAAAAGTTGGGTTTCCTGCGTCGAAAGTTTGCCAAGGGAAAACATAATCAATTTTTATGCTCCCTTTTGCCATCATAAATTTAATTTCATCCAGATGTATGACCCATATTGCATTCCTTCAACATGGTAAGCGTTACAGTTAGATCCTGTTCAAGCGCTTAACTCGTGCGTGCAGCACAATATGTAATGCCCGCTCGTTCCATTTCGGCTTAGTAGAAGCCGTAACTCGTCGGCAACATACACGTTGGCATGTTGAAGACGAACGGGAAATCTCTCACGCTCCAACTCGCTGGTATTAAAGGGGGATAGCTCACATCGCAACAAAGCGGTTGCCCACTGTGTGAAAAGTGCTCGTCGTCGTCGTCGTCGTCGTCTCGAAAGGACGTACGGTGACGCAAATGGGACAACGTCATGGTAATGCGTGAAGCAAGGCGGAACGAAACGGTTCCCCCCACGCGGAGAATACTACTAGCAGCAAAAATGGGACCGATAATGGAAAACAACATAAATATACACGAGCCGAACTTTGTGGCTGCGTTTTCGCCTCTCCTCGATCCCTTAGCAGCGGCCCCCACCGTTCGCAGGGCATCACTGTCGGTTCGGTATACTTAATGCCCCCGAGGAGCTTTTTCACTTACCAGTGGTTCCTTTTTGAGGACTCGCGTATGGGTGATGCTGCGCCGGGTGCGTACCAACGGCAGGGTGGTGTGCTTGAAATGGTACTCCTTTCCGTTGCTGCCAGGAAGCTGAAAATAAAATTCCCGCTATCAGCTCACGCTTATGGGTTCACTAGCGCGCACACCATATGTTTTGTTAATCAGTCTTTGGTGGGATTATGTTTTATTTTTCAGTCTTCAAATTTCTTCAACAAAAAAACCAGGAAACCGTGGGTATCCAAGTAACACAAGCTTCACCACAGTCTCTCTTTTGAAAACACTTAAATCACAGTCTCTGACGTCGAACAGTCGGCTAGCGGCCAGTCGATTTTTTTTTCTTTCTTGATTACGAACAGCCTCCTGCGACCGCCGGATCGATGTTTTTAATTCTCTACCGAAACTTACCTCGCCCAAATTTTGGAATCCATTGCGGGAAGCTATTTCGTGCACCAGCTGCTTGTCCAGGCTGCGTTTGAAGCGCACCAGAAAGGAGCTGGTGAACACATCTCCTCCGTGGGCTTTGTGGCCCAGCGTTGACACTACGGCCGTGCAGCTAATGCAAAACAGTGCCAGCAAACAGACTTTGACGAACATGGTTGAGCGATATTCTTTCGGAGCTCCTCCCAGCGATGCTAAATTCGTTCGTGTTTTCGGCTCCCGTTGCCACACTAGACCAGGTGCGTGCACTAAACGCAATTCACACTGCTGGTTAACCGCAAGATTTATCGATTAAGCTAATCGTTTCCCATTTGGCCCGCGGTCGGCAGCTGGTACTTCTCCCCCAAAGTTTGGCTGATGACGTGCGTCACTTCCTGTTCACAGCGCCCGAAGCCATTCGGATGTGTCTTCAGCCCGCACGATAAGTTTCCTACTGAAACTCTGCTTGCCGGAGAGGTTCACTGTCCTGCTAAAACAAAATTGCACGCACTTCTAAACTCCTGCGACCAGGATAGACTGTATTTCACCGAACAAAACCAACTGACGCGGCCCTACGCGGGCAAACGGCGACGGCTGACTGAGGGGAGAAGCTTTTTGTTAGCTCTGAAGGTTGAGCTCCACTAAAGGCCAGAAGCAACCGAACGCTGTGCGTGTGGTCGAATGGGCTTTTTTCCCAACAGACAATTGTTTTTGGCACTCGTGCGGATGTGGAGAAAAGTTTTCTTTTCCGCGCGCACGCGCACCACTCCGGAGGCTGCCGTATGGAGCATACCTGTTACTGGCCGGTGCCCGGAAGCAAGAGGGCAAGGTGGAAGCCCGGTGCGTCTCAGCGTGTTATCTCGTTTTCAATTGAGTTTCGCGAGGTGGCATTTGGACCAGGGTTGTGATTTATGGGCACTTTCGGTTCGGTACATTTATTACAGCTGGGCTATTCATTATTGACAAAATCCCTTGCCAACCAGTGGCCGATGTAACGGTGCTACCAGAAGGTGTCAGGGGTCAGCAAGCGACATAATGCGACACATGCCATGAGCCTGCGAGGTTTGTTGCCAGTGTTTGCTTCCAGGACGTGATCCACCATTATTTAACACCTGCCTACTGCATTTTAGGTATAAACAATAACATTAACGTTCATCGTCCTCCACGGCTAACTAAAAAAAATATAAATTCATCTCACAAATTATGAACTATGAAAATAAGTCAAATGAAAATTAAAGATAAAAAAATCGAGTCATCGGTCGGTTATTCACAAGCACAAGTTTGAAAGAACGTGTAAAATTATGATAGAAATAAAACAAATTGACTTACGAATTTATTACCATTGAACGCCTTTCAGTATACCGGCGTCATCGTGAGGGTTCAGTATTTGTATTTAAGCACTTTGTACAGTATCGCTAACTATCAGATGTACCGTGAGCCAGAACGCCAGCAAAGGCTGCAGGCCAGTGACAAGGAACAGAAAATAAAGCTTACGTTTGCGTCCCACGTGGTGGTCACTCTGCTGCTGCCCGTAAGGATCGTATCCAACGGTGCTCTGCGTTTGAGCCGGTTCCGCAAGCACTTTTGCCTTCATAGTGCGTAGCTGTGGAAGGGGACCTGGATTAGCGATCGGCTGCGTATCGCAGCGGAGCGAGATCAGGTGCAATCGACTTACCAAAAACAGTGCCAACATCGCAGACGAATACAGCAACGCCAAGTAGTACCCCATTCGCTTCAGCAATATACTGCCGGCAACGATGGAAACGATCGCCGAATATTTATAGCCGGTCAACGCCAGCAGATCCAGCGTGCTGAGGGACGTCGAAATGTTCCCTATGTACAGCGTCAGGATGTAGATGAGCATTTCAATGATACTGTACGCTAGAGCGCTCGAAGCCTGGATGCCGAGCTGCTCGGATGAGAATCGATTTTGCATTCCTACGAAGGTTAAGAGGTTCGCGTTAGGCCCGCAACACACTGGTTTGCATTCACCATCAACTCACCAAGGGCAATGCCGGCCAAAACGACGTATGTAATGTAGCTCATTGAAGGAATATATAAATCTGGTGCATTGATGTCGTACCGAGGCTGCACGGGGTTCTCGTGGTCGTACTTCATGCCCCATTCCTGCAAGATTTAAAAACAAATTAAACATTCAATCCCTTTCTTCCCTTTCGTAATCGAATTCCTTATTCTCTTCACATTTTTCACCTTTTGCAGGAATGGGAAAAATATTATTTTCAATTTGTTCACCACGTAGCTATTGTCGACGGCGAAGTAGTACTTCAGCTTGGCAATCGGCAAGTACTTCTCAATGTGGCTGTGGACCATCTCCTTGCCTTGATCGGCCAGCTTTTGTCCGTACTGCATGGCCATATCCTGAACGATGGGCTGCTGGAACATGGCGAACTGTCCACCGCCCATCCCCGGAACCGGTGCCGGCTGTCCCGGTTGTCGAGGTACATTGTTCGGTTGCGGCGGTTGCTGTGGGATGTAACCGTAGTTAGGCTGCTGATGCTGCAGCTGTTCCTGCTGGCCGTAGACTGCAGGAAGTTTTTTTTTAGTATAGTTAAGATTAGTGTCCGTTTCGGGAAGTTCATGCTCAGTAATAACATACAATTGGTGGCATCGGGCGGTATGTACTGATTGTTCGGGATTTGCGATGTCATCTGTTGGAAGGGGATCGTGGAACCGATAGCATTGACATCACTCACCCTCTTTGGCTTCTTGGATAGAGACCGATGGGCTGCAGAAAGTGGCGGACGATAAGCATATATGCTATAGCTGAGCAGTTTATAATTGTATTCACTAGCTTACCTCTTCCATCAGTGCCTGCCTGGGCGTTGTAATTCATGGTTGAAGAAAATCAGTTTCCCCGACAAAACCGAATGTTCACATCCAACTAAAAACAGCCAACATGTCAGATTTTTGATGTTGACAGTTGCATGAAGCACCAACCAGGAGCGATCCGTTCCTAGCAGGCAGATGAGATGAACCCAGTGCAGTTCGGTGCTTTGCTTCGAAATCAAAATATATGAATATTCATGAAACTACGAATCAGGCACATAACAAAAGCAGTGAAATTCCCATTTTGAAATCAATTTGTAAAACTGCTTCGCGTAGCCAGCTTATAAGTGAAAATTTATATTATTTTGAAATGTTTCCAGCTGGCATCACTGGCCACCAAGATATCGATGTCGACATATTTTCATCGTCGACTTGCGTTTATAGCATGAGTTGAACTTCTTCATGCTTTTAACTCTCTTTACTTTCCCCGTTGGTCTGTCATTGGAAGTAACGAATCTATTGATGTAGCGCTGCGTATTTATACCGGGTAACTGAAAACAATTGGAGATGCTGGTGATGTTTTTGTAATTATCGTCAAACATTTCGTGAAATGAGCAGCCGCAAAAGTAGATTAAGTTTGTCGTCAGACGTTCGTAAAGATGGTAAATCGCGGAATATGCATTCTTGGTGCGTTCAAATTAATAAGTCCGATTCTCGTTCGCAGCTGGAGGAAAAACAACTTGCCGTACACCCGTACGCACAACGAAGGGTACAAAGAATTCCGATACGCGGACGAACGATGATAGTAGCGAAGTATCGCCCTCGCAGGGTGCCGAATACTCTCCAGTGATATCGCTTACACAGGATAATGCCTTCCATGCCATTAACGGTGTCTCGTGGAAGTGGAACAGTCCGCAGCGCTTTCACGGTCAAATAAGAATGAAGGCGGCCGATGCGAGGAAGTCGAATCATAAACCGCTGCTGAAGCTAAAACATTCCGAAACGCCGGCTGAAGCTCCGAAGGAAGCAACCGGTTTCAACAAATTCATCTCAAAATTGAATCTTCTTATGGGTAAAGAAAACGTAGGGGAAAATATAGCTGGTCCCGAATCGGGTGGTCTTTCCGTGGATACCTTGGAGGAAACTGATTTCCAGACTGCAGAGCACGGACAGTGCGAAGATCAAGCGCATAGCGAAAGCAGTGAAGATGATATCTTCCAGCAGCACTGTATGGAAGATGCTGGTGACGAGTGTGGAACACTGGTCGATACCGCTGGGAGGCGGCCCTCGGAAAGCCTCGACGCATTCGAACATCAATTCATCGACGATGAGCTGGATGACTCAAAGTTAGATAGAATATTAATCAAAGCAAGCCAAACGGTGGAACAAAAGCTGAACAATCCAACGCTTCCACCGCCTACTGTAATCCCCAAAAGATCTGAACCGGATCTCAGCGTTCCATTCGAAATGAACGATTCGGACATGGACGGGTTTCTGGTGCAGGCTTCACTGATGGTAGAAGAGAAGCTCAGCGATAGTTCCCAAGAATCAACCTCGCATAAGCAGGGTACGAACGCCAATCTCATCGACGCCGTTGCTGTTCCTCCAAGCCAAACAAAAAACCTATCGACAGAAGTAGAAAGGAAAAGGGCTCAACCAAATGCCCATCGTTCCGATGAAGGTAAACACAAACTGGCTTCTGACAGCATGCACAATATTTTAACAAACAACCAATTTTATATTTTGTTTTGTTTCTTAAGGTGCTGTCGCGAGTACAAGCGAAGTAACAATTTCCCAGGAAAATCTGAAGGCTCTCCTGGAAAAGAAAAGGCAAGAGGCGCTCCTAAGGCTGCAGAACAATCGGCTCAAACGGGCCATGAAGGGTACCAACTCCAACGGATGAAAGTGATCCCATTAAACAGGAATTTCCAGCACTTGTTATAAACAATGATGTATAATGTATATCTATAAAACATATAATCACAAAAACAGTACTTCCTAGCAGTCTTTCAATCCTCTGATTGGACGTACTGATCCGGCGGATGGAATGGCATACGGAATATATTCATTCTGATGAAGAAACGATAACAATGAAAGAGGAATCGATTTGGATAGTTCACGTACTTATTGTTTACTTACTTGTACGGATATTAAAATGTTTTTTATTCCGCAACATAAAGAACATGTAATAGGTTTTGCGTTTGTAATGGCTAAGGGGTTGTTGTGAACATTCAATATTAACTTAAAATATTTACACTACCGTTCCCCCTGGTGGTGCCGAAGGTGTCGAAGATAAATGCTGTGGAATATTCTACCGTCGTCCGGAATGGAATGGAATGATGCGCGGTGTCCCGTGGGGTACCGTTCGTTTTGTGACACATGCGTCGTTTTGCCGGAGTGGATGAGAAAGAAAACGAAAGAGAAAAAAAAGATGAAGAGATTCAATTAATATGAATGGTTCGTTGCACGCTTGTGTACATGGGCGGGGGTGCGCCCGCAGCGAGTACATCGTGCCGGGTTGTTTCACGGGCGATTAGAACTCGCTGGGACGCACCGCACGCAGGATGGAAGCGGATGAAGAGCTACTCACAACAAAACCCGGCCGCGCCCACGTATACACGAACCCGTCCTGACACGCGGTCAGGAAGCAGTCCTCTCGGAAGATGAGCGCCGTCAGTCGCTCGTGGGCAATTTTTTTACATATTAGCGGCTCTAATACTGGACAGTCGTCGTACCGCGGACAGGCCGGCGTACCGATCAGCTTCATTGGATCGTACGACGAGATGATCCGGCCGCACGGAGCAAAGCCACCGGACCCGATGGCACCGCCACCGGCGCCAGTTCCTCCGCCTCCCGCTGCCTTGCTCTTCGTCAGGGACGACGTCATTATCGACGTCAGCGTGGTGGACATGCCACCCGATGGCGATCCGGAGACCGTTTGATTATTATTACTTATGCTGTTTAGAACATGATGATTGTTGTTTATACTATTGCTATTGCTGTTGCTGCTAAAACCTTTACTGCCTATAGTTATGATACTGCGCTTGCTGCTGCTTCCGGCAGCGCCGCCCCCGGCCCCTCCACCAGTCGCTTTGCTGCTCGATTTGTCATTCTTATCACAGCTGCTGCCGCTGGCACTGCTGGTGCTACTGGCTCCGCTGCCTCCGCTTCCGAAGCTAAGACTCGTTAAACGTTGCGTTATTGAATTGAACGTGCTGCTGGAATGCTGCTGCTGCTGCTGGCTGCTGCCACCATGCGCGTCACCCTTGGACTTTTTCCCAACAGCAGCAGATCCTTTCGCGGCAACGCTGCTGCCACTGCTGTTCGCGGCTCCGGTGGCATCCGTGTCGGCCGCACCACTGCTGTTGGCTCGCTTAACAATTTTACTATCAACCGATTCCTTATCACTGCTACTGTCGCTATTAGCTTTATCATCACAATTCATATTAGCATACGTGCTACTACTGCTAGTCGGTTTGATGTTGCTGCTGCTATACATACTATTACTACCAATTGCGCCTAATGTAGGGGGGGTAATATGTTGTTTAAAGCTAGCATTGTCCACTACATCGTCCGATGGTTTGAAGCCTTTAGTGAGGCCGAACTTTTCCCCCTTTGCACCAACTTCGCACTCGCCGTTGGACAAGCCATTCATCATTACTTCCCTGTGGGGAGAACCAGAACGATAGAATACATGTTATTAGAGCAGGGGAAATTAATTCTTGCTAAGCTCATGCAATTTTTCGAAACTAAAGCTGTAAGCTAATATTCTTGGCATGTGTGTTCTAGCGCTAGTCATGCATTTGCATTGTTGATCACCATGGTGATTTCGATTACAAAAATACTCTCCACATACTTACTTTTTGCCTGTATGATTGGTAGATTTAACGACACGACCGAACGATTGCCTCAGCACGTCCTCCGTTATGTCCCACAAACATATCTGAGTATCTTGACTGACCGATCCGAGTCGATAGCACGTTGCCAGCCTATTCTGCGCCGTTAGTTTATCGCACGTCGCCGAATCGTGCGATTGCTGCGGTTGTTTCGTTGTAGCGTGCGTACCATCCGGGTGACAGTAGCTGCTGCCATGGTGATGATGGCTGCGCTGCTGCTCACTGAGGGACGTTTCCTCGTCGGACAGATCATCTCCGTCGAGCGTGCTGTAGGACGTCGTGTACGGATCGAACGCGACCACCGACACCCACGATCGGTGGCCCTGCCCGCGTGCCACCACTCGCTGCTCGTGCAGCGAAAACACCGTCACCAGATCGTCCTCTCCGCCCACGACGACGTACTTTCCATCCGGGCTCCAGCAAACGCACAGGAAACCGCCAAAGTAGGACCGGGCGATCCCCACCAGCTCCATGTGCTCGTAGTGGAAGATGCGCAGGAAGCCGTCCTGCGACACGACGGCCAGATGCTGACCGCACGGTGAGAAGCAAAATTCGTTGATGCTGGCATTCTCGTGCTGCCCGAAGCACCACTTGTACAGCGGGTTTTTCGTTGCCTTCGACTTGCTGGCCAGCACCACGTACCCATCGCCGCCCTTGCACGGCTGGTAGCTCGGGGTGGCCGGCGTGCAGGGAAGTTCGTCGTTATACAGGTATATACAGCCACTTGCGTGCGAAACCAAAAACTGATTCTGAGATCCCGGTATCCACTTTAAGCAGGTAACTTTAGTTTTATCAATATTTCGCTGCGCGGAAAAGACGAAACAAAACGCCCGTTAGTAAGTACCCGTTGCGGATGCGTTGCACGCTAATTAGGCCCCATTTACCTCTTCGTTGAATAGTTTGCCCTGTTCTCGGCGCCCGGGATGGACGAGCTGAATTTGCCCGGTACTGAAGCCAACCAATAGCGGTGCGCCCTCGCACGTCGCAGCCGCTCCATTAAAGTCGTGACAGCTGGGCGACGTTCCTTTGTAGAGCTTCTTGTCGATCGGTTTGTTGAGGTCCGTTGCCTGTGTACAATTGGAGCGCATTGTGCGACATTTGTTAGCATCTATCAAAGGGCTACATGGACCACATATGTTTAAATTAGCTTCAGTTTGACCCACAGGCATACAATTAACATAAAAAAGTACTAAATTGGTAGATTGTCAGCGAAATTTATCGCTGAGAGTTAAATGAATCACTTACGAACAATAACCGGTAAGGTCTGGTCATTCACACGAGGTTGGTAAACATAATTAAGCACCTAATTAATTGCCTGTACTTCAGTACACAAAGTACAACATACAACGAAAGCTTGTTGGATTCCTTTGTCTGGTACAGTAATAAAAAACACCCAATCGAAGTTTCTCCAAAATATTCAAGGACACAATCTCTTAACAACAGCTCTAAACCAATTAACTTTCATAGTTATTAGTATTAAAATTGTGCAAGAGCACCGTTATTACAATTAAACTCTCATTTCCCTACTGTTATGTTCATGCCACGAAGGTCACCAACGATTTGCATATTACCAAATGTGCATTATGTCATCCATATCATACATCTGATAAGAATGTATACCAATAACAAATGGATGACGATAAAAATACCCCCTCCTCTAGGTTCTCTGAAACTCGGGCAAGAGGTTTTCTTCTAATTCCTCGATGAGAAAACTTAAAAAAAAAATAGGGTGTGTTGTGCTGGAGGATGTGACTAATATGTTTGCTCTGGTTTTGCTTTCTCCCCCACCCGTGCGTCCGGCTTTTCTAGTGCAAGCCCGTACCCATCATGCATGGGTGGTAACATTTTTGATCGTGAATTTTCGCTTGAACTGACACCGCAATGTCACCCTACCTTCTTCGCTCCCCGGTACGAGTACACGTACAGCTCCTTTCCGTAATTGAAGCATATCCGGTCGCCACCGACCGGTGTGCTGTATCCGGAAGCTGTCTGGTGCTCCAGGCCATTCGAAAACGATTGCTGCTTGGTGAGGGTGATGTTATTGCTGTTGCTGTTGCTGGCGCTGTTGGAGCTGATGGTTCCGGACAGCTGACCACCACCACCACCACCAACGATGGGCTGGGGCGGAGGCGACGGTAGAGACACGATCGACACGCGCACCTGGGGACTGTTCTGATTGTTCTGGTATCCGACGCGATTGGGCCGCGAGTATTCCGACAGCGTCATTAATCTGTACTCTCCTTCGCGAGTTACGAATTGCGTTTTCAAATCATCTTTACCGCTGGTGTCCAATTGCACAGCCATCTTTCGAGCCGCGACTGAACCTGAACCGAGAATGTCATGCACTTCGACGAGAAACGGAACACAACCATGCGAGCGACTTATTTCACCATTGCAAATCGATCATAAACAAATGTTTTTGCAGAGTAAAATACATTTTCTTCCAATCGGCACATAATTTACGTCAAAAATTATTTGATTACTTAATATCGGTTCTGTCACCTCGAGAGTTTCGACCAAGGTGATGTGGGGCAACGCAGGTGTACTCATACTTATTTTTGATACGCCATCTTTGGACAATTTTGACAGCTGATTGTTCAATTATTTTCATCTTTATTCATGAACACAAGACAAATATTGGGAAATAAAAATACAACTCTTGAAAGGAAATGTAGCGATCGCTCCAAGTTCAACCAATTCGAATTAAATATCGAAATTGCATGACCGAAACGTTTAAATTTCATTATATTTTTCTGTGCATTGGTTGTCAACCCAATCATCACAAAAGTGGAAATATGACGAGATTATCATTCAGCTATCGAGGTTTACTGATCGAAAATCCGTTTGACAGCGCTGTAAGCTAGACGAGCAGTAAGACATATATATGTGTTTGTGCAGTTACCCGTCAAGCCATAAGGTGTGTTCCTATTGATGCGTGTAGTTGCACAGATTTGTTTAAAAATTGTGCAACCAGCTCTAAAATGCCGGGAGGAATGTAACCGTCTGATTGGTGGACCAGAGTTCCATTTCTCAGTTTAAATTCAAGTACTGCGTTAAATAAAAAAGGCTGTGTAAAAATAATTTTCGAAACCAACGACCTGGTATTACCAAAATACGTTTTCAAACAAGGCATGTTGACAAACATTTTGTTGTCAACAAACAACTTTTCTTTTATTTCCCTACTAACATATAAAGGTTTGACAGTGGCGGACATGTTGGGTGCACGCAAAAAATGATCGATCCTATTTTCGTTTCTCCGCAGCTGGAGCCGTGCAACCCTCGTTCACACGCGTGCAACCAGCGGGCAACCTGAGTTGCGGAGGTTCCACGACCCACCACCAGCTTGGACGTTTGTCATCAGTTGCTGACCAACATTTGTGAAAAGTATTCCTCGATCGCATCTGGATCAAAACCATCAAAAATTGAGGTAGGGCGTGGAAAACTATGGTGCGACGGGAAACTGCACTAACACATATATGCCTTGCAGCGGCATCCAGCTTACATCGCTGTCAAACGTTCTGTCAATCAGCAGTCGCCGAAAACCGTTTCAAAAGCGGAAATACGATGAGAGTATCGATGAGTTATCGAAGAAGGACGGCTAACCTCGATTTGTGTCCGTTGGGAACAGTTCAAATCACAAGTTCGAGCAGATTCATGTCCGAAGACTGTTTCGAAACATACTGTCGCAGCGTCTATGACTACGGTTTCGCGGATTCAGCAGATCAGCAAGTAGCGGAGAGTTTATTGCACCCATTTTGATTTGACGGTTTTAATTTAAATAACTTTTGTTTAACAGAGTCTTGGAACCAACTTATGCAACAATATATGCGTGACCTTTCAAACTAATAAAATCATCTCAAATGATCAAAACTTGGAGCTTCAAGTTGGTTTCCAAGCAAGGATACTTCAGAAAAACGCACATAATTTTGTTCATTCAACGAAAATTCATTTTTTAATTTCATAGAAAAAGTAAAGACAGGACGCAAGAAATTATGCTGTGTTTTGTTAATTATCATCAGATTTTATTTCTGCGTTTTGTGTTCTCTTCTAATGCCCTTTTTATATAAAAATTACATTTCCAATTTTATTGTTTGTCATTTTTTGTGTTACTTTTTTATTATGTACAACTTCACTACCACACAAATTACAAATGAAAAGATTCAAATTAAGATCACTGTAACTGCTTTTGCTTTTTCGTGTCTTCAGTTGCTGCGTTGTTTCACTATTATTAATTTGCAAGAGAACTCTACACAAGATCGTTGTCCCTTGTACTACTGCAATTTGCCTTTGTCGGTTCGCATCGCGTTCCATTGATGGTCTTATACATTTGTCCGGCAACTTCTAGACTGCTGCCCTAGATTGTATTTTATCTTTCATTTTGTTTGTCTGCATATCATTACTCTAATACTTCGCGTTACACAAAAGATATAACTGCCATATTGCACTTCGTAATCGTTGGCCACCGAAACGGGGACCGAACGCACCCAACCCCACCGGCAAGTGGTAGGTTTTGTAGCTTCCTCAACTTACTCTAACCGCCCGACTTGCCTCTAAACTGGCCCTAGTTGCTTTATTTTATTTATGTTTTGCATTACGATCCCTTTTGCCCGCTCGTAAGTTGATCTGTTGTGCCGTTAGCTTGTGAAGGCTTCACGCTAATCTATTTTAACTTAAAGGAAAAATCACAATCCTCAAGGAGTCAGAAATGATACTATATCTCGCTGCTATATTGCATTATGGTTCGCCTTTCGCTCTTTCTTCCTACCCGGCTGCTACTGCTGCTGATTAATGCCTGTCTTAAAAGTATTGTTTCCATATGTACAACAATCCTAATTTTTTGTTTAAATCTTCAATTGGTTCCCTTTCTATTTTCTGTCTCCTCATTTTCTGCACGTGTTTATTTTGTGTGTGTGTGTCTTAGTGTGTCTGGTGCCCTCCTCCCTCTATTGCTTCGGCCCGCGCATTCCGGACTCGCGTAAGTAGTTCGACTAATATCCAAAACCAGCTACGTTGCTACCACTAGTAAAAGTCACACTATTCGCTAATTCAAGTTGCGCTTCCTGCGAAGGTCAGTGTTGGGCCGCAAACTTCATGCGCTTCTGTTTCTGGCGCTGGTTGCAGAACCAGACGCGCACGACGTTCTTCTTCAAGTCCAGCTTCTCCGCGATGGCGGCGATCTTCTCTCCCGAGGGTCTCGGTTGGACGGCAAAGTAGGCTTCGAGGGAACGCTTTTCCGGTGCAGCGATGGAAGTCCTTTTTCTTGAAAAAAGACTCGATATAGATTACTTTTATTAAAACAACAGCGTACTAAAAAAAAGTGAAAAAACGTGCACCACGGGGCGGGTTGGCGGGCGGGCGGGGAGCGGAACTTCCGTGCCGAATTGGCGTGCCAAAACAAGGGGAGAACCGAGGACACGGGCGTCCGGAATGGAAATAAACGGTAACGAAAGCAACTGTGAAAAAAGAAGGAAAAAGAAGCGAAACAAAAACTAAATCGAAAAATGAAAAACTGCACAACGAAACACAACAAAACGGATGGACATATGTGACGCTAGGACAAAAAAAAAAAACAACAGAATGGAGAGAAAATAAAACGCTACAGAAAGCACAACTTCCGCGAGGCTGCAATCAGAAACCGGCGCTACCTTTTTTTCTCTCCCGCCGGAAGCACGCTCGGTGCATCCGGGTCTCTTCGTTTGTTCTTCGCCTGGGCCTCGGCCTCCTCCAGCCACGCCTGCAGGATCGGTTTCAGTGCTATCATGTTGTTGTGGGACAGGGTTAAGCTCTCGAAACGGCAGATGGTGCTCTGTGATAGTGCACCGACGCCTGGTAACTTTAGGTTCGCTAGGGCTTTCCCGACGTCCGCCTGGGTCACTCCTGGAACGGTGGAGACACAAATTGATGGTGATGGTTAATTTACGGCTCAATGAGAATCGCTTTGCTCTCGCAAGAAATGCATCTATTTTTTAAACCTTCTCCCTTTCTCTCTCTCTTTCACTTTCTTCCAAAGTCGACCACGTTGTCACATCAATCTACTAATTGATTCAGATAGCACAAATAGCGATTTGCTTTCTTTTTCCTGAGGTACAAGATGGAAGATTTTGATTTAATGATCTCTCCTTTTCTCTGTTTAGAATCGGCTGTCGAGAACTAGAAATAAGTCCAGTGATTTCGGATCAACACTTCCAAGGGGTTTCATCTTTACGTAGATCTTCGAATGTGCCATCGCACTACAGCGAATACGGTTGTCCCTAACTGAATTTTAATCGAATTAAATTCTGAGCCGTAAAAGTGATGACAACAATTCTGCGGATATTTTATCGCACCAGTTTTTAACAGATGTTTCAATGCCTATCGGAAAACCAATAACGGTGAGTTATACTCATCGCAAATCACCCGTTTAAATTTACTGCATCTTCAATAATCAAAGCAGCCGTTTGTTCTCGTTCCGGTGGCAGAGCGGGGCATGTTTATTTACTTTGCCATGACATACTTTAATTGAATTGCGACATCTATTCGATTTCCCTTGCGAGGTTGCGCAGTCTGGGGATGTTGCGAAAAACTGATGAAACGCTTCTACAATATGCCCATTTGCAATTCCTACTTCCCTCCCTTCCCCCGGGGACGTCCCGGGTTCCCTAGCAACCGAAGCAAACTGCGAAATTCACCTATTTAAAGCAGGATCATAGCATGAAACCCTCTGCAAAAAAAAGAGGCTAGTCCTTGCCATCCCTCACCCCAGAGCAGAGGAGAAGAGTGAAGTCGCCATAGGTGGTCTATTGGAAAATGTTTAACTTCCTTCCATCGACCGTGACTGTGGCAGTGGCAACCGGTGAATCGCCTCCGGGAGATAGCCTGAAGCGCGCAGGAAGAAAATTAATTTTTACGGTTTATTGGCGTGTCGGTGGCCGTCGCGTTCCTGTGTTCTCAATTTGATGACCAAATTAGGACCGACCTAACAAGAACGACAACAATTTTAACTCTCATTCCGGAGTCAGGATCCACACGCACCGTGCCGCATCTTCACTCGACTTCAATATTCATGATTATTCTTCGTTAACGGTCGTCCGACCGACGCCGCCTGAGCAACCGCGGGCGAAGAAACCCCTTGCCCGGACGGTGGGATAATTAAGATGGCAAATATATATAGATATATATATATGAAAGCCATCTTGCTGCGTATGAATATGAATATTCAAATGTTCCGTGCTCTGCCTTCCGGGGCTTATAACTCCCATTGCAACATTGCAACGGTAGCCTTTGAAGTGTTCTCGGGAAGATGGCAGATCATCAAGATGGAGAGGGAACTCCAAGCAAGTCAGAGAGCAGTGAAAGAGAAAAAGAGAGAGAGGGGGGGGGATACCAGGAAGCGGTTGATTAGAACTCGGACCCCCGGAACTTCACCCGGAGTCCAGCACGAACGGTTCAGGGCTAAAGCTTCTTACCTAGCTTTATTCGCCGCTGCTTAAACCGCTCGGCGAACGCTTCCAATTCCCTGGGATCGGTGTCGGTGTCCGGATGCAGCCCGGCAGCGGCCACCGCGGCCGCCATTGCCGGATGATGGGCCCCCAGGAAGCCATCTGCGAAGATTGCATTATAGGTTGCATTAGAGACGCAACTCCCGGCCGCGCCCGGGTGCTCCCGGTCCGTGCCCGTGTCCGTACTACCTGGCGTGTGGTTTCCGAGGTGGCTGCTGTGATGGTGGCTCATCATGTGGTTCATGCTGTGGTAGGAACCGTGCAGCTGGTGATGGGACGAGCTGATCGGCGTTTCCGCCATCGGCGTCAGCGTGGTCATCGAGCCGGACGGATCCAGCATATCGATGCCGTCCATCGTATGATGCATCTGTGGTGGAGGGAAAGAGAGAACCAAATCTTGGGTTAGTGAAGGCGAGGAAAACGGTAGCGCAAGCCGACTGCTAAGGATATTAATCGACCGACGCACGGTGAGAGCATGCAATCATACGAATCCAATTAAAAACGAAGGATTAGATTGAACATAGTTAAAAAGCTCCACGCTTCTACTTCCAATTAATCGAACCTGGCGTGCTACCATTATAATTTCAAAAAGGTACTTTATGGTATCGAAGAAATATTTTCGTTTCCAACAAATATGATATTAAATTCTACTTTTCATTGGTAGCTACAGGCTCTATAAGCCGGGCCATGTGTTGGCTTTTCTCGAATTATGACATGATTTTTATGTAGGCTAAATTGTAACTCATTCTCCTTTAATTCCAAGTGCAACATTTTACGTTTAAAACACCAGATTATAAGTAAAAAAGTGATATCCGTAAACTGCAAATATTATTCGCGATATGGCGTTCTATGAAATATGTTTTGTAAAGTATTACTTGTAAAGACAAATGTGCCCAGGGAAGTAATAATCAGCCTAAGCAATTAAATAGAAGATTAAATTACTGTTCAAGTCATCCTTTTTGTTTTAAATTTTAAATTTCTAAGAAAGTTTGACTTCATTCGCCTCAAATATACTTCCAACATACAGATACTCATGAACATCTTCGTTCAAATTTTCTTATGTTTGCATTTGATGTTCATATTCTCAGTCTATTCTGGTTTAAGAATTTGCATTCAAAACAAAACAATTCAACTTTAAATTGTTGTAGCCAAATTGTTGGTAAAATTTACACATGGGACTAAAATTAACCTTTTCAAACTCCGGTGGACAAACCGTGGACTAAAGAAATCGAGAGATATCGACAAGAAAAATGATGAAGATGAAATCAATTTCGAAATAATGGTAATTCTCGATTAATTTTTCCAAAAAATTATCGAATACACGACTTTTGCAGAAATCATCCAACTTAACTTCCAGCGAGTAAACTAATCGGCTAGAGACTAATGCATTGATAGCCACTGGTTTGGCTTCTTTTAGAGCCCACATTCATTCTAATGACTAATCAAATTGACCTTAAAACAATGTCAAAAAGCATAGAAATTAAGACCCCCATTATTAATAAATCAGTTGATGGAATTGACATACTGACAATTGGGGTTCATAACAGGAGATGAAATAAAACTTGAGTAGCACAAACATAGTTGAAATTTTGCATAATTTTCTGCGTAGAAATTATCGTGTTTGCAGATTGGTTTTGCGTAGATTTTAGTTATTTTTCAGTTTCTTTTTTAAAATTAATTAAACTTAAAATCAACTTCAACGACATGTGAAAGGGTGACTAGAATAAGAAAGGCTACAATCTGCCTTTTTAAAATTTCGGTTCCTCAGTCTAAATTGTCCAAGAAAATAAAAGTCATATGTAAAACAAATTATGGTTCATGGGCGTTGTTGAGCAACGTATATAATGAAAATATATTCACAGTATAGCCTAAATATATTGTTGAAATTCCTCTCATTCGGGAGCATTTATTCAAAAAGAAAATACATTTAACGAAAATATTTCAAATACACTTACATCAAATCTGTTACTCAAATTGTGATTCTAAGAGAGGAATTAAACAGAATAAGTATATTAAATGTTTAGTTTTGTTAGCATCAATCAGTATTAGAGGAAAAGCACTACTAAACTTAAACTATCTCGTTCACGTGATTCTCCTTTTGTTTTTCGAAAAGGGGAATAAACGGTCTCCCATTTATTTGCATAAACATTATTCATTTCTTTGAACTGACAATCGGCTTACGCCCACCAAAATGGTAAATTGGCAAGACTTTCAGGCACGGTATAAATCAGCAGCATTCCACCAACTTAATAAACTGCAGAAGCTCATCACAAGCACATCCGGACTTCCCGCCAGGCAGTACGGACCCCCACGACCGCCAGAGCAGAGAGAACCCGTTCTTCGGCTATCAAAAAGCAATCGGAAGGTACGCTCGCAAACTAGCCATTTTAATTTTACTCGCACCTTAATTACACCCATTTCATTTTCCGCAACCACCAAACTATAAAACGGACGGGTCCGATAAATCCAGCCAAAAGGATTACGCACGCCGGAGCGGGAAAAACGGTCGGCCCACGCTTCCGTGTGGCAGTGTGTTGGTGCTGTCGGTTCGGGAAAACCCTGCCCACGGTGCCCATAAGCCGACCTTCCTTCCTGTCCGGCCTGCCCACCACCGAATGAATATTAAACAAAGCCGCAAATATTTCCCCATTTGCGGCCAGCGTCGATGGTGCCCGGTTGCGGCCATTGTTGTATGCTCGGGCCCAGAATCGACGGCTGAAGTCGGCCACCGTCCGGCGGCGTTCACGGGAATGGAGCACGCGTGCTGTACCTTGCCGTTTTAATAATGGTGGCCGATAACTTTATTAATTTACATATTCCGATTCCGAACGATGCACCATTCGCAGTTAATTGATGTTTACCAATTTCAAAACTATTTATAACGCACCATGGTGTGCATAAATTTTTGGGAAATTTCTCCATCCGTGCATCCTGGCAGAATGCAGTTTGCCCCTTTTTTGTTGTTGCTACTGCAAATTACCATTGCTACCACCGACGCCACTCGATGCGGCTCCCAACTGCAGCTCGAAAGTGTCAATTATCCTCGAAGGTTCGTGGACGAAACGGGAGTCCCATTGTTCAAGAATGCACTTTCTGCACTCGTCCCTGCAGTGCAAAACGTGTGTTGTGCGCTGAGAATCTGTCTGTGCGGTGCCGTGTAACCTGTTATTCTTGTCCATCCAATTTGGCCGATTTTGTAACGTTTGTTTGTCCTTTCGCTCGGCGTCCTCGGGGAGTGGCTCCGGCAAAACGTCTCCGGCTGTTTGCCTTTCATTAACCCTTGTTTAACCCCTCCGCCGCTCTCGGACCGGTCTCGGTGCTCGATGTAGCGTCGCGTCGTGGATGGACGTCGGGGTTTGGCCTGGAAAGGGCCGGCCGCGGGGTAAATCTATCGGGATACGGCCGGAGAACCGAGAACAAGAACATGGTACAAGAATCTGGCGGAAAATTCAATTCTCTGCCCTCGGCCCTACCCGAAGCAAAAACCGACGGGGAAAGTCTAACGAGGAAAACGGGCTGGCTAGAATCGGGAGCAAAAATTCGTGCAATCCATTTGCTGTTCCTATCCTTTATTGCTCTTCTCGTTCTCGCAGTCCTTTGCTGCCGTGTTACTCTCGTTATGTTCCGCCGGCCACCGAGGAGATAGATCCTCGACAGGGAGAGCATACGTCACACATTACGGTGGTAATTTGTAAATAATGCGTACTGAGGCCTTCCTGGTGAAATAAAGGATAATAGCAATCGAATTGGGGTGCGCTCGGCAAGAAGCCCGACCGTTTGCTGCAGTCCCGTGGCCGCGTGAGGGGGAAGATCATGTTTTAATCTCATCACAATCGAAGCAAAAGTTATTCCCAAACGTTTTAACTACGTACAAATTACGGACAAGGCGGCGCACGTAGGGTAAGGCACCCTTCTGGCGCAGGAAGCAAAGGCAAAGGAAAATCGAGGGGGCGGCAAATTTATTCATGGCCCGAAACAAGTTGGTTACGGATAATGCAAAAATATTGTAGGACACCAGTTGATTTGAAGCTGAACAGCCAGCCCCGGATTTTCCTGTTTTCCGCAGGAGGTGGACTTGGTGGTCGTTATTATGTTTCTTGTCTCTCGCTCTCTCTCTCTCTCTATCTCTTCTTGTTGTACTTAAGTCTTCCCTGGGATCAGGGCTTGCATCAAGTGCGCCCTTTACACTAAAAGGGAAAATATGTTGCCAGATTTTCGAGCTACCCCTTGACGCGCAATACGGCCTCTGAAGTCTCGGAAAGGAAGCGTAAATGAGCAAAAAGAAAAACCCACCCACCCTGCCCCGGCTGAGAAGGGACGCTGAGTTTGTTCCTTGTTATGACAAGCTTTTCTAAACTGTTGATCTTTTCTGTGCTGAACCTTGCCCACTTTCATTCGCTCTCGTTTGGGAACAAGTTAAGACGAGCCTGACGTCCGATGACGCGTCGCCGGTGTGGACTTAGGATCGGTTGCGTCCTGACAGACAGAGAAAAAGAGCACTTGCTTGCCGGCCACTTGAATGTTGACAGATGTTTCCGACAACATCCGCACATACGCACAGGCGAGAGATTACTATCGTGGGACAGGCGAACATCTTAAGCGCATTTATTACCATTACGCTTGTGTTATCGAAATGCACGGGCTCGAGGTTCCGCTTTCCGATTGCAAATGTATCTGACCTTCCCTCCGCTCGCCATTTACATTCTGTCCATTACAGGTTTGGATTGTGTTGCGTACGCAAATGCGTGCAACCATTACCGGTGGAAAAAGAGCAATCCGTTGACCTTCGGTTGGAACGGGATTGGAGGATGGAAGGACATAGCTTGATCCGATTATAGCTAGTATATGATCCAAAGTCCTTGGAGAGGTAACAGAAAGGCAGATCAAGGTAGTATTCCACATGATTGCATCTGGAAATGATGCAATTCAATGTTGAGAAGGACTTAGCATGATTCCAATATTTCTTGGACAATCAAAGATAGAATGTCAAAATGAAAGCGTATGATAAATTAACTCTGCAAAAGTGTACAACATTTCCCTTTTCAAACCACCCTTGAGGTATTTGACAGGCACTTACTCGGCCTCACTTGACAGATTCTTTCTCTCCTTCGCTAATATGGCCTCGAACGCAATCCTGTTTGTTTAAACCCATTAAACGGTCAATCATTGCTGCTAATATAATAAACTACTGCACCGCCTCCGGGCTCCGGTGTAATGAATCGGTTTACAAATTAATTATGCTCATCATACGGCAGAAGAGTCGGTGAGAGTATGCTCATTTGTCAGCCGGAAAGTGCGCCCTCCTTTCTCGCCTGTCTCCCTTTCCCGGGAGCTGATGAGCCTCATTAATTTGCACGGTGTAATTATGAATCTGTCATAGTTAAACTTCCACAACTTTCTAAAACGCTCGCCCGTGTAAGCATTGGGACACGAATTGGGCCATATTTCCGCACTCCGCAGCCGGACGCCGAGACGTTGGGAAAAGAAGATTAATCATTTCGTCGTCGTCGTTGTCGTCGTCGTCGTCGGTTGTTGGAGGGAAGGCATGGCCGCTTTGGCCTGTTCGTGAAACCTGTTGTTTCAGGCTGCGCTTTGGCGTGGTTTCGTCTGCCTGTTGCACGGTTTAATTCTCTTTCCGAGTCCGCGCTTTCAAATGCGCTTTTCCGCATGGTTTTGCCCACCTGACCGGTAAGTAGAGTGGGATCAGTGGTAAGGACAACGGTGGTGAGCCAATGTCGAGCCGTCCGAGATGCGTCCTAATTGAAATAAATGTAACCTTTACGAGAGGCGATAATTTGACCCATAAATTACAATTAACAGCAGCGGCAGCAAGATCGGGAAGGCACGACGACCGACGGCACGGGAAAACCCCAAGGTAAATAGAAACAAATGCACGTCTCGGGGAGTGGTTTTCATCGGATTCATTTCCACATTTCCACATGCGCTTCGATGAGACGGGAAGGTGCTAGCGGCGGTGCGAATCTTGTTTTTCACTCGCATTGTTTTCACCTGCCCGGCCAAGTCCAAGAAGTCACCCCTGCGTTATTGCACAAAACATGCTCGCCAAAAACGACACGCTGCCGTTACGAAACACTCTTACGCAAGTGGAGGACAAAAAAAAAACTCCCACCCCAAATTGGTTTGATTGTTGCTCACTTCCCCGGGTGCGGTGGGGTGCACGAGCTCTAAGCTACCAGGACCGAAAACCACACACTGTATTAACTTGACAGGTTCGTTTCCTGGATAATTTGGCGACGGAGGAGTGAAAAAAGCGGGGACTCAGGCCCTAGTTGGACATTTCCCCTCGAAAGTGGCGAAGGTTTCAGTCCAACCTAGCGAAGAAGCACACGCCAAACGACAGGTGGAAAAGAAAATGACCCACTCGAACTGCCATGAATCTTCTTCCGCCACTAACAAGAGGGTATGAAGGCACAGAGATCTGGGGGTTGTGGAAAGAAAAACATAAACCCCACCGAAACGAGCTGTTTTTCCCCGCAGGACACCCGTTACCCGGTGGACGGCAGCAACAAATGGCTGTTCGGTATTGTTTTGAAGTCTCATTCCGGCGGAAATGAGCTTCCCCAACTGCGTGATGCCGGTTGCCGTCAACACCTAGCGAGAAAAGCCTAGATCCTAGAACTCCTCCCAAGCGTTTCCCAAGATTGAAAACAAAAACCCCAGCACGCGCGCGACATGCGAAAACACCAAAAACAACGAGAGATAGAAATAAAAGAAGAAAGAACAAACGTCGTCGTGGATAAACGTCGTCGGAATCGAATCGAGATCGCCACCGTAATCCGACCGGTTTTACGAGACTTAGGACAGTCTAATAAAATGGTCCGCTACCAGCAGTGGCAGACGTTAAGAAGTTTAGCATCTTTTCCGAACGGAAAGAAGAGTAGCTTCCATGCGCGGGAGGGCCGAATGACATCTTTGACCCTTCAGAACCGGGGACGGTGTGTGTTGTGTTGTGTGTCAAGAGGACGTCGTACACGATCTAAGACATTCTCCGCGCTGCACCAAAAGGGAATCCTTTTGAAAAGCAAAGCAATCCTCGACGAACGACCATTTGGAGGAACATGTTACTGTTGAATGTACTTGGGCTTGGTTTGGTTGGTGTTGTGTGTTTTTTCTTCCAACTTCTTTCTTTTATTACACTGCCTATAAAAGCAATTGAGTTCTCCCCGGAGTGCATAACCTCCGTGTTTCAGCACGCTACGGTACGACCCTTCCCCGTGACGGCAAAGAACCAATCCCCTTTCCTTTCGCCCTGGCTGGTGTGATGTTATTGTTGTTTTGGCTGGTGTCGATTTTTTTTTTGTCTATTTCAATTTTTCCTCCTTGCCAACCGTGGCATCACAATCGGAGTTGATGCTTGCTTCATACTCAAAAACGTATTATTATGGTATCTCGTCGTCGCATCACAATTTTCCCTCGGTGTTTTTTCGTTTCTTCTCTAACCCTCCATGGTGGTGATCTCTTTTCACTTCATTTCCCGGGGGTTCGAGCCCCGGTCTAGCCGGGCAATTAGGTACGGAGCGGTACACCGAAGGCCACAGGAAGGCCCTGGGTTCGCGCAGATATACGGGCAGGAAACGAGCATCTGCCATGATCCGGGGACACCGGAATAAAAAAGAACAGCACAGATTGACGGTGGCAGAAGATCACAGAAATCCTATTAGCGTACCCATCATCAAGTGCTTAAGATCGACAAGCACCGATAGGGTGCGGAGAACTTGAGGCTCTGGAGCTCGCTGGCTGGATTTAAGTGAACAGGGGTGCGAAGTAACAAATCTGAGCGGTTATCGGATCGGAGCACAGCCGAGATCGGCGGTTATCTGCGATAGGAGATCAACGCCAAGAATCACTTACTACGGGTTAATAAAATTCACGCAATCGAAGAAAGCCTCGGAGCGAAGAATGAGTCGGGTTTCAGTTTTCAGCATAAGTGTGATGCATATCATAATCGATAAGCAAGAAGATAGAGTAAAAAAGGGAATAAAAGACACGAGGAAAGCATACAAATTGGCGAACCAAACAAACTAACTGGGAGAGTGACAGTCGCATCATCATTTACATATTCATTATCATCTTCTTATCTTCCTTACCTTGATTTAAGTATTGCTTAAGCCATTGGTTTAGAGTTAAAATATTTTTTGTTTCGTTTGAGTTTGGCTTCCTCTGCACGATTCGTTTATATTTAATTTCATTCTATTCATTTTTGCTAAAATGAATGCTTAGTGAAATTTTCATTTTAAGTTTTTGAGCCAAATTAACTGAACTATCAGACAAAAGATTTGAACTATGGCACTTTAAAAGGAAGTATATTCTGGTTCGTAAGTTCGAACGCAAAAAATTAAAACCGAAGCTACCGGACTAATTCAATTAACTGCTTTCATCACCGACAAAAAAATCTTATATCCAGCCTAACACTGAATTAGTCCTCGGAGATGAAAAAAAAAGGTATTGCTTGAAAAAAAAATGAAACCCCGATATTTTCATCGAGCAAAAGTGTCCATCAAACCGGGCGTTATGATATTTTCATTAAATGGATGCTTCTTCCGTGCTGAAAAATAAATTCATCCCAAGAATCTGAGAGTTGATATGATTTTTTTTTCCTTTCATTTGTTCATCCGTTAGTTTTTCGGTATGAGGAAAATTTTTCTGTCCTTTTGGTTTTTTTTCTTGTTTTAATTTTGTGGCGGGATCCGGCGCCTATTTTTTTCATTGTTTTTTTCTGTTTTATGAATCCTATCACCGGTTGTTTCAGCTCTCCTCGTTTCGATACGCTCCGGTTCGGCCTACTTCAATTTATTTTATTTCACGATAACTTTTGTTTTATTTTGATTCGATTTTTCCGAATAGCCCAAAGGCGCAGCAACAACAACAAAAGGAACAAAGGCATAAAGCGCGCACACACACACACACACACACACGCAGCCGTGGTCTGATGAAATGAAACGGATTCCATTGAGCGAAACGGCCGGCCGGGCGCACTAGCGGCGAAACGTGCAAACGAATTGGCCATTTCCGGACGGCATCAGCCCGGGAATGGCAACGGCAATGGCCGTACCGAACCTATTTTCCCGGAGCAACAAAAAAAAAAAATACGGGGAAAAGGCGCACAGCACCGACCAAAAACACAATACGTGGTGACGCGGCAGCAGCAGGGCGGGTTGGTTGACGGGGGGTTTATCGCGCAGGCGCACTCCCCAAGCCACCCCGCGGGGCCATCCCCAAAAAGGCTCGGCTTCCGGTATACTAAAAGGCTTTTCCAAGTCCCTCCCTTTTCCCCATTCTCCATCGCTCGAAGAGCTGCAAGGCACAACCGGATGAATGTTGTTTCGACCCGTTTCGATTAGTTTCCGGCCGGGAGAAGCCGGGCCAGCGAGTGGCACACAGTCGAACCATTCGGACCACCGTCGAACCAATAGAATAGATTTATTCAAATGTTTCTCATAACTGAGAGCGGTGGGGAGGGGCAAATGGGGTGGAAGCGAAACGAAGGGAACACAAAGCGAGCGCCGATGAAAGGGACCACCGTAATGGAGGATGCTTTCCGATGCATGAAAACCCCCCCAGGGCAGCAGTATCGATCTGTTCACGCACACCAGCTCGCTCGGGACGATTGTTATTGTGGCTCCGCAGGAAGTGGGATGTCCTTTCGGATGCCATTTTCCGTGGAAGGGACCGGTGTTGTCCAGTGAACCGGATTACCAGCGTCGACGGTCGATGCCAGGACCGCCAACGTTCGACAACATGGACTTCTGTCTTCTTTTAAATAAAATCAACAGTGCTGCTTTACGTAACAAGCGACTGGTCGAACTTCAAAGATAATGTATTGTTGCCTTTGTCAAACTTTTCCCAAACCAATCATGTGCAACCAGCCTGGCCACAATGGACTGGACGATTCGGGCAAAGAGTTACGAAGACCCTTTATCCAGCGGAAAGGGGATTGCGCACGGGACGCTCCATCAAGCAGAAAGAAGCGGCTCCACTTAATTTGTTCGCCCACTTTCCACCATCGGGCGTGGATTTCCACCTCGGAGCCGTTGAAGCTGATATCGATTTTTCCAAAGCTCACGCTAAAACCACCCCCACCTCGTCCCACTCCTCCGTCTGCAGCCAGCTTCTTCTCGGTCGTCGTCCTTGTCGCCTCCATCGTCGGCGTTGGCCATTATTTATTTATGAAGGCTTATGCTTTTCGACAACTCCGACGGCGACGAGGAGGGGTGGCCGGCTTCCGAGCAACGGTGGCATGATCCATGCCGCTCACTTCGGTACGGGGGGATGTGATTTACTTTCGAGACGGAAGGCTTCTCCAGCCCGTTCGTTGTTCCTGCCGTGCTGTGCCTGGAGGGGTCGCCTTAAAGACGCATTGATTAGCGTAGGAGGATGCTGACAAGATGCCACTGGAAGGTTTTATCTTCCGATTAATGCAGCTTTTGTTGGATCTAAACAATGGGCTAGAGTATAAACAGCAAGAGCAAACAATTATGCCAGTGTCCAATCGGTAGCCGTCCATCAAATTCAGAGCTCAAACAATTCCATTCCACGTACCTTCAAGCTTAATTGCATTCAAACAGTTTTATTCCGAAAAAATCTTTTTAAGTAATTTGTAACATGAAAACAAGGGGCCTCGAGGACATACTTCGACTGAAACAACGTCATGACTATTATTTTGAAGCCACAAAATTCATGGACTGAAATAAATTATTCGTTATAACGTAAATTGCATAATGTTAAGTTACTAGTGTATATTCACGAAGAACAAACTTTTAGTAACTTCAGAACGCTGGCACATTAACATAATATTTGGTAAGTCTATCTTAGAAAATACTATATTTACATCGAATGAATCTGCGCGACCATATTGTTCATCATGGAGGAGAAGGTAATGTTTTATTATATGCCTAGTGTTTCTCACTGCTTCGTCTCGTTAAAATATGTTAAAAAAATTAAAAAAATTCTACCTGAGTAAAACTTGTCCATACTCCTCATAGCCCTGCACAGGATTGTGATGAGGTCAATTATCTATTCGATATAATAATATTCTTTCCACGAAGTGTAACAAACAAATTTAAAGGAATCGATGGATGATTGAAGATTCATTACATAAAACCCTCCCCGCCTGTACAGATCATCTCAATTCTACCTTACAAGGTTGGTGATATCAACTTCAATTTACGCGCGCGTGTCTCAACTCTGTGCAATCTCATTTAATTCAGTTAAACTACATATTGACTGTATCAGGAAATCTGTTGGACACCTTTGAAAACCAAGGAGTTCCAGGCCCCTGCAGTCAGGTAGTTTGAAAGTCTCGGTTCCTTCGCTTTCCGGGTGTAGTGGTGATGAATATCCGAACCTCGTAGCACCCTCTCACCCTAGTACTCCGGCAAATGACCTCTTAGAAACTTGTGTATGAATATCATAGTCCAGTACACAACTCCTTGCCTCACTGACGTCCACTGCAAGATGGTCTGCATAGTAAATAACAATTCGGCATATTACATACAGTAGCCGAGAAAGGACGGAGAAGTTTACCTAGCCGTAAACTACACATTGATTTGAAACACCAAAATAATGAGTGCAATATGGCTAAACAAAGTAAATTTAATGTCGTAAGTTCTTCTCATTCTTTCATTGTTCTGTCGCTATTTGCTTCATCCATATGTTTTTATTTTATTTTAATGACTCGTTTTCTAAAGCTACCTGTAATCTTTACCAACTTTTCCAATCAAAACGATGTCGACAAGAAATACAAGACAAGCATGTCTTGAAAAAAAAACAAGCAATGTCACAAGCATCACATTACACTTTGCACCAAAACTTGTCCAAAAGTAATGTGCACCGTTTTGTACCAACACACGTCCTCATTCTATTCATTGCGCCCTAAGTGGCGTAAGTAAACACAGAAAAAGTGCAACCGGTTCCGGACCGGGCAGGGCAAAAAGAAATAAAAACAACTATAAAACAATTTCCACCCGGTTGTCCACCATTAAACTGTGGAAATTTTATGCAGTCGCCGGTGGCAATCGAGGGCGAGCTGCAGACGACCGCAGCTCCGGCACCGCTACCCCCGCTTGGCACAAGGGCCTTCCTGGTGTCACGTAAAGTGCAATTTCGGTTTGTTTCTCATTACAGTAATTGATTTTGTTTGTGATCAATTACAACCGTGGCGGAAGCGCTGCGATCGACAAAATGGGCACCGGGCGAAGCATGAGGAGAAGAATGAAAGCACGCAGGAAGCAAACAGAGGGGGGGGGGGAGGGGAGTACAAACTTGTGCCTCCACTTACATGCAATCATAAATATCAATTGAAACAAAATATCTTTACACTGCCTGCGAAGCGGCGGTAGCGAAGAACCGATGCACGGAGAGGCAACGCCATCGGAGGCAGCGGAGGCACGTGTCGGGCACGTGGCGGACACCTCCTCCGGGAGGGCCACGGGAGAATTGAGATGTCGTAACGGTCCGACTGGCGGCGTCATCGTCGCCCATCGAAATGACGGAACACACTCGAGCGCCCGGGTCGTACAACAAAAGGCCGAGAAAGAGTGTGAAGCGTACCTTTTGCGTCGCGAAGGACGCCGTTACAAGTGGCATCCTGGGGACGCTCCGGTACCCCTGGAGTGTTGAGGCGGGGATGTGCGGGTTAGTGACGAATCTACATGTCCAGGGGGTTTGCGGGAAGGCGGTTGTTTGATCGGCTGCGCACGCTGGGCGCGCTTATGATAAGCGGGAGCACATTTGAAAATGTTTTATCAACAAGCCTCATTGTGTTATATTATGCATTGAATGGGCCCTTTGGGGGGATTGGTACGGAGATAAGAGGAAGACGCAAAAAAGGTACAAGAAACAGTGAGCCCCGAACATTGGTCGTTGTGCTGCTCGGAACTCCCCGAAGGTAATAATGGGTAAGTTTTGCTTTGCTTGCTTGCTTCCTTTCCCTGCTGAAGGCAAGAAGGACCTGGGTCTAGTTTTCATTTTTTGCATCCCGATTGTTTCTACTTTAGTTGTTTATGCGCAAGATGAAAAGCCCAGTCTTCGCCCAGCTCGAGGGAGTAGAGAAGAGCTCTAAGCGAATCGATGGGGCAAGTGATAGAAGCAATAAAAGAGAAATAGGAGGCAACGGAAGAGTATTCCCACCAGAATGCAATTCCATATCGCTCGAAAGGTAAATGACTACGTGTCGGTGTGTTTTTTTTTTGTTCCCCAACAAAACGGTATGGCTTACGCAGGGCTTTTTTTATCTTTTGCCAGTTGTTTTTCCTTGATGGTCTCATTTGGATATCAAAACCTTGAGAGAAAATAAAATAAAAACGTCCCTTCCGATGGCGAACCTCTGAGGGGAGTAGAAAGCCAATAGAAACGGAGCCGGCAACAATCTAGCACTTGTTGTGTCGATCCTTGTCGAAAACCGTGTCTTTAAACAATCAGGAAAATGCCCACGGCGCCGGCAGGGGTTCGATCGTTGGCACTCGACACCCGCCCGAGAAACGTGCCACGTCAATTCGTGGCAAATTAGAATGGGAAACGCACAATTTCCCGGCAGCTATTTTGCCGAACTGCCCCGCTCTCTTGGTCTCTCTCGAAGGTTGGTCGTAGGGAGAAGAACACTGGTGCCGGGGTCGGTTATGGCCGGGAGTAAAAATCACATTTGCTACACCACTCGTTCCGGTGGTTGCCGAAGGCCATTCCGAGTTGCGAGGCAGGACGGTGGAGGTTGAATGCGAAGAATAAGGAGCCATTGAGGTCGAACACTGGGGAAGACCGAGGGGGCGGCCGAGAATGTGCACGGATGTGTGCGCGGGGGTGGGCCGCAAATCGCTCGGAGGAAATTGAAAATTATTTTAATCCACCCGCCGCACAGCGGAACAACAATGCTAACGCCAGCGGCCACCGGCGCCAGCAAGAGGAGCGCGATTATGCTGGTTTGATTGTTTAAAACTCAGCCTTACAACTACATCCCGGCAGCAGCTGTCGAGCGGGGCGTAATGAAGGGAACTTGGTGTGTGTGCTTATGTTCCGCATCCCGGGAAGGGGACCGAATAATAGGATAATTGTGAAACGGCGCTCAGTTTTCCGCCGAGTGTAGGTAGGTGCGTATTTTTATGCGCGTCGAACAGCTTGTCTACGATAACGATCGGCGTCTTCTGGCTTAAGCGGAAACCCTCCTAATCGGTTGTAATTATCGCTAAAGATTACCGGTAATCGTTATCTAATTCTACTATTCTGGCAATAATCCAAACTTGCTGTTCGATAATGGAAAAGGAGTAGCAATTACTAAAATTTGTTTCATCGAATGCAATCTTTCAACAAAAGGGTAACGGGAAGCATAGTCAATATGTATATTTTTTGGTGCCAAAGTTTGCGCTAATGGTCTCGACACTATGGTGGATTTTTCAACAGCTTTAAACATTAAATCTGCTCACTCTGTGATGATGAAATGCAAAGCTAGACAAGATTTGAAAGAAAAATGATTCATAAAAATACTATGTCCTGGATTGCATTGGCTGAAAGAATTTTAATTTTTCAGAATAAATGTTTGTTTCTGTTCCGCTTTGAAATCTCAAACTATTTCTTCATCATCCTTTCTTTCTAATCTCAACACATTGCTTGACTTGGTTGATTGAGGGTCCGGCATAGCCGAGCGCGTACACCGGCTTGAACACGACCCAAGATGGCGTGGGTTCGAATCCAGACCAAATCCTCCGCCGGTACGAAGGATTAACTATCCACGTACGTTAAAAGGAGAAAAGGTCTCATAAGTCCTAAAAAATGGTTAGGCATGACCAAAATTGGTTGTTACGCCAGGAAAGAAGTAGAGAAGCGCAGCACCCCAAAAATTATTTGGTTCATTATGGAGCCGCCTGGTGTTTTCTTGGCGTTGGAATCGCAACGGAGGAATTAAAACAAAATTATTGTGTCAGAGAGTTAGAAACATACCTTCCGCGTTTCAAAAGGTATCGAAACTTTTAAGTAATTCAAATGAAAATCTAAACTAACAAACGCACGAATGACTACAAGTAGAAAAGGTTTCGATGACGTACAAATGCTCCTACCTGTAGAGGCCTCTGCGGAGGTGCGCCCATCCCGTGGTGGTACATGACGTCGTGCTTGAGCTGCGTTGCCATCTGCGGGTGATTGTTCTGATGCTTGCCAATATCGACGGCAGCGAGCGCCTCCGCCCTGCTCAGGATCCCATCGTTCAGGCCGGAAAATATGTCTCCCTGAAACGAAACGACCAGAGAGAGAAAGAGAACAGTTGCTGTAGCCCATGCATGTACCGGCAAAAGTGTTGGATACACCTGCATAATGTATGTTCCCGCTTCGACGAACGGAAGACGAAGGAAGAGGTAACGGGGGATAGATGGGAGTGACAGGATTTCCATCCCGAAAGCTAAACGACGAACAGAACCGGCATTTTCTACACAATTAAAAATCCACATGCCATCCTCCGGAGCATGGATCATAAATTTCCATTTCCGAAAGGTGCCGCTTGCCTGCCCTACAACCCGCGTCTCTGCAGCCGGCAAGCCCAACGAACCATCTGACCATCAAATTTCATGCCGACGCCTTTCTAATTAACGTCAACAGTCCCCGAGGAAACATTTTTGAGCAGCCAAAATCAAAGGGTTAATTGTCACTTCTCGGTTTGCTGCGGCTGCTCATGATGACGACGATGATGAGGATGGCCCCAGCAGCGCAGCGCAGCCCACAACCCTTACACAAACACACACACACACACACACACAGACACAAATCAAAAGGGTTCGGCCGAACGCGACACGGGTGGGCTGGGAAGCTTATTAGTTATCTTGTAATAATTTTGCCACCAGATTGCTTACCAGCTGGCCCCGGATGAGCTCCGGGTCGGTGATGGTTTCGATTTTACAATCAACGTGAGGGATTTCCCTCGATTGTTTTCCACGCTGATGCGTTACGTTGCGAGGTCGCAGATCGATCAGGGAAGGGAGCAGGGTCAGGATGCAGAGTTTAAAGAGTGGGTATTGGGTGTTTTGGGTCGTCGTGGCACTGGGCATATGTATGTGTGTGCCATCCCAACTTGAGAGTGGTAAAAGTTTAATGATTTTAAACGATTTCTAGATTCAGAAGCCGGTCGTTTGTGGGGTTACAATGAGATCGTTAAAATAGAGTGTGATTGTGCGTAGCAACAGTTCCCCAATTTATCACCCCGATATTCGGGGCTTTTCGTGGTACAGTCCCGAGATGTTAATGTCAATCATAAAAGTTATGATTTGGTCACTGAGAGAACTATCAACGTAACCTCAATTTCCACAAAAAAGGTGCCCAACTCAATCCATGCACCACCATTTTTTTTATTATACAGCTATCATTATTATATTGTTTACTTTTTCTCTACAATTCGAAATGGTACTTTATTGTGCTAAAAAGATAAAAAAAATCTATGAAGAATCAAAGTATGAGAAACAATTGTTAAAAACAGATTTCACTGCCTCAAGTAAAGGAAATAAATTATTCTCTGTAAAAGTATCAACTAGAAGCATCTTTACTTGAAAAAGTATCGACCTTTAACGATTGGACGAACGAACGTCTAAATTTAAACTTTTAAGAGTTGTCTATAAGCCCAAAGATTAATTCTAATTTTATTCTTTTCACCCAAACATTTGACAAACCTACAAAAGAAAAGGAGTTTTACGAATTGACAGTAAGATGTCATGGCAACCCACGAACAAAGTATGTATCACATTTTTTAAGTATTTTTATGGACTTTATATCTGTATAAAATTTTTTTGATGACCTCAAGGTGCAGATTCTAATTCCGACCATTTTGGAACCCCCAATCACCAGATTCCATCGTTGACTTGTAAATCATTTGATCCACTTACTTTTAGACCTCCACTGCTCCATTGTTTGCGTAGAGCCCTAGAATTCGGGAATAACACCGTAAAATCCCCGTAAATAAAAGAAGTAAGCAGATAACCGCATCATGCAATTCCTTCTGAGCCAATTTGTCATTCCACGCAGCGAACCGAAACCCAACCGGGTGCTCGCACCCAAAGCCCAAATAAATTCGATAATAAACTACGTTAGCGAACAAATCGGGACAGGAAAATCCTTCCACCCACAACCAATCACCGCACGGCCCGAGATCAATGTTCTCGATATCCTTGCTCCGCAAAAGGAAAGCAGGGGAGCAATCGTAATCCTAATTTAACGGAAACTTTTCCCGAAAGTACAAGTGGGTGGTTTACGAATCATTTGATCCAATTTGGATTCGAACAGGGCAGAAATACGAAGGAGGCGAACAAGGATGGAATCCCACTTCTAATTTTCGTAAACCACCTCAGCGCGGGGCATTGTATCGAACCGGCCCGGCCCTGTTTCGGTGGGAAAACAAAACTCCTGCCGACGGTGGGGACTGTGACGTCGAAAGAAAGCCGTACACCATATGTTTGGATTTTTGATGGATGATGATTCGTTGGAAAGGCAAAAGTGCGTGGGAGGCTGGCGGAGTGGTGGAAGGTGGTACAAACATACTGTGTTACGTTAATGCC
Source organism: Anopheles atroparvus (assembly GCA_914969975.1). Taxonomy (NCBI): domain Eukaryota; kingdom Metazoa; phylum Arthropoda; class Insecta; order Diptera; family Culicidae; genus Anopheles; species Anopheles atroparvus. The sequence goes on from CAJZCY010000001.1 coordinate 13,846,249, forward strand.
AACCTGTCGAATCGATCCTCGCCCGGCAAAGGGATCATCGAAGGGACGGGAGGCCGGAGACACCTGAGGGCAAGCACGTGACCGGATGTTATTTGTGGTTTTTGCGGCACTCGCTCGAAACGCATGGGCCCGAAACATTGGGCCAGTGTAGTGGAAACATTAAAAAAAAATACAAAAATATAGTGTAGCGCACAGCTATGCCCTCCCTCCGACACACATACGCCCAATTCACAATTCACAATTGAAGCAACAACGAACCAACGGGGCATTTTCATCGGGACCACTCGGTTGTGGTTGCGGTCAAGCAAAAAAAAAAGAAAAGAAATGCTATGTGTATGTTTAATCTACAACATATGCTTCGAGTTGTGGACAATGAAACAAATACATACCCTTCCACGAGCGAACATAAAAAGCTACAATACTACAGTTTCAGAGACCCCCTTCCGGGTTGGATTGTTTGGTTTTATTTTATTTTTTCTTTCATCGCACCGCTCCGGTAAATCGTTTACAAATCAAGATCGATATCAGATGCCAGGAGGCGTTGAGTGCCCAGTGGCTCTAGGAAAGGGTGATCCCTATCGGAAATGGGACATTTCCTGCGCACCTAAATTGCTTCTCGAAAAGCTACAAAAATTGGTGCAGTACCTGCAAAGCATTGGCAGGATCCTCAGTAGAAAGTACAAAAAGAAAATTCACAGCTGTGCGATGGATTGGAAAAAAAGTGGAAACATCTCTTCGCCCGAAAGCGAGGACAAATCCTCTCACATAAAACAACGGACAACATCGGCGTTCGGGGTGTGCAAAGGGCTACATAAATTTGTTAATTATCATACAAAAGCACTTGATGTCAAGAATCTCTCACCCCGTTCGGGGTCCCCGTAGGCGGTTTCGATGGTTCTCCTACCCTCGGCGACTCTTGAAAGTCTATCGAGCCTGGCCTGTGGTACAACATTACGCCCGAAAAGCCACTCTCCATGACCGACCGAAAAGAGAAAAAAAAATTGAGCGAAAGAGAAACCTCCGAGGGGACAAAGGAAGAAAATCGAGAAATCATCATCCACCGGGTGACGGGAGGATGATAAAATCCCTCCCGAACGCAACCCATCGATGAAACCTTCACGGGGTTGAAAAGATGCGGTGGTACACGGAACCCATTTCCGTGGCAGCTTGGGAGAGGAGAAGGGAAGGGACGCGGGCGAGCATAAAAAGGGTCCTTGTCGTTAACAGCTCTTACAGGGCCTGAACCCTCTGCCGCCGGTCGCCCTATATCATGGTTTATTTTCCGCAGTGGGTTTATTTTATTTTTATTGAAGGACTTCCCAACTGTAACAGGTGTATTTATAGGGGTTTATGAAACAAGGGAAATTGCAGCTTGATGGCGTGCGCCCCTACAACCACCTACACCGCGCCTGCCGGGTGGACGGGGTGGAGGGAACATTTATTTACACTTGCTGCCGCTCTCACACACGGCGCCCGGCATTGCCTCGCCGGCTCAAGGGGAAACGGTTCAGCGGCATGGCTATTATTTGGTCCCGGCACACATATTTTCTCCCCTTATTATTTCAACATTGATTTGCTCGAACTTTACCTCACCAGCGGCTGCCTGCGCAGTGGCTTACACACACGCACGCCTCGTACTTTGGTGGTTCGCAGTTTTCTCAAAATCGCTGTCAAAATTTCTGCGTCACCAATTCCACAGTGTTCCTGCGCTGCACGACAGAACCGAACGGGTGGGGGCAAACGGGGATGCAGAGGAGTGTACCACCAAAGTGCACCAGAAGTGGGCGAGCGTATAATTTGGATAATTGAAACATGTGCCAACCGTCGGAAAACTAGCCGGAAAACCGTGGACGCCAAGGGGGAAAAACGCGGTACGCTCGCAACCCGCGTTGAACCCTTTCGCTGGACGTCGGTCCACCTTTTTTTCTCCTTCTACTTCTCCGCACGCCCATGTTGGTCACGGGTCGCTCCATATGTCCTATTTCACGACGCGAAGTGCAGTGCCATACCGTCATGGCACAATGTGTTTTTCCCCGGAGGAAATGCCGTGGAACGGGAGAAATGACATAATGTGTCCAGTTATAAACGTCCGGCCGTATCGTGTGCTTCATTGTCGGCAAAGCCTATTTCCTGTATTCGCGGTCGATGGTGGGAGGATGGTGGTGGATTTGCGGAAGGGAAAATGTGCTGGTCACCTTGAAGACAGTTATTTTTCTCTTTGTCACCTGTCAAAAACCAAAAAAAAAGAGTACCAACCGACAACAGCAATAAGGCGGGTAATTATATTTATGGATGGCAGTTGTCAAAGTTCTTACATCAACATCGAAAGTGCTGGGCACAATTTTCGTAGAAACACTCAATATCAAGTATGTTACGATTTAACGGTTCCCAAAAAAAAAAAAGGCGCCACATGTGGTTCACGAACGAAATGGGAGGTAATAACATTAAGCCACGTCAATACAGCTTCTTCCCACTTCCGCACGTGCCAGCGAGGAAGTCTCACCGTTGTTTGCAGACCTTCCTGACTGATTTGTGATGAAATGACCATTTGGAAAGTCAAAGGCGCATCGCGGCTCCATTGGAAGGTGGAGCCTTTGCTCCCAAAGATGATATCGAATCAATCTGTCAGCTCATTTTTTGTCTTTTCATTTCCGACGTACGCTGTCAACGCTGCTGGCCAACACGAGTTCTAGTATTTCTGGAAACTGTCCTGTCTCGCTTGCATCACGGGTGCTAAAATTTCCCGCCGCAACTTTTGACTTCAACAACCGGTTCAAATGATTAATTTCATTCTAGAGAGAAATGGAAGTAACTGGTAAACCAACCATTTTTTAGCCTTATTTCATAAAAGATCATAAAACTGTGTAAGGAGACTGAGGCCCAGAGCTAGCAGATGCTTCATGTAGCAGCTTGCAGATATTTGAATATTAGCTCCGTCTCTGTATATCACTCCTCTACCGATTTTTAATTAAATCTATATCAGAGGGTGTAAAAATACGTAAATCGAACTTTTATTTGGCCTCATCATTTGTACCCTGAGCATTAGGAGAAAGGATCCTGGTGAACAGTGATCGCTGCTCATGAAGAAGAGAGGATTGACGCTAGGTCTTAGTGTAGCTAAAAATCCTACAAAATCAACATTATTGCAGGGAATTTACAGGAAAACAACAAAAAAGTCGACAACATTTACACAGGTCCCTCAATTAAAAACTGTCTTCGTACAAAGCCCTCAAACTTATTAATAACCAAAGTATTGAAAAAATAAACCAAACAGAGCCATGAAAAAATAAATTTGTTTACCTAATGTTGTAAAAGTCACAATGGTGTTAATTAATATAAAACCGTTTAATATACCACATATTTTAATAAAAAACATGCTAATATACATATTTCAACTATTAAAAATGTAGCAAGGCTGTGGTACTGTAAGTTTAAATGGTTGGAGTCAAATTATATGCCTTTAAAATGGTATTTAAATTACGAACTTAGAACAACGAATTCGTTAATCTACAGATGCACATCACTTAACGCGTTCGTGTTAATCCTGAACCGATTTATTATTATAGCATACTTAATCCAACAAAAAAAGCAAATAAAATATATTTTCAACCGTCATTGGGATGTGCATAAATATACTCAGCTTGTTTTTTTAGGGTTTATACGAATTTGCTCAATAAGGTACCTTTTACCTGTTAATGTACCTTTAATACACACCAATGAACCATTTTTACGGACGTTGACTCAACGATATGCGTCGTTTTCAGCAAAGCCACATTGGAACTATCTAGGGTACTTCGAGGACGATGCGATTTCCCTCCGATTCAGTGGAGGCAAAAGAGAAAGGTTCGTTAACGGCGTGACATATGTGTCAAGAACGGAGAGACACAGGAACGAACTTAGTACCATTTCGCCCGACGAATGTTAACTCTCCGACCGGTGACAGCCCGAAACGACATTTCCGATCAAACGACACTTAAAACATTACAGTAATCAATAAGGAGGCGGACAAAAAACAATCCCGTTCATACCTTGGGCTGGTGGCGGAGAGCAAAAACTCACTTATACACACACCATTGCTGATGTCGACTACCGAAACACGAGTGTTGGGTTCGTACTTGCCATGGCGCATATCCTTGCACGTGTGTAAACTTGTGTGCGACGTGAACGATCGATAATCATGCCACAGTAAAGGAAAAAAAGCACCAATGCTTCTCACGAGCGGCAAGTGGACCGAAAGTTTCCCTTCCCAGCGAAAAAAAAGGGCAAACACCAAACAAGCTGGAAACTTTTTTGTGTGTTGTAAATTTAGGCCTAAGGGTTGTCTAAGTTTACGCCACGCGCAAGAAAAAACACAGAGGTAAAACCGCAACATTTTCAAGGACCGTTGCCACTCGTGACTATTGCCCTTGGCTGGTCTCGGTGCTGGTTTCGAAATCTGGCCTAAAACTACACCAGTACAACATTTTTCGTAACACAATTTTCCGTTTCACATTACGTTGCAGCTTCTCGGGTGCTAACAAAATGATACACATTATTCGGGCAGCAGAAAATCACCGCCGGACGTGCGGGAATAGGAAAGAAACCTTTTTCCGTTGAACTTTCCTAACTACATTTTCCTGCAGTTTGATTCGTCTTATTTTCTGCCAAGCACGAGACGCAAGCGTCCTTTCCCGAACGAGATTTCCTCGACCAGTCTTAGCCAAGTTGAAAAGGTTAGCAATTAAAACAGAACGTCACTTACATTGTGCCTAGGGGACCAGGAATTGCACATCAGGGAGGCGTCTTCCAGAAATCGACTCTGAAAAATGAGAAAGAAAAAGAGCGATTAAAATCCTGTTATAATTCAAACCTTCACCAACTCCATACCAATTTTCATCATTTACGATTTTACCATTGCAGCAAAACAGAGTCATGCTCCAGTACAATGTTGCCAAATGTTGCCAATGGCAAGGAAGATTGGCAAAGCATACCAGAACAATGTTCATAGACTTAAGTTATTAAAATCAACATACTACTAGTAGCAAACAAAAAGGTAAGGTGCCTTTATATCCCTTTTCTAACGACCGCCGGTAAATAACCAGTGAAATACGGCTCATTTTATCGAGGCCGTTCTCACGCCGGGATGCGGTCATCTGAAACTACCGATTTGCATATCGCCCGTATCGGCAATCCGAATCACACTATCACGTCCCTGGCCGGCCGTTGGCGGAATCACATCATAAAAACCCGACGAAGTCCAAAGCCAACGTAATTACACCGCGCAGTGTATGCGAATGCGAATTTCGAGCGGTCCATGCTGCGCCTCGGACAGCACTGCGAGACCTTTGAGACCATCGTGAAGAGAGGGATTAAAAAAAAAACCTACAACAGGGAACCATCCACCATCCGGCGTCCGGCAAACGTGAGAAAACCGCGTACCACGTACCGGCCATCAAAACCGTTCCGCAAAAATTAAAGCCAAGAATATCAATTTAGTGGACAATAAATTCAGCCGCTTGTTGAAGCCGAAAACCGGTTGAAGGCGAAATGGAAGGGGCGGGGTAGTCGTCGGAATCGAAGAAAAACACCGAACGTCGCAACTTGATTATGGGAACGTGTGTACGTGGGGTAGACGTGTCAGTTCCTTTCCGCATTTCGTGATACGGGGCGATGCGGTTTTTCTTCGATGGAAGACTGCTTTCCCTTCGTGCAGCTTTTATTTAAACCGTCTCAGGATACATAGGATAACTCCAGCAGGTACTGTAAAATGCACCATTCTACGGCCGAGCCGTTTGATATATTTCGTCACCTTTTCTTTGTTCACCGTTCAGTCGGTGCGAACCGATTCCCGTCGGCTTGCGGAACGACGAAATTGGTCCAAAAGGTAACAAATGCCCTGGAACCCGACGGGGAAGGCAGTTTTCTACGCGTGGGCCGAATGGAACTATTGATGAGTCCTTAGAATATGGCACCTTTTGCACCTGCTAACTATTTCAGAACACCTCTCCCTCTACGCGTTGTTGCCTAAAGAGAACTTGGTTTGTGCACCTCTAAGTTTTTTTTTTTCCTCACCAGGTTCAACAGAACTCGCACTAACGGAAGAAACCGACTGTTTAGAAATTTATCGAGCTCATTTGCACGGTGGCCCGGCCACAAGTGGCCAACCATGATGCGCCCCGGCCCTGTGCGATATACCCAAGATTGACGGCTCGGTTCGCCGGCGGACACTGATTAATTTTGTTAATTTTGCTAATGAAGCGAGAAGCGACCGGTTCCGGCACTAATTGTGGCCAAGCGCGCGTTCCCCACGCCCTCTTCCAGGCGTGGTGCGATGATATTTATCTCACTTTGCCACCACCGCCACCCGCCATTATCGGCAACATATCGCCCCACATCGTCGGGCCATTGGTTATTCATTGCTATTTCATCGCCAAAATAGGGCAATCCGGCCAAATGTCCTTCCCCGGAGCAACGGACCGGCCGATCGGAGTGGCAACAATCGACCATCATTATCATCAACGCTGCTTCGCACATTGCACGTGAGGAGCCCGGCGAAGGCACACACCACTGTTCACTGCCACTGATGGACGGACAGTTCGGGGACATCACACTCCTCCGAGGCAATTGCACTTAGGTGGACCGGCTTACGTAAGACTGCCGTGACTGCTAGGCTGTTGCCCGGATCGGCTAGGCCGGAACAAGCGCGGTTGGGAGACAAAATGGCTTATGAAAGTTTGATATCCCCACTATATACTTCCTATACGAGGTACGACGCGAACTACCGGTGGCAAGGAGCGGGGCCCACTTCCTGGACCCAAATGACAAATTGCGGCACTTCAGAAAATTTCACTACAATCTAAACACACATGCACATACACACCAATACACAATGAACAACCACGTGCACATGTGTCGTGATCGGGACGAAAACTATCATACGAATCCTGTGCATTTTGTTCCCATTTTCGTTCCACCGCTTGTGGTTCACTAAAAGATAATGAAGTTAGGTTTTGGAGTTAGTTGTTCTGTGTTGTAGAATCTTATAGAATTCTGTCGCTACCTTGCGGATGATTAGTAAGGATATGAATATTGGATTAATGTGCTTTTAATAACACTCGCTTTTAATTTGCAAACTAAGTACCACCTATGGCGTCCAATTTGTTTAAGATTACATCTGGAGGGCGAGAATGGATGGTCGGACTTTAAAAGCGCCTCATTAATCACCCCGCGGGCTGCGGAAAGCATCGTAATCGCTAGCTTTACAAAGTTTTGAGGAACTTTCCCATTTTTGAAAGATTCACCAGCCCTTCGATCGGTGCTGCGGCAAGCAAAAAAAAGAAACGGAGCACAGGAAACGTTTAAAAACGCCACAAATCAAACACTCACCGATGGATTGGCCATACACCGTCGCATCTGCTCGGGCCCCCTGTAGTTGGGGCTGTATCGACCGGGAAAGCAGCTTGGAGTACTCATTTTCATTTTATCGGCTGACGGGTAAACGGGCATAGTCATGCCGGTAAACTCGTCTTCCAGCTTTAACGCCTTGGAGGCGTCTAAGGGCGTCGGTGAGTAAATTTTGGCGTCGTTGTAATGCACTGTGGACCCGGCACGAACACTGATTTATGATGTAGCGGGGGTGGTTTTTTCCCCGCTTGTTCGTTCGTTCGCTTTTTTGTTTCTGTTTTTTTTTTGCTCCTTGTCTCCCGCCCCTGCCGCCACGTCCGCGGGAGCGCTCGCACACTTTTTTGACGATTCACAATGTTTCACGTGTTCCTTAAAGCGCCTTCGAATGGACCCAACACGTGGTATGTGTGTTATTTTTACACGATCGTTTTGTTTGGTTTTGTTTCACACTGTAAGATTCTTTCCACTGTATCACTTATTGCTGGCTGACTGTTTCTGGAAAGAAGAAGAGATGTAAAAAAAATTGATTAGATACATTTTGATTCTAATTCATCGTTTGCAACACTTTCTGTAGTACTTTTTCTTGTAATATTGTAGCTTCCTTCCAGCCAATAGATCTTGCAGTAAATTGAGTTTCAAACGAATGCCAATGAATTGGCAGAATGCAGGATTTAATTTAAATTTTCCCCACTCGTTCCGCTGCATCCAGGTAAAATTAAATGGAAAGATAGAGGCCAACCTCCATTACAAACCCAGCGAAACGTAAGTTAATTATTTCCATCGTTCCAACTTTCAACTGTTCCGATATGCACCTCCAATAACTCCAATGCGCATTCGTGGCAAGCGAACGATAACCGGCATTGTCACATGATTTTCCACATACTGCATTTCCACGGTGCAGTGCATTGCAATTTTCCCTCGAAAAAGGTAGAATGCAGAAGCCAGCAACAGCACGCAGTACAAAAAAAAAGCTCGCAACACTGACGCATGCCTAGAACGTGTTTTTCGCTTTGCCGTCGTCTTGTTCAATATTCTCGACACGCAAACAGCGTATCCAAGCGCCCCTGAATACCCCTGAATGTCGAGCTTTAGGTTGTTGCTCCAAAAACCAGAATCGCTTAATACGGTCAAACGCAGCAGGACGAAGATTGTTGCTAAACAACCACCCACACACACGCACGCGCTTCACAGAATCATTTCTAGCATGCTCCTGCACACGCAAACACACCAGATACGCTGGAGGTGCTTAGATTTGTGGCCCGTGCCGCCATTTTTTTTTTCTATTTTGTCTTCTCTCCGTCAGCCTTCGCACATCGACTCCAACTCCAGCGCCTGGCAGATTAATTATTGATGCATTTGATTAGGTCATGATTATATTAACCATGTTGTGGTCATTTTCGGTCGAACTTGTTTGAAAATGCTGTAAACAATCGGCCGACATTCGAGACGATGAGAGGGAAAAGCGCACCTCTGGACAGCCAACGGGGCGGCCATTTTCGCTGGGTTGCGCTTTTACGGGGGCGAGCCGCTTTTGTGTGGGAAATTGTTTGCTTACAATCTAGTTTGCTTTAGGTTTGGCAAAGGCTCGTCCTCTCGATCGCCTACAAGCGTTTCGGCAAGAGTGGGAAATACTTTAAGTTTCCCTTTTTACCCAACGGGTAAGCGCGAACGATCAAAACAAACGGCCAGTGGAAGGATGGAGGCGCCTAATCAAACTTTTCCATGGTTTGACAGGTTTAAAAAAGGGTATTAGTGCGTTGAGATAGTGATAATATATAGAGGGCAGCAATTTTGTCAACAAGTAATTTGTGGGGCGGTTCAATCAACTGTAATGTTTGGATACAGTTGAAGCTTGTTATCTTTCTGCGGAACACAATGAGATAAGTGAACTAGTTAGATAATTGTCCAATTAAATATGGCGTATAACATGCGTGATAAACAAACTTCGATCACAAGGAACTGAAAGAACACGGAAAATGCTTTAAAGATTTGCTTTGTAAAGAAATTTCTTTTTTCTACAGCGCCAGCTTCTATTCTCTGTTAAATCCTTGCCTTTAAAAATCACATTTTCTTAAACCTATTTCTTTCAAAAAAATCTTAGGATGAAACCACTTTTGCCGCTCCTTTTTATTTAAAGGCAGAAGAGCCTCCAAACCTTCAACCTCTTCTTGGCAGACTGGAGGAAGATGGAAGAATCGATACCCTCCGGGCACGCTTGTACAGTATGAATATGAAAGTAGTAACGTCCGCCAAGGGACATACCCGAGTAGAGAGTGATAGATTCTAACGCACCGCGTACGCTTAGGAACAAGTATTCGTACGCGATTGTTTCGCGTTCACGAGTTCTGCGGCCCGGATTGCGTTGCGTTGTATATTTGATTTCATCGTCTCTCACCGAAGTACCGATGCGATTGAGACAACACACTGCTTCCGTTTGGATCGGTCCTATTACCTAGCACCTGGACGAGGAGTCGCGTTCAATGAATGATAAAAATGGAAGGCCTGGCCGGGGACTGTACCGGTTTTTGGTATTGCCAAGATGAAACGGAATTCCGTGCGGCCAGCGCCAACGCTAAGGTACCTAATTTTTCATGTTGCGCGAATATGTGCGCCTTCCATCGAAAACTGTGCTCGATCTGGCCGGTGCGTATTGATTGGTGTACGTTCACGTTGCACCCGCAACATCATCAATCATCGTCCCGGCGACAGAATATGAACGTGGAGAAACAAAAAAAAAACACAGACACACACACAAAACAAAGAAAGGGAATTTATGTCTGTATAACCACACTCCGTCCAACTCTACCCTTTTGGGCGTTTTATTGGAACACAAGGATCAAACATGACGGCTGGCCCGAAATTCCGTGGTTTGAAGGTGGCCAGAAAGCCTGGGAGCGCAACATTTGTTGGATATTCCCCAGCGCGTAGTCCAACGATTCGATTCGATCTGATGAAGCGCTAAATCAATGTTCAAGAACTGTGGAATTCGTGGGGCAGTTTCCGATGTGTGGTGCAATGAAAATGTATCTGCAGCAAGTGATCAAATATAAATGCACACTGGGCAAAAACCTGGGCAGCTGGCAGCAAAATAAGAACAATTTAAAACAATTTCTACTTTTTATTGCCTTCATTAATGTTTGTGAAATGTTCTTAAAGATGTTACCAATTCCAAGCCAATCAAATTGCCTCTAAAATATAATGAGCCGGTTCTGATGGACGCTTATTGAAAAAAGTCTTTCTTTGCCTTGGAAACAATTCCTTCCAAATATTCCTTTGAACCGAAAAAACCATTATACTTTATTCTCTTAGTCGATTATCAATCTTCAAACCCCCCCCCCCCCCCCCCCCCCCCCCGAACGTTGCCAAGGTGATGGAAAGAAAAGCATCCCAAAGCATGTTATCGCGCAGCATCGACGCCAAAGGCAGTCCACAAAAGCCAAAGCTCATATCATGCACATTGTTTTTCACTTTTATGGCAGCAAATTATGTTACGCTGCACTGCACAGAAACGATAAAAACGTGTAACAAAGAAACCCGTCGCTTCTAGCCGGGCAGGAAGAGAATCTTCCGGCGTGCATGCCGCCCAGGGAAGAAAATGTTTGAGGTACAATTTTCGGTACTACCTTTGTATCTTTTCTCTTCCCCACGGGGAATCCCACTTGGGCCGCTGGAAAGCATCCGATCCCAGCACCCTCGCAATAACGCCGCAAAACATTTGCCAGAAATGCATTTATCATTTTACAATTCCTTCACCTTTGCCAAGGAGCGCCCACCGGAAGCAGCAGGAATCGGGCATTGAAATATGTTTATTGTCGGTACATTCGGTTCACGTGTGGCTATAAATTGAGGCCTTATTTTAGTGTTGGTTGCTTCCTGCGATTTGTACGAAATTCCTTTTGCTTTTTTTTTGTTGGTCCATTTCCCCGTTTTGTTTAAGTAGCTGCGTTATGCTTGTGGAAAACAGGGTGTTGGCAGGCTTAGAGCCAAGGAGCCCAACAATTGGCGTAATCTCATAACCTGCTTTACGCATTATGGTAAATTTACGGTAGTGATTTGTTCGTAAGCTTTCTTGTTCTTACGGAGTGTTCTTTATATTTAAGCATCTTAATCCTTAATCTTTAGGCAACCAAAATGAGTAATTTAATGCGCTTGCACTATTACTATTGCCCATATTAAAATTTCCCCTTTTTCCACAATGTTCAATGATCATTCATGATTCATTGGGACGCATTTACCAAGTGTTTTAAACCTCTATTTACTGGACAAATAACGTTCAACTAACCGACCGAGTGTAACCGAGCAAAAGAATGATGTTTTTTGGTGAAATAAATAGTGTCGTTTAACAAATCATCAAGCGTAACATCAAGCAATCGGCTAGTGTGCAGCTCTATTTACCTTTAGTCCATTCACTATCACCAATCAGATTTCTCTCTTTTTTTGTTAATGTTTGCTGTCATTTCAAATAAGCTCACCGAATGCCCGATCGAAATGTGACAGCATTCACACAAAAAAACGAAAGCAATCACCGCAATTGGAGGAGCACTCGGATGTGATCCTTTTTTTATACTAGAAAAAAACAACCGGCTGCAGTAGGAAAATCAAAAATAAAACAGTTCGCGACATCAGCGTGAGGACCACTCGCAAATATTAGCTCATTAGCGAAATGTTCAATCGGTTACGTAAGCTTCAATTTCCATTCCAAACAGATCCAACCGGTTCTCCATTAACAAGCCCTCCCTATGACTATATACCCTTCATGGGGACAGTTTTCAAACATACACAAACGTAAACATACGGATACACCCACACACACCTTAATGGGAACGCAAATTTAAAAGCCTCGCAAAAAAGAGAACACAAAGTACAATTGTGGTAAAAAATTATTTACATTACCATCGAGCGGGAAAGCGAATGTACAGAGCAAAAAAAAAAGAAAAAAGGATGTCCTCTCCAGTCACCAGAGGGACGTGATTTTTCCCCATTTTCCTAGCCCAGATCGGGATCGGGCCGCGTGCTGTTCTCCAATTCCGTCCTCCTGATGTATAAATGAGTAGATGTAAGCGGCCTGCCGCTGGTCGCGTTCAGAAATGCATAAATTATCGGTGCAAAAAAAATCCCCTCCTCCCGCCCTGGCCCGCTCTGGCGTCAAGTGGCGCCTATATCATACACTGTTTTTTTTTTTTTGGTCCGATCGTCGCACGTTTCTTTTTCTCTCCCGTGATTTCTAGAGACTCCTTTAAGGTTACCCGCTTCACCCGAAGAAGATGAGCGCTCGCAGAGGAAAAACGGTTTGGATTAAATATTCAACGCCAGTGTCAGCTTCCACCTTTAAAGTGAAACCCTGGCTGGCTCACATACGACGCGGGGCCCATGCGAAACCGCGGTGCCCGTGGCCACTCGCCATCGAATCGGCAAAGATTTTGCGTTAAATTTTAACGTCAACGCCGGCGAAAGCGTGGACAGATAGGCGAAAGTAAACTCCATCATGGCCGATTTTCTAATGTTTCATCTCATAAAGTGTAGCCGTTTGGCAAATGGCCGCGAGTCCACGTGCTGCAGGAGCAATGGCCAGGAAAATATTTGAAGCTTTTGTTCGTCTAATGTCGTGCACGTTATTGTATTGCTCTTGTACGTGGCAGTAATACAGCGGTATTTATTTGAGCTCTGAAGCTTTTGCTGAACTAGCATTACGTTGATTAAAACTAGAATACATGTCCAGGATATATCTGGACCAATCGTTGTTTTTTTTTTTTTGACTCTGAATCCATGAAATACACACACCGATCGATGCCAATCAACATTAAATACATTTTTTCCTGGAATCCAAGGACCAAGTTTATATTTACCGTAAACAGCTTTGGTTCTGCATCATCAATCTGCATAAAACATTTTATAAATAAATTAAAACAAATATTGCCTGATAAAATGTATCATTTGACTCTGAACCAAACATAATTCAACAGAAATTAGCTCCAAAAAGATCTAAGATAACCTTTTTCAAATATTGTTCGATTCCCGCTAAAGCTCAAAGTTGTAAAACATGTTTCTGGTCGAACAGATGTTAGGTTTGTGAAATTGTTTAAATTCAAATAATCTAACATGAAGTAATTTTACTTTACCTATCATGTATGCAACATATTAAAATATGATTATAGTAGTTGTCATTTGATAACATTTGGCATGAATTTCATATAGCAGATGAAGATAGTAAGAGCCTATCGAATAATTTGCTGATTCTATTGTGTGTCTGATTTCACAATCAACTTGACTTTTGCGTAATTATTTCAACTTGACTTGGGCACATTTCGTAATTATTTCAACTTTTGTGAGATTTTAAAGCAAAAGCTATTTAATCAATCAAACCATACGATTACGCTATAACTTTGTTTTAATTACAGCTCTATCGCACCACACGATCAAGATGTAAGAATAATTGACTCTGGGCCATGCCGCCAGAGTTCTGTTAGCATTGTTTTTGTGCTAAGCAGTAATTAGTTTAAAATATTGGACTAATTCCGTCCGTTCAATTAGCGATGGCCAGTGAATTACTTAACCTTTATTACATCACTCCATCACGACTGTGACACGGCCATCATAGCCTTCCCCAACCCTACCACCTAGTTTGACAAATGATTATGATAAATGGCCAGGCTCGAAGGCTCCCGGCAGCTGTCAATTGAATTTGGACCAGAATCAAATTTCGCCCGCCCCAGTGGATGGCAATCGAAGGGAAACATCGGCATCGGAAAAGGCCCGTACGATCTAGCTGACAGCGAAATGTCCGAAATGTAAGCACGCGGCCGAGTATGGAGACGGGTGAGACATGTTCTGCTGTGCCGAGCTGCAAGGCAGGGTAAATTATCGATTCGAGACCCATGGTCCAGTTCCACCCAGGTGACATAAAACAACATCCAGTACTTCCCGTCTGACAGGCACATAAAGCTTAGCACCGCGTGCAGAGGTTCTACTAATAAATGAACACTACAGACCGGTCCGGGGCTGTAATTGGAGAATGTTTCGTAATAATCATCGTCCTATCAACCCGCTGCACTAGGGAACGACCAGTGCCGTACACGGTAGGGCAACAGAAATAATAACCGCACGGACAAGGTTCCATTTTGCACAACTCCAGGAACTCGACTTGGAAGCTCCATGCCTTCTCCAAAGCAACAGAAGGCTTCGGTGGAGCTCTTTTACTCCATTTGTTAAATACGTTTCTGTGACTCTGTCTCTCTCTTTCACTCCTATCCTTTTCACTCCTGTTTAGCGCTTCGGCAGGCTAATCCCACGTATACGGTCACAGTGAACTCCCCTAGTCAGGCTCGATCAAGGAGGATGTTGGTCTTCGGAAAATTAGTATCCAAATATGCATGCATCCACGGTGCCGCATTTCCGGAATTGTAATTATTGGCCGACCAGTGCAGCCGTATTGGTCCGGCAAGGGCTGGAAGGCAGGAAATATTGATCATCGCAACCGGAACTCCGGTGGAAAACCCAGACACTCGCAGTCCGACGAATGGTCCAACGACTGCCGTCGGCCGTACCGAGCTGGTGCGCATGCCCGTAACGCATGTGAGGACGTAACGACACGATGACATTCGCTGTTTCATCCGATTCGAAGCACATCCAAAGCACACTCCGCCGTTGCGAGGAAGGAAAGGGCTATGTGGATCCTTTGGAGGCAACGTTGCCGGCCGCAGGACGGGGAAAAGCATTACGCGAGTTGAAAATACGTCCACTTGTGAGCCGATACGGAAAACTGCCGTATTAATTATGTGCAGGTGCCGTATTTTACGCGTTCTCACCTCTTTCAAGCCGTCTTGGCAAACGACATGCTTCATAGATGGATTTCTGTCATTTGGTTACGATATTAGAGCCCTTATCCATATTTTTACACGGCCCTCGATGTATATAGTACAGTAATATAATTACAATTTCAACACAAACAACAGCCTCTTTTTTAAATTATGAGATTTTAATTATGGCATCCTAATATGATTTATGTATGATTATTTTGGTAGAAAAGATAGATTACATCGCATTTTGAATTGGCAGTTCAACGAACAACGAAATGCTTTTAGTTATTATATCTTATTAAAGAAAATCAAGTATTACTCTAAATAATTGAGAATCTACTATAGGTAACCAGCATTACGTCCTTGCTAGATGATATTTATGTAATTTGTATGCCCAGTCCTTCTTAAAGTAACACATGTAATCAAAAAGACAAAGCAAGACAAATATTTTTATGGTGTTGAAAAAGTTGGTAGCCATTGGTAAAAATTATTTTTAATGTGCTTTTCTCTCCATATCGTACATCAAATGCTAAACAGTTAAAGTTTGAACGCAGCTACCGAAAACAACGTCATGTTTTATATTTTTTCAGTCTCTCTAATCTAACCGGAAAAGGCATTAAACTTTCAAAAAACGCGCTCAAATCTAACCCTGAATTCTACCATACCTGTTGCGACACCATCATCGATTGGCAGGAGTTATTAAACATTTATCATTCATTCATCATTCAGCGAACATTTATTGAAGGTTTTTGTGGTTGAAACCATACCAACCGCCATGGATCGGGCTGACCCACTGCCTGTGGTTTTGCTAATCGTGTTTAACACAGTTTAGGTGGTTTAGGATGCTGCAAAAAAAAGGCATTGTTAAACCGTGCAAGCGTTTGCATTAATTCACAATGCCCCCTCTTAGCTCATAGTCACATAATAAAAAATATGTTTCACGTTATGACCCAGTACATGCTTTTCAAAATGTAGCAAAACATACGGAAAGCCATTGAAACTCTGAATCACTTTTAAGGAATTACTAGTATTAGGAACCAAAAACTATCCTTGAGCAGTTAAAAATTTCAATATTATAATATAAGTCAAAACTTAGAAGCTATAGACCCATCTCATATTTTAAAACATCGAATCGATTGACATTAGTTTTGATTAGCGGTAAAGTAAGAAACAACGTGAAAGTAATGCGAAAGTATACCTTTTTTAACAAAAAAACAAATTTATTTGCAAAAATGAAATAATTTGTTTTTCAAGATACATAAAAAAGTTAAATATAGAACATAGCGTGTGATTACGATCGACAAACAGTTAATTATAGTCGTGCGTCAAACATTTAACTCCGACGGCTGTTTTTGCGCTACGTTAGGGATGTCAGAGTCTAACATTTCGCACGTGTGTTTGTTTAGAAATCTATAAAGAGAAACAAAATGCTGCATTATGTTTACTGAACAGCAAACACAAGAAGGTATCACGTGTGTTATATTCTGCGGATCTCCGTAAAAAACCCCTTTTTAATGAAGTGTCATGGTATTTTCCCCTCGAAACTGTCGTAATTTTGATTTTTTTTTCAAGCAATGAATTATAATACATACATTAATTGACTGTGCTACTTGATTTAAATATTGTTTTCTTTAATTGAATCTATCAAGCTCCATTCTCTTATTTTTCTAAGAAATATGCCTTCAGACGAATGCCTTTTCAACTCACTGCACCCAGATACGCATAAGCTGCCATCTTTAAGTAAATTTTTAGAAAACGTATGTTAAAAGTTGTTTTACTAAAATTTCATATCTGGAATGCCTTTACTGTATAACTTTATTCGATATTTTTTTAAAAATCAAACTGCTATTTGAAGTAATTGTAAAAAACCAATTTCATTTACATCCACGGTCTATCACTAACACAAGTTAGTAAATATATTAAATAGTTTCCTCCAAAAATTGAGGTAAATCTCTCCAATAATTGTGTTACAAAAATATTTCTGTTTCGCAATACAAAAGCGCTTGCACAGAAAAGAATCTAAAAGAAGAAAAATTCTGACCCAACCCTTCTGATTGGGTTTCTATTAAGGTTTATCTGTTTCATCAAATAGACTTAATTTGATTGAAGACTTTACGCAGCACAACAGATAAGCATCATGGAAAATCAAAACAATCGTAACGATCATATTGGATTTCCTTATAGAATTTTCATCTTTTTGATGTTATAGCATCATCATTCAGTATGGACTTGCTATCCTTATGATACAATAAGCACTATCAATTAATGATTTTTTATTGAGCTACACTCGCGTTCAGCTACTAGTTGTAAGAGGGATAAGTTTGTTACATACGTTTTCTCTTTTCCGGACTTCCAGGAACATAATCACAGTAAATTCGATTCCGCAACCAAAGCAAAAACCAATTGATGATCGTTAGGCAGAGATTTTGGCTGTATTAACTCCAAGTTTGGTTGCAAAGTTGGGTTTACCTCGCCACAAACACTGTTGCTTCGGTGGTGTGTGCAAACTCCTGGGATTTGTTTTGTCTTCAGAGGTACGTGTTGAACGTGAATTACACTCAAGTTTATATAGTAGTTTTTCGACATAAACGAAGCTAATTAATGGGAAATTAAGTTCCTGTTCAGGGCAAATCACCATCCACATAAAATCAAATATCACAAAATTGATCGTTCACTATTGCCTGCACTATCACAGCAAACAGTTGTTTGTTGTCGGAATTGTACCACCTTTGTAACGCGATTAATCCAATTTCACTACGATCGGTTTCCATTGAAAGGAGCTGGCGGGAACACAATCGCAAGCACTCCGCCCGAGTGTATCCTTGAAGTGGACTAAACTAATTTCAAACTATTCTGTGTGATTTGTGCGAAACTGAGGTCCATGACGATCTAAATTCCGTGGGCGTCACAATCCGCGCCAAACTCAACTGACTCGGCACCATCGAACACGATCGATGAGTTTTTTTTTTTAATTCGGAAATTTTGTAGCACAAACAATTGAAGAAACTCACACACTCACCGATACACAAACACATCCACAACAGTCGGCCGCAAGAGGAGGATACGCCTGCGCACCGGTTCCAGCAGTTGTCGAGTGTAGGCCGAGCCGGGAAAAAGCAAAACTATTCCCAGATTTTTTACCTAACCTCACTCTTTTTGTTTTCCACTATCGTTTGACACATCCGTCAAACAGTTTTGATGGAGTTCACGGCTTGCTCAGTTCTAGGTTGTTGTGGTTTTGTTGTGGATTTTCAATTATGCCTCCTTCCAGTCGCTGTCCGCCTTATTGCTTTTCGTTGCCCGAAGTAATGTATTAACACGTTGCTCATTAGTCAAACAAAATGCACGAACATTCCTTCGCATCGCTGTGCGCGCCTCTTGCCTGGATAGCAATAAACACAACATGGACGAGCATCCTCCGGAGTAGGTAAAATGCGTCGCCAAATTCCGTCACAGGCCAGGTCGTCAACAGTTACGCACCGCGGCGGGGCCGGGCTGCTTACGTCGGTGCCGTTTGTCGTCACTTCCGGAGGCACACGCACGCACACGCCCTGATCTCGCACCCCGTTCCGGGCGCCGTTAGTGCAGCAAAAGGAAAAGCAGCAAGCACCTGCTCCAGTCAGCTGCTGCTCCGAGTGGCGTGCTGAGTGCGAGAGTTCGCCGCCGGATCGACAAGAAAGGAATCCCGAATTTCAATCCAAACCCGATAACACGATTGTTGCAACTGAATGTAATTTTCCGCGTTTGTATGAGGCGCACCACAGTAGCACGAACACCGGAGCACAGGCAGGGGGGCGCCGGACGAGGGGTGGTGGACGCACACCAGACAGCAGAACAAAACATAGCCGCTCAAGTCGAATCGCTCGGTTGAACAGTTGAACCCCGGAAGGGAGGGTGAGAAGCGAAGCATCGAACGGGACGATTGGTCGGAAAAACGGTAACGCACACGGCAGCGCGACAGGGACGAACCCATTTCCCACCTCGCCGTAGGGACATCGCGAAAAGGACGGAACACGCATCTAAAAATATACCTTCACTCACCGCCGCCCCGCACGTCGCTTTCCCGCTTTCCCAGCGGTATGTTCAGAAGCGCCATAGCGAACCAAACCGACAACAATAGGATACAAGCGTGTATTGAAAGCTTCTGTGGAAAACCGAACGCGGAAGGTGACAAAGGGTAAGCCGGAGGCAGGCGGTAAAACGAGCCCCAAAATGGAAATGTGAGAAAATAATAGTTCTCATCCCCCCCTCGTTTCAGTTGCGCTTTCAAGCCCACCGCGGGTCACCCGCACCAGGCTAACGGACGCGAGTGAGACGACGCTAGTCCCGTCATTTTCGTCCTGACTGTCAGCAACAATCAAATAGGGACGTCCCGCACACCAGTCGAGTTTTATTTTCCCTCCGAAGACCCCATTAACCCCACGCGTCCCGCACGGCAGAGGTGGAAAATCGGAAAGTTGCTCTATACGTCTCCCGGTCAACCGTTCCGCCACCTCGCCGGACACGGTCGATTGGTGATGTGAGAAAATATTTATAAGTAGGCGTCACCGAAGGATCCTTTGCCTTGGAGATCTCCTGTTGTCTCGCTCTGCCTTCGCCTGCTAGGACGAACGAAAAAAGCGAAAGAATGGATGGGTGTGCAAGGAGTTGTCCCTTTCCCACCAAAGCACGCCACGGTAACGAAACGGAAGGGTGTACGAGGTTTCCTTACGGTACGCAAATCGAACGCATGCGCCATTCCGGTTCGCGCGGAAGGATGCAAACGTCACGCTTCCGTTCTCGATGTCGATGTCCTGTTACGGCGGATCCCGGTCTCCGGCAGCTGGGAGCTTCCGGAACAAGCTCGGAAGCCTTTCGCCGCCCGCGGGGAGTGAGATGGCGCTAACAAACCCTTTTCTGAGGCACAGCGTCAACCGACCGTTCAGCTTGCCCTACGAAAACCATGCAGTGCAATCGCGCGAAACACCGTCAAACGTCACACTTCCCGACATCGCGCAACGAAAAATCGAGGGGGGGGGGGAGGGTTGAAGAGCAATAAATCCGACACTCGGTTCAAGTTTGAACGAATCTCGGACAGCTTTCCCCGGACACACTGGGGGCACTGGGAGAGGATGGGGCCTGGCCGCCGGAAGCGCCGAGGTGGGAAATCTGTTCGATTTCGCTTCACATCACAATATCAATGGCCTCCGCGGGCCGCAACGCCACTCCCCCTCTCCCCCAACCGTTTTCCCGGAGCCTGCCCGGCCAGGAGGTGGAAATGAAATGAGATGACAAAATGATTGGTCGGAATGCATATTTCAAATCTTATGCTAATGAAAAATAAAATCGTGAAATCTATCTCCCACCGGCGGACGATCGGGATCGTTTTACAGTAGCCGTGCGCCTTTTGAGGGCCGAGGGCAGTGCGCAATACGGTGGAAAGCACGGCGGGTGCGGAACAGCGGAACCGTTGAAAATGAAGCGGACGAGTGAAAATTGGATGCGAAAGCTGGCAGGCCGCGTCGTTCGATCCTTCGGTTGGGGGTTTTTGGATCACCGGATCGGACTGCCGGGTCGTTCTCCACCTAACCCCCGCCAGCGACTCTCGGTTCGATTTCGATTTCATGCCGGCTGGACGTGCGGAAGGACGCTAAATTTCCTTCGAATAGTTCGGCGCACAGGTGAGCCCGAAGAGAACCGGTCTTCAACGGTCGAAATCCGCCGGCGGCGGGATCCCAGGAAATGAGATGGATTGGAAATGATTTCGATTCTGGAAATGGAATCGAAGCGGAATTTGGCCTCACAGCGCATCGATGTTGGCTGCCGTTTGAAGTTTTTTTTTTTTTTGCAACCTCCACAATTCTTAACATCCTTGACGAGCCTTTTTAGAACGACAATAGATATTGAAATTCATAGAAATTTGCATAATGTTATTAGATTTGCCTAGCGTCAACCGAGGGATTCTAAGCAATTGATATCTATTGTCAGCGGTTTTTGTTCAAATCGGTGACAACGGAACACCAGTTTAGAAAATTTCTTCACAAAACTGTTCATACAAGAACTGATGAAGAAAATGTCTAAAACATGTTAAAAGAGACGACTTTTCAAAATTAAGCGAGAATGTACAAAACGTTGCATAAGCAAGGTGAAATGATACCGGAATGTTATTATAGATTTGTTACAACATAATGTGGCAGATTTACGAATAAGAAATCGAAATATAACGCACATGAAATTTATAGAAACTAAAACTGGCGAAAATAATCCGCAAATGCTATCTTAACAGCTGGAAGGAAATCCGAAGCTGGAAGGCACCGAACTCGTCGTTCGCAAAAAAAAACAACAACAAAAAACGAGGAAAAGCCTCCTCAGCACGACTAGAAACCGTTTTTCAGCGTAGTAAATTTTCATATTTCATGCCCCGGTTTGTCGCTTGTGGTTAAACGGTTGATGACACCGACTCCAATGGTTAGATGATAGTTTTGTCCTTTCCTCCACCGACCGACACCCCGGGACAGCACAGCGGTTGCCACGGAAAATGAGGCAACGGAATAAAAAGGAGAGCGAGAAAAAAAATCCCCTCCCACATAGGGCCAATACTATGCATCTCAACGTGTAAATGTGCACAAACACGTGGCCCTCGGTTCTTTGGGTTCGTGTGTATGCGAAAGGACGAAAAAATTCGTCCAGCGGTTGTGCATGGGCTGGGTTGGTTGAAAGGCATAGGTATTCCTTTTTTCTTGCTATTTTCTTTTCCACTACCCACAGCATCTTCGTGTGTCGCCGGTGGAGTTCGCTCGACTGTGATGCACGACTTTCATGATGTCCTGATTTTACCCTTTCATCGGATGCACGAGATGTTGAAGCTTTAAACGAAGCAAAAAAATACTTTAATATTTGTTTTAACTTCCACCGAATGCTTTTACAGACGTATTTTGAATGAAGCGCACAATACGCATGAACGGATCGCAAGGATGTCTAGTGAACAAATGTACTTTCAGAGAGTTTAAGTTATTTTGTTTATCCTCTGAACGCAATGGAATTTTGTTTAAGGACCTTTGTACCTTTAGGAGGAGTGACAAAACGTATTCTAACTTCAAAACCCATTCGAAGGAAATGATCAAGTAGAATACGAATATTTATTAATGTAAGATATCCAATATCCATTTCAATAAAAGTTATTGATGATTATAAGGACTACAGTAAACACAGTGACAGTAAGGTTAGCAAACCGTCCTAGCACCTGGAATATGCAAGATCATGCGGTTTGTTCTATTTTTAGAAGATTTGCATGGTTATTTGATGGTATTATGTATGGTAATTTATTATTTTAAGTTCAAAGAATCTCTCAAATCAGGCTCACGCCATGACGAAAGGAATAGTCGTATGATACTAGCTCTAGTGGGGTCTTCTAACAAAGAAATCAATCAAATAAACATGTTTGATATTTTGTTACATTCATAATATTAAACAAACCCCTCAGAAATATCTCTAAGAATCGAATCAACAAGACAAACCCGCATTGTTAACCCGCACACATAACATAAGTTTGTATGATGTTTGTTACGTACCCGAAACGACTGGCAGCAAGGCATGCCCTGTCCTGGCACGCCGCATGGTTCCCGGCCAACGACTTCCGCTGCTGCCACCACGTTACCCCGCGGTAAATCACACACAAGGCGAAAGTTGCGCCATCACAGATAATGTTCGATCATTTGCAGTGTCTTAGCGCCGATAAGGCCAAAAGCATCACTCAACTGGGAAATTACGCGCACAACCAGAACCGTTCTATGACAATTTATGAATTTTTAATCAGTTCGTGCCGTCGTAGCAGCAGGTGAGCGAATTTCTCCTCGCGAACGGGTGTCGGTTTCGAGCAACCACTTGGTTCGTCTCAACCCTTCGAAGCGGGCACTTTTCCGCAAATCTTCGCTGGAAAACGTTGAGTTTAACCGGTTCTCGATAAGAACACGCGAACCGCACGGCGGTTTTACTATACTCTTCGCGAAAGGTCAATCGACCGGGCATACTCTGGGGCCGGCCAGCGAAAATGTACTGAAGAATTCTACCCGCGCATCGGTTTGGATCTCTCGACAAGCACTGCTAAACGAATCGGGAGCTTTACTATACGGCGTTCGTTCAGATTTATCGATTTTCGTCCCCTTTTCCGTTGAGAAGCGACGTGATGTTTTCCCCCGTGGGGATAGTCACTTGATGCATGCCGGCCTTTTCTGACTTACGTTACGTTCATCGGGGCGGTACATGTGCTTCACGCAATCGTGTTGGAACATCTTTCCCCCATTTACCACGCCGCCCGACATTCCTTTATCCTCCCGCTACATCCTCACAGCGTGATACGGCTAGCATGGTAAAGCTCGGTGGTATTGGTGCCATTTTTCTGTTACTTACAGTGCGTCGCGTAATTTTAACAGTTCCTTAATGAAGGGAAATACTCTCCCTAACGGGTGGATAGCAAAATCATGCTTAAAAATGTTCTCCTCTTTTCAAATAACGATGTATAGTATTTTAATTTTAAGAATTCTATATATTTTCCACAATTTTTTTCTGTATTTAATCTTAAACTAAAAGAATTACATAACTAAGAAAAAAAAATTGACCCACTTCCACCAGCTGGTTACGCAATTCTGAGCGTAGCTTATACCAACTCTAGTGGACTGTCTGTGGTAGGGGATGTTACATTTGAAAGCCGGATAAAATGAAATGAGAGATTGTAAAGAAACTTTGAATTGATAGGAAAACAACCTTAAAAGATCATTTCGTGGCTAATCTGCATTGAATCGGACTAAAAATTGTCCAGTTTAACGTGTCGATCTGTGCACTTTGCATTCTATAGGACCAATAAGACCATTATTTTATGCCAGTTTCAACCAGCGTCTAGTTTCATGGTGGTTGATTCAAGCACTGCACCGCATTGCTTCGACTGACATGCATCCAACAACGCCGGGTCTATTGAGGTAAAAAGACCTTAAATTGTACACTGCGTTCATCAAGTTTAAACAATTTGCTCAATATATCCTCCAACGCTTCCCTCTGATTCGCCGATCTCTCATTCATCTTTTGCTTTCTTTCCCTTCTTAGCCTTTTTCGTCGACGATGACGCCTCCATACTTTCATCCAAAGGGGTTTCGTCCACTTCGGATTGCGGTTCCGTCTTGTTCTTCTTCTTCTTCTTTTTCTTCGTCGATTCGGTCACATCGTCCGTAGCAGCTGGTTCCTCCTCTTCCATCTTTACTTCTGTCACCTGTTGTGTTTTTATGATCATTAAATAAACAATAATTTAAAATAAACGCCTCGCATTGCACTTTTGTTGTATACTTACTTCCTGAATCAGCTTCTTCTTCGCAGAACCGGAAGGCTCCCCCTCAACTTCTGTCTTTATCTTCTTGGGCGACGGTGCATTCGGTGCTTCATCTTCGACCTTGATCTTCTTGGACGTGGACGGAAGCGTACTGTCCGTGGCCACCTTGAACGTCTTTACCTCGCTGGTAGCGTGGAACTTCTGGAGCTTAGCCTTCGCCTTGCCGCCGGACAGCCTGGTGTTTCTGTTTTCCTCCAGCATGCGTAACCTCGTTTCCAGCTTCGCGCGATGATCGATACCGAGCTGCATGGTTACATCATCACCGAACGCATCGACACGCGTCGCCAATGACGCCTTAGCGGCCAGCGAACGAGAGATACGTCCCTTGTTTTTGATACTTGCCGAGCCCACCATACTGGCATGATAGATAAGACCGTACTTCGGAGTGTCCTTCTTCGTTTTCAGCGCACGGAACAGAGCTTTTTCGGAACCTGTGAGATTGAAGATGAACAATTTTAGTTCAAACCCGTTTCGAGCCAGTCCGCGAGTGCCTTTTTTACTCACCCAGAATCTGAACCGTCGAGGCTGGATGCTTTGCGAGATTAACCAGCGAGCCGGCATGCGCAATTAACCTTGCACCAACCGTTTCTCCAACAAGTACGGTCAAATTCGGAGCCATGGCCATCATACGCGTCTTCAGATACTCGCTCAAGTGCGATCTGTACTCATGGATGGACAGAATTTCCTCGCAAAGATGCTGAATGTTGATGATATCCTCCTCAGAAATTTCAGTACCTAGCAACAATTACAAACATATCCGTTAAACGATACGTCTGGGGGCATACAATTAGTATGTTGAGGCTTACCCATGGAAATTTCAGCAGCTTCCTTCACCTTCGCCTCCAATTCTTCAACCAAAATGTCGGACAAATCGGTGTCCGTCATATTATCCCTCATGCCGACCAGCTTGATGGTCTTAACATAGGCAACATTGTCGGTCAGAACCTTACCCAGCTCGGGGAAATGCCAGCCGTACCTGCAAGCGCGCAAAGGACAAGTGCGTTTAAGCTATGGTTCACCTGGACTGGCCTTCCCTCGCTTGTACCACTTACCATTCTCGTACCCGCATCATGTAGTTGTTCAGCTCCTTATCGAGATCGTCCAGCAAGGATTGTGCCTGCACGATCATCGTATCGATCTTGTCCGGCGAGAACTTGAGCTTGTACCGGGAAAGCGAATGGGCCAAACCGAGCGACATCGCGGCCATTTCCTTCTTCGGCAGGGCCGAGAGCAAATTCTCCGACTGCGAGCGAATGCATCGCATCAGCTCCATCACCGACGTGTTGGCCACGCATTGCAGCGACAGTTTGTCCTTGATGGCGTTGCCCAGCTTGGCGTCGGCCACCAGCAGCTGACTCTGCACATCTTCCACCACCAGCTTTTTCAGCGCTTTCTTCAAGGTTTTCGATACCTTTCCCTCAACGGCAGCCGTGGCAGCCGAAAGGGCCTCCGTGGTATCGGCAAACTTTTCAAAATGCTTTAGCTTGACGCTGTTATGATGACAAGACGGAATGGCATTAGCAGAAGGATAAAGAGAAAACCTCAAGGACAAGATGGGCGATATACGCATGTACATAAAAGCAAAATTTACGTCAATGTAATTTCTCGTAGATCGTAATGTGAAATTTTATGTTGTAGTTGATATAAGACGCGCCTAAAAATTTAATCGCACTCTTCAACGATCAAACGGAACTTTGCGTCTAGGGGGACAACAACTCGTGGAAAGCATGGGAATGTGACGAATGCCCACGGTGTGGGTGGGTTTTTGGTTTTGGGCTTACATTTTCGAAGCCTTTTCAGGCGATTCAAACTCAAGGTATAGATTATCAATCTCCTTGAGTTTGTTGTCATCCAGCAGCTAGAAGAATAGGCACGAAAAAGAACATTTGTATTATTATAACCTCAACAAACAGCACAACATTCGCATGGTACCCCCGCGCCAAACCAACGCATGTTACTGCAGAACGCCGTGGCCCAAGTCACCCGGTTTATTCTGTTCGTGCAATATTTACCTTGAAGATGGCATAACCTGCCGGTGTTTCGTAAAGTATAAACATTGTTGTATACTTTTAAACACCACCACTTCACTAAAATTCGGTTTTAGAACCTTTTTGGTGCACACAATCGGAAAGGAACGCGTTTCTCACTCGTCCACTACCATGAACTGTGCCGACAACGTGCTTTTTGACAGCACAGGCTGCTTTGAACTGACGTGAACTGTGAGGAAGCTGTGTGTTTATATCACAGTGTTCAGCGTTCGCTGAATATCTGCAATCCTAAACATTTTTTAATTTTATTTTTCTGATCTCAAACTTTATCATTCTGGTTGTTTTTATCAACAGATAAACCATTTAAATTTAAATTTCTTTGTCTAGCTGAACATGACAATCAAATTCAATCGGTTGTAGTTTCTTTATCATCCGTTTTAGCACTGCACAACCTACTGCGACACGAACAGATTTTATAATGTCAAGATATTTGAGACATAAACAGTCTCAGATCATCTGTCAGTCGTGAGAAATTTCGGATTGCGGAATTTTGTTGGTAGAAAATTTCGTCGTCAAGCGATTCCTCGCGAAACAATAGCAATGCTGCGTTTGTTTGCTAACACTCTGGTAAAATACTTTCTAGTTTAGCCCCGTGGCGGTAGAAAACGATGGCCGTGGCTACAGCATTGTTGTGATTGCAGGAGTATTACATAAGTTTACTTAACATTGCAGCGAGTCGGGGCCACCCGGCCTCTGAGCACGTCGGCGGTAAAAATGAGCGACAATCTGTTCGTTCATCGCGATACGCCGGAGGACAACCCGAGCATCCCGTTTGAGTTTACTCCGGATAATCAGAAGGAAAGTAGAGTACTGGATGGTGTAGAATCTCGGATTTCTATCCATCGTTCATCCAAACGTTTGCTGTCGAAGGAGTGCATTGTTTCAACCAGTTTTCGTGTTTCCCTTCCCACAGAGAGCGGAAGCCATTCTCAATATTTATCCGGAGGGACACAAGCGCGGTGCTATGATTCCATTGCTGGATCTAGCCCAGCGACAGCATGGATGGCTCCCCATCTCAGCCATGCACAAAGTAGCGGATATTCTTGGATTAGCGCACATGCGAGTGTACGAAGTGGCTACCTTCTACACGATGTTCATGAGGAAACCGACCGGAAAGTACCACATTCAAGTGTGCACCACTACTCCGTGCTGGTTGTGTGGCTCGGATGATGTTTTGGAAGCGTGCAAGGTATGATAACAATTACACGTTCATCAAATACATATCATTTAAGTTCTTTTTTTTTCTCTAGAAACATTTGGGCATCGGTGTCGGAGAAACAACCAAGGATGGTAAATTTACGATCTCCGAGGTGGAATGCTTGGGTGCTTGCGTCAATGCGCCAATGTTGGCTGTTAACGATGATTATTACGTGAGTATTATCCACAATTCCAGAGAGGAAAATTTGCTTATCTTTTTCTTTTCTCCCCTGCAGGAGGATTTGAGTGTAACTGATACGGAGGAAATTTTGAACAGCCTGAAGAAAGGAGAACAGCCCCGCCCAGGTCCGCGCAATGGACGATTCGCTTCGGAACCCCTTGGTGGTCTGACCTCGCTGACCGAGGAGCCGAAAGGTCCCGGATTCGGACTGCAAGCTGGACTGTAAGCCCAACGAGCATCAATTGTGACGTGCTAGTTAACGGAATAAAAATGTGTAAAAAAATCCCCAAGCAAAGGGTTTCTTTATTTTAATTCAAACGGAATATTTATTAGCGAAATAAAATTGAGGACGTTTCCATTGAAATCTTTGAATATAAATTATATCCCGTGCAGACTGACCGTTCTCACTCACGCCCTCGCCTCCCCCTTCGAAACACGTAAACGACTGACGACGTAAACAAACATGCGCTGTCAAAACAGCCAACTCAGAGCACGACTAAAATGTCAAACATTCGACAGTTAGCTTTTGACGGATTCGCACGCGTTTTGATTTGGCTGTTACTGACTTACTTTTTCTTCTGCGACTTTGAATAGAGTGAAGGCTTTTGTCAGACTCGCTTTGTATTCTTCGAATACTTTTTACCTACAAGTGAAAGAAGAAGGAGATTTATAAGAGTGTTTTTTCTAAATAATGGGGGTCCAAGACCCTGGGGGGGGAGTCCCCCTCAGTAACTATTTCGATGTGTTAGGTGATTTTAGTGAGCCGAAAAGAAAAGTAGGAAGAAAAAACACTCCAGTGCTGAACATCACCTCCCAAGCATGTGAACAAAAATTCATGATAATGGAATCGACAGTAACGGGACGTGACCTTAGCAGATGCAACCCTTTCTTGCTCCAAAAAGTTATCGAAAGCGCCATTGGAAGCAAGCCAGAAGAGGTAACCCGTTTAAGAGGAGGGAAACTCCTTCTGAAGCTTAATAATGACAGACAGGCGAGCAAGGCTGTAAAAATTAAGAAAATTCCGGATAGAATAGGCGACATCGAGGTGAAGGTGGAGGAGCACCCGACGCTGAATACTTCCAAGGGAATCATACGCTGCCCGGACATTGAATTCTTGACGGAACAAGAAATTTTGGAAGGCTTAAAAACGCAAAAGGTGTCAGAGGTAACCATAATGAAGAGAAAAATCAACGGTGAATTGAAGAACACCAGGACAGCAATCCTTTTGTTCAAATCGACTACGGTACCTCGCTCGGTGGACTTCGGATTGTACCCGATCCTGGTCGAGCTATACATCCCAAATCCAATGAGATGCACAACGTGCCTAAAAATCGGACACACAAAGAAATGGTGCCGAGGGGAACGGGTATGTGGAAACTGCAGCCTTCCCGACCACGAGAACGAATGGTCGAACACAAAATGTGTATCGTGCGGTGATAACCACCACACGCTAAACAAGAACTGTCCGGTGTATATAGATGAAGTCGAAATACAAAAAATAAAGACCATCAACAGAGTCACCTATGGTGAAGCTAAAAGAATCCGGCGCAGACAATGCCCGACAGTACCGAGAAAATTCACCACTGAAACATCGTACGCACACACGGCCAGTAATAGTAAACACACGCATAACATTAACGAAAAGGAAAAAAATAATACTGAAATTAATACTAGCCTCGTGAAACAGGCTACAACACAAAACAAAAATGAAACACAGACATTAACAGGCAAAACAAAGATTAACAAACAACAACAGATCAAGCAACAGAACAAAAACCCGGAGGAGAAAGCCTCCATATACAGTAACATTGAACAAGAGCAAGAAAAAAATACAGCGGAATCGCCCACTCCCTCAGAAGGGTATGACATGGAGGATACTCTGAGTATAAGCGACTCAGAAGTAGTGGTAGATAAATCCGTATCTATGAGCGACGTGGAGCTTATGATCCAAGAGATCGAAAGAAAAGAGAAGGAAGACCACTTCCTCTCTACTCCGTAGATGTCTTAATGGCTAATATGAACCACATGAAAACACAAACAAACAAACAAACAAACCTATAAAAACAAGAACAACACAAAATGAACAGGACATGAAAATGTTAAACAAGAATTCATGCAAATATTCAAGAATGCAGGCAGAGCAAGGCTGGAATTTATAACAGGACTCGTTTACGGTAATTTCTGGCTTCACAAGAGGAAGCTGCTTCTAACAGGAATTGCGAACTTTGCGAGGTCCCAAGAACGGTAGCCCTTAAGGTTTTTTTCCGTCGTAAATATAGTTTAAGTCGCGAACAAAATCGGGTGGATAAAGTTGAAAAAAACGAACTTCTAGAATGAAATAGCCGCGTAGCCCTTTGAGCTCGTTTTTGAGTCCTCAATCGGCTGATATAAACAGCAACTTTAATGACAGAAGGAAACTCCTATCTGAGCAGTCAAAACAAATAACTTGCAGAACACCGAACTAATCGCAAATCTAAAATTGTTACTTTCCTCACGGAGGTTGGAATATACTTAGAAAATTGGGACATATGGCCTGAGTTGCCGGTCCTTAACCCATAGAGGTCTACGTCACCAGATTAGCTTGCGAAGGCCCAGGAAGCTGGATTCAATAGCCGTACTGGTGTAAATCCTCGCAGAAGAAGAAGAAGAAGAAAATGTCAAAGTAAGACCTAGTTTTTTACGTTCTATTTATTTGCATCAAAAGAGAAACTTTCCCTGGTAAAACAGTTTCTTTTACTGTTTACCAAAATTCCGTACTACCCTAGACAATGGCGGGATCTGCCCTGAGACGTTTAATGGCCGAATACAGGCGTAAGTATCCCTGTGAATCCATCGTTCGATTAATCCCCTGGCTACACTACGCTACTGTGAAAGCTTTCGTTGGCTAGCTGGATCTCGGACCAAATCGTTCATTGAACCGATTGTTTCCCTTACTCGTTTGTACAGAGCTCACACTAAACCCCCCGGAAGGGATCATTGCGGGTCCAATCAGCGAGGAAAACTTCTTCGAATGGGAAGCACTAATTACGTGAGTTACGGCTCCAGCTATTGGTCAAAGTTTGGCCTTGTATCGCAATCCTACGATCGTTCACTGACCCTCGCTGCCCTCGGTATGCGATTTCCATTGCAGCGGTCCAGAAGGCACATGCTTCGAGGGAGGCATATTCACAGCGAAGCTAGTTTTTCCACCAGATTATCCCCTCAGTCCGCCGAAGATGAAGTTCACCTGTGAAATGTTCCATCCAAATAGTGCGTATGCGTATAGACAGTGGAAAAGGTGAAGTACTTTCAACACTCATTTCAACTGTTTCCTCGTATTTCCTTTAGTTTTCACTGACGGTCGTGTATGCATATCGATCCTACATGCCCCGGGAGATGATCCATTAGGTTTGTGGTGCAAGTAAACTTTCTTCAATCGATATTTCATACTAACAGAATGTTTTTCTCTCTTCAAAGGATATGAATTGTCCGCAGAGCGCTGGAGCCCTGTGCAGAGTGTAGAAAAGATTCTACTAAGTGTAGTGAGTATGTTGGCTGGTAAGTGTATGCTCTTTTTATAACTAAACAAGCTCCATTTCCATTCACCACTGCAGCATGAAAAGTGTTTCTGATCTAACCAATTAAATTGTTCCTTAATGTTGTATTCTTCCAAAAAATAATCTTGATTATCTGTTCATGCAATGCCACATTTCATCATCATTTGATTTAGAAAAACCTCTTTCAATAAGAAAAGGCTCATTGATTGGTAATTTTGAAGATTCTTAAATATTAAACTATACTCCTGGTCTCTGACAAATAATAGTTCTGTAATTGTTCTCAAAAAGGACGCTAGGGTTAGTCGAGAAGCTCCAACAAATTTTACGAAAAAAAATGTAACCAATCCAATACAGCACATCTATTTCGATTGAACCCTTTTGTAATTCCTCTTGTAGTAACAGACCACTAAAATGCTACACTGACGAACTTAGAATTACTTTAAGAACAATCAAAGCTGTTTCGTAGGGTTAATGTATTGTATTGCAATTAAAAGTTAACAACATTATTACCCCCTTTTCATAATTGCGATACATGCCATTATGCTGCCGTGGAGAACCCTAAATTAGTTGATTCCATGATTCCATAAGTCCATCAATCCATAGAGGTGGCGCTTTCTGTTTAATAATTTGAACTTAATTTTAAGTTTCTCTTATAAGGTTACTCTTTTTGTTACTATAGATATAGGGCATGTATTTAAGAGAAAATCTCTTCCTAAGCACGTGATAAGATAATAACTGAGACGCTCTACCTTCTTTTCTATTTTCAGAGCCAAACGACGAATCCGGTGCTAATGTGGATGCAGCGATTATGTGGCGCGAAAATAGGGAAGAGTTCAACAAAATTGCCAGAAGGATCGTTCGCAAAACGCTCGGTCTTTCGTCGTAAGCGGCAGTCCGCTTGGACGAGTGCCGGAAACGGCGTGCGAGAGGGGTGGGGTTAGGGTTGCGTTCGTGTGTAGTTGATTTATGTTTTGTTGGTTATCGTATATCATATGATTGTGGATATGGATTGATTAAAACAATGACTAAAAGCTTATGTATCATTAAACCTGGGATAATGTAAGAAGAAAGAAGTTTTTGCTGTATGATTTAATCGGGCACATGAAGACGGTCGCCTAAATTTTGGGAAAAGGGAATTGAGATATGGAAGAAAATGTTATCCCCTCGAGGACTTTAAATGCCACGAGTAGGCATTTTTTAGCATGATCTGCGGATATATTGTAAATGTATATTTATCATATATACTTCAAATGTATATTTATAAGAGAAAATCCGGTTTTTCTCCGCTTATTTCTCTGTTGCAATTCTATTGTGATCTACCAGCTACCAAAAGTTTAAACTCTTACATATCATTAACGTTTTCTAAAGCTACCAAAAATGCCTCGAACCCGTTTGTCAAAATTAGCATGGCGCCGAAAGCGAAAGTACCATCGGCTCCATCTACAATAATAATGGCATACGGCGTCTCCTTAAAGGAGTTCCCTTTCAAATTTCATGCTCCCCGAAGAATGGAACGAGCAGTGCACTGGTACCTGGTACATTGCATCCAGCAAATGCATGTGCGAACGGAATTTCAGTCGAGACCTTCCACCAAATTCCTCGCAAACCACGCGGATGTGGAAGCGTGTCGCGCTAAACCTTTCGCTAGTGAAAGCTTTTTCTTTTCAACAGGCCCGCGAACAGTAAACAAAACCAAAAGAAACTGTCCCCAACCATACACGCGCATACGTGAAATTGACACATTTTACCCTTTCGGTGCGGAGCTTCGGGTGTGCCGTCCTGTATCGTCCATCAATTTCCATCATGAATGCCAGCACGAATTTTGGCCCAATTCGCTACCGCACCGATCAATCGAAACATCGATCGGTTGATCGTTAACCGTGAACCATAGCGGCGCGTTGGTTTGAATATTGTTTTACTTGGGCTCGATAAGGGGCTGGGATTTTCCCGTCTGTCAATGTCGAAAACCGCACATCATATGGCGTTGGCGGTTGCACACAAAAAGGAAGCAAGAAAGAAAGACGCACGATCATCATTCTTATAGCACCTGTGTTCCTCCTGCCTGGCGCATGATCTTGCATTTCAACTCTCCCTCCCTTCCAAAGAAGTAAACGCTCCAACCGCGAAAGATGCGGTTGTGTGTTTTGTGCTTTCTTGATCGACGCGCGATCGTTGCGATGGTAATGAAGGAACGGTGCAAAGAAAGAGACGAAGAACACCGTTAGAATCGCGTCGCGCCCCGAAGGGAAGCGCGCGCGGAGAAGAAACACAAACAAACGAACTGCCGGTCCGACAATCTATGTGAACCGAGCGAACCGATGAGCGCAGGCAAGGCACCCGCGGCTGCGTCGGTGGAGGCACTGGTGGCCACTGGAGGGGCACGGGGCAGAAAAACCGCCGACCATCCGAATGGAGAATGGGCAAAAATTGTGTCATGGGCTGCTTTCTTCCGATCATCTGCTCAGTCGATCGCGAGACTTCGGTGAGCAAAGGTACGGAATAATAGAGAGTTTGGTGTTTTTTGCTAAGTGGAGTTGAGTCGAGTGTATTCTGTCCACGCAGTGCATGTACTTTGTTCGATTGTATGTAATAGCGGGAAGAAAAAAAATATATATATTCTATCGCTCGTAATCGACGTTTTCTAAGTTCATTAATTTAAGTGGCGTTCGAAAGCTGTGCGGTTAAAACATATCCACAAGTTCTTCCAAAAGCGATCTCCGGAAAAAAAAATTCCATCGTCATGTGCGAAATTTAAACCGCACTTCTTCTGCTAGTGCGCGGTAGTAACAGTGTGTTTTTGTGACACCATTAGCTTTTGCGCTCGATGAATTCTTCTGCAAATTCATTTTTCCATTCAACAGGCGTTCTTACTAATGAGCGTAACCGCGTGTCTGCGCAAACATTAACGGTGCGCGCATTTCCGCGCTTTGCTTCATCTTAACGGTAATTGGAAGAATTAATCAAGCGCGCCACTTGTTCATGTTCGCACATCGAGAACAATTGTTTTACTAGAGGCATCGTTATTATGTATTACTATAATTGCGTGAGAATGGGCTCTTTCTTTGCAGAACAGTACCATTTTTTGTTACTGTTACTAGTTACTGAAAACAAATTTATTTTGATACGAATCCTTCCGGAGCGCGGTTATTTGGCATGTCGACCAGTTGTAGATCTTGTTCAATCAGCTTCTGCCATTCACCATATGTCGGAAATTGAATCTTGCTGTTGAAAATGGAAATTGCTAGACCTCAGACAATTCTGATAGCAACGATTCCACAGCAAGAAGACCTCAGACGAGAACACAGCAAGAAGAAAACCAAAACTGTACAATTCCTTATAGTTCAACTTTGCGGCCATTCATAATTTGGACAACGCGTAGCTGAAATACGCTTATGTCCATTAGTTTTCCTTACAAAAATAAAACTTTCGAACAATACTTAAAAGATTTGCATAGAACTAATTCTATAGCTTACAGTTGTCCACCTCAAATAGAATAATGTATTTTTCATTTCATTAAGAGTTCACTTTTTACCTTAGTTCCCTTTTGCAATCGGCAACTTCAGAATCCTTTAACAGATAATTTAACAAATTATCACAATTTAACTGTTGCCCTAGAGATGCAACGAATCTTCGTCGTAGTACATGCTCTAATAAACACAATATGGTCAATCAAGCCAAAGCTAACTAACCGAACAACGGTTTTAATACAACCAATCTGCTGCGCTCTTGTTTCTTGACACCCCGCGGGGCGTAAGTTAATCTGCGCTTCTTTATGATTTTGGTTGCGCGCTTCCCTTAACGATCTAACGGTCCCTCCTCTAACGTTGTGCCGAGTGTTCCAATTACCGACCTAACTGTGATCATTGGTTCGTTCATGTAGAATTCAGATCGTTCGCAGATTTGAAGACTATTTAGTAGCTTTCCTGGCTAGTGCGCGCACCGTCGATTAGCGGTACACACATTCGGCAAATGGGCTTGCTTGTGCATCGGAAGGCGACCACCGGAACACCGTTTCGTAGGCGAGCATAGCTAAGGTTGTTCGATTTGAATATATTTTACGCGCGTTAGCGTTCACTGATCCAATTTCTGGTCATTAAGATTTGATTAATGGTATTCGTCCACGACAAATGGTTGAAATCGATTGACGCGAACTTAATGCTTTTTCATTTTGTTCATAATGAGATGAGGCGTAAAGTGCGTCGACCATGTCACAGATACCAACGGAAAATGACACCGGAATACGCAGCGGGGGTGGGTGAATGGGTTCGAACATTTCGTGAAAGTTTGGAAAAGAAAACATTATGCGTATATGTGACCTCCTTTTGCGGGGCGAGTGGGCCACATACAACAGAATCGATACTATCGATCGAGCTAGATCGTGTACCGACCATTGAAATGAATTCGTCTCCTTCGTGGGTTTTAACGTTTTTGTAAAATTTGTACAGAACTGTTTCACAACAGATTTGAAGTAAAAATTTAATTAAATCCGTAACATTGCCAGTAAAGGTTTTCAATTGTTTTCCCTTAGTCAAAAGACGATACAAAAATGCGGTTTCTGTTCAACGTGTGGGCCGTGGGCCTCCTGTGTGCAGTTCTTCATCTATCCACCGCGCGGAAACTCGAAAGTAGGTTCAGGAGCACACACTTTTCTGGGCAAGCAAAAAAAAAATGGCACTCGTACTAATCGTCACTATTCGACAGGTATCTCCTCGAACCTCATCCCCGTTGGTAATGCCGTGGGCCAACAGAAGCAAAACGCCGTCGATACGTACGAGGACGTGTCCGCCTCCGACATCCAGCAGGATGCGGGCAGTGAAGCGCTTCCGGAGAGCACGGAAACGAACGAAATCGAGGAGGACGTCGCCAGCCCGGAAGTGGTGAACAACGAGGTGCTGGAGGAGTCGAACGTGGTACCGCAGGAGTCGGTCAGCGAGGCGACGGCAGTCAACATGGACGACTCGAGCATCATCAACCGGTACTGCCGCTGCTCGGCGTACGAGTGCAACTGTTGCCGGGACATCGACGTGCCGCTCTTTCCGATCAAGGGTCCGGGCTGTGCGGTCATACAGTACCTGGACGGTGACCGGATGTCGATCGGTGTGAAGTTCGCCGATCGAATGATCGCGAACCGTGTCATCTCTGGTAAGGACCGTGAAAGATTAGTTTAGCTATGCACGAATGCGCGTGCGGTATATGTTTAAATTCTCTTCTCACACCGTCGCAGCCAGGAGAGCGACACCGGTTTGTCTGCCACTGCCCGGTGGCTATAATCGCTTCTGCGGTCGCATCTATGGCATCTCGCGGAAGGCAAACGAAGGGTTTAAGGCATGCCTAGGGCTGGAGCTCCGGGCGGACGACGATGTGGAGGCAGTGCTGCGAGTTTCCTGTTTCAAGTTTGGACCGCGTGGACTGTCCGTTATGGATCCGGAACCGCTCCCACCGGTCGATGACATCGATGTAGCCGATGAGGAGGACGAGGACGACGAGGAAGACGAGGAGGAGGAACTGTTTGGATTTTCGCTCGGTGAGTAGTAGTAGTGGAGCGGAATGTTGTTGCCATTTTCAAATTGGAAAACATTTGCATACTGTGATGTATTTTCACCATGCCCACACATTCACACTCTCTCTCTCTTGCTTGCTCTCTCTTGGCAGATGAAGACGACGATGACGACGACGATGACGACGATGACGACGGAGGAGCGGATAGTGGAAGCGTGCAGGATAACGACACCGATCAGGGTGATTCACCGGACTACACGGGGTTCAGTTTTCTCGATCGCGACCTAATGGGCAGCATATTCGGTGTGAAGAAGTTTTGGTAGAGATGTAAAGGATACACAGCTCAGGCACAAAGTGGAAAATGAGAATCATTTTTGAGCGCAAGCCAACCCATCTAGTTAAGCAAACCCCGTGCGACATAAGCCTCAAGTCTCCGGTTGATTAAGCAGCTGCGGCAATAGCACCGCTCGGATTCGATGTACCTATTGTTCGGTTAATTATGTGTCCCCGCATTTTCAGTGAAACCTACAAGGAGGTTCTTGTTTTAAAGCACTAGCAGCTAGAAGTACTGCCAAGGTAAATTTTTAACCGACCGACACCATAACACACGTCTAAAATCGGTTAGAAAAGTACCGAATTCAAACACATTCCTTCCGGGTGTAAATAGTCAAGACGGGTTCGAATTAAGTTAAGTATTTATGACCTTTAAATGTATTATTTATTCAAAGATCCGACACGATGGATTCGGGTGCAAGAGATGGATGTTTTTTCGACCCGAAGAGTTTGAAATAAACAGAATAAAACCACAAACGGACACAACGGTCACTCGTGAATTCAAAATATTTCTATTTAATGAAAAGACGATTTAAGTTACGTTACGAGATTAAAAAAAAATTTAAATTGACTTACCGCGGCCCAGAGAGGATGCACTTGGACATGATTTGGTGTTCGTTACAGGAGTTTTGTCACGCGAAACTGCTTCGGATGTTTTCAAATTATATTGGAATAATGATATAAACAGAACTTACGCGAATATTGCTCACCGTTCACTGTTTTTTTTTGTGATTTTACTCGATCTATTCTTCTCTAATCGCATAACCGTATCCAGATCCTATCCACCTTCATTCATCACCCAAGCACACAGTCCGTCCGGAGCTTGTACCAGTACCACATTCGAACAAAGTAAACTCTCTGCGTTTTTGCTTGGCCACGACCACCACACCACCACCACCACCATCCTCCCACCAACGTCCACCGCGTGCGTGCATTCCTCCGCGTGTCGTGGGAGAATCAGTTGGCAGCGATGTCCGCCGATGTGCTTTTAGTTATGCCGGCTTGATCGTCCGAATGTTTTTCCACCTGTTTTGTGTCGAAAATGGGGTCGGAAAGGGGAGAGAAAAGTGAGTACAGAGCAAGGGTGCTGAACCGCGGGTCCCGAAATGAGAATCATTTCGAAACGGGAGGGCTTTCGATTGCTTACGATTTTCTTCACGTAGCTTAACTGTCGATCCGACGGGCCGTTCACGTTGTCTACTTTGTATGGAGGTGTTATCGTGACGTCTTTGAAAACCACAATATTTGGACCGGACCAGGTGACCTAAACAAATAGAGGCGGAAAGGGACAAAGAACAAAGATTGTAGTAAAACAGGTACGTGGAGGTTTTTTCAAGTTTAAAGAAAGCTATCTTGTTGCTGCTTTCGGCAGGCATCGCCATCCTCACGAATGGTCGCCGTGAAATGTTCCGGCAACGCCACCTACCTGAGTGATAGTGCGTGCAATAGCCATAAAGAGGTTCTGGCCTTCGGTGCTGACGCCGGCAGCAAGCGCAGAAAGCTGACACCGTTTCTGTTCCACCTGATTTCTGGCCCTGGTGCTCAGCTGAAAGCGAAGAGTAGCGAAAGTTAGCAGCGGCGTGCAGATCGGATGGGATAGAATTCAAATGAATGAATCTCGTTCGCAACGTTGAAGCAGAACCAAATGCGGATTTGCTGCCAGAGCACTAGGCATACACAGCGTTGCACAAGCCATCGGAACGAGTACAAGTGTGTGGAACAACAAGAAGGAAGCACTTACACGCTGGAGGTTTAACGATAATGGCTGCTCCGGTACTATACAGGCTTCCTTTTTCACCTGGACATCACTGCACATCGCCAGGTTGACGATATAAACGTCATTTAGCTTCACGGAATTACTCGCCGAAGGGCATTCTGTTTGAGGGGGAAAGCTAGCTAAGGAACCTTACGGGGTGAATACAAACAAAGCAAAGCAGAGAAATGGCACGGAGCATTCCGTGATGTATTGCATAAACAACGATCCGCCAGCACTCGGTCAATTGTCGATAGCGTATTGGCAACCGACCACAGTGAAGCTGGAACATACAACCATTTTTTACCAAAGTTTACTTTCACACCTATTTGAAAAGGATACTTAGTATGAGCATCTTCGTCTGCTGATCGAACGCCAGCACCTCGCCCTCGATGTTGGCGTTGTAGCAGGTTGTACACACCACCGTGCTACCGATGGAAAAACAGTCCTGGACCAGACCAGCCATTACGACGGTGTTTTTATTTTCGACCGAGCGCTCCGTTTCTGCCGAGTTTCTGTCGTCCGCTGCTTCTCGCTTTGCTTTCTCGATCATTTAGTGTAGTGATGAGCGTTCCGTGAGGCACCCACCCGGATGGAACCATCGAATGCCGAATGCGGAATGTATGCAAACCGCTCCGAATACACAAATCCAGACAAATCTATAAAAAATAGAAACGAATATCACCTTGCGTACGCAAAGTTTCTATGTGACAAAATCGGTAAAAAATGGATAAAATAGAGGTTGCAATTTCTCCCGATAAAGCTACAAATTTATCAATTGTTTTTTGATACTCTTAATCAAAATAATATATACCAGTGTTTTTTTTTCCTTTTTTTTACAAACCAATTATGTTACCAGCCAACACAAGAAGCATTTTGCAGGTCTACTCCCTTTAATTTACATGAAATCCGGTTCAAGTCCCGGGAAAAATTTGGGTCGCATCGAAGCAGTTCCCAGCTCCCCAAGACCGTTCCTTTTGGAAAAGAACCCTGTTCCGCTACGTTTCTGAAAAATACACAAAATCACATCTCTATTTTTACTATTTTCAAAATGACAGCTTTCCAATCTCACCACATCATGACGTTTCATAAGATTCACCTCTTTTGTGCTCAGTTTTTTTATACTCATGAATTTTTGGGTTGGACCCCTTCCAATAATTCTATGATTTCAGATACAACACAGTACCATTTGGTTTACAAATTCAAAATAAAAATAGCTTTTCGGTCCTTCCAAAACATTCTTGAAATGAAGATTTGTTGCGCGAAGGCTGATCAGAAGGGCTTGAATGAAATGTCTGCAAGCGGCTTGTCAAACGAACACCAGATGGCCTGTAGGATGTACTAATTTTTAGTACATAGCAACGGGGAGGATTTGCTGCAATTCACCACATTTCAGTTTATGGTCACCCGTCGAGAGGTTTCTCCGTAGGCACCCATGACTGTCCACACTTCAACTCGGTGCGTGTAGTCTGAGCGGAGTGACAGCCGACGGTGCCAGGTAGAATATTTGCGGTTGCCTTTCCAGAGAGTGCCGGTATCGGTTCGCCATGATTGTACGAACATAAACCTCAATACACGTGTGCGTCGGTCTCAAGTATAAAGTGGTAATAAAATCGTAATTTTTAGCTATTTCTGCCTAAACCTTTCGCTTTTCGTTAGGAAGAACCGTAAGTATTGCCCAGGGCATATTATGTTACCCTGATGATTTGAAATTTGTGATTATTTTTGCAATTTCGCCGGGTCGTGGCACACACGGCAGTAATGCACATGTATATGTATAGAGCTTTCGAAATTCCGCATCATTTCAGAGCCGCATTGCAAAATCAAAATGATTGCCGGTCGCCCACTGCTATTTCTCTCGCTGCCGAGTCTTGCCCTTATTGTGGGCCTCGTTTGGTACCGCCGTAAATTTAAGCCGGATGCCGGGGATCGCGGTGGGGAAAAAAGCAAAGAATGTGAAAGTAAGATCACGTCGCGCAGCAACGCGGTGGACCTGGAGCCGGATGTGAGGCAGACTTCCTCACTGCCAATACAGCAGTCCACCAGCAACAATGGATCGGAAAATTGGGATAACTGCTCGGGTTCGGGCCACTCGTCGGCCGGATCGTCCCGCTCGGCACCGATTGATATTGTGCCGAACAAAAGTCCATCGAAGGGTGACGAGATGAACAATCTGTTGGGTCGATCGAACATGCTTGATAACGATCATGAAGAGCTGAGCTTTAGCCCATCGATTGATTTACCGGGCTCGGTGGCCTCGCGGTACCCGACCAACCTGATGAAGTTTAACCAAATGATGGAACCCGCTAAAGAGCCCGTTGTCATTCGTCCCACTAAGCCTGCTTCACTGCAGAGTGGATACTTCCGTGTGCCGGATGAAAATGGTAATGGCAACATTGACCACCAACCGCAGCAGCAGCAGCAGCCACAGCCACAGCCACAGTCTCAGCCTCAGCTACAGCCACAGCCAGAGCCACAGCCACAGCCACAGCCAGAGACGCAAACACACCAGCCACTCCAAAATGCACAGCCAGATCAGAATGAGCATCTTAATGAGAGCAATAGCATCAACAACAATACATCCTGTGTCGCGAACGATGCGGCCTTCGACAGCAAGCCGGAGGAAACGTTCGACGAGCGTGCCGAACAAACCGGCAGCCCACCGCTCAGCATTTGCAGCATGCGCTCGGAAGACTCGGGCAAGGGCTCCAGTCCGCCGCACTCAGTCGGGCCGTCGTTATCGACGTACGAGTTTCTGGTGCCGGCGTTCCTCGTGGCCGGCATGCTGGGCAAGCAGGGCACATTCGTGAAGCAGGTGAAGAAACAAACTGGCACGAACGTGATCATCAAGCGTAATCCGGACACGCACAACAGCAAAATCTGCACCCTGGAAGGTTCGCAGCAGGAAATCAAGGACGCGTTGGACCTGATCCGGCAGAAGTTTCCCCTGCGCCGGTTTCCACAACTCACCCTGAAGCGCATTGAAATTAGCCGTGTTGAGGCGGTAATCCCCCTTTCGCTAATGAAAGACACCTGCTCCAGCGTAAGTGGCCAGGAGGTTCTTCCTCATCCGCTTCTCGGACCCCCGAACACAAGTTGGTTGATCGTGAAATTGTTCTCTCTCTCTCTCTCTCTCTCTCTCTCTCTCTTTCTCTTTTTCCCCTCCTGCTTTTTAGCTGCCCTTGGTCGAAGGAATCAACAACGACGTCGCCGTTAGCTGCATCATCAACGTAGGCCATTTGTTCGTCCACCAGCCGCTCCATCCGACCCACCTGTCGCTGAGCAGCATGCAGAAGTCTCTCAACCAGAGCTACACGCAGAGTGAGGCTCCGTTTTTGCCGGAAATTGTACCGAACGCTGTTTGCGTGGTGCTCGTTGCCGGCGTTTGGTATCGGGCGCAGATTGTGCGGTTCGACCCGGAAAGCAATATGGTTCTGGTGAAGTACCTAGACTACGGTGGTTTCTCTCTGCTGCCGCCGCAGAGCCTGAGGCAGATTAGAACAGATTTCATCTCTGTACCATTTCAATCAATAGAGTGTGTGCTATCCAATATTTTACCTATTGGTAAGTGAGGCCGCCCCTGCCGTCTGCCTTTTCGTACACGCTGTTCGTTCTCACACATTTATGCGTTCTTATTTTCTTCCTTATCCATCTCGCTCCCACATTCAGATGAAAGCCAAAACACCTGGTCCGAGGAAGCCACTGAACTGTTCCGTAGGTTAACAAGCAATGCAATTATGCAAGCACAAGTGGCGGGATACACTGCGGAAGGAATCCCTGAAATTTATCTATTCTCTTCAATAGCAAAAGATGTAAGTACAGCAAGCGCAATCAATGCCCAGTTTTTGCCATGGCAACAACAAAAAAAACCCGGTTGCTTAAATTCTATGCTTTACCATCACCTACACCGCATCTCACTTGACCTTCGATCTTTGCCTTGAAACTTTAAATTAATAAAATCGAAAGCAGCAACTTAGAGCTGCGTTTTTTTTCTCTTTCTCGCCTTTGTCTAAGCGAAATGTCCACTACCGCTTATCAAATGTTGCTTATGAATAGTGAATGTTTACAGTTCATTCCTTATCTTGCAGCTGAGTGGGGTGGGAGTGTGGATAATGGGGCGATCGGCGTGTTTACAAACGCGCCACGTTTATTGTAGTGGTTAATAGTTCAAAACGGAACTGTTGTAATACCGTTGTGGAACAGATTACCTGTTCTCTGTCTATGGATTCCATTAGCTTGGACTGATCCAAAAGGAGGCACAATTTATTTTCCTGTTTATGGACAACTTTCTTGAAATCCTGCCCCATTGCTCGCATAGAATAATGCCATACATTGGTTTTGTGTATGGCCAGCGCATTCAAGGGACTTATTTTTCATCATCAGTTCACAGTTTAGTGTGATTAGATTGGCGCTTATCGACAGTTGA
The DNA here is from genome assembly GCA_914969975.1 of Anopheles atroparvus. Taxonomy (NCBI): domain Eukaryota; kingdom Metazoa; phylum Arthropoda; class Insecta; order Diptera; family Culicidae; genus Anopheles; species Anopheles atroparvus. Next base: position 13,889,759 of record CAJZCY010000001.1, read on the forward strand.
ACAACTGGCAGCAGTGTTTAGAATTTGGCAGCTGATAAGATAAATTAAAGAGTATCACTACATAGTGGCATTTTCTTGAATGATTGTTTTCATTGGTGGATCAACCGTAAGGTTAGATCGAGGGATGTGCGTGGTTCCATAAGATGCACACCATCGTAACTCTTATACAGAATCTTCTATATATCTTTTTTTTTTTTGTATTTTCAGAATGTAGTTTTCATTAATCAAGAAATGGTTGCCCGTGGATACGCCCGGTGGGTCGACTGAATAGAGCAAAGGTATAAAGTAGGTGAACAAATTAAGTAAGTAAAAGAAAAGAGATTGGAGAGTGTGTGTTTGTGAGAGAGAGAGAGAGAGAGAGAGAGAGAGAGAGAGAGAGAGAGAAGAGAGAAAGATACCCGACACTGACTGGTAGTGGCGGCGGTGTGTTGTCGGGCGCAAAGTTGAAGAGAATCGTCCACGCCACGGGACAACTGAGGAAGAGTGTTGGTTTTAAATGCCACCTCAAGTAATTTACCTTTAAAAAAAACCCCAAAAACCACCCAAAAGAAACGACAAACCAATCCTCCCGGCCATGCGCCTACTATCAACATCCATCCTTTTAGGCCTGTTGTTTCAGCGGGAACGATTCTCGTGCGGATTCATCAACCATCTTCCCCCCCCCCCCCCCCCCCATCCTGTGCCCGTCCTTCGTCACCTCCGCTACTCCCTCGCCCGCGTATAATGAAGTACATCCTTCCTCGTTACTGTTAAAATACTATAAAAGAAAGTAATTTTGTGAATAACTGCGTTTAACACATAGGAATGCAAAAACTGTCGTTCAAGTTTTTTTTCTCTTGGCTTCAAAATTGCAGCTAAGGCAATTACTTATTTTATAGTTATTTTGTATAAGGGTATTTATGAAATAAATTCAAATTAATTGATCTTACAGCTGCTTGCGTGTCGATCTTCTCTCTGCGATGTCATGTCGCCTGTGCTTTTGCCGCGTTGTCGCGTATAATGGAAAGAAAATTCTGGAATGAATCATTATCATCGGGGAAAACTTTGTTCGAACACAGGGTGTGATCGGGTGGGTAGACAAATGCGTATCTTACACGATGCCGAACGTGTGCGGTGCGCTGTGGTTTTCGAACGCGTTGGTTCTAATTTTAGGAACGACCAGCATTAATTAGGCCATATTCGACTGCTCAGACGTGCGTGCATTCGGTGCTTGGCTGACGGAGCAAGAACGATTGATGGAAAGAGTGAGAACGAGAAGGAAAGAACCGACAACATCGAATTACGGCTAGACATTGCATAGTTGTTTTATTTTTATGCACAATGAATACGAAGTCGATATCCGTTGTATTGCTTCCGTCATTGTGTTTTTTTGTTGTTCTCTCAAACGAATCCTGGTTAGTATTTACTTGTATTTTATTTATTTTTCGCAATGATTGCCACACCACGTCTGTTGACTCGAAGCCGACATTTTCAAGCCTTCCTTGCTCCTTGCTATACACGTGTCCCGTCTTGCTCTTTGTTCGCTCCGGCTGCTCTGGGCGAGAGAAATTTCACTTCGATCCACTTCGACACACCGATTGGCGTGGTTACTTTCAAATCTTCGTTTGTACCCTACGCCACGTGATCATCGTCGCCGTGGCACAACTTTCCAAAAGCACATACCGCGTATCGTGTTGCAATTCTCTCTCCTTGCTTCCAGCCTCTCCGCAGCGAGTTACACTAATACCGGTTTTGGCGCAGATCAGTGCTGGTTTGTTTCCTGCTTTAGTCGATCCTTAATGGGTCAATGCAGGCGGGTTGAAATAACCGGCGTGCGTGATATTTCCAGGACGAATGTTTGATAAGGTAGCTTTATTATGGGCTCAATGCTATTTTAGTATTCCTCCCAGAAATGTTTGTTTTTTATCAATTTCTTTTCCATCAGGGCTTAAGAAATAGTTATATATTACTTAGAGGTACAATTACAAGGGCAAGGGCTTTTGAAGAAGCAATATGAGAGTCTGACTAGCATTTTTTTAGCATTCTATTTTCAGTTAAAATTGTGTGTAAAAGTATGAAGTACTTATTTGTTACAATGTTTTTCCAATGATTCTGCTGTTGATTGCATTAGATTAGTTGATGACCGACAAATGTATCAATTCGTCACGATTGCCAAAATCAATTGCGTAACCATTTTCCAAACATCCTATTGTGTGAACGCAAGTGAACCATCTGCGAATGTTGGCGACCAAATCTAAACTTGTAAAAAGAAAAAAAGTTATAATTTGTAATTTACCAGATAATATTGAAACATTTCTGGGATTGCGAATAAAATATGCGTGAAGAACATAACAAACGTTTAAATTTATCTAACTTTTGATTGAAAAGCTACCTTAGTGAAGGCTTAATGTTTGGCCCTCTCCTTGTATAGTATAGTGGCCTTTGTATAGTTCTTGTACAAAGAAAACTAAGGTAATAAATGAACAATTTCGGTTAATCAAACATTTGCTGAAGAAGATGAAGATCGCAAATTAGCGCTTCTTAAGCACGGTTGAAATAATTTCTCTAATTGCAAAACACCATATTTTGTTGATTGTGTATGTTGATTTCTGGACTTTAGTGTTTTGATCCTTTTATAAGCTTGACTTAAGCTTTTTTTTGACAAGCAGAACATTGCCACAATCTAAATGGATAGGCTATCTTATGCCCAACGCATTTTAATCGATACAATGGCAAGGTTCGCTTATTCTAAAACACAGCATGTTCAAATAAATTAATCTGTTTAACATGTGATGTTACAGTGACATCGGTTTGTGAAAGTAAGGTGCATTTTTGACGATTGGTGACGTTCAGTTGACTTGTGATACCATACGTTTAAGAGTGATTAGAGATCTCAAATTTGACAGAGGCAGAGTAGTGCCTAGTGTAGAAGATTATGAGCATCCTTCACCAATGTTGTCTGCAAGATCAATCTTCCAATACTAGTAGACGAAAGAGTGAATAACCCCTAGGAGAATGATCATCTGCCCAAGGTACTTCCCAGGACGGCCACAAAAGGACTAATGAGGTCGCAGGACCAAAAGTAAGGTCTGAAGGCGGTATGGTGCTTGAACAATAGGATAGTTTTAATATGAGCATTAGTTTCTCCCTCCCCTTTTCTTTCTCATCATTATGCTGAATCAGGATGTATTTTGTATTTTGTATTTGTATTTTATTTGTATCTTGTCCGCCTTTTTAGGCTAAACAAGTTCAATTTTCACACGGATGGTTTACAATACGCACGTTACAGATATAAATTCTATTTTCCACTCGCTAACCTAAATCGCAATCGATTCCTGTTGTCATTTTGTGAAATATTAAAGTCTAGAAGCCAGTCTGTGTTGATCACTCAGAGCGATATAACGTGTTTTTGCGATCCTCCTGATCTTCGAAAGTTGATAGCGAGCAATAAAGATTACAAATACTCCCGCGACCGAGTCTAACGAAGACTGGCGTAGTGCCGTGATTTGATAGTGTGCATACAATAACGAGTGCCCCCTTATCACTCCTTCCCTCTTCTCCGTTTCCCCATCCCGTATCCTTTCCTACATATACTGAGGTACGCACGGGTTTGTGTATAGCGTGAACCACCTTCTCCCCATGGCCGATGGCCAGGGAGAAGAGGAATCGGGAGCCTTCACAGGGTTCACCGATACAGAGCAAATAATGGATTGCACGGACTCGGACACATTGTCCATCGATATGCCCGTACGCAACCAAAGCAGCGGCAAGAGAAAAATAAAAGAGGCTGGTGATCCTTCGAAACCAAAAAATAAATCTGAGCTAATGGGAACACCATACCCATACAAACGCACAAGTCAATACCATGAGACAGCCATAGGACCGTACACGGTATTCATGATGCCCAAATCCAAAGCGTTGGACTTGCTCACAATTTCAAAACGTATAAATGCAAGCTTCCCCAAGGTAAACGAGATCCTTAGAATCAAGCATAACAAGATACGGATAACCACTGACGACCGCAAAACGGCCAACGACATTGCCACTAGCGAATTTTTTACCCTGGAGTATCGGGTATATATCCCCGATAGCAAGGTAGAAGTGCAAGGGGTCATAAACGACCTAGACGTGTCCCCAGATGAGATAACGCGGGACGGGCTAGGGGCGATCGAACGCCTCACCACGCCATCTGTACGGGTACTAGAATGTGTCCGCCTCACTAGAAAAAAGATCAACGAGAATGGAGAAACCGTTCTATGTGAGGGTAACTCCATCAAAGTAACATTCGAAGGTACAGTGCTCCCCAAATACTTAACGTGCAACGGATTGTATATCCCAGTAAGCAGACCATACGTACGAAAGGTAAATATCTGCGACAATTGCGCCAAGGTAGGGCACACCGCCGCGTTTTGCTCGGAAAGAACGTACTGCAATAAATGCGGGGGCAAGCACAAGGCTACCGCTTGCAAAACAGAGACAAAAGAATGCCGTATTTGTAAAGCAGAATGGCACGAGATTGCGGAATGTCCCACGCTTAAAATCAAACGGCAGGAACACCGCAAAGAAATGAAGCGAAATACCAACCCAACACAGGGCATTGTTCTACGAAACTCATTTCAACAGTTAGAGAATCTCCCCGAAAGTAGCTCAAATCTCGAAGCCACAAACTTTCCGGCGCTGGTAACGCAACCTAGGAACAAAAACCAACCAAGGCCGGAACGTGCAGTATCCCCTTCTCCCAAAACCAATAAACCAAAGCCTGCAACACCCCCTAGAAACGTCGGAGAGCGTCTCGTGGACCCATTAGGGGCAAATGAGCAGCGGCCCATTCAAGAACCTCAGGCTCCCACCGGATACACCTCTTCTACCATACCATCCCACAACACAGGTACCCATAACGCACAACTCCCGACAATCAGGGAGCTGTTAGACTCTCTCCTCACCTTGCTCAGCTTTCCTGCCCCGTTTGAAACCATGATGCGGGCTGTGCTCCCATGTATAGCATCGCTCCTCGAAATTTGGATCACCAAATGGCCATCGGCCAGCAGCTTCATTCGACTGACTCCTAGAGGGCAAAATGATTAACATCCTGCAATGGAACTGCAGAAGCGCCTTAAAAAAAATAGATAACTTGAAAATTTTAACAAGCAAAAACGACATTGACGCTTTCGCGCTGTGTGAGACATGGATCCCGAAAGACACGGAGTTTCACCTTCCCGGATTCAACACGATCCGCAGAGACCGAGATGACGGTAGAGGGGGAGGCGTCATGATCGGCATCAAAGCTAACCATAGCTTTAGCAAGCTAAGCACACCTCCTATGCAAATAATTGAAGCGGTGGCAGTAAAAACCCTCATTGGTGGGGTTGAAATATCGCTCATCAGTATATACATAAAGCCCTCAGGAACAGTGCACGACAACAAACTGATCAGGGATGAGTTGAGCGCCCTAATCACGCTGCTACCAGCTCCCATACTGCTTCTTGGAGACTGCAATGCACACGGTCTTGAATGGGGTGGCCTTCGTAATGACTCGCGGGCATCCATCATACGCGACATGTGTGATAGCTTTCAACTAACTATTCTCAATTCCAAGGAAGCAACAAGAGTACCGAAACCACCTGCAAGACCAAGTGGTATTGACATGACAATTTGTTCAGCAACCCTTTCCCTGTCTACATATTGGAAGGTGCTGCAAGATCCACACGGTAGTGATCACCTACCAATAGTCATATCCATAGGTAAGGGTAGGCCGGCCAAAGATTCTGTACCCGTCAACCTTACTAAAAACATTGATTGGGACAAATACAAAACTCTACTCAAAAACACGAAGCGAGCAAATGGATTAACACCACTCGAGGAATATGCCAAGCTGACGGAGGAAATCCTGAGCTGTGCGAGCCAATCACAAACAAGAAGAACAAAGCAGCAAAATCAGCGCACAAGACCCCCCACCCCATGGTGGGACGGGGACTGCTCATTAGCACTGTCTAAAAAATCTGAAGCTTTCAGACTATTCAGAAGGAGTGGAACCCTTACAAGCTACAAAGAGTACACAGACAGGGAAAAAATGTGTAAAAATTTGTTCAAAGCGAAAAAACGGAGTTATTGGCGAACTTTCGTGGATGGCTTGACACCAACAACATCCCTTACAGTACTGTGGAACACGGCAAGGAGAATGCGTAACGGTACTACCAAAAACGAAGGTGAGAGTCATAATGGCAAGTGGCTGGAGCCATTCGCCCGCAAGATCTGCCCAGACTGCGTGCCTTCGGCTAGGTATTACCAGGATTCGACAGGAACCAATCCCTCTCTGGACGCACCTTTTAGCATCGAAGAGCTATCACGGGCACTAGCTGCAATCAAGAACAACTCCCCAGGGCGAGATCAAATCAGAGGAATGATGCTTAAGATGCTTCCAAACGAATCTCGAAAAACGCTATTACGGATCTTTAACTTATTCTTCGAAGACAATATCTTTCCTCCAGATTGGAAAGAGATAAAAGTTATTGCCATACGTAAACCTGCTCGACCGTTGGAGCTGGCTTCCTCCTATAGACCTATCGCAATGCTATCGTGCATGCGAAAACTGTTCGAAAAAATGGTCCTTGGCAGGCTTAGTATATGGTTGGAAGAAAAAAAGCTGCTTTCGCCGACACAATTTGGATTCCGGAAAGAAAAGGGCGCTAACGACTGCCTCGCTCTATTGACAACAGATGTACAAATAGCTTTTGCAAGAAAACTGGACGTAGGATCGGTTTTCTTGGATATCGAGGGAGCGTTCGATTCCGTCTCAATCGAAACTCTATGCCTTAAGCTAGAGCAAAGCGGTTTTTCCGGCAGGATGAACAACGCCCTGTACGCACTACTGTCCGAAAAAATAATGCATTTCGCCAACGGCTTCAACAAAATATCGAGAATAAGTTGTAAAGGACTGCCGCAAGGTTCTTGTTTAAGTCCACTACTGTACAACGTGTATGTTAACGACATCGATTCTTGCCTAGAAGCAAACTGCACGATCAGACAACTCGCTGACGACTGCGTAATCTCAATCACTAGTAGAAACATGGAAGATATTCGCCGCCCTCTACAAAACACGTTAGACAACCTTTCGGAATGGGCTAGGAGGCTGGGAATTGATTTCTCCACAGAAAAATCCCGGACGATGCTTTTCTCTAAGAAACACCACCCTCCCGCATTGAAGATTAGATTAAACGAACAGGAAATCCCAACCGCAACCTGCTTCAAATACTTAGGAGTGTGGTTCGATAGGAAATGCCTATGGAGAAGGCACATCGAACACCTGCTAGAGAAAGCAAATAGAAGAATAAACTTCCTCCGCTGTATCACCGGTACCTGGTGGGGAGCACACCCGCGAGACCTACTGAGGCTATACAAGACCACTATCGGTGCAGTCCTTGAATACGGCTGTATATGCTTTCTTGGAGCAGCAAAGACGCACACCCATAGGCTCAACAGAGTGCAATATCAAGGATTAAGAATAGCCATGGGAAGTATGTCCTCCACACACACAATGTCTCTCCAGGTCATGGCAGGAGTAATGCCGATCCCCCTCCGTTATCAACAACTTACCCTGAGATTGCTCATAAAAAGCACCACATGCAATCCACTGCTCACTCAAAATCTACGAGAGTTGAAAGAACTGAACCCTTCCTCTAAGCTGATGTCAATTATCCAAGAATTCAACTCCCTGCAGTTACCCGACACTCACACAATAACGAACGTAGATCGCACTCACTACTCTCAAGACTTTCTTCACATTGACACCACATTCAGCAAAATAACCAGAGACACTCCTGCTGACCTACGTAACACCGTGATACCCGTACTGTTCAAAGAAGCATACAGGCACCTGGAAAAAAACAAATGCTATTACACTGACGGCTCCAAAACAGACGACTCCACAGGGCTGGGAGTATTTTCCTCGGATGCTAGCGTATACTGGAAGCTGGAGGAGCCGTGTTCTTCCTTCGTCGCAGAACTGGCAGCAATACACTGCGCATTAGAAATGATCGCGAATCGACCACCGGACAAGTACTTCATTCTTTCGGATAGTTTGAGCGCCATAGACACACTGCGACCGGAAAGTCCCAACAAGAACTCTAGCAATTTTTATCCAAAAATTCATCAAGTTATGAGTCTCTTAGCGGAAAAAAAATACCATGTGACAATTATTTGGATTCCATCACATTGTGCAATAGAAGGCAACGAAAGAGCCGACCAACTAGCAAAACAAGGAGCAAGTTGTGACCAAACCTACCCAAGGTGTATATGTTACCAGGAACTTTTATTCCTCCCACGAAAAATGTGCTTAAACATCTGGCAAAAACAATGGGACGAAAACGAACTCGGCAGGCATCTATACTCGATTTATCCTCGAGTATCACTTGAGTGCTGGTTCAAGGAAGTCAAGGCAGGCCGAGCATTCATCAAAAACATGGGAAGGTTGATGTCTAACCATTACTCGTTGAATGCTCACCTTCAACGCATAGGTCTGGCCGAGTCCAAACAGTGCCCTTGTGGTAGTGGATACCACGACTTCGATCACCTGGTATGGGAATGCCCAGCATACGCCCTGCATAGACCAGGATTAATGGAGGACGTCAAAAAAAACGGCCACAGCCCGGGCACACCGATCCGAAACCTTTTAGCTACGCGCGACCTTCCATTCCTAAAGATATTAAACAGCTTCATTATATCACACGGTATTTCCATTTAGAGCACCAAACACCAACTCTCCCTACCTTTGCTCAATTCATACTCCCAACTTCCTTCTACACCCACCAGTACACAGCTTAAGCCGAGTAGGCCCGGGATAAGGCCGGGAAAATTCCCAGTCGGGGGTTAAATAGCCCCGACAATACAAACACAAAATGCTCCACCCTTCCCCTTACGGGGTTAATACGGCCAGGCCGTAACAAACAAAAAAACAACAACAACAAAAACAAATAAAGTCTAGAAGTTCGTAGTCCACGTTGAATTGTCGCTGCATAGCATTTATGGGATTATTCCATGCGTAATTAGAGTTTCTAAATTACGGTTGCAGGAATTGACGAGAACGGAGATTAAAACGAGGTACATATACATTGAGGAGGCTTAAAATACGCTGAGCGTCAATGTTATTCGTGAGCAGATTCATTATAAAAGTTGTTTGGGCGTTTTTTCGTCGCTGCTCTAACGTTTCCAAACCTAAGCAACGAGTACGGTAATTTGGCAAAGCATCCCTTTTGTACCATCTGAGGCGTCGAATCGCACATCGCGTGAATCTTCTTTGGATTGTCTCGATCCTAACGTTCCAAGTGTCCGTAGATGGGCACCCTACCACTGAATTCGTCTCTAGGATAGACCGTACTAGACTATAATAAATAGTTTTGATACACACCGGGTCATCGAATTCGCTAGTCATTTTATAAAGCAGTCCTAATGTTCTGTTTGCTCGCTTTATCATAACTGCTTTACGATGATCATGATCATCATGGATGTCCATGACGATTTCTCTTTCAACCACAAACAAATAATGGTTTTATTTTTGCTAGATGCCGTATTCCAGAAAACGCGTCAGCAGACTGTTGTGGGGCAAGGAAATTCTGGATGATTGGGAATTAAATTTAAAAAAAAGTACAGTGCAATTGACATCCTACGCGGGGTTGCAAATCTTCTGAATTCTGAATCTGAAATTTTCTTTGTCATAAAAATAACTCCATCTCAAACAAAATCCTAAGCCTAGTGCGTCTTCGTTGCATTAATTGAGGCTATGCCACCTCGCTTAGGAGAAGGCGCCTAATTCGTTATTTGTTTCAACACCACCTTTCATGAGTCAGCACGAACAATATAAATCGTGGAATAAAAAGCGCATTCATAGTGGCAGTACTCACATGTCTTTAAGATAAGGAGTTTGTCTGGGTCAACGGAACGATTTTAACTGTTTTCGAAAGGAAGATCCTCGGAAGTTTGTTTGATCACATTAATAACTCGTAGGAATTGTTTGTGTTTTACGATGACGCCAGGCAAAACCCTTAAAGTCTTCTTCTATTAATGTTCCTATAGTCCTATAGTATCTTTTCTCGAGACGCAGAAATGCTAAACGATGTGGAGAATTGTCGGTTCAGATGGAACTTCGACAGGCAAAGATCGCTGAGCTGTTGTGCGCCATCTGAGGACGTTAGCAATGTGTCTATGGAATGTACACTGCGATTGATTATTTGAAATGTTTCGAAGCAGTCATTTTGCAATAACCCAAACCATGTTTTTATGAACCATAAAACGATGCACGCATATTTGGGCATATTTTTGGATACTTTCTTTGTTGAATTCTGTACGGAGCGGACAAGTATAGTTAGGAAATTTTATTTTATTTTGTATTATAATGCTGAATTAAAGAGGGTTAATACATATCATATAACCATTCCCCTCCACCCTCGGTGTGGTTTCGTTGTTCGATTGGCTTTTTTTTTAAATTAATGTACATTACTAACCCTACGAACAATTAATTATCATATAGAGGGCTACCAATGCATAAACTGCACATATTTTGTCTCACCTTATGTAAGCATTTTGTGGTTAAACATTATGTAAGAAAAGGAATAGTATACATAGTATATTTTCATGATCACATAAAAATACAAAAAAAAAAATTGAAAAAGGACATTGCCAAAAACGCCCAAAAAGAGGCCTTTCTTTGATGGCATGTACCAATTTTCTACCCCTTTCCACAGCGATATATTCCCCCATCCACAATACAGCCGGCCCTTCCCCCAGAGTCGTGGGTGGCATGGTTTCGTTTTATATGTGTAGTGCAATAAAACATATAAAGTATTTGCTCGCCCTAACCAAACAAAGCCTAGGCACGGATGAAACTGGGCGGCATCGGGTCGCGCTAGCGTGGAGATCGGGGTACGATCCCGAAACGGTGCACTTTCACCCGAAATAACAAAAAAAAGTTATCAAAGAGGAACCAATCGAAAATGGGCGGTAAAATAATAAGAATTAATTATCACCGGAACAACAAAGGCAAAATAATTATGCACTCGTCGTCGTACGCGTCGTCGGGTGGCGCGGGATGCAACATAAAAATCGCGTCACGCAAACGCCCGGCGCCCACGCCGTTCAATTATTTCATAGTGCCACGCGATAGGCACTCCTGGGCGTTGGATCCGTCCAAGTCACGCGGCAGTATGTAAAGCTCACAGTAAATAGTTTGTGTAAATAATTATTTTTGACTATTGTCAGCAGGTTGGGAAATTATCTCCGAGAAAACGCGAAACCCAGGCTTTTAATCAATACACTGCGTTTGTGCGTGTTGGTGTGCGTGCTTTAAAGATGATAATTTCTTAGAAAAAGTTCTTGTCTCTCTTACCCTGGAGATACTCATTGATCAGTTTGTAAAGAGTTGGCATTCGTCTGAATATTAGAGCTTTGAAAAATCAACTTTGCGTTGCTCACGAAATTGGAAAATGCAAAAGAATGAATATACAGTCCATACAGATAAACTATGTGTACATGTATCATGTTCACAAAACCCAGGAAAATTAAAACGAAAAAAAAGCTCCAAAATACCATCCCAGTCCTTTTGCAGTCCTGCCGAAATCCTTTTGTTATTCTTCCCACGGCATATTGAACAAAAAAAAAAATGTACATACATTAATGATATAAATAAACCCATTCCAAAAGAACATTTCATCATGTTCACAACGGATGTATTGATTTTGGAGAGGTTTGAAGTGTAACGCAGGTTGAAGTTAATTTTTTTTTCGTCCACTTCACCGGCTCGCAGTGGTGGAATATTTTATGTCGAATGAATTATTCTCTCGACCAGCAAAATACTTAAACCGTGCGACGGTGATATGATGATCTTCCAAGAGTCCAGAGAACCTTTTTCGAGTGTGATAATTCCCAATCTAGATACGCATTTTATTGAGCAAAGTGGACAATTTCCTGCCGATATGTGCAATGTTCATCAAAATGCGCAAATATTTCAAGCATTGTGATGTGTGATGTGTGCAGCTGGATGGATAAAAAATTTAAATTCTTGTAATAAAAAAAACAAAAAACAAAAAAAGACGACAAAATGAAACATAATTCTGCTCTTCTTATAAATAAAAAAGATCCTACATGCATCCTTTTCAATTTTGTATTTAACTAGCTATGATATTTCCAGGTGAGGATGAGATCGTGAAACTAAGGATTATTGGATCGAGTCTATAAATCGTAGAATGAGCAGATTAAAAATTTGTGAAAGATTTTAAAATAAAAGTATCATAAACGTGAGCAGCCCTCACTTGAACCCTCACTTGAGCCCTTGATTGATCGCCATTCGACCTCTGCCCAACACAACACGCAAGATCGATCGTCAATTGCCAAGAGCAGCGGAAGGAATGTTTCGACGATGACCGTCATTTAATATAGGAGCACAATACTGCTAGAGCCTTCATCAGCAGAGTCAGCACGTGGCACGATGCAAGGAAAGACTGCCGGTAAATATTCACAATCAGATTCAATGTTACAATAAATACGTCACAATCGGCGACTACGATTTCTTCCCGAGCATCCTATTCTCTCGTCGAGCACCAATTGCCTTGCCCAAGAATATGCCATGCTTGAAAGGAGCATGCTCAGGAGGATTTTGGAGATATATCTTCCTACAGTGCAGCAAATAAGGTTCGCCAGACTCAAGCTAATGTATAATAGAAGTACCCCTAGATGAGAGTAGTTAGTCTTTCAGAAAACAGTCAACCCTTAACATCTTATCAACTATCTGCTATATTACAAGAACCCAGGATTATCCATCCCGTCAAGTCTTCTTAGGTTATCCCGAAGTGAGCGTGATAGACTTAGGCCCAAACTTAGATGGTTCAGCGGTTTTACCGCCATCTAAGCAAGAAAGTAAGTGTCAGTCCGGATTTACTGATGGAAGATCAACAACGGACCAGATTGTCACTCTCTAGAAAATTCTACATAAATGGCGTTTCCATGAACTATCTTGTTGCAGGTTTCAAAATTTCCTACAAAACCGTAGATCGAGCTGGGTTGTGGAAAGTCACACAGTTCTACGGGTTTCACTCGAATGGCTCGTGGTGTGGTGGCAGTGACTCTCTACGGAGTACAGTGCAAGGTGCGAAATTCGAGCAACCAGTCGGATTTTGCTTATTTAAGTAACGCGGTAGTGATCGAGGCGGACGAATTACAAGATGTAAACTAGTTTGTTTACCTTAACTCACCGGGAACGGCTGTCAAAAAATGCCCCGTGAAGTCCAGAGACGCATTATGTGTGGAAATCGTTGCTACTACTAGATGCACAAGCATCTGAAATCGGAGAAGCTTCTTCCAGTAACTACCATCGCCATTTAAAGTGCGCTGATTTGAACGACGACACTTTTCGGACATGTATCCTAGATCCTACTGAATAGCTATCATCAGTCAATGGCCATTTTTGAACTCCTACATATTCAGAACTTTCTCAAACATCGGGTTCCTTGTTTCTTGTTAAAAGAAGCAGAAAACTTATGTATGTAAAAGTATGTATCCATAAAAATAATCATTTTTTTTCGGTGTTAAAAATGGTTAAAGTCATCTCTTTGAGCAGAAATTGATGGATGGCAGAAGCGCTTCCAGTTCAAAGGAGTTATGCTGATTTCCGATTTGTTATATATGCTGATTTCTGTTTTATTAAGTAACTGTTACAGACAATTTCATCTAAATATTATGGTGCTCTTGTTATTGGTGTTTTAAGAAAGCTCCTTCGTTTAGGGTGTTTTGCGTTCCTACAGAACAACCGAACCCCAACCAATCCCCTGACAAAAAAAAAAACATTTCGGTGTTGGGAACTTAACAGCATTTCACTTTTTTAGGTTGAGACTGCCCAGCGAGACCAACGCCTAAAGCTTGTACCAACAGGTCAAATTTATGCGCCCTGTGAGCCTAATTTCTCACCTATTCGTCGAGTAAGCGCAGCTCTTGACACTTTCACGCAGTTGGTCTGTTCGCGTGCGGTCACGTTCGTGAGCGTCGGAATCAAAACAGTAAATTTGGTTGAAATATCGAGCAAATGGTGTGAGAAAAGTACACACGACTGATTGTTTATCATATTTTAGCCTGTAGGCAACTGCGGAACAAGTTTTGTTTGCTCTGCTGCTGCACACGATATGAGTTTATTGTCGCAAGATAGGCATGTCTTGTAGCTCAGAACATCACCAAAACCACTTAAAACACCCAACAGCCTCAAACCATCGGTGTAGGTCGTGTCAAGGGCCAACCTAATAGTGAAAACCGTACGTGAATCGATAAAAAACAGCCAGAGAAAACCGAAAAACTGTTCGTGAAAAACACGTGTATCTGAGCCAATAAAAAACCGAGCCCAGGTGCAAAAAAAAATTTATGCCAAAAAATTTTGTGAATCGGGTGGGATTGTCTGAGACAAATCCAATGATACACGAATCGTGGAAATCCGTTGAAAACTGAGCGAGTTATTAGCGGAAAACTAATTAAAATCAGTGTGTTTTGTGCGCAACGGCTGCTTGGGCCAGCGCAGTTTGTTTACATTTGATTTCGCCTGCCATCGCGGATGCTCATCGCATCGGGGGGCGAAAATCACACGGGAAGCTTGCACATTTAAACTTTTTGCGCCCGATTTACTGATTTAGGCGGTTGAATAGGCGCGCCCCCAAAACCTGTTTTAGGTTGTGGGGGTGCATGAATCTAACCTAATATTATAAAAGCTGGACCTAAATGTCCCGTTGGGTGGTTGCTTAGAGAGAAGCTAGGAGGATATACACAAGCATGGATCACAGTGTTTTTATAATCGATGCTTGTACCAAGTTTGTTCAAATCCAACTTTACTGGACGTGATGCAAACAGAAAACTAATCAAGGACAAAAAGCATTACTTTTTGGATTTTTTTAAACGATTCGATTGACTTAAGTGTACTTAATATGTGAAAATCGGTTTTATTTACTTTTTAATAGTAATTTTAATTGTAGCTCGTTTGTTTCGATATTGTTGTCTCCATTCGTAAGGTTCAATGTGAATTCCATTCACGTAATGATCGGTAAAAAAATATTGATAAAAAAAAACTTTTTATCAATGCGAGGCATCCATTGTGTCGAGGTTCGGTAGCTCTTCCATTTGAATATAACCAACCAAGGTGTTTCCTTGGTGTTATGATTATCCTCAATAAATCTTGAACTTCCGCATTTTCTTTTGAATTAGCAACTAGATAAAATACAGTAAGCAGGAAGAAGGGGTACCCTAATGATTAGATTTGGATTTACTTTTTCCTTATATGAAATGACAGTGTTTTACCATCCACAGCTCACTTCAAAGCTTTTCTAAAGTTGTGCTTTCAAAGCATAAACGTGCTTCAATCTGACAAGAATGGTATGAATCGTATGCATTTGACTTTTTTCTCTCTCAGTAGAACAACGTTAAAAAAACATACCCATACTCGAGGCTCCGCAAACAATTAAAGGTTGCCTAAATGCATTTTGCAGTTGCCACAATACAAATGCTGAATGTAATCAACGCCCAACCATCAATCGAACCATGCCACCTTAGCAACCGCGGGCACATTTTATGCTGTGATTTATGTTCACTAAGCCGTAGAGATAAAACAGTTTTTGGGCTTATTGTCTGCCCAGGGAATGTGATACTACAAAAAATGCATTTACGAGAGTGTGTGTGTGTGAGTGCATCGTTTTTCCTATCGTATATAGCTTGCACAAAAATCAAATGCCAGACATATTCTGACCATTACCAATTTCACTGGCTGTAATGAGCACCGTCGGTTGCAGACGGGATTTTTATGGATTTCACCGAGTGTACCGCCAATTTTAGCACGGGACAATTTTTTTGTTACATCCGGTTATCATGGGCGAGGATACAGTTTGGTTCACGGTGTGTTAATGGTCTATCCATAGCTGCATGAATCTGCAAAGTCAATTCTTTTGCCGTGCAATAATTTGATCTTCTAAAATAAAAGAACACCCAACCAGATTAATGTAGTTGACTAAACGTATATGTTCTTAAACAACATACGTATGTGTAAGCGCTATCATCAAATTCAGATTCAGATTTAGATTCAGTAGCAAATCGCCCAAATTAATTACCTATATTACGGCTTGAAAAACATATTTTAGCAATAGAATAGCTTTTGGAATTTACATGATAATATTATAATTTATTCACATTAAACCGAAGAGGAACTTAAAGAGGGTATAATAAATTGCAAAGTATATATAAATATAGAAAAAAAATAGTAGGGCTAGACAGTAGTAGGGCTGTCTGTACTAGAGCAAATATTTAAATTTTATTTGAATATAAACAAATTGTTTTAAGTGTCTGATGATCTGATTATTAATAGAAAGTAGAGTATGATCGAAAACCCTGCTAGATCTGCAACCCTGCAGTAATTCGTTTTTAAAAATATTTTGTTGCGCGATATATGATACTCGGACAGCACGAGTATAATGGGGATATAAAATGCATACGTCTTATATTATTGTATTTGTTGAATGTACTTCCTAAAGTAACTACTTTAATGGTAACTTTTTAACACGGAAGATTCATTCAGGGGTTTCCCCACGACACGTGCAGCGAAATGCTGAAATTCTCTTAAAGAAAGCGAAATGGTGACAATTTTTGGCGTGTTCAGACGGTGAGTCACCGGAACCCATTCACTTTTCACTACCACTCGTCGACAATTTGTAGGAATGATTGCAAAGCGGCTTTTTAGGCCAAATGCCGTTGAATCATGCTTTTTGTGATGCGCCTCCTCCACCAAAAGTAGGTCACTACAACAAATTAGACAATATTCGAACAATCATTGTCGTTGGAGAATGGCGTTCGATATTTTTTTTTATTATTCTTATTTGTGAGATATGTTCGCAACGTGCTCAGCATGTAAACAAGTGGTTAATTGTATTTGGAAACAGACACGAGGAATACAAAGTTGTATGAAGATGAAGCTGCTATTCTAACGGTATTATAAATAATGGATGATTTCAAAATATTCTGGTCAATGCAATTAGGGACTGGTTCAATTGTAAATTTTGTAAAATTCAATTTATTATATGTGTACTAAACTGAGATATTACATAGCTAATTCATACCACTGGCATCCGCATAAGTAACATGTGTGAAGAAATAAGAAATTTGCAAGAATAGATATAGTAATAATTCAAAATAAAAGGAATAGCCAACGGAACATAGTTGTAAGAAAAAAAGCCATTTACAAAACGCATTAGATTAGCAGCAGTCTCTAGCTCGAACTCTCTGTGATTCCTTGATCTATGCTTCAAACAAGATGTTCAAAGGAATATAAAAATATTCATCATTCATTCATAATTATTCAAGTTTCAAACAAATTGTAAAAAGTTACATCTTTGTCGTATTACTGCTATAGAAAGTATCCTAGTCGATGCTCGAGGCGTTTTTAACATTTTTTTTTGTAAATTGTACTTTTAATATGTGTGTACTCAAACTTTTCATTTTGCATTGCTGTATTAATGTCAACCATACCTCAAACAAAAAGTCATCATTACTTCAAATCATCAATTTTTTTATAAGTTTGATTGATTTTCTGATATATGAAAAAAAACAATCCTCTAACTGCTCCTGAAAATTTACGTTTGATAGCAACTAAAGCGATCTAAGCATATGTTCACACTTGAAACGGATTTTAAAACAAAAGGAGTTTTAAGGTTTGTTTTACATCCCGGTTTGGTTTGCAATTTTCGGAACGGCCCGAAATAGAAACCCGACGTTCTATCATGTCCACCGGGACAATGGGCAGGGCATGAGGAGGACAGAAAATCTAAATACAGCAAAAGAAAGACAACAAATGTACCTTCCAAACACATTAAACTTGTAGTTTTGATTCTAAGAAAAGCCCTTCTTTTGTTTCTTAAGCTGTTGGTTCCTTTTGGAGATATTCAAAAGATAAAATGACAAATTTATTAGATTGACCCAAAAAACGTTTGAGTGTTAAGATTACTTTTAAAATGTATGTAGACCACGGGATCGGATACATTTTAATAAGTAATTTAAATAAGTAAACAGTTGACACTCTGATGTATAATAAATTCAAATTCAAAAGCTTACAAGCCAAAATGTCTCGAATGTGTATCTTGTTAACTTATTATTACTTCTAAGAAAGGTAAGTGGTGCCTACTAGCTTTTTCTAGGAAATATTACGTTAAAAAAAAAGAATGATATCCAGTTTTGGTTTGGGCATCTACCACACTTTACAGAAAATGATGCACACGTCAAGTAATATAAAATCATTCCTAGAAGATTGTTGAATGTACAACACAGGTTCTTATTAAGTGGAGATTGAATTTATACCACAACTTAATGCTTTTTTATCACAGAACTTCATTTCCATCCGAATTTTTAAAAGCTTCAAAGAAAGAAAATCGTTTGCCTTCGTATGATTTTAATCGATGATCAACCAAAGCCAACATCATCCACTCATCATCATCGGGGGCATGAAATGCATGCATTATTGATAACACATTTCACATCCAATTAGCCTTCCCAACGTTGCACACACACACACACGCTCTCTCTCACACACAAACACATCATGGAAGGAAAAACGGCGTATAGGACTCGTTCACTCCGTTCGCTAACCCGACCGTGTTACCAAACCTTGCACTCAAATGGTTTTCATTACCAATAGCTGATCGGATGTGACAGTTATTGTTGCATGGCAGTAGCATTTTTGCTTCGGAATTCGACCTGCAGCGAAGCGCTGCTTACTTCTGCAATTTGAATCGTGTAACAGTGAGCACGGTTTCAAATTTTACAATTTACATATTCATCCATTAGTAGGTGACAGTAGAAATCAGGTTGAAATATCGGCTTGTGATGCCTGCACTACACAACGAGCTGGCATTGGTTAAATGTAGACAAACGGAACATGTTTGACACTGAAACAGTGCTCGATGCTAATTTTTTTCTTCACTAGTTTCCGAACGGCCGTCGCCACGAAGTCGGTAAATGTACAAATGGCTTACACAACCAATCAGCGGGACGCGAAAGGACGAAAGGCAAGAGTTACCATTTCATAACCGAAAGAAAAAAAAATGTGCTCCGATAGGGAAAGAGAACTTCGATTCATTATAGCGTGCATTTTACCCGGGCAATAATAATGCTGCAAGCGAGATAACAACATCGGCAGCTGACATGAAGCATAAAAGAAATAATTCGTCATTACGGTGCGATCGAACCTGCCAAACCCCACGTTTCTGCAAGCGTGTACGGGCAGCTTTCTGGAGCTTCGATTGGAAATGCATTTGGCAGGAGATAAGTTTGGCAGGCAGCACACGGGGTGAAACGTGTAATTTCGTACCAGTTTTGATGATCATTTCTCTAGCCTTCTAGTGCGCCCTTTCGCACACGGCGTTGTTGCGTCGTGGTCTTCGCCTTCGAGTCGCAGGATGTCGGCCCATCAAATGTTGGCCTCCCTGCGAAATCGTGCAGCAGGGGGGAGGGGGTTTAAAGAGTTGGCACTTTTTGGTTGTCTTCGTTGCTGTCGGATTTCATTCGTTTTCGCCGGAATGATTAATCTCCCATCCGAGCCGCAAATCGTACACGGAACAATAATGGTGGTTTTGCCCGAATAGCGCCCTAACGAACGTTTTTCGCTGGTGGGCCGGCGATGGTAGGCAACGTCCCGGAATCAGGCTCCGAAAACGGGTTGTGCCGAAACTAGCGGCACTTACGACCGGTTTCGTGCCTTTGCCAGGTATACCCCCACGCCCTCCTCTCCGTGGCTTCTTTGCTGCACAATCGATCGCATTGTTTTCGGTGGTTTTTTTTTTTTGTTCGGCGAAACGAAACGGTCATTACGGTGCAGACCCCCGATGCCCTAAGACAGCCCTTGCCAGCATCCCCCAGCGCACCGCCGCCGTCGCCGTCGGGATGTATTGGAAAAAGGGAATTGCAGTTCCCGGTGCATCGCAATTGAATGCATCTTGCACGATCGCACGTCTTTCACGGGTCGCACTCTGTCCGGGTGAAGCTGTCCGCCACAAAGCTCCACGCTATGCTCCCTCGAACGGGCAATACACACACACACACACACATTTCAGCCCTTCTTCAAACCTTCCAAAGTTGCTGTCGAGGAAAAAGATTTAAAAAAAAAAACACGCACACGTTAAGTGCACTCACGAGTCTGTGTGCGTAACGGTTGCTAGCCCCCTTTTTGGAAGATGAGGTGCAGACATTTCTGCCAAACGGACGATCAGGAAGGAGATGCAGCTTTTTGGGAGGTGAAACGACGGACTGGGGTTGGTCGGAGGGGTTGGAGGATGGGTCATACGTGGCATCGAGTGGAAAGTCATCGCTGGCTCGTCCCCCCTGAGCGTGGCAAAGGATGCTGAGGCCGTTACGGGTACGTTGAATGCTATTTTAAACGATGTTGACGACTTGTCGAAGTTAAATGTTTTAGGTTGTAGACAAGAAATCAAAGAAATAAAATACTCCCGGCATTAGTCTGTTGTTTTAACCATTAGCTTACCCTATTTATTATGGTGAATGTAACATTTCCAAATTCAAAGAAATCGACTCTATTAGTTGCTAACCCTTTTTAAACATCAATTTCAATCATTTAAAAACCTTTTATGAATAGAGCAAGAGATTTCGTGGCAAACTGGAATATAAGTACAATTTAAAGCTACCGTCAACGTATTATTATTAATTTTGAATGCATTTTTTTTTTAAAAGTGGCTATGTTACATCCTTCTACTGAACACATGTACCACAATTTATAAAGGAAAAGGATAAGAAACATTTTGCTACAAGAATTATAAATCTAAGAATTAATTTTTTTTCTATTGATATTTCATCGTTTTTCCAGGAATAAAGTGTAAAATTGTGGCTTAATTCTAATTTGATTTATTTATAAAAGTTGTAAGCATAACAGTAGTTTTTAACATCAATATTTAACCCGGGTTCATCATCGATGGCTTTAGTTGCGTTTTATTTTTCGTCACTATATTAGTTAGCAGTCCAAATACATACAAAATAATTAAAACGATAAGTTTCGCCCCTTTTTACCTCCGTGTTACCGTAGAGTAGCATAGGAATGAGGAAAAAAACCGTCCTCTAGATCGTATCTGTGGTTCACTCTCTAACACATGCAGTACGCTTTCCTGTGTTCCTGTTTAGCGCATGCCGTAGGCTCGTGCCCAATCATAGTCGCCTAGCTAAAAGCCTCGGAAATTTCAATGCGATAAAAGCGACAAAAGTGCTGCTAGTTTCAAAATCGCTCTAGGTTGGTGTTGCCATCAAACAAACGGATACGTGGGAAATCAACCGAGCTCGTCCAAGTGTTCCTTACCGCAGAAAAGTAAACCTTAAGGCAACTCTTACCAATGGACCGCGCTGTCCTCCCATTCGTCTCGCAAAAAGCTCCCCGGATGCACCTCAGTGTGGGTCGTTCCTATTCCCTTTCGCGCGCATAGAGAGGAACCCGGATGTTTTGCGCCAGAGCGAATATGGAAGAAGGACGCCGCAGGTTTGAAGGAGAAGAAGGCACACGTACGCGAAACACAAATACAGCTTACCCGCACCCAAAATCCCCACCCGTCCGCGGTAAAGGGCGGCCTGCGAAGACGAGACAATGAACTTTCAATTTTTTAGCTGCACCACCAAATCTCCCCTTTCCTTGAGGCGGCTTTCGGAGCTTCCTTTCGATCCTGCCAGCGCGATTTTCGGGTTCGAAAATTGGCTTCGGTTGTACTTTTTGTTTTCGCTGCCACGGCACGGAAGAAAGATGCCAAGAAAGAGAAGTGCAATAGTAACAAACGGCACGAAGCACGGCCAAACGGAATGGAGATAACGAACGGCGCCGCACGCGCCCCCCCTTCCCAGGACCGATGCATTTTTCCACCGAGGATCTTGTCGCTCCCTTCGCATTCGTCATGTCCTATCTTCCTATCGCAACTGCCCGTGGACACCCGTTGGCTATATAGCTGATTGCTGCTCCCCGGCAAGCGTGGACTCTTCCGAGCACGGACGCGGACAATCCTCATTACGGGCGCACCAGCGAAACATTTTGGGCCAGCCTCTGCATCCGCGAGTCCCGAGAAAACTGCAAATCGGTACATGATTTACCCCTCACTTCCTTCACTACACTTGCCCCGCCCCCCGCCAATCGTTCCCCGCGCCAAAAAGCTCCACCTTCCCGGCTGCTGGTGCTTTTTCCCTTTTTATCGATTTTTAGCTGTATCAAATCCATCGCCGTTTCGGCCAGTTGGTACCGTTCTGCTGTTGCTTCTTGCGCTCTCTATCTCTTTCCCTCCTTCCTTCCCTTTCTCGCTCACCGAAACTGATCTACCAGGACACGAAGCCCCCCCCCCCCCCGCCCAGCCCAACTTACGCTTTATTTTACTACCAAAAACAAAACAAAACAAAAAAATCCCCAAACTTTACCCGACACAGTAAAAGCCAGGTTAAGTGAGAGAGAAAAAAGAAGAACAAAAAAAAATGAATACAGATGTGAAAAGGACGCAGGGAAAAGAGAATCAAACATTAACGAAATATAATGCAACCCACCCCATGAAAAGTGGGAGAGCCGAGGATAGTGATGGGAGGCAGTGGGATTAATGAAAAAAAAAGAAATCCCATCAGCAAGCATCAAAATACCAACGCGTTGCAACGTAATGGTGTTGGGATGGGGTTTTTTTTTTGGGGGGGCTTGCAAGGAGTGGGTTGCGGGATGCTAGGCTGGTGTTGCCGTTTCATCGTTTTCGACCTGGACCGGGGCGAGATTTTGAGGAATAGTTAAAATTTTATTCCGTTCAGCCTTGATGCGAGCAGGGGAGCGATTAAACATGCAGTAGGTGTTTCAACATCATTATTGTTGTGCGTATTGTTGCTGCATTCGGCGGGGGGAGGGAGTTTTTCTTTCTCTGTTTTTAGTTGCTCCCTATGCGGCCATTTCCATCTCGCTCACCTCTCGGACCTCGGCCTCGCGCACACATACAATCCATTTGTGTGTGTGTTTGTGTGAAGCAGGGACACGAACAGACAGAAATAAAAAAGGTTCCCACACGTGTCCTTGCACGGTACGCCCCCTAACGCGCCACCGCTCGGATCCCGGCCGTTCCTCTCCCTGCCCCCGACAGCACACCCCGGCCCCACCTCCTCCTCCCGGGTACATAATATGAAATTTATAATTAGTTACCCCATATGTGGTACGTCGCCCAGCAGCAGCTAGCCAGTGGCAGCAGCAAATGGTTTATCATAAGAATAATAATAATGCTGGGCGGCATTTTTCCTCCCAACACAAAACAACAACCAAAAAACCCTTCCATCGAACCACCGGTGTTGATTTGGGGCCGCACGTGCGTGTGTGTGTGTGTTTGTGTGGGAGTGTTGCGGGGATTGGTGTGTGCAGGCCACCCAGCACCTTTCATGTTCTAACCAAACGACGACTTGACGAATTGGGATGCGGATGTGAATTTTTTGGGCGGATATAATTATCCGAAAATGACCGCCCACACCATCGTGCCCCCCCCCCCCCCCCCCGCCTACTGGAGCCTGCAAAAAGTGAGGAAATTAAATAATACAACTAAAATAAAATTAACAAAAGGGGGATAACACCTCCCCCGCTACCCACGCAACAGGAACAATGCATAGCACACCCCAAGCCGCTCCTGATGGCGTCCTGTGCCCTTTCCTGTTTTCCATTCCCCCCCCCCCTCCCCTTCTCCCCCGGTACACCGGTTTGATCCACCAAGCGTTGCGATTTTTCCGAAAAATAGACTAGATAAAATAATGGGCCCGAAAACAAAAGAACCGGCAAAACCGTTGGCTGTACATCACATGAAAATAAAATGCAACAGAATCCTTAACCACCCATCATCCCTTTTACCCCCCCCCCCCCCTCCCCACCCTACGCAATCTACCGAACCATAAAACGCACTAACGCATGCACGGAAATTTTTCCACTGTGCACAAAAAAAAATAATTCCTTCCCGCCCCACCGGTAATGCGGAAAAAAGGATGGAAAACCACCCAATTAGTTCGTTGCACTCGTCCGCTATCATAAACGCTCCCTACCCCTGCTATCCCCTCCTCCCTGAAACTCCGGGTCATGAGGTTTTTGTTTTTGGATCATTTTCTCCTTGCTCTTCGGATAATGAGAGAGAAAAAGAGAGAGAGAGGAAGAGCAAACGTGGTGTTCTCCTCCTCCTTTCCACCCCCCTGGGCCTCATACTTGAATCACACGCATCCTTATTTTTATATTCAAAACTTACCCGACAGAACACCGGAGGATCGTTAAACATCATTTTCCACGTTCCCCAGGACCGCAGGAGCGGCGAAACAAAAAAAAAGGCTGCAAGGTTTCCGGTGACCAAACGGTGGTGATTAAAAAAGAAAAAGCAAAACCGAAAGGAAACCCAACGGCCAGCGCCCATTTGCAACCGTCGTATCGGATTTCGTCCGGGTTTTTTGTTTGGCGTTGTAAAACACAAGCAAATGAAAACAAATCTAGCAGTAATTGGTAATCCTGTTATCAGCAAAACCCAACCAAACTACCTGTCTAACACTGCGAACTTGCGTTCGTGTGTGTGTGTGTGTGTGTGTGCGGTGCCTTTTTGTCGCCGTGCTCGGTTTGGTGCGGAAAATCGAAGTGGAATCCAATAATCAGTTAATCGAAAAAATGAACGAGCGTAATAGCCGAAAACAAGAGTGCACAATCAATTGCGCATCCTGCACATACTTTTACAACCGAAGCGGCGGCGGGAAAAAGGAGACAGGAAAAGCTAATGGGGAGGGGGGGGGGGGGGTGGGGAGGTGGCAAGCTTTTCCAAAGCGCCAAAAAGGACATGCAGATAAAAAAGAAAACAAACAAACGTTGGCACAACAAAAAGTTCTACATATCATATTATATGCGTGCTATTACCACCCCAACCTCCCCCCCCCAACCCCCCTTCCCCACGGCACCACCATTCTTCGTGTGATTTCGTCCTTTTTTTCCTCTTTCGGTGGTTTGCGAATTTGCGCTTCTCTCTTTTTACCCCGTGCCACGTTTTAGCCATCGTTAACTATATTTTTCCCCGGCTGGATACATTTGGGTACGCACGTTTTTCCTCCAGTTTCCCAAACCCCACCCGTCTATGCCGGGAAAATCCGGCCTCCACCATCACCCCACGCGCTTCTCTTTGCCTCCACGATTTCCGGGGGGAGTTTGGGAGGGAACTGTTCTCCTCCCGCTCACACCCTTCAGGAGTGGTCGGCTTTTTTGCTGTGTTTTTTTTAAACTTTTTTGGTTCGACGCTGTTTAATGTTTTTTTCTTCGTCCCGATCTCTTTTACCTTGGTGACGATTCGACACAAATTGAATGTGAACAAAATAGAGCTAACGGGGCACATACACACACACACACACACACACACACGGGCAGTTTCGTGAAGCGTAAGCGAGAGCAATCCAGTTGCAGCTGTAGCAGTGCAGCTTCTCGCACGAAATTGGGCGGAGGATGGAAATGGAAATGGAAAAAATAACTAAAAGTTTGTGTTTTCCCAAATTTTAATACCTCCCTTTCCACCGGCTCGGGACGCGTCCCGGGAAACGCAAGCCCCTTCAATTATCTCTTCGATTGCCCCCGCAGGCTCCCTTCCCGGGGGACCTCTTCTCCCTCCCGCCGGTCCATCGGTTTCATTGTGCGGAGGAAAACAAAACCAAAACAGGAAAAGGCTCCCCCTCCCCCCTTTGGGCTCTATTGGGAACATTTCGAGTGGTTTGCAACCAGGAGCAGAATTCAGTTTAATCTCCACCGAATTATTATGTGATACCAAATATGCACCCCCCCCCCCCCTCCCGCCCCCAAACAAGAGGAACCGCAGGGGGGTTGACGAGAGGTCGACGAGATGGCCGATCGGTCAAGGGCTTTCGCGTGTTTGTGCATGTGCAGTTCTGGCCAGCACCATTGATGATGGTGCTATTGTTCCCCACTGTGGAAATCCTTGCCGGACTGAACCCCCGCCCCCGCCATTGCCGCACCTGATTATATTCTTTTTTCCTCATTTCAAAAGGATCATACCGTTTTTTTTTGTGTGAATTTGTGCACGCGTGTTTGTATTGTGGCATTATTTTTTCCCTTCTAGTATTTCCTTTTTTGATGTTGCGTGTGTGTGTAAGACTATTTTTTATTGGTCTTTTTTGCATCATTTCACTAGCCTACTGGATGCATATGGATGCACTTGTGTGTTTTATTTCTCCCGTTCGAGCATTTTCGAGGGTTTTTTATTGCATTCTATCATAGTTTTGTTTCGGTTTGACGCTGGTGATGGTATGCTCCTGTATTTTTTAGGTTGTTTTGCATTGTTTGTTTTGGATACATTCCTTTTTTTTCCCTCATCACCCTGCTGATATACATACATATGTATCAAATTTACTTTTGGCGGGAGCTACTCGTGCACAGGCTGAGCGGACCGAGGTGTTTGAGGGGAAATGATCTCATTTTATATCCAGCATATCATCACCATCGCCACTACCTTCCCCCTTTACAAAGCCTCACTGCAGGTTGCACCACTTAGCGAAAAATCCTTCCACTGAAGTCCATCACGCTCGAACTAACGCATATTATTGTGAATGCTTTTCTATCGCATGATCGAAACGAGAGTGCAGGGGAAGGATTAACAGGGGGGGAAGTTGACGAAGAGGTAAGGTTATTGTGGCGGTGGTTTTGTTGCATTAGGAATGGACAACAACAACAGCAACACACCGAGCTACTAGTGTGGAATATCGAATGAAATGCACTCTTGTAAGTACTTTTTGCCCGGTACTAGTGCTACCGCTCGGTTTCTAGGTAAAGTTTTATTATAAACATTGTTACAACTCACATTCTTCAAAAGAATGTCCATTGTTTGCTACAACTTAAGTTGACCTTTCAAGTAGCATGCGGAAGAACTACTCCTCATTTGTAGCACACTATTCTTCGAGTCAGATTTTGATCACATAGATCTGAAAAGGTGGGTTTTGATAGAAGCAAGTCTGACAATATAGCACAAGGATAAGGACATCCCATTTTATGGTTTTTAAGTATGTCTAAACTTCCCGAATAATGTGTGGTAGAGCCTAGCAGTAGAGCAAAATCACGTTGTTATACCTTAGATCTAACTGTGATCAAGTTTTAATTAAAAAAACTCGACTGAATTGAGTTTGACTGTGATCAGATAAGTTTGATACAATTTCTCCTGCATGATAATCATTCCAGCAGTATCCCCAAATAAGCGTCACAAGGATGCTGCTTTTGAATCACTTAAACCATTCCTGGCATGGTTCCTCGTTTGCAGGTTCCGATCAAGCCTTTGCTTCGACGATCAAACAGCGGTTACAGTAGAAAATCATGAGACTGATTCAGGGATGTGGCTGGTACATTCGATCTGCAATGATTTATTAATTTTATTTTTTCATTGCATGGCACACGCAGGGGCCTCAGCAATACTTAATGCTATGTTTAATTCTAACAAAGTTCCTTACAATAGGCAAAGATACTTTGCATTTGAAAAGGACACATCGATTTGAAGACAGCTGACGCAGCATGAGATCAAAAAACTGTTAAAAACATAGAAGTTAATGGGTCATTGGCACCCCTTAGCGTTCTCGCTAGATCTTATTTTAAAAGGTTAAGGCGAGGACGAAGCGCATGGTTCGGAGCATGACAAATAATTCTAGAGAGTAAATTGGGCGGGTCGATTTCTCCTAATGTTAGTTCAGCGATAAAAACTGCCTGTGGCACTTTCCTCCGCAGATCTAAAGAAAACAAGTCTAAAAGAAGTTTCGTGAACTGGGGGATGGTCCCCTTAAGCACCTGATTGCCTTTTTCGTGAATCTACGCTGAATGCTTTCAATCCGCGCAGATCAGGTCACAGTATGAGGTACCAAGGTTACAACATTAAATTCTAGGTGAGAACGAACAAGAGCGACGAATAAAGGCTTCAAACAAATAGGATCTCTAAAGTCAGTAGTAAATCGATGCAGAAAGCCTAGTTGGCGAAAAGCTTTGTCGATGATAAATGAGATGTGTTCACGAAACGAAAGTGAAGTGTCAAGAAGTGCATCGAGATCCTTAACATCTGAATTACGTGATAGAACACAAGAGTCCAGTGTGTATTCTGCCAATATCGGGTTGTGTCTTTTCGTAAAACTTATGACGCAACATTTTCCCACATATAGGGATAAACAATTCACAGAGCACCATGTACTAATCCTATCTAGATTCGTTAGAAGCATGTTGCAGGCGAAATGAGATTTTATGACTGAGTAAATCTTAATCTTGACTACTTACGAGACTTTTTTCCTGTTCAACATACGAACGTACGTGAATGGTCGATCAAGGACCCGGAGAAACATTTAGTAAACGCTTATGTTGACTCTGCACTGTCACCATTGCTTTGATAAGTAAAACAGAGTTTCTAACTGCAATAAATTAAATTAAATTAATGAGACTATTCTGTGCGAAACGCATCCCTTGTGTCATTTAGCCCAAAGAAGTTGCGATCTTCTTTATTCCCGGTAGTGGAGTGGACTTCCACATTATCACCCAGTAGTAACTGGCGGTGTGCACTTCAAAAAGGGTAAATGTTAATCTGTACTCCGGAATGTAATTGTCCCGAGGGTCATCCCGTCTGAGTAATTGTTCGGCATCGTTGAACGAAACGAGCAGGGTACGATCCCAGGACCAAAGTCTTGTGAGCAGAACCTATGGTAGTTGGGTGTTACCATGGGAATTTGTTGATCGATGTAAAAAATTAGCAATTTGATGAATCTTTCTATATACTAGCAATACAACGCCTTGAAAAAACCGTACGGCAGCTGTTGACAGCGATCGAAAATCGGTAGGGCTGATTTGATTTCCCATCTTTTATACCTCACAAGATACCTCCTGATTCTGCCATTTGTCGATCCCGCTACAGCCGTTAATTGCGGTTATAGAAAAATTGGATTTAGGGGAAAGTGTGGCAATATGCACCGGTGGGGCAAAATGCACCGGCTTGTTTTTAGCTGAATTATGCTATTTAAAAATAAATGAATCAATAAAATTTGTTCGTTAGCGTGTCCAATACATCCGTTGTGAATTTCATGCAGAGCCATGAATAACACTAACCAGAGAAAACGAGATAAAACAAATTGTGTCTGAAATCATGTAAGATTTCGGTGTAGTGTCTTATAAGTGTAGGAATGAAATATTTCCAGAAAGCAGACATTCATAAGGTACCTGAATATGTAATTTAACGAATGCTGAAGAAACTTATGATACAAAATGCTTGAATTTTTTATTTGAGACAAAACTTGAACTTCTCTCAGTATGTGGTAATATGCCCCGGCTTGAGTGGGGCAAAATCCACTGACGTTCAAAATGTAAACAAAGGGGCAAAATGCACCGTCAAAACAAAGCTACTCACGGGTTTGCATTTGCCACCTTCATAAGCCTCACGTTATTGATTTTCATACGTTTTATATGGAACACGTATGACAAATTTTCAAAAAAAATTGATATTTCCTTTGGTTTTGTTCTTAATTTTACTTAATTTCATATAATGATCAACTGTGTTTCCATTTCGTAGATCTACAGCAAGGTTGTTGTACTTGCTTGCTTGGTTCCTTCAAACAACTTTGGTCTACAGTATTGAAAAACGTCAAAATTCTGTGTGTTTAGGATCGTATTGCCCCATGTTTACATAGGTGCATTCTGCCCCACCGTTCGGGCCATTTTGCCCCACATTGTCAAAGGCGCATAAAAAAGAAGGGTCTTCAAAAACCTTATCTAACTAAAAATGGATAGTTTTGATATTACTTTTGGCATTTTTAGTTGATAGAAAAGATGTTAAGGAATCGAACTGGGCTAAATTTAGTTTTTTTTCCTGAATGGATTGCGAGGAATAATTTGTTTTGCTTAATTGCCGCACCTTACCCTATTTGAGCATTTGGAAATGATTTTTGAAAGTTCTCCCATGACTTCACATGAACCGCCACGGAAAGACGCAGCTGACAACAGTATTGCTTGGTGTCGCCCACAGATGAGAAAATAATCCAGCATTGTTCAATTTTTTTTTTTAATCGCTCAATGTATTACTATACACATATAATGAGCGCATGATCGCAAGTATTCATCTTGCTGGATATTTTGAGCTAGGTAGGTACTGGGAAAATAAACCAATGGCAATATCTGGTAGCGGCGAGACCAATTCATATTTACTATTCATCATTTTGCTGAAATTCATCGTAATAAATGAATCAAAATGCAAAAACTACAATAATTCATTTTAATCATGCGCAAGAAGCATTCGTCGACTAAATTATCATAATACGGGAATCAACGTATGGAATCAATACTTCGTTGGGTTGCTCTTGTCATCTACGACCACTTCCAGCCTTCCTGGCTTAGATTGGGACGAATTAGGCGTGACGAGGGCTCAGATTTCGTCCCATTCTACTAGCAAAGCTATTTTTGATTCATTCCTGCTCCACATGTCCCTTTTTCAAATTGCATCATCCAGTATTGGCCACGAATGTTCTATAGGGACTACGAGAAGGCAAATTGAGTTTTGTTTTGGAGTATTATAGAGTGGCTTACCACAGCTTTGTTTGTTTCCTTGATTTAGGATTATTTCCTTGAAGATGTTTTCCTACTGGAAGATGTATGCTCCTTGTAGGCCCATATATTCAGCACTGCCACTCACATTGTCTTCCGTAATACATTTTACAAATGTTATGATCAATATCCATTAAATACTGGGCAACTTCTTCACTTCTGCCACCCTCACGCATCGCTACACTATGCCGTAATGTTTACAAAGCTTTACTGTTGATGTGTTGGTTCTTTGGCATCATTTGAGAATGATCCTGCGCCTTCCAAATGATGGCCATTTGACCCAACTACATTATATTTGTCTCACCAAAAAATCAGCATGAATCCAATGGTATTGGATCCAATTCGTCTATTAAATTGGCATAATAAAGCTAATTATTATAGTTTGGGAGATTCACCTAAAATTTCTTCTGAGCTTTCCGGCTATAATATGCATATTAATGGCAGGTATACTGCATCACTTTGGGCCATACCTTTCGACCTCTTTTCTCCAACTCTCTTTTTCGGTTTTTTTTTCTTATTTTTTTAGACAGTAAGCTGCTAAACTTGGTTATAAAAGAAGGGGTTCATTCACAGAGTAAAAGATAGATCAAGGTCTACCCTTGCGTCTTGCAATCCCGGGAGACGTTACGCACAGATTAGGGAGGCGCAGGGATTGTATATTCTATTCAGGGCCCGACTTTTGTCCTTTCCTAATTTTTGCGACTCTTACATTGCACATCGAGGTCAATTAAAAAATTAAACGCTAAATTAAGTCCCAATTACAGCTTATTAAACTGTAATCGTCAATTGGTCAATTAAACAGCTTAGCTTTTGTTTTATTGACAACATTTACTAATGTTGTCATTCCTGAAGAAAGTGTTTGTCTCAGAGGCGTACGTCAGTAATAATTTGATTGTTTGCCATGATTGTTTTATCTAGTCTCAACTCTGCGTAGTCTTGGCAGGTATCGTGAATGAGAAAATGGAGTTCCTCAAACTCAAGCTAGCGCGAAACTTATCATCCATTTTACCGTTGATGCTAACCCTTGACCGGTCGCTTTGGACGACCTCGAAGACCATCTTCGGTTTGCGAGAGTCAAGGAGCGATTTGCAGTTTCCGTAGATTTCACTAAGACAAGTTTAGAAATAAGCAGTGATTCCCAAATCTCGAAGAAGGTAAATAATTTCGCGAAGAAGTCAATAAGTCTCTAGTACACAAAAAGTGAATAACCCTATGGTGATAAATCATCTATAAGAACTAATGTGAGGTAGCTCCAGCTAGTTAGACTTCTCCCTTTGACCCTAGAAGCACTTTATTAATACTTCACAAAAAAATTAAATTCACTTCTTACCTCTTCAAGGAGTAGAATTAACAAGCCAACATAATTGACATAATGATTACATAATGCGCTTATTCTAACAAATTCTAGAATTATTTAAAAAGCAAACAAAGAAAATTCATGTCGCCCTGATTACTAAGCAACATTATAAATATGTGAGTGTTAAACTCAGAGGTAAAATTATGTAATTCATGTAAGAATTCTTCAATCTCATATTACTTACGCTGGCCCTCCTACTGTCTTCGCAGATAGTAGGCAAAATTCCCATTAGCTTCCGTTTTCATTGATTAGGACGTCTGTCAGGACGGTATTCTAACAATAATTCTATTGACATATTACGGCATTAAACATTTGTTTGCTTGTACTGTAAAAATTCCTGACTAATGCAGTACATTATTATAAAGGATAACGTTTTAAGAAAAAGTGACGCTAGAAAAAAAAATCCATACCACAACCAACCCGTCAACATAAAATATTTTACTGATGTTGATGTTCGAATGCTAAGAGATTTTATAGTACATATCTAATATATCAATTTCTATCCTCAGATATTATCCATGAAAATTATTTCTATGTATATTAAAGGAATTATTAACCCTCCTAAATGTTATTATATACGATAAGATTGACCTATCTTCACTTCTTGGCATTAGCTCAGTTACGTTCACAGTTTTCCATAGTGCAAAAAGTAACAATCAAAAATATCTTGATCATTGGCAGGTGAAGCGCTTCCATCGGAAATGTTAAAAAAATCAAATCAAGCGCTCTTTGAGTCTACTGGAACGAGGCACCAGGAGGCTCCATTGTTCACATTCCGCCTGCATCGAGTGGAGGCGATTTAATTCCCCCAAAAGAAAAGACAAGAACCGAACCAACACGTAAAGAACGCGTTGATGGCTCGAGCAGAAAAACGACCATTGAAGGCAACTAGGACGAGAAGTCGGCATGAGCAAAGCAGGAATGTTCCCGAAGAGGGATGAAAACGGCAAAACGATTAACTTGACCGTGTCGTTTTACCGTAAGTGTTGCCAAACTGTTGCTTCGCTTTAATCTTTATTTCTTTCCCGCACTCCTTTCGCACGTTTTGGTGTTTTATTTGCACTTTCTCGCTTACGTTGCTCAACATGCTCGCAAGGTACGTCACCCAGATTTACGTTAGTTTTTGCAAAAAGTGAGAATACTGTAGCCTTATCTCATGCCAAACGGTCATTGGGATAGTTGAATAAACATATTCGTCATCGCTTTGGAATTTCAGTCATGAACGTTTGTTTGTATCTAAAAATATCTATAAATCAATTTAGATAGTTTAACAAAAGCAAAAATAATACGTTAACTGCATAGTTTTCATTTTCATTCGCGCTGGCACTTATAATTATCCTACAAAATCATAAAGGTTAAGTTTGAAAAAAAATAAATTTATGAACATATATAATTATATTTTTTACTATTTTAAACTATTTTAAATATTATCCAATTTTGCGCTTCTTCTTCTCTCAAAATTATTTGATTCAGCAGATATTTGTAGTTAAGTTTATACTTATTTTTTTGATTTCTTGTTTGGAGAAGATTTGGAGAAGAATTAAGAGGCTTACATTCAAGAATTTTGATAGCTTATCTTATGTTTCTAGTTTTATTCACGATAGCTCCCTGTTTTATTTCAGTGAATACATAGCCTACAAACCCCCCATTCATCCGTCATTACAATAGCTAATGGGGAAAGTTGTTTTTATAATTTTATGTTAATATTGTATATAATGATGATGGGTTGGAATGTAAAACTAGATTACTTGTTCTCGATTTATTTTATTTTTTTGTTAGACTTTACAAGTAACAAATTTTAGGTTGGATGGAAATGCCCGATTAGATTTATAGCTCTAACAATCGTCGATGTTTTGTGTCCTCATAAACGATTAACATTTTTATATACCTTTAGATCCGTTTCAGTATGCAGATAAGATCGTTTTCTACTTTGGATATAAAATGGCAAAGAAAACCACAGCAAAGCGGACAACACGGAGAATAAAACTGATTTGAAAATTCTCTTACTATTTTTAAGAGTCATGATGATATAAAATAGTGCAAATAGTTCACTTGTCTCTTGTCCAGATAATTTGATTATGCGTGTAAATATTCCTTGCTACAAACTATACATAATTTATAATTTTTCATTAGCATAATTTTCATATTTTACGAAACTGTTGCCAACAACTTGCTTTATTTTCTTAATTTTAAACAGAATAATCCATCATTAAATATTTTCCAAATAAAAAAAAAAATGTCGTTACATATGAAGTGTTGATAAAGAGGTAATTTGGTTAACGATGTGAAAAATAAACAAGCAAAATTAACAATTTTCATAAATGTTGGAGTAAAAAACCATAACATAAACAAAATATAGTTTTTCAATCTTTGGACGTGCCTTATGAATGGTCTTCTCCGTACGATGCTCTGCAGAAGCTTTAAGCTTGAATCTCACGCTCTGTTGCTAAGACGACGGATTGTATCGCCTCAGCCATCATTCTAACCATCATCTCTAGCACACACACACACACACACAACATACATCTTCCCCGTTGCTGTTGCTGACTGCGTTCATCATCTCAACGCATTCACAGTTCGTTGCACTTTGCTTGCCGCTTCCTTCTGCATGAACCCACCAGCTTCCCCGGACATGCCAGCGTTGTCTTGCCGTTCGAAAGATAAGTTTCTAAATTCCCTCTGCTACTACGCCATAACCAGTTTTTCGATGGTATTTAGCAGCCTGGTCAAAATAGCTTCGCAACAGCTTGTGCGAAAACGTGGCCGACGGTGGTGTCCGTAGTCCTTTGTTCCGCAGACGGTGGTATGAGTCAAAGGGAAAGGTCAGTACAGCTGGAATGGTACTTTCGAAGACTTGACTGGTCGATTTCCGCCACCTTTTTTGCTGGAGATGCCCAAGGATCAAAAATGGGGTTACTTTTGGTAAGCGGTTAGATGTTTATTGTGTTCTTCTTGTGTTGTGATGATTTGGAAAGATCAAATTTCTATTGTGATTTGTTTGTTTTTAATTTACTGAGATTTTGTGAGGAGCTGCTCAGCTTATAATCAATTCATGGCTGTAATTCAACTGTTTTTAATTTCAAGTTGTTTTGCATCTTTATTTGAACCCAATCCTGTTATTCAACTATTTATTGAAGTTGTGTGGTGAAATTGGTGAAATAATTATCATTACAATAAAACAGATGAAAGTAAAGAACTGGAATAGGAATTTATGTGCATAGTTGTCTGTTCCCAAATGCATTTAAACACATCCTACAGCGCAGACGGAACTTGGCATGCGTAGGTATATTGAACAGTAAAATAGGAAGGAAGCGTGTGTATGTGTGAACGAAAGAGAGAGAGAGGGAAGGAGATAAGGACAGGGAAAAAGAAAAACACGAAAAAATCGGTTAAAAGAAGCGAGAAGGGAGATAATGAGAACTGAAATATAAATATACAGGCATACGTCAACCTATCAGTTTTCGGAGTTGGTGTAGATTTTGGTTAAGTTGGGTTGTATGCATCGGTACCCCCTCTTCCGTGAACTCGGTTGCCGCTATCTCTTTCTTGCACACGTAGCAGCAGCAGCACTGCACAAAGCCGGAGACAAAATCGCCAAACTTATAGCCAAACCCCAGGGCGAAACCCCCACGGTCGCATCTGGCGGCGGGCTGTACTTAACCAAAAGTGGTCCCGCATCCACCCGAAAATCCTCTAACCACACAGCCCGTGGCCTACACCAACACACACGCACCGTGCACTGCAAATTGCTAATGCCCCCGAAGAGATGCGTGGATGCCTACAGTGATGCACATATTAAATTCATTATCTTTAGAATCCCGTTTGTAGGAGCTCCCGAAGCATCACATGTTTTGTAGCATGTTTTATGAGTTGCGGCAAGTACATGATTGAATCCATTCTTTATAAAAAATGTGTTTTGCAGAAGTACAGGGAAATGTAACATCTGGGAATTGTAATAAATAAATTTGTTATATCAGTTTTTATACGCAAAATAAATCGAGTAGAAAATATCTCCAAAGCTTAACGTGTAATTATGTCCTTAAAGCTCAACAACAGGTGGCTCGTAAACAAAGGAATACAATTTCATAGAAACCCATTAAAGCTTCATAGAGTCGATTCAAACTTCCATACACAATACTTATTTAATATGGATATGTAATAATAATAAATTGTAAAAATGCCCTAAAATTTGTTGTGCAATATGTGCAATGATTGTAAACGATAATTCCATAATAACTTGATCTCTTAAAAGTATCCTATGGAGTTTTGTTTATATTACTAAATGCCCACATACAAGACATGACGCTTGATTTTAAGTTTGGTATATCCAATGAAAACTCGTTTAATTTTATACCTTATTATTCAAATCATAATCATGTATAATTTTACATAAAATTCAAAAAAATTGAATGCTATTAGAAGAATTGAAACTGATACAACACCTGGACTGAAGTTGTCGTACTGTGCAAATATTCTGTGTCTGACGATCTTTGTGACCTCGTGGGATATTTTGGCACTAATTTTGTTGAAATTTCATCACACCGCAATAATAGATTACCCTTTTAATTTTAACCATGCTTAATAAAGGGACTAAATGTTATAGTTTGCCCTTCCTTTGTGAACCTTTCAAAAATTAAATCTTCTTCTAGCGCCTGTTGTTCAACACCGTCACGCACTGTATACCAAACGCCTCTACACTCGCTTGCACCCGGCTTCGCTACGCGCAACATGAAATTGGCCACCATGAGGCTCCACCAAATGTTAACCCCCTCATTTATGCATCGCAACCCAACACCAGTCAACGTGCGTTCGCTGATTAACTGCGACCCCACTTGGGAGGCACCCAAACTGATGAATCCGTCATGTTGCCAAAAAAAAAAGGGCGAATAAAATTCGCAATGTAGGCTCCCTGTGTTTCCCTGTGTGCGCGGTTAAAAGGCAGACACATACTCAAAAACTGTCTCTCGTATACGGTTGGGGTTTTGCGAACCTTTTTTTAAACCTCTTTATGTTCGGCTGATTATCATCTCTTTCTCCCTCGCTCTAACCCCTCAGCTTTCCACCAAAAGACCCCCGAAAAATTCAACCCAAAGCAAATGCAAGTGTGCAAGTGATGAGATGCTTTTTTTTTCTTTCAATGTGTACGACCGCGCCTCTGTGTGTGTGTGTGTGTGTGTTAGTGGGGGTAGTGTGCATCAGCTATCCACACACTTGTGCATGCATGTAATTTTTGGCACTCCATGTGTTGCCGAAGTTTGTAGCAGTTAAAAATGCACTGCCGGGGCGGGTGCATACGTGCGAAAAAGAGACAGCAGAGGAAAAGGGCCAAGGGACGGTGCGAGAAAGTGAGAAAGAGATGACAAAAGAGCAATGAGAATAATTCACCACGACACCAGGTCAGGGATAAGAGCGAGAGAGCGAGCGAGAAAGCAGCAAAGCGAGACAACCCCCGAAAAATTGAACCGAAAAAGAATAAAACCGAAGGGAAGTACGGTTGGGAAGATAACAGACACATCAAAAATGACATTACACACAAACGGTGCAAACATGGAAGGGTGAGGGGGTTGGGACGTGGGGGAGCTGCACCATAGTGATTAAAAACGCAAGAAACTTGTTCGTCGCTTCGTCGTTGATGACGGATGCGACGGGAGAAGGGCCTCAAAAAAATAGGAAAGGTGGGAGGAAATTATAGCATTGTGGGCCTTTAAAAGATAACCGTTCCAGCAATGTAAGGAAAAGGAGGGGGAAGAAGGGGTAGGGTTGTGGAGGTCCATGGACCAAGTACCACTGGTTTAGAGAGTCGGTCATTACTATTTCGTCGCAACGTTCCACTGTGTACTCGTCTGCTTTTGTAGATAATCTTTTTATATATATTTTTTTGCAACATGCATCATGTTGTATGCAAGCAAAGGGTGCATTTGTGGGGTAGAACGGTTTGGCGGGGGTTGATTAGGTCGTGCCATAAATGATCGGCCTGTGCGCACGTTCGATGTTTTATGCATTTGGGGAAATAAAACCCTCTAACGCGCCATCGTTCATGTTCGGGTGTCGGGGGAGCGTTTGGACTCAAACTCGAACCGAGAAGAAATGAAAAAAAAAACCATTGCAACCCTAAACACCACGCGCACGCAAACAAACAGTGGCAATAGAAGAAAAAAAAAACTAAAAAACAACGATATGTGCGAAGTGCGAAAAAGATAGATTAATGCGATCCAGATGTGGGCAACAGATCCACAGGCATATGTAATAGTGCGGGAGAAGGAAAACGAAGGGGGTTGCACAAGGACGAAGGCAGGAAAACCTAAAAAGAAACAAAAAAACACAACTACACACACACACACATACGCACATACGCATGCAAAAAGTGAAACGACGAGTGGTGGGGTGGGTAGTGACAATGACCGAAACATAAAAATGTGCAGCATAAAATGCATCGACATGCAGGCGACGATGGGTGGGGGGGGGGGGGAGGAGGAGGAGTGGGATGGTTTTCGGGGGACGATTATGTCGTGGGAGTGGGAAAGGTAGGGGGAACACGACGGGAAGGAGGCAAAGTGTGTGGGCTGAAGGGGGATGCAATTGATTTTTTAACCAACGAAATTTTTATAATGATGTGTGTCGGGTGCATTTTTTTCCTGCACTCCACAATTCAACTCCCCCCCCCCCCCCCACCCGCCCCCATCCGGATATTTTTTGTTGCTTTTGATGTGTGCATTATTTTTAGAGGACCAATCCCAAAACATGCAATACATAGAAAAAGGCCAAAAACATGACCGCCCGGATAGGTGCGAATGGGCGCGAAAAGGAGCGGAGGTGGAAGCAGAGCAAGCGAGAGGGAAAGAGAGACAGAGAGAGAGGGAGAAAGGTGGAAAAATTATGCAGCACAAAAAAGAGATAGTCGTGGCTCGCAATCGTGGACCGAAAATAAAAACTAACTAAAAAAAAAAGGCCCTAGTGTAAACGAGTGGAGGGAGGAAAGGATAAAAAAGTGCGCGCCACGTGGGTCGAGGTGAAAGCACGGGACGGGGGGAGGGGGAGAAGGGTGAGGAGGCGGAAAAACGATAGAACAGACGGG
Organism: Anopheles atroparvus; assembly: GCA_914969975.1. Taxonomy (NCBI): domain Eukaryota; kingdom Metazoa; phylum Arthropoda; class Insecta; order Diptera; family Culicidae; genus Anopheles; species Anopheles atroparvus. The sequence goes on from CAJZCY010000001.1 coordinate 13,928,798, forward strand.
CGGCGATGGAGGGGTCAATCTATATAATAATATATAATATCCGAAAAATTATAACAGACGAGAGAGCAAAAGATGCAAAACATAACAATGAAATAAACCTGAATTGCATTATGCGAACGAGTTCTCTCTCTTTTTTTTATTTGTTTGTTGTCGGTGATAGTTCAACCATTTGGTTAACAGAAGGTGATGGAAGGAAGGGGGGGGGGGGGGGGGGGAGTGTGGTTAGCTAGTAGAGTTTTTCAGATTTTTTTTTCGGTTTACTTTTCCCTTTTTTATCTTTCTCGTTCTATCGCCCGTGCTCATTTGTATTAGCGCTTTACTTTTTTGCTGTTGTTGCATCGATCACTTTTTTGGTTCGTTTTGTAATTTCGCCATTCCTCATCCTATTTATTTTTGCTTATTTTTGTTAGCTCATTTTCCCCGCTTGCAGTTTGTGTGATTTTGTTTTTTTTTTTGTTTTTTTTTCCTGCTGTTCCTGTTGCCTTTTTTCCATCATTTGCGCTTAGCGTTCCTTTTCGTTTTTCTGGTGTGTTGTTCTGTTTTGCTCCCTATTTTCCGTCCCCTGCTATCCCTGTCCGGCTTGTATGCAATATGCACGCATACACACATTTTTCTCCCATGAGGGGGCTGGAGGCGGGGTGTAGGGGCTAGTGCAGGATATGTTTTGTGTTTTATGCTCGTGCTTCTTCGGCGCCGTGCGTGCTCCCTCGTTGTTCTCTCTGTCCCGCACACACATACACACACACACGCGCGGTTTCCCCTTTTTGCATTAACCCATTTCAGCCTAGTTTCGTCCTTTCCGATTGCACTTTTCCGCAACTCTCCCCCCGTCCCCCATTCTTCCACACCGTGTGATCATTATTGTTGCTCCGTTGCTTTTGTTCCCGATCGAGGTGGAGGGGGGGGGGGGGGGGGGGATTTTAGTTATGTATTTTTTCGGGATTGCATTAGTGCTACGATTTAAGCGCTTCCATTCCTAGCAGGCGGCGGAGGCGGGTGGGGTGCAATGCACGGAAACATAATGTTCGTCTGTGTGTGCGTGTGCAGGTTTGTGCGCGAAATGCGAAAATTGCGATGCGGCGCGTTTTAGACGAAAAGAAGAAACCGATTCGGGAGGTCGCACGCGTTTTCCTCCGCGGATTTCGATTGCGCGCTCGTCGTCGTCGTCGGCTCGAAAGGCCCCGTAATCGCCGGCGGTAGTGCAATTTAGTTTGTTTTGCCTGGACAACAAACAAACAAAATATCGTCTAGTGTGTATTCGATGGGGGAAAAACACCCCCGTAGTGCGTGCACTAGAGTCGTCAAGCGGTTAACCAGTGTTGTTGGCAAACAGAGTAACGTTTATCCGGGAAAATTCTTGCCTATGAATGCGGTAAGTTGGATTTTTTTTATCATTTCTTTTTTTCATTCTTCCAAAGTGATCTTGGATGGGGTGAGTGGGTTTAATGATTTATGGTATTACGCCATGTAGGAATGTGACAGACTAGTGCATACCAATCCACTTCATTACTGTTGTTTACAGAATTTTACTTATGAATTTTCTTTTCATTCGACAGTTAGCTTTTGACGGATTCGCACGCGTTTTGATTTGGCTGTTACTGACTTACTTTTTCTTCTGCGACTTTGAATAGAGTGAAGGCTTTTGTCAGACTCGCTTTGTATTCTTCGAATACTTTTTACCTACAAGTGAAAGAAGAAGGAGATTTATAAGAGTGTTTTTTCTAAATAATGGGGGTCCAAGACCCTGGGGGGGGAGTCCCCCTCAGTAACTATTTCGATGTGTTAGGTGATTTTAGTGAGCCGAAAAGAAAAGTAGGAAGAAAAAACACTCCAGTGCTGAACATCACCTCCCAAGCATGTGAACAAAAATTCATGATAATGGAATCGACAGTAACGGGACGTGACCTTAGCAGATGCAACCCTTTCTTGCTCCAAAAAGTTATCGAAAGCGCCATTGGAAGCAAGCCAGAAGAGGTAACCCGTTTAAGAGGAGGGAAACTCCTTCTGAAGCTTAATAATGACAGACAGGCGAGCAAGGCTGTAAAAATTAAGAAAATTCCGGATAGAATAGGTGACATCGAGGTGAAGGTGGAGGAGCACCCGACGCTGAATACTTCCAAGGGAATCATACGCTGCCCGGACATTGAATTCTTGACGGAACAAGAAATTTTGGAAGGCTTAAAAACGCAAAAGGTGTCAGAGGTAACCATAATGAAGAGAAAAATCAACGGTGAATTGAAGAACACCAGGACAGCAATCCTTTTGTTCAAATCGACTACGGTACCTCGCTCGGTGGACTTCGGATTGTACCCGATCCTGGTCGAGCTATACATTCCAAATCCAATGAGATGCACAACGTGCCTAAAAATCGGACACACAAAGAAATGGTGCCGAGGGGAACGGGTATGTGGAAACTGCAGCCTTCCCGACCACGAGAACGAATGCTCGAACACAAAATGTGTATCGTGCGGTGATAACCACCACACGCTAAACAAGAACTGTCCGGTGTATATAGATGAAGTCGAAATACAAAAAATAAAGACCATCAACAGAGTCACCTATGGTGAAGCTAAAAGAATCCGGCGCAGACAATGCCCGACAGTACCGAGAAAATTCACCACTGACACATCGTACGCACACACGGCCAGTAATAGTAAACACACGCACAACATTAACGAAAAGGAAAAAAATAATACTGAAATTAATACTAGCCTCGTGAAACAGGCTACAACACAAAACAAAAATGAAACACAGACATTAACAGACAAAACAAAGATTAACAAACAACAACAGATCAAGCAACAGAACAAAAACCCGGAGGAGAAAGCCTCCTTATACAGTAACATTGAACAAGAGCAAGAAAAAAATACAGCGGAATCGCCCACTCCCTCAGAAGGGTATGACATGGAGGATACTCTGAGTATAAGCGACTCAGAAGTAGTGGTAGATAAATCCGTATCTATGAGCGACGTGGAGCTTATGATCCAAGAGATCGAAAGAAAAGAGAAGGAAGACCACTTCCTCTCTACTCCGTAGATGTCTTAATGGCTAATATGAACCACATGAAAACACAAACAAACAAACAAACAAACCTATAAAAACAAGAACAACACAAAATGAACAGGACATGAAAATGTTAAACAAGAATTCATGCAAATATTCAAGAATGCAGGCAGAGCAAGGCTGGAATTTATAACAGGACTCGTTTACGGTAATTTCTGGCTTCACAAGAGGAAGCTGCTTCTAACAGGAATTGCGAACTTTGCGAGGTCCCAAGAACGGTAGCCCTTAAGGTTTTTTTTCCGTCGTAAATATAGTTTAAGTCGCGAACAAAATCGGGTGGATAAAGTTGAAAAAAAACGAACTTCTAGAATGAAATAGCCGCGTAGCCCTTTGAGCTCGTTTTGAGTCCTCAATCGGCTGATATAAACAGCAACTTTAATGACAGAAGGAAACTCCTATCTGAGCAGTCAAAACAAATAACTTGCAGAACACCGAACTAATCGCAAATCTAAAATTGTTACTTTCCTCACGGAGGTTGGAATATACTTAGAAAATTGGGACATATGGCCTGAGTTGCCGGTCCTTAACCCATAGAGGTCTACGTCACCAGATTAGCTTGCGAAGGCCCAGGAAGCTGGATTCAATAGCCGTACTGGTGTAAATCCTCGCAGAAGAAGAAGAAGAATTTTCTTTTGTGTTCAAGAATTTATATTCGCAATCGCCTCTTCGGAAGAATCTGGTCAACTCGAATCGCATCTGGATCTTCTCCGTTTCTTGGGACGATTAGTGTAGGCGTTCATTTCTTTAAAAAAAGAAAGAAGATAAATCTAGCGCATGTTAAATGATGTGTTTTTCTTTCCTCCAAGAAAAACAAAATCCATGGAAACATCCTTTTTCCGGAGCTTTCTTTTCTGGGCGGGCTTCTGCAGAAAAAAAAAAAACGGTACGATGAGATGAAAGACAAGCCTCTTGGGGTGTCTTATGCCGAGGATTGAGAAAGGCGAAGGCAAACAATAGGAAGGCTATCAAAAACCGCGGTCCACGCGAAAGGAGAGCATCGAACGAGAGTGATGAAAGGAGCAAAAAAAAAAAATCGCGTCCGCACTCGCGAAAAAGTAACTCACGGAAGTCGCGGCGCGGAGCACAAGATCGCGTTCGCAGACACATGCGAAATTCGCGTTCGTCAGTGCGCTGCATTTGGGACACGCTATCGCATGCTGTGTCGCCCGAAAAGGGGGTTGTGTACGCGTGTATGTGTGTTTGTGACGTTGCAGATCGGCATATTCTTTTCTTAATCTGTTTTTCTTGACGGGCTTTTTTTTCTCGTCTCTGCGTCTGTGCTCCCAAAAAGAACTCGCGGTTTGTTGATTCTTCTCCGCGTCCGCCGTTCGTCTCTGCGTTTCCGCGCACACTGCAGCTGCAGCACTCGTCCTCCTTGGCCGGCAGCTCTTCACCCATCGACCCCTTCGCACTGCCTTCGCGCTCGTCAAGACACGCCGCTGAGACGCGCTGTGCAGTTTTCGCAGCAGCCGGCGGGTTCGCTCCGTTCGTTTTCTTCCCTGTTGTCGCTATTGCTTTCTCCCTTTCGCGCGTTCCGTCTCGCGATCTCGCGTTCCCGTTTTGGGTTGCAATTTTTTGGCGATCACCAATGGCGAGTGAGCAGTTCGCGGCACAGAAAAATGTTTATCCCTATTCTTTTTCCCATCGGGGTTGCATTATTTGGTTTTTCGTTTGCTGTCTTTCTTGCTACTTTCTATGTTCTGTTTTGTTGGGGCATTTTTTGTTCTCGTTTCTCGTTTTTCTGTGCAACTCGATCCCGCACACACAGCCGCGCCGGTTCACGTCCGAGCGATCGCAACCCCGCGATCACCGTCCGATCCTTCCGCTGCCCGGCACCACGCGATCCTTTCGGTGCAGTCTTCCGCACGGGGCCCACCTATCTAGGCTGCATGGGGCTGCACACACTGCCGCGATTTGACAGACGGCCGAAATAATGCCACACACCGCACACAGGCATGCGGCGCGGCCGCGCGGCTCGCTCGCTTATGTGTGTGCGCGCGCTCGCGCGATTTTGGCAACCCGACGTCGATCGACGGCCGCCACCAAGTACGCTTGTATTTGCGTTCGCTTACCCACCACCATCATCATCACTGCGGCGATCCCGGCTGTCCGTGTATTGATGCATTTTATTTCTCCATCTCCTCTTCCCGGACGCGGGGCGTTTCGCATTTTTTTTTAATTCCCTTCGGAGTGCGCTGCATGTGCACGGACACTACGGGCTTATTCTTTGGGTTGCCCCCCGCGCGCCTTGCCAGGAACCCTTTCCTTCCTTCCTTCCTTCCTCCTCCTGCCCTTCTCCGCACACGCAAACGTCTCCAGGAACGTGCGTGTTGGTTTGCGTGTTCGGGCGCGTCGCAACCCCAGCTCGCGTCCTGACCTCGCGTCCGCCCGGCGCCTGTCATCATCACATCGTTTGACACTACTATCGAAAATGGTGCGGATTGTATTTCCCCTCAGGGAAGGGCGACGGGGAATGGTGGTGGTGGTTTGGAACACACAGTGGACCCGGTGGAGCTGCGGGCTTCCTACGAGGAAGGATGAAGGAAAACTGATGGTGAACGTTGTGGCGTCGCGGCTTCCCCTGGGCTCGCCCCCCAAAAACACCAATCATCATCGCATCGTGTTAGCCCGAAAAATAGTGCAACAAGCAGCACATAAGCGCCACACACACACACACACACCATCGCAGATTCGCGCGCACGCCGTCATCGTCACGTTCATCATCATCGTCATCACATGGCGTTGCGATTACCTTGATTTTATTATGCCTTTTTTTTATTTGTTGACTGTTGTTGGTTGTATTCACTTGGCTTTCGTTGTGTATTCTTTTCGGCGAGCTGCGCTTTTTTTTCGGGGGCCGATTGGTCGCTCGCTTCGCATGTGTGCAGCGGCTGGCACCGATGAAGATGGTGCTGGTGGTGGTGGTGTGCTGCAGTTTTATGCGCCGTTTTTTTTACCCCGTTTCGTTCCTTTTTTTTCCTGCTCGCCGTTGGTGCCGTTCTTTTCTTTCCCGAGCCCGATCGGCGAGCGTTTTTGGAGGACCCCAATTCGGCAGCTTCCTGCGTCCGGTGCAACACGCCGCTGCAACAGTACACAGAGTGGACTGGCTGCTAGTGACTGGCTGACTGGCGTGTGTGGTGCGTGTGCCGTTTGTAGTCCCGTCCCGTCGTTTTGCGAATGCGGTTGCTGATTGCACGCTGCACGTAGCCCGAACCTGGTGGGGTCTGCGTCGTCGTCGTCATCGTCATCGTTGTGTTTGGGCACCGACTACCGTGTGCAGCCCGTGTGCATATCCGTTTGGTTCTGACGCTTCTCCTCGAGCCGGCGCCTCGGCCTGGGGTGTGTAGTGGAATTCTGAATCCCCCCATTTTCAGTTTGTTTTCTTCGAAGATTGCTGTCTTGCAGCAGGCGCGTTTTTTCTTTTGCCCGGTTTCTTTTCCGGCATTAGCCGCCCCCCCCCCAGGACGGGGTTGGGTTATGCTGCAAAAGGATCGAGTATAGTGCGCTGTGCTGCGTGGACGATCGCCCTACGGTGGTGGCTTCCGCTTACCAGGGACAAGTAGACGGTGAAATGTGAACAAACGTGTTTAAAAAATCACATCCAAACGATTCGAGAACAACGGAATACGAGAACGATTTCGTTTGTTGCTATCTGCCGGGCCTAAGGAGTTAGACAAAAATGTAAAAAGAATTATCCGTTCGTCCTCCAATTTGCAACGCAGCTCTGAGTGTGCGTGTGTGTGCGTGTTTTTGTTGCCGTGCACAAATGTGACAATGTTTTTTCGGGTGTTCTTGCGAGCCGAAACGAACTGTAAACACAACGAACTGACGTTAGATTTGTTGTGTTCTGTTTTGTGAGCCTTTCGTTGTGCGCCTCGAGTATGCAAGACATTCAAATTCTTTTTTATTGTGTCGTCATTTCACATTTAAAAATTTCTTGGAAGAAGTGGGTGAAGTAGACTAGAGTCTTCTGTTCTGTTGATTGATAACTGTTACGAAGAATTTCCAATAGTTTCCTGTGTGGCACATAATGTCTCCGTTCCGTGTTAGACACCCGTAAACGTTGGCACGCCGGAACGCCGGTTTCGCCAAAATAATTAATGTTCTTTTCTTTCGCAGTGAGTCAAAAGCAAAGCAGTGCAATTTTTAGACCGACAAACCAACAGCATATTCAGTGATAGAACACGGTTGGGGGGTTTGGTGGTGATACGTGCGGGTTCGTAATAAAGTGTCCGACTGGAGCGAAACTCTGATCGTGTTTCTTTCCGCAGTGTCAAACGTTTCCCGGGGCAAGTGAGACGAAACAGTTCTGGAGTGTCGGTCTCGTTAGAAGCAAACTGTTGCGGTGTCCGAAGAACTTCCCGGCGCAGTGAACGCGGTTGCTGCTGACAGGACAGCACATCGACTTGTGCGAACTTGCGATCCTTCGATGCCAGTTAATAAAAGAAAACAACCAAATTAAAGAAAGCCTACTCAAATAGCGAAGCACCGAGCCCAGAAAGGAGTGAAACAGAGTGACGAGTGGACTGGAAAGCAGGACGCACCATGTGACACCAGCATGCAGATGTCCCCTGGTAAACGTTGTTCGGTTCCAACAACATTCAGCGTACGGTGTGTAAGTGTGCTCGTGGGGTTGCAGCTGCACCGTTACAAGTGATATTCGTTGAGGCCAGTTCGCTGGGAAGAGGAGGAGAAGAAATGTGAGAAAAGTGTCGATGCATATTTGAGAATATTGGAAAAATCGAACGTAAAATTGGAGTGATCTTTGAGAGCTGCAGTAAAACCGCGAAAACATCAAATCTAAAAACAGCCACTTCAGCACAAAACAGCATTCTTCCCGATCGAGGACGATCTTCGAGTATTTCTTGGGCTGTCCTGTAAAGGTAAGTCTCATTTTTAGTCCGTCTTAAATTTATTTGCTCAAACTAAACCTATAAAGTCGTCTACAAAACAAAACAAGTCAAAAACAAAATTCAGAAGCAATTTGTGTGTGTATTTTTCTTCATTTTTAACTTGTCATCGTCGCACTGTGTTTCTTGCAAATTGACAAAGTTTTCACCATTGTTGCTGGAAAGTAATTCTCCACTTTCAAAACGCAATGTTTTCCAAACAAGCCTTCGATAGCTTAACCGAATTTAGCATATTGTATGTATGCGAGTTTTTTCGTGAACGTTCTAAATTGTGTCCCCAAGTTCGCTGATTTGCGTTTTTGGCGGGTTGGAGCGCGTATCCATGAAATTAATCGTGTGTTCTTTTAGACATGTTTTTTATTGTTGGCCCTAAAACAAATGCCATCGAAGTAGAGCAAAACACAAAATTTGGCCTATCGGCCGTAACAGGCAACTCCACTAGATTTCTGATTTGCGAACGCTGGTGTGGCAGTGTATTAAATAAGCACAAAAAAAAAAAAAAAAAAGATCAAAAAGGTTGTTTTAAATGCAAAAACAGCTACCAAAACTGCATAGGCATGAACATCGCGCAGCAGAAAAATAAACTAAATCACGATCGACGAGCCAGAAAGTCCACACGCAAGCAAGTAGGAAAAACAGACATTTCTGAAACCTTACACAAGAAAAGAAGAACAGAAACTAAACGAGATAACACAACACGCTAATGCCGCTTTGTGTGCTAGAAAGAAATTTGGGCTGAAGAACCTGTACCGTCGAGCGTTTTCGTGGTTGATGGGGGTTAAGGTGAAGGTGGAAGGGAAATGTGGGGTCATTAGGGTTGGGTTGGTATGAGCGCGTTCATTGACCACATCGCCAGGTGTTTTTGGGTGTCAAAGGGGGGTAGATGGTGGTGGTCGTGGTGGTGATCGGTGACTTGAAGAAGACGCGAACGCATGGAGGAAGCAAATGTTAGTGCAAATGCTTGGTTGCATTCGTCTCCTTCGCAGGCCTCGATCGCCACGGGATCTTCATTTGCAGTGAAGACGCAGAACGAGGAAGGAAGTGGGGAGCAATATCAAAAGAAAAAGAAAGCCTTTACTCCTGCAACATGATCGATCCAGCGTAGACTAAGATACGGTATTGCACCACAAAAATTCAGCTTGTGTGTGGTGGCAAACTGGCAGCATCTCAGAATGCGCAGCAGATGATCCTGAGTGGAATTGGGAGTATGATTTTCACAAACACACATACTTTGCGAATCGGCCGTGTATGCAGACGGGGAAAGAGCGAGAGGGTAGCACACAAAGAAACAAATTTGCCATCTCCAAAGTGTAAAAGGGCAGTAGTGGGAGGAGGCTAGAAGAAGCAGAAGTTACCCAAAGGAACGAGACTAAATATATTCGGGTTAGTTGCTTCGAGGGGAAAAGGAAAAAAAAAGTTTCTCACCCCTACAGGGGGTTCAGTTTCATGGGGTGGGTGGAGTTGGGGTGCATTTTTTCGGGGTGTTTGATTTTCGTCGTCGGCGTCTTTTGCACTCGATGGTTCTTTTTACTCGCACCCAGTATCCGGCCGTCCCGCTAATGCCTTTGGTGATTTTCGAGTGAGTGGTGCTGGTTTCTTATTCTTCTGTTCCTTGGCTGGCGTCACGTATATTTTTAAACGTATTAACCTATTTTGTTGCAGCACAAGAATAAATAAATTTAGACCATATGCACTTTTGCCGCCGCAGACTAACGCATCCAACCATGTTTTCGTCTTTCTTCTGCATCCGACGGATCGTTTGCTTCACTGTTCTGCCCAGCGTCACAGGTGCAGCAAAGGCGGCTCACCCATTCTTCTCTGGATTTCTCATTTAACGATAAGTGTTGTTTCAAAACACCTGGAGGGTTAATGCAAATAAATTCATTTATATGAATGGTTTTGGCGTGCAATATTCGTGTTGAAATATATTTTCTCAACATATTTATTGGATACTTTTTTATTGATTAAGTCGAAGCGTCTTTTTAAAGAAATGTTTTCCATTATCCAAGTTATCCATTTTCTTAAATGAAAATAGCTCCCACATTTATAATTGAAAAATTGATTGCATGTCATCATGTCATGTTGAATTTTTAAATTTGGTTGATGGAAATGCATTTCGTTTCTCCTTTTTGTTGTTTTAAAAGTCATGCTAAGTTTCTTTTCTAGGTTAGTTAGCGATTTAACAAACGATATAAGATAAATAGAACATATAATAAAATCGGTCGAAAATATTGGAAATAAAAGGACCCAAAAATCGACACAAAAACAAAATTACATTTAATGTGTTGAAATAAATAGCTAAGTTTTTATTTGTTTGTAGCTCCTTCTGGTAGAAATGAAGAACGATATAAACAGTTACAATAGACTGATAGTTTAATGTTTTGAAATTCTTCTTAAAGGGTGTTGATTTGCATGCTAATGTTAATCTATGTAATGTTTAAACCGACATCACCGAAAGAACATCTTTCTGAGGAGAGTGTTTAAAAAATTGGAGGTTCTATTTTATTTGATGGATTCTAGCATTTTCAAACTGAAAATAAAACAAGCTGGAAAAAACTCAATCGTGGTGTGGGAACTAAATGATAAATGAAATGTTGAACATTTTTCACTGTATCGTTTCCTGTTTTTTTCCTCCATGGATTCGCATTCATCGTTCTGCCTTATTATGAGGAGATATATATTATAGGTTCCCATCTTACGCATTGCACTGTTCGCAATTACGTTAACGGTACCGTATAATTTTCCTTCTTTTCTGTTGATCACGCTTGACCGAAGAGTTACACCTTCGAGAAGGAAGAAAAAACTAGTTTTGTTACGAAACCATTCAAACAACGAAACAAGAATGAATGGGATACGTTCGTGTTCTTATTGTGTGGTGAAATCTTCAGTTTTTCAGCTGTCCTGCCGAGTGGAAGAGCTATAGAGAATCGAACTACTAAAACGAAGGGAGCAAGAGAGCGTCCGGTTGTGTCGGAGAGCGAATAGAGCATCTACAAATAGTTTCCCACCCTACAGCCAATTGTCCGCTGCACGTTTTTGCACTTGCACTACTCGTCTAGCATGCACGCGACGGATGCACTTGCACTTGTAGAAGCAAGCGTATCGCGTGAACTGAGAGAAGCGGGAGCAAACCAAAAAAAAAAGAAAAAAGAACCAATCCTGCACGTGTGTAGTCTCGGTGCGATGCTTCGGCCGGCACCGTGTACCGGTGGGGCACATACAGCACGGCACACCGACAAACGTGTGCGGAAGAACTTATGAATGAAAAGCCTCACCGTTCTTTCCTTCTGATGAATGAAACACTTCTCCTGCCGACTGCCTGGTTCCCGGTGCACCGTTGCAAGGTGCACTACGTAGGAATGTGCATGCATGCAAGTGACTGCACCGTCGCTAGTGGCAAAGAGCGTGAAGAGAGGAACCGGGGGCGAGAGCAGCTCCGTCGTTGGAAAGGAGCGGAGAAAACCGTCCAATGAACGTCTGCTCGAGCTCTGACTGCCTGTTGCACATTTTTGCAGCTGCAATTGCGCGCTCTGCCATTGCAGTGCCGTTGCATCCATCGCGGGGCAATCTCCCAAGTGCAAGTGTAAAAAAAAAATAAAATAAAAAGACAGAGCAGATGAACGAACGAGCGAACGACCAAACGAACGAACGATGTACTTACGGTATAATGCAAGGTTTTATTTGAGGTGTTTCTTTATGCTATTTTTCCCGTCCACCACCACGCTACAGGAAGAGAAATAGTTCTGCTAGGACACACCGTTTGCTCAATTGCCACCGCCGCAATCATCATCATCGTCATCGCCATCGCCAATGCCGCGAGCACATGGGTTCGTCCTTTCGTTTCCTTTTCCTTCACTTTTTTTGTTGTTGTTGGTTTCCTTTCTTGTTTTCCCCTTTTTCCGGCCATGATTGGCGTCCATTTCCACGCGTTCGCGTTCGCTTGCCACCGGAATTGGCGGCGTGCTTTTGAATGCTTGCGCGAGAACGACAACAAAAAATGCACTTTTCGTCGACGGTCGTCATCCGTTTTTTTTTTTTGTGTTGCCTGCCTTTCCGTTCGCGAGGAAAATCCGTACGCTTCCGCCTTTTTCCCGTTTTCCCTTTGGTCGCGCGTGAAGAGCATTTTTTTTTCACCACCCGAAGGCGTACATGCGTTTGCAAAAGAGGATTGAAATAAAAAGGAAGCACGACGACGACGACGTATCGCGCGGAACCAACCGTACGTAGCGCAACCTGTCGTTCGTCGTTCTTTTGCCGGTTTCTGCTCGACGTTCCTCGAAGCAGCACCGGTGGAGGTCGTGAGGAAAGTATGGAAATTCTATGGTGCATGGTCGTGGGAAAATTGTTTTTATGCAGGAGGGAAAATTGACCTTGTCTAGGAGCGACCGGCAATCAGTGGGTGGAAGTTTGTTTTTGCTCATGGAGGCCGATTGCGGCGATTGCCGTTTTAGTTGCAATTTCGTGTAATATTCGATTTGTTCTATTTAGTTTCATTTTTGATGCCGAGTTATTTTTTGGCTGCACGTCGAGAGGTGCTCAGGTTTTTATCGATGGAATTTTATTAGGTGGCAAGTTGATAGAGCTGCCGTTTTATGCAGGGCTGTATTTGTTTGTGTTCATTTCGTGGGGTTTTTCGCTCGTGTTAAAATCATATTTTCTTGCGAATTCTAAATTCGTGTTATTGGCTACGAAATTATACGAATACGAATAGCATGGCTTTTCGATGGATTAGCTGGAACAAATTAAACTCTACAAATTATTACTCTGTCTCGTGACTTTGTACGAATTTCAATGTACATTCTATATTTTAATCACTACTAGGCTTTTATCCATTCTACTCTGATGGGTTTTATGAATTGTCCTTCCTAAAAAAAATTGTTTTATATTTCACATTAATCTTATATTAATTAATCAAACTGTCCTACAAAAGACGAGCCACAGTTTCGTTAGTTTGGACAACTTTATAGTTCCTAATAAAGAATGATTTCGAAAAAGTCATGATTTCGTTGGATCGCCTTTCCACGGTAGCATGGAAAAGCATACAAACCTGTGGTTAAAGAAGCTTAACTTATTTCAGATCTTCTTCTTCCAGGCGCGACGGGAAATTTTGTTTCACGCAAAACGATGAGATCAGTCAAGAGTTTAGCCTCAAACAGATGACAATGTTGCTGGTTGTTATTCCTGTTTTCCTTTTGAAATCCCATTCTAGGCGTCGTTTCCGCGGCGGCCATAAAGCGACAATATGTCTTCTAATTCTCACCACAAAGTGCATCCTTTCCGAAAAACAGATGTCGTGAGGCTCCTGCGTGAAGTTCGTCGTATTGGGACCGGTTTATTGGGTTTCCTCCCGATTGGCAACCGATGGATGCAACAAGTTGACCTCTCTGTTCTATCTCCTCACTTATGTGGTCATTCCCCCCATTTTTTTACCCTCCCGAAGGAAAGATACCGAAGAAACACAAGGATGAAGTTTAAGTGGCCTCTCAAAACATCAAACAAATCAAACACGGCAGCGAAATGATTCGCATTCGTGAGAAACAAATATCGATGGGAAGCGGCTAGGGAGCTGGAAACGTGACAGGTCGGACCCGACGGCCCGAAAAATGCATTCGCCAAGCAAGCAATGTGTATGTGTCGTCCGACCAGGCAGACCGTAGGAAGTCCGCAGGATGCGCGCCTAAACTCGTTTGTCCGGCTTTTAGTTTTTGGGCTCTATGCAAGCGAGAACCCCGGGTGGATTCGGGGTTTCTCTTCAGCCAGTTGGTGCTTCTTTTGGGCACCGGGCGCCCTCCTCTCGGTCGCGGAAAAATCTTTTTATTTCGGTGTATGTTTATTGCCTTCTTCGCGAAGTTTCTAGTTTTCATTGTTCCTTTTTTTTTGTGGTAGCCGCCAGTTGCGGCTTCCCATCGTTTCGCTGCGTAATCGTGCTGCTGCCACGTCTAGTCGCTTGGCTTCATTAAAATAAACCCATCGCGCAGCGATTGAATTGACCGGGCGAGAGGCAGTGAAGGAACAATGATGATGATGATGATGATGGCATTCCTCCTAAGATATTCCCCCTCGTTGGTAACCGAGGAATGGTTCAAGATGTCCATCGGTTTGGTTCGCTCTCTAAAAATGGCCATTCGCCGAAAATTGTAATCCAACCGAATGCGATGGATGCTTTTCTGCGTCTCTGCTGTGTGCATCTTGCCCATCTCGTTTTCGGGATCCGGTTTGCCTTCGAACCGGGCTTTAGCGGGTTTGATGCACAGAGTGCAACGCTTTTGCGCCTTTCTTTGCGTAGCTATTTCGTGGGTTTTTATATAAGTGCAGTTTTGCCCCTGGACCGAACGATTTTCCTCCACTCGTTTGCGCAGAGTGCAATTTAGAAGGAGAGAAAGAGAGAGAGAGGTAGAGGGACTCAGGGAGAGACGCACTTGCATTTCGCACACAAACAAATTTGTAAAGTGCAACTCGACACCGCACACAATGCTGCATTTCCTTGCATGTGCAGTTGACTTCGGCTGGTCTGGGTTTTTTTTTCTTCTGTGAGAGCATTTATTTTGCAAATACGCCAGCTTCATCCTTCTTTTGCTTCCACAAACATCCTCTCCTCCACGACGGTACTTGTCCCCTTTCTTCAACCACCACACACACCGGCATCTAGTTACAGTATCCCACTTTTACAATGGAGCAAATTTCGGCCGGTTGTTTGCCTCCCGAGTGGGGTAAGAAGGATCCTAAAGAGGTTGAGTTACGAGCGTTGCAGAAGCCTGCAACGAGCTTCTTTTCTTAAATTCCCTTCCTTCTCTGCTGGGCTTGTCCTGGCGGGATGTGTAAATTGAATGTCCAATTTCGTTCAATCCGATATCGACTTGATCATGTTGCCTTTTTCTTTCCTCACGATTCACTTTGTTGCAGCTGCACTTTGCAAAGCTCACCCAAGGCCGCTGCAGTCTCGTTGTGAGATTTCGCTTTTTGCTTGAAGTTTTAAGTCAAAATATAATTCTCAAGTCGGAATTTCGTGGCTCAAGTAGCAACACAGTATCTTACACTCAAATTCCTACCTTAAGGATTAGGTCAGTTTAGCTGTCTGTTATTATTTACAACTTCCTGATATTTAATTCATAAAACACATCCGTTAAAAGAAAATTCAAGTCGTAATCGAAACCTTATTAGAGTTTCCTTCTGAAGCTGTAACTGCGCAATCCGTTGAAAGAACTCATTGTGTGGTGCAAAGTGGAAGAGAGAGAAAAATGAGGGAAGAAAATGCAACAACAAAATAAATAGGTTTCAGATGCCAACTTGCCTCTACTACTTGGTTCTCAGGTGTCATTGAACCTTCCCGTCCGTCCTGGCTCGGAAACGAATAGCTCTCGATCCTGCGCCATCGAAGGCAGAGAAGCGCAGAGAACGCTGTTAAATTGTCCAAGATACAAAGCAATCCCTATCGCCACCGACCATCGCCTAATGGCGCTCAGGCGTTGCAAGGTTTCTGTCTACTCGTTACAACCCCCTCACGCCCATCGGTGCTTCTGGTGTGCCTGTTTTTGATATTTGCCATTAAATGGCGGCCCCTCATAATGCCCTTACTTTCATTTCCGTAGTTGTTTCTGCGTTTCATCTGTATCTCTTCTCCTCTTCGCTTTTCCAGGCGTAATTGACGGTAGGGGGTTGGTGCATCTAAACTGCAGGTTCAACTGCATAGGCATCAGAGGACCCCGAAAATGTTAGCCCTCCCCAAAACTCTGCGGCGAGGGGGACCAAGTGAAAAAAACGATAGTTCGTGTATGTGTGCGCTAGAAAGCGTCCTAAGGGGAGTCCAGGGCAACAAATGCATCCAATAGTGGTGTGCCTGTGTTGGTGTACGCGATCAGTCACGATCGTCCAAGCCAAAAAAGCAAAAAAAAAAAAGAAACACACAACTCATGGCAAACGAAAAAAAAAAAACTGAGCGTGCTGGAAAAGGAAAGATGTAAGGGTGGGGAAGGATTCGACAAGATGGTGATGATAACGTTCGGCAGTGAAAGGGGCGAAGATCGAAGAGCAACGAATTGGGAACGTGGCGCAGCCCGCCTCCCCGCCACTCTCCTTCCGATGTTTGTGCAATTGCTGTCTTGAATGCCGTTTTTGATCATTTGCCCTCAAGATTCGGCAAGACCGAGCGAAGTGGGCGACGGTGGTGGGCGGCGGAGGGATGGAGTGAGGCGTCAATTGCTGTTGCGTAGTGTGGTTCGATGCATTTGGAGGGTAGTGAAGGGCCTGGCGGCGGTTGCATTTGGGTGAAATATTGCGTGCGAAACAAAACAGAGGCGAGCGGAACTCTCTCTTTTATTTCTTCCATGGAAATTGTGGAGAGAAGATTCAGGAGCAAAAGGTTTGGAAATTCAGATGGTCAGGAGATGGTGGAGCAAGTAGTTAAAATATATCCCATGGTTATTTGTTTACCCAACTAAAGACGTTAGGATTGTATAACGGAGTTTGTATGCTCATTTTTTGTTCAATTCTGTTCAATTTTTCTTTCTCAACCATGCCTTTGCTTTGTTTTGTGCAAGTTCAGGAAGGACCTTAGGAATTTTAAATGGATAATAGTGTTGTTAAGATGTCTTAAATTATTTCTATTTCAATTTAGAAGTTGTGTTTGCCCTAACCTACCCTTTTATGCAGTACCAGACGTTGATTACTTCAATATCGCTTTGCGAATTCGCATTAAAACATTGTTGTAATCTCGTGCTCAAATAAGATGAGCTTGGAAAAATACTCAAATAAGATGAGCCACCTAAAAATTGTATTTAAAAAAAAATCAAACTTTCTCTTCTCGAGACATCGGAAATTCCAGCGATGCATCATTCATCATTCATCATAAGTAGAAACGAGAAGAAAGTGAGTCTGAAAACAATAAAATTAAATTTAAATCGGCTATGGGCATTGTTGGAGTAGTTCGTTTTCACAATAATTTTACGGTTAAGTTTTAGTCTCTACAGATTTGAACCTTTTATCTACTTTCGTACGATGCTTGCGATTGACGATGAAAGATAGGTTAATGTTGCGAGTTTCATTTTTTTTTTAATTCTCCCGTTTAATGCAATACACGAAGTACACAGCTTGTCCGAGAAGCTATCGCCTTAAACTTCGGCTATCCTTCACGGTTGAAGCACTTTCAAAAAATAAAATATTTGCCACAAAGGCTGTATTTTTTTTTTAGAAATAAACGGGGACGAGGATAGGCACTGTTTCTCTAGTGTGTGTTGGCTTCTACGGCCGCAATTTGGTGGCGTTGGTGAGGGTGATCTTTTTAGCAGAAGTGTTTGTGGGGTGCATTGTTTGTTGGATTGGTTTGGCCTAGATGCAGTTGCAATTTGGTTGCATGATCGAGCGAATGGAAACCGCAATCCGGAAAGGTGGGGATAAGGATAGAGGAGACAGAAGAGAAGGACGTCAAGAGACAAGCTTATTCGAACGTCGTCCGTTTGCTTCATCGAAGGAGATGAATGCACCGAAGGAAAAATGAGAAATGCATTACAATTGCGAAATACATGTTTGCACAAAAATGAAGAAGAAGAAAATAAAATAAATAAAATAAACGAGGGCAAATCAAAAATCGTTGTATTAATTAGTTTGTGTGAGAGCAATATCTGTGCCGCTCGGTGCAAACACATACCAGCGTCTAATGTATGATAAGAAATCGGCTTTTTGGTGTGTTGATAATCGCGTGCGTAATGCATTTTTTGTGCATCGGTTTAACTACCACATACATAGTCACACGTATTGTTTGGTGTGTGCTAAAACCCATTTGGTGGATAGGAGCCTGTTCAGGGTGGTCAAACGACAAAATTCAACTCCCAATCTCCCAATCTGTCTCCTGTGGTATGGCAGGGTTTTGTTTGCTACATATTGGTAGGGTTTCTATAAGCCGATCGGACTTTGTAGATGCAGTTTTGTTACCCTTGCCGCACTGCACTGTGTTTGCTGCTTCGTTTTGTCCAATTTCTCAAGCTCTGTATTTTTTTTATAGCTTGCTGATGACTTTTCTTCCGTCTGCGCCTAACTCATCCAACTCCTCCGCCCTGCAGGGAACATAATATAATACATTTTCTTCGTACAGCTTGGGTCTACCTGTGTGTGTGTTGCGATCTACTACGCATCTCTGTATTTTCGGGTGCCAGTTTTCGGGGTCCAAGAATGCAGCAACTGTTGTTTGGAGATGAATGCGAATGAATAAATAAAGAAAACGATGGAACGAGAGCTGGCGTGGGAGATAGGCAAAAAAAAAGGCAGAAGAAAAAAGGCAGAGACAGAAAGCAAAGCATCCAAAGTTGTGTTTTTTTTCGCGGTGGTCATCATCTCCGGTTGTGGTGGTTATTTGTTGCTTTTTTGCGCACAACTTAGAAGAACATAGACGCAGTGTTGTTGGCGATTCTGTAGGAGTGAAATAATGCAGGCAAGTCCGGCCGGAGGTTCCTCCTGCTTCGTTTCGGGGAGTGAGGGAGATTGGTCGTTGTAGATCACCAGCGTTTTCTTATTTGTTGCTCCTTAGCGAGGGCAATGAACTAACGAATGTTAGCATTACCCCTGGTCTTCGAGTGTTATTAAAGATCGAGGAGCAGATCAGTATTCGCATGGCGTTTCAAAGCTGTTGGATTTGGCGGTGTTCGGTTGGACTTTTTTCATTTGAATAAGCACGGATTATTTGCTTTGAAGTTAAAATCATAACAAATCTGAAGAATAATTTAAAATTAATAACACGGTAAATAAAATAAATCCAAAATATGTTGTCTAGGATCTGGAGCCAACTAAGCCCGGGATAAGGAAAAATACAAGGAGCAAATGCCTTCAGATTATTGTACCTAGTTGCAGAGGCGGCTCTGGAAATACGGCGGAAGCCGAATAATAAAAAATAAATAAATAACATAAATAAAATTGGCAGCTGACAAGAAAGTAAAATATTGCAGGTTAGAAACTAAAAAAGGAAAGATCTCTATGTTCTTTGATTTGATTTTATTTTGTTTACTGAAGTTTCTTCACAAGTACATGCAATTTGCTTAATTAATAGTTTCTTAATTTTGTGATATGCTTGCTAGGAATATCTTTGCCTAAAATGTAAAATTCATGGTAGTAGCGCCAAACGGTTGTAGCAAAGAAAACAAAATTTGAAGAGACGAATATTTTTTTTAATTTGTTCCAAGGGATGTACGGGTAATGGATAAAGAAGGATAGAGTCGCATAGAAAGATTTGAATTGAAGAGGATCTGGTGCAACCATCATCAACTTTAAGCTACAGCAAGGCCTATATACTTAGCATATTATATTCGAAGACTGCCAAACAGACACATACAAAAACACACACGCAACCCACCCTCCGAGAGGCGCACGACCGATAAAGCTCTCTCGCCCGTTTGCAACCCTAATTCTATGCCGAATTTAACTCTGCGCAAACGTTGAAGCCGTTCGCGCACACATCGAGCAGAGGCTCCTCCGTTTTCACACATTCCCCAACACAACTGCATTGCACCAGCAGAGCCGGCCTACTGCACCAACACACCGACAGAGAGACCTGCAGCGTGCAGCCGTGTGCATTTCCTTTTTCCTTTGTGTCCGCTTCCTGTGCGAACTGTGCGTTTTACACACACACACATACACGCACATTCGGTCAGTTCTAACTTCACGTCGCAAGTTGCCGAAACACATGATGTTGACGCACGCTTGCTTCCCTTGAGTTAAAAAAAAAAACCGGGTTGTAGATCGAAAGAAGGGGAAAAATATACCACAACAAAAGATGCATTTTTTTTCCCTCTGTGAACCGTAGTACCGACTTTCCACTCTCCCCACCGCCCTACCTTTTTTCCGTCCATTTTCATTCTAAGCTCGTCTGTGTACGCGGCCATTCGCGCTCGCTCTCTTTCTCTCCGGGTGGTTCTCTCTCTTTCCCTTTTTCGTTTTTTGGCAACGGTTTGGGTGTTTTTTTTGTTTTTGTTCCTTCACCCAATGCAAAATACATGCACATGATGATGGCGTTGTGTGCACTGCTGCACATTACACTTCGTATCGCGCACTCTTTCGCGCGCCTCCTTCGGTCGCTTCCTTTTCGGCGAGGTGAAGCGGACGCATGGTGGCTGACGGTGGACGCCTGGTGGCCCAAAGTGGGTGGGTCGGGTGTCGGGGTTGCGCTGCATCTTGGTGCGCGCGCGAATATGTGTTGGAGTGGCTTAACTTTTTGGGGTGTGCGTTGGGCAATTGTTTTTTTTTTTTTCGGTGGTGAATTTTTGGCCAGTCGATGTGTTGGGGGGGGAGAAGGGGCATGTGACTGGCTGTGGTAGGCCGACGTCTCTTTCTCTCTCTCTCTTTCTCGCTTTCTCGCTCCACCAACACCATCAAGCTCAGGCGTATTGTTTGTGTGTGCAATTTTTTTTAGATTATGATCGTTTGTGGATGGTTGTTTCCCTTTTTATTTTACTTGTGCATCCCTTTCCGCCTTGCTTCCACTGCAGTGCTGCACTTTTACATGCCATCCTTTTCACGCCCCTCTGCCTTTTTTGTCTCGTTCCCTCCCTCTTTCCACATTCTAGTTGGTGTGCGGTCGTATTTCCTCCTTTGCCTTTCGTGCCGCAACCTATTTTTCGGCGGTGCAGCTGGGGAACAGCTTGGTCTTTTAGAAACTGCTGCACTGGTATTTGAGTCCTGTATGCCGAATCGTGTGTGTGTGTGAGTGCGTTTTTTTTCCTGGATGCTCGAATGGGTTTGACTAGCGCAGTGTGTAGAGTTTGGTCGGGCTTCGTTGCTCGGGGTGAAGTGGAAGTGCAGACACTCTTAGCACGGCTGGTTGTGGAGGAAGGGGACAGGGTCGGTCAAAGCGCGGGGGAGAGCAGGGAGGACGCGGCAGGGAAGGAATAGGCGGCTAAGGTCAATGACCAAAAAGCGGAATTTTTGAACTGTGCGCGCGCGGCCCCGGCTTGATTGTGGTCGGTCGCGGCCCTCCTGCTCGGTTTTGCCATTGGGTTGGACGCAGCGGCGCAGAAAGTGCATCTGGGGTGGGCTGGTGGGGCGGTGCGGTGCGAGCCGGGGCGGGGCGCCTGCGAAAGCCGAAAAACTGCATTTTGACACAGCACCATCGTGGCGTAGGTATGAAAATCAAAAATTGAACCTAAGTCTTTTAGTTCGTTTCGTTAGCTCTGTTTCGTTGGTACTGTTTCGGTCCCTCTCTCTCTCTCTATCTCTCTCTCTCTCTCTCTCTATCTATGTCTCTCTCCTTCTCGCTGTCTTTCAGTCGAACGATCAGGGAACCCT
Organism: Anopheles atroparvus; assembly: GCA_914969975.1. Classification (NCBI taxonomy): domain Eukaryota; kingdom Metazoa; phylum Arthropoda; class Insecta; order Diptera; family Culicidae; genus Anopheles; species Anopheles atroparvus. Next base: position 13,950,037 of record CAJZCY010000001.1, read on the forward strand.
TATTTTTGCTATTTGTTCTTCTCGAGTAGCGAAGATTTGCTTCGTGATGCTGCTGGAGGCGGAGGGACGAACGGTACGAAGGAGGGGGGGGGGGGGGGGGCACTTCGTTTCCTTGTTCCTTCCTCGATGGATTTTGATACTTTTTTTCGGTTTTCGGAAAAAAAAGAAACGGCTTAAAGATCGAAATAGTAGATTTCTATCAGTTTTCAACAAGCTGATGTTTTGAAAACTAAAGAAATGATGTCAGCGCATCTGAATTGTTCAGTTATGTTTTACCCAACATCAAATGATCTCAATATTTACATTTGCAACGTGTTCAATTTTTTATCGTAAGGCGATTTGAAGCTTTTTATAGCTTTAAAGAGCTGTATTGCATTTTGTTGATAAGACTGTAAGTGTATCCTAAAAGCTACCATTCAATAAAAATGATAAGCCACATTTGGTACTGTTATAAAAAGAGTTATATTTTTAGAAGAACTTGATAGCAGAGAGATATGTATGCTGGGTGGAAAAGAATGGCAAAACCAAATGGTTGCAGATGGCACTGTAGATAGTATAGAGGCAAACATAATTGTGACGAAGGTATTCTTTTACCTCTCCTTTTAAAATTTCACCTTATTATTGTGGTTAGACATGGTGCAAAGGGTTTTCCTTTGGCGGCACAATTTTTTTTTTGTTATTCAGAGCCAGTGTGTGAACTGAACCGAGACAAATGTGGTGTAATTTTCTCCATCCTTTCCTGCAATTCCTGGGGCTGGGAAAAAAATTAGTTATACCCAAACCCATTCCCACACACACACACACACAATTACAAAGAGAAAATAACTGGTAAAGAAATTTAGTAATTACCACACCATCCCGAAAACGTCACCGACTTCAATGTTGGGAAAATAATGACCGCCGAACGACGAACTCTCCGAAACGGTCTTTTCTCCTTCTTCCACGCTGGAGGGTCTTTTCGAACAACGACCTCACTCCGGACAACATTCGACCACTTTTCCACGTTCTTTCTCTCAGTCCAGCCCGCGTTCTATCCCGGTCCTTCCCCCGACCCTCAAACACCCCTCCTTTGTAGCAAAACTGCGCCCGCTCCCTGGAAAGAAAAGACACGCGCTCTAACTACAACAGGTTGGCCTCCAATAACAGGTTTCTGGTCGGAGGGCCGAGCGACGCCAAGATGCATCGCTTAATGGGCTAACTGCTCTGGGGGGGATGTGCGGCTGCATAGAGCGTTGCATTTTTAGTTTTTCGATACTTTCGGGGGTCGTTGGCATTTCGCCAAGTGTCTAAATTATTGGCCATTCTCTCTATTCCCCCTGCAAAGTTGAGGAGAATGCGCTCCAGCGGTCAGCAAAACCGGTCCTTACGGTGCGATCGGCTTGGGATTGTACTGCAGCTTCGGGAGGATAACGTGTGGTCTTTCATTGCCAAGCAGTTGCAGTGTGGTATATTGCTAAAGATGAAAATGAGACGCTAAGATGTGAAACTATTCACCCTTGGAAACACATTTTAGTAGGATACTCTTATTTTGTCCATTGAATTGGGTTAATTTATCTTTAACGTTGATGTTTTTATTGGACCGTGAAACATGTTACTTAAAAAAAGTTATTTTTGTAAGTAACTAAAAGTGTTAATTTAATATAGCAGAAGAAACCTAAGGACCATCACCAAAATGATTTTTTAATGTTTGAAATTCATCGTCATCATTTTTTGGGCTTCTTGTGAAGTTTCTTAAAGGTTAGGAAATGAATTTTTAAGCCTTCCTCTTTTTGGCGTAATGACCAATTTGGTTATGCCTACCCATTTTTAAGGCTTACGAAACTTTTTCCCTTTAATATACGTGGGATAAAGTATAAAATGTAGAAATGAGAAAACAAATGACACGAAATTAATTTTTAATGTCCTAAAATGAAGGATTGAATATCTGTAGTCTGCCTCCGAGCGATCTCTGTTTGTCCCAAAAATCAATAATTTAGGATCACGTAAGTCGTAGAAAGGCGGCTCGATTTTTCTGGTTGCATTGCGACTTGCATTGTCCCGTCGGAGGGTTTCCATTATTGCTGTACCCCATTTTGTTTCCTTTTGTCTGACTGTGAGAAGCTGCAGTGGCATGGGGACTGTGGGACCGGCAAACGAAGGAATGCTGCAAAGGCCATGTAATTGTGTGTGCGCAATAGTTCACTCCAACTCCACGCCCTTCTTTCGCCGGCCGCAGTGCTAGTCTCGAAAAAGGCAGCCACGGGCAAAACGGCAAGTTTCACCAGCATCGATTTGCAACATTTTTGGGGTCTCGTCGTTTATTTTCGGGTTTTGGCGTGCAATTATTTGGGCGACTAAACCGGTTCTTCGCTTCACGCTGTGGATGCTGCGTCGGAGAGCTCGCGAAGGCCTCCTATGTGTAGCCTCGGTGCAACGACGACCTGCCGGATGGCCTGACTTGCCTAAAAATTGCACCGCGTTTTCTGCGTCCCCCGTGTTCCCGCCGTCACGGGCTTAACTTTTTCCACGTTTTTCCCTGCAGCCTCCCAGGGCTAGGCATGGACTCGATCTCGTTACTGGCATCTCAGCAATCCTTAGCACAGCACGGAAAGGACGCAATTCGGTAGGGTTTTGGATGGCGATATTTTAGTTTCACTGCACATTGCTTTGCCTCGGGAAGGCTGTTTCTTTTTCTTGTGCCTTTCTTCGTCGGTGCCTCGTTCGCGACGCTCTTTATTTGCACTGCAAGCCTTTGACACACTTTGAAAGAAGGACTGCATGCGCGTCTGGAAACGTGTTATGCTTATTTGAGCTCTCTCCAATCCGCTCGGTGCATTTAAACCTTCCCTCAGTGTAAGCTGCTGCTGCATTAGCCGAACACCGCCATCGGCATCGCAGTCGAGATCACGCCAAGACGGACGGTCTTTTTTAGCTGATCTCATCCGCTTCTTCTCCTTTTATCGCATTGTAAATGGCGTTGAAAGGATGTTGGATTCGCGACGGACGGAGGTTTCGTGGCGTTGACTGCCTGATGCGAGAGTTTTCCGAGAGGTAGTCCTTTAGGGTTCATGCTTTAACGGTGCACCGACTAATGCACCACCAACCCAGGCACATGACTTTGATTAATCGGACGATCGATTTCGGCCGAAACTATCAGAAAGCGGTGAGTGGTAAAAGGACAAGGGGCCGCCCTTAGGCCCTTTAGCAATGTTGTAGAGGCTGTGAAAGTAAAAATATATGTGAAATCTGTTCAGTTTTATTAACATTTTCTAGCTTTTAAAATTAGCAGAATTACATCGGTTTTTTAAACAGCAGATGGAAAACGCTTTTAAAATATCACTACTCAATGTAACTCACTTTTTTCTTTCGTTTCGGGTTTTCCTAATTTAAGCTTTGGTCACATGCTCAACTTTTCATTGTTAAGATTACTTTACCGTAAAGATTCACATCCTGGTGCCAAATTCACGAATATGCATGATTCATGGATGTTAATTTTAGTAGTACGGTGTCAATTTCAGCACTGCAACTAAAATTTTTTCATATTTTTGGAAGTGCGTGGCCATACCTCAATGTATTTTATGAAATTCTTTGAATTAACATTCCGTCATGTGTTTGGTAAGTTTTTGCTGATGAGTAACTTGCTTTCCATCGAATATGTTTATCGTTTGTCAAAAAAATTGAAATGTGCAGAGCTGTGACATATTGTTTTGTTTAAATGTTTTAACATGTATTTTCTAGTTTATAAGCGTACTCCTCGCGCCCCAGTGTACCGAAACCTGCCTCGATTACCCGATACATATGCTGCTTTTAGTGAAAGTGGTCACGGTTCGTTGAGATTATTGTTTAAGCCCTTGCCTTGTCTTTACGAAAGCGGTCCAGGCAAGACAACAATGATCGAAAATTAATCCACATTAGCAATGTCCTCTCACCACCGCTCGCACCGAAAATTCGAAGGAGGAGGACGGCAAGCAACAAAATTACGCTGACACCTGACGACGATCGATTACGGTCAGTTTCTTTTTTGCTGCACTTGCCGTTGCCCTGTTTGCCTGCTTGTTGCTGCACGAAGGTGCGACGTGTGGTTTTCCCCAACTTGATGCACTTTTGTGCGGAGAGAATGCACATTTGTGTGTACTTGAGAGCAGTCGGTTGAGCGGAGCTTTTGAAAGGTTTTCTGGAAATGTGTGGTTTGCAAATAGAAAGTAAAAGGTGGAACAGTGCAACTGATGCCACGCGTTTCAAAACAGCAGCCGCGCACCGTTAACACGTCACCACCCAGCGTTTTAGTGCAACTGGCCGCAAACTGACCTTTAAGTGTGGATCAGAATAAAACACAACAGCACAAAACCCACCTTTACGCTTGCGTTTTATAAGGTACCCACCAGTCATAAAAACCAAAGCGCATGCAACGTACATGGTTTAGTGGATAACCATTATTTCAAGCACCTGATCGTCCTTGCCCGAAAGTAGGTAAGGAAAGGTTACCTTGCCGGGGTAGACAAGCTCCCGGATTCAGGTTGCGCAGGGGTGCCATCCCCCACTACTGCTAGCCATTCATTGAAGTCAACACGGTGTGGTGCAGATCACCTCGCGGAGCCATATTCGAGCTGACATTTTCTGATGCAATATGCATTGTAATACGAGGGGCAAAAAGGCTGAGGCTGCGGTTTTGCTTTATGATTTGTGCACTTCTGCACCTCAGCTGATGCTGGTGAAAGTCGCATTTAAGTGGTTTCTGGACGAATGGTTCAATTGGTTTGAAGCAATTGAAGCTCTCGTAATTGTAAGTATAAAGAAATTCATAATGAGGATTTTTTTCTTAGAACTTAAAAGTTAAGCTTCCAACAAGTATGTTGAACAGTTGTTGTAAGTATGTTTGTTTGCATGCTAAGAATCGGCCTTTTTAAATGATTATTTAAGAAATAATATAAGAAAACATAAATGGGTGTCAAGCATTATCGCCGTAGTTAATAATCATGTCGAATAAATGTGATTTTTCAATAAATGAGAAACGAATTATCGAAAATAAATTTTTGGTGCATGTTAAAATCCCTTAGCGATCTTTTAAAATTGTTCACAATATTTTGTATGGTACAAAATCCCTATTGAACATGTCTGGCTCGCAAAAAAAAAGGAAAAAGAAAATTGCTTTCCGATATGGCAAATCGAATGTTTGCCCGATGCCATGCGGACATAGCTCCGGCACGAAGAGAAGCACGTAGCCGAACGTCGTTTAATGATTATTTAAACAAATGCAAAGTGCAGACGGCTCCAACTGTGTGTGACCTAATTTGCAGACTGCATCCGAGGTTTGCTTTTTTTTTTAATTTTATTTTCTTTTTTCGGTGAAAGAAATCTCCTCACAACGGACAACGCCGCTGCGTGTTATTTTGCAACGATAGCGTAAGCAAGCGAACTGCAATGGAAGAAACCGTTTGGTGCACCGAAAAAAAAGCGGTCACTTTCTTCTGCCCCGCAATCACTCTCTCCATCTCGCCGCGGAACGTTTGGACGGGAATTTGTTATTTGAAATTCGAGTTTAAAAAAAAGCAACAAAAAAAAAGGAAGCAATAAAACGCGAAGCGAGGAAAAAGCAAGCCTCTGACTTGTTGACCCGATCGCATGCCTGGGGCAAACATTCGGCAGAAGGATCGCCGGTCGAGAGAGAGAGAGATGATGGGCGTTATAAATAGGCGGCAGTTTTCTGCGTCGTCATTGACTTTGGCTTTAGAAAAACGTGAACATAGATGTCAATGCACTCTGGCCGGCAGGCTTCACACACGCCTCAAACTGACACCAAACACACACAGAAACATACTCAGTTAAAACATGCACCACCCAGTCTTGGCGTGCGCGAATGCACTCCACCCGCCGTCCATCGTGCACCCCAAAACGCAATCAAGACGCTGTTCCCATTACACTTCTTGGTCATCCGCCGGGAAGAAGCGTGTCTTGAAACTGGCGCAAGCATATATTTGGCCACTTTGTGTTTCTTCTGCACGTTTCTTCGTGATCAGCGGCAGCATCTGCTGTGTGAACAATTCTGAACTTGTTTTCGAAGGAGATTTTTTTTTTGTGCAAGATCAAAATATCCTTTGAAATTTACGATCGAAAAAGTTGAATCTCAAATTTGAATTCCGTCACGTACAGTTTGAAGAACTTCATGTGTTTCCATCAAAAAGACATGAAATGAATCCTATAAGGAAATTTTGAATATGTGATGGATTAATTTATTAATTATTATTTTTAATTAGTGTATTAACTTCGATGAAACCAAATCACTTGAACGCGCAGATACACGGTGTAAGGAAGTCTAGGAAGCCATTAACTTGGATTTACTAAAGCTACTAATCCTACAAAAAAATTGATGTTTAGAAACTGGTCTTCATGCTTATTCACACAGTTTTCTTTCCAACCCGAGGACTCGTTATCAAGGATTGCAGTCTCCAAGCAAGCACGGCTTCGTACGAAGCAACAGCGCACCAAATATCTTCGATTTAGCAAAACCATCGAAGTATGCTAAATGATGCCACAAAACTGCAACGTGGACCAGACGACGTGTCGGACTTCCTATGGCATTTTTCTGAGAAATCTTCTATCGTCTTCTTTGTTCGCCGGAAAGATCCGGCCAATAGAAGCGACCAGCCCTCCCGTCCTTTCGTCTTTATCATCCCGGCACCCTTCACCCCCAAAACTGCAATCTCCCCGTTCCAAGATAGATTGAATCCAGACGAGCGTGGCCTCCGAACAGCGGCTCTAATGTAGCCTTGAAATCTAACAACAAAATGTTGCACCGAAAAAAGAACCATCTAAAACCACCAGCCCCCTCCAACGATCAGACAGAAAACGATCGAACGAACCGGGAATGGGACGGTGAAAGGGAGCGAGAGAGTTCGGGTGGTGGAACAGTGAACCGCAAAAAGGAATAAGCAAAAAAAAACACACACACACAAATTGGCATACACAAACCCACCAGTCCGCGGCTGGTGGCAGTCTGACCTTGAACGCGAGTCCCAAGCGCATTAGCGCGTTGCACCGTAGCGGCAACTATGCGATATGATTAGATCGTCTGCGACTTTCCTAGGACATGGCGAGGAAGCGGGCGCGCGAGGAATGGTGGGCCGTGGGTGGCGGCTGCGGGTTCATTCGCACTCTTCCCCGCGGGGTGTGTGTGTGTGTGTGTGCGCGCAAGTGGAGCTACGCGATGTCTCTGTGTGTTGTGCATGCCATGCAAAGAATCGGAGAGCAAAAAGGAGGCAGCCAGTTCGCGAACACAGCTGGGGAAGCAGATAAAACTAAGTAGATTCGGCGTCGTTCGTGTTCCTAGTTCCTAACACCACCCAACCCCACCCGGTCGGGCGCATTTTGGGGAACATCGCACACTTGACACTTGTGGCAAGGCTGTGGCTCACCCGTCCCGCTCGCTCTATCTCTATTTTGTGTATGTCTGTGCGGTTTGTTTTTGGCATTCTAATGCAAGTCGGTGGAGTGAGGTTTTTCTTTTTTTCGATTGTCTGCCTAACCGCGAAGTCACTGGCTGATGGTTTATTTTTCGCCGCCGCCGACGAACGAACGAACGGGGGAAACTGCAAAAGAGACGAAATAAAACTGCAACAAAACGCGCTCGTGTTGGACCTATTCGATCACCATCATCATCTGCTTCCTCAGCCAGCATCGGCAGCAGACGTGGTGTGTATAGCCAAGCCATCGTACGAGGAGTATTAGATCCCCATGCTGCACACATGCACCCATACCACCCGAAAGAGCCACCCATCCCCTGTTATCGCAAGAACTTTTGATGGATCACGCTGGAAAGACTAGAAAAGACACGAGTTCCAACTTTGCGACTACAAAGCCGACGGTCATCATCGCCAAACCGCGTGGTGCCACTATGATCGAAGCCAAACGAAATGATGAACTCATAGGGCCACGTAGTGTGTTAGACGTACTGGTCTTGTCGTTTTTTTTTTTTGTGGCATGGGAAGGCAGGAAATGAAGGGTTGCGTCTTCGAGTGATGATGGTGATTTTGCCTTTACTGTGGCCTATGCAAAGGGAAGTTGTTTTCTTTCTTCTTTCCACTCTTGGCATTTTTCGTCTAAACCTTCCATCGACTATCCAGACTTTGTAGCGGGAGATGCGTTGTTTTATTCTTATTTTCTCAGGCAATTTAGTTTCACTTTTTATTCTGGTAGCCCCCTGTTGCGATTGTTTCCGTCTTACATAGTCCGGCTAGTAATTCTCCTTTGTTGTCTGGATTGAATTTAGAAAATCTCAAGACACAGATCTTGCGTCTTTACTAAGCAATTTAAATTGTTGACCTTCCGCGTAAAAGAGGCTGTAGCTTGAAGAAATAAATGTTTTGTTTATTAAACCAGTAATCATGCATATGGATGTTTATACAAGAATTGAGTTTTTGTATTTGAATTTCTAAACCATACATTTCAAAAGCCGCCGCAATCTTGAGATAATCATTTCTGACAACCTGGTAGCTCTATCCTCGTAGAAAAGTAAAGTCTAAAATGTAATAGTAAGAATGTATCCATAATTGAACTAGTCTTCTTCATACGTCTACATCAATAAATATATAGGACTGGACTTGACCGTGAAGACAACGCATTATTTCTCATATTCAACCTTTCCAAAAATGCATTTCATATCTTCGTTATTTCAACTTGCAAGGCTGAAGGTCTTCGAAATTTCAATTCCTACATGTGTTCTGCGGTATGCACTTGGCACGCGCTGACTTCCCAGTTGATTATCCACCGATGACCTGACATAGTTTATCTACTACTCTATATTCGATCGCAGACGTGTGCTAGCATCGCTTCGCTTCCTTCTCCAGTTTCCTCAGCATGATGTGTTGTGTTTGCCGCCAGCGTTGGCTACGTTTTCGCTTTCGTCCGTCTTCGATGCAGCTCCACCTTCTCCACCCTCCACGTTTCGAATGTGCTAGGTCTAGGCCAGCTCTCGTCACCTCTCGGGCGCGCTACAGTCGAAGGAGCCAAAAAGAACCGTGCACAGCTGATGTGGAAGCACGGTGTCGCAGAGACGAGAGGCGCTGCGGCCCATAGTAGGGAGAGCCGTGGACGCAGCAGGTGGGAAGACGTCGGGCGTCTGGAAGTGCTCCCTGCAGCGTAGTCCCACGCGAGAGCGTCTCTTCCCGCGCCGTTCGACGACGGCCTCTGCTGCTGCACATTTGTTCCACTGACTGCGAGAACTCTTTTCATTCGGTTTTCTTTGCTTCCGCCCCTGGTGTGCCCCCCCCAGACACCGATATCTAACGTCTCGCGTCTGCTGCACACGTCGCTAGACGCAGTTTTGTTGTTCCTTCCGTCCGCCGTTTGGCTCTGCAATTCTCGTCTGCATCTTCTTCCTAGTGCGAGCGCGCGGGGGTTTTGCTTTTTTGTCGGTCATCATCGTCGTCTGCCGGTTTCGTCTACCGCAGTTTCGCTCTACTCCTATACCCTTCGTTTGGCCTGGCGAACTCCAATCAATTGTGCACCGTTTTTGGAGCGTTGCTGCACACGGTCGGTCTCTACACTGTGCTAGACTGCCGGCTAGGAGGAGGTTTCTCCAAGGTCATCCACAGTGTGGCTAGTCGTGGCAGGGCGCGCTTGAGACGGCGCTTCTTCGCGAGACACTATTCTTGGCGCGGTTCTTTGCTCTCGGCGGCCGTCTATTCTATTCCCGTCCGTGCACCACTATCGGCTGAAGGGGTTTCTTTTGCAGAAGCAGTTGCCGAGATGGTTCTCACGTGGTCTAGACTTGCAGCAGAGGCAGGGGAGGTGCGTTGGCGATAGAAGACGCTTCCTGGATTGGAATTATGAGGTCATCACGTTTTTTGTACGACACATGCATAAATTGTTCGTCAAACTCTAGCGAGTGAGTGATAAACGTAAGAATGATGCCAACTTTTCCTTATTTAAAAATAATCTTTCTTTTATATGAAGCTCCGCTAGTAATTGTAGCAAAGAAATTAAACTCCTTCCGCTCAGATATGTCCTCATTTGAACATTATGGAAAAAAATGTACCGGTTGAGTACAAAATTAAAAGCAATATTCCGGTTAAGGTTTTTATTTAAACCATTTACTTCATTTTCGTCCTGGCATCTTTAATGCGAATCTTTTGGTAGCTTTTACAAGCTTGTTGAGTCTTTGCATAGAAAGGCTGATTTTTATTAACCATTTTGAAATGGCCTAGGGTTGAGTTTCCTTTTTATTTTGATAGCTCATAACCATCCGGGAACAATTTTGAAAATTTAGCAAAAACCCCATGTTAATCGAATGACCAGAATTTTTCAAGAGCATAAGATGTACAAGTTATTTATGCTTTTCATGTAATTTTTTCTACTAATTTTGTCTTTCTGCTTAATTTGTGAGAGTTTGGCATAAAAGAAACAAAGTCCAGTCAGAGTTTCAAGTGCATCTCTCATAATGTTTCTCGGGATGTGGTACTGTCCAGAAAATATTACGATAATTTCTTTTTGAATTAGCCTTTTGGCACTAAAGTATCGAACATACCCATTGCCAGGACATTTCTTGTCGAAAACGTTTTGATTGAGATTCAAACAAAAAGAACATTCAGCGTAATCTCAGCGTAGTGAAATTGGTTCAATTCCATTTTACGGCTTTACGTCTTTATTGAACAGTAATTCGCTTGAAAATTGAGGTTCCTACGTGTAACGTTGGCATATGTTTAAGAAACTTACTTTTTTACCGTTAGCACAATAACCCGCTTTGCGGTTAAGCGCAAAAGTGGAAAAGATTTTTCCAAAATTTATCATCGGCCCACCTGAAACGATTTTCTTATAACGGCAGTAAAAATAAAAAGGAATGGATTTATCCTTTTTGCTCCTCGCTCCGACACGCGGGCACTTCAGCACGTTATATGGACGTATTTCTTCGCGACGAGCGAAAAAAAAAAAAAAAAAAGCGCGAAAAAAGCGAAACTTCAATATAAACCATTTATTTTTCACCCGTTGGCGTTAGGCGTCGTCGGCTCGAACAGGAAAACTGCCACTTTTCCACTAGCTTTTCATTTCGCCTCGTCCTCTGTTGTCATCTCTTTTGTTCAGGCGGGCTCTCGACGACGTGCACCTACACACCGACGTTACTTATGGAAGTTTAATATATGTGCTTTCACCCATATTTTTTTTGTTGCTGTTGGTTGCATTCCTTTCTAGCGTGTACGCGAACGTACACATACGCAATAAACTTTACATTCCCGCGTTACACACTTCAAACGTCTTGCTTTATGTCTTATGTTTTCTTTTTATTGCCTACCTAAGAACAATCTTCTCGCGGGAACGCGCTTTTAGAAGGCATCATCGATCGTCATGTAACTTTCGCCCACCACCAGCCGCCACCCACCCAGGGGAGGAGCGGAGGGGGTTGGACAGTGGAAGGAAGGCAACCGAGTGCCGTTTTGTAAAGAAAGATGAAATTTATTCGGATCAGAGCAAGCTTCTTACAGCCGCTCTCAACTCTCAGGACACCAAACCGACGTTTTCCATAGGCACACGGTTTGTTTTTTTTTTTGGGAAAAGAATACGGAAAAATGAGGATGTGGAATGTTGGAAGGTGCTTTTGCAGTTTTTACCCGATGGCGATGGGAGTAGGTTTTCTTTGAATTCCTAACAATGCTAAAGATTAAGCATGGATTGTATTATGGCGCCATATTTGAATATCTTCGTTTGAGTGCGCGCCTTTTCCTTCGCGAGCAAAAATTCGCTCTCATCCGCCCCCCGCCAGCGTGATGGGAGGTACATTCTTTTCTACTCATCTGTCTTCCTGTCGAACGACGTAAAGGATACGATCAAAAATCCTTTCTTTTATTTTATTTTTTTAATGTTCCCACCGTGCGGTGGTGGGAGTATGGAAAAAAAAAATGGTGCGCGAGAGCTAGAAAGTAATGAGCACAGAAATGGTTTTTCGTGAGCACACTGGTGCACTCCGCGTCCTACCCTCCTCCTCCAATGGAAAGGGGCGTGGAAATCGTGCGAACGTGTGCTGTGCCGAGGATACATCAGCGAGATTTTAATTTTATATGTCATTTGTTTTCCCTACGCATGTGTTCGTTCTTCCTTTGCGTTTTGCTGCTGCATGCTCATATGCTCTCTGTTCGTCTGCTGGGGCCATATTTTCATATCATTAAATTGGAAAGCGTTGGAAGCATTAGACCCCCCGAACGGAACGAGGAGATAGCCAGGCTTGAGGCTGGGAGGGAAATGATGAAGAGGGTTAGGAGGGGACCGTTGTGCGCTGTAAAGAGGGGGGGGGGGGGGAGTGGTATATTTTATTTTATCTGCCGAAAATTAACCAAATACACTCGAAAAAATGAAATAAAAGGCAATTTGATAAAAAATTAAATCTGCTGCTTCGCGCATACATTGCATCCGAGAATGGCGAGAGGGTGGTGAGGGGGGGTGGGAGGGGGTGATTTTAAAAGAGTGTGGACAGAGAAAAAGGGTCCTTCGGCGGCGCAATGATGGTGGGTGGCGGAAGCGGCCAGGAAGGTGACGAACCCACGCATCGAGTAAATCATACATACGGCCATACATACGACGAGGGGGGGGGGGGGGGGAGGGATGTTGGTTGGCCCGTGTAAATAGCTGCACTTGGCAAGGAAATAGGCATTTTTTGCGCTCATTGGATCGCTCCACTCACTGCTCCTAGCCCCCCCTCCTCCCCCACCACGCGGTGATCCCTTCACTTTTAGCTCGGGTGCCTTTTTCGGCAATGAGCTGCCAAAATAATTACAGAACAAGGAAAAAGAAGTTCCACCTAGCACAAAAAAGGACAAAAACATGTACAGATGATCAGTTAGGGGGGGGGGGGGGGGGGGGGGGGGGAAACACAAAAGAATTTTCGGGTGGAAATTATATTTCACATTACGCTTTAAATATTTGTTGATTATATCAAGCGGATCAATTGATAAATGTGTACAACCTGCTGGCATTCCGATTCAGCAGCATCGAGTGTGTGTAGTGTTTGAAAAATCTCACTTGCCTACCAATGGTCCGCGAAGGAGGGAGAGGGGGGTTGGCCCAAATCCTGGCAAAAATGCAGGGAATCCCGAAATAAAAATGGAAAAACTACGTGTTTGTGTGTGTTTGCAACGCATGGAAAACGACCCGTCCCTCATAAAAAAAAAAAAATCTCACCACTCCGCGCGATATTGAAACTCTCCGAAACATTCAAGCGGGGGATGCGCCCCCTCATCTCTCCATGCAGCTTCACTTTTCCTCCACCGCGAATCAGGCTCTCTACCACCCCCCCCCCCCCTCCCCCCCACCGTTCTACATCTCCATCGGGTGGATTTCCCGTGTCCTAGACGCACATTACTCTGCCCTTGTGTGCTCATGTGTGGATACAAATAATTTCGCCAACGTGTGTGTGTGTGTGTGTATGTGCTCACTCGCGCATGTATGTAAAAAATGCAAGAAAAAAAAAGAGAATAATGAGGGACAGCGGAGGAACCGACGAGAAGGGGGTGGGTTTTGGGTGATAAAGGTGGGCCTTTAATTTATGTACAAAAATTTATTATAATATCCACATCAAAAAGTAGGTACGAAACGAGCGCGATTGACGGGAGGAGGACGGGGGGGGGGGGGGGGTGGTTGGAGGTGTAGTCGATTGGGAAGAAGAGAGTGTGTGGGCGCGAGTGAGTGGTGGATGGAAAAGGCTCCCCAAAAACAGGGGGGTTAAAAAATAATCGAAAAAATATGTACACGATCGCACACACACACGCACACATACACACGGACACGGACACTTACCTGCATTTGATTGCACACATTACGACACATTACGACGCAACTTGTGAAAACAGACACTTGAATAAAGAAAAAAAAAAGGACACCGTACTACATACATACACACACACACACACACACACCCGTAATCCGGTTTTATGAATTTTTGCTTTTCGAAATTAGGAGTAGTGGCAAGCGTTTCCTTTTTAAATGAATTTATATGTTTCAATTGCGAAGCGCGCCCCCAACCCCGTCCCTTTGCCCCTTCCCTTTCCCGATTCAACACCGCTTTTTTTTCAGCAACTCCAGCTCCTTGCCCCGCTCGCGTCCAACTCACCATCCCCTCCGACGTTTTAGTTCAGCGCGGATATAATGATGGTTCTAATATTATTTCCCCGGCACCATCACCATCGTGTGTGCTTCGTGCAAATTCAAATACACCGCAGCATCCTACACCCTTCGTCACACACACACACACACACATGGGCAAGGATGTGATGTATGTTGTGTTTTTTTTTTAATTCTCGTTTCTCGTTTCTGCCCTACGACTACAACCGAAAATATCCTCCAAAAACGACGCGTTGGGTTCGTTTTTTCGCTGTGCTTAACCGATTTTTCCCTCATTTTCCAGCAACAACCGCATTACCCCGGTCTCCCGCGCGACAAATACCACTTTCCCACCCGCGCCCACCTCCCTTCAATCCCGATTCTAGCCCCCCGCTACGCTCGTGCTGGTGTTGTCTGCATTTTATTTCAGTGGGGGGGTTTTTTTTTTTTGGGATGCTTTTCGCTCGCGCGCCCATTTTGCTCATCTCAGCCCCGGGATCGATTGTTTTTCCAAGCCCAAGCCAATGTGTTGTTGTATCGAAGTCGTCCGTGGGTTAGAGAAGCTTAGTGGTTTTAACAACAGAATTTATGAGTAATGTTATTTTTGCCAAATTTTGCTTGTTTTTGGGACAAACTTATGAATAAAAAATCATGTAAAAAAATGTGCAGAAGACTGTGGATTTTATGATGAATGTGATCTGCTATATTTGAATTGCATTTAGAAAACATTGCATAACGTTGAAATCAATTAACAGGTGTGTTGATTTTCGTTTCAAATTTAATTCTCTATCATGGGTATATTTACAAATTCTGGAAATGCTTTCATCTTGACTAGGACTTTTGGGCCTAAATAAAATCATTAAATTTATTAAGAAATCGATTGATGCGTGTGGCACTTTTGTTCATATCAGGGTGATCCTATTGTTTGATGCAAAACTGCAATGGCTCCTCATCAGCGGATCCTCATTATGTTCGCCAGGCTTTCCAACATCCAAAGACGACGCGCTGGTGTTGGCGTGGAACAATAAAATAAAATCATCATATTCAAAATGGCGCCTCCCAAAAAATCGAAACCCGATTTTTTTTTTTTGTGTTTGTCTCATTTCGCACAGAGAAGTTTGGAGCACATGTTTCCTCCAACGTGCTCTGCCGCTTCCCGTCTCCTGCCTGCGTCGACACACGATGGTTTATACTTGCGTGCCGATGGGTTATGACTATGTGCAGAGTTGTATGTGCATGTGCATGTGTGTGTGTGTGGGTTGATTTTTTTTTTTATTTGCCAACTCATTATTATTTTTATACCATGAAAAAGAACTAAAACAACATGAAAATAAAATCGATCCCGCTCGCCACGTCCAAACCCGAACCATTACACTATTGTGTGTGCAATCTATCATTTGTTGTTAGCATTCGGTAGCTTGTGCAGGATCGAGAAGGATAAAAAATGTATTATAAAAATCCCACACCCCTCGTCCGCTAGCATCCCAGAGTCTCCGATTCGTTTTTCGTGAGGACATTATTCCGGTTGTTGTCCACCCGAAGCCAGCCAGCCAGCATTACCCTTCTCCCTTCGGTTTGCGGACTACCTCTGCGGATGGATGGATGGATGGAGCGTTGCCACTTTTTGGCAAACGAAAACCTAACAGCGATGGGATTGGGGGAGTGGTGGTAGTAGGAAAAACAGCAGCCAACAATCGCACAGGGCGGGGGATCGTATTTAATAAATATTATCGATTATGTGTAGCATCATTTATTTATGACGTCCACTGGCAAGAGGGCGTTGCTGCTCAGTACTGCTGCAGCGCCATCAGGTGCGACAAAAATATGGCCAAACTTTTTTTCTTTGAAGGTTCGGTCCCCATCGCCGTTAACCCCCGAAAATGCACAAAATGGCCGTTGGCTTTTTATTTTGACATTTCTCGCTGTACGCTTTTGCGCTATCGGTTTCAGTAAAAAAAAAGAAGTGATTATCTTATGTCGATAGTCAGTGAAGGGAATGATAGCACTGTAAATGTTACAATCGGGTGTAGACATTTAGTATGTTTTTAAAGATTTTTGTGAAATTTAAATATGTTGTGAGACGTGATCTCTGGCGTGCTTTGAAATTTCATTTAAATTACAGGAATTTCGGGGCCATTTTAATGAAAACTATGAGTTCATTGTAAAACACAACTTCGATACCAGTAAAAGAATATGAGTTTGGTGTTATTCACGGAGTCAAGTTTTCAAAATGTCGATTATGGTTCTGTTTTTACTGTCGGCTTATCATTACACATCGGTTTAAGTATATAATATCTTTTTTATTAGTTCTATCCAAAGTTCTATATTCCTATGGGCATAAGTTCCATGACGAATTACGCTTGAAGATGGTTAAAAGGGTGTCGCTAAGCGCACACAAGCAGGCCATGCAATGTGTATGTCCAACTCTTTGATCCAAAAAAAAAAAACAATGTGGTCTTCTTTTGTCAGAGAACAGCTGGATTGAACTTGATTCCAAGAACAAACAAGAAGTTATTATAATCATTTCGCTAAAAACTCGGCGCACATCCGAAATCGTCTTCTGTCTTTAGCGTATACTCAAGAGATTGAACCATGGACTCTATTTAGAATCTCTTAAGCCTACGGACTACGGAAAAACCACAGGAAATGTTGAATTTGTAGAATGAAAACAAACATTAAATGAAACAAAAATAGTTTATGTGAATTTGATTTCCAGTGTGTTGTTGCCCACTGTAGTAAAACCCAATGTATCTCCCATAGGAGCTATGTAGTTTGTTTCCTAGAATCACAATATTTGTAAAACAAATACATGACTGAATCTGTTTAACAACGGATGTGTGTATTGAGTTTCACTGCACTGTGGGTTTCTTTTCTAGTCCCCTATCACATGATGAACCTTTTGTATTACTTAGAACGTGTGTGCGTGGATGGAAAAATAAACTAAATTCATTATTTTCTTGAAAAAAAAACACGAAATTCATGATCTTGTAGCATGTGTTAAAATTGAATGATGCGATGGTAATTGCCATACGTGTGGTAAAAGGTATCCTATTGCTTTTCAACTGAATAACTAAAGGATTTCAACATAATAGGTATGTTATATAAAATCAAAGTATTTTATTTAAAAAAGCGCACATACCAAATCCCGTGACGACGCTATACTTGTCGCAAACTTGTTCCCATGCATTCACATTTAAGGCATTCTTTTGGGGTGAAAAGTATCCTTAAAGCAAAAGTGTTGAAGCGGCGGCAGGAAAATCCCAAATTTCATCGACCGCCAAGAGTCGCACGTCGAGTCGAGGTCAAGATTTTTCCCTCCTTCACCTTGCCGTCAAAGGTCCCCGTGGTTTTCTCCCCTTCCGTTGGTTGTGTGTGTTTTTTTCTTCTTCAGTTCAGTGTTTTCCCGATTGCCACCAGCTGCTGTTGTGTACATGTGCATGGCGGTGATAAGGAGACGGCCCAGCACCACCACCAACGCTCGGTGAAGGTGTGGAGAACGAGTGAAAAAGAAAATCCACCTCACGCCTGTTGGGCTTTGGCGCCTTTTTCTGTTCGCCCGTCGTTGGCTTGTTCGTTCGCGGCGGGTGATATCGTCTCTCCAGGGTCGAGTCCTCATCGTCATCGTCATCGTGGTGGTCGTGGTGTTGGGGAGGGCAAAACTTGGAATGAGAGAGCGTTTGCCCTGGACTCCGCCATCCGAACCTGACGGAATCTATCTGTTGCGCATCTGTCGTCGTCGTCTGATCGTTTTCTTAACGGACCATTTCGCCCTCCGCCGTTCGGAAGGAAACGTGGCGCGGCAGCATAACGCGAAATCATGGGAGGACGCGAGGGTGGGTTGAGAACGGTGGATTTCTTCCTTCGATCCTTCGATGGACCGAAGGGAAGTGAGAGGTGAGGCGCCATCGCATCCTTTTGCGCGTTGGCGGTGGTCTTGTGTGTGGTGGTCACATTCTCCGGGGAGATCCTTCGGTTGCCGTCGCAGCCACCGTCGCCACCCCCCCGCCGCACGTAATTGGAACTGGCTGGCGTGGCACCGCGTTGGTTTTTTGTTGTTGCTTATTCCAAACCACCGCAGGACCTCGAGGATGAGGAAGAGTGTCTTGAAGAAGGATGATAATAAGGCGGACTGTTTGTGACCATTTCCCGGGTCGAAGAGCGCCGAATGGGATGGGCATTTGTTCCGGTTCCTTTTTTTCCAACGAGATTGTCTTCGCGGAGAAAGTGTTTCAAGGTTATTCGTGCGTCCTATTTTAGGGACGAACAAAAAAACCGATTCCAAATGAATTGAGAAGCGTCTTGGGTGAAAACACGCTGAGGTTGTTAACCGCAGAGATTTAAATGCAGGGAAAAAATATCCATTTTTTCTACTTTTTTAAGAACAGAAAGTGACATAAAGCAACGTTTCAAATCTATTTCTTTTTCAATTTTTATTTTCCTCTTTTCTGTTTATGTTTATATATTTGTAAATTTATTTATAACATCAAAATATTGAACAATGTTTGTGAACCAAACGCATCATGCAGAATCGACTGGATGGACTAGGCTGCGATTTTTGGTACTTTGTTGGTTAATTGTGAAGAGAAGGTGTGTATGAAATAAACTATCCTACGGACAATTGCAAACCACAAAATCTAAAATAGTTGGCTGATGGCTATTTGATTGCTTT
Organism: Anopheles atroparvus; assembly: GCA_914969975.1. Classification (NCBI taxonomy): domain Eukaryota; kingdom Metazoa; phylum Arthropoda; class Insecta; order Diptera; family Culicidae; genus Anopheles; species Anopheles atroparvus. Next base: position 13,968,767 of record CAJZCY010000001.1, read on the forward strand.
AGGAAGATAAACATGTGTTGGTAAAATAAATAAAGCATATGGATTTTTTTTTTGTATAAACAAATAATGATTATCTCCCAAAAAGTTCAAATTGCAGGCGCATTGAATGCCGTGGTTCATCCACGTGGTTCGACTCCTTAAGTTCATTTGAGGAATAAATGTATCAACCTATATAGAATATTAGGTTGAAACCTTTAGAAATTATGCACTACTCAGGCATAGTCTTCCCGATACAACAGACTTAACGCTTTTTGTTCAGTTGATGACGTGAATAGGAGATACCCCAAATAGGTTTGCCTCCGAATTTTAGGATTTTCATGATCCATCCGATTTTAAACTCATGACATTTTTATCAACTTTCTCCTTTGATTTCGTTTGAAATATCAGTTTCTTGTTCAAAACTAAAACGACTACACGTTTCATTTGGATAGTTTTATCATAAGTTACAAACCGGGCCATATAAAGTACCGTCGTCCGAGTAGAATTTTAGGCCTGTTTGACAATTGGCACAAGCTGTTACGCTTTTGCCGATTGTTCAAATTTTAAAATTATGATTGCGTTACTGTCTCTGTTGCAACACAACAGGATTCCGTTCGCGATACGAATGAAATACTAATCGAAATCAATTTAACCCTGTAGGATGATAGAATTAATGGAAATAGGTCTAAATGTCTACAGGTCTACAGCGTAGATGCTTCGAACAAAAGGCGAAACTTAAATGCGATGGCTGCTGTTGGCATAACGTAACGGTCATATTTTTAAATACGCTGGAGCAGACGGTTATAAATAGAGACGGGAGCAAACTTTCAACGTCTGAATAAAGTTATCATTAACACTGAATCGAGTTTGGCGTCGGCGTGGTTCACCTGTCACCGCTGCGAGTTGTCGAAAGTGTCAGAACATAATCAACTTATTCCACGTTGAAGTTTCTTTTCGCAGCTGTCCAGAGTTCTTCACTGTGAAACCGGGGGCTAAACATGTGACCTAATGTAGACTTGCGTCACAGAAACCTAAACTTGGCTGGGCATCTTCTGTGTTACACAATCAAACGCCATGCAGGATTGTGCAACATCGTTCCGAAAGCGCCTAGCACATTCTAGTTACAACATTTTATCGACCATTTTGCTGGCGCAGCATGTTTGGCAATGCGCTTCTCTTGTATTTTTTTTTTATTTTCTATCCCTCCATGCTGGACATAATTTAAACGTCACCACACCACACTATACATCCCATGCCCATTACATGGACCCGGTTGCGACTGGTGATGGCGGCGGCTGTTCCTCTCCTGTTGGCAGCTGTTGTGTACTGTGTAAAATAAAACCGAACATGGATGGAATAAAGTAAAATAGGATGGCAGAAAACCGTTTCTATATTTCGTCTGTCTCTGCCTTCGTAAGGAAGCTAGATTTCGCATCCCGCTTGAAAAATCGTCAAGACTCAAGGCGCTGGCTAATCCCCAAAAAATGTCCCCAACCTTGGAAGCGCGCCTGGGATCCCGATGTGGTGCCTCTCTGCGATCCTTGCCCAAAGCATCCGGGGGGAGGGAGGTCTAGTACAGTATGTATTAGTAGAAAGATTAAGCATGCTAGTGTGCTTGTTTCAGCCGAACCTCCGGGTTGGAAGTTGCGGCTGGTGGAGCATAGTGGGCGATGGTTTTATGTTTTACTTCCATCCAGGGGAGCACGGAATCTAAACCTCCGAGCAGGATGAGGATCGGGGAAGAGAAAAAAAAAAGGTAAAAAATTGTCGAAACGCTTTTCAATAAAGAGAAAGCAGCAGCAGATAGCGAAGGGTCGAAGACGAAGACAAAACGTCCGCTAGAGACAAGTAGAAGGTAGAGATTTAATATTTTTAGGATTTGGATAAAAGTGCGGTAGGGAAAAGTACGGTGGTTGTATGTCTTGGGACGAAATCCGCAACTAACCAAGACTATCGTACGAGCACAAACTCCTCTTTCCTTACATATTCCTTCCCCTTGCGCCGTCTTCGTCCCCAAAGACGCTCTCTCAACGTTCTTCGTTGCTCCATCGACCGAGTGGAGAAGAAGGCGCCTACTGCCGATGTAATAATTCAACATATTACAGCATCAATTCTGCCTTACGGTAGGGTTGGTGGGGAGAGAAGAGCTGAGACTTTGGATTTTTCTCTGTGGCCAAGTCGAAGGAGGTATGCAAGAGGAGAATGGGCGGGGGGAGGTGAAACGGTTAGAGAGGATCCTAACAGACACATCTTGAATGTAGTTCAAATACAATGCCATTTACTTTCGTGCACACGAATTTAGTTCCCTTTTTTTTTCTTTTCATTCTTCCAAGCACTGCAGATATTTTGCCCTCTCCCTCCACCTCTCCTATCACCCTCCGAGTCACCACTTTCCGCGGTGCTTCCATTCCGCGCGCTAATCGTAGAATCGTTCGCATTTCTTTTTTTGTTATCCTATTTCCATTTTTTACTGCCACCTCACTAATACAATGCGTGTCGTCGCTCTACCCATCTGGCTGTGTGTGCATGGCTCGGCGCGCCCGTTAGTGTGCCTCCGGTCGCCGGACCCTTCCCTCTCCCCTCTCGCTGGCCTTATTTACCCCACACTCCTCTGCCTCTCTGGCTTGCGGATGCTGGGCGATATAGGAGTACGTTTTTATTTCGGGTGTTGTACCAAACCCCGGGGGTGGAGAGGGGAGCGCCGCTTTTTTGTTTCTCTCATTACTTTGCTCTCTATAATTCTAAACTACATTACGAACTACCCTTACACTGGTTTTGCTTTTTTTTTGTGTGTAACATCCGCGAACGCGCAGCTCCTCCATATCGGGGCCATAACAACCCTCCTAATGCTTATGTAAAAAAGGACGAGTGAACGGCGGCTGTCCCTCCCCCCCTTTAGCACCCTTTCTTCCGTGTGGGGTGCAGGAACAGATAAAAAACGACGACGACGACGACGGCCACACCGACCCTCTTATCGCGGACATACTCTCCCCCACCCTTGCCGGGATGGCCCTGGGTTCTTTCTCTTTCGCTCTCATCTTCCGTTTAGCTAGCCGCGCCGTTGTCGTCCTGCCTCGCCTCCTCCAAGTTCTAAAAGCGGGTTCTCTTTCGCACGCAAACAGCGGTTTCCAAAATCGTAAACTGGAATAATGATGCCAAAATGAGAATAAAAAAAAAATGAAAAATGAAAAATAGAAACACATCCTCGGGAAAAACGCAAAATCGTTCGCAAGCGCAGCACCATGGCGAAGTTGGAAATATGGTCGGTGGAATGGGGGAGAGGAGCAGCTAGGGTTGGTTAGATGGTAAGTACCCAAAAGAAAGAAAGAAAAAAAAAGCGCGGAAAATGTAAGGAAAACTGCCATAACAGGTCTATTGACATGAGCCGGAGAGCACTCAAACATTACCCCAAGTAATGTAATAAAACGTGCTCTCCCGAGGCCCGCGCTCGCGTTCGCCCGATACATACCGCCTAGGAACCCACCCCCACCCCTCCCCCCCGTAAACCCCCCGCGGTCGTCCTTCGTGCTTTGTCCTTTCATTTTTTTACTATGTATTTTAAAAAGTCCGCGTTTCCAGCAAAAATTCTCCTCGCCGCGTTCGAGCCCTGCGCCTCACACTGCACACTACTAAAACTGTGCGTCCCACAGCCTCTCCTTTCCCCCCCGTGGCCTTGTGTTTCAATTTGGGCGAACATTCGCTGGAAGGGGCGGGGGGTTGCGAGATGGAGTTTAAAAAATAGAAAAAAAAGTGAAATAAAATCAAGGTGGGAAGAGGATCCGTTTTCCTCGTTGCGCATCATCGTGCGGTGGTGGTGGAGGAGAGGGGGGGGGGGGTCGAAGTGACGGTAGGGTGGTGGTCGCGAGTTTTCCTCCATCGCTCCATCCCTTTCTTTCCCCCATTCGGTCGCATTAGACGGCGACATTAGAGGCGGCGGCATAGGGAGTTAGTTAGTAACGAGCCTGCTCTAACCTCCGGCAAGTTACTCTCTCACTCTCCCTCTGCCTTTCTTTATCCCTCTCTCTCTCTCTCTTACTATCTTTCCCTTTTCCGGCTGCTTGCTCTCGTGTACTATTCCCATGCGCTTTGCTTTCTAGTTCACTCGTTTGCGCTCGTTCTAGCTCTTTCTAGTTTTCCCTTTTTTGTGCGGCGTTCGCGTTTTTTTGTTTTTTTTGTTGGTTGCTCGCGTTTATTTTTATTTTCTCTAAACTTAAACCCTCGCCACACGCGCTTCCCTCCCATCACCCATAGCGCCTCGGCATCTCTCTCGCTTTCGCGCTCACTCTCGGCGGAGCTTCGCGATTCCGCGGAGTCCATCCGATTTGGGGGAGGGAGGGGAGGGGAAGGTTGGCCGCCTGTTTGCCACTACTAATACTACTGACGTCGTTACAGCGAGTGCCGGGGATGTGTTCGGAGCGAAGTGTGGATGCTGCGGACGCGATTTTATGGCAATATTATATCCTAATGGCGTGGACTAGAAAAAAAGAATATGATGAAGGGATGAAAGGGATGCTGGGAGGGTGGGAGGGTGGGAAGGGTAGATGGGTTGTAACTAGATGTGGGTGGCATTTTTCGGGTGCTGGAAGTTAAAAATGCTGCGCTTCGCTAAAAAATACAGAGGCGTGTGTGTAACGGTGGCATTGCGGCAAGGATATGCGCAAAGTAACGTGTGCTGGTGTCCTTAGACGACGGATGGAGGTTTAATTGGAATAGATTTTTTTTTTATGAAAGCAAGCAGTACATAGCAAGAAGGGGGTGGGGGGGGGGGGGGGGGTGGGGGGGGAGATGTAGTAAAATTCTGCGCCTTCAGAATAGCGGAGCAGCGAATTAGCACACATTTGGAACACGAGAGCGAGAAAAGTGTCCAATTTATCTTCCTGCGATGTTTCGTGTAGCTTTCCTTTTCATCTTAAAAGGATATTTAGTACGAATATTACAGCTATTTTTACTGCCTCTTTGTATCGTGTACCAATTTCCCCTCCCCTCATCTGCCTGCCTGCGTCTGCTCATTAATAATGTAAAAGGGTGCCTTGCGAAAACCCACCGAACCAAACCGAAACCCCCGTTTTCCGCATTCCGTTTCCAATCGCTTGTTTCGCAGAAACTGTTACATTTTTCTCCCACAACACCCCCTCGATCTCTACCGTCTATCGCTTTGACAAACTAAAAAAAAAAAAGAAAAGCAAAAAAAAAAGGATGATACGTACGTAGCGGGGCGAAAGTACGAGGTAGAAATAAAAAATAAATCGTGGAAAAAGGCCCGAACCGAACGCTTCTACCGAGCGTTGCTTCCTTGAACTTCTTTCCTCTTCCCGCCCAGCCCTCTCTGCTGTGAAACTCCTTCCCACATCGCTGGAAAGTATTTTCGCTAGGTGAAGCAGAACAAAAGGAGGAGAGGTGAAGAATGTTAAAATAGAAAGAAAGTAGTATTATGAGCCATTGCAGAAGACGGGGGGGGGGGGGGGGGTGCGGGAGGGAAGGGATGTAAACACACCGCTCGGGATGAAAAACTTGAAAAAAAGAGACGGAAAACGAAGAAAGAGAGGAGGGAGAGTGGGAGGAGGGCTTAAGTTTAGTTGAAGGATGATTGGAGGCTGTTTTGTGAAACGGTTTGTTTTCGCGAGCGCGAACTATACATAGGTTTTTATTAGAAGGAAGAGACGGAGTGTCCTTGCGGGAGAAGGGCGTGGGTAGGCGGAGCGGTGTGGGTACTTTGTGGGATGGAAAGAAAGAGTGTTTTAGAGAGCGGAAGCGTGAGCGAGAGAGACAGTTAATGTAAACTCCGTCGAATCCTAAGGCGCGCGCCGTCGTGGCCCAAAAGGACGGTAAAAACACAACACCCAAATCCCCAACCCTGCCCAAGTCATCGAGCCTAGCAGTATTAGTAGTATTAGTAGCGGTAGTAGTAGTGGGAGTAGTCGAAAAATGGGTAACTTTTTATGTCTCTCTTCCGGCGTCTTTATGTGCGTGTGCAATTGTGTGCGTGCGCGAACTTTAAGTTGCTTTTTTACGATTATTTGCATCCCGGCGAGAAACGCGAAGCGAGATTGCTCGCGATTCGTCCCCCTCGCCCTGCGCTCCATCCAACACTGCCTCGCCGTAAACCTTCCTCCCACTAACTCTTGCCCGTTTCGATCGTAAAAGTTTGAGGCATAAAATGAAGTAAAATCGTTCATCGGAAAAAAAGCGAAAAAAAATCGTTAAAAAATAAAATCAAAAGCTGCCCTGCTGCTGCTCAAGCCTAAGATGATGTAGGTGGACCATTAAACGAAGACATCTCGCTGAACGGAGGAGGATATGTATAGAGGTAGCGGGTTCCCTAAGATTCCCAAAAGGAGGGAAGGCCTCGTAGGTGAAGGGCGGTCGGGAGGGCTTGTATATGGCGCGGGGGCTCCACCCTCAAATGGGGAGCGCGGAGTCGGTTGTAAAAAATCGAAACGAAATAATCATATTTCATAATGTGTCAAAGTACGCGCAAAAGACGACAGTATGTGGTGCCGTGGGATTGCACTCGTTTCTGAAAGACGGAAGAGGATGCATGTCTTACTTACTTACGTACAATGTAACGGGCTACATACATACATACCCTTAAGGACGGCACATTTGTTTTTAGAGTTACCATCACTCTCCGACGATCCATCGTTGTTTTCTAATTAGCATAAAAAGAAGTAACGACAAAGTACATTGGTTTCGTGTAATGCTGAGGACGCTCGTGAGACTATCTTTTGGTGGCTTTTCCTGTTTATCGTTAAAAATCTTGAGTTATATTTAATTTAGAGATTTAAAATAGTAAAGTTATTGTAGATTTTGTTTCCTTTGAAACATACCTGATTCTACATTCAAATTAATTTAATTCAAACTGCTTGCCTCAAGGACTTTGGCGCTCTTAGATTGATATGCCATTTTAGGCCAAGCTATAGCATCTTAGATGAAAATGATTGGTTAAGCCAAAGATGTGAATATTAATTTACAGGCTCTTTCTTTTTTTTATGTAAAGTAATATGACTATCGAATAGAATTGTTATTATGGAAGAACTCATGTATTGATGCAGATAGACGATTGTCAAACGCGTATTTTATTGTGTTACTGACGTCGAATGGTAATGTATGTTAACAAGCAATTATTTCGTTGCATTGCAAAACTTTTCGTTTCAAACCGGACGTTAAGACCATGAAATATTGGAATGAAAGCTGTGAATCTGACAACAGTAGGCCTTTAGCATCAATCTTGCTGTCGCGTATCCGTGCAATGAAATATTGTAATCTTCTACTGGCACTATATGAAACTCGGGTTTTAGTTTCAAATTTTAAAGTATTTATATTCATTATGTTGCTAAAGTTTCAAATAAATCTAGATCTTCTCTGGAAATCGTTGGCCATCCTTCACATGCCATCTTCCTGTTAAGACCTGTGAAAAAGACCGATCGTCGATGTATGGAACGTACGGCAAACTTGAAAAAAATCTAACGCTTTCGATTCAAATTACAGGAAAGTAAGGACAGAGACACAAGAACATTTTTCGGCATCTTCAGGCAATATGTTGTATCAGCTTTTATTTAAAAAATCCTGTGTCCATCGAGCTTTTTTTCCTATAACTTTCTTTCTTAAATAGATTTTTCTATCCATCGATGAAGGGAAGAACGAAAAAATTCCCCATGATAAGCTAGGACCTTCATCAACCGTTACGCCTTTCGGGACGGGAAGGGACGTGCCCATCATGCAGCAACAATCGCCAGAAGATATTGACGTTTTCTGGTGCAGTTCTTTGGGTCGGATTGAGGAAAAAAAAAAAGGTCAACTCCATCCGGGGCCATAGTACGAGTGACTTTCGGTTCTGAAGGATTGATCGACAAAAAAAAAAAAGAAGCATGTCAAAGTATGCATCGGATGAACGCGCCGGCCGAAGAAAAGGGTTGCCGTGTGTCCCTTCTGTGAATTTGACGCGCCTTGCCGTTTTTCTGTTGCTTCCTTGCGATTTTCGGTATAGGCCACGTGAAGAATGGTTCTGGAGGCGGACATGGTGAGAGGGAAGCGAACCCTTCTTCTTGGTAACCTGACGCCCTCCACATACAGACACACACAGACGCACACACACCCAGCATCCATGCGAGCTGACACCCAATGTTGAGTCTTCTTTCCCGTCCCTAACGTCACGCCGGGTTTCTTTCCCTTTTCCGCTCCACATAGCGACTCCTCGTAGTTCTCCACCTTGGGTGTTGGGCGGTTGAGTTTTCTTCCCGTCGCTGGTCGAATTTATTTGGGGACGATTGCTCATCGCCTTGGTGATGGTGGTGGTGGGTTGTGCTGCCTTTTGCTCGGTCGGTTGGACTCGGATTGTGTCTGGACGGTTTCTTGACCTACTTATTCGCCGCCATGGTACCGTTATACTGCAGTAAGGTTGTTTGCACATGTGGTGAGAACACATGGGCGGCGTAGCGTGCGTGTGTATTTGTGCATGTTCGCTCCAATGTGCTGTGGGAAGGCCACCATGTCTCTTCGTTCGTTCGGGTTTTTATGTGTGTGTGTGTGTGTGTGGTGATTTGCAGGATCCTCTTAATGATGATTATGCACCTCCATTTTTTTCTTGAGACTTGCCTGCAGAGCTGAGAAAAGGTAAAGTTTCTAACGAACGGTACTTTAAGCCCTTTTTTGTCTGATGGTACAGTGACGGTTTTTTTTTCCACTCGCGACGACGACGAACGACGAACCACTCGCAGATGATGAACAAGACGGAAATGTGTTAAACTGTCTAATGAATTCTGAACATTTTGAATACTTTCTTATTCTTTCATTAAAAAAAAAAATCAGTAGTAAATGCTTGACCACTTGAAGCCAATTGAAATTTAATTTGCATCCGCTTCGCAGAATATTTTCGAATAAATTTGTGCATATTGGTATGAAAGCGATTTTCCTGTTGCGTTGCCCAAGCAATGTTCGGATGATTCTACAATCACTTCGAAAACGTTTCTAAGAAGAAACCACCATCCACCGATGCGTTGTCTGGATAAACACCCAAGGGATTCGTATTGGATAATTTTACACTAACCAACATCCACCCTCCTCCAACCGTGCGTCTTTCTTGCGTCGGCCACACGCGGTCACACAAATTTACGCACGAAAAGGCCCTCGCCACCATCAGCCCCTCGGTCCAGGGGGCGCCGCCACATCCGCCAAGTCGGTGTCGCCGAGGATTTCCGGAAATTGTCCGTCCATCTTTCACAGCTTGACCTGGCGTTTTCCCCGAGACGGAAGCGTAGAAAAAGGAAAGCCACTGTGCGTGAGTGTGTGTGTGTGTGAGAGGGCGGGCGGGAGGGTGGGAGGACGGAAGGGAAGTGAAAGGGGGAGGTGGCAAGGTCGATGGTTTGTTGTTGTCGGTCTCGGCGTACCGTCCATTTTCTCGCAGTAGGGCTTCTTGTTTTGGGCTTTTGCGGTGGGTTAACCTCAGACCGGGCGTCAGACAGGCACCCGAGTGTCCTTTCGGGAAGGAGTGGGTGGTAAGGCGATGGTGAAAGAGGGTGGTGAAGGTCGATAGACGACGTGTTGCTTCTGGCGAAATTTGCAACCATGAAAACGTGTTTCATTTGCACTTCTCAAAGAAGAGGCTTGTGTTGGAGATTCTCTAGCTGGATTGAGGAGTGTGAATCGTCTTCGGTTTTCTGCCAGATGATACGGAGAAACCACGTTTTTGTTTTGCTGTGGTTTGTAAATTTGCTTGTTCTTGATGGACAACATTTAGGTTCCATTAAAAAAAACAATTATTGTGTGCTCTAATCACTCAGATTTGTGTGTGTTAAATATCGTTAACGATAATGATTTATTCTTAAGGTAAGTTGATGATACTGATTTATTTTTAATCAAGACATAGATTATGTAAGTGTAAATAAGTTATTGTGCAAAGACAACTTATTTGTAAGATTAAATTAAAGATATTGCATTAGACAGTTAAAATGACATCGTCCTGTAGCTAATAGTAACAGATTTATTTTTTCAAATATCAAAACTAACAAAAAAGAGATTCTCCTATTTAAAGCATTCCCACTCGATTTGTGTATTTTAATAATATAAGTTACATACTCCTTGGTGGATTTTCATTTAATATCATAAACCCTTGTAAATCTCGTAACAATCACATGTGATGTTACATCTTCAAATGTTCCAAAGGGACTCTCCATAGCATGGGAAACGTTCAATATCTCTTCTTGGTCTTTTTAATATTTTCCCCTCACAATGTATTTGCATTCAAGCCTTAAAGTGTTTTTTTTTCATTACCATTCGGAAGAGCGATGATGGGGGACTATCCATCCTATTGCCTTTTTTCATTATGAACTACTCGGTGCTTTGCGCGCTCTCCTAATTCCAAAAACGATTTTATATATGTACATTTTAAGTAGACGCACCGCCGCTCTCGTGTTTTTCTTTTGCGGGTTTTATTTTACAAAAGCCTCACAGGGGCGACCCGTGGAGAAAGGGGAACTGGAGAGCCAGCAAGAAACTGAAAAGACTGAACCAGTCCAGACCGATAGTCTTGCCTTAAAACTGAACGCTAAAGATCAGCGTAGTTAAGGGTACGGTGACTTCTCTATTGGATGCTGTGGCCTACTGCACGAACTCCGCGAGAAGATTTCCTTCGGCTGGCGAAGAAAATCTTCGGCAACGTCTCGGCCAGTCGCCTTCGGTTTCACGAAGTTCACATGTTTGTACTTCGTGCAAAAACTCTCCCCTTCTGAAGGTATCCTCGAGAAGAGCCTGAGGAGAGAGACATTTTCCTTTCTCTCAGTGCTTTGGTCCGTTACAGCTTTTCCCCGTTTCTGAATCGCAAGAATTGACGCTTCGCAATCGTCCTTCGCGGTGGAGTGGAATGAAGAAAACTACCCCAAAACAAAAAATAAAATCTGTAACTTGAGAGCACCGCGCTCCGAATGCATCCGGCCTGTTCTAATCCTGTCTGGGAACGGGTCAAGGGCTTAAAGAAAATAATGAAAAGCACGGAATGGTAGAGGAAAAGGTCACAGCGAGTAAGAGGGAAAAAACATCACAGTGACATCAACAATGAAGTAAACACTGTCAGAAACCATCTTGGTGCATTTAAATTAGACACTTTAATTTTATTGTTGTTTTAAATTATAATCGAACAGCTTATTTCAAATATGTTTGATTAAGTTCTAGTCTGTTCTTATTTGTGCTTAAGCATGAAGTTATATCTTGCTTTCAAACGAGCCGCTTTTGACAAAAAAATAATAAAAGAAATTTCTAAAAAGCACATTATGCCCCCGCGTTTACCTTTTTCCCCTTCACCAGCACCCGCCGCCGGATGTGTGGGTGGGATGGGTGGTGATTGGAACGTACATAATAACCATGAAATAGAACTTTTTTTTACGCTCTACTGCATCGCTTTTCTCAGCGGATCAGCAGCTCCTGTTTCCGCGCGGTTCCTTCAAATCTTCTTCGTCCTGGATAGTTCCTGCTTAGTTTTTCATCTCTTTATCGTTCTCCCCTCGCTCGCCGTTCGCTCTTTCCAATTTTTGCTTCACTCTTTCTCTCCCTTTCGTCCTTCCCGTTCGTGCTTCCTCGCGCGTACCTCCAGTTGGCCTACTGCTCTCAAAGTCCCTCTCGCTCTTTTTATGCTTTGTTTGTATCGCTATCGCGGTTGCACATGCTTTTTAAAAATACGCTCCCCGCGCACTTGGCGAGCGGGAAAACGTGAGCGAATCAAAGGGAGACAAAACAAAGAAGCGAAAAAAAAGGAATCTTGCGATGGGAAAAACAGCCGGCAGAGAATATCCGACGCGTGCTGCTGTTGTTGTAGCGAAGTAACACACCGTTGATTGATGCGCGCAAGAACTTGTGTGAAGCGGCGGGGTTTGGGTGGCGGGCGGTGGTGGCTGCTTTGCTTCTTTAGAATCCTTCAAAACCCGAACCCGACCCTCAGCCTCTATTTCATTTTTTCGGTGGGAAACGCGCGAACCACGTCGGCGTCGGTGGTGGGCGGTGGGTGGATTTCGGAAAATAGCCTCGCGGAATGGGATTTTTGCGCTAGTTAGGCCCGCTCTACAACAACGCCCACGTCGTCGTCGTCGCCGTCGTCGCCGTCGGCGGCGTCGGTATGGGTGATTTTGTTTTACTCGGGTTTGCGCTAGCATTTATTTTTTTTAGTATTATTTTTCTTTCGCTTTTTTCCCACTATGTATTTTTGCTCACGATAATGGTGTTGTAGAATTTTTACTTCCTCTCGAAATTGCCGCCCTTGGCCTGGGGGTGGTCCGGGCGTTCGGCAGCTCCGCCGTTTTTTTTCTTCTTCTTTTCTTTCCTTCGTTTTGCTCGATTCGTCCTTTTGTACAGCGGGAAGGCGGGCGACAGCGGGAAGGCGTGAAACGTTTGGGATGAATGTCTTCGTTTGTGTGCGCGCCCGCCCGCGAGGATGCTGGCGGATGCGTGTGTATTAGTGCCCTGCCTTACGTGTGTTAGTTGCCGGTTAGGGTGGCGCGTGCGGGCAGCGCTGGGTTAGATTGAAGTTTTTATTTATTTTTATTTTATATTTTTCGTATAGTGCAAAAGAGGGAACTAGGGCGGGAGAGCAGGGGGTTGGTCCTGCCGCGGGATCGGGTTTCCCTTCTTCTTTTTTTATTATACGTACGCTATGTTTTTGACAAAATTACTTCGTATTATATTGCGCACGGGAAAATGCTTTATGATGATAGTGTTGAAGCCAGTCGCGGGCGGTTGGGGGGGGCGATGCGCGACGTTGAGGCGCTAAAATTGAGGCGGCGAGAGGAAAGAGGCATTGCGCTATTTTAGAGCATCATCGAGAAACTCGCGTGGAAGCGAGGGAAGCTACGGGGGAGGGAGGGGATCCCTGATGAAAAGCCAGCGAAGGAAAGAAGGCTGGTCGTAAAATCCATCGTTTTACAATTACACTTTATATTCACGACGACGACGAAGCCGAGAGGCCGTTCGGGATGTTACTTTATATTTTCGGTACTGCAGTGCTGGGTTTTTTTTTTATGATTATTTGCACTTTATATCCTCGGTACCGTTGCCGTTTCGCTTAGAGCTCCCGCAGGACCACCGTCTCTCCTGGTGCCACTGCAAGACGTTTGCAGTCGTGGAGACCGTAAGACGATGGGGGACGAGTAAAGATGTAAGTCTCGAAACTAAAATACTGAAGTATCAAGTTTAATGTATGCTATTTCTAGCGCGTTTGTGTTTATTCGTGCAATACAAAAATCTGATTAGTTATTTATTTATAATTATAATGGCCCGCGCGGACTACATAAATCTTAAATTATTACAGGAAAAGTTAGCACACATTTATTTTTGACAGTTTCTACTGCTTATTCTAATGCTACTACGAAAAATGATCACATCACGTACGCAGCCAGTACGCAACCATCTGTTGATATTTGACAGATCGTGTGTGTTTGCATGGCGCTCGAGAACTGAGTTTTTGTGATCCGCGAATACTAATTTAATACTAGTTTAGAAAAAGTCAACACATTTGACATTTGACACCAAAGACGTAACAGGGTTTCAGGCTAATGTTTTATGAGATCAATTACTCCTTATAATTTGTTTGCTTCAATTAAGATAATGTGGTTATGGAATTAGTAAAGGAATTATTTAGCCATTTCTCTATCCTTCTTTTTCAATCATTTTTTGGAGATAAGTTCTAAAAATTATTCGTTTCATAGGAAAAACAGATACTATGTGTATAATTTTGAACATAGTGCATTGCTACAATAACGTTTTCGAAACTATTTTTAATCTACATCATCTCATCAGCTTGATTAGATCGTTTGATTGAATAATGAAACTATTCGCACCCTCCAAGACCCATCTCTGGTCCTATTTTCATCTCTGGCGCTCAATCGATAGCGTTACGCTAACCAGACAACTACAAAGACGCCGACGCCCACGACGAGGACGAGGAGGACGACGAGAACGACGACAAAGACGACAGGAGCAATCATAAAACCGGTTGATCCTCGGCGCTCGAGAACTGCCTACCAATACTAAACGCGAAAGTGTGCTGCGAAAAATTACTGAAATGGGCGAAAAATAAATATAAAACAAGTCCCACCCGTTTGGCTCTGCGATTGGAAAAAGAGCGAAAGAGAGAACGCCCGGGACAGGAGGGGATGCTGAACAAAGAAAAACAAATTCCAAACCGTACCGAGTTCTTCGGCAGCCAGGAGCACACACAGACGCAGCATTAGTCCGTTGTTACAATTTCTTAGTCTTCCGTTTCCTCCCTCTGCCGCAGGAGCTGCCTCGAGATCCGCCTCGGCGTAAGGTTTATATCTTCTTTTTTTTTAGTTGTACCGCTGGTTCGTTCTCGTGGTCGAAGATGCCTTAGACTTTTCTTAGCAACGGCGCTGCTCCGAGGCAGCTAAGAAGCTCTACCTTCCTTCGTTCCTTCCTTCCTTCCTTCCTTCCTTCCTTCCTTCCTTCTCTCTAAGCACCGGTGGAGGGAAAACTTCGCCAAAACCGTCAGTTCTGATGGGTGGGTGGGAGTTGCTCGATAAGAGGCGAGGGTGGTAGTTGGGTGGCCTGAAAGTAGATGGAAAACTAGCACCACCACTAAAGGCAGCCCGGAGTTTTCCACCCGTCGTCCCCATTCGTCATCGGAGCAACCCTCCGCCCACGGCAACCGTCGTTTCAACTTGTTTTCCCTTCGTTCGTTCTGTCGAGCACCAACACACTTTGCAACGGAGGAGGGGGTTGGTGGGTGGATGGAGGAGGCGGACTTCGGATTTTCGCTTATTGCCCATCTCGGCGTGTTTTATGGGAAAAATTCGAAAACGAATTGGCAGGAGATAAATGAAAAAGAGGAAAAAACTCTACCCTTCTCTCGCTCACACACACACACACGCGCGCGCACCCGTACACATCTACAAACGTGTAGCAAACAACTAAAACCTAACGATTTTTCTTTCCGCTATTTCACGCTCGCAACGATCTTGGAAATGATTTCCTTCGGCTCGACCCCCTCGCCCCCCATCCTCCCCCTCCAATGCTCACGTTTCCCCTTCTCTTCATCTCTTATCAACCACCTATCCATCCCCTTCCCCCGTTAAACCCTCCTCCTCCCCTCTAATCCGACAAGTCAGTAGTGTTCAATCCCGGGAATTGCGAAGAAGAAATACAGTGCACACACAAAAAAAAAAAACGCAGCGACGTTAAAAAATAAACGGTAAAATATAAAAACGTGCGAGCAAGCGAAACGGCGCGCGATAACGAGACAAGGAAAACGATATTGATTAGAGGGATAGAGATAGAGCCGCTGTAAAAGTAGCGAGCAAGGACGGCTACGGGGGATGAAGTATTAAAAAAAAATAAAAAAAACCAAACAAAACGAAGAAGAAAAGATTCAAGTACCTCTACACCATTGCAGCAGGATTCGCTCGCGAGATTCGCGTGGGGCTCCTCGGTTATCCCATTCCACCATCGCGAATCCGCCGCCATCGCAATGTAGTTGTGTGTAGTGGCGGCAGGCTGTGTATACTAAGCCATCACCCCCCCCCCCCCCCTAACCTCCTTCCACCTTCGGTTGCCTAGATTCCTTGTGGAGCTCTTCTGCAAAACGTTCGCGGCTCGGTGTGGTGGCTTAGCTAAAACTGCAATGTGCTTCTGGATTGACTGTGTATGTGTTCTCTGACCCCTCTGCACCTCCTCGTGGCTACCACCCCGTTCCCTTCCACTAGTCCTTACCACACCGGGGAAGTTACTTTTTAGAACGAAGACGATGGGGATGGTAGGGGTAAGAGGCGTATGCGTGCGTGTGCAACTTTATGGGGGTAAATTTTTAATCTTCCCCATTTTTCCGCTGGGGGTGGATTTAGTTGTCGGAAAGCGGGACACGGGACTGCTGCCTCCTTACCCTCGGATCGTCAGTAATTGACGTAAGGAGGCTTACGATGTGGGGGAGGAAGAAATGCTTAAAATACTGTTGATGAACAAAACAAAAAAAAAACTCTGTAACTCTGTTAAAACAGCAGCATTCGGCGACTCGGCAAAGATCCGGAGATGCTCGGAACGAAGCCAAGCAAGTACCGAAGAAATAAATCGCGTACAGCGTCGTTCGCCCGCCAAGATAATTCGCCCGGTTGTGGAGGACCGGGGTGTCCTTAAGAATCCTTTTTACATTTTCCACTCCTCGCAGCCTAAGCTGCTGCAAGATAAGCGAACGGGCGCTTGGCTGGTTGGGGGGGGGGGGGGGGGGGGGGTCGTTACGGGGTAGTTTCGTAAACCGTTCGATTCTTTTATGTTTCTTCTCTTCCTCTTCCTTTTTTGCCCTCCATACCCTCGGCTTCACTGTTCGGTTTTGGCTGTAAAACTTAATGTATTCATATTTGGTATAATATTACATTGATGGAGAGTTTTTCTCTCGTGGCTGACTTCCTCCCTCTCGCACACCATCTCTCTTCTTCTCGCTCTCTCACTTACGCGCCCTATCTCCCTCGCTCGGTTTCGAGCTGGCTCATCACGCACACTTTTTTAAAAACAGAGCCCCTCGCCGATGCTGAGGAGGAGATTTTTCTTTTCTATTTTATCTTTTGCTCCTGCCGGCTTACTGCGCCTGCCAAGCAAATGCATTGTAAATAATTAAAATTTATAACCCCAATACACGACGCGGCGCAAACGAAGAAAAGGAGCCTGCCGGCCCTGGCCCTTACAACCGCCCTCCCCTCCCCACCCCACTGGGGTTTACGACGAACACGACCGAAACCGAAACGGCGAAACCGAGGAACCGGGAAGGGGGGGGGGGGGGGGGGAAACCGAGGGTCGCAGGCGATATCGATCGGTAAAAAATTTATAGCATCTTTTTGAAGGTTTCCTTCGCAGTGTGCTCGTGATATGCGCTGTAAGTGTGCCGCGGCCGGATGATGGCGAAGAAACTAAATACTATTCGCCTTTGGAAATGCTTGCTGTTACTCGATTCAATGTTGGGCCTTGTGGGCTTCTTTAACATTTCGTTTCTTGGCGTTGAATTTAACGCTTCTTTTTTGTTTCTTCTTTTGCTCCGCAGGATAACATCGATCGATTCTTATCAATGGAATTTTGAGACAGAATAATTGGGTAAGTATCAATCGATAAAATACTTCTTAGTATAATATAGGTCCTTATAATTTTATCTAAACGCATTTTGTTTGACGATTCTCTACAATCTTACAATTTTAAACAGATTTGTAAGAGTTTCAACTGTCCGTAAGTTGCCAAAAAAAAAAATATGTTTCAACATGATAAAAATTTCAAGAAAAAAAATTTTGAAATGAAAAAATCTTTGAAATAGAAAATCGTGTACGCTCGTGCTAGGAATATCATTCCCAAAACAGACTTCTTCGCCTAGGCAATGTGTTTGTTTCATAATTTTTTTTTTAAACCCACTCGTCACCGTACTGGCGAAACTAAGTAATCCGCTACCGAAAATTATCAAGCTCTCTCCGCCGTGTGTTGTGTGCCATAAATTTAATCTGTTTATCAACCCCCATACCATACCGTCGGCCGCTGCTGGGTCACCCGTCCCCAGCGTCTTCAAACGCAAATCTATACAGCAAGTGAACCATTTGCGAAAATAAACCTTCGTTGCAATATCCGCTCCTCGCCATGTTTTAGTGCATTCGCGCGTGGTGTGAAAACCTCCCGAATAGATTTGCCACGTCTTTCCGGGCGGTCATTAGAATCGAGGTGTGTTTAATCGCCTCTCCCCACCCCGTTGCTGGTGTTGGTGGAGCCGCCTGTGACACTGTTTGATGTAGCTGGCGTTGTCGTTGTAATGATAGCGCAACCGAAATAGTAATGATAATAGAATCCCTTTGCGAAACAGAAGAGAGAAAAAAAAACCTCGCAAATGGACACACACCGGTTTCGCGATTTTGAAAGTGCGGCGGTGTTGCACCACTACACCACTATGCATATACGCCTCTACTTCTTGAGAAAGAGAGAGGATAGGGCCTTGAACATTTCATGCAGCGAAATCTTCGTTTCTAATCACATCAATGTGATGTTTTATTTACGTTGTTTTTTTTTGCAAATGAACCATTTTCTTCTTATCGCCAAAGGCGTTCTCGTAAAAAGAAAGGGGGAGGGGGAGGTGCCCGGTCATGTGTTGCACCCTGATCCTTCTCCTCTGTGCATCGCCTAGTGCCTCCCGTACACACAAACAAACACACCGCACATACATAGTTAGCAGGGAAGGTCATATTTTCTTGTTTTCTAGAGAAGCTGTTACTAACCGGTTAGAAATAAGTGCGTGGCAAGAACAAGCTTCCCGAGCTTCCTCCACCAACAATAGTGTTCTACTAACACAGCTAAATAAACACGAGCCCAAAAAAAAAATGAAAACGGTTTTTGGAGAGAGTGTTGTTAAAAAAAAACCAAACTGCCTCATTTCTGTCTTCATCGCCGGGAAGAATCGTTTGGGCTTCAGGCAAAGAAAGATGCTTGTCGCCGGTCGTATCGCGTTTTGACGAACTTTGGTTGCAAATTTGATGAGACAATAAAGAAAAAGGCAATAGAATTGCAACTGGCCTTCGGTGTTCGCTGATCGAACTTATCTTATCTTTGGCCTCGTTTCCACCGTAAAGAAGGTTCTGCACATGAATGCAAACTTATGAATCTGTTAAGTAATAAGTCGGCATCATACAATTTGTCTCATCGTCTTTTGCGACATAAACTAAACTAACGGTTAAAGCTTACAGTAGGGAAAATATATCTATATTTAGATCTGTGTTTTTCTTCTGTTGATGAGAAGTATTATTTTCTCTGTTTTTCATGTTGAATTGAGCAAAAGGCAAATAAGAACACGGATGATGTTTATCAAACTTCATCATGGTACCAATCTACTGCCATTAGCTTATCATAATAACAAAGGTTTTAAATTTCATATCAACCAACGCACTAGGAGAGTGAGAAGAGAATGTTTATAGCATCGATAAAGAAGATTGGAGAATATGCTTACAGAGTTACCACATTTAATTATTAAAAAAAACTACAACAAGCCCGGGGTAAAGTGTAATAAACGGTAAGTCATTAAATTCAAAGAAATACGATTCAATTTGGGACTATCATTTTTATGTCAAGCAGTGTAGGATGAACACTAAATGTTATTCATGTCCTTATGGAGCAAGGCAATGGATCTTTTGCTTCGTACTGGGGTTTCGGATGGAGCTGTTATCGCATAAGGTGTAAAGCGTTTGACTTCCAAATTGTTTCTGTTAATTCATTTGTCACTTGCACTTTACAATTCATTTTAGTTCATTATTAGTTCGCTGTTTATATCCTAAGCTTGAGTACTAATTCTGTACTAATTACCAATCCAACACTTTGCTTCTGTTTGAATGTAAGTTCCAAAACTAATAAAATATGGTTATAAAATGAAATAGAGTTCATAAAAGCCTGTGTATGCGCTGTTGTTTTCCCACAATTGCCTGAATCTCGTCGTTCTGTTGATTAGTTGGAGCTCATGGGACCCAAAAGGTCACCATAGAAACGCGAGCAAGCAGGAGCTACTTTGGCAGGGGTTGAATGTTGGTGGTAGCGTGGAAGGATGGTTCCTGCGAGCAACGGCCGAACACTTCACATCAGCATATCCTTGTTTATTTCACCGTCGCCAAGCATCCTTTCCCCGTTCGGGTTCACTTCTTCGGCAGCATCCCGTATTTCTGCACCATACAAAGCTCCGGTGCTCCATACATCTTACCCTCGGTGTGAACTTCTCGCGGCTGTTTCGCGCGGGCGCTTTTTGAACGTGAAGTCATTAGAGATGGTAATCATACATCATCGAATTGATGTGTCGGGCAGGGTGAGCATTTTATTTTTATTTTTTACAAGAGGAAACAACTTGAAAGGCAAACATAAGCACTTGCCTAAATATGTGTGTGCGCGCACATCTGCGCACGTTTAGTTTAGTTACTTAACATTAACGGTCTGCGGCAGGAGGGTGGGACAAAGTGCACGAGCGGGCAGCAGGGGAACGGCAGCCCCAGCCTTCGCGCTTTACCCCCATTTCATACTCACCACCACCACCACCACCACCACCAGCCGTCAGCATCCCCCATCCGTCGTGTGGCACTGTTTTTAGTACCAAAGGGTGCCCTTTTTTTTCGCGAGATATTACAGCAATTTTATTGCCATATCAAACATAGCTTGGTAGAAACGGGCGGAGTGAAAGAGGGTGGGAGAGGGGGGGGGGGGGAATGGTGTAGAGTGAGGATGGTAGCATTAAAAAGGCGAAGGAAAACACCTCCTTTTTCAGTAGTCGTGGCATAGAAAAAAAAAAAAAAACGGGAATGGGAAATAATAACAAAAGTAAAAAAAGAGGTCCTGAGTATATATACTCCTCCCAGCCCGCACTCGCGCTTGTACCCCTCTTTGGCGCCTCCTCTCTCCCCCCCCCCCTGCCTCTCTCTTCGTCACGTTAGTTCGCAGCATCGTTTCGTCATAATATCATACCCTTGGGTGGCTTTCGCGATGGTTCCCACTTCCCCTCGCGAACAAACGGGGGAAACGGTTAGCCCGGGGGGGGGGGGGGGTAGATTGTTGCTCACAAGGGGTAAGAAATATAAAACTGCTATATTGCCCCGCGCTATGCTGCCTCGCGCTACTATGGCTTAGAAGCCATAACATAATGCAGTATCAGCAGCGGCGCGGCAAGCTAAACAAAACGAAAAAAAAAAGAAAAAAAAACACCACCATCCCCAGAAATGGTTGGGAGGGCTCTTGGTGAACGGGGGGAGCAGTGAACCTGAGCGAAAAGGGGTGGTGGTACGTGGTGTGCATCGGATGGGAAGCTGGGAGTTATTTGCTCGCTGAAAAATATATTCCCTTGAAAAATATTAAATTGTAGGTAAGAGCGTGTTCCGTAGCACACAGATGCACACACGTGCGCACCCATAAAAGGAAAAACTAGAAAAATCTCAAGTAAGCCTGGTTGATTTCCTCCACCCTCCCCATCCCCCCACACCCATCCTGTTTTATGTTTGTTGCTCGCTGCTGCAAACCCTCAGCTCGTTACTGTATTGCCCCATTTTGTGATGGTAGGCTCCGGAATCCTTGCCAGCAAAGTTTCCCCCCACTTTTAAGCGGGTGTGCGGGGAGGGGGGGGGGGTGGGAGATATTGCTATTGGGTAAGAAAACACGAGAAGGTCGTAAAAGTACGAAGGGAAAACGCGAGCGCGTTCGCGGCTGAAGATAAAAAATAATATAAAATAAAATAAAATCGACAATTCTCTAACCCCAATGGTGGGGAGGAGGTACTGGGCGGGGGGTGGCTGTGGATTGTTGAATGGGTTGGGTGGGTTGCAGGATGGTTGCGGAATGTGGCTGTGCCTTAGTCGAGTTGAGCAAGCCGGGAAGCTGCCGCGCTATACTTTACTTCTGTGCATCCCAAAAGCGGGAGCTAAAATTTGGATGCGCACAAAAGGAGGATAAAAACAAGTGAAGTAAAAACCGCACACACACACGCAAAACACAGAAACAACTAAACCGAAGCAACATATCCTTACAACTTCAACGCGCGGCCGCTGGGGTGGGGAATGATGGTCGTTGCTTCTTCTTGCGCCATTACCACTACTACTATCGCGATCACTACTAGGACTGTTTCACCGTCCTAAGCCTGTTTCGTCGCGTTTTTCAATCTAAAAAGGAAAGAAAGAAAAGAAGAAAATCGGAACAGCCTTCCCCGCGCCCGAAGCACATCTTATCATTGCGCTCGCGGTTCGCTTCTAGTTCGCTAGAAGGAAAAATTGACGGTGACGAGGGGCGAAGCAGGGCAGAACAAGCGAACGAGAAAGAGAGGGGGGGGGGGGGGGGCAATGCAGAAACCATCTCCAAAGAAGGGATAGGGGAAAAGCTGGCTGGCTGGCTGGGGGGATGGGGGCAGAAAAACTGTAAAAATGCTTCCTTTTTATGTATCGAACATATATAAAAGTGGAGCATAAAAAATCGCTGAGAAAATAACAATATCTGTAGTCACCTTCCGCTCCAGCAGCATCCCATGGATATCGCGAGGGGTGGTGGGAGGGGGAGGGGAGGGAGGGTAACGGAAATGCGGCTGCGACATAGGCGCGCGCGGTGTTAGAAAATAATAACGAGCCCTAATACTCATGCATTAACTACGTCGACGGTCCTTACTTCTGCTGGGTTGATGTGTTTTTTTTGTGTGCGTGTGTTGTTGCTCCCTTCTCCACGTCTTGCTTCTCTTTCGCTTCCGTTGGGGTCTGCGTTGTACCCTGGGTTCTTCCGTTTCCGCTCCGTTGTTCTATCTCGCTCGCCCTCATTCTCTCTCTCTCTTTCTCCCTCTCTCTATCTCTCGCTCCAGCTCGCTATTAAATCTCTCTTTTACTGCTCCTTCTCGCGTCGTTACTGCGGTCCACGGAACTTTTTTGCCGTTATTTTTCTTTTATTCGTTTCATTTTATGCTACTATAACATGTTCTCAGCAGTTTAAATTTCTTGTCGGGGGGTTTTTTTTTCTTCTCCTTTCTACATCGTCCTCTTCCGTCCCGCTCGCACACAGGTGTAGCGCTATAGTTGCCTCTCCGTTCGTTTCTATTTGGTGTGTATAGTTACTTTTCTGGTCGTTTTTTTTTTGTTTTCCTTCCATCTCTTTTTTTCTCCGCTCGCGATCTCTCGATCTGGGATTACGTGTTTTGCAAGGATAGCTCCGTCTATGATTCTTGGTTTTTTTTTATTTTAAATTTTTCCTCAACACGCACGTTTTGTCTCTCATCCGGACGGGTGTGTGTACACGGGTGGCGGGGTCGTTAGTTCTAAGCGCAGATTTGAGTGCTCGTGTCGAATGTGTGTGCGTGCGCGTGTGTGGGTGAGTAAGCGAGATGCAAGGACAGGTCCGCGGCAAAAAATAAGGTACAAAAGGTGGGGGAGGAAAAACCTCCTTTGTGAAAAAGAAGGAGTACAGCAAAAGGGATGCTGTTGCTCTGCCTTCGCCCCCGTTGCGCTGATATGTTGGCGTTGTTCCTTTTGTACTCGAGTGTTTCCCGCATTCAATGCTGGCTAGGGATAGGCGGGAAGCGCAACGTGAAGTTAACTTCCAGCTAAACACGCACTTTGTATTACAATAGGAGCAAACGGGTTATGGGAGGTAGATGGGGGCGGTGCGAAGGGTGCTTTATGAAGTGGGAAGGAAGGCAGGACAGGACCAACAACAACAAAAAAAGTGTACACCGAACTCACCTTCAATGACACACGCAAGCAGGCGGGAGGATGTATTGGGAGAGTTTTCCAAATGAAAAGTGTTTGGATGGAAAACGTTCCGCCGGGGTGAGATGGGAGTGGTAAAAAATGAAAACCGTTGGGGGTGGTAATGAGGTTGAAGGTAAAAAAAAAAGGTGTGGAAGAGTAGAAACAAAAGGGAAATATTCATCCATCTGTTCATCCATTCAGCCGTTCTATTCTATGAACATTTACAATGCGTTCGCTCCTTTAGTTTTGCATTACTGTGGCAAATCCTGTTAAACCCTTTGGTAGCAGGTGTTTTTTTTCCATTTTTTAAGATTTTTTTTTTGAATAATCTATAAAAATTTCCTGCGTTGTTTGAGATCTCTGGATGTCCTTAAGCTTTTTAAATAAATTTCATTTCATGGAAAACATTAGCAAATTATGTATTTATTTTAAAATGCATCTGAACCCATGATAAATATGTTTTTATTCAAATAAGTAATTTCGTTAATTGATCGATTGAAACTACGATTTGCACCGAAGGGTGTGTGGTTCATTGGTTGGATGCATCGATGGTCCCTCAACTCCGTGACAAACTCTTAACGCTAACGCAGACACTTGTCCGTGTGTTCCTGCACGGCCGATTTCTCTCCTGCATCTGCATACAAATTCACCAGTCGTATCTCCCACCACCGGCTGCAGAATAGAAGCATCTCCGCCAAAGTTTACCAAAGGAGGGGGAAAACGACCGGAGAAGATAGAGCGAACAAAATATGAAGAAGAAGGGAAAAAAAACACATCCGCAGTAACGCAGCAAATCGTCGTGTAACCCTTCGTTTCACTTTATGCTCCTTGGCAGCACAAGGGTCCGACGACGGAATGCCTGGTTCGGAAGCCGGCCAACCGTCGCTTTCCCGCTTTCCCGAACCGGACCATCTTCGCTCGACGAAGCTCAATTGACACCCGATTCGCTTTATCGTTTATATGCCTTGACTGTCCGACCCATATCTGTTTGGTTGAGCTCGTGACTTCATTTACCGTCTAGGAATGGACGGGGAAAGCCGCCAAGAACGTAACTGCGTCTGGAGGAACATGTTTTCAGTGCGCTACGGAGTCTTACGGATTTTTGAATGAAAGAAGTTAATCTTATAAAGAAAAGGAACGACTTGCCTTATAATGTTATGTTTAGGAATTATGATTAATCAAGAGAATTCAATTATTTTCCAATTCCATTCCAATTCCAATGGAAAACTAAAAATATAAAACATGGTGCCTTTTCATCATACAATTTTCGCGTTCTCATAACTACTGACATCCTCGCTTGTCGGCCGTGATTTTTAATGTTCCAACAAACACTGTTGCACAAAAGCATGCACACAGGCATGGGCGAATATACATAGAAAAGCGTTCGACTCCCGGCGTTTTAGATGCTATTGTTTTCTCATTTTTTTTCGCATCGAAACGCGGGGCAGGGAATTGCCTGGGAAGCAAGAGGAGTCTCCAACAACAACTACCCCTATAAAATATGGATTTAAACAAAAAGAAAACGTAAAAAAAAAAAACATGAAGTACCAATACCGGAGCCTGCCAGGCGATGCTTAGAGCAGGTTCGCTCTTTTGGGTACATTATTTGCTCAAAACCAGCATAATATCCTTGCAGTCGCGAACGCCACGCTCCACTCCACCACCCAGCATATCTTTCCATCCGCCTCCGGTTGGCGGAGTCCAGTTTCGTCGGTTTTCGTTACTGCTAATGCTGCCGCCGCTGATGTAGCTCCTTGCACTCGTGTCCCTTTTTATGTGGTAGTTACATGACTGACTGGCTGACTTCGCTCCCCCCCCCCCCCCCCCCCGAAGGGTGGGGGGGGGGGGGGGTGTCTCTGGGTGAGTTGTTCGTGCTCGTCGGAAAGGAATAGGTGGGAAGGGAGTTTTTTTCCTCACCGAATCCGTTTTGTTTGGCATCCTTGCGTGGCAGGCCGAGTTCTCTCTGTTTACTCTCCAGTGTCTTGTTCTCTCGGCACCACGCGCGTTGCTGCTGCCCATTTCGCGCTTCACAGTTTGCGCCGCTTTCCATCTTCATCGCGAAGTTGAGAAGTCACATTTCAACCCATCGCTAGTATCGCCTCGCACGGTTTTGCCGTCTGCAGGAGTTCCGTTTGGCTGTAAGGTGAAAAAAAAAATTGGAGCAAACTTCACCACGATTCGGTGCGTCTTTTCCCATATCGCGAAAGAACACGCGTCTCGTTTTTGGTCATAATTTTGCTCCCATTTCACTCGTGTTCGAGATTTCCTCCGTTTCCGCCTCTTCTAAACCCTTTTTCTCGTCGTACTACTTTTGTCAACTATTGACTTCCTTTGCTTCACTCGTTTCCCCGTTGTAAAACAAATGCGCGAGGGGGGTCGAGGGTGTGCTGGGAGGAAGGATGGGTGAATTGTAGGGTTAGTGTGTGTTAGACATTTTTTACTATTTTTATTTCCATTCTTCCCCCCCTCAACACTTCCCCCAACCGTTGCTGCAATGTGTGCTACCTGGCAACTTCCTTTTTTTTCGGTTGGTGCAATTTTTTTGTTCGTCCTTTTGGTTCGCTTCTCTTTTCCAAACTCCTCCTTGCCAGCGCATCGTCTCGTTACCAGCAGAAGCAGCAGCAGCAGCATCCCCTACTAACACTAAATCCCTAAGCAATGCTCAAAACGCCGCAATGAGCTAGATAAAGAGAACAGAATGACACTGGCGGGGGGAGGGAATGAGACAGAGCAAATGCCCCGAGGGCCGAGAGAAGCGCGAAAACGAGATGGATGTCGGCGGCCCACTTTCAACCGACTCCCACCTTCCCTAGCCCCCCCCCTCACAAACGCCTGACTGCCGGTGCCCATTTTTATATTTTAGCGAATTTTGTATTTGTGCGACATTTTCCCTTTTAACCGTCTCTCATATTTGTATTTATTTTTATTTTGCCGAGGCAGAAAATAGTGCTAGGGGGGGGGGGGGGGGGAGGAAGGGATGCTGTGGAGACAACTTTCGTACGACTGAAATGGTATTAGTGATGGGCTATAATGGATTTTCGGCGGTTGCGTCGTCCTCGTTCGTCGCGTACCAGTCGCGGTCTGTGATCGTCGTCGTCGTCGTCGTTGTCGTCGTCGATATGGATGGTGTATCGTAAAGGCGAAGTTGTTAGAAGCGAATGGCGTACTTTGGATGATGGTGGACCAGGTGGTGGTGGGGTGGGCTCCCGAGGGGGAGCTCATGAAGGGGGATGGGAAAGATGTTTAGGACGGTTAAAAAAATGGAATGGAATAGAGATTTGAATCCGCGGTTGCTGCTACTGTTCCTCGGCGGGAGGGCGAACCGGGCAGGCAGACAGGAAGGAGTAGTAGTAGTAGTAGTGTAGTATTAGTATAAGTGGGCTGTGGATGTAAAAAGTAAACCCACAAAACGGACGCGCGCGCTCTCTTACATTAAAAATGTGTTCTGCTCTAGGCGACACGAGTGGCAAACGGATGGACGAGGGGGGAACGAAGGCCGGGAAGATGGGGAAAAGGACGACGAACATCGGTGGCAGCAAGAGGCAGCATCCTGGGCTCCGGAGATGGAAGGATGCGGTTTTAAAATGAAATACAGTTAGATTCATTTTCATGTTCAGTTGACATTCGACATTTGAAATTATTGTTTGCAAAACTATTATATTTTCATTAATAATTAATCGAATTGTATCTTTAAAAAGCTCCACTTTCAATTTGAGTGTTTTATTTCAAAATTGTTAAAGATTCCCATGAACGGTTTGCTAAGAAATATATTTATACAATAAAGGACTTTATTTCGAATTTAGATTTCGATTTTGCGATTTTTGTTTTGTTTATAAATAATATTAATATTGAATATAAAAGTTTTCTTATTGCTGCTTCGGAAAGGAACTATCCGGCATGAGAATGCCTCCAAGATGTTTTAAAGCAAATGAAAATTAAATGTTCGTTGGTTTGCCTGACAGTAACGCAAGATAAGATGTCGCCAAAATCCGGTACCGCACTGTAGCCGGAAAAATCGGAAAGTAAAAGAAGCTGAATTTTTTCGTCAGTTTCTGGTGCGCGATTTTTTCTTCCTACTACCCCCCCCCCCCCCCCCCCCCCACAAAACGTCACGCGGAGCGAGCGCACTTCCCGGCGTCGAAGTCATCGTGCTTGGTGCTCTGTGTTTTCCGCCGTTTTTCCCACCCACCCGGGTACACACACACACGTCCACCAACACCACCTGACTCGTACATCCCTTCCCGGCGACTTACAAGAACGATCCACACATACACACACACACTGACACACTGCGTTTGCCGGCTCTCGATTTTTCCCCCACGTCTCTCTTTCGCTTCGGCGGTGGCGATCCGGGTGGTATCCTTACGAGTTTTCCTCCGGCTTGCCGCGCCCGCCCCCCTCTCGGCCGTCGTTCGCATTCTCGCTCGCGCATTTTCTTTCTTTCTTTCTTTTTTTTTTTTTTGTTTGGTCACCCTTGAGTTTACTCTCAGTATTTTTTTTTTATCTCGCGCGCGCTCTCTTTTTTCCACCGATTTTTAACTGCGCTCTCCGCAGCATCTTCGTCGTTTCGGTGGTGGTGGGATGGTGCGGCTTTGGGTCCGCGAGATACGAGATGACGGAGGTGAGGCGGGGGGGGGGGGGGGGGGGCGGGAGTAGCAGCGATTTTTCTGCTGCTTCTGACGGCTGCTTCCCGTACGGCGATCGCGGGGACGGAAGAAAAATGCGCTCGCGTTTGTGTGTGTGTGCGTGCGCGGGGATTGGAAGAGTTTGGCCCGCTCTCGCTCTCGCACACGCGCACACACACACACAAACACCGCGTTTTCCACGCTTTTCTCTGTCGCACCGCTTCGCGGCGTTATTCTTTTCTATTCCCGCGAGTATATAATGGCGTGTTTTAGTGTGTTTGACCGAAGGGGTGGCGGGGAGCGGGCGCAGGCTGGAAGAGTGGGAGGCCTGCGGTTGGGTGGAAGGAATGCCCGAAGATGCCCTGCTGATGTGTACCCGGCGCAACAACCGAGGCTCTCGGAACGACCCGAAGTAATAATAATGGTTATATATATAAGGAAAAACAACATATCATTACATAGAATTTTCCCATTTTTTCTTTCCTTCACCCCATCTGGGTTTGCGTTGCGGCGCTCTCCCGACCGGGGCTCGGGCGGAATAGAAAGAAAATTAGTGCAGCAAATCAGCAAAATATCTCAAACCGCCAAACTAATAGCACACGGGAAACGGACGCGGACCGACCGACCGAGCCGAGATCCGAGATCGCCGACGACGGAGCGTACCCGGGTTTTTCTTTCGCTGTTTTCCTCGAGGCGACGTCCGGGATCAAGACGACGTCTCGTCGACGTGATTGCGTGTTTTATATTTTCCTCGCACTAGCGCCGCCGGACCGTCCGGTCGTAGTTGTCCGTAAGTTAGTTTGTGCAAATTTCCGCAACCGTTGCTCGTGCGTTGTTGTGCGTTCTTTATTGTTTTTTTTTTTGCTTTCTGGTGCGCTTTCCTTTCATCTCTCAGCTGGCCATCGGGGAAGGAATGGTGGAATAGATATTTCGCGGCGGATCGAATTTTCCCCGGCGTGTGAACGAATGATGAGCGCAGAGTCGTCTTTTCCGTTGGTGCGTGCGTGAAACGTTTCACTTTCAACGGAGCTAGTTTGGCTCGGTGAAGGTTTTTTGCTTCGATTTCCGGCCGGAGTAGAATCGGTCTGTGCTTGCCGCGCCTCTGGAGGGAAAGAATTTAAAAAAAAAACTACCTAGCACTCGTGATTTTGTCCCGTGGAACAAGTGCAAGTGGTGTGGGAGTTTTCCTTTTCCGACAGGTGTTTGCAAGCAGCAACCCAGTGTCGTCGACGTCTCGGCACATGGCCCATCGGTGGTTCTGGCTGGTGTGGATGCAGCTAGTTTTTCTGTAGGCGTGCGTCACGCTGTGTTGTGATTGTTTTTTCTTTCCGCGTTCGCTTTGATCGTGAAGTTTTCCCGTGCACTGTACTGCTTGCCTAGCAGCAACCGCCGGGACCGCCGAATGAGTGTGAATCGTTTACGTTATGCAGAACCTAGCCCAGTTGTTGCTCTGGGTGCGCCTGAATGTGTGTTCCCCTCCGAAACGGGGGAAGATTGCGATTTGTTTGAAGCATTCTACATGATCCATGTGTTCTTCGGTAGTGTTCAGTAGTTCTTCGAATGTGTTGCTGTGTAATGCGAAGCGTAGTTTATTGTACGGGCATTGCCATCGGGCAGTTGAAGGGAAACATCGTTGGTGTGCCGCTTTTCCTCGAAAAAAAATTTACCTTCAAAGTGCAGCCCTCACCTGCGTGAGGCAAGAGTAATGTTTGTGCTGTAAAATTTAAAGACCACACCGCGATCAAATAAGTGATTAATAATCTTTACGGAAGATGTGATGATTTGCAAGTGAAATGTACATTACGGAAAGTGGGCCGGTTGAAAAATTCTTTCAATTAAATTCGTGGAAAATGTTTAATTGATTCGAATTGGTGAAAAATGGATCATAAAATATGTCCCACTTACTCAACGAATTGATTTTTTTTTCTATTTTTCAAACAAGAACAATTCAATCAAACATCAATAATCAGTTATCGAACATTCACAATGTCCATCAAGTGTACGCCTGGTCGTTCACTCCCGGTTGGCTAAAGCGAGCAAGAATTTTGAAGTGATGAAGCAAACAAGATCCTAAAAAGTTTTTTCGAGGGATGATTTGGAAAAAAACCAAACATTTCTTTACTTCCCCGATTGTGGAGGCAAGATATAACGATTCTTTTTTTTTTTTTTTGTCTCTCAGTTATAACAGCACAAAACGGTGGCCAATTGCAATGAAACTCACGTTATCTACCTCTAATTGCACCACAATTTATGGCGAGCTAGCTGTTGGTAAAACACAACAAATCCATGCTCTATCATCCGAATGGTACAGACTGTTTCATCGCGTCGTTTTTTGCTGGCTTGGACTGGTTGAATCTGATCTCTAAAAATCGAAAGTTAAGGTGGTTTTCATTCGTGTGGATCTGTTGCTTATCATGGACCCAGCAACCCTGCTCCTCTTCGTGGCCGTGCTAGTGAAGGTTTCATTTTATTTGGTGCATCCATCGGTGTATGTAACGCTTGCATACACGCGAACGCACATTCGCTGCAGCCTTTTAGCAACACGACAAATCGGTCGCTGTTCGCATGCTGGATAGTTGATTTTTGCAGTAGCCGGTTTGATTGTGTGGGCAAAATGGTTGACGCATCTGGCCACCTGATGAACCGAAAGTAGTAAAGCGTCCATGAAAACTTGTTTGTTAGTTGCTGTTTTTTTTGCCTCGCCAAATTCCCGCGAACGCTTCAAGGACTTTTTGTGTGATGTATTTTTATTCTTTTAATATCGTGCTGCAGTTTGAAAGGCATGAGTCCATCCAGTGTTCGCTACACCTTTGGTTTTTTATCCAATCGAAGTAAAATCCGAAGTTTTTTTTTTTGGTTTTTTGGTATCAACCAATAATACTGATTCAACCGCTTGCTGTTTGGTGTTCGTTTGATCCAGTTTCTTCGGGCTTCGATTGATGGGAAACAAGCATAGTTGTTAAACCACATTCTATATTTGCTGAACTAGATTTGTGGGTTTGCAATTAATTGACTTGTTTTTTTTTCTTTCTTTCCAATGGAAAGTGCGTGATCATATGTCTCCCGTTTGGTGTGCAAAATCCGTTGGTATGATTTTCCCGAAAAATCTCCTCACGGGGGCCTTGCCATCGCCATCGCCGGGAATCGACATTGCCATCCCCTGCATAGATTTTTTGCTTTTCTCTTGCCCGCACCGCACGGTTCAAGTGTTCGGGATCGCACAAACCAACCGCAACCGCCGTACAAAAATGTTCAAAAATTTGCGACTTCTTCTTCGGGCAAGTTTTGTTTTTCGCCAACCAACCTACCTGCCGCCCGCCTGCCTCTCGTTTCCTTTGGAGGCCACCACCAGAACGCATACATTCCCCGCGAGCCATTTTATTAGCGCGGGTTGGCTGACTTTGCTGTTTCGGGTTCGAAGTAGTCGTGGTGGTGGTGGTGGTGATTACGGCGGACGGACTAGACCGACTAGAGCGCTAGTTCTTCGCCCCCAGTCGCTGTTGGAGATGATGAGATGGCAGCAGTGTGTAGTGGCAGGCCGTTTCGCCGGTCTGTTTCGGTCCCCAATCTCTTCTGTTCTGTTTGTCTTCGTTCAGTTTGTGTCTGTTAATCACTCCATTTTTTCTTTAATTTGCAATACACCCTTACTGGTCACGGGCACGACAGGACACGGCTTTTTGTTTTTTACTCGCCCCTATTGCGCTCTCGTTTTCTTTTCTTCCCGGGTGAATAGGAAAAATAGCCTGTGTTTACCAACAAAAGGGGATGGTCGCGGGGTGGCAATAGGGTTTTGGGCGGGAGAGGGGAGGGTGAGCACAGATGCTACTCGAAGAAACGGGTCGAAGCAGGTGCCGAAAAAGGGGGCCGGGGGGTAAGGTGGCCCGAAATACAAACCGAACCTACATTGATAACAGCGCCAAAATAGTGAGCAATGAAAATAAAGGCCCCACTTTATTATCTCGCCCGAGGGAGGAGGAGGAAGGAGGGAGGAGGGAGGAGCGCTCACTGTTCCGAGAGCTTCCCCGAAGTTGGGTTTTTTTGGCGAACGCGGCTTTAGTGTCGGTTGCGCACGTAACCGGGCCTGTTGGTTCTGCAAACGTCGTGTCCGTCGTCGTCGCAGCTGACCCCGGGCCGAGGAAACGTTTCTTTTGCGCCCGTGAAAGTGAAAACCCGAGATGCAGTCTGAGGAGGGCCTAAGTGAAAATCGTTCTTGTGTAAAGCAACCAGAACTTCCCGTCGGTCAAAACGAAACCGGCCGAATAGTCTTAGAGGCTCTTGGTTCTCCAGTGCCATCTCCTTCTGGAAGTTGTACGTTCGTGAAGGAAGTTACAATGAAACTCCAATAGAGGTGCATCGCTGGGACCGTGTTTCACTATCGAAACCACGGCTATCTGGCCAGGGTCGGTCCGTAGGGTCGCAAATGGCAATCGACAATTTGGCAACGCTCGTTATCGTTATCGCGGTGCGGTTTAGGTTTTTGCAATCGTTTCCGATCCAACCTTCTGCTGTCCGATTGGGAGCAGCCAAAGCGTGCACAAGTTTTATCAAGTAGAACATGACAAAATAAAATGAAAATGGAAAGAAAAACCTTTGTGGAGGATAACTGCCCAGAAAAAAAAAATTAAGTTGTGCAAATTTGATTGTATCGCTGATCGATTAGCCGTAAAATGTTAAAGACTGTTCTCTATAGTTTTTGTTCTTTTTGAGTGGATTTTACGGTGTTCTAGCCCATCGGGTACGGGCAGGGGCAGCAAGTGCTAGTGACATCGACCTCAGTTTGTCAATGAATCAACCATTTTCTTTCCTCCACCCCTGTTATTTAGTTATATCTCCGCAAGCAAAGGCAAAACAGAACCTCAGGTGCATTGAATCGTAAGTGATTGATGGTGAAGCTAACGGTAGTGAAACAGGGCAGCTCAATTGAAAGTGCAAAGTGGAAAAAGAAGGCAGCAACACAGCAAGTGAAAATCTCCACCAGCAGTTGTTGTGGAAAACCATTTCCTCGAAAATCGACGGCGAAAAATATTACTTGCCAAAGTAAAGTGGTGCAGGCTGACGTAACTTGTCTGCTGCGAGGTGGAAAATCTGCAACAACAAGTGTTTCCTCCGCGGGGAGATCATATCAGCAACGCATAGTTATATTTTATGTGTGACAATCTGCTCTTGATTGTGTCAAAGAAAAGGAAAAATGCATTGAAATAGTTAGAACAACGTTTTCGCGCTGCACTGCACGGTCGGTGCAAGTGGGTGGCTGCAGGCAGGTGCATTGCAATCGCTTTCCCGCTCGCTCTCTCTCTCTCTTGCATTCCTTCGTGCTGGAAGGGGTGGTGTGGTGGTGGGTGTCGTGTCTCGCGGTGCGCCCAATTCGGAAACAAAGTATGCGTAGTGATGGGCCACTGCTGTGGGTGACTGGTGAAAAGTCGTCGGTGGGACGGATTCTCGTGCCAGCGCCGCGGAAGGATAGCGGGGAGCGAGTTGCTGCTGTGCTGTGTGTGCGCCACCCCCCCGTCCGGGCTGCTGTGTGCGTGAGCTTCTGTTCGACGTCGCGAGGGGAAATTACCACCGGTCAAGATTAACTCACCTAATCGGCGTGCAGATCAAACGGCGAAAATAGAAGCGTCCCCGGCGTGTAACGTGTTCGAAGGATTATTGTTTGGAAAAGAAAACACGAGAAAATAAACAAACCAAATGGCGAGCTAAGGGTGCACACACTCACACGCACTTTCCACGCGAGAAGCAGTCGAGGCGTTAGAAGAGGTACACACATGGTTAATCTTGATGGTTGTTTCTAATAGTTAGTTTCCTACACAATTTTAAAATAATCATATTTTATAAATAAACACGATGTCCAACTTCCTTGTACTGGCATATACCGTTCCGTTGGGTGTTCCAAAAAATGAAACGACTCTTGGCTTCTTCATCAAAATAGTGATAGAGTTTCATTATGGAAGCCCAAATTAATAACTAGAAGGTCGACAAATTCAACCAAAATAACTATTTTTAAACCGTCCAACTGAACCTGAAAATTACGAATGGATGGCTAAACTCGAGAACATCCTTTTCTGTTTAAAATGTTAAAAAATCCATGATGGCCTGGATTCGAATCCAAGACCGCTACAGGTTGGCTTGACCAAATGACAGTCGTTATGGCAAGTAGAAGAAGAAGTAGATTAACAGAGTTTCGGGAGACCAAAAGTGTTCGAGAGAGCTAAGTAAACAACGTTAAATGCAGCCAGAATTGAATCGTATCGAAACAGAACCAACCAGTGTACTGCCAGTGCAGAAAGCCATTTTATGCAGATTCTGCAAAGGCGTTCCACATGACCATAGCCACAAACGCATCATCTCATTTGCAAGGATTGCAAACAAATGGCTGGTTTATGGTATTTGCATTTTTTTAAATACCTAACCTTATTGTCCGGACCTTGAACCATCCGACTGCCGTCTTTTCAGAATAATGGCTGCATCTTTGGCTTGTCTTGAAAATAGGATCTTTGCCTCCCCCCTCTTTACATCTGAAAAGTTGGACGAAAAAGTTTATAGCCTGGTATTTGTATTCCTAATTACCAAACCATTGGGGTGTTAAGGAATGTTGTTCCTAAAGGCTGAAATTGTAGAGGAAGTTTTGATTAGGTGACAAACTAATCCGGAAGATGAAGAGTAAAAGAAATAGAAAGTGGCATTACCATATTCATCATTTAGAAAGCATGCAGGAAAACATTGTAAGGAGGCATCGGAATAAGTGGAAGAGTATAAGGTAATATATTTGCCCGCTTGGGCTATAAAACTACGATGGGATCGCATGCCAAATCGGTAAAATCTTTCTTGAAAAACCTAGTGCGTTTCGGGGGCGCGTGTCGTTTCTTGTACCCTTGCACTATAATTAGTTGCTTGTAATTTCGTTTGAAATCTAAGTTTCACGCTTCTTCGTTGCTCTGGTGTTGCACCTATCGGCGACGTGTGGCTTTTCGTTCGTTTTGATGCTGCATGTTTTTGATTGATTTTTCTATTGCGATACTGTTTTTCCATGGCTTGTCGTAGGAAAAATACCATCTCGTTGAAACGCCGTTGGAAACACCGACCCCGTACTGTTTACGCAAGTGTCCTAGCTAGAGCTAGTGTGCCTTAGTGGTGGGCCAACACTCGCTTGACGTGTTCTAATTGTGCAGATTACAAAAACAGCCACCCAAAAAATAACCCCCCCCCCTCCACCCCCCTTTAAAAGCCAGCAGAAAATCGCCAAAGTGTGTGAGTGTGGCTCAATCTAAATTTTGCACGCGTGTCGCTCCTTGGCCGAACGTCGAAAAAGAACCGGCAGGCCAGCGTTACTACTTTTGATAACGTCTGCGTCCAACTGATAGTGCGAGCGGAAAAGCTGCAAGAACGGCGGCTAAGCCCAACCCGAGCAGGAGCGAATGAAAGGTCGGAGGGGAGTTAAGGATGGGCTGGTTGCTGGGTGAAGTGGGTGGGAGGAGAGCCAGTGTTATCTTATCGATTGCACGACGCTACGGGGCGGTCTTACGCATTCCGGTCATTGAACGGATCTCATTTTGCGCGTCGCCACCGACACACCACCTTCGCCCAGGAGCTCCCAACGCAACGCAACGCTCACGTACGCAAGGGCTAGACGCACGTCCCTGCATTACCGTCCAACACGACGAACGAGCTGGTCTGGATAGATCGCTCCTCCACGTGATGCCAAACCGGGGCGAACGCGGCCGATGGCCTTGAGAAGCAGATTCTAGGTTAGATTGAATCATCTGCACCATATGGTGGCGGAGCAGACGGAGAGGTGATGTTAGAGAAGCAATGGGGAGGGTGTCATTTTTTGGGCAAAATAACATGCACACTTGTGCCGAGGACCTTGGCGAGGGAGAGATGATGAATGTCAACTAAAAACTAACAACTCTTGCTACAGAGCAAGAGCTCATACCAATCTGTAACACTTGTGCAAAGTCTATCGTTATTTGCTGAATGAAACTATTGAAGCTGTCTTTCGACTGTTGAACGTCAGCTGGTGTTATTCAGGGAGGCTTTATCTGATCTTCGATTAAGTTGATAGATTTTGAGATTCTAGGCGGTGACGGTGTAAAGTTTCGCACCTGCGCTTAAAGCAAGCTTAGACGGAAGTGTGTGCAAAGGTTGTCAAAGCAAGTTATCGGTTAGGTGAAATTAATATATTGTGCTAACGAAAGTATTTGATTATTTTTCCTTTAGACGAGCTTATGCTAGTGTCAGATAACAGAAACAAGCTTTGACAGTTATCGTATCGTAAGTCTAAGTTGCAATCAATCGTCATCGATGATCTCGTGGAATTCAGTGCAAAGTGAACGATCGGTCGATAAATTCAAATTTGTTTTCGATTAAAAAATAGGAACTGAATTCAACGATTTGAACAGATTGGTCTTACAAATAAAGACAGCAAGGTGCGATGAGTGCGCCTGGTCTTTCACGACCCCAAAAACCCAGCTGATTCCACCCGGTTGCCAACCGTTCGCGTTGCAATGCGACCCGGAGCAACTCGACCCTGGAAAAATAGCAAAACCTGAACACAAAAAGGTAAATCGCTTACTTTCTATTTCTTCTGCCATCAGCTTGCGCTGCAGTGAATGGCATACATACAAGTGTGTGTTTGTACGTGTGTATGAAGGAGCGAAACGTTTTTCGCCCGCTTTGCCGCCTTCTGCCTCTCGCTCACCACGCTGGCGTGTCTTCAGTTTTATCATCACACACATGTTGCATATCGTTCACATGAGTTCGTCTTCGCCATGGCGGTGTGGACTCCCTCCGACACTAGCGCGGACGTTTTGGGAGTTTCTCACCCATACACACACAAACACACACATACACACATACTTCCTGCACTGGACACGCGGAGCGAGGAGGGAATGGGACACCATTCTCGCTATCGTTTGTCTAGCGCTAGACCAGCGACGCGGGTCGGGTCTAGGGAATATGGAGCCCGGCGCTAGACTCCACACATGTTGGCGTGCATGACCATGACCACTACGAGCACGATAACGCTTCGCCACATGGCCGAAGGAGGCGCCCAGCCCCTCATTCGGAGCGAAGCTGTATGGCACCCGCGTCACCTGGAACAACCCACTCCCCCCTGGCCAACGGGCAGGGAGCAGAGAAAGGCTGCACTTCCTTCAACACCGTGTGTGTGTTTGTGTGTGTGTGTGTGCTTGCGGTAGGTTGAGAGAAAAAGAGAGAAGGAGAAAGAGGGGAGAAAAGTTATTTGAAGAAAAAGAAGAAAAAAAACGCAACAAATTCTCGGACTCTCGTCTCGCCATCCGAGTTTATATGCGTCGGCGTGTGAGAAAGCGAGAGAGTGCAGGTAGCTTTTGAGAGAGTTGCTGTTGTTGTTGTGGGTGGTGGGGGTAGGAGGAGGAGGAGCAGGAGGAGTCGGAGGAGTCGGTAGGTTCTCGCGTGGTCCACCAAACATGGCGCTCCGCTCTGTCTCTCCTTTCTGCTTTCCGTTGCACGTGGTTCAAGAGCAGCGAGTGGGTGGTAGATGGATGGGAGGGAGCGGGGAGGGCTGGGTAAGGTGGCTGGTGGCAAGCACTGAAAGCATGCTTTACTCCTTTTTGCACCGATCTCCACGTGGCGTGTGGAAATGCAAACCCAAACTCCCTCAGTCAGCTCAGTGTCAGCTGTTCTAGGACACGGTTCACTATTTTCCCCGCAAAACTACCCTCGGCTCTCGGGCGGGCGTACCGAGAATGGGAAAACTCCACCGGTTTCCCGTCCGGCGGGAAAAATGCAAATTGCGATAGTGATCTTTTTATGTTGCCACGCTTCCTCCCCGTTCGCGTTCGGGTGGTGCTGCCTGCCTGCTGGCCAACGTCGTCCTAGTCGTCGTCGTCGTCGTCGTCGTCTGCGTCATCGTTGTAGTCATCATCGTCATCGCCGTAGGTTCTCGCAGTCCTCGTAGTCCTCGTAGTTCTCGTGTGGTCGTCGGGCAGGTCCACCACGTGGTCTTTCGACGGGCGTACAAAAAGAAGGGAAATCGCCACCCCATCCCCCACAACGGCATCTGATGTGCTTCGATGCAACCAAGAGAACATGTGCAACGGAACACACCACACTCGACCATGTGTGCCGATGGTTTTTTTTCTTCACCACTCCCGAACTCGGTCACACACACGTGATTGCTGACGGCAACTAGTGTCTACCAACGGTCGTAGTCGTAGTCGGTGGTATTTCTCACGGAAGGGTTTGTGTTGACTAGTTTTACGGTGTGTTCTATTTTTTTTTCAAGTCTCGCTTTTCATTGCGTATGTTTGACGAATCGTTTCCTTTCGTGGAAAGGCGCACTCATGGTCGGCGGAGGGAAATGGTCTGGGGATGTTTTGATACGATACCGGCTACGGAAGTATGAATGACTTCTCCACTTGGGTTGCCGTTCTATTTTATTTTTCGTAAAAAACTATGGCTTCATAGTGTTTCCTAGAACAACTACGGTTGTAAAAGCATTGAAGGTTGTAAAAGTGGTAAAATGACGGTGAATGCGAATCGTTTTGGGGTAAATTTCCTGATGTCAATCGACGGACACGTTTACAGTTAGGTTCAGTTTTTAATTTGACAATAAAGTAAATCGTCTCTCAACACACTGTGGAGTTAGCTACAAGATGGTTTGTTTAAGCTATCATATTTCGAATCATTTTTTCTGAAAGTGTTTTGTCTGGAAACAATGGAACTGAATTTTTAATTGTTAATTTGTTGTTTGAATAAAGATTTGAGTCTCACTTTCTAATTGAATAAATCCAAGATTTTCCAACACAGCCAAGCTGATATGATTTAGCAAGAACGTTTCTTGACATATATTGACTGTTATTTTGGCTACTGTTAGAAAATTGAGAATAGTACCTTTACTCGGAATTGTCCAAACTATCTCTTTTTTCTGGACTTTGTTTGTTTTTTCGAATTTTTACGCTTCTATAATCACATTTTATTGCTCGAACTTGCGAGCAATTTCGACTTAAATCATAAATCATCCGATAACTACTGAATATTGTTTGAATTTTTTGTAATTTTTATTCATTATCTCACTTTGATGATTCACTTTTAAAACCTTTAACCGACGGTATTAATTGTTTTCAAATCGTATTAAAAAATATTTTTAATGAACTACTTTGAGCATGCTTGACAAAAAAAAAAAAAATTAAACCTCACTGTGTCTTTCATAATGGCATCTGCTTTGTCTCGACGCCTACGGACCAATTAATGTGCATCGAGAATGAACCAGCGTCTGCCTACTTCCAGCCTAGCTCACTTGGCGTTGGTCTCCGTTCATTGCGTTGGCATTTCCTTAACCTCCTCCAGCCACAGCAGTTTGACGACGGTGAACGACAATGCCTCGATGTTGTCGACGACTCGCGGGTCCTCACTACCCTTACCCCTACCCCACCACCCCTTTTTCTGCACCTTCCGTCTGCCAGTAGCAGCGAGTAATGATCCCACTTCG
This sequence comes from Anopheles atroparvus, assembly GCA_914969975.1. Classification (NCBI taxonomy): domain Eukaryota; kingdom Metazoa; phylum Arthropoda; class Insecta; order Diptera; family Culicidae; genus Anopheles; species Anopheles atroparvus. The sequence goes on from CAJZCY010000001.1 coordinate 14,008,042, forward strand.
GACCACGACCGCCATCCGTGCCCGAACCATCGAATGCAGCAGAATAGCATAGCGGTGAAGCATAGCAGTTGGGGGTTCGCCGTTGTGTACCGTTGCTTGTCTCTGACCTTCACCTTCACCTAGTGAAAACACTGTGTCGGACAAACGGTCGATTGCCTTTTGCATCGTCTCTGTCGTCGTCGTCGTAGTCGGTCGGTTGGACGCGGTCGTTCGTTCTTCCCGTGGCGTTCTCCGTAAACCCTTTCCCTGTCCGCTCGTTGCTCTATTCTGCAAACGCTCTTGCCCACGACGGAAGGCAAGTCTGGCGAGCCGATGAACCACCAACCTTTTCACCGGCGCTATATATAGAAAGCGAGAGTGAAAACCGCAACCTGGTAGTGGTAGAGGCACTGCTCTAGTCGGGAGTTCGCAAACGAACGCATGTACTTGCACCAAGGAAGTGAGTATGTGATGCTAGCTAGCATAGTTTTGACTTCCCACCAGCAGCGTGTGGAGCGCACGATGCCGCGGACGATTTATAACGGCCGTATTTGAGCGCGACGCAGACGAGACGAGACGTTGAGAGCACATATGGCTCGTTCTTGCACTTGGCATCATCGCACTGGTTGGTGCTGGATCGAGGGCGCATTCCATTTCTTTTTTGTGCCTTACACTTGACTTTATTTATATCGAGACATGAGTAATACTGCATGGTGTGAATTGGGGATTTGTGATGTGGTGTGAACATTATCGTAACGACACGTTGAAAATAACGTTTTATACATGCCTTTTAATGTTACATATATGTTTTGATCAATATATTCTAGGATTACCGTAAGATCAAATTTAATAATTTAATTTTCGGCACTCTGTAGGACTTTTATAGCATCAGCGGAACCTTCGGTAGACACAATTACCTAGTACCAATAAATTATAACACATCATGAAGTGAGTCATGCCAGCAAGAGCTTTAGAACATGTCTGTTTTTCCCAAATAAAACAAAGACATTTTCCGATTTAAAATGTTCCAACACAAAATCTGTCATTTATTTCATTCCACTGAGATTAGACAAATTAGGCGAATCACAACGAAATCTTTGGTTTCCGTTTAGTTTGCCCCACAAAAAAGTATCAACAAGTTGCTATTTGTTTAAACGACGAAACATAGTTACGATGGATTTTTTTGTTTGCCGTTCAAATTTGTTTGCGTTAGCTATTCGCTGGCCAGCCATTAAATAGATTCATAAACACATTGTCCAAACGCTCGCGTTGCCTTGCCCCTATGTGTGCGGTCGGTGTGTCACCAGCGGAATTAGATTTCAAACTTTCAAATGCGCTGACCTTACTCATTTTGCTTTTTCGTCGATCATAGCCGTATAGACGAAATGCCACTTGGCAATGGTGCTTAGTCATCAAAATATGCAACATTCGTCTTTCGTTCCATGTTCTGGCAGTGGCCGTTCACATTTTTCTTGCGTTCGATAATCAGTGTTCTATGTGGCGCGCAAGTTAGTTGGATGATGTAAATATCTGATTCCACTTTCATCGACCGATTCATCGACTTATTCTATCACAGTTCGCAGTGGCATACCACTCGCTTTCGGTAAAAAAAATAAATCCCCCTCCACTCAGTTGCTGGATGTGCTCTGTGGGCTGAAGACGAAATAGTTCCGTGAATTGTGGAAATTCGTGTTTGATCGCCAGTAGAAAATCGATTTATTACTGCCCGCGCCATTCCACACTGACTCTCTTCGGAAAATTTAAATTAATAGACTCACCCAGATTGCTTCGGGTTCTAGTGCTGTCGGTTCTTAATCGACTGAAATCATTGTGCAACGGTTCTAGCAGTGGCGCCAAACGGCGAGGATTTATGCTTGCAATTTATTATTCATTTTGCCAACCAAAACTCACCGGCACATCATAAATTTTACGCGAGCTGGCGTTGCACCCGGATTATCTATATATCGGCCAGCGTCACTAGCGTGTAGTTATGCTGCGAGTGGAAGATTTATTCTGCCGCACCGAGAATTTGATCATAGAAGCGAAAGTGAAACATGTGCCTCGAAACCGGTTATGCTAAGGTTTTTTTTTTCAAATATGTACTGGCAGCTTATGACTTTGTTCGATCGGCGTTTTAGTGGAATGATTTACTAGAAAGATTCAAATAGTTATTAATCGGTCGTTCGAAGTATAGTTCTCAACGAAGTAATTTTTTTTGCGCTATAACCGATTTTTTTCATGTTTCAACGTCCTTTTGATGGTGGTTTCTTAACTTATTTGGCATTCATATCAGCAATCTGAACAGCGTAAAAAAACAAAAACAAAACAAACATGAAAAGCATTTTTTTTAAAGGAGATGAAACTAATACTTTTGCTTTTGTATGATTATAAAATGAACTAATAAAAATTTCTGCTTTCCTCTATTTCTATTACAGATAATCATATCAACCAGTAAAAGTTAGCTAAGCCTGTAGGAGTTAAGGAGTGGAAACAAGAGGAACGAGGAAACATCAAATCAATCAAAAGCACAACAAATTCAACATACGACGAGTACGGTGCAAACAGTTTGCAAACATGGTTGACACACAGCACTTCTGTCTGCGATGGAACAACTATCAGAGCAGCATAACGTCGGCCTTCGAGAACCTGCGCGACGACGAAGACTTCGTCGACGTGACGCTCGCGTGCGATGGCCGCAGCCTGAAGGCACACCGTGTCGTACTGTCCGCGTGCAGTACGTACTTCCGCGAGCTATTGAAGGTGGGTGTGTGTTATGCGCCTTGCTCCGTAGTTCGCCGTTAATCATGCTGTTTGCTTTTCCTCTCCTCAGAGCACACCATGCAAACATCCCGTGATAGTGCTGCAGGACGTGGCGTTCACCGATCTGCACGCCCTGGTCGAGTTTATCTACCACGGTGAGGTGAACGTGCACCAGCGATCACTGAGCTCCTTCCTGAAGACGGCCGAAATTTTAAGAGTGTCCGGCTTGACGCAACAGCAAGCGGAAGAAACGCATGGCGTAAGTATTTGGAAAGCCTCATGTATCTGCAAGTGAAGGAAAACGCGTCTCAACCAACATGGCCCGTGCGCTTCGTTACAGATGCACACATCGCTCGGTGCCAACCTGCCCTCGGGTGTCGTGCACCATCCGATCTACCCGGAGAAGATGCTAGATGATTCGCTGTACGTATCGCAGGGTGCATCACCTCCGCCGCATCTCACCAGCCTGCAAAACAGCTCCTCACCACACGGTGGCAGCGGGGGAGGCGGTGGCGGCGGTACTAATGGCGGCAATGCACCCATGGTCAACCAGCTGCTGAAACGGGCAGCCGCCGCGGCCGCTCTCCGGCGAGAGCGGAACAACTCATGCCACTCGGACGAGATGGCGCTCAAGCGGCACCGGATGTCGGTGGACAGCAACGGACCGACCAGCAACCGGGATCCGGACGTAATCTGCAATACACCCCAGACGACTGCCACGGACTTTTCCTCGAGCGCCTCCAAGCAGAGCATCAACTTACCGTCGCCACAGGGCAAGGACCAGCTGCGGCAGCAGGACAGCATAGTCGGTCATCCGAACAGTGGTAAGCACAAGAACATTCCACTTGACTATGTTGATCAATTGTGTTGGTTGTGCTTATTCCTCTAGAACGTTTTAAACAGTTGTGCGTGTGTCGCTACCTTAGTTTCGTCAGTTATTTACATATTATAAAAAGCTCCATTCATTTGTTTTAATTATTTTGCGCTGTTTTTTTTTACACATTACAGGTAACAACAGCTTCTCCATCAACAGTTCGAGTAACTTAATTAAAAGTAGTATTAATAACAATAACAACAACATCAACAACAACAACAACTTGAACAACAATCTGCTGCACAGTAAGGAAAACAGTGGTAGTGGTGGAGGTGGGGGAGGTGGCGGAGGTGGCGGTGTGTGCGGCTCCGGCAGTATGCCGACCTCACTGGGCACCTCGAACGGCAGCAACGCCGGCAGTATCTGTTCGGCGGAAAAGGAAAGCTTGGCATCGTCACCATCGGAGCGTTCGGCAGAGGATGTGAAATCGGAACCGCTCGAGCTGCTGTGCGGCACGGGCGGAGATCACGAGAACAGTTCGGACTCGGTCACGGACGATCACGGGGACCTCGGGAAGAGTGGACTGGACGTGAAGGGATCCTTGCGGTAGGTGGCTTGGTTCTGTTTGACTTTCGAAGGCGAAGTGAGACTTTGCCTGTTTTGTCCATCATCAACATGTGTGTTAATTTGTTTGTTTGTATGCTTGTTTTTTTTTTCTGTCCCGCTACATCAGCAGATCTCCAAACGATCATGACCTAGACAGCAACATGCACCATCACGGCGGGGCGCAATTTCTAATGAACGCCAGCGAAAGTAAGCTCTTCCAGACGCCGCCTTCGTTTAACTTCTCGATGGCCGCACTGGCAGCTGATCCTTCGGCGCTGGCAGGTGAGTTGAGCTTTCCTCGTAGAGCGAACAGTAGTCATGCATTGAAAATGGACCCCGATAGAGGGAGTTCCCGCTGCTAAAAGTAAAAATACACACACGCACACACCAAATAACACGGTATCCCTTTCCCGGTTTCCCAGGGTTTAACACACAGGCATTGCAGGCGGTAGAACTGGCTGGATCGCCACAGGGTAAGTTTGCCACTGTCTTGAACTACTTTGTCCTTTATTACAAATTTCAACAAGCCAACAAAATTTATACATACATCGACTACTATCTTTCATAAACTTTCTTATTTTATACCTATTTTTTACAAAACGTTATATATTTTCCATTTTCCAATTGAAACCAAATTAAAACCAAAAACAAAAGAAAATAAAATCAAACCACAACCAATTACTAACTTTGAACATATCCTTTGTTAACTTGCTAATGATGCGCAGACAGCGGGAAAATATGGATTGTCTATTTGAGTGTACAAAATCGTATCATAATGATAACTGTTGCTGTAGAAAAAAAGAAGTAAATGAAGTTAAAGCAAAACAACAACAACAAAAGGCAAGAGCATGATAAAGAAATTGTTGTTCCATCACGAGTTGTCTGTACACTGTGTAACGAACAGAAACCACTTTACCTCTCTCCCGCGTGTACAGTATTTGTATGAAGAATCAATCTAAATTGTGGCCTGGTGATCTTCATCTTCCTGACCAATATAAATTTTCCAATTCCATATTTTCTTCCTACTTTGTTTCTTACTAACCAGCAAATGCTATTAACTATAGACAAATATATTTACACAACTCTACACAGAGAATAAAACTTTCTAAATTCTCCCAGACAAAAACAATCCAAACAAAAACGTTTCAAACTGAATTATAGCGAAAAAAGAACTGAACGATTCTATCGCACATTTTATTGATCATTTAATGATTTCTTTATTTCCTGAATCACTAGTAAGGGTTCAATTATTTTCAACTACAACAATGTAGTAGAAAAAATATAAACTCATGTTTTGAATAATTTTCATTTTATTCATTCTTTGGTTTTTTAATGTGATAGTTGAAAAAGATATTTTGATCCGATATAGATCTTATAGAAAAAACAACTATTGAACAGGGCGCTAGCAATTTATTGGCTTCCTGACTTCTACCTTTCCGAAGAATCATTTCAAGGTTTTTTTTCTATTACAACTATTTATATTCTGATTTCTTTAAGGAAATTATTTTTGTAAACCATTACCAAATGCAAAATAAAATTAAAACAAATCAAATAGAACTACGAAATGATTCTACACAATGAGTTTTATGAAGAAATTAAGGAAACTTAAACATTTATCAAACAACTAACCAACTGCGCTCCTAACCTGCAAAGACTGCATATTTTTTTTATTTTCTTGTGAAAACTAACTATCCAACAAAAAGTATTTTTCGATAAGAAGAAAAATACATCGATATGAACATTTTATGTTTGCAACAAAACAATTGTCATTTCTAATTGTATTCATTTTTTGCTTTTCCTCATGAGTTGTGTGCTGTTTAAATTTTTAACTAGTGTAAGAATGTATAACTGTTGTTTGGTATATTATTACATGTTTGATCGTGTTTATACGTCGTTGTTGTGTGTTTTCAGTTGTCAAAAAAAAAACTCCAACTTCTCAGTGTTTAATTCTCATTTCATTCATAAGAAAAAAAAACTGCTGCATTTAAAGGCGAACGTGTTTTGTTTGGACATTGGAAATTTCAGTTTTCAAACTATTCTCAAATTCACATTCTCAACTACACACAAAACAATCCTGGACTTTTCACAACTGCCACTACTACTACAAATTCTACTACTGCTACAAACACTACCACTTCTACTATTATCTTACTTTACTACTTCTTTTGCTACTACTACTACCACTACTACCTACCACTATTTTTAGTACCTTTGTTTTCCAATCTATTTATCAACTGTTGGTGCCCGCAAAGTAAAAAACAAGTACAAATTCAAAATCGATACATATGTCTCCATCATTGAATCAGAACGAATTTAAAAAAAAAACCTAACAAAATGGACAAAGAAACACAAACAAAAAAGTAATACATGAACGGAAACAGCAGAAACTTTGTAAAAATATAAAGGTCTGGATTCAGAACTATTTACTACTTGTAATTATTATTTTACTTAGTTGAATAAGGTCGCTGATGATTCTTGGACACGGATATTAACCTTAGTTATAAACAAACAGATGCTATAAGAACACTACCGCTACTGCAAAGGAAAAACAACGGCATAAGAACACAAATGAATCACGGTATCCTGAATGCCACGAATTCCCAAACCAAATAGAACTGTACAAAATTATATCTGGGTGATTAATTTGGATTATGCTAATTATTAGGCGTTAAATCTTACTTTAAGGATCCCTTAAACTAGTGTATGTACAATGGCGAAGGTGTTAAATTGACTTCTGTTAGCAACATATACGCAATGAAATGTTTAGTGAACGTTCTGCCACACAAAAAACGGTGGAAAGTTCAATTATTGTTTAGTTTGAAAATTTGCGAATGTGGACGCTAACGAGATGAGAAAAACAATCAAAACTATGTTACCTGAATCATTCCCAGGCAATAATTAAGACCCGTTGTACAGACACAACCAATGTAAATATTAGTTAGTAGTTGCTAAATCCTTGTGTTGGAGTTAATTCGCTTGGATTATTGAGAGAGTTACAAAAAAAAAAACGGAGGAGCGCGAGCAGAACGAACATAAAATTAAAAAAAACAGAAAGTGCGGACTTATAAAAAAAACAACGGGAAATTTTTAGAACAATTTAAACAGTGTGATTAATAAGTGTAATCGATAAAATCAAAACCTTGAAATCATATGGAGAAACCACTGCGCATTGTCGAGCACAGCACAGCCTCAAAATTGACCAACCAAACAACCTTGTCGGATCCTTATCGTGATCAGTTCCCCGTCGCTAAACCCTTTCCTTTCCCTCAACACGATCTTGCTATTCTTTTCATCAATCTTTCATTTTTCATCATTTACACGTCGGTGCGCGGGTGTACGTATTTTTAGTACAAATTGGTCAACCATGTGGAAGACATGTTGATGTGCAAAATTGATATTGTTATAATCCATTTTTCCATTTTCCCTTGGTCTCCCTTGCCGTTTACCTTATCTGATTGGGGTGGACGGCAAGTTTCTCTCAAGTTCTCAAGATATTACAGAGGATCATCTTGATACTGTTTTGTGCATGTGTCGATCAGAGTTTTATCTGAAAAACATGTATCCTAGAAGCTATTTTTTAATTCTATTTCATTTTTATCTATTTATTTATTTATGACAGCTGGTTGCGATGCAATATACAAGCAGCGCTAACCGGCAATGGTTTGCTTCTTGTTAATTAGTATTTGTCCCAATATGCTATACAATTTTGAACCCGTTTCGGTACTGGTTTCGCAAGGAATCTCGGCTCCATTCGTGTGTACTATATGCCAATATTTGAAGGTGCGAGGGTGAGGATAAAGTAATGACAATAATGATAATAACAACTATATCCATCCTTCCAATCCCACTCACAAACATACACGTCCCCGTTGATATGCATACACAATTGTACACATCCGCTTTTCGAGCGTATTTAATTGGACTTTGTTTTGTTGCTTTCCCACTTGAATGAATCAAGTTCCCCTTCCCAGACCTCTGAGATTTGAATAGAAAAAAAAAAAAAACATTTAGAATAAAAGCTAGAAACCGATGATATATATGATCCATTGGAGCACAACACAAAGCGCCAAGCTAAAGGGAAATTAATGGCCATTACAATAGTTCCCGGTGAAGGTGTTTTTCTTTATTCAATCGCTAATAGATCCTTGCTGAAGGACAATGGTCGACTTTTCTAGAAAGATATTTTATTTGTCTTTTGATTTTTGAAGATGATTTTTTTTACTCTACCCATATTGTTTTCCCATAACACCGCCCCTTCCGTTCGACCTGAGCCCTGAATTTAAAGTCCTTCTTCGTAAAATCTACGTAAAGCTCTAATATGTTGCACCTCTCTTTATGGACTCTTCCGTCGTCAGGTCGCCTGACGACAAAAACTCTTCAATCGAACTCGTACGCCGTCAATTCCACCGAACCGCCAAACGCTACCATCACACCACCACAACTACCACCACCACCATCATATCCCATCTCATCAGTCTTAGGAGAGGATTTCCGGTGCGATCCGTGTAACAAAAACCTATCATCACTAACGCGTCTGAGACGGCACATACAGAACGTTCACATGCGCCCGACTAAAGAGCCGGTATGCAATATCTGCAAGCGGGTGTACAGTTCCTTGAACAGCCTCCGAAATCACAAGAGTATCTATCACAGAAACATGAAGTATGCCAAAGAGGACGTGAAGCCCCCGGCGCACATGCTCGTTGGCACCGGGGGTGGTGGTGGAGCTAATAACAGCGGTAGTAATCCGCCGTCGCCATCGCCAACGAAGCCCCTTCCGCCCTCGTCACAGTCGTCTCCCTCCTCGGCCGTCTCCGGGGGCGCGCTCACGTCCCACCCAGGGACGCAATCCGATGGTTCGATTGGCCAGAATCGCCATAGCAGCTACTTTTAAAACGCGTGCGAAGCGGGGAATACGAACATTCGAATCGAAACAACGAAGGAACGAACGAATCGAAAGAATACACAAACAAGCGTGCAAACAAACAAACAAACAAACAAACAAACAAACGAGCGAACTAACGAACGAACGAGTGAGCTATGCTACACGACAGCAGAAGTCGCTATTTAATCGGCAAGGAAAAGGAGGAAGGCGAACGAGAAGAGAAGGTTGAGGGATCATTTGGTCGGCGATGGTGTTGCGGACGCTAGATGAAAGGAATGGGAATGTTGAAAAGGACGAGGCAGCGAGCGATGGAGCTCCCCAGGGGGTGAAGAGGAACCCTATAGTGGGTTGACCTTTATAGCGGCGTCTGACGTTCGAAAACTGCAACAACGGTATGCTAAGGCGGTAGAACTAAAACAAAAAGACAACCGTGTTATGCTCTCTAAAAGCGACGACAAATGAAAGCATGTGGATAGTAAGCGATGTTAAAATAAGCAAACACATTAAAACAACTGGAAACTTACTGCGAAAGGCAGCTCAAGAGCAAGAATGAAACATGCACAAATGCAAGCGAAGCAAACGGTCTTAAATTGAAGTCCAACACGTAAAAATCGGTACAAGAATGTACTCCACGAATTAGTTTTACTTTTTAATGTGTAATATTGAAGAAAATGTTTCTCCATGCTAGTGTAGTTTATTGTTTTAGAAGAAGGTGGGTGTTGAGAGGGGCCACGGACAATTAACAAGGGAATTCATGTTTGATTAATAGAGAAAGGATAAGAGAGCTTGCTAGAGTGATACAAAAATTGATTGCATTGAAGATTGCAAAAGTAAAACGGATCCTAATCCTCTTGACTCACTGAAATTTCAAATTGTGTACGATCATTCCAAAGCGTAAACGAACCCCAGTGTACACTATTATACACGGATTACGAAGTCGATGTAACCGTTCACCATTGAAACTAACTAACAGGACCACAACATACGACAATCGGTTAAAAACAAAAATTCGAGCCAAAATTGATAAAACGGGTTCGATTGGAATCAATTGGAAAAGAAAGACAAATGAGTACCGCCACCACCGGCATACACAAGTTTCATGATTTTCGAACCAATTGGAAAAATGAAATTGAGACACTAGTGACTTTTCTAATCAGGCATGCTAAATTTATCACACTGTTTAGTTTTTAATTTATTGAAAATCAATCACCAATATCATTAAAATTAACACGAATAGAACATTCAGCAGTGAATCGAATTACGAATATTAATGTTGAGTTATTTATGATTAAAAAAAAATCGTTTATTCATTGTTCATATACTTGTACAGAAACACTACTACCAGTTATATGGAAATAATGCCGTACTCATTGCAGTACCAAGGGTGTCACAATGATCGAAAAACTGATTGGCCGTTAAAGGTTCACTTTTTTTAATTTTTGTTTCGTGGATGTCTTCCTATACTTTCTCTGGTTCATTCATCACCCAACAATTGTTTCCTCCTTCAGTTTCACTACCATGGGTGTAAGAACTTCTTTGGACAGCATTGCAAAGAATACTGTTGATGCACGTTCTATCCACTCACAGTGTTGCTAAGTGTTTGAAAATTTTGAAAAACCAATTTCAATTGTTTGTCCGTTAATGTTGAACATAGTTTTCCTCACAAAAGCAAAACAAATGCCACTGACAAATGCAAAATTGTTTCCTTTCCAACCGTTTTCGAATGATTGAAATTCATTAGCAATACACATAAAAATAATATTTGAAATCAAAATTTAAAAAAATCGCAGACACAGAAATGGAGGATTGAAATTGCTGGGTAAAAAATCACCCCAATCGCGATAAGGAAAAAAACTGTTTGGAGCTATTGGAATAAAATATTTGTGTTGTTCGCAGAGCATAGGCCACACAAATTGGCGACGCATTATGTATGATGCCTAGCAGAACACTACTGCTACCTTGTTTGATATTTACAGATTTTACAACAAATTTTTCTTATACTATCTATAAGGCACGTGCTGCTGTTGCATTCCTCCGTTTGGGTTTGGTAAGCTCTTGAAATCCAAGCGATACTTTGAAAATGATTCCGGCATCCAGGTTTTTAAGGCTGGTATTGTGATTGACGCTAGTCGTTCCTTGGCGTCACAGATTCATGTTTATTTAAAAGCCCAATAGAGAAGAACCTTTTTGAAAAGCAAGAAATTAGGAACGTTTTTCCCCCCATAGACGGATAGCATAGTTTATCCATTAACGGTATAATATTTCATCAACACACCATATACACCCCCATATTGTATAGCTTTTATTAATCGAACTACTATCCCTGGTCCCGTTTCCCACCCACAACATTCCAACCCTTTCCTCTCTCCCGTCACCAACCCACCGTTCACCAGAACCATCACAAAAAAGGAACTTTACGGACTCCTTCGTGTTTGTTTTTCGATAATTTTCCTCCCTGTCCTTGTTCCGTAGTTCCACGAAAAAAAAAAACAACTTTCGGTTTATTATAACTACCTCTTTATCGTCAATGTGTTTTATGTGTTTACTTCTTTTTTTCACATTCTCTCCTTTTGTTATTATTTCATGGATGCTGATAACTTTTTGAAAAATGGAAAATATAATAGCAACGTACATAATCTACTAGAACAAAAAAACAACCAATAAGAAACAATTTCCCTCCCATCATTCGGCCATGCATTTATGTTTTTCGTTTATGTTCCACAATTGGTAAACATCTCTGTTATATTTCTGTCAATGATCTTCAATTGCAAATTGCAAATCAATCGAACGCCAACAATCGGAAAACCAATCAGAATGAATGAACAGCGTCGCACAAAATTCCAAATTTCAAAAATTCTAAATTGAAAGATAGAGTTCATAGGTATGAATATACGATTAGTGATATTTATTCCAACATATCTGCAAATAATAGGAAATTTTGTTTTTGAAAAAAATAATCAATCACACAATCGTCCAATTAGATAAATTCATAAAAAAAGCAAAAACCAAAAAAAAAAATTCGATCAAAATGAAAATCAAACAAACGATGAAAAAATCTATCAAACAAAGCAAACGTAAAGTAAGTCACTATTGTCTCTCTTTTCTTTTTCCCGGTGCTGCTTATCGGTCGATTCACGATACATGCACGATATCACGTTTAAATGCCTGGTTTGGACACACCTCCGCGTTTCTGGGGCGCGCACAACCAACTACTGTGTAATAACGCGCAAACTATGCAACCTTCTCCCCCTCTTCCTCCCGCCTCCTTCCGGGGGTTGTTATGTGACGTTCACACAAACACACGCATACGACGTTCACGATGGTCCGAACGGCCGCACGTGGTTCGGCAAACGCACGCACGTGGTGGTTCGACTCGCGCGTGCAGGTATGAGCATTGCCGCGAGCATGGCCGCCCAGCGCCCACCGTCCCCGCCGGAAGCGGGATCCCCGCACGGAGGCCACGGCCATGGTATCAACCGGCTGTCGTCGCTGCCGCTGCCGCTAACGGCGTGCCACCGGTGCGACGTGTGCGGTAAGCTGCTGAGCACCAAGCTGACCCTCAAGCGGCACAAAGAGCAGCAGCACCTGCAGCCGCTCAACAATGCGGTGTGCAACCTCTGCCACAAGGTGTTTCGCACGCTGAACAGCTTGAACAATCACAAGAGCATCTACCACCGCCGGCAGAAGATCCTGCACCATCACCACCATGCGCACCTGCACGGCCAGCACCCATTCGCGGCCGTCGCGGCGGCGGTAGGCGGTGGCGGCGGTGCAGTCAGCCCCCTGCACCATGGGTCCGCCGCAGCGGCCGCCGCCGCCGCTGCCGCCGTTGCCGCTGGCCACCACGAGATTTTGAACAACAACGCCGGCGCTTCCGACTGTGATATCAAGCATAGTGTCGCGGCCAAGCTCGAATATCTGTAAATATAGGTTCACCTACATACGCGCACACACCGGTCCGCAGAAGGCACGAACCTCTACGAGATCCTTTTCTTCGATATACTGGCCGATCGCCACCTACCTAGGCCTACAGATAAGAGCAACCGATCTGCGATCTGCCTCCGTTCGAGACGATGAGAATTATAAGAACATATTTACGGGACGCGTTTCGTTTTGGAACTGGTTCTGCGAGGAAAATCTCTCTTTCTCTCTTTCTCTTTCTCTCACCCTCGTTATCTTTTTCTCACTCAATCGCACCCTCCTTCATCGATCCCAACATAACTAAGCTATGAAGCACATATCCTTTCCCAACTAGTATCGACCAGCTCGGTACCGCACAGCTTCCCTTACATAGTAGGATGTGCTCTCATTAAGACCATGATCATGGGAATTATTTGGCAAACACTACTGCCTCTCGGTTTTGCAAACCATGAAGAATCCTTCTCCGAAATTGACGTTAAAGTATTTGAAGGGATAATAACAATATAACAAGAGACGTTTCGAGCGATTTGTTTTAAACCGTGCCGAAATTAGATCTTAAAAGTATCAGAAAATTTAAAACCAATTTCCCTTTACAAATTGTTGCAACTAGGAACTACAGAAAAAGGGTCTTAGGAAAGAGTACAATCTGGCACGTGGCTTTCATATAATCTCTTCACCAACACCACCACGTAGGTTAACCTAACTATATACTTTACCATCAGTTCAGTCCCGTGCTTGCCGGAACTTACAATCGCGCCTGACGTAGCCGGTAACATATTGCGTTAATAGCCTAGATATTATGCAGCATTTTGCCTATTTTTTATAGTTGATTTATAATTCTTAATTGTTTTGTTGAACCTATACATACATTTATTACGCATATACATTTTAGTTTTAAAAAAGTATATAGTTTTTTTTACGTTTACACAGCTTGATCCTTTCGAAACGGCAAGCAATGCAATCCAATGATTCTTGCTTTTTCTAATACGCCCGGTGTTGTTATTGCACCAGAGGTCTGTGCGGCACTTATGAACGCCCCGCAATCAGACCAGACTCCCCGGATTCGGACGGGAGGATAATGTGTGACCCAAAAAAACTAAAGTGCTACTGTTTCGAATTTTGGCCATTTGTTTCCGTCTTTTGGTCTTCTCTCAAACAAACCCGAACGCGAAAGAACCGGGTTTATCGCGCTGTCGGACGTGATGCACTGCATTAATCTTATTTAGCGAAATTATCTGTTTTGTTGTCTCATAGTGAAGAAGAAAGCCAAAGTCGTATTTCGGTATGGAATAATATTTTGACTGTACGTGGAATTAATGCCAAGACTGATTTTCATCCAATGCCAGCTGGTTTATTTTTCGTGTTAGGTTTAAAACGGTTAGCATCCATTGTTTCATCGCTCAAATTTAGCTGTATCGACGAACAAAGCATAGGAAAATGCGGTCGGTTCGTCATTAGCGTCCATTTGTTCATGTCTATCCGTTGCATTTCATCTACTATCAAGATCACATAACTTCAAAACAAAACAAAAAATACCAGCAAGAAGTTGTTTATCTTCGCTTCATGTTGTTTATGACGAATGAAGTAGAACACGAACTATTGTATGGAACCAAGAATCTTTGTTGCGCATGAATTTTCTAAAACATTAATTATTGGGGCAGGATTTGCTTCTTCGCAACGTAAAAAGTGATCGAATCACACATCGATCGGCTCGGTCCCTCTGTAGGTCACTAAACGAACTGGATTATGCTGCCACTCTTCCATTATGATTATCATTACGATTATACTAAATATCATAGTAACATACTTTTACTGTATAAGATAAATTGATGAAATCCCATGTTTTAGTTCTAAGCTAGATGAATACTATTTTAAAGAAAGCTGAAAAGAATGAGAAAATTTCGACGGTGAGAAAGAGAGATCGAATGGAGAAAATGACGGCGAGAGAAAGATCGTGCAAGGAAATGGAAAACTGTAAAATATTCCTTTTCTGTTATAGTAGCTGTCGGCGTTAGGATGAATGTTAAGTTTATACAATAGTTGTTTTTCCATTGGAGATGCGACAAGTAATGGCGGTTTTTTTTACGTTATCTTGACAGCCTGTTTCTGTACGTTTCTGTTTTCCTACGTTGCAACGCACTGACTAGCATTAAACATGCATTAGTGTATAATTTGTGTACTATACATTGAAGGATTTTTGTTTGTTCGATAGCAATCTTTTCCGTTTTCCGTCAACATCTCTATTGATGGCGCAACCGAAACTCGTAGGTGGTTTAACATGTCGCTAACATTGCATGCGCTGTTCGATTTTTTATATCGCTGACGCAGCGATACTTTTAAGTTGGTTGGACACACCAGTTCGAACAATGAAATAACAACTAAACATCTTCAAATGCGTCCTGGATAAGGAAGAATAAAAAGGGATTCGTTTGCGTAATTGGAAGTGCAATGGAACATGTGCACAAACATTATTTTACACACTAAGCACTACTGCAACCGTGTACATGGAGGATGCGACTGGGAAGATAAAATAATAACAGAATCAAACTTAAAATGTAAGAAAACGAAACCGAAATCACAATGTGAGTAGAGATTGAAGTCAGATGGAACCTATAAGGAACGATGGTATGCCATGAGCGAGGAGCAGTCAGTTGTTGTTGAAGAATTGTAAAAAGCATAGGGGAAAAAATTAACAAACGCCACCCGATAGCGAGAAACTTATTAGATAAACGAAGAAAGAAACATAGACTATGGCCTGCAAGTTACAATATGACTGATTAGATTCTAAATCAACGATAAATTGCTGTGCGAAAGATGAGCTAGACGAAGCGCACGATATATTTGGAAAACAAGAGTTTGGAAGATAAAAAAATTCACACTGGGAAAATTATATACCGGTTGGAAGTGTGTGATGGAAAGGTGTTAACACAAAGCAAACAAAATCGACATGTGTATAAGGTATCAAATTTCTATAGAAAACAAAGAGGGACGAGATTTTAGAAGAGGATAGAAGAAAAAGAAAACAAACAAAATCATAACGGAGAGGGTCAAAAAGACACAATTTACGATGCGACAAAAAGTTACCAAAACTGATTTAGTATTACACAAGGCTATTTTGGATCATGGCACACGAGCGTGTATAAAATTAGAATGGAATGAAGGAAATGAAAACGAGAGCGAGACCAACACTATAAAACAAAACTAGGCCCTTTATAGACGCACGGCAGTGGCACATCGAAAGATTCAGAACAATTGTAAAACATTTAAAGGATTGGTTTTCCATGATTCTCTCGAAACAAAGGAGTCTTTCGAGAATGTTGCGATATATGAGATGTTCCCGGCCGCGAAAAGGGGAGTGAACATGTTTGCATTTATAGATTGGTGTGTGATTTATTTTTTAGTCTTTTTGTAGCGTTAAGGAAAACGTTCTCTAAATTCACCTGCTGAAAGAACGCACGTTCTTTCGGTGCAGGGGCAAAATTCAAACCATTGAAGAAACATTAAATTTAGAAGGGAATGGCGGCAAAAAATTATTGAAAACAAAATTAAGAGAAAGGAAAATCCTGTTTGTGATTGTCTAAAAGACTGAAATTAAATAATATTGTTGAATTGGCATCAACGCTTCCCTACGGTAAGGAACCGTAGCAGAGAGACGGGGAGCAAAAGTTTACCGAAAAAAGAAAAAAAAATTACGAAAAATACGAGCAAAAGCAAAACAAAAGTCTGATATTTAATTTTTGAAACAAAAGCAAAAATTGCGAAGTTTGAAATGACGATAAACCAAAATTAGCGAAATATTTTTTTAGTATATTTATAAAAATCTGGCAATGTTTTGAATGATTTATTTTAATTTATTGTTTTTTTTTTGCTGTAACTTTATTTAATTTATTTCCAAAAATGGAAAAGTATAAACAAATGCAAAAGTAAACAATGATGTGCAAAGATAAAACATAATTTGTCAGTTTTTGGTCCAACCGGACGTGGAGAGACGTCGACCTTCACCAAAAATCGTATGCAAAATTCCTCCGCCGCCGTCGAAAGCAACATCGTTAAGCTAAAATTCTATCGGAAATGTGTGCTCTGCAGTAGAAAACACATAACATAAAGAATCACAGCTCAGACAAGTAAACTCCCAGATACGACAACCTTACAAGCCAAGTGGACGAATGGAGCGGTAACGTGGCAATGAAATATATACCATACAAACAAGCAGTAAGCCAACGAAACACTATCATCAAATTATCAATATTTCTTCCGGGACTTGTGCTACTGCAAGTACCAGTGTGCGAACGCTAACAAACTAACGATTGTTGAGTTACAAAACTAGGAATGTTGATGTAAAGTCTTACTTCCAAGGGCCATCAAGATTCTGTAAACATATAAAGCCAGTAAACAAGTGAAATAGAGCGTTGCGCGAATCGCAAAACGGAAGAAAGGGAAACCGAAAAAAAAACTCGCTACATAAGAAATAGTTAAACCGTATATGGAACTAATAAGAAATTCTCAAATAATGTACTACAGAAATAGATGGGGAAACAAAACAAAAACCACACAAAACAACCATAACTAAAACAGATCATAGGAAATAGGGCAACACGAGAACTTAAATTGTACTTCACTCTGCAATGGAATACATGTATGTGAATAGAGTTCATGGAATTGAATTGACATAAACCACATATGTACGTTGCATTTAAAAGGAGGCAACTTCTGAAGGGTCGCAAAATGTGTCAAATACAAGATTGTAATATGATTTACGACGATTAGTGCGTAAACAAAACTTGAAGTAAATGGATGATACAAACAAAAAAATCAACAAACAACACAAACTTCCTCGTGGAAGGGAATTACACAACAAAACCAGCTTGTAAAACAGTTAAAACAATTATCAGTAATTGAATAAAAACAGTATCTAATATTTCGAAAAGCGTTCTTCTTTGCTCTTCAATGACGCACGTGCCACCGTATCAAATAAGCCGGCAACAGCGATAGAGAGAGGGCGACATAGAGAGAGAGAGAGAGAAGAAGAGAGAGAATGAGTGAGGCATGTGGTAATGAGCTGCGGCATCATACAAGTTGTAGAAGCTTAACGACAATTTTGTTTTAAAAAATTTTGTTTGTGTTTTTGTCGAATTCCTGAGGTTACTTTCATAAGGCAACACAGCGCAGTACGGGATCTCTGTATGTGTTCTCGTTCTATGGTTTTCACTGTTGTATGATTTTCAAGTTCATTAGCAATGTCATTTAATTGATGTGTTTTATACTTATTGTGTTTCTCAGTTAATGTTGTGGCTTTTATCTCAATGTGGAAAGTGTTCCGTAATTAGTGTCTAAATCGCTTATCCCTGTTATAAATGTATACTTATTACTGTGTTCTTTCATCCATGATCTAAGTGTACTTGCATCAAATGAAATCATCAAATAATATCAACATAGCGTTAAGCGCCATTAACATACTATGCCTCTAAACGTTCGAATTCAAAGCAAACCAACCGCTCTGATATGATAGCACGAAGAGGGCGTGCGTGAAACGGCGCCCTAGGAAAAGCTAAGTGAACAGGTTAAGACGCAATGTGAATGAGAAGCCTTTCCCTCCGGATAGCCTAAGCTACGCGCGTGCATCCAACGATTTCAGTGTTTCCTTTAGGGAGCGTGCGATAAAGGGCCTTTGCGACAACATTGATTATGCTTTCGTTATGCTTTTCTACCGGTCATCCACAGACAGACCGTCTCCTACACAATGATCTCTGTCTCTCCGTGCTGCCACTGTCCACTATCTCTGCACTCTGATGGTACCAAGCTGTCCGTTGGGCTGTCCCTTCTTTCCACTTCTTCTGCTCTAGATGTGTCTCCACACATTCGTATATTCTGCCTCTCTGTTGTCTACTTGTTTCTCTACTCTACTCCCTCTATTTCTTCTCTCTCACTTTCTTCTTCTACCGACCTCCTTTGCGACACCTCTGGACACTTGCCGATGCAAAGTCGCTGCCGGCTGGCTATGCCTTACCTGCTGTGTTTATCCTTCGAACACTTGCCTGAGGTGGGAAACAACCAATAGAACTACAAACACAGTTTCTCTCTCACACACTTACACACACACACACACACACATACAAGAACACGCATAATTCTTCGCCGTTCTGTGTCGTGACACGTGGCATTTATTCCGTTGCGATTCAATGTTTCCTTTTAAGTGGTTAACAACGCCATGTTTTAAATGTTCCACGCCAAATCGGAACAAATACAATGCATTAGTAGAGAATGCACGTAGACCAACAACAGCACAAACCACTTAAAAAAAAAACAGCAACGTACTGAAAAATATGATGTCAAACAGGAAAGATGTTGACAACTTAATCTGTTGCAGCAAATAATCCTCTCGTAAAGGATGCTGCAATGCAATATGCTGTGTGAATTGACGCAGTTCTAACCGACGGTACAGAAAATCCGTAGTGTAGCTAAAACATCTCTTCTGTCTCTTCTCTGTCTCATTCCTACTCTCTACTACACCACACTCTTCTCTCTACCTCTACCATGTGACTCTGCCTCTTGAAACAATGATTAAACCAAACAATTTAAACTCACCGTTTTCGTAAAATCAACCAAACCAAACCAAACAAACAAACAAAAAACAAACAATTGGGTAGTTTTTGGAATGTTTTTCGTGTGTGTCTTATATATTGCAGGCTGCTCTCCTAAGAAACTGTTTTCATGTCAGCTGTGTGGCAAAGTGCTGTGTTCGAAAGCATCACTGAAGCGGCATATCGCCGACAAGCACGCGGAGAGACAGGAAGAGTACCGCTGCATCATTTGCGAGCGCGTCTACTGCTCGAGAAACTCACTGATGACACATATCTACACTTACCACAAGTCACGGCCCGGTGAGCTGGACATGAAGGATGTAAAGTTCTTCTAGAGCACGGCCACCGCCGCCACCGCCGGCGCCGCCCCTCCGTTCTGTCCCTTCGCGATGATACCTTTCGTGCTCCTGCCACCATCGCTACCTTCAACACCGTAACTTTCAACGCCCGCCTCGTACCTCGTCTGACAGTTTTTTTTTTTAGTATGTGTGCATGCGCGTATGTGGGAAGCCAGTGTGTGTATGTGCGAGGTGGCGAGTAAGAGAAACGGATGATGGTCGGTCATTTTTTGTATTCGCTGACCGGACGGAAAACCTTGTAACGGCTCCTGAAGGGGGGCAGTGTGAGAGCGGCGGGAGCGGTGTGAGTGTAAAAAGGAAATAGTTGTAAAGGCCAGCAAAGCTCAAGCGCAAACCACAACACCATTCACACGGGCACGCGTGCTGGGAAAAGAAGAAGGTGGAGGAAAGAATAGAAGGCAATCTCTCCGAATCCCGTGGATGCAAGAACTCCGTGAAAAACCACCACCTCCATCGTCAACGGCACCAGTAACGACGCGCAATGCGGCAGGATTTAAAATTTAAAAAATGGCTGCGTGCGTGAGCGTAACGCGTGTAACGCCTGTCCCCGCAGGCTGCGCGCTTGATGCTCCCTGCCCACAGAAAACTGCCCACACTACTCTGCTACCAGCGAACAGATGCAGAACGCAATCCAAGCTGGCACGGATATTCGGATGATCACAAGAACGGCGGCATCTTTTGTTGCTAGGCAATATCAATCGATGGACCACAACCAACCAACGTGTGTCGACCACGTCTGTCTCGCCGGAAGCACCGGATGGGCGCTTTCTCGAAGGCTCACTCGGCGAGACGCTAAATTTATGTCCTCCTTCTTCTCCTCCGAGCGCTTCTTGATGCTTTTATGAGCACACGAACAATACCTATCGAAACGAGTGTGAGATGACGAACAGGTTGAGGAACGATTCCGATAATGAAACCCATGAGAATGAACAAGAAAGACTTTATGTGTAAAAGGTTAGCGTTTTATGTTATAATTTTATCTCTCTATCTCTCCTAACTAGCTATCTGCCTACATTTCTCTACACTTATTTATCTATCTGTTCATAGAAAGTATCTATATTTCTACTACAATAATTACTCGCTCATCGTTGCCTCCATTGCTCTGTTAAATACACATCTCTCTCGCTCTCTTGCTCTCTCTCTCTCTCTCTCTCTCTCTCTCTGTCTCTTTCTCTCTCCTTTCCCAAAAATAATGTGTAATTATTTGGATTTACCTTCAAATAGAAACACATCTTTCGTGTTCTGCTATTTGGTTGCAAATTGGTTACAAATGCGGCAAATACTTCGCAAGCATAATAATTCCTACTTCCTGTTGTCTCTGAGTAATCCTACTATGATTAAACCACGTTACTTACTATTTAGGTAGATTGAGATTAACTTCTGTTTTTTGTGGGTTCGATGCGATTAGACGAGTCACAGTTGTATAGCAAACAGATAAAAAAAAGCGAGGATAGCCTGCATAAAATGGGTTTTATTATTCTTTGCCATTTCTGCCTTCCTCCTGCTCTTTGCCTATCGCTTGCTTCCATGAAGCACATTCTGTTTATAAATTCTTTTATTTTTCGATTTTAAAGATTGTTTCCTTTAGATAGCGTTCAACTTTGTCGCCCACTCACATCATTAAAAAAAAAAACAAAAAAAAAACTCACGCTCACTAGTAGCCTCGATAGTTAGCTACTTCTTTAGCAAACAAATGATATTTAATTTCCATGACCGCTCGATCATGTTGAGTCGTTTTCTTAACTTTCCACTTTTAGTGTCCATCTCTTTCTAATTTTAGGTTGATGATTACACTCTTAGCGTTACGATAACAATTATTATTTAAATGCAATACTATACGCACCGCCCGGCGAGCCTATCGCCAGCGTTTTTTTAGAGCAGTAAAATAGGTTTTCCCTAGCGCGTAAGATGGATAAAGTATGTTTATTTTTGTACCAACTCTACTGCGGAGCTGTCTATCTACCTCCTCCCTCCGAGTAAGTCTCAACCCGCATCTCCGTGAACTGTAGTGAACCTCCTTGGCATTCGCCTCGTTAAACTTCTCCAAATTAGAGACTGCAGGAAGCTGCGGCGGCGCAAGGCACAAGGGTTCTACCATTCCACTTTATGATATAGCACCCTGTATTTGTGAAAATCTCGAATGAATTAAGACGGCAAAAAAACTACACCCGTAATAATATTAAGTTTACATAGTTTCTCACACCATTCCAGTGCCTTGCTCTGTTGGTTGTATAGATTGAATTTCTACTTTTGTCTGATTCTCTTTGCCAGTTGACATCAGCTAACCTTATCTACCCCCTCTTTCTGCACCGATCTCCACCTGATTTCTACTGATTTCTCTCACTGGCCCTTCGTCCCTAGTATCTCTATCGATAAACATAGCTACTGATATTAATTCATAATTAGTGCGTAGTGAAACGAATGTACATATTCCATAGCTAAGGACAAATCAAACAGAATGGTATAACAATCAAATCGAATGGAAGAAGTTAAAAAAAAACACACTAAAGTATACACCACAAAACTAAGCAAGAAACAAGCAATGCCATATATATCTATATACAGAATGAATACTTAGATATTGATCTAAATAAAACATAATATTTTTAAACTAATTTCCTTTGGCCTAAATGTCAGATCTGGTTACTTAGTTCCGCCAAATTTCACAATAAATTAATTCGAAATGCGAGCTAAACACAGATGATCGAAATTTTAAAAAAAAGGCACCACTTGACAGCGTCGCTTCAGAATCCCAAAAGTGCCACAACAAAAACAAGCTCTCCTTAAGATCAAAGTCCCTAAATAGCCTTTTCCGGTTGCTGGTATAGTCTTCCCTTTTTCTCCGGTCCCTGATTTAACACTGTCCATCGATTGTTCGTGTCGCAAGGAGCGTGTCATATTTGGTTCTTACAATTACTAGAGGGAGATCCTGGCAACGTTGTTGTCTTCTCCTGTTGTCCCTGGTTTCTCACCGTCCAACGGAATCATTATCCTCCATAAACAGATTGGTCTGCTTTCTTAGGAGAAAACCCTTGTGTAATGGTTAACAGCAATCATTCAACGTCGTTGTCCCCTTTGTCTTTTTCAATGAGCAGCTCTTAAATGCTTTTAAATCTTATTCGTGAAAACAACCAGTGTACCAACCATCGTCTTAAGACCAACAAAAAATGCAGTTTGTCCATTTGTTTTGTGCATGAATGTGTTTGTCAATTGTGTTACTAGTTTTTGGTAATTTTTACCGTTTTCGTTCAAAACTTCAACTTCAACTGCAGCTACAACTTTTAATGCAAACACGCTAGTAGGAGAAATATGTGAGAAGTGCAACCAAATTGCATGAATTTAGTTCCGTTTTCATACCGCAGCGCCAAGGCTAAGGGATGATCCTCCCGACACCCTTCCCGCACACCTGTGTAACGGGGAGGAGAATACTTCAACCTGCAATACTTCCGGTGCATCCCGTGCGTCCTCGTGTATGTGTTTGTGTCCTTTTTTCTTCCTTTTTTTTGCATTCTAGCTGTTGTGTGTCCCCTTAGTTGCAGCTGTTCGCATGCAGTGTGTCTATGTTGCTTGTCTCTGTGTGTAAGTAATTGGGTGTGTAAGTACGATGCCTAAGTAAGTATGAATGTATGACTTTACATCTTAAGATATGTCTTTTTGCCGGATAAGATGTGCTACCGTTACATGTACATGCTAAAGCATTGTATTGCTCCTCGTTCTTTGGGATGTGCTATATCTTTTGGTTATTTATGTTTTTTGTCTGTGTCTATGGTCGGTCTGTGCCAACATGTAACTGGTGTACTAATTTATCCAATACAGTGCAGTGTTGTAAACACGCTGGGCTTGCGCTTTCACGTTTGACTTTTATCATCATTTATGTGCATTCAAAATGGAAAGCTAATAGGGGTAACCTAATCGATTATGTTCTCTAATAAATCGTTCTTGAGGACAAAAACGTCCTTCTTCTAACAAAAAAAATATTCACCCAAATTTGATTTTTCAGCGCATCCAAACATCCAAAAATTAATAGATCGATCCTCTGATCCCACCATAGGATCATGATGTGATATTATCAAATGACTAAATTTGCCTAAGTTATTCCTTTTTTAAATGCTTCCAAGCTTCAGCTAAATTCCTGTTTGAAAAATGTGAGCCTTTTGCCGCCTGTTGCCTAAACTCGACCATAGAGTTGAAGATGTAATTATTTTATATGTTACGATCGTTTGCATATGCATCCACCTAGCATACCATGCTAATTTTTGAACACGTTTTGTGTATGCGCTCTTTTAGCGTTATTAGAAAGCCTGCGCACCGTAATCCTGTTGTGAGAAGAAGCTTCCCTTTTTATAGTTTGCTTCTTTATTCTAACTTTATTTTGCATTTTTTGGGTTCGTTTCTTCAATTCTGTTTCAAGATTTGTATGGTACGGTAGTAACAGCAACGATTTTTCGTTTGTCCTTCCTTTTACTTCTACCGTATTTACCACGTTTTCTAGTTAATACTGAAGCAGAATAGAGAAACTCATGTATACATACATATATATTAATATATATATATAGATTTTTTTTTCAGCGGTAGCGTCTTTTGCTACTGCTTGCTCTGTGGCCCAGTCGGCACAATTTTTCCCTTTTTCTAGTACTCAGAATATATCACTTTATATCCATGATGAACTATATGTCCACCGCCAGCCGGCCGGTGCTCGGATGACGTTTTACTAAAATCCCTACCTCTCTTCTTCGCCCTTTTCCCTCCTCACCCTGTTCACCCCGTATCCCACAGGACCACAGGGCTCGCCGTCAGCGTCGTCCTCGTCGGCAGTCTCACCGTCGCCGCTGATGCCGCTGCGCATGCCGCCACCGACCAGTGGCGGCATCAACGAGCCCCAAGAATGCCCCTACTGCCGGCGAACCTTCTCCTGCTACTACTCGCTCAAGCGCCACTTCCAGGACAAGCACGAGCAGTCCGACACGCTGTACGTGTGCGAGTTCTGCCACCGGCGGTACCGAACGAAAAACTCGCTGACCACCCACAAAAGTCTGCAGCATCGCGGCTCGAGCGGCATGCTGAAGCGGTTACTCAAGACGTCCGCCATCAAGACGGTGCTGTCCGGCAACGGGAGCAACGTCGGGGCCGGACTGCACGGGTCGCACCCGCACGCCCATCCGCACCTGTTCGACTTCGCGGCCGAACTCGGCCAGCCACCACCGGGCATTCAGTAAGACAACCACCTCCGCGCTCCGGTAAAAGAGGAAGGTGAAGTGGCGATACGTCCACCGAGCCCATCGATCGATGCCGGTCCGTTACGAGATAACAGCCGTAACAGCATGCTTCAACATCACCATCGTCAACGTGGGTGCGCATCTTCGTCGAAGCACGCACCAAGACGACAAAAACTCGTTCATCGATCAGATTGTTCATCCTTCGACGGGGTCGGGTAGAGCACATGAGACGAAGTCCAGATGAACCGTTGATCGTGTAGTACATATGCATTTCACTTCCATATCAAACAAAAGGAAAAGAAGGGTATCACTTTATATTGCGGATCGGTCGGCAACCGACGATCGAGTTAGGCACTTGCCTCTTCAGCAGGGGCAGTACAGCATAAATTTCAGATAAGCAATTGGTGCAATATTCATTTAGAGAAGAGATTTTTGTATCGCTAGTTTGTTCGTTTTTTTTTTGTTGTTTATATTTTGTAAATTACATATCAAAATCCTATCACACATATCGATGTTTCACAGGAGGAACCTAAAGTGAGTAGTTTTTAAGTTAATGCAAGTTTTGTTCTTATGAAAACTGGACACTGGATGTATGCATATGAACCCTCGTTCTACATAACTGGGGAAACATGGGAGGTATCGGGCGATTAGCTTAACATATCCATCCAGTATTGACATCGACAGAGTATGGAAACACTCAACAACAGGAGGAAAAAAACTTTAGTTTCACGCTCTTAATGATGGCATTGACATCGCAGTGAAAAACGAAACAGATCGCTCCAGTACTGCCGTAGTACTTTACTAATTGCATATGCAGGAAAAAGTTTTAAAAAAACATAATTTAAACATCACTGCATTTTTCCCCTTTTTTCGTGCATCCCCGCATCAGTGATCAGAGCACAGTGAATAGTTTAATTAATTATTTTTTAAGTCAACATTTTAACATTGGATATATTACGTGATGCTCAGAGCATTAGTTTTTTTTTTTTTGCTTTACCCTCTCGGCAGTAATGAAAAGTGCAATATTATTGGGTAAAATGATAGAAAACGGTGGCTTTGGCCGACCGGATTTACATTTTATTATTCCTTCTTCAATATCACGTTAAAATGTGTATTTTAAGTACCATGATTTGGTAGCTCCATATTTATTGAATACACATATCAGCATCATAATTTACGAGTGAGGCAAGCTTCCTTTCGTTCACGTAAGAAGCACCTCTGAATGTATATTTTTATCGCAAAGAATTCCACCCAATCGACATGGCAGGAAAAGCTCATAAAAAAAAAACATAAATGCATATCGAATGCATATCGTATCTCTCTGTCGCGATCACCGCGATCATGTACCGTACTGGTGCCCTCGAGTCGCTACGTTTGTGTTCACGATGCCGACAATGTTGATGATGATGGATGATGGTAATGGTGATGTCGAAGACAAGGAAACTGTTTCGGAGTTTTGGTAACCGCAATGTAAATGTGGGGAGATGCATACCGGATGGTGGAAAAAATCGACGCGTAAATTTAAGGAGATCAAGACAAAGTGAATAACTGTGATTTTATGAAAAAAGAAGGATTAAATTAATAATTTTAACGGTTTATTTTCACTATTTCTAATTTTGGATGAATGGTTCGGCCTTCGTGAAAAGGAATCTAGAGTCAGCTGGGTCAGTTGGAGCAAACACAAGTTGATGATGAAACCTGAAAAATGTTAAAAACGAACGAAAATTGTACAATAAACAAAAGAAACACATATTTCAAAAGAACTGACTAGCACCTTCGAGCTCTCCCCGCAGAAAAAAAAAATATTTTAAAGAAACAACTGCTTTCTTTCCCCCTCAAACTATCGTACAAACGGGACGAAACCATCGGCGGACACCGTGCGAACGTAGAAAATGATCGATTTATTCAAAACTTCGGCTGATTTGAAAGCAAATGCAAAAGAAAATCATAGAAAACTCAGCGAGTATGGATGCATAAAAGCTCTAGATAATATAGATTATGGGTTTTTTTTTTTTCTTGGACGGAGCATATTTTCTGGCTGGATGATGATTATTTACATTTCTTCAATTTACAAAACTAGCAAAAGTTTTAGTGGAAAAAAAACATAACGAAGATGTACAATATGGACACGGTTAAAAGAGATTTTTAAACACTAATATTAATGTCTGGTGCCCATAGATTGGACACCTTTGAAACAACTCAATTTACAGCTAGCAAAAGAGTCGACCAGTTATGCCAAACAACTCTAACGAAACAGGAATGGAACACATGTACAAGTTTAACTGAACGGGAAGTGCTACAGTTTAAGGTATAGTCAGGAGTTAGAAAAGGAAGAAAGTGCGCAACGATTGAAAATATGTAAATTCAAATCAAAACGGTGAACCAATACGAACCGAAAGTAAAGAAAATGGTAAAAAAGCACCCATACAGAGAAGCTATAGATACGCGCTCAAGTAAAAATACATTGTACATTATTATACCACTAAGAGTTTGACCTATCGTAATACAAAGCAAAGAAAAGCGAATGCAAACTACATAAAAAGAAATGAAAAGATACAAAAAAAAAAACAAATCAAACATACGGGAGTGTATTTAAGCTGTACGAAGTAAATATATTCAGTATACAAGGTCGTGTAGGACGAGAACATTGCAATCGGAGAGAATGGTCTACAAGATCTGTTAAATTTAGCCATAATTGCCAAATTTTTAAAACTATATTTGGACACGTACACACGCTCACACAACTTCAAAAAAAAAACATATCTATGCTCAAAAAAGAAGAAAACATATGACACAAAAATGGTTCGGTAAAAACGACAACTAGAAGAAATTGGGTGGAATAATTCATTGAACAATTTGATTGAACGGAAAGAATAGTGCAGTATTAAGAGACTTGCAATGTTTTATAACTCTAAATGTACGAATAGCTATTCAAGATAATTTGTAGGTATCGATATAAATCCTGAGAAACTTGTAAAATGTTCGAATTTATGAAAAAAGAAACACACACACACACACACACAGAAATACAAAGTAAGGGGGAAAGGGTGTGAAGCAAACACAAGAAGTAACTAAGCAAATATTGTTGGAGTTGAATAAAAACTAGCCAAACGTGGGTATGGGATCATATAACAGAAGAACACACAGTGAGACGGGAGGAAAAAGAATAAACAATAAAATTATGACGGATATTTACACTGACCACGGTGGTTCCGTGTGTAAAAACAATACAAATCCCCAAGTACATCTGCCGGTGCTGGCCAGTTGCGCAGCGGTTGGAGGAAAGATCGTGTCAGTCCAGAACAACTCTGCCAAGCTTTCAATAGTACTTGCCACAAAAAAGGGGCACGGCATACTTTATTAAAGTCACTTCTTTATTTCTATGTCTAGGTTAAATGCTTTCCTTCAAGTTAAAGATTGGTTTGGCTAAAGCAAATATAAATTGAACAGTCAATCGAAAAGCGTATCTCATATGAATGTGCTGTGTAGGATCTTAAACGTTGTTTTTTGGATTATTTCTTAATACCATTGTTCCTTAAAAGAAGAGACGACCAGCAGCAGCAGCTGAAAAGTCGTGAGTGTGAACATGCCGTGGTGAACGGCGGTTGGTGCGGTCTGCGCCCCAGTCCTAGAGCTATAGCAAACCCAAACAGACAAGCACTTACATTCCGATCGAAGAGAAGGGAAGGCAAATTTGGACGGGAAACTAACGTTTCGACGTTGCCTTTTGGAAACAAACTCAATAGGCGAACCTGGCCCGACACACACTGAAACGGGTCGCTTTTACAAAGTAGAATGGTTGTGTATCACTTGACATTCTGATCTGACCGGGTACTATTTCTAGTCAGTCACTTATGCCGGAGAAAACTCCTGGTTGTCGGGTTTTTTTTTTGTTTCACTTTCCCGTACACACATCTTTGGATTTAGATGAAATAAAAGGCTTAGGAGGGAATTGATATGTTTAAAGACTATGACAAATCATCAGGAACTCAACTTCAGGGAATTGAAAACGGTAGCGAGCGAATTTCTATCTATGTGATTTTAGTGATTGATGGTGGACTTTCTTCGCCGCACGATAACAATGGTAGTAGTGTAACAGTAGCAGGCAGAAGCTGAACATCACTCATCGTTTTGTTTCATGTATAGTTTCCTGGTTTAACGATAAGCAATTTTATAGTGGCAACAAGTATACGCCGACGGATACCTAATGTGATACGTCTCACGATTCACATCTTCTGGCTACACGCGGACAGAAAATGCATATGCACATGCATATGAAAGGAGTAGGAGGGGGGTGGGAGTGCAGGAAGTTGGAGGATGATAAAATATTGAATGCATTAAAATTGAGCTCACCAATTAAAAGGATTTAGCCGATTTAAAAAAAATACACATTACAACATATGATTTAGCGACACGTTTCTCTGTATTCGTTCTCCCTTAATTGTTCAAACATAATCCAGAGGAAATGACATTGAAACAAATGACCACAGCAATACTTATCTTTTTTTGTTGCTTTTTTTATTATAATAGTTACTTTTTAAATCGAAAGCATCTAAACTTATAAACTTCCAATGGACGCCTTTTTCTTTGCTCTTGCCTTCCAAAGGGCTTATTTTTGGGGTTTTGATTTACCTAACATCACAGTTTCATCGATTTCCAGTTAAAAATTGTACGCCCCTTTGAGGGTTTCCCTACAGTTGGCTACAAACAGAAACCCCCTCGACAACAATCGACTAAATTAAATCAATGTAAAACTATCAGTCAGTTCAAATGCAACCAAGCTGCCTTTTAACAAAGTACAACACACTCAGTAAAGAATAAACGGAACTCAAAACGTAACCACCCAGGACAGGGGGGAATCGTTTTGATACAAAAACACAAAAAAGGCTTCTCTCGAGATGGCAAACTAAGCAATCTAACGAAACTGTGTGTGGTCGACGCACACAGCACTTCCGTACTTAATTTCAAAAGGGGGAAAAAGGACATACCCAAGCTGATTCGTCATTGACGACGCCGGGTTTGCACGAATGAAGCTGTGAAGCAGTTTAATGGGCAAAGTAAATCGAGTTGTGCAGCAGCAAAAAATAAAAAGACGAGAAGTATCTGAGAAGCCAGCCAAAATGCAATGTAAAGCAAAGCAAATACTACCAAAAGAAGTCTTAATGAAAACTTAAACGAAATACCTCAACACAAAGAAGCAGCTCAACGTACATAATTCGACAATTGTAGTTATCGAAGGCACGGATCGTCCGATTCCAATTCAACTAAGAGTAAAAGTATGTTCGAAAAACTTCTATTGCAATGTAAAAAGGATGACAACAGCAAATCAAACCAATCGCAAAATAAGCACAGTTCAACAGAGAAGATAACAGATCCTGTCAATATTATCAAACAAACATTAATATACGAACGATGAGGAGGGGTGGGGCTTAGGTAATGAATTACACAGAAAATGCAATCGCAAATCTATGGAAGAAATGGAACAACAAAACACAAATAACTAATATAATAAACATCACTCTCTGGATGCTCAGCGCCTCGGTCAGTCGGTTAAACCGCCAAGCGAACGACGAGTGGGCATTTATTTTCCGTGCACGTGGACTGGAAATCCGCAAAAGGGGCAACACGTAAGCGTAAGAGCCGGGAAGATCGCGAAATTGAAATAGACGGATTGAAACTTAGGATACTCTTTTAGCTAGGGATCACTGACGAATGGCAAAGGGGCCAGTGGGTGGAAGGTGGACAAGCTGCTGGAATCACCCGGCAGGCAGGGATACGAAAGCAAACTGTAATGCACTGTTTCCGTCGACCAGCCTTCGACATACCGAGGATCGAACCCCACGGAGTAATGGATTCTTTTAGAATCGTGACAAAGTGAAACTACATACGGAAGCAGAATATTCACTAAGCAACTACCAACACGGTAAATGAATGAATTTTCCTTTTTTGTTGTTGTCGGTAGATGTGTTTTCTGCATCAATTATATAGTATAAGTTTATCGCGCCATCAAACAGACACACCACCACGTGCGAGATTATATGAGTGGGGTGTGGGGCGAGAAAACAGAACGGAACGCGCGTGTGGCGGGATAGAAAAATGAGAAGTCTAATCGGACTTCGATTATGATATCAGTTATACAATTAAACGAACCGTTCATCCTCCTCCACGGAAGGAAGAGGTAAAACAAAGAACTGCCGACGGTCGGAGAGGTGAAACAGCAGTTTGGGTGCCATTTGGGTTCAGTTGTAGGGCGCAGTGACGTGCGCGAGATGGACGTCAACATTTAAACGAGAAAAAAAAAAATCACAAAATACACCACAAAGAAAAGCGGGGTGGCAATTACGGATAAAATGAATTTGGGTCAAAGACATCTTTTGTTGTCCTTTGCTTCAGTAATGATATTCATACATTTTCACGATACCTATAATAAACTCAACTAAGGAAATGTATCAGCCAGCATTGTTTCTCTTTCATCCGAAATTAGTTCTTCACAGGAGCACAGGCTGATATCACCGATGGAATACCAATGAAACAAAACAAAAATTGGTAAAATGCGATATTGAAAGTAGTCGAAGTGGAGCGTCAAAATCATTGAGGATGCTTGGAAGACTTGGGCGAGAGGGTAGAAAGCGAACCCCGTCAGTGAAGCGACTCAACAACGGCGGGCTGCAGGAGTTGCCGATTTACTCAAGAAATTCATTTTGGGAATTCTTGTTGATTCATAAAGACTATATTAAACTTCTTTGGGGGAAAAGCATAAAACATTTTTCTTCTGCAATTCATCGCAGTTTTTTTTTTTAAATTGCTGTTGGTTTTAATTGAGAGTTGAGGCTATAGCCTCATGTATACATTCGCCTCTTTCTGGTGCTGGTTATCGGGAAGAGTTGTCCTTGCACGGGTTATCACCGAACACCACGTGGAGGAAGCAGCGTGCGCCTGTCTTGTAGATCAACTCCATTGGCTCGTCAAATTCAACTTAACTATGTTCGACGAAACAAGCGAAAAAAAATTTGTTTCCCATCACACGTGTTGTGTACCATCGCGCAAGTTGTGGAACTTGTGTTTTTTTAAATCATTTCACATAATTTAGATTACGGCAGGCTACACAAATTAGCTAATCCCTTTCTCATCGGGAAATGGAACACGGGTTCCGATAGCTCCTCAGATCTTCCGGAAGATCCACGCAAATTCGCACGTTTACACGAAAAAAATAATCCCTCTACTGGACATCTCCGTGATGCGCGTTACCAATATTTGGTACTTGAACAATTGTAAAATAATATTGGAATTGAGTATTAGTACCCATTTTTTTAAGGGTAAATAATCAGTTTATTCGGCATGGCCAGGTACACACATATCCATGCAGTGCACTGTCGCGTTGACCTCAACTCAACCTCAAGCTAGTTTCAAAAGTGATACGGAGTGGATCATATTAGATCTGTTTGAATGGAATCTAAAATCTCTTGCACATAGGAACGTAAATTAAATAATTATAAATAAGTTGGTTAAACATGTACGATGCTACCAAAGAGGTTATTCAAACTAAATGCATACCGTAGCTGGAGCGGTATTTACGTTTGTCAAACAGTTTGTCAAATGTATACATCACCAGTAGCACCGCGAGTCGCGAGCGATGTCGCATTGTAATCGCTTGCGCTTCGCCTGCGATTTGCATGCGCTGGTGCATTTATACGTGACAGAGCAGTCATTTGCGATCGCACTCAAGTTCGAACTGAAAAATAAAAAATGGCGGAGTTTCGAAACTGGATTCGAAAAAGTAGATATTACACCCTATTCGCTTTGCTTTGTGTTTGTTGGTGCTCTTTTATTCCGGTTCGCTTCGCTGTAGCTGCGCGCTGTTGGGGAACTGTACGTATATGTTAGTGTATTTTTACATAGAAAGTGTCTTACCTTTTGAATTGGGGACTTCTGAACCGGCACTCCATCGACGAACGCGCTAAGCCATAATCGTTCTCGTGTAGATGGTGATAGGAAATGGGTTTTAATGATAATATTTTGCTTCCATTTATAGTCATGAATCTTCCTGGGCAGGAAAACCAATCATCAACCGAACATGGCGAAATGCAAAAGGTTGTTATGGATTAAAATAACCTTAATCTTCCTTTACTTTTAATTTTGTGGGGTGACGGTGTCAATAACGGTAGTTATCTTTTTGCTATTTTCTATTGTACCAGCTTTTCTTTGTTTTATTTTTTCAGGGTTAACCAGTAATAAGTTAACCAGTTCAAGAGAGGATTAACTTGAATTCGTTAGAAATCAGGTTTTTTATTCAATTTATACATTTATTTATTGCATATATCGCAGGGCGTAGTTCCATCAAACGACCGGCAAAAGAGTTTCGTTTTTTTCTGTATGCAGGTGCTTCAGCCCACAGGCGAGGCAGTCAAATTCATTGTAGCTCCCGCCACGTTTCATCCATTGAAAAATCTTCATTTCACAACACACATCATAAAAAACCGCCGTCGCGGCCAGAAGCAAGAGAAGAGGAACACGCTGCGCTATCCGGGAGGAGATTTCGTGGCAAGCGAATTGCAGAAGCCATTTCTGCGCATTTTGCTCACTTGACTTTTTTTTTGCTCTATTTTATTGTGTACGTGGAGCTGAAATGAAATTCATACTTAATTTACTTCACGCTCATACCAGACCATGATTATTCATGCCAGAATACATAATGATTATTATAAAATACATACTTTGCAGCTCAAATGCTGGTACCTCATCCACTACGCTCTACGGCTGTTCATCATTCAGACTTGCAAATAGCGGTTTTGCAACTTTGGGGTGACAACGATTGTTTTGACCGAATAATTATCTAGAATCTGTATCGGAATAACTTTTAACCCGTTTTAAATTTGTTACCATACTGAACCAAAACATACACAAATCACTTCGGTGTTCTGTTTTGACAACTGTCCCCGCACTCCTATGTAGTGAGAAAGAAAGAGAAAGCACTTGCTTCGACTAGACTGCGCCGGTGGGAAAAGGACAGTATTACAAAGCACAACCATTCAGTAGCGTCCCCTAGCGGCATGCATGGGTAACCACGGCCATTCATCAGTCGATTTTCATTTTGACATAGCCTTGGCCTGGAGTTCCACTGCCAGAGTCGCAGAACCCAGTTGCGGTGCCACTAGTGATTTTACCTAGGTTCGGTACTTCCCGTTCCCGTCCACGTGGGTCCATGATGCACTGGTGGGTGCAGATCGTTGGTCTCAACACTATTGTTTGTACCTCGTCGTAGGAAAAGAATCGATCAGGATCTAAGCGTGCGAGACAAAGTTTTGTTTACGGTTGAAAGTGCAATTTTTGCTGTGTTCGCCTGTGTCCGCTAGCGGGCTGCCCATGATTCAGTGAATTTCGAGCACTCCATAATGCGCTCCTGGACGACACGATGGCTATCGCGGGCGCTAAATCAAAATTGGCAAGCTGTGACTGCAAACGCAGAGACCAAACCCCGAACGTACTCGCGGTTCATCTCGGTCGCCAGTGGCTTTCCAAAGAATTTGGGCCAATCGAAGTACAAACCTGGGAAAATGGGCGACGATGCGTGGTTCATTGCGAATACCAAATCGGCGGATGTGTTGGGTAGGGGTTGCTCAATGCGAATAATACCACTGCAGTTAACCCTTTTGGAGGTAATCTTGAATGTTTCGTTGTTTTTTTTTTCTCCCTTCGTTGCTGCATCATCTGACAGGTGTCGCTGATGGGGTTGGCGGATGGCGCAGTTATGGAATAGATCCGGGCGAGTTTGCGATGGTGCTGATGAGGAATTGCGAGCGACTGGTAAAATTTGCCCGCTTCGATCCAGTCAAACCGGTGAATCTGATAGCATCCGGATATCGAGAACTGCGAGCAAACAGAAAAAGCATTCTGGGTAGGTCAGCCGTGCGTCCGACAGGAACGCCTATATAGTGCTCTCTTTTACTCCCTCGTTCAACATGAAAAGCAGTGTCGACTGTGATTACGCATCTTAAATTGGCGACTGATGCATATTGCCTTGTGATGTGTTATTACTTGTTTTTGTTTCTTTCTTTTTTTTCCGCTGGTATGAAGGGAGCAGTACAGCTTGTATAGTTGTGTTTAATCGCGAAGACAGTAGCATTTACACGGCCAACATCGGCGACAGCGGTTTCATCATAGTTCGCAAGGGCGAAATAGTGCACCGTAGCGAGGAGCAGCAGCACTATTTCAACACTCCGTTTCAACTGTCGTTACCGCCGCCCGGCCACACCGACGTGCTGAGCGATAGTCCCGAGTCTGCGAACACGACCACCTTCACGGTGTGCAATGGGGACGTCATCCTCGTCGCTACGGACGGTGTGTTTGATAATGTTCCGATCAGGCTGCTAGTCGACACTCTGCAGCGGGTAAGCAGGGGACGATAATTCTTTAGTGATCCTGTTACCATACATGCTGTTTCAAGTGCATTGCTTATCCCTCCTTTTTACCTACCACCCTTTTCAATCGTTTGAATGCCATAGCACATGTATGTAAAAAGTAGTCACGTGACGAAGCTGGGTGCGATTTACGTTTTTTTTAATTTAAAAATTGTCGGAGCTATGTGATTAATTTACACATCCAATTTTTATTGATACAAGGATTGTGTAAAATGCCAGTGAGGACAGCTTTTTTATTTATTTTATCTTTTCCAAATAATTTGACTTGAACAAATTTTAGAAGGTTACAATTTAAAAGTGGATTTGTGTTCATCTCTTAGTTTTTTTTAAATTCGTTCTTATTTTTAAAGTATTGGCATGTTAATTTTTTGTTAAATTTCTTGAAGAACGGCCCATATCGTATTGGCTAATATAAATTTATTCAAATGTTTCTGTACATGAACTTCATTTTTCCCTATTTCTTGCAGGTTGAAGGCGAAAATGATCAGGTTAAGCTGCAGATGTGTGCAAATTCGATTGCCCTTATGGCGAGATCTTTGTCCTTCGATAGTAAGTTTCTGTCGCCGTTTTCCCTGAACGCTAGAAGAAACAACATCAATGCAATGGGTACGTATCGTATCGGTTGAGCCTTTTAGAAGCATCGAAGGAAATAAACAATTTAAATGCCTTTTCTATTGCCAGGAGGGAAACCGGATGATATAACCGTAGTGTTAGCCACCGTGGCTCTGTAACCTCGTAGCGCCTGGTCCGCATGTTAGCACTCTCCGCAAAGAGGCCGTCGGATATTAGAAGGTAGTGAATGTGAAATGATAGGAAAATTAAGGAACCAATTAAACACAACCATCCCCTCCCCCCTTCCTCTTCCTTTGTCATGCTACCTGTCTCGGAAATGGAACACTGTACTGAAGGACGGGGAAGCTGTATGATTAAATTTTGTTTTAGCTTTTAAGTTTATCGATTCTTTTGCTAGACTGGGATTCCTAAACGATCAAATACATTTTTAAACCAACTATTCAACGCGATGATCTATAGTTGAGAGTCGACAAAATGCGTTTATACTTTCATTGTTATTATTTATTGCCTATTTCAGCTTTCGTGTGATGATGAACAAGTAAGTACGTCGGCTCCGACCGAGCGCAGACAACAAGGAGGTGCAGTTTTAAAACAAAGCTTGAGAGTAGGAGATGCATTTTATTTTTGTAAAAACTCCATTATGTCCTCTTTCGACAGCATCGGGCTGGAGCTGGACTTGCCTGAGTCGCGGGTCGATGGCGTAGGAATGAGCGGCTGCAGCTGACCGTACGGATTGGGCGCTGCGGTGGCGGTGAACTCTAGTCTCTTCGGTGCGATCACATTGGAGGACATTGGAGGACCGTTGTGATTCACCCAAGCGCTCGGGACCGTCGGCCCGGTGGACATTGGCATAGCAATTGACGGCTGGGGCGGAGGGGGGAGTAATGCTAGCGGTGTGTCTTTCTTCCGTAGTTGCATCGCAGACGTGGACGCGGAGGTTGAGGTGGAGGTGGAGGATAACAGGGAAGTGTTTTGCTGCTGCGTGAAAAGGTTATACTTGTTGCTATTTTCTTTTGCCGTCATAGCAACCGGTGGTACGGTCCAGTTGAGGGTGCTGCAAATACAATGGTGAAAAAAAAATGTTTGTTTCAAGCTGGCCAAAGTATGGTATAATAGATTGCATACCTTGAAGGTTGAATTGGGATCTGGGGTTTAGCGGGTTGCAGTGGAGACGTTAGCGTGCGTTGCCCTTGCTGAGGCGGATTATTCGTAGCCGTGGTCGATTGCATAAAATCTCCGTACACATCCATGCCCAAGTTAAGACCTCCAAACGATTGTTGCACATCGTTTGGCATTGGGGATTGCTGTTTGAGGCTACCATTGCTCGTGCTGGTCGAAACGGATGCTTTACTTCCCAACTTGTCACCTTGTTCGTCCTCTATTTTACGGGTGAATTCCTTAATCAACGCGATGATGGCATTGAACTGCTGCAACGAAAGCCCATTAACGATGGTCATCGGGAAGAGGTGCGGCAGGACTTTACAAGCAAGCACATCCTTCGGTATGCCCAGGCCTTCAGTAACGAACGTTATTTTGTATACACCTAGCGAAGGTAAAGCAAATTATTGATTTAATCTCAGGTGGCTATGTATTTTTGGTCTCATGTGACTTGCTTGGATTTTATGTTTTTCAACCTACCAACAATAGCCATAATTACTGCCGGTTCGCGACAATTGACGGAAGGGAGGTAAGCCACAATATCATCTATCATGACCCACTTGTCGATCTTTGTTGCCAGCTGACCGAGGCAGAGTAAACACTTTACCCTCACCGATACCAGGTTTGTGCCCGAGCAGAGCGCTTTGATTCGCGGCACCAGGCCGCTCTTGATCGTAGGCTTTTCTAGATGCACCACCAGCGACGGAATGATAGACAGGCACAGCTCCTGAATTTGCTGCGATTTTGATTCGAGCGCCTTGTACACGAGTGGCAACACGCTGGCGCGCACCTCCTCCGAGGGGCATACCTTCAGCAGCACGTCGAGGTTCTGGAAGAATATCAGCATGATCTGGACCGGTTCGTCAAGCAGCATCACCGGCCGCAGATGGGAGCTGATGTGCTGCATATATTCGGCCTGCGTACACGTTGCCGTGATGGTGAGGATGTTCGTGAGGACGAACGGAATCATCGAGCAGTTGACGAATTCCTTCACCAACGATGGTAAGATGCGGTAAAGTCGGAGACGGTGCGGAAATTCTCCGATAATCTGCGAGAGCCGTTTGTAGAATTCCGATTTTTCTAAATTATCCTTTGGAAAGAGAGTTTCCAAATTGTCTAAACATTGCACATAGTTGTCACAAAAGTATGAAATCTGAAAAGGGATAGAACAACTGCAATGGCTCGGTCAAAGCGAATCGTCGTCCATTCCATACCTGCGTTAATGACTGTAATGTTGGCCGAGATTGAGGGTTAACGTTCAACATTCGCTTCACCTCGGCCCGAAGTGCGTCCGGCACTGCGTTTAATTTCGGTGGTCCTTGGTTGCTAAGTTTTGTCACCGATTGCTTGTACCCGTAAAGATCCATCGAAGCATCCGGGGATGGAATGTTCTCTCGTGAATAAATCGTATAAATTAATATCCCTAGAAATATCATCAAATGTAAAATTAACGATTCCTTTCTTCACTTAAATGATAATAACATTAATTACCTAATGAATAAATATCCGTCGACTCATTACAACTATTTTCCAGAATAAGTTCAGGCGCCGTCCACTTGGAGCCCGGATTGCCCAGGAGGCGGTTTTTGAAATAATGATTCATCACAGGCGTCCCGGGCGTTCGTTTACTCCAGCAAAAGCCAAATCCGAACAGCTTCCACACACCCTGCTTGTTCACGATAATATTTTCCGTACAGATGTTCCGATGTATGAGCTGCGCCTCATCGTGCAGGAACTGGATGCCTTTGAGGAGCTCAAACAAACCAAACTTTGTGTCGAACTCGGTTAACTTGTACTCCGACAGCAGCCCGGTGTTCGCGACATTCGTGGTGTTCCCGAGCAAATTGGCCAAACTGGCCACAACCGGTTCGGTGGCAAAAGCAATCGTGTCCCTGCTCTCCTCCATTGCGTGCTGCACCGTGAGGACCTGCGGGTGGCGAATTTTGGTGAGCTGGACCACACCTCGACGAATGTTGTCGCAGATATCCTCCCGCTCATCTTTGGTAAACAGTTCTAGCTGTTTCTTGTCGAACACGAATATGGACGCCGGTTCTTTCGTCGATCGTTTGCTGCCCGTGTAGATTTTCCACACCAATTCTACAAATAAATGCACATGGTTAGATCTTTTTGTTTGCATACGTGTTTTGTAAGAATGTGGAAAACAAAAAATGCAATGAAACCAACAAGGTGATTCATCATTGAAAGCAGTGGGTATCTAGAAGCCCATGGAACAGGTTGTTTTCGTTCCGAACGGGCTCGTTTGATAAGGGCTTCAGCCAATACATTTGTCACGGGGATAGAATTTTCACATCATATTTACCTGATCCAGCAGAAGCAATATGTTCGGCAATATCATATTCTTTCGTTAGTGGATTTCCCAGAAACACTGACGATAGAGTGGATACCGTTTGCGAGACGGACGAATAGAATTTATTGATGGCGTCCATGTGCCGCTCCGGATGCTCCTTGATGGGGATTCCTGCAAAAAGTAATCACAGCTTTTTCCTGGAGTCCTTTTTTTTATTCCTGTACGGTAGATTCAGCGCACAACAACCGATCAACTACACTTTTTCAATTGATTACTCTAATTTGACAAGCTGTAGCGTGGAGGGATCCAACCTGCACCCAACAGGTTCGTGCGATAGTGTTGAAAGTTCCTGGAATCACCTACACCTGAATCGATCCGTTCCCAGGAGAAAGGAAATGCAACCAATTCCACGCGAAGGTGATCTGCAGGTTGTTTGGAATTAAAACAAAACGGGCATTCTCAACACCCAATGTCTTGTCGGTACGGGGGGTATTGTGGGTTCCCGAGACCGGCACACGTTGTAGCTTCACGTGGCCCGTTGTTCCATGGGTCATGCTCCTTACTTGCTTGGGCCATAGCTTATTGAATTCCTTTGTACCTCGTGCAAAAAGCTACATGCTGACCATTGTCTTTTTTGTAGCGCCCGAGTCCGGTACCC
This sequence comes from Anopheles atroparvus, assembly GCA_914969975.1. Classification (NCBI taxonomy): domain Eukaryota; kingdom Metazoa; phylum Arthropoda; class Insecta; order Diptera; family Culicidae; genus Anopheles; species Anopheles atroparvus. The sequence continues at coordinate 14,048,278 of CAJZCY010000001.1, forward strand.
TCATAATTTGCCCCAACCAGCGGATCCTTTTGGCTTTCGCCACCGTTTCACAAGAATATCCGGCACAACTGGTATTATCTTATCGGTTATTTATTAGGGATTACCCGCAAAATAAGACTCACCATGAAATACCTCTAAAAAAATGAAACAATCAACACATTTATCGGGGTTCGCAAATCCAACACGCACCTTTTTGCAGATAAGTAATACAACAACACACCACAAACGTATTTTACAGTCTAAAAGTCATCGTTCATTGGTTTGATCAGCATCTTTTGCATAATATGCTGTAGCTCTTGGTTTTGTTTTCGTAGAAAGCTGCATTCCAAGTCCATCGTTTGCCTCTCTCGCAAAACCTACATCGAAAGCGAAACGTTTGAGGAAATTAAGCTACACTGCAATACAGGCGGATGGTTTGAAGAGCCAATTACCTGCAGATACTTGCTCAAACTTTCCTCCATCGTATTCCATACTTTAACTTGGTTAGGGAGGAAAATGTTTTTGAACGAACACCAAAATTTGCGCGTATCGGTTAGGGTAGGTTTGGCATCGGGTTTCATTTCGGCTGTGGAGTGGAGGCTGCAACGATTGATCAGTCGTAGGTGTAAACCAATTCTCTTGTATGTGGTGTATAATTGGAGAAAAGAAAGAACCAAACTTACGCTTCTTCATCATCTTGGCAAAACCTTTTCAGGGCCAGTAAATCCCGAGATGTGGTTAAAGCTCTATTGTCTACGCCCGTTTCTCTTTCAGTCGATGATGTCTGCAAAAGACAAAAGGGCTTGGATAAAACGAACCCTTACGAGAACGACCTAGAAACACCTTACCTCAGATGCACTTTCTTCGGCGTTAATAAGTCGCTGGACTTCCGTCTGTGTTGACTGCAAGTGGCGAATGCCTTCCATGTCGTGTATGCCAAGTGCATTCAACACGTTGTCCAAGCAGATAAGTGTTACACCACAGCTCTCTAAACTCTGGCCTTGCAAAGTAGTGTCCAGTTTCTTATCACTCAAAAATTTAGACTGTTGCAACAAGGACTCCAGCATTGGAAAATCGTTCCTCTCTTCGTCTTTGGCGCTAGTTAAACTTTTTTTAGCTAAATAATGGAAACGTTACGATTATTGCCCAGATGTAACATATAATGAATAGCAAAATATTGAAAAAAAATACATTACACTTAGCGGTACTGGGTAGCTTTGGCGTACACAGAGGGTCATACTGAAGCAGAATGTCCGATATTGCAGTAAGATGATTCGTCCATTTTCTGTTAAGGTGCTGCTCCACAAGAATTTTGTCTATTGTCGATATATTTTTTATGATATCGAAGCATTCATCTCGATTCATATTCCAGATTGACCGAACCTGCAATACGGAAGAGCACATTACGAAATAGGCAAATCAAAATTAAAAATAATTCTCACGATACTGTACTCTTTTATCGTACGCCTTTTTGGAGCATTCCAACTTGTTCCGTATATGATCAACGCTGTGATGCAATTTTTCAATCATTCTGGCCATTTTTTCTGTCTCGATGTAGTATGAACTTTTCGTATCCCGCAGCTTGTTTCGCAATGTAAAAATAGTTTCGTGCAACTTGGCCAAACGACGCTTTTGCGCGTTCTTCACCATCAAGTTCTCATCCTCCCGTTTCTTTAGTACCTGGAAGCTGTAATCTAGCTTCTCAGAGTTTAACGTGGTATTCGTTTTAATCTTCTGCAGCTCTATGGCCAACGCTTGTGTATCTTTGTCCAGCTTGATTCTTGTGGCACGCGTTGTTTCAACATAGTCCAGCTCAATTTCTTCGATCTCCGTCAAGTTAGCCAACAGCTGCAATAATGATAGAAAATTTTATCTACAGCCTGCCGATGAAACAGAGTTTCAAACGGAAACCTACACGCTCTTTTTTCTGCTTCACTTTGATACGTTCATTTGTGGCTCGTTTTGCATACACATCATTCCAATTGAAATTGGCTGCGTTCTGTAGAATAATTCTTTCTTCTTCAACTGGAAGAGCATCGCATGAAATCAGTTAAATTCATTTTGTAGCATAATTAAATTTAACACTACTTTACCTGTTCCTTGAATCAGATCTAAATTTTCCTTCAGAATACTTTTCATTGCCTCAACTTCCGTATCGGCTCGATGGACTAGGCTTTGAATATCAACGATTTGCTTGCGTATATCCCTGGCATATCGCTCATCCGCCGCCTCCAGTTCCTTTCTGCATTCAGTTATAATTAAATCCTTTTGCTTGAGCAGCTCTTCCACGCGGTTCTTCTGCAGCTGCAGCTCATCATTCATCAACATAGGATCCTTCAGTTCCTTAATTTCGGTCCACTTTTCGTAGGTCGTTTGAAATTTGGCAATCGAATCAACCGACTCGTTATGAATTTTGCTGAGAAGATCTAGAGCAGGCGAAACATCTTGTAATCGTTTCTTCCGAAATTTCGACATGCTAAAAGCGTACTTACTCTCCTTGATATCTGCTTCCGCCATTCGACGTTCAACTTCGTGCCTATCGCACGCGACCCGCACATCCTCGATGAGCTCCAATCCGTCCCGCATGAGCTCGGCAATGCGTTTGTCCGCATTGTCCAAACATATGCGGATTCTTTCCTTATCTTCCGCATAGTTTATTGGAATGCTGAAACACAGTGCAGAAAAATGTGATTAGACGAGTTTGTTGCAACAAGGGCAAAGAGAAAGTATTTAACTTTACTTTTTTTTGCGAAAACGACTATCGCGAACGAAGCTTTCGACTATGCTTTGAGATCTGCCATCCAGTAAAGCGGTTTCTACCAAATTGAGAAATTGCGAATTTTCTCCGTGCTTGGAGGCGGCGATTGCAGGCACAGATTCAGGGCTTTTCTCATCAGTTGCAACCTCCTCGATATCCATTTTGACTATTTGTAATAGCTTACTCTAGACAATCAGACAACAATCTTGTTTTAGCAAAGTCACAGTAGTACTACTTCAAATCAACAATTTGATTAGACAAATTTTGTCACAGCAACCGTTGCCAGGTGATGTAGTAGCTAGTGATGGACACGTTTTCATAGTGCTACTCTTCTTCACTGTTTGTTTTAATTTACATTTCCTAATTCCCACAACTTAACTGAACATAGTTTTGTTTTAAAGAACGTTATTAAATTAATGAAAAGTGGAATGCTTTGAAATATTCGAAAACGTTTTGGCATGTTTACCTCCGACGCGTCGAGGCCTATTTGACAGCTCCTATTTGACAGCTTCCTCATGACGCCGGGCAACTTTGTTGTGGTGCTCTAGTGTTCAGCTCGGTACGAATACATATTATCGAAGAATTTGTGTGCTGCGACTAATAAAGTGCACTCTGAAGTAATTCCTTAGTTTAAAGCTAGATAGCCAACAGAGATTCACAAGATTAAATATGTCGGACAGTGAACAGAGCGTGTATGCAAAGCGAACGAAAGCTATTCACTATGGCTCTCTGGAAGAATCCGATCGCTGGCATGTGGAACGGAAGGATAATGAAAACGATGCATCGGCCAAGACCGATTACAGCCAGCTGACTACGGCGGAGTACATGAATCTGGATGCCGAAGTGTAACTATCTGGGCGATGCTTATACAACTATTCTCCGGAAGCTTATTATAGAGGAACAACTTCAGGTTTACATGATATCCAATCACGTCTCATTTTAGCGCCAAAGATAGAGCTGCACTGCTGGAGGAATTCGAGCGACGGAAAAAGGCCCGTCTCATTCATGTCAGCACGGACGATGGAGAGGTCAAGAACGCGCTGAGGAAGCTGAACGAACCGATTTGCTACTTCGGCGAGGGTCCCGCAGACCGACGTATGCGATTAAAGGATCTTCTCTCAGCGTACGTATCGGAATAACCGGTTTTATTGCATTTGCATTCAAACCCCTTTGTGATTGGTTGTACTATTTCATTTCAGGCTGGGTGAAAAGGGACTGCCGGCTTCGAAACCGGCCAAAGAAGAAGAAAAACCCAAAGCCCAGCAGAAGGAAACGAACGAATCCACTTGGTACCACGAAGGACCGGAGAGTTTGCGTGTGGCACGCTTCTGGATCGCAAACTATTCGCTTGCGCGGGCCAAACAACGGTTGGAGGATGCGAGCGAGAAAGTGCGGCAGCATTCGGCAACCAAGGCCGGGCGCATGGTGGAACTGCAGAAGCGCATCCAACAGCTTGCTCCGCAGTGCAGCCAAGTGGGCGACACGCGCCCTATCACCGGCTGTTGCATCAATGAAAACTCTTCACTGCTGCTGACGTGCAGTTTGTGCGTATAATTATTTCACCGTTCAACTGCTTCTAATGGATTGTAATCGATGATTCGATCTTTTTCGTTTGCAGGAGCTCCCTTTGCAAGGTATGGTCCGTTCCCGATTGCACCCTCAAGCAGACACTCCGTGGGCACAAGTGCAACGTAAGTGATGTAGCCTTCCGGCCGGGTGTTGCCACCGATAGTAACGCGGAAGTAGCGATGGCTTCTTGTAGCTTCGACGGTTCCGTGAAGCTGTGGTCGTACGACAGCGAAGAGTCGATAGCCGACATTAACGGACATGTGCCTCACCGTGTGGCCAAGCTGGCGTTTCACCCATCCGGACGCTTCCTCGGCACGGCTTGCTACGATGCGTCCTGGAGGCTGTGGGATCTGGAGCAGAAGCAGGAGGTGCTGCATCAGGAAGGCCATACTAAGGCGGTGCATTGCATAGCATTCCAAGTAGACGGCAGTGTATGCGTTACTGGGTAAGTAAGAAAAGTCTTCCTATACGGACAAGCAATAGATTGACAATTTGTTTTCCTTTCAATACCTTCCCTAGCGGCCTGGATGGTTTCGGCCGAGTGTGGGACCTTCGAACAGGACGCTGCATCATGTTTCTGGAGGGTCATTTGAGTGCCATCTATGGTGTGGATTTTTCCCCTAATGGATACCACATAGTATCAGGCAGTCAGGATAATTCATGCAAGGTATAACTGTTGAAAACTCAACGCATCTACAGTACTGCAGAATAATCCATATCTACCTTTCCATTGGCTTTACAGATCTGGGATCTACGAAGACGGCAAATGGTGTACACTATACCGGCCCATACAAATCTTATATCGGACGTAAAGTATCAGAAAAATGGAGGCAATTTCCTCGTTACGTGCAGTTACGATAAAACGGCGAAGGTTGGTTCGAATTTATTTTTTTATTCGTCAATTAACACTCAAACACCCGGGATTAGGATTATAGCCATTTCCCCCGAGAGCGAATATAAAATCGCTCTTTATCGACAAAATACATATCATCACAAAATCGAAAAATGCTTCCATAAGTGCTAAGTGAGTTAGGCTATGACGAAATAATAATGGTTAGCACTACATTTAAAGCTTTTGAAAACATTACATGTTAACGTTTACAGATTTTGAACATGTTTTAAAATGACAAAATTATAGCGCTTTGAAAAGGAGCCGTCAAAATCGCCGCTTTTTTGGGAAATAGGTATAGTATAGAGGGAATTGTTTGGACCTACAAAAAAACTTCAAATTTGTAGATTTTAAGCAATTTTCTTACATTGTCCTTGAAAAAGATGCTTATTTTAGGAGATATTTAAAAAATGAAATGTGCGAACGATCTAATGATCGCTCGGGTGTTTGACTGTGCGAAAAACGTCGGCGTGTTCCATCGATCAAATTCAACTCACCCACCATGGCTCTTGAATATTTACAGATTTGGTCCGATAAAACGTGGCAGCCGCTGAAGACGCTCTCCGGGCATGATGGTCGGCTCGTCGGGGTGGACATTTCGCATGACTCACAGTACATAGTCACGGCTTCGTACGATCGTACCTTCAAGCTGTGGGCTTGGGATTAGAAAAACGTCTTTGTTTTTAGGAGAAAAAGCTGGCTTGCGAAAACTGACCTGCAGCCGAAAATAAAACAATTTAATAAGGTATGAATGCAATTAACACAACAATTTGCTTTTCCTTCCATAACTTTCCCGTACCTCTTATTTTAAGAGATGGTTTAAACAAACCAAAACTAGATGAATAAGTTGATCTATGTCTATAACAGAATATTTATTTGGCTAAAAATATCAATAGTGTACGTGTGGAGTGGAGTGAGCATACTGCTGCAAGCTTTCAATTCTATGTACAAACTTCCCTTGCTAAATTCCCTACCTCCCCATTGGGGGCTGAGGTGCAACTTCTCGGGTACATGCATGCGTTTAGACAGTGCGTTCCTTCAGCTTTGGTCTCAAAATGCGCAGGCCCACCTTGCCTTGGGCGGTTTTCAGCAACGAGGCGCACTGGTCGATACCTCCGCCCTCCAGACTTTCGCCATTGATTTGGGACACGATGTCACCGATTTGAATGCGTCCATCGAACTCAGCCGTGCCTCCCGGGACCTGTGTGGCACAGTAAAGGGCGTTCCAATTTCATAAATGTTTAGACTCCTCATCGTTTGACTGTTTTGGTCTGCGAGCAATACTTACCAAACCGGTAATAACGATTCCTTTCGGGTTTCCGGCGCGGAACATGAGACCGAGATTTTTACCGGATTTTTTCATCATGTCCACCTCGACGGTTTCTGTCGAGGGTGGGTTGGCACGATACACGACCATTCGAACCTGTGCGGAAAGGATTTTTAGCGTTGAAGCAAGTCATTTTGTTCAAGCAATCTTACCTTGGGATGTAGTTGTTTGACCGCACGCTTGATGGCTTCGTTGGTGGAAGTGTTGTTGATCTTGACTCCATTAATTTCAACAATTTGGTCAAATACTTGCAACCGACTGTCCTTCTCCGCAACACTTTGCGGCAGGATGTCCACAATTGCTGCTCCGGACTGGAAGAGATGGAAGATATGTTTTAAGATAGAGTAGGTTCACCGCTGTGTTTTTTGATCTGCTGGTACATACTTTAACCATCGAATCACACCCTCCGGCAACCACGATACCCAATGGCTTTCCTTCGGCCATGATATCGATCACCGTAAATTCGTTGTCACTAATTGGGGCCTTCGATGGGTCCACCACTTCCTTTGTCGGGGATGGTTCCGGTTTACCGCCGTGCGGTGTACCGGCACGGCTCGCCGCAAGCGTTGTCACCGTATCCTCCCCCGCACCCGGTTTTTTCTTGTTCGGTGTGGCCCCGACCGGGCCGGCCCCCGCCTCACCGTTTGCCTTCGCTTCCGATTCCTTCTCCTTGTTCGGGTTACATATCTTCAGCGTGATAACACCTTCGGCTTTCTTCAGCAACCCGGCGGCCGTTTCGTAGTTACAGCCGAGCAGAGAATCTCTGTTGACCGCAAGCAACATGTCGCCGATCTTCAGGCCACTCTGAGGATGAAGCATAAAGAAAACAATATTGCTAAACGGAGCACAACCACCGCAACCACAAAAACTTGGTTCACCGCACCTTTTCCGCAGTGGAACCTTCCTGGATATCGGAAATGAATATTCCTTGGCCGGCGATGGAGTGTTTGCCCTCGATGATCATGATGCCCAAACTTGACGTTCCCTGTAAAGGAATAGTTGAACAAAAAAACAAAGATAATGGGGTTCAACAATGTTTTCAAAGGGGGGTTTTTTTTTTGCTATCGCCTAACCTTTTTAACCGTGATCGTTTTGACGTCCTTGAATTTTTCCAATATATTATCCTGCGTCAATGAAAAGAATTTGACCATAATTAATTAATTTGGTTCACATGTGAGTTTTCAAAAGAAGCATGGACGTACGGTATAGTCGAAATCAGTTGGGAACTGCTTTACGGGTTTCACTGCCATGTCGTCCGTGGATGACTTTTTCCTAAAAGACAAAATGTTTTATGAATTGTGGGCCCACCAGTAGTTTCAAGTTGTTAAGTTTGGAATACATTCCTACCTAAGCACGATGAACTTCAACGTTGGGCTGACAAGATTTTTGATGATAACTGAACAGTTCAGATGGCACCGTCCGTGTACAACAGTGCCATTAACCTACCGGAGAGAACGTACAGTAATGCTAAGCGTAAAGCAGCAATTCTGCAAATGGTAAAAATTACCTCGAGCACTTCATCACCCACTGCGAGGGACGTTCCTGCGGCGGCCCCTTTGGGATTGATGCCGGCTATCAAGCATGCCATTCGGGTGCGGTCGCGGTGGCCACATAGCGAAATTCCGCACGTTTCATTGGTATCACGCAAGATCGTGCAGCAATCCACTTCGCCCAGTGCCGAGTAGCGTTTTTTGATCTTTTCTGAAGTTATCAGAAGCGACACATTATCATCATAGCACCGCAGCATCTGCAAGCTTTTGTCCGCCGAAAAGGCGTTGTACTTACTCATCGTATAACCAAAGTCATCCTCCTCCTCCGTGTCTTCTTCACCCAGCTTAGTGTTGCCTGCCGAAGCACGATCGATCTGCGTGACCAGCCATGAAACGGTAAAGAGGATCATTTGTAAGATCACCCCGTTGCGAAATTATGTGTGTCGTTATTTGCAAATTGTACCTCGACACCAGCCGCAGTGAACGTTTTTCCCTCCAGCTCCCGGCTATCGTCCTCATCATCGGAAGAATTCTCGGATTCTGTTGCCAGAAAGGGGATAGATATGCTTAATTATCTGTATGGCTTACTTTTGAGTTCATTTCATCTACAACCTGAAGATTCTTGGCGAGCTTTCGCAACCGGTATAATTTTGGGTTCGTCCGGGGTAGCTTTGGTAGCTTCGTTCTAAAAAGGAATAGCGACATTTATGAGTAGTTACACCTATGGTATTTGTCGATTATGTTACCTTCGGCTTTCCATCTTGAATATATTCCACTTCCGGCGTTTTCGAGGGTGTAATCGGTGGTGGAATCCTTTTCTGCAACACCATTGGATTAGTCTATCGAAGAAAGGTAGAACAAATGGAAAGAGATCATGGTTAATATTCACACTTGCCAGACAGGCTAGTAAACTTGCTCTCAAAAATACCTCTGTTACGTTACGTTCCAGGCTCTGAACCACTAGGACGATGCGATCGTTGGCAGTTTTGATGTAATTGACAGCCTTTTCATGAGAAGCATCTTCCAGACTGTTCTCATTCACTGCTAGTATGCGATCTCCAATCTGAAACATTTAGTTCAATAGATCCCTCCATATGAATTTCGAAAGAAGTCGAATAATTTCATTCTGATTACCCTCAGCTCGCCGCACTTATCTGCTGGACTGTCCGGAATTATGCTTTTGATAAACAGTCCGGACGTAACGTCGCCTCCAACGTTGACCTAGAATAAACATCGTAAACTTTGCTGCACATTCTTGTATCAACCAAAAACATGTGACTTTGTCACCGTTACCTTCCCTCCAACGATACTAAAGCCAAAGGATGATTTTTCCGTTTTCTCGATGGTCACCTTCTTCTCCGGACCCCATCCTGGAAAGCAAGCATTAAATGTTTTTCACTAATCAATCTAATCGGTCGCCCAAAAGGTTCCAAACGGTAGAGCTAACGTTACATTATGCCAATGAAGGTTAAACGTTGTCAAGGAACCATTTCTTAAGTTCGTAATTGGCCCCCACGAATTCACCAATCGGTTGCGCTTAGGCACACCATTGCATATCGCACGACATTAGGGTAGGGCACGCTTAAAGTTATTGGCCACGTGAGAATAGCCATTCGATCGATGGAAAATGCAAAACAAGACATTAGGGCAGACTCACGTGATTTTCTAAGCCATGGTGGACGTGCGCCATCGTGCACGGTTATTTCCGTCTGGTTCGATCGTGTGTGCCCTTGTAGGTTCCGTTGGGAAACCTTTTAAAAACGTACCTATCGATCCGTGGGCATGTTTGGCGCCACACGTAGTGGACCGATTGTCAATTTCCCCTCCCCCAATGTATCTGGAAGTCAGACATTGTTGCGATCTATTGATAAGACATCGGGGAGGAAAATCGAATTCAATATGTTACGCGTATTTAAGCTGGCCACAATTATTTCACGTTGGCTTTTCTTTTGCCATAAATGCCATAAGTTCATTCTGGATTCAAAAATTTATTGTAGTATAATTATAAAACCGTTATGATAAACATTTCAGCCGCATTGTAATTAGAGTGATTTGCATTTTGATATTAGTAAAACACATGGATAACGATAAACGGCAACGATTCAAGATGGAAACTTGGAAGCCGTACAACATTTCTAAAAAAACAAATAGTAGCGTTATATTTATATTGGCGTCGGAAATCCGAAACATTTTAAAACAATTCTCACAAACAACAGATTTATATCACATGGCACAAACGAGGAAAAATAAACCGAATGGAAAACAGCATAGAGCACGTGTTAACACTACCGAATGGAACCGTTCAAAAGCTAAAAGATCGATTTCTCATAAGATTTCACCGGCGATACTTTTGTTACCTTCCAATTTCACTGATCCTGGCAACGCACTAACGGTCATGTTAACGCTGTAGAATACAAGACGAACCGGACAAGAAAAATGCCGCGTTAGATTCAGTTGATAGCGTACCCCGTGCTGACACCGACTGACGGTACCGTGCTGCAGCTGGCAGACCACAATCAGAAACTGTGCTCAATTTAGCGCCCTGGCATGCAAATGAGCCGCAAAAGCACACCCTCCCATAGCATGGTGGTGGTATTTGGAGTGCAATTTTTTTCATTCTCATTCCAATTGGTGCACCGATCACCGGGAGGGTGAGCATGTGAAGCCTTACACTGTCCATGTGGAGCGGTGTCCTAATTTAATTAGGAACGAAAAACCAATCGAATCGGAACATTCGCTCCCAAGATTGACAGTGTTTGGTAAAGAAATGGTTTTACTGGCACTATACCAAAAGACAAAGCAAAGACAAGTCTAGGATGTCGCAAAACGTCCTAGGAAACTCTTCCCTTTTTTTCTATTGACATTTGCCACCTGCACGTGTTCTGCAAAAAGTAGACCGAATCTCAAGTCTGTGACGGATTCAGCATTTACCTTGTCTTCACAGGACTCAACGTTGGTTCGGTTGCGCTGGTCTTTGGTTTGGTTTCTGTCACCGGATAACATAGCGGTAGCTTCCGGTTGCTTCTCGCGTGATCGGACGGTATTTTGGCTTTGGTGTGATAGTAGTCGAGCTCCTTCAAATAGATGCAACTGCCGTCTGCGGGCTGCAGTGTGCCTTCGTCGTAGTCTCTATAATACTGTATACGGTACTGGAACAGGCCTACACTACTGTTCCGTTGTTTGTACTCCATCTCATACTGAATTCCGGGTTTGTGATTCCATTCGTTGTATATTATATATGTTATTCGGTGCTTCACATCATGGATCGTTCAAAGGTTACGTTAGCATGATAAATTCGCTGGCATGCATCGGTAGTTTAGCTGAAAATTAAGTGTTTGATTTATTTAACACAATTGTTGAAGGATTGAACAATTTAGGAAACATGCATTTATATTAGTATCTTTCAAACCAACAGCAACAACAACAACATGCAACGTTTGAACAACACATTCATGCCCAAATCTTTCTTTATTGTATCATAATATAATTTACATATCCTTAAATAATATAACATCCTTCTAACCGACGCAGTAAGTCTGCATAAATAAAGCCAAAAGAAAGTCATTTAAAAAGCTACTAAATGAAAATGCATAGCTTATGCGAAACAAATGATGCGAAAACTTAAAACCATCGCAGCAACAAAACAAAAGCATAATACAGAAAGTTTCATGCATTTGCCACGCAAAAGTGAAGAAAATAAATACGTTTTTTTTGCGTTCGTGTGTCAACGCATTCGTTCTGATATCACAAACTCAAATGCGCGTTTTCACATGCAGTATCCGACATTTAGAAAGCAACGAAAAGTGCGAACCATTTACCACTGAAGGATTATTTCGTCAAGGAAGCGGGTTTACGCTAGCAGAGAAACAGTTCGTAGAACGTTTTGTTGTCAAGGAACTGGCATTATATTGGTTCGTTTCGTATCCTGCAACCCTTCCGCTCCTGATGACGATAGTTTTTCAAGGTAACTAAGATTGAGGGGATTTTCCAATTCACTTTGGCCGCTGTGTAGGAACTTATAGGTAAATATTCGATACGTTTCAATTGCACTATGTATGAGATGTAAATATGGGGCACTAAGTTGGCACTATTGCTGGTTGAAATAAAACATTTTCGTTGATATTAAAAGGTACAGGTAATTTTCCACCACCAGCGAAGCTCGTACTCTGTCAAGTTGTGAAAATTGTATTTGCTTTTTCCAGGACGTCGAGCGTACGTCAAACAGGGGAATGGAAAGAAAAAAAAGAAAATCGCCTGTAGCAACGTCTACGAAGGACATTTTTTGGCGTGGCATACGCAGTGGAATTGACAACACAAAGGAGGCACATAACTTTGCAGATCGTTTGTTGCTGATCAAAATCAAAGACTCCGTGCCGGGTTTTGATCGGTGAAGTCGAGGAAAAGAGGTCCACTTTCAGATGGTAGAGGAAAACTTTTTGAAACATCATGGTCTTCCACGCGACTATTCGGTACACCATTTGTGAGTTTGTTTATACCGCAACATTCCAAGCTCCGCACATTTGACAGGTTTGCCTGTGAAGCCCGCGGGGTTGCGGGCGAGATCGGCCAGTTCGGATTATCAACGCGAACAGAGGAGACGTGAAGAGTGTATCGGTGCGGACGTGGAGTACGTGGATTGTGCAAAAACAACGGTAGTGTCTTACATCGAAATCGAATAGTAGCGGTTACTGTTAGTTTGTATTACGGTCGTTCGACGAACCGACCAACCCGGACGCGGTGTAAATTGTGCGAAACGTTTTCCAGTGATCCTGACGGACTGAGACAAGTGTTAGTGTTTTCCAGTGTGTAGTGTTAATGTGAATTATTTACTGTGCATATGTTGGGCTGAACCATAACGGTGATAATCAGAGCTACGGTGTTTATCGTCGACACAACGGTGTTTATCTTCGACGGAAGCGATTGCTCTGCCCGCCTGGCGGGTTTGCCTGAACTAACAGCACGATAAATGTTTATTCGGTGACAGTATTATTTTTACATGTTTTGTTAGTGATAGTTGATGATAGCGCAAATTTACGCAAATACCTGCAGTCTTAATTGAATAAAGATTTAGCGCATTGAAGTATAACATTACTGTACCAAGAAACCAACACAGTGCCTCGATCATGGATCCGCTAGAGCAGGTTCGAGTTTTCCTGGACTGCTTCAAAGCCAACGTGAATCCAACCGATCCGCTGCCCGTCCGAGTCCCCGTCTACAATCTGAAATACGATGAAATCAAACCCGCAATTGTTGATTGGACCAGAACGTACTTGGATCAGTTGTAAGTATTTTTTTTTTGCATTATTTTTCTGTTTTGTCACGTGCTGCTGCGTCCTACCAGCTTCGCAATGTTCTGTTCTGATGTCATGGCAGATCCAATGAATTCTAAACTGTTCACTGGTACTTTACATCATGTTATCAATTATGTTTGCTGCTTCCGTCATTTTCATGTGTATGTTGACATGAGTCATTTTTGTTATTGGTACCCAGAAGAACCACTTTGTATAATTCGCTACATCACTCATACACTGAAAACGCGTAGAAGGCGCGAGGAATCGTCAACATGTGATTTACAGTACTGGTCATGTAAATGAGAGCAGCGTTTGGGACTTTTTCCTCATTTCGCAAATATGTTTTGTTTTTCCTTTTTAATAAATGTTCAACGAGTTTTGTTATCGTTTTATTGAAAAGTTTCCTTATAATTGGTGCAATTCGTTTGTTTCCTGCCATATTTCTTGACAGTGGATGTCCGCCATGCATTCTGACGCCTATAATACGGAAGGTTTCCGAGGCAGTGTTGAGCCATTGCAAAGAAAACCCACAATCCTGCGGGTATACCGGCCGTGGTAAGTACCAAAAAAAAATTGCACCATAAACCACAAAAGGAAATGGAGCAAAACTACCGATTTTTATTAACCCCCGGTTTTCTTTTTGCAGATTATAAAACTCTCCAGCTGAACCATGAAGTTATCTCACGCGTAAACCATACCTGCTCCGAGCTACTAGACAATGAAAATCTAAACAAACTGCTCGCGGAACTTCCGGGCGAATGCCAAGCGGTGGACCAAACCGACTCGATGGTTGCCACTAGAAGAAAGACTCATTTTTCTAGAGGAGTAAAACATAAACGTCGCACGATGGAGGATCGTCACGTGTGCCTGCCGGACTTTAATAGCCTGTTTGATACAAAGGACACCGAACCGACCGCTTTTTACGGTGTGTATGATGGCCACGGGGGCCAGGAGGCAGCCAGTTTTGCCGCATCACACTTGCATTACAACGTTGCGCAAAGTGTGCACTACCCTCACCAAATGGAACTAGCTTTTTGGGAGGGTTTTCTTAAGACAGATAAACAATTTTTAGAGAAGTGTGATAATCATGTATGTATGAACGCTTCGGAAAGTTAATTGATTTGCGAAGGATAATCGAGATGTTTGCTTATTCCCAAATGTAGCACCTTCGCAGTGGATCCACCGTGGTGGTATGCTTTCATCGCTTAATCTCTAAAAAGATACACATTGCCTGGGTTGGCGATTCGCAGGCTATATTGGTTGCAGGATCGCCAAGCGGTTGTACCTACGATACTCTTGTGCACCCTACACATGCGGCTTCTAACCCGGTGGGCATCAAACGATTGTACTTTAGACTGTATACAGAACATCTGTTCAATGATGTTTTACTCTTTTATCTTTGTAGCAAGAATTTGAACGCATCCGTCGTGCAGGAGGAACCGTCCTCGTATGGGATGGGCAGCACCGTGTTAATGGGCAGTTAGCGATTACCAGAGCGATCGGTAGGTGATCGAATTTCGCAAAAGATCGAATGAGTTGAAAGATATGCTTAATTTAAACCGTATGCTTTTTTGTTGTAGGAAATCCTTATCACAAAGACGTCGTGACAGCGCAGCCAGATACGACTTGGCGTAGATATAATGAAGAAGACGCCTTCCTTGTTCTGGCTAGCGACGGTTTGTGGGAGAATTGCCTGTCATATTCTATTTCAATGTTTATCCTGTACGCAATCCGCAAGTTTCCCGGTAAGTCGTTGTTGGATAGCTGGGTATATGATGTTAAATAGTTGCTTCTGCTTAGGTTTTTAAATCTGCAACCAGTGCGATAAAGACAATAGTTACTTTCTTCGAAACTGGCATTTTCACATTTGCTGCTTTTCTCACATATAAAAGTATTTCGCAGGACGTAGGACATTCCAACGTTGAGCAAAACCTATTTAAGGTTTACTCAATGTGAATCAATCAAACAACCTTGAGACCAGCAAATTCTTAATAATTCTGCCATGCGTGGGTTAGACGTATTCAAGTCGTATTCATTATTAAAATGAAATTGGAAATAAGTTTGACAGATGCCCCGCGTGTGTAACGGCAAAGGCTAGTTTTTTCCATATCCTTTAATTGTACGGCTCGATCGCGTTAGCTTGTTCTGAGTCAATGTCCTTCATTTGGAGGACTGCTTAATTGGAGGTTAACTCGAGGATAGAATAGATTGTGAATGGGAAATGTTGTAGGGGCCATACAGGGTAAGGAATTTTTTATCATAGCGACGGGACAAAATCGTAATTTAAATAATAACGTTGATTTAATTCGTGTATACATTGCATATAGAAAATGTTGCGTATCGCCAGGACGTCTCTTAGTGGCACATGGTGTTGTCTTCCCTGGGCCACAAGGGCTGTTAGCAGAATCTCTTTGAAGGTGTGATACTTCTGAAATTGCCAATGGCTTGTTAAAAGGTAAAATCCAGGGTGTGATCAGAGAGATCAGCCCCGGCTCAGAATTTGATATTCGAAGATGCTGGGCGAAAGCATTACTTTTGCGATTAAAACTACTCTTGTCATACAATGTAAACTGGGCACGTAATTAAAATGGGTTTAAATGAAAACGGTTGCTAGCAAGGGATAAAATAACCTTACCTAATTGGATGCTACTGATACTTTGTTATGAATAATGATTTTCAAGTCTTATTTAACAGTGCAACATTGAGAGAATCTTAAATATCGAACTCGCTTCTTTTCTTTTTATTGCCATTAACTGATTGATTCATCTGCGCTGATGGGGTGATACCAATGATATCATCTCGCCTTGCTTCGACTTCACCAAATGCGATATTCCATTAGCGGCCAGAAGTTACTTCCTAGCGATCGTGGTTCACACTTGTTCTTTTTCTTTGTGCTTTTCTCTTCCATTTTTACGAACTTGGAAAACACCTTTTTGTAAACCGTTTTGTGCCGACCTGGATGATGGTGTTGTTGGATATTTCCGCGCGCTTTCATGATCAAGTAGAACGTATCCGCTCCGGATCTGACTGTATCATAATCGCTACGCAGCATGAGGTGCCGAAAGAAGGTTGTAATTAGACCATCAACACACGTCCGGGGCTAGCTGCCGGTACGCTCTCTACGCGGTACGCTCACTCCATGGGGCAAGCTAGATACATTTTTGGAAGAGTGATCTGGATGTAGCCTCTTTTCTTCTATTTCATCGTTTTGATTACTTATGATTCTGTGTCATGAAGATAAAAGAAAAAGAATTGTTAATCATTCGCAGTTACATGATCACAACAAAACTTCCGATAAACATCAAATAACATCTTAAGAATCGTATTGAAAAATATTTAGGATTTAATATAAGATTAATTACCGATTAATATGAATGTCCAAGATGTTTCCGTACTGATTTCCACTACCCCAAAAAAAGCTTTGAATTGGTTTTTTGCCACAGAGGTTCGCCCATCCTCGTTCACTCATGTTGATCCAAATTGAAAACGGCGCTGTAAAATGTCATCGGGAATGTGTTGAAAAAAGGTTTACAGTTGTTGTTTTTTTTAAGTTTAGTTATGGTATGTTTAATTGTGTCTTATTAAATTAAAGACGCCATTAGACTAGCATTGCCGTTTTACCTTTAACATCACATTCCGTTCTAAACCAAACATCTCTCTTAATGAGCTCTAGTTATTAAACCAGCTGATTCATAATCACTGATTACGGTAAAAGGTACATACTCTGAAAACGATAGTTCAATGCTTCTGTTTGTTTCGAGAATTATTTCCCTCCATCGATCGGTACATTTACTCACGGAAAGCTGGCGTCCCCACGGAGTACCTCGTGATTCGTAATGGGTTAGATTACCTCGCATCGCCTAAACAACAGTGATAAGCTGCATACTAGTGCATTGGTGTTGTTTGATTTTGGCGTCGTGACTTCAAATGTCACGTCCGCCTGTTGTGCCTGTTCCGAGGAAACCAACTACGCCTGCGTGACCATCACCTTGCCTCGATACCTTGAATGCACAACCATTCGGTGTGAAATGGCTTACGTTCATCGCCCACCGTTGGCCGTTTAGAATGTAAACGGTGGGTAAAGATGATCGTATGGTGACTACGTCTAGCTGGCAACAATATTTAAATAAACACCTTCACCATTTCAAACAAGCAAAATTAATCTCGGTCGGAGTGTTTTTTCCACAGCAACTCAGTAGCTAAACGTAAACGCCATGGTGCAAATGGGAGAATGTTCATCCATTTTTTTATCTTCTTCTCTCCGTGGTTTGCTGTGGGTTTTCGCGTGGAATGTGCAATTTATGATGGGTGTATTTTGATGGACGATTTCTCGAAAAATAAATAGAAAAAAAAAGAACGAGGGCGCGGGCGCGATAGGGGCAAAAACACGCACTTTTTTGCCAATGCCACACCGCGTTGAATGGCAAACCAGCGATTCATTCGTTTCGCACCGCGAAACCATCCGACGCCGGGTCCAACCTAACCTTATGAGCTCCTAGTGAAAGGCATTTTGGGGAGTCATAAGATCAGCCGTGCAGCACTGGAAATCTTCCGGCGGACCCCGTTAGATTCGATTTGATGTGTGTTTCTGTCTATTTGATTTTTTTTTCAACGTCTTCGTAGATGTGGTGTTCCTTACCGTTACCCCTGGCGGAAACTCCATCGCCGTTCGACGGTTATTCCGTTTCGCAAATACCACCCCCACCGTGGCCCAATCCAAAGCGTGCTGCACCGCTAGCGTGGTCGGCCGAGGAAGTGCGCTTTTCACACCTGACGGATTCGTGGCTTCCTCGAACCGCCCGGCGCGGTGTGCCGTATGTTTGGGCGAGAGCCGTTTGTAGGAGTTTGTATGAATGATTTCGTTTATATTTTTTGCCTCCTCCCGTTCGTCTCGGAAGAAAGTATGCAGCGCAAAAGGTGCGCGGAGTCACACAGGGCAATGCACTATGAGGGACAAGGCGAGGAAGGGTGGCATAATGCCACCGGAACTCGTGAAAAACACGAAATATGATTGCCACAAAAAGAAGAAGAAAAATAACACCAGCTGAGATAGCAAATGAAAATTGTCGTCCCCGTCGGCGCAATACAACCGATAGGTTGGGGCTGAGCGATTGAGCGGAGATGGGAAGGAGGAGCCGCAAGGTGGAGAAAGCTTGATCCCAAAATTTAATTGGTTTTATTTCTCTTCGGGGGTTGACGTCGCTGCGCTCCGGCCGGTCTGGAAAGTTTGATCTGATCTGTGCACAACTGGGTTACACATTTTGGGCTGATCTCAAGTAAGCTGACAAACTGCATGCAACGTCCAACTCCCACAAGTGCCTGTCCAGCGGGCCACTTGTTTCTAATGCTTGTCCCTATTTCGTTTTTCTTTCCCTACTGCGACCCGCGGACCTCTGCCGGAGGATCACGCCGTCGCTGGAGGCGATCAACAGGCGAAGAAAAGGAACCCACTCGCCGCCGTTCAGTTCACGGTTCATAAATTATTTTCAATTTGTGTCGGGGGCGCACACTCTGGCATCGTAAAACCCTATCTGGCAGTGCACTGGCAGTAGCTCGATATTTTTATTGATTTCGAACGTTTTCGTTCCGTGGTCAGTAGGGTTGATAATGTCTGCGGCCCCTTCTCGCCAGCCAATTAGTCGGCGACCATGTGTTGAGCGATAGAAGTGCTTTGTGTGGCGCCATTTTCTTACTGTGCTCCAAACGGGACTCGCACTTTAAATTGATATTCCGCGCCCTGGATGATGTTGCGAGTGCCTTCGACAAACAGTTTGACTCGTTTTGTTTCCCCCCCTGACTCGCCTTTAAAGTGTGTAGACATGATCATGAGCTAGAGTGTTCAACATTTTGTCTTCCCGTGAAAGTTGAGCATTTCATAAAACTCATTTGCCCTGAAAACATAACTGAACTTCCAATCGGCGGGGTACGGCAATGATTTTCGAACCTCCTAACCTAACCGTCTGTCAAGTGGGATGATCGTGTAACCAGTTTGTTCGTCGCCGGTACGCTATACATGCTCCAGATTCTTGCCCGTTGTTTTACGGCACGGAATGGAATTTGTAAATTAGAGTTACCTTCCGGCCAAAGCAAAATCTCCGCTCGTGCCGAACGTACCGCGCATCCACGTGGCCCTTGCGGCATAGATTTAATTGGTGAATGTGTGTGTGTTTTTTGTGTTGGTTTCTTTTTGTTTTTGGTTTTGTTTTCGGGTTCCACCTTTTATTTTCATCCCCTACACACACCGCAATGTGCAACCATCTGGAATGATTGCGCTTGCATGATCTCTTCTGTTCGGTTTTTTTTTTCCATCCGTTATCGATGGGGTCGGAGGGAGGGCGAGGTGGATTTGCAGGCTTGCCAGGAGGGCCGAATGATCGTTGGACCATACCCAGGTAGTAGTTCTGCGTCCGAATGGCGCTTGCGGCGCAGGGCTAATTTTAATAATAACTTCTTGTGCCCTCCAACTGACTGTTTCTATTGATTCCTTTAAAGTTCCTCCGGGGAAACGAAATCGTCGAAGTTGTGTGTGCAAAACCATAGCGTCAATCATGTCAGATTAGTTACGCAAATGGTGCTACGCAAAGTGCAGAAGTGATCGTAGTCTACACCGTCATCAGGAAAGGATCTCCCACCCGACGGATCGTGCGAGGGTGTCCCCACGCGGGGGTCTATTTCGTTCAATGGGCGGTGGAGCATTAATCGTTGCAGATGTTGTGCAAAGGACAGTTCAGGAAATATGTGCATGAAGTGACCGCCGGCTACGGGATGGTGTGTCTAGCATTTACCTCTCCTCCATGGCTGACTGGTCTCCGGTTGGTTGGTTCGCTGGTCGGTTGGTTTTTCGGTAGATCATCATCATCATCGCCGCTTTGCGTGCCGATCGCGATCGCCGTATAGATAAAAGTCCGGAAGAAAGGAGCGAAATAGAAAATCAAAGCCGCTGTGGACAAAGAGGAATAAAAGAACGATGGTATGATACAGCAGAGAACAGTGAACTGGATCCATTTTCCACTTTTCCGACTGTCATCACTTCGCTCGTTGCTTTTGATTTTCCCTTTTTTTCCCTTATGAACTGGGTAAACGATAGAATTGAATTTCCTTATCCCGTTCCGGGCGGAAGTGTTCCGTACGTACCTTTCACCAAGAGGGTGGCAATGGGACGCGGAAGGGTCTCCGCGATCGTAGTAACAGGCAGTGGAAACGCAAATCGCGATCGGCAGCTCGGAATCAAACTGCGACGATGACGAACGATGGTGGTACCCCTTTCCTGTTCGTGCACGGTGCCGTGCACTGTGCCCTGTTATTTCACGGTCCTTTGCACGACCGGCCGCCACCACCCCGCGTGCAATCATCGAGCCCATCGGCACAGCACGGGCGCTCTGCTGTTCCCGCTGCGCTGCTGCTTCCGTCCGGTATTTTTTTGTTGTTCTTTTTTTATGTGAAAGAATGCGCGAAACGATTCGTGATCTTTATCTCGCACGAAATTCGGCCACAATAGTGAAACGGGATTGGGTTTTCGATCTACTTGCCAATTCAAGGTCGATGGGAGAAAAGCTTCCAAAATTACCCCACATGTTTGTAAGGTGAATGATTCCGATGCCTTTTGCGGGAAATCATTGGTACACTTAAGTAATCAGGGATTGTTCTTGGTATGCGTAACTTTCCTGTAATATATCGAAGAGCAATCGGCCATTATTTTAAATGAATCATTCTTATTATTTGAAGAATTGTATCCGGTTTGGATGAAATCGCCGATGTAGTGAAGAATATATGGAAAGAGTATCCTACCATTCTCTTAAAGAACTATCAGATGTGCCGCGGTTTGTTTTTTGTTTATTCAAATCAATCAAATCAACAGCCAGACTAATGCTAATTTTTGCACAGACGTAAGCAAATTTTCGAATCACAAGATATAGAAGAAAAAACCCTATAGAAATCAAACTGCATCGCATCTGACAAAGCTTTTAGAGATTGAAAGAACAGTAGTATTGGATTGGTGATATTTGTAAAATGATGAAATTACATTTTTTAACATAGGTCCGTTTCCTTTAACCGGACATGTGCACCAAATAAGTTGAAACATATTCATGTGCCATGTATTGTTTAGCAATTCAACAGCCAGTGAACGATATCATTCGTTTACGAGTTAACCACACCAGGAAATGACTAGTTTTGAAATCTATCTTTGCGTGTCTCGCACTCTTATGACGATCTCCTTTACTTGAACCCATTTCAATCCCGGTTTGATCGAACGAAATTTGGCACTTTCGACGCCAGGCGCATATATGATGACGTGATTTCACAGGAGAGCAGCACATTCTTTCCTAATAATAAGCGGTTAACGCATTCACGATCGAGCGGAAGTAACGGCGAGTATCAGGCGTACGCGGACCTGAACCAGTTGCAAACATTGTTCGACCGCGGTCGGGTACCTCAAAACCCTTCCGTTAACCGACAAGGTTTGAGAAGAGCAGTCGCTAGACGCAACACTTGTGCAATGTAATACTGGAAGCAATCGGTGAACGGTTCGGCTGGACGAGAAGAAAGTGCTCCGCAAGGGAAAGACTGGCGAGAAGTGAAAACATAAAGGCGGTTAGTCAGAACGGGACGGAACCGGGCAGAAGATCATGCGCCTTTCGTGCATACGGGCGGCGTCTTCGCGTTGTGGGGGATTGTTGGATAGTTGTTCCAACCGTTGTGCGACGTCGGAGGCAGCGCGATCGTGGAGCTATTTTTGGCAGCGTAAAAAAACCATTCCAAAAACGGTGTTAAACCTCTCCCGGTCGCCCGCGTCGACGTCGACGTCGTTGTCGTCGCACCAAAAACGGATTTCGAATTACAAACATCTTCTCCTTCCCGCTACTACCGGGGCCGGGATCGGGTTTGGCCGTGTGTGAGTTTGTATGTGTGCTTCTCTCTGCACTTCCTTTCCGCAATGGATCGCTGCCGCGTACGTGACGCGACCTGACGTAGAAGGCGCAAGTTATGCCGAGGAGGAAGTCGATGCCGAAATAAGTCACTTTTCCAACGGACTGGTGGAAAAGAGAGAGAGAGAGAGATAGAAAAGGGAATATGTTCGTTGGGCGGTGCCCAGGAGAAGGAAAGGGGGCGTCGAACCTTCCCTAGAGCTGCGTTCCCTGTGTACTGGTGTTGTAGGTAAACCTGTCCGCGGTAGGATTCCTCCCCCGCGTCAGCGGATGGTTCCGTTCGCTTTTTCCCATCCGATTCGACCCTTCGATCGACGCTTCGATCGAACTCGGTAACGGAGCGCACTCACCACTAGGCAGAAGCCGTTTTTATGTTCGCGCTGATGGGAACCAGATTGCATGAATTGTGGACCTTATTTTATTGCGCCCGATGCATTCCTTAACGTTTTCTGCGCTCGGCGGTTGAGCATCGATGACGCTGGCTTGCTGGCAGGCTTGCTGGCTGGGTTTCAACTGCGGGAGAATTGGTTATAGCGGCTGAAATTACTTCTATTTCCGAAGTCTAAACTATTTTACACATATTACCGGTTTTCTATGGTAGAATGCGTGCTCTTTTTTTATTCACATTAACAGTTTTAATTCTCCTACTCTGTGTATTTTTGTCTACTACAACATTATTTCATGTGTGTTATAATCCAGATTTAATAGTTATTTAGTATCTGATTTTTTTGCTAATGATACCTAACATTCTTCTTTTTAACTTCTTTCTCCTTGAAGAACCAGTAATGTGTTTTATGAGTGCAAATATAATAAACATCAAATCATCAAATATTTATTTTAAACGTTCTGAACGTTGAATAAGTTTCAGAAGCTATTTTAATTAATTTCCTATTGAACGTACTCAGCGAAACATGAGCTAGTTGAACATCAGTATATTTTCACATTTAAAAAAGCCAAAAATGTAGATTCACTGATATTGTTTTCGATTCCTAAAACTTTACTCGATGTTGCCCCCCGTTGTTTTTGTGTGTTAAACACAATGTCATTTGCACAATGATTTCTAACTCGTTTGCAGTTTCTTTTAAAAAGATACCATAGTGATTAGTCGATTTGGTTTATTTTACTTTCCCACAGATTTTTAATTAGTGATTAATAAATGGTTTTTATTTGGATTGTATTTTTGAACTTTAATCCAATGAAGATTATGACGATCAGTTTGTAGGAATCGTTTTCCCCAATTTCCATCTTTCTGTTTTGTTAGTCATTGGGTTTTCGCAATCTAGAGCCGTAATTTGAATGGAATTCGAATGGATGAGTCAGCGAGGGCGAAAGAAAAGGCGACTTTTCCGCGTTAGCTGCTGGCTGATGAAGATAGGGTCAGGATGAGCGATGGAGCCGTACGTTCATTGTGTTGCGGCATAAAGTGGGACGAAGTAAGTCAATCGAGCAGCCCGGATAAAATCTTCCTTTCGAGCACACACTTTTTTTTTTCGCAACGCGATTACAATCGCCCGGGCGCTGTCTCAAGCAACGCTGGAGCCGTCATTGTCATGTAGGTGTCTTAGATTTCCGGCTACAACGTGAGCAACGCTGCGCGATCTTGATGTTGCGGAATGAAAATCACTGCGCTACGAGAGAACGGAAATTTAGAAAGACACAGGGAAAGATGACGACGTGACGAGTTCAAAGACACCCAACGCCCAATGCTGGGAATGAAAGCGATGGTGGAAAAGCAGCCACCGTGCGGGGCAGGCGAAGGATGCAATGCATCAATAAAATGTGACTTTCCTTTTGCACGTACCGTTTTGCTGCCCGTACGAGCAGGCAAAACCGCTCGGCGAAGCGTGAGCAATGGGGTCTGTATTTTTGGGAGCCAGGGAAACGTGTAGGGCGTTTATGTTTGTCATTTCTCCGGGCCCCATTTCGAGAACCGAAATTGTCGCTGCTCTTCTGTGCCGGCGTGTTCCGTGGCTCAG
The DNA here is from genome assembly GCA_914969975.1 of Anopheles atroparvus. NCBI lineage: Eukaryota > Metazoa > Arthropoda > Insecta > Diptera > Culicidae > Anopheles > Anopheles atroparvus. The sequence continues at coordinate 14,072,484 of CAJZCY010000001.1, forward strand.
ATGAAAAATGGAATGTCGCGCGCTCCGAATGACGTGCGGTTCGCTGGTTTGCGGGACTGTTTTTCCGCCGCCCTACAGCACGCACACATACACTTTCCCCGTCTTTCCCGGTAAGGGTGGGTTTCTCTCTGCCCGCCCGCGGTCGCGCCCCATCAAATCCGTTGCGGGGAAAACTGGTCTAGTTGTGAAGGCTCCGGATTCCGTGCGATTGTCGCGTGAGCTCCCTTTCGCCCGGCTTCACCGTCGCCGCTTTGCCCAATCTCCCAAGACCGACCGTCATCATCTCGGTGTCGTTCGTCGCGAACAGATTAATGCAATCCCGGCCCCGGCCGGCAACGTGATCGAGCGCCGCCGTGGAGCGTAGCGAAGACGCGTGCAGATGTGGCCGAAAAGTGATCGTTGTTTCCGCACCGTGAGAGACTGTGTGCCAACGGCGTGAGGAGAGGGAGTCGAAGGGTGGATGGACGAAACGGGAGGTAAAAGCGGAACGATCGCAGGGGGCGAGAAGAAAAGCGGAACCTGTTAGCCATCGTGCGCTTATTAGCCCGGCTGGAAATGGATGCATTTATTATGTGCACTCATAAATATCCATTTTTCGATCAAGTCGCGAGGGAAAGGGAGCTAAGTCCGTGAGTGTAGGTGTGTGAGTTGATGTGTCTGCAGACGTCCGGCAGGAAGTGAAGAGAGGCTGAGCTACCTTTCTTTCGGTTCGGTCGAACGGTGAAAAATATGCATGCCATCCAGCCGTACGAAAACCGCGGCCGGCCGCCGGGGGCGAGCCTTTTCCTCGCGCAAAGGAAATGGATTGTGAACGGAGAAGTTTAACTTATTCCATCCATTTTTCCCTTTTTCCTCAATGGCATGTAGTTTGATTTTGGAAACAGATTAGACAGGAAAAGAAAAGTGCACAGGGCGTTTTTTATTTGTAAGAGTTAATTCCATGGTTTCGGGCATGAAAGCATGGCATGAAAGCTTCGTATTGACACACCGGTAAAAGGCCCCGGTTTTCCACTCTCGCTTGCTAATTAAATGCTACTCTACTCGTCCGGCGCGATTTGATGATGATGTGTGGTGGCGGAACGCGGATGAACAACGGTCGTCGTGGTGTGAAAAGCCTTTTCATTATTTGCGAGTCTAAGCGAAACTCGCTTTTATTGGCAAGCGCAACTTACCTAACTCACAATGCTGGTAAAACATATGCTCATTTCCATTATCAGTTCGTTAAGACAAACGATCCTGACCGTATGCGGCGACATGCGGAAGACAGATGATGGTTTATTAACGGCTACGAAATTCAAACGAGTCAATTAAACGTTAAAACCCCCAAACAACCGCGACAGTTCCGATCATTCATTTGCTTCGGCTTCCCGGCTGCTGCGTTCAATGACTCCACAGACCAGGAGGGTGTTGGGGTGGGTATGGGAGGCTGAGGATCGTGCGCATTTTGCGACCCCGAAAAATGTGCCAACTGGCCCCCAATAATCGCCGGCCCGCACTAGGCTGCTGCTGCACTAGAAAGTCGGTGCTTGACGAACGAACTTTGGCGAAATGGAACTTGCACTCGCCGGTCGTTTCCTCGTCTTCCTCTCGTTACTGCCATTGCTGCTGCTGCTTGTGCATTTTCTATCCGCATCCATCTTGCGGCTAATTTCCTGTCCCGCTCTCTTCAGGCTCGGCGGCCGAATCGGGTCAGGTGAATTGCTCAATGTGCGTAAAATTAATTTTTCCTTTATGCTTGATTAGAAAGATTTAGAGATTTGCCGAAGGGAGTGTCGAAATAAAAAAAAAACGAACGAAAGAAGTGGAACAAAAACTGTACGAGATTTACGATTGTTGGATTGGGGAATTTTGTGGTTCGCGTGTGGCGTGGCCCATCGTTTCCACGAAGGAGGATGAAAGATGATGGCGACGGTAATGGTTAACCGGCAGGAACGACGGGAAGCTCTTAGGGGTGTTAATTAAATTTATTAATCAAACATTGCAAATAATGGAGTCATGAGAGAGGATCATTTCGGCCGTTGGTTTCGTTTCGTTTCGTGTTTTTTGTGCAGTGCAAAAAAACATCTTTGGAGCATTACCAAGAAAAAAAAAAACGGATACAGCTCCGTTCTGTCTGGTTATGGCCACGTGTACAATAGAAGATCCCGTGTCGAGACGCATTTTTGCCAAGGAAGGTCATCGTGATACGCCAGAAGCATCAATCTCCTCCCCGCCTGGAAATAAAGGGAGGGCCCGGATGGGCAGACAACTCGAAAGAAACAAACGATATGTTCATATATTGTAGAATGGCGTGCCGGGTTCTTCACGCCATGTTCTACCCTGAGCCAACCCGATGTGACTGCTGCCGGTGCCATCAGTGTGATAAATATTTGATGGATGCCTCGGCTGCTGGTAGCCGCCAGGGCAGCGGGAGTTTGGAATGTTTTTTCGGTGAAAAACTTTCGCCCGTTTGCATGTTCAAACCTCGGGTTGGAGCAGTGTGTACATCATCGTACCGTACCGGGCAACATCGCACGGCACACCACCGTGGCTTACGTCAGCTTCTAGTGGCGTCTTCGGGAAAGGACCATCACGTACACCTCGTCGACTCACATTACTCGGTCGACGAAAAAGGCAAGCCCTTCCTGGTGCGGCCATCCCGGGGCTCGGACTGGAGTGGGGAGGGGTGTTTTTAATGGCATGCGAATATTACTCATGAGTCCGATGTTATCGAAGCCACAGACGAGTAAGAAAGGGAAGAGAAAATAAACGTACTGTGGAGGGAATGGTTTTCGACAGGCATGCTGTCTGCCCGTATGGGCCGGGAAGAGGCAATCGCGTTGACACGGCCGGCCATGTCCAGGTACGTCGCAAATAGTAAAATTTACATTCAATTATATAAGCCTCAAGAAAGGCGTTCGATTGATTTATGAAGCCGAAGACATTTGCGAAAATCGCAAGCTTGGAAGTAGTACCAGAGAATCCTTGGCAAGGTTCGTAAATATTTAAAGGCTTGATTATGGTTTAAAAAACTTATTCAAAATCAGCAGGTTCGAGGAATGAAATCCTATAAATGGAAATTATATTTCTTGGTCAAAGAAATTGACTTAATCATTATTCTTAAATCTTCAAAGATTTATCTAGTTGTGAAATAAAATTGTATAATGTAGTTTGTACTAAAATATTCCAATATTTTCCAATATTCCAACGCCAGTGCGTATTGCTAGTTAGTGTTTTTTGTTGAAGAAGTTCTATTTCATTGATGATCGTTCATTTCAATGGTTCTAATATTTAACCCGTTTGTTCGAACAAACATAAGTTTAAACATTTGAAACCGATGGCTCATATCTATAAAGGATTTCAATCACATTCATATTACAATTGCTTCGATGTATGCTTAATGTGTTTACCAATAGCAATCGTTTAACCCGACTAATGCCTGAACGAAATGATTAGTTTAAGCTGCCGATAAACGCGGCCGACCATTCGAAAACTCTACCGTTCGTGTACCTCCGTTGCGACGAACGTTTATTTTAATGTGTTCACGAATCGTTCGAATGCATCCTGCAACCAACGCGTGCCATCTACTGAAGCGATCCCCGACTGCTCCAATTTATATCGTCGTTTGTCAAGCGGCCCGGCCCCACGGTCCGAAGGCGTCGTCGGTCCGAGGGCGTTCTCCGTAGGCGATCTCGTCAGAACGACCAAACCAGACGCGCGCGAAGGTGGCGGCATCCATCCGTCTGGTCTGGCTGGTTTGGTTTGGACCGCGCGAGCCCGACGACCGACCATCCGGTGCGTAGCCCCGTCCGAATGGGGCTCGACTGCGAGAACCCACGGAGACATTAACCCCGTCGTGGGCGGACAAGAGAGCAAGAGTATGTACACTATGTCGTTGCGTTGGGTGGAAAGCGCACACGCAGTTGAGGTGGGCTGGCGTGTTCCTATTCCCACGAGGAGCTGATGGCGCACGGGGGTGGTGGAGCCATGGGATGGGCGGGTTGGTTCGCCTTTCCTCTCGGTGCCCAAGGAGCCCAACCTGTCCGAATCACTCCGCCGTGGTGAAACGGCGAACCGGCCGGCGAAAACCGAGACGTCCTCGAAAGGAACCCACTACTTTGCAGCATTATATCGTGTGCAGATCCGCGAATCGGACCGATGGGGGCGGACGTCCATAAACGATATGATCGGTTGGAGCACCATCTCGCTGTGTCTGGGGCGTTCGCCCGTGAGCATAGCAACTTTCGAACTTAATTGCATGTTCATCCAGCAAGTGACACACGCAAGTCATCACACAAGTTTTTAATGTTAAAAGTATACTTTCGGCTGATTGTGTCGTCGTATGTTTATTCGTTTCAGACAGAGTCCTCCAAAGTGCATCACGAACTCTGGAAAAGGAAAAGTTTCTGTCATGTGATTTTTGTCCTTCTGCATTCTGCTGGCATTTATTGTGCTCAAATACAATCTTAAGTATTCAATGTGTGATGTGTGCATTTAGTTACATTTAAGAACGAATCCCGTTTACTGATCGCTTTAAAATGGTCCAAGTTTTATCTGCAATCCGATAATTGCGTTGTTTTTTATTTATCCTTTCCTCTTTGATCTATACACTGATAGAAGCGACTAACGTCGTGTGTGCAAATTTTATGTCAAAGATTTGTGCATTTGAATAGTCCATCAAAATCATTTATCGGGAAACAGATAGGGTTTGTTTGTCGTTCTGAAGTATCCGTGGGGCTCATTGAGCATGCGATAACGATACCGTCTTGTATACGTCCTGTAGCGACGTTAAATGGTTTGTAAAAGGGCCAGTTTGGCTTATCGCGTAAAATTGATACGTATAAGTGACGCCAAACGGCCAACCTTGAATATGGCTCTTGCTTTATACGCTTGATGCAAGTCAATTGGAAGAACAATTTGGATCTTTGTACAAGACTAACACAATAATGTACTTATTGGTCCCTTATTTTTTTCAAGAATAGATGGTTATATGTTGTGTAGTTAACGAAGGAATTGAAGTTTTTTTTCTTCTTAATAGTAAAAAACAAACTTCCAGCAACGCGAATTGCATCGAAAATTAGTTCTTTTTTGTATCAAGGTGGTAAGAATTTATTCAATAGGCCACGAAAGAAGCCCCGGAACGGAACGAGCGTGAAAGCTAGCGAAATGCAACAGGAACGAAAGTGTGCGCACCGAACAATCCGAGCGAAGGGAGGGGGGATAATTGACCCGCTGACCCATCATCTCCTGTCAGCCCTACGGTATCCTCCAATAGCCTCTCTGAAGTCTGTGGATAAACTTCTCCCGTCTCACGGTTGGTGGCTCGCGTCGTTCCCGAAGCGCGAGATGATTCATTTTTGTATAGTGCCGTACGGCACGCGTACGCTCCTCGCACACATGCACTCTTGAGTCACCCAGCTACGTAGTTGTAGCCGTTTTTCCGCGCCTCCGTGCTGCGTACGCCCGTCCGCTGCAAGTGTCGAAGAAATTTACCGATGACTCATCCGGGCCCCTTCCCGCAGGTTCGCCAACTGCTGGCGGCAACCCCGTGTCACGCCGTCTACGACACGACGACGCTCCTCAACACACACGCACACATACACGCAAAAGCGGGAGGGCGATCCACCGATCGGAAAAGAAGCCTCCACCCGCGGTTGTCTGCGTCGTGGTTGGTTTCTTGGGGCGAGTTTAGCATGGCTGGAACGTCGGAAAATTGCCGGTCCGCGTTGTGTCATCGCCGCTCGCATACGAATTGGGTTACGGATTCGCCGCAGCCCTTTCTCGGGAACCGCCGTGCTCACTTGTCCCGTTTAGTCTGCCTCCTTTCCATTCCCCCTGGCACGACGTCCTCTCCGTGCAAGACGTGTCACCATAGGGCGACCAACAGGCAGCACAGAATGTGTGGGGTAACAGCAAACTCTTCTATTTTTCGTCCCTTATGCAGTACAGGAGCTGAGTTTTCGAAGCATTTCAGATGATGTTTAAAGTGTTTGTTCAAATATTTGGCTTGAATTAAAAGAAAAATAATTTATCTTTGCCTTTCAAAGCTGGGAACAGAAATCGTACAAGGTTTTTTTTAACGTGTAATGACAGTTTAATAATTTACAAAAAAATACAAATCAGTCCTCTTAGTCACAAACTGTCTAAACATCTTTTTATATTAAGTGTTTTTATTAAATATTGAAAGGAAAAATAGGAAAGCTGGAAAAGACCGGGTTTTGTTTGTTTGTGCATTATTTTAATTGAATATAAATTAAAAGTGTCAAAATTTGAGTCATGTAAATGATCCTAGCCTTAGAATGTTTGTTTAAGATCGTAGGAACTTTAACGAATCGATATAAAAATAGTTAAATTTTTGCTAGGTTATTTGGTTGCTCATATCTACGATGGACAATTCTCCTATCGCAAGGAGCGAAAAAACCTTTCCAAAAACAACCCCCGTGTGTTATCGAGCAATCTTCGGTTCCCGTGTGGACAAACGAGGTCGTATCGAGCCGGGGACATGTGACAAAATGGGTAAAGCGCCCTTTGTTAGGTGGTTAGTTAGCCTACGCAATGTGGAAACAGGATACCAACTGGCCAGGATACTTCTTTAGAAAGGAGGGCGTTTTTCGGATCGGGAGGTTTTTTTTTTGTAGTTCAAGACTTTCATTGGTTTTTATTGGCCTTCTCGTGCCGGCGCCGGCAGTTTGTCACCGGAGGGGGAAAGCAAAAGAAACCCTTGGCTTAACACTCCTCTGCCCGCCTTGCAGCATACTAGGGGGATTCGATTGCCGCCGGCGTTTGCGTGGAGGTGTTGGCGGCTGACTTGCCGCAAGGGGACCGATTGCGAGGGCGCATAATGCACAAGGCATGTAAGTCCGAGGGCGCGGATCCCGGCGCACTTCAGGCCGACAAATGTGTTGTTGTTTGTAAATGGCGGTGGAAACACTAGCGCCACAGCGAAATAATTGAGCAATCTGCACTGCACAGCGCGCGACGGGAAGCAATACAGGAAAATGTGCGAGTGACACACATTACGGTCTCATTACATCCGCATGCATACACACCCACATACACACACACCCCTATTTGTTGCTCTGACGCGCGGACGTGAGATGACAATTGTGGACCGTGGACGTGGTAGTAAGCCTTCTTTAATTTGCATCGGCGATTTTCGTGTGTTCGCGTCCAATCCATTGTGCAAACACAACACTTGCACACTTGTTGCACCGAGATTATCTTTATCAGCTCTGTGTACGGTGTTCGTGCATCCCTGCCAGATTATCGCATTCGGCGAATGGTGTTTCTGCGGTTCGGAATGATTAGAGGCGTGTAAAGCACAACGCACACTCTTCTCAAATCGATCGATAATCTTATCTCTCAAATCATCTAAAAACCAAACAAAAAAATTGAACCAACCTCAAATGAATCACTATATATCGATCGAGGGTGAATAGCGACGGTGCAAACAAGGACAAGTTAAAAGACGTTATTTTATTCCTCTCACGTGCCTTCCCTGCCACACCGGCTCCGGGGGGGGGGGGGGGGGGGGGGGGGGAAAGGTTGCCAGCTTTCTTCAATCGGTCCAAAAATTGAAGCTTTCCATCTGGTGTGTGGCGTCCCAAATGTTTATTGCTGTTACAGTTTCGTTTCAGTTTTTTTTTTTCCTCTCCTTCCTATTTCCACTATCACCCGGGCCACAGTTTCCAGTTCGCCAGCCCTTGTGCTGCGCTGGGTTGGAAAGCGGGTGGAAAATGCCGTTGATACGCTGCAGGTGAACGAGTTGGGAAGAAAACGACGCTAGTTTTTGTTCCCAGAATGCGGAAAGTGCCCGAAAGTCCCCCCGCCCCTCGGGGATGTTTTTTTTTTTTTATGGATTAGGGAAGAGAATTGAGGTTATGATCGTGATGACGAACGACGACGCGGCTGGATAATAATGCTGTAAAATAAAAAGAAAAAACGGACGCTCTCTGTGCAAAGAGCGTGTCAATTGAAGCCATTACAATAGCGAAAAGAAAAAAAAAAAACGGATGGACAAAGACAAATGCGTCGAGCGAGATGAGCAGGATGGCGCGTTGGAGAGCGAAATTTCGTATTCGCAAGAACTACGGGTGATTTGGCAGGCAGCGCTTCGCCGATCGTATAATCCCGCGAGAAAGGGACGGCGAACGCTCGTTGCCTAAAAGAGAATTGAACGGCGATGGTCCTTTAATGCTCCCCCCCCGAACAGCCCCTGCGGATTACACACACTGTTGCCATCGGCCATGAGCTCATTTCCCTCCCTGTTCTTCCATATTCTGTTTCCATCTCTCCGTGTGTCTGCGTCGAACCGGCTTAAATCGCAAACCTCTGCGCGATGGAATTGTGCATCACGTTGCGGCTTAACACTTCGCTTGGTTTAATATTTTAAGTCTCCCTCGTCCCACCACGGGCAGCAAAGGGAACGAGAGAGATAGGGAACGGTGAGCATAGCATTCTACGGCCGCGGCTTAAACCAGCAGCCGGCGTTTTTGCTGCATTTGGGGCGCACTTCCAACTGCCGGCCCCAAAACAAACCCGTTCGTTCCGTTCCAAGTTTTGCGATCGCCGCCATGGCCGTCGTGTCGCCGCGCTTTTAGGAAGCTCGTAGCCATGGGTGGAAAAATGTGCGAATGGTATCGGGAGCAAACGAGGAAAGGGAAAGGGGTGTAGGTCCTCTTCGTCATTCTCTTCTGGCCAGCGTTCTCTCCGCCGCCAAACGGCGAAAGCGGAGAGTACATTCAGCTCGGAACGGAAAGCATCTCGATGTACCTCGATCCTATGGACACTGGAAGTTGGTTCTCTGCAGCGCCGATGATGATGCTCCGTGCGTTGGATTGCGGATCGAATTTTTAAGGTTTCCCGAAAGGTTCCTTTATGCTTCGATCAACTTTAAAAGATTGGGAAATTCGTATTTAACTAGTGAATCCTATATGGTTTTTGAAAAAAACTTTTTAAAATTTCGACGAATTTTGTGCCCCGACTACCTTCGAAATGGCCAGAATGTCAACAGTACATAACTACATGGTCCAACGGCACTAAAGAAGAATATCGCAAAAGATGGTACAAATTGGTGCTTTTTCTCCTAGAGTTAGTTCGAATTGATTCCATACCCGACCGAAAGGGGCTCTGTTTGGTTTTGAAATGTTCACAAACCTTAAAAGAAATGCTTACCACTAAACAAGTATTGGTCTTATCCAAGGTAGAAAGTTTTGTTGTGAAAGCCAAAATCGTTGATTTTTGATACATATTATTTTTATTTAAATTTTTGAGAAAGGCAGAGAAAGGGGAAAGGATTTTTGATTTGTAGAATTCTGGAGGGATGCTTTGTTGAAAAATAAAGTCAAATGTTTCCAACATATTTGTTGCTTTCATGGTTCGCCTACGGACTTATCACCCGAGGGGTTTCTAAACTTCAGTTTACTCAAATCAGTTTACGAAACTTCCTTCGTATCCGCAAACGTTTTATTTATTCAAAGCTAACATTAATATTTGATCTGATGTGTAACCGGTTTGATTTTGATATGTTTGCAAAAATAAGAAGCTTGTATTGCAAATCTTGAAGAAACGTTCGTTGACAAGCTACCAATTTATCGATCCACACTATGCCAATAGCCTTCTATTCAACCTTTCCCTACTTTGTTCGTTGCTTCCTCTTTGGACGTGTGTGTGGCTCGAGGATTGGATGGAAAATTTAGGAAAAATCCTTTCAATTAAAACCCCTTGGGTCAATTATTTCTCGTCACTGCTGTACGCTTGTGTTATTACGGTAGCCTGCACGGTAGCATAATGCGAGATGCAGCGGTGCATATTTGCTCTGGTGTGCGTAGAGATGCACATAGCATGCATCCCGTCCCGTCGGTGCCCTTCGCCTTATCCCTTTGTTAAAATGGGCAAAGTCTGCGCTCTCAGTCTCGCTTCGATTTACTCTTTTATTTTTCTTCCCTCTCACGCCTGTCCCTGGCCTTCTCTCGCTTCTGCACCTGTGCGTTGAGCGACCAGTCGACTCGCCAAGAAGAAGTCCTCCTCGAGATGGGCCGGGCGATCCCTCCAGGGAGATGTGCCTGTGTGCGAGCGTTTTTCCCCCTTCGACGAGACGCACTGCTTCCGATCGTCGTCCTTGCCGGCGCCGGGAAACCTAGGGGAAAACACCGTCTAGCGCGATGCCTGGAAGCCGATCGTGGTCCGACCGGTTGCGAGACCCTTCTCCTCTGGTCTGATACACGTCAAGCTCCGAGGTTTTCCTTTCTTCCTCCTGCTGGAACTGCTGCGAACGGGTCTGGAGTCTCCGCCAAAGTGCACACAAACATGGCCTTCGCAAGGTGTACTTCCTTCCCGTTTCTCTGGTACCCGTTCTTCGGCGGACCACTTTTCTTTTTCAAAATGCAAACACGTACATTCCGGACCGCCCAATCTCCTCAACTAGCCGGCTTTCTTTTCTCCGGAAATCGAGGCAAAAAAATGGAGAAGAAAATCGAGCTCACCATGTGTATTTGTGTGTGGATGTGTGTGGTAAAAGGAAAATTCGATCCTGCAGAAGGTGCAATCACTCGGCTCGATCCGTTCGCTCAGAAAACGAGCCTCCAGGCAGCCCGCTACTCCCCCCCCCACTCCCTCCCTCCTTCTCTAATGCTGCACCTCCCAGATTGCTCGATTGCTTTTCCATTCACACTTTCTGTCCATCCTCCTCTTGCGTGGCGTTTTCTTCGCCGTTCACGTTCGAATTCTCCCTTCATATTCCCTTCTCTCGTGCGGACCAAAGAGATATGCCCTCTCTTTTGCTCTCTAGCGCTTGCTCTCTCTCTCTCTCGCTCCCATCCGCGGTCCATCCGATTCGCGGTCGCGGTTCCACGTCGAAACGGAACGGTACGCCAGCTCAGTTGGTCTTCGAGTGCCGTGCTGTGCAGTTCGCTAGCTTTTGACCGCGCGTTCAAACTAACCCCGGGCGCCCGGTGGGTGTGTGCGTGTTGATTCGTATGTGTGTGCAATCTTTCTCTTATAACCCACTAGGAGCACTATTTATGCGTTGAAATAACAATTTGCTAAGTAACCGAATCGAAATCCAGACACACACATAAAGAGGAAAATCAAATAAATAAAATCAGTTCATAAAAACCAGTTCCATTCGCTCCCCATCCATCCTCTACGCCCGCTTCCCGGTGCAGTGGATAAAGGAATCGAAGTTGGAAAATCCTTCCGTGCGGAAAATTCGAAAAAACTCCAATTTTCCCCAAGTGGCGTCAGAAGTGGTGTCGCGTTCGTTGTTTCCCCGGTGGATGGTTGCAGTTTTTCGCTGGAAAATCCGTTGATGTAGGTGCTTGTTTTAAGTTTTCCAAAGTGTACTTAGTTAAAAAAAAATAGTAGTCGCAAAGAATAATTTTCCACGGGGTTGATCATGTGATTCTTTCCGCTCAACTGACCCGTTTTACGTTTTGAACGATGGGGAGTAAATTTTATTTTCTTCCCCCTGTGTTTAATAGCATATTAATCCAATTGTTTACTCCCCCGACTAAATACTAGCCCCAATTCTGTGGACCCTTTAATTTTGCTGGGCGAATTGGTGGAGGGTTTGTTTGGTGCACACCGTAAAGGTGGACTAGCATATTCAGTGACTCTGTGGATCTTATCGGGCCCCTCGGCCACAAACTGTGCGTGAGTGTGTGCGTGTCGCAGGAATCGTCTCGCCTTCCATTGTGGTGTAAGGACTTGTTGTGCTTTTCCTTGTTTGGACGGGTTTGAATCTGTTTTTTTTGTCTTCAGTGAGAATTAATTGTGAAACTGTATTTGTGCGTGTTGATACGAACCCCGGAGTCCTATTTTTTTTTTTTTTTTTGTTGAGCCAAACATTTCCATAACGAGCAACCAAATGTGCTTTTCTATAGCTAGATCCTTTTTCCTTTGTTTCCTCTGACTGTGGGCTGATCGTGGTCGTGTTGGTAACCATCATAAGTGTTCTTCGTTTGTGTGCTTTCAGTGCTTGAAGAGTACCTTCGTTATTCTACATTTAAATTTATCATTAAAAATGTTCCTTAAATTGCTGCCATAAAACGTTTGATCGCGAAGTTCCGAAGGATTCATTACTGATCGAACGCTTTTCCATTTCCAAATTCGGGCGCAGTGCAGAACGTTTGGAGAAATTCAGAAAATGAAATAAAAAGAAGAACAAACTAAAGTTACAATAAGAAGAGTGATTCGAAATCGGTATAAAAAATAGTAGAGGCACCAACGGCACAAGAAATAGCGAAAAGAGGTAAACTAATTGCAAGCGCGCTACTGGCTACTCCCACCAGAAGAGAAAAACGCATGGGGGGGAGCGAAAAAAAATTCAAATACGGCCTAGGAAAAGAAAAGCGAAAAACCGACAAGAAACAAACAGAGAGCAAAAAAAAACCCCTGTACTGCCCGAAATAAGTGTGTTCAATCTGACCATAATTGTTACCATTGCCGACGTTGGTGTTGTTATTACGATCAATTTTTCCAATTTTCAATTGCTTAGCGGGTGTGTGTGTGTGTGTGTGTGTCGGTGCGTTTTTTTTTTGCATTGCATTATTGCAACTACAATCCGTCCGTGTCCATTTGTTGGTGCATTTGTTGCGCGGTAGGGTTGCGGCAAGAGAAAAACTCGTTGCCACTTTTGTGAGGAAAATTTCTCCATCTAACGCCATGTGCATGCGTGTGTGTTTGTGCGTGTGGGTGTGAACGTTCGTGTTCGCCTGGACAAAACCAAGATTACAATCGTGCGGCGGCCGACAAACGGACGATATCCGATTCAGTCGATCATTCGTTGGGTGGTGAATTTTCCACCCGGCTTTCCTTCATCCCCCCCTCCCTCTCTCTATCTTGCCGGGTGCGGTAGGTTTTCTTCTTCTGCAGATGAGTGATTTCAATTTTCATTTCTTTGTTTAAGAGGCCCCCGCGCCTTTCGTTTGGGAACGACGACAGCGGCTTCATCTTGGCAGAAAATCAGGGGCGAGAGAGAACGTGATGGAGCTGGTGGAGGAGTTGGCGAACATTCATCCATTTTCCGCTTCACCACCTTTTCCACCCGGGTTTCGAGCATTGCAAATGGCAATAATGCAACGGCATGCTTTGCAACAATGTTTCATTGTAGCCGCCTCCTAGCGAACGAACGAACGATGTCCTGATGATGGAGACACGGAGTTGATTGGTGCCAGGGGCTTCTTCTGCAATTTTAACCACAACGAGCGTGCACCAACATGTGAACAATAATCGCTGTTGCTATTGCGCAGGGACGAAGAACGGCTTCTCGCGGATTGCCTCACGCCTCATCATCGCCAGCCGGTGGAGCTGTCTATTGCTTCGCACAATCGCGCGTCAACCACAAAGAAAGACCCATTGGGTGCTGTCTATTGCACAGAGCAGAAGACTCAGCACCACCGTCTTTGCTTTTGTGTGGATGCATTTCTCTGCAGACTGCATCAGCTGTCGTTGCAGCAACCAACGTGCTCGCTGGGGGAGGGCTCGTTTACTCAGCTTTCGGGGGTCCGCTCGGTTGGGGTCCACAGACAAAGGAAGCCACACAACAAATTTGCAGCCCAACCCAACAAGCAGCAGCTGGAGGTTCCTCCGAAGCACCGACAGATGAATTTTGTGTTTGCTGGGTCTGGGTAAGATGAAAATTTGGAACGATGATGCCACACCAACGGGAGGGATGAATATTCTTCGGCACGAAACGACTACCGAGAGGAAACTGGAGCAGATGCATCAACTCACAGAATTGTCTCCTACTGGAGTTTTAACGATGTTGGTGCGTTCAGAGTCTGATCTCGAATCTGTATGGATGGGAACGTTTTGTTAAGCAAGGGAGGGATTTGAAAATCTGCCCAGTGTAAGAAAACATTGCAAATTTGTTCTTTAAAGGCAACACTAAAATAATGCTGCGTCAGGATTTGTTGAAGAGAATTTATACCTTCTCTTTATTGTTGCATCAGCGCAACATAACTGGTCATCGCACTCCAACCTGGTTTCTCTCTTTCTTCCTCTCTCTCTCGCTCTGCCTCAGTGGGGATATCCTTTTTACAGAGTCCTTCATTGTTTAAACTGCTTGGCAAATGTCATTGAACCCAACGTGGTGTGGCACGGTGGAAAATGCACTCCCCCCATACGCCCGTATGTTTTTTCCCCCTGTCCTCCACAGCAAACACGCTACAAACAGTTTGATTGGATTTTTGTGTTTGTGCAGCGTCTGATTGCGTTTCGGGAAGCATAGGGCATGCACAGTTCGCCCTTCTTCTTCGCCACGGATCTCCTCACCATTTCTTATCGGGAGATAAGCTCGCATCGCGCGAGCCCCGTGCCATAGAGTTGACCCAGGTCAGGAAATCAGATGGTGCGTACTCCACCGATTACTCTGGGAGGGGGTGGTTTTCTTCTCCTCCAGATGCTGGCACATACCTTCTTCCCATATCGCCGATGTCAGTCCCACAGCTGTGCTGGGTGACCGATTGTGCGCATACGCGACGCGACGTCCCTTCCGTGTGTGTTTGCTCGGCGTTTTTGGGCAGGGATATGGAAGGTGATGGTGATTAGCAGCGGCACGGTCGCTCTCGCATGTGTTGCACTGTCATCAGCATTTGTGCGTGTGTGTGTGTGTGTGTGTCACACTCCTTCCGTCACCGGGAGCGGCCGGCAGATGAGATCATCCGGAGAACGTGCGTTTGCTCAACAGGAAACATTGGGAATTGGGGATAGTTGTCGAGGGGCGGATGGTATATTGCATGATGCAAACGTTACGGAGCAAATCTAAATTCCCCTTGACTGTCCGGGGAGGGGCTTGCTCGTCTTTCTCGGCACGGTTTTTTGTTTGTATGTCTTCTCTAATTTATTGGTACTCATTTTTGTCGCGTTTGCCATTTATCGCCCGGCAGTCGTTTGTATGAGCTGAGGAGACAAGCACGTACTCCAATATTATTTACTTTTGGGTAAGTTAGTCATCACTGTCTAGAAGTAGTTGTAATGTTTAAAAAACAACCATAAAATCGGTGGACAAATGGTAGGAAAATGTATTCCCATAGATGAAATCATTTTCCCGGTTTCGTATGAATTCCAAATCGTTTCGTCTTGCAAAATCTGGAAAAAACACGCGTGAGGATATACGGAATTTTCTAAGACCCCTGCAAACATTTGTTGGACCATTGAAATTAATCTGTAACCTATAATAACGTTGAGATTAAGTTAAAAACTAGAAAGCCAAATAACTTACTTACTTAAATATTTTTTTCTACACCTTTTCTGTATCGTGCGTGATAAAGAAAACTAAATTTCGAACAAATAATGCCAAGTAGTGGTTGGAAAGTTATAAATACTGAAAAAATGGTCTCAAAACAAGGAAAAGATTGCTCAACAGTACGTGAACATTTTGAATTTTGCGTCCCTGCTGCCTAGTTTGCATAAATCTCGAAATCCAAGGCAACAACGGACACGTCATCATTGCGCCACGCTGTTTCCATTCCTGCTTTTCGGCACATGGCATTAGCAATAGCAATAACGCATGGACGCACCAATAATAAAAATAGTCGATGTATCGTTTCGCGGCACAGCACATAAACGAAAGCAGCAGCAGGAGCAGCCGCAATGAGATCATTTCTGGCCACCATTTCTTCTTCTGGTGGTCTCCATCGCTACTGTGCCGCCGTTTCGGTGTGTGTGCGCGAGCGCGAGTGAGTGTTAGGATCCGAGTTTGCAAAATGCATTAATAACGGTCCAATGGTGAGGATTTTTTTGTGGCAGTATTGCTTCGGTTTGCTTGAACGGGAAAGGTCGATGGAACTTCGTGTGGAACACTACGAACAGATTGGACTTGGAATGTGCCTATAAGGTCGTAGTAAAACAGTCGTAATGGAAACCGTTTCCGTCGCCAAAGTAATGATCATCATCGTACATTCCGAATGGGACGATTTGTTAAACACACGGAAGGAACGAACAAAAAACCGGGCGAAAGAAGAGGAAAAGCAAGATCAAATAGAACTGAGATAAATTGTGCAGGAAAAGATGCAACAGCGCACTTTGAATGAGAAAAACGAACGTATAGCCAATGTCACTGTTAGCTGAGAATGAAGGAAATTAATGAAACAGGGAAGGAAACCGGAAAACACACTAGAAAACAAGAAAGCATGCGGAATCTCATCAACAGGAAAACGGAAAACAAAACACAGAAGTCGTACAAAATAAGAAACAGGGAATACTCGATTCGAAAGAAAAAAGAAAAGCCAGAAAGCTTGGAAAAATATCAGAAAAGAAACTCTAGCCTAGCCAAGCAAGCACAGGAGCAAAGCACAAGAGGAAAAGAATAGATGGAGAAACAAATCATCATCGTGCCAACCACCAAAACGCCAGCCCGGCCCAACCTCCTCCCCTCCCGCACACGAGCTCGATTCACGCGATCGGCCACGATCATCTCGACTTTTCTGCAGCCGGTGCTTCCCCTTGCCTCCCTTCTCTTGCTAACCTTGACAGTTCCTCCGTCGCACCGCGTTTCGCTCACCCTCGGTAGCATCAAATTGATGCCACTCGCTACTGCTGATCTGCGTTCATCCGTTTGCTCGTTGAGGCGGCCAAGTTCCAATTATGATTCAAACGGTTTTACTGGATGCACAGTTGGGCTCGGAGGAGTCAATCGATGTATGTGTGTGTGTTTGTGTGGCCAATGCTCCAAAACGGGGTACCCAGTAGCCAGGGAGATTGCGCCGGGGAAGCGCGAAAGAAAGAAGGCGCATGGAGGGAAATGGTTCGAAGAAAGTTTTAGGCAGCTGCTGTAGCTCGATAAGAGAAAGGTGGGAGACGGGCAGGTGTTGGAGAGGATGTCGGGGAAAATGGTATCGTGGAAAATGGGGCCTTCGCGCCGCGCCACCGATTCAGGCCACGGAAAGCTCTTCCCCGGCAGCCAGCCTCAGCCCCGGGAAATTTTTTGGTGAAACTTTCTCCAGTGAGCTGTGGACGATGAAATTTTTGCGCTTTTCCATGGTGAAGTTTCCATTTTTCTTCTCTTTTACTTACTTCGGTGATTTTTGTTTTTTTTGCTCACTGTGCTCTCTTTTTTTGTTTGGTTTTTTGCTTTTTTGCTTCATGCGCATCGGTGAAGCATGTCGGAAAGGCTTTTTTCCAACCATCGCCGACAGGGAGGGGTTTGGGGGGCGATGGTCGTGGTCAGTTCGGTTTCGGTTTTCCGCCTTTTCCCTTGCCCGGTTTCCAGCACGAGTGTGTGTGCGCGGTGCGCCGCCTTTATGTCTAAGCCCGCTCTCACTCATTAGTTTTCAACGTCTTTCTAAATTTATCTTACCTTGGCGCGGGGAAGGAAATCGCGACGGGCAGGCAGACCGCAAGACCGTACTGCACATTCGGCCACATTTCCGGCCCAGAGGTAGGCGGGTCCGATTTTGTCTTTCTCCTTCCCCCCCTCCTCCTCCACCTCCTGCTCACTTCCCTTCCGGTAGAGGGGGTTTCTCGCCATTGATCTTCCGTGGCTTCCGCGGTCGTCGCGGTCAAGGGCTCCCGAGAGTGGCACCGTTCTTGCTGAAGATCACTGCCATTTCGCGTCGTCTTTTTGCCCGAAGTGTGCGTGTGCACCTCGCACGCCAGCTAGCTTTAGTTGCGCATCTTGTGACTCACCGCTGGTTCGAATCTTCCGAAAATAGCATCCCGGTGGCATTTTGCTGGCATTTCTCGCTTGCGGTGCGCTCTAGCTGCACCTGTGTTTGGGTGTGAGTGTTTAAAGTAAACGAAGTTTGTGGAAACAGTATGATTTCCGGGCCGATTAGTGCCTGGGTCTGAACAAGTGCCGAAAATTATACTAGCACACAGGCAAATGGAAATGAGTTATACTCAAGGATTGTATTATATGCATCAAAGCTTTTAAATATACCGTTTTATATTTGAAAACATAATTTGCTATATATAGAAAATATATATGGTTAAAGAAACAGTTCCTGTTCTCTTTTTAATTTTCTTTGCTCTCGTTCAAGATCAAGCAATTTTCGACAGAAGCACAACATGTTTTTATTGATTGTTTTATAGTCAGAGATCCATGGAACGTAACAATCTAACTGCACAGATCAAACGATGGCAATTATGTGTCACCGTGCGAATGATAATCATCTCAATTAATTTTAGAGGAAATGATAAAGATCACGACTCACTCACGAACGCAGAAGGGAACGGTGACCGTTTCGCATAAATGGAATTAAACGTGAAAAGAACCTCATCGCTGCAGGTGATCGAGTCTAAGGTGTTGGCTCACGAAATCAGCACTTTTTGTGTTTGCTTTCATGCGCAGTGTAATCGATTTTCTTTTCCTTCCGAAATGAAATTGAATGTTAATTTCTGTTGGGTTTTATTTGTTCGCCCAATATGGCGTAGGGCAGTGTTAGCTCACTAATAGTGGTGGTGTGTTTGGTCCAGGAATAGATGTACTCCGGGCGTGAATGCTAATTTTGTACAGAGCTGCAAACGGTGGAAATCAAAAAAGAAAAATTGAAGAACACTACACTCCACCGGTCCGATAAACGAAGGGTGATGACTGACAACTCCACAAATCCCCTTTCGGTGTACGGTGGCGTCTTTGACGCGAATCCGAGCATCCGAAACGTGGTTGGTGCATGCATACCCGTGCGTTCTAGCTACACATATTATACACCGTACCAATCCAATGCGCGTGGTTGAAGGGATAGGAAGGGGTTGGTTGAGTGTTAGGTGTACCACACCGACAGCCACCGCGGAACTTTCTTTTTTCTCTAAACCCTAGCCTAGAGAGACCCTTGGATGAAAGTACGCAAGAATGGACGCAATTTAAATATTCGACACATAGAAAAAATTGCTGGTGTATAACGGAGTGAAAGAACTACCGTTCGATGTTTAGGGGCCGGAAAAAGGGTGGCAGAAAGTGGGCACGAGGGTTGTGTCTATCCAAACATCCGCCCGTCCGTGTTTGTCTGCGTTTCGAGAGGGGTTTCGAAGTAGATTTGATAAATTGATACCACGTCGCACTATTCGGGCTTGGTTTTCTACAATTGGGAGTAGTGAGAAAAAAAAAACATCAACCGCGCGAATCGCAACAATCCTGAAAGAAAACAAACTTTTCTGTACGACAATTTAATATGCTAAAGCATTTAAATACGTTAATTTCGAGCCAAAAGTCCTTTCGGTTTGCATATGCATTCGTATTTTCTGCTACAGAAATAGTAAAAGCATACTTTGTGTCAATATTGGAATTTGTTAGTCATCAAACCGGTAAAAGTAAATCCCAGCCATCGGAATGTTCATCATTTTCACGGTCTACATTTTCTCATCCGGCGACGGAAGCAGGCAGGGGTTTCAGTGACATCATGCCTTTTTGAGATCTTCATCCCTTTTCGAGAGGATGTAGTCATCGAATGGTCAACTGACCAACGATGTGACGCTTCAGAGGCGAAAATATACTTTTGCATCAATGATCCCAAGGAACGAAGTAATTACTTCTATTTCAGTATATACATACATATCATCGCCATTGGAATCAAATTTGTTCTTTAGTTTGTTGGGAACTTCCTCAATTTATTAGCGGAAGTCCTTCGGCCATACCAATTGCGTGTAGCTGGTTTGAATAGGAAAAAAATAAGAACACGGCAACGATACGCACGCAAATAACAATGTAAATCCCACGAGGTAAACGTGTTATGGTGCTTTGCGTGAGTTGGCGGTATTAAATTAAGGACACGTTCCACGAAACCTTTGAAGCATAACACTTTGTAGAACCCGTGTTTCAACAGATTCAACAGATCAACAGATTTTCAATTTTGAACTGTTTAGTCAAAATATCCTTGTAAACCTTTCATTGACATACTTTTCCTTAAACAAAATGTTTTCTTGAACCAATTTTGGACAGTTTTAAGGATTATGAAAAAAACTCAAAAAACAGTTCACTTATTTTTAGGTCAATCGATTCCGTTCCGAAGAATGACTTATGGCAGCCGCAATGATTGACAGGCTTGGAGAGGTGTGTCGTGTTTTATTTCATTGCAAACCCATTAGTGTCACGTTTTCTACACTCATCCAAAAAGGAATACAACACGATAGGACACTCTTAGCTTAGCTCGGCCTACGTGGTGTCGCTGGTGCATGATGTCATGCAATGCAAATTTGCCAGAGTTCGTCACTTTTGCCAGTTGTCCAATCTCAAGTTTTTTTTTTTGCGGTCCTATAGTGCTGGTGGCGGTAGAAAACTATTGTTTGCATAGCCTTGCTAAAATAGTTTTTAAGGTTAAGATTATTTGCAATCTACGTGAGCATTGCATTGCGTAAAGGCTCCGGATTTTGAAATGAAGTCACTGTGGGCTTCATTGAAAGTGTTTCATTAGCTCTTTTTAATTAAATTTTTATCTTTCATTTTGCAGATAATCCGCAGAAAATAACAGACTATTTGATAGAGTTCGCCAAACCACACACCACCGACAATATCACGGTGATTATTGTGTTCCTCAAGGACCTGCAGACTATTATTAAGGATACACCCTTCATCGAAGAGATAGAGTCTAAGGCAAGAATTCTAAACAGCCGAAATATGGACATTAACGGAGCCGACAACAACGACATTTTGTCGAAGGTAAGAGGAAGCAAGAAAAGTAAAGATGCATCGATAATTAATTGTGATCTCTTTTTTTCATCTCTACAGAACTCTTCGATTCCCCTGGAAGATCAGAAAGCGTTTGTCGATATACAGAACTTCATGGCCATCGACAGCGCCTTACTGAAACCCAAATCCGCGTCGCCGCTATGCGTCGGGCCAGTGGATGATATGGGCTTCCTGTCGGACGGTGGACTTGGACCAGAAACAGACGTTGACGGACTGCACGATACCAAGCAACAAACGCATCCGATGTTCTCAGAGGAGGAAGACGAATCCCCGGTCCTTGATAACGGCGATGCGGGACATGGTTTCGTTAGCAACCTAGAACAAAATACTATTGGTGACTACAACCCGTTCGGGCTAACTTCTGACGTGATGGTGGAAGCGCTTGGAAACGTTCCGGAGGATATCAGCAACGAGATCGAGGAGGAGGAGCCGTCGAGCGTCAGTGCCGAGCCGGTCGATTTGTCCGAGGACCATGCGGCGCACGAAATACCACACCTCAATGGATCCGGCGAGCACCACTTCGACGAGCCTACCGAAGCCGGTCAGCTGATTGACGCGGTTGAAGAGGAAGATGCAGTTCCGGCCATGAAGGCGGAACTGAATGAAAATGAGCTAGCGCCGCTGAAATCGGGTGACGAGCCGATCGTTAACGATTTACTAGGCGGCGACTCGATAGTGGACAACAAATTGATCGATCAGCTCGATTCGTTCGGCATCTCGGATGCGATTCGACGACAGCTTATCGAACAGCAGGTTACCGGGGCCACGATGAACCACGAACAAGAGGAAGATGAAGATGACGGACAGCTCATGGAGGAGAAGCATTCGGAACTCGACGGTGGCGACGATGGAGCAGAAAAGGGAGATGTGCATCACGAGAAAGCCTTCGATAGTGATAACGTCAACGGTAAGTAGCGATAAGCATACTGATTATAATTTTGGAAGGAAATTGGTTTTTTGCAATGTTTGTTTGGATGATTTATCGGGATAAGCAATCACACTTTAAGCATATCCCCAACAGGCTATCATCAGGATCACCCATTTGATTGATCATGCTCCTTCATAAGCCAGCCAGCCTAGGAATTAATTGCAAAAGGAGTGGGCGCTTGGAAAAAATTAATGTAATGATGCTCAAAAGTCAATCGAATGATGTTGTGTGCATACAAATTAGATTTTTGCCTAATTTTGACGTCAGAGGCAAAGTTTCTTTTGGACCCTTTTTTCCTAGCCCACGTGGAACGTAAAACATGCTAACTAGCCCCTCAACAAAATAGTAATTGATATTTCATATTTACGATTTTTCCACACTAAAAAAATGAAACATAATTTTGCAGACACTGTTATTTTGGGTGCACGAACAATCCGAACCCCGACAAACCAGGTTCTACTGAACATCGAAAAAGCGCTATGGATCTGTTCGTTCTGAGCCCTTGACGTTTCGCCGTTGACAGGCGGGCATCATAGGCGAGAGGCGAGATATATTTGCATGAAGCGAGCAAGATGCAAGGCTTCGGACGCGCAACGAAGCGCATAGTGCTAGCCCTTTCACTCTCATCGCAGCAATCTTCTCCGGGTTTAGTTCTCGCTCATCAATGTAGCGGTGCACAATGAGTCACAGTTTTCTGCGATAAAATTTGTTTGCTGTGTTGTGCATGTTTTATCTTTTCGTTTACGGTTTTTGTCTACACCGGCGCGCAGTAGCCGTTTGGTTGATATTGGAAATTTGTGAAAATCTTGCCCTAATTGTGCCTTCCTCGAGACAGCGAAGATAGCGGTGCACGCGGAGAGAGAAATCGTAACGTCTTGCCGTCATTTTGTTCGCCCCGTGCGACGCCTTGATCGTCGATGCTCACCCCGTCTTCTCCATCTCTATCTCACTCTCTCTCGCACAGTGTCAGATCATCACAGTGCGGACGTCAAACAGGATGATGATGCCGGTTGCTGCGAAGACTCCGAAGAAGACGAATGGGACTACGTGAAGGTGAACCAGCAGCAGCAAGAACAGCAGCAGGAACAGCATAACCAACAAGAGCAGCCGCAAACGCAAGAAAAGCCGCAAGAAAGTACGCCTCCTGAGGAGACTGTTGAATCGCAGTTCGGTAATAGCAACAGTTTCGCCACAGAGGATCAGGAAGAGGAGAAGGAGGAATTGGTGGAGAAGCATAGCGAGGAGCAGACGCATGAATTAGAACAACACCGTGATCAGGAGGCCGAGCAAGAAAAAGAACAGCAGCAGCAGCAGCAGGAAGAGCAGGCAGAAGTGCTGTATCAAGAACAAGAACGCGAGGCGGAGGTGCAGCTCGACGAAACAGCAGAGCCAAATACCAGTGAAACGCCCGTGGATATTCTTGGCGACAACACGGAATCGACCGTTTCGGAGAGCACGAAAGAAGTTGATGATGTCATCATCGTCGGCGGTGGTGAAGCTAAGGAAGTTGTCAATTTGCTGAACGATTTCAACGAGGTATGGCTTCTAGTTCTTGCGTTGGTTGTTTGGAGTGAAAGTGTGAATTTTCTACACTGACTGACTTTTTCTTGCTTGTGTGCGTGTGTGTTTGTGGATGTGATGAAAGTGTTTTATGCGTTTACGTGGGCTGCATTCCGCTCTTTAACTTTTCGCGTTGTTCTTCTTTCTCAATTTAGGACGTTCCTCAGCCCGCTGCGATCGAAACGTTGTGTGATACAAGCAACATAAACGAAGAAGATTCTAGTGCTGTTCATCTCGTCCCGAGTGATAGTACGAATATGGAGGCAAGTATGTACGGTGGATCGGTTGCCGAGCAGCCAGTCTCGCCTGATACTCCGGTATCGCCAGTGGAAGCCTTCGAGCATCAGCAGCAGCAGCAGCAGCAGCAGCAGCAGCAGCAATTGTACAGCGATGAAAAAGATATGTTTGGCTCCAGTTTGGATGAAACCATAAGCCCAACCGGTGCCGAAGAACTGCACGAAAAGCATCTCGATGAAGCGGAAGAGAAAACGATGCACCAGGGTGCGGCCGGTGACTTGGGCTGGCAGCTGAACCCAGAGGCGAAGGAGTTCGTGCCGGTCTTGTCGCCTACCGACGAACCGACTAACGTGTTCCCGCCGGCTCGTATGCTGGAGCACGAGAGCTTCAAGCTGCGCGATGACGCGATTGTGTCGCAAAGTCCACGCAAGGGAACGGCGCCCTCAATGGAAGATCTGGATTTGCCAGCCGAGCGCGAATTCCAGACGGAAATGGACAAGCGGCCGCACGAATTCGAAGCAGGCCTGGAAGAAGGCGGCGTGCAGCAGTCCCCGTTGTCGCCGAATCCATTCGATCAGCTAGACGACCGCGCGATGCCTGGCAACGGTCTCGATTTGATGAATGGCGGGGAATTACTTCAACCGGAAGAGGCCGAATTGCTGTCGCCTGGCAAGATCGATCCGGTTCAGTTTGGCACGACCGATACCGCTTCGGCGGAAGAGTTGGAACTTCTCAACAAGGTGCAGGAGCTGCCAGTGACCGAGGATGAGGAACAGCAGGAGCAATTGATCGCCCAGCAGCACTACGAACCGGTTCAGACAGTCAGCCTGCAGGGACAGGAAGAGTTGGGTGTTGATGTAATGGAACCGGAAACCTATAGTGCTAAGGAAGAGCTTTACGTCGAGCAGAAGGAAACGGTGGATGAGCCTGTCATAGATGCTGCATCTCCTGTTTCTCCGGAAATTGTGCAAGACTTTAGCCAGCTCTCGATGAACGGACACACGGAGAAGGAAAACGCTACCAATCCATTCGCTCAGGATAACGCATACTTTGAGACAAGTGTTCCATCGGATACCCCACAAGCCGAGAATGATCTGTTTGGAACGAGCGACACGCACATGGATACTACCCAAGCAACCACGGAAGGAACGGAAACCATGGAAACCGAAGAGGAGCCAAAACCGAGATTCTACCAGGAATCTTTGCTAGAAGCGTCCGTTTATGATCCGGAGCCGTCGCTCCTTTCCACTCCGGAACCCAGTGCACCCGCTGATCCAGAGCCGTCCCCTGAGATTGCCTCTGAACCTGCAGCGACTGCTGCTAGTGCGGTAAGCGAAGTTGCTGTCGAGCCACCGACGGAGCCGTTGGCGGTCGAAGTAGCACCGCCAGTTGAAGAACAACCTAAGGAAGCCGAAAAATTGGCCGAAGACAACAAGACAGCCGTCGAAGCAGCTGCTAGCGGCGTGGCCGCAGCCACTGCCGTGGTAGCCGCAGCGGCCGTTGGAGCTTCCGCGGTCGCAGCAAGCAAAACCGCCAAACCAAAGGTTCCGGCGGGAACTGGCGCTAAGAAAGCGGGACTAACTACTACCGCCACCAAAGCGTCCTCCGCTGCGTCCAAGGACGGTACGGCAAAGAGTACTACATCAACAGCAACGCGCGTGGGCAGCGGGGCGGGGGCACCAGCCGCCGCTAGTCGCAAACCTACTGTACCTGCTGTTAAAAAGGCTCCAACGACCACCGCGAAGCCACCTGCAGCCGCATCTACCAACGGAGTGAAGGAAGCACGCCCAGCGAGCTCGACAGCAGCTGCCAGGCCATCGCTGGCTGCGAAAAAACCGGCCACCGACGCCGCCAAGACTGCAACCACCAAGACTACAGCCGCGCCGAACGTGGCGGCTGCCAGAACGACCAAGGCCGCCACTGTTCCCTCGAGCACAACGAAAACGGCCAGCGCTAGTTCGACTACCAGGTAATGAGAGCGAGCTTGACTCTCGAGCAGGACTGACTTCTCGCTTCGCACACTATCAGTAACCTAACTTCTCTGGTTTTACAGAACTGCCGCTCCCAAAGCAGCCACGACTGGCACTACCACTGCAGCTAAAGCGACCAGCCGTCTGTCGACCACCGGAACAACGACGCGCACCGTCACCTCGCGGCCCTCGAGCGCCATTTCGACCTCTTCAGTTCCTTCAAAGCCGGCCAGCGCCACCACTACCACAACAGTCAAGAGAACCATTGCAGCGAAGGTGCGTAAACGTTGAACGAAGGGACGGGTCGATCGACAAGCGTTGGAAGAATTAGTTGTTTGATTACTCTTCACAACAGAAGTCCTAGCAAAGTCTATTTAGAGTGCTGTTGTTTGAATTATCGAGGCTACACTTTGTAACTTTTCGTCTGATTGGATCATATCCTGACGGTATCCAATCGGCGTTGTGTTATTGTTTTAACGCAGCCAATTTTACTTATTTTTTTTTTGATTGCATTTTTTATTGACTTGCTCGGGAAAAGTAAAAGTTTTTGCGATGAATGAGTATTCTCGTACAGCCCTGTATTTGCTGGAAAAAGGCAATTTTGGAGCTTGACAGGAACTGGGAAATGATCGATGAATTGGAATAATCAAATCAGGTTGCATAGGGAAGAATGAAAAGGGAGAATGAATCTAAAATAGTTTTGCAAGAAGAATGGGACAAAACCTCAACCACTGTTAAGCCTAATTTGATTAGTTCTATGGCACGAAGGTTAGTTAAAAGCGGTAGTAACATGCCGCCAGTATTTAACGATACTACAAAATAATCAACGAGAGAAAATCAAGTGAATTATGCAAGTCTGTGTTTTGTTCATTTTATGTAATTTAAAATGTAATTGTAAATTCTGCTCTGTAGTAAGTCTGCTGTTACAAAGCCAATTAAAGAGAAAGAGAGGGGTTAAATTTCCAATCTTTATTGCAACCTACAACCCTCCTCATTTCTCAACGTAAAAATTAGGGCACAGACTCGCATTAAATGTGTTAGCCCGTAACATATATGAACTAATGCGTGTCCGTTTTCGGCATCGGTATTTTGTAGACTACTAACGGCACAACAACGACGGACGGAGTGACGAAAACAACGAAAACGAGCACTTCTACCACCACCAGCAGCATCGCGTCTCGAACGGGTGCTACCAGACCCGCTGGTACCGGTACGGCAGCTAAACCTAGCAGCACACTGGCCGCAAAGAAGCCGCTCGATGCAAAAACAACAGCCGCCGTCGGTACAAAGACGGCAGCGGCCAAACCGTCGACCACAACGCGCACTTCGCTAGCACCGAAACCGACGGCAACCTCCCCGGCAGTCCGGAAGGTGCAGCAAAACGGTGTGGCGAAGAAACCTACCGCTGCTTCACCGAATGCGATCAAGAAGGTGACGGTGCCACCCAAGAAGCTGGAGGAGCAACTTCCCGCCAGCAACGAGATCATCCCCACGACCACGAATAACATCGAGACAAACGGTAACGCCAACGAAAGTGAGGCGGTGATTGTGGCACCACCCGAAAGTGCTGACCCATTGCTCGTGCCCGTTCCACAAGCAATGTGATGTCAGTAAAGGCCTACCCACACCAGTTATGTTGACCAACATTGGTAAGAAAAAATAAAACTACATATTCCTAATGTTTAACCGTTTGTGGTGGCACATGAAACATGGCTGAAAACGAAACCACTTCAGGGCCAGAGAATTAATCGCCAACCGAAAAACCGAAAAAACACATTGACTACTCATACATCGGCATTCATATTCGTCTAAGTCTAAGCGCACCCACGCATATATCATACATGGATGAAAAAGAAAGGGAGCAAACCATTCAAAAACACAAGAAGAAAAAAACCTACATTATATAAAATAATCTCTTCATAGTAGCGCACCATTTTTCCGGTGAAATCAAAAGAAAAACTTCATATTTCGAGTACACCCCATTTTTACTGACCCACACGGCATGGTTACTCGGGAGGAGGATCGGAGCGAAGAGGAAAAGAAAGCAACATTTAAAAAAAACAGCACAGAGAAGAATATCTACGAACAAAGCTGAGCGAAGGATTCATGAGATAGTCCAGCAAAAGCCTTCGCGAATATTTAGCCTATACTTATTAGCGATAGAAATGTATCTTTTTTTATGCCAAGCATGATTAGTAATTATAATTATTTCTCGGATATATAATACGATTCGAATCTGGAATTATTCCGTCGCATTCGCGTTCGCGTTTTGTGCGGAAAAGAAAACAACCATAGGACACACCTCTTCTCGGCGTCCGAGGACATGGGAAATGTATGATTTTGCGGTTTTTAGTTTCCTGTTGTGACGAAACAAGAATGTGGGACGGTGAGGAGGAAAGGAGGAGGATGAGGAGGATGAGGCGGTGGCGAATGGTGAGGAGGAGGGTAAAACAAGCGATACCAAAAAGGGGTGAGGAAGCATAGCAAAAAAAAAAGAAAAGCATAGAAAAGCAGAGAAACTGGCAAGACTGTTAGAAGGAATCGCAACGAGACATGCATAAATTATGAATGAAACCAGACGCGCAAATTTAGTAGGGCGCCAAACACCCCCTTCATTCCCTCCCCACGGATGAAAAAAAAAACAATAGGAACAACACAATCTTCACTCCTTGTCATCCCCCAACAAGGGGAGCCCTGTGTTCCCACGCCCTCGTAATCCATTATGGCCTTTGAAATGTGTAATAATTTGTTGTTTGTTTTTAAATCTGTTTTCCGTTTGTGGTTTTCATGCAGTTTATTTTTTTTTGAGTTCCGGTGGCGTCTGTAGTTTTAACGTTTGTCCCCCTTCATCTACAATCCCTCGCGATTTGTCGTTCTCCTTCTATATCTCTCACCCTCTCTCCGTCAGCTTAGAGCAGCCAGCTTAGTAGAAGGACATAGAATAATAAATAAATACGGAAACAAAAATGAAATCAAACGGTGATGTAAGAAGAAGCAAAAAGGCGAGCCGTTTAACATTCGAAATAACCGAATATTTTAACCCAGCAAAATCCCATAGCAGTAGATGTTAATAAATAATCGCGCATATAACAATGTAGCAAACCGGCAGCAGGTCGCTAGTCCGAGAGCCTTGGCACCCGAAACTAAACAGCCGGGACCCACCCCCACTCTATCCGCTTGGAATAAACAAACGTCTGCAATCTTTTTTTAGCCTTCGGAATCGGGCATCATGTGTGGTGCGCATTGCTGCACCCGCATGCATCCCGAGAGATACAGAGGGAAGAAACGACGCACGGAGAGGAGAAAGAGGAGGAGCGCAGGGAGCGTAGGAAGAACCGGAACACGACAGGCATGAACGCGCGGGCACGGAAAACAAATTGGGCGCTTAATATAATGCTGCTACGCATCACAAATGCGAACGATAAATTATGGCACGAAGTAACAACCAACGCACGTCAGATGGTTCTATTTGAAACGGTGGAATATAACGTTAAGAATATGTAGCGTAACCGCAATTGGCAAAAACGAACGAAAGTGAAACGCAAGAGCAAACAAATCAGATCAAAATCAACAACGCTCCGACCGACCTTGCGTGAAAACGATGAAAACGGACCTTTTTCGCGACTCATCAATAATCGAAAACAGTTGCTCTGGGTGGTTGGGTGAAGAGGCGAGAAAGTTTTATGCCGATCAACTACACGACCACAACTACAACCACAACAACAACAACATCCCACAGCAGGAGGCGATATTGGGGAGCCCTGCTGTCTTCGATAATACAATATTTCATAATATTTTATATATTTATAACACAATTTGTATCTGTTTAACCGATTGCGCAACTTAAAAAGCAAAATAAAAAAAAATGATATAAAAACCGTACGGAAATAAATCTTTCATTTCAGTCGGTTGAAGCAACCAAAAGGGATTGAAAATTTTCATTTTTGATTTGTAAACATCATGTGTTCTTCATTAGATTCAAACACTCTCCAAACCCTGAAATGGGATGTCCTTATCCTCCCCCTTTTTTTTCGATAGACCTTGCCTCTTTTCCAATCAAATCTTGCAAATGATGCAATATGGGCTAGCTGAGCAGGACTTCCGTTCACTGGAAGAAGTAAAAAGAAAGTCTCGATCCAAGAATGGACTGATGCAGAAGAGTGGCAGATATTCCGCCTTTGTCATCCGCATGCAACCAGAAGGAGGGAGCTAAGTTGTGTACATTTTCAAAGGAACTTCTTCTAGAGGGTCGGACTGTAGGACTAAATAGGTGTCATCAAATACGGAACATTTTAATCAACTTCGAGGAAGAATCTAATGCATGCTTTTGTTCATTCTAGGTTTTTATTCACAATCACTTTTTGTTTAGTAGTGTAAGCCGGCTAATCTATCAGTAATGCTGAATAAACTATCATGAAACGACGATCAACTATGTATCTACAACGCTCTTTTGTGAGTTTGTTTGTTGTTGCTTCTGGCTGCTGTTGGGTTTTTTTTCTTTCTTTCTTTTGTTTTGTTCCTTGTACAGAATTTAGGTTGCTGAAATGTTTGGTTGTTTCCATGTTACTGTTTCATTTTTGTCGTTGTTGCTGCTGCGCTGTTGGTCGGAGCCTTGCCTCTTCTCTTCCACCCCCTAAAATAGACTTCCGGTTTGCAGCCTGGGTGAGGCGCCCAACCTGTTTCTCCGTGGGAGTGCAAGAGAGGAGAAGCAGCTACCGGACCGCGTGTGTGTATTAGCAGGCTTACTCTGTTTAGCTGTGTTTCAGTGTTCCTTTTAATTTTTTCGTATTGCTTACTTCCGTTTGTCTAGAGAGCTGTATCACTGCAAACAGAAAGCTGCATTTCTACTGGAAAGAAAGTTTTTTTTCTTCTTCTATTGGTTCACTACTTACTGCCAACTACTGCGTACGGACTGAGTCGGAAAAATTCGAATTAGATGCGACACATAAATGAAGAACGCAACAACTAAATATCGCCCCAAATATCGTGCCCCCTCCCCTTTCTCCAGGTATCTACTAATTTTTGCTTTTTGCTTTTTGTTTGTTTTTTTTTTGTTCTTGTTGTCAATGATGAGCGACTGTTGTAGGGTTTTGCCTGGCCTGCTTCGCCCAATATATGGCGACTTTCTTTCTCCCTGTGTGTCCACTTTGCTTTCCGCTGAGTTTGATTTCATCTGCCGCTAATTGTTTTTCTTCTCTGTTTTTGTTTTCTTTCTTCTTTTGTTTATACTCCTTTCTCTACCGTCCTTTTCTGTTACGTTACTGAAGTTTTTGTTTTTCTAGTTTCCCCTTTTTTTTGTATTATTTTTTCTCCTTTTCTGATTTGTTTGATTTGCTAATAACTCGTTTGTGCCTACTGCCCTTGGGTTTGCTCCTCTAGACTCGTTCCACTGTTCCCACACCCATCCCACTACCCGTTTTGACACCCCAGCCACCCCCTCCCCGTCTGCCGGTTTCTCGCCCACCAATGGCCACCGCTCCCCTCAGCCCCCAGCGCACGCAGCGGAAAAGGGCAGCGTGGCCCCTCGCAAGGTCCTCGAGTCCTTTCACGGGTTTGGGAAGGAGCGCACCGCGTACCTCCTCGGCGCGCGGCTCGGGGGCGTAGGGTATTGGCACCGCTAATTGCTTTCCTAAAGAGTGTATGTATTTTCTTCTTCTTTCTGTTTTGTGTGTTTCCACCTCCATCTCCCTGTTTGTGCGTGTATGTGTGTTTGTGTGTGTGTGTATATGAGTGAGCAGCTCGGATTGCTCCGATGTGAATGAGACTGTTAACGACTACTATACTAGTGAATTCGTTATTTCTGCGCCTAAGGCCTCCAGACTGCCGGCGTCCGAGTTTGTCCGCTTTTTCCACCGTCCAAGATAAATAAAGACTCTCTCTTTCTCTCTCTCTCTCTCTCTCTGTCTCTCTGGTATTGTTCTATCGTTCCACTGTGGTCTAGGCTTGCGCATGGCCTAGGTGTGCGCGCAGCTCCTTCCGGTTCGTCGTCCTTCCAGCTTTCTCTCCCCTTGCCGCTAAAATTCGTTTGTGCGCTCCTGACGCCTCGGGAGGAGTTCATCTCCACCCGCCCAACCTAACAAATACGTGGCACTACACCCCGCACACCCAGGCCCAGACTGCTGCTGCTGCTGGCAAGCACAAAACCAACCTCCCTGCTGCTTTTCTTTCGTTTCATCCTTTCTTGCAAGCAAACCCCCCTCTACGTAGAAGAATTTTCACAAATTGAGTTGGGGTTTATCCTGAGTTGCTACCGCACAGTGCTGGAAATGAATCGGGTTAGGGCCTTGGCCGCCCTGTCTCGGCTAACCATCGATAATATGCGCTCCCTGCCTTAGCCGCCGCCCTCCCTGCCTGGTTTACGTCCGCGGTAGCTTCACCTTCGCTACCGTCACCAAACAGGTCACAAAATAACAGGATAACAGGGAAAGAAGGATTGTGGCGTTGCCCTACTCGTTTACCTATATCAATATATCATTATTCATGCGTGCGAGTTTTTGTATGTATATTATTTACTCAGAAGTCAGATTCCACCTAAAAGCTTTTGTTTTTCTCGAAACGAAAACGTTAACTAAACGAGAAATTTTTCCTACGAGTCGAGTCGCCAGGGGAAACTGTCCCTTCATTGCGACTCCACGTTTGATTGTGTGTCTGAGAGTGTTTTTCTGTCTGTGTTTGATTGTATAAGTTTGTTTATGTACTTATGATCGTGTACATGTGTTTGTATGTGTGTGTATGTGTGTTTGTGTTTGTGTTTGTGTGTGTTTGATTTAGCGGTCTCTACAGATTCGCTTGACTAACTTATAGACTAAAAAGGGTAGATGCCATTATTTCATTGCTTAATTTGATCATACTTTGTGCCCCATCGCCCACCCCCTTTGCGGTCCGAGGGGCGGGGGCGTTCTTTCTCATGGTCCTCGCGGATGATCACCGTCATCATCGGCGCGATCATGAGGCCACACCGCCCACCGCCCACCTCCTCCACCCGAGGGCTCAGCTCAGCCTCGGGATATAGCCTCAACCCTCGAACAGGGCCCGGAACTCGCCGCTCTTCGGCCGGGGCAAGCTCATCTTCAAGCTTTGATTGAGCTCATTCAAACTAGATTGCGAAGCTCCTTTCCTCATGCTACCGTTACCGTCACTGCGATGGGAGAAGAAAGATAAGAAAATGCTTTACTGCAGGTATATGAACTTAAAATAAAACTATTGTAAAAATTTAT